>OY728140.1:35822111-38222111 GCA_963277665.1 Viscum album | reverse complement strand
GTTAGGATCTTCATCTTTATTTATTATAGTTTTCTTATAAAAAGTGTGTTCAATCCAATATACAAATGGGATCTTTTGAGGAATTATATAGAAATCCGTGTTGAATACTAGAATCCTAGTATGAAGACATTGAAATGAAGTCGATAGGACTACAATTAGTAGATGACGTAGATGAAAAAGTGAAGATAAAATGGAAACACTTGAGGGAATCTCAGAGTAAGAGGGAATGTTATGCAGATATAAGGGGGAAAGAGTGTTCATTCATGGTAGGAGATCATGGTTACCATAAATTACCACCCTAGAATGGTGTTATTTGTTTTATTAAAAAAATAGAAGATAATTTCATGATTCATTAGACCTTATAAAATGCTAGATAAAGTAGGACTGGGTGCCTACTGAGTTTCTTTACTCTGAGTTTATCTCAGGTACACAAATGTTTTCATGATTGGATGTTATGAAGTTTTGTTTCTAATTCATCCCTTGTTTTATTCTCAGAGGTATTCCATCTAGAAGATAAACATTTATATAATGAAAAATCTTATTCATATCCTTCATTATATAGATCATGTATTGAGTAATAATGAAAATTCACCAGGTTATGGTTTTTTGGAAAACAACATGGTTGGTGAAGAAACATGGGAATATAAAAATGATATTAGGGAAATTTATATTCACATTTTTAATAATCAATGAAAAAATTATGAGGATGTAATTTCTTTAATGTGGGGAGAATGTAACAACCCAGGTACATATAAAATAATTTATTCCCATTTTGGAATTAAATATTTAACATCATAAAAAATGTATAACAAAATAATTGGTATTCAAAGAAATTAAAGATTATATACTAATATATTACAATCCTCACATATAGGAGTATAAAAAATGTTTATGTAGCTTATAATTGGTAATTTGATAAATTTATATCGTGGAATAAGTAAATAATGGTTTTGTAAATGATAAATTAATTGTCGGTATTTTTGTGAAACATAAATGTTTATTTACAATTTGATAATTAATACAATGACATGAAAGAAAATTTATCTTTTTATAATATATTTATAAATGAATATAACTTTTATTATTATTAGAAGTGAATTTTATGGCACCTTAATTAATTTTTCAAAGTATTGTAAAATATGTTATAATTTTAAAATTTGTATTTTTTTGAGAAATTGAATTATTTAATTAAAATTATTTTTCACTAATTTATAAAATAGTTTTTATAAAATGGAGTACATTTTTTATTTATAAATAATAAAAAATATTAGTGTAAATTTCACGTATTTTTCTAAAATAGTTGAATTTTTTGGGAATAGTAAAATACCGTAATTTTATGTATATATGAATTTTATGTTAAATACACTATTAAATGATTCATTGCTAATGAAATCACTATAATCAAGAAATTCCATTCACTATTTTAACATTTTTAGTGATAATTATCTAACTATTCATAGTCTGGAGCCAAAATCATAAACTATTGAATTAAATAATGAGAAAACACCCCTCTCCTTTCCTATAAACACCACCCTCACAAATTCTTCTCCTCACACCGTCAAATGCATGAATCGTGTAAACATTCTAGCCAATATTTTTCCCAAGACCATCCACCACATCGAGAAGCCTTTGGTCTCCACAAAAGACCAAATCCAGTTTCCCTAACGAGGTTCTCCAGGAGGGGAATTAAAGAGACAATATCTGATTTCAATTTCTTTTATTTTCAATTTATTTTTCATTTTTATTCCCTCCTCACATCCCATTTCCAATGTTATATGATAACTATAGTACCATAAACATATTATACTATCATTTTATTATTGCAATATCCATCATCAAAACTCGCATATTCTCCTCTTATTCTGGAAAATAAATGCATCGTTCGTGACGTGTCGATTTATAACCTTTGTGGATGTCAAATTTTATTCTTTAATGTGTTTATGTATGGTCATAAAAACATTATTTTGGATAAAAAATATTATAATATATATATTATATTGTGTTTTTTATTTATAACTAATTTATATGCTAAATATTTAATAAAATGAAACTAGTTTATGATTCTCAGAAAGACCAACCAAAAATAAACGAAACAATTTCATTAATGTTTTATCTGATGAGTGATACTCATTATAGACAAAAAGATATATGGTATCATTAAAAATTATTTAAATATAATAACACAACTACATTCTACCTCTGGAGTTTTTCTTCAATTTGATACGAAAACCCTTAATGAATCAATAATGGAAACCTTAAAATTAATGCACGTGAAACAATAGAAATACAAAATTTTATTAAAAAAATTGGTGTAACGTTTTAATAAAAATATAATATAAGGTGTTATAGATTTTAATATAGTTATTTAATATATTAATAACTATTTTTAAGCTACTATATATTAGGTTTGAACATGATTAAAGTTAGACGAACCAAATATAGGAGACCGTTCTTTGAAAATCCTATTTAATAAGATTTTATAGATTTCAAAAAAAAATATTTTTTTAATATTATGTATTTAGAAATGTTACATATTTCATTATTACATATTGTTTTCATGTATTATTTATAGGATTACACAATTATTTTCTAAAAATATTTATTTTCTATGTGTGCGGTTTTCCTTTGAATTATCTGATTTTCTTCAAGGAATTGTTTTTATGCTGTAAGTGTTCATGTTTTATGATTATGTTCTGGTTCTTGGGAATTAATTACGATGACATTTGGGACCTTTATCTTCCTCTAATGAATTGGTTATGTTTCTTATGGAAGTGGAAAATAAGGGTTATTCCAAATGTAATTGTGATGGTTAAACCATAAAGTAGTCATGAGGGTTACATCATAATGTAATCGTGATGGGTACATTAAATGGTAATTATGAGGGTTACTAGTCATATGAAAACCAAAATAGTTATAATCATAAGTAATTAATTCCCCAAGTTACTTAAACATTTTATTAATGATTTATATGTTTTATGGAAATCTCTATTTTCACAATATTAGTATACGATACTTTTTGGGTGATAAATATATCTTTTTAAAAATTATTTCATATAATTATAAGTACTCATATACTATCAGTTCCATTATTTAATATCCCTTACTGAGCTCTTTTGGCTGATCCCATGTTATAAAATATTTTCCACATGGTTTATGGTTTGATAAGAGAAAGTAAGACTCCCTGATGAATTTTGTGAATATTTATTTTTAGGAAAAATATCGTGTTTTATTTATTACATTTTTTATATAAGAAATGTATACTATTTTAGTTGTAACAAAATTGTATTATTTTGGGTTTAAACATATTAATTATTTTATAATTTAATAAAACAGTAAATAGAAAATATCTTTGGAAATGTATGAATGTGAAGTCTAAAATAATTTACTATATTTTATAAAGTTTAAGGCTATTCCCTTATAGTTTTTCAAGGAATAATGACTTTATGTTTTCTGTACATATGATTAGTGGTACTGGAATCCATTATAGTTCTTCTTATCATTGATGTTATAGTAATTTTAGGACATTATAATTCGGTAATGGTTTTGGAATTATATTAATATTATTTTTAAAAAAGGACATCATTCATTACAGGTAACAACATGTCTCGTCTGATAAGGATGTGGGGCATAAACCCACACCCAATGGGTGATAAGGACGTAGAATCACCCTCTAGACCACCTGATTTATTGATTAATACAAAAACGTTTTTACATGAAAAATCTGAATGATAATTAATATTTTAAACTTTTTTATTTTTGTTCCGGTTGAGAGATTAATGTATTATATTAACATCGGCTAACCATTTTTTTCTTAAATATATATAAATAACATGAATGCATTGTCAAAATTCTATAGATCTAATGATCTATTGAAAGAACCTTTTAAATCAGCAGGAATAAAAATATATTTTTTAAATTCATTTATTACAGTAAGATATGAAGTGTAGATTTATCAAAGCAGAACTAATGAATGAAATTGAACTTATGAAATAGAAATTTATATAGTAAGTATACTTCATCAAATTCAGAGTAAAAAAAAGAATTCCACAAATTTATGAAAAGGATATTCAAATAAAACTTTTCTTGTATTACCTTAATATCTGATAAATGTAATATTATTTTAACTCATCATTGACTTATTGTTTTTTGGTTTCAAATATTATATTGAGAATTCAATTTCTTGGGATCAATGATCTATATCACATTTCATAATTATAAACCCTTTTCTTCCATGTTTATATTTTCACATCCAAAAATTATTATCCTACTTTTAATCCTAGTTATTTTTTATTCTAGATTAACTTAACACTTTCCATTCTCTCATATAAATTTATTGCTTTTGTAACTCTTTTTATGATGTCGGTATTTTATAAACATATTTTCAAAATTTAATCCCTAAATTTTAAAGTCAAATGCCAAAATTTTGATAATAAAATTTATTAAAGATGAGGAGAAAGTTACACCCCCTGATTTTAAATAATAATTATCATAAATAGATTTTGTCACATTGATAGCTTGTATTATATGAAACCCTAATACATAAAAATAACACCACTATGTATGATAGTGTATACATCACACAACATCGAGCCTAAATGCATAGTGAGATACCGTTTAAATGAGACTATCATAGAATTGACGATGAATGGGTAGATATGAATAGGATAAAAGTAATTTTGAAACATATATAAATATACAGGTCATAATCAATAAATACTTATTGTCAAATTATTAATAATTATTCACTTAAATTTTTAGTAAAGTTATTTTAATATTAAAAATACATATTATTTATAATATTTTATAATTTTTCATTTTATGTTATGAATTATAATCCATTTATACTAATTATAAAAAAATATTATAAAACTATTATAATTTTTTAAACAATCAAATGAAAATTTTCAACTTTTCATATTTTTTGGATTTTGTATAAAATGTTTATTTTTAAATGAATAGTGAAAATTACAATCATTCAAATATTTTTATGTATTTTCATTAAATTAAGTAATTTTAATGTCCCATTATTCATTTAATTTTAATTAAATGTAACAAAAATTTCTTGAATTACTTTTTTCCTCGTATTTAACATAATTTATAAAATTTCAATCATGATTATAAACAATTTTAATATAGGTTTACTTTTATGCTTAAAATGACCTTTTCTATAAATTGTTATTAAATTTATATTGTTGGGAAATTTTATTTATTAAAACAAATATTTAATTATTAATTTTCTAAATTAAATGTAATGTTTATATATATAAATATATGAATTTAAATTCCTCCCATGATTATTACAACACATATAGTTAATATAAGATAATAATATGGTTGAAAAATGTATTTCTTGAATACATGTTTTTTCAACACTTCCATGGTTTTTTAAAAAGATTACATTCGTCCTACTATATTATATTAATTAGTAATGTTGATTAAATAACTGTAATAAATATAATATATATTTTATAATAAGGTGAAAGTATATAATTTTTCCCTAATAAATATTGAAAACATTATAAATATTTTACCACCATTAGGGTTAAAATGGATTTATTGGGGGTTAAACTATTAAGATAGGGGTTAAAATAAACTAAAAGCATGTAAAAATAATATTTTTATCAAATATATAGACTTTATAACTACATCGGCTCTATAATAATCCATTTTCAGCCTCTTGGAATGTCAAAAACAGGTCTATTATTAATTCATTTTAAAATTCTATGTGTTTCCTCTTCAATTATAAAACTGAAATCACTCCACATACATCTTCACACGTCAAAATATATTTATCAAAAAATTACCTAAAAAAATATCTCCTAAAAATATTTATAAATATTATATCTGTGATTTTATTCCCATAAAACCAACCCTATAGTCCTTATTAAAAGATACAAAGGAGGTTATTCCAATAAAATCAATTTTTTTCACTAAGAACTCTCTTTATAATTATTATATTCCCACCTTAAATTATAAAATAACACTTCCTACATAATAACACCACTATATACCATATACTGAGATGTTATTATGTTTAATTTAAAAATAATTATCTATATCATCTGCTATAAATTGGGAGATAAATCAAAAGATCATGTGTGTGGAGGACTACCGCCTCTTGAATGGATGTAATTTTTTTAATATCCCTGAATCAAAATAATTGAAATTATAGTTAAAATAATTAATATATACTATAAATATGAAAAAATTTTAAATATTTAAAATTAATATAAAATCCACTTCCAACCCCTTTTACCGATTTATAGAATTATAACATTGTTCATGTGTATGTACGACCAATACTTTTTACCAAATGATGCAACTCATTTTCGATGTCCCCAATTAAAGAATGACTTCTAAAATGAATCCAATAAACAAATATTATATTTATAACATTAATTTTATTTAGGATATCATGTAACTATATACATTAACCAAAACCATTATCATTCATGCCAAAATATGATTGATAAAACAACCAATTAACAAATTAAATAATTATAATAACTATGGATATTCAATTAATGGGTCATAAGATGTTATAAGAGGATAATATATGATATTAGAAACATGAAATATAATATTTTATAAACTAAAAACATTTTTAAATCCACTAAAATAGATATTAGGTTAGATTCAACCATAAATAAGTTTGAGTTATGGAAATTGGTCTCAATTTTATTTCATTGAGAAATATTGTAATTTCATGTTCATAATTTATTAATATGCTGTATATAATTATCATTTTAAATGTAATTTTATTAATTCATCAAAATTGGTGTTATTTTAAGATTTAATTTTAATTATTTCATCCAATGGGATTTGAAATGATATTAAATAAGTCATGAAGACGTTGATAACTCAATTTATTTTCACTGGGTTATATTATATATTCACTATCATTTATATTCTGACATTATGTACATAATATTTTATAATTATATTATTTTTTCTATAAAAAAGTATTATTTTGAATTCAATTTGGTACACCTAATCGATTTAGTGATTAATTTTCACTTTAATGTTATGATCACTTTAAGGGTTTCTCATCTCAAACTTTCTTCTTTGATACATGTTCCATGTTATACACATATCTCCATTTATGTGGTGTATGTAATTCTCATTTTATATGTCATATAATGAATATCTTTATATTAATTTTATATAATTTTTCATTTGATGTTATTCCATTCATGGTTCTTATTATTCATATGTTTCAAAGTTGTAAGATATTTATGTTTCATTATCATTTTAATCAGGAATTCTTATACTTTAATTTCCATAGTATGTTATTAATTTATCATTGTCTAATGATCAAATTTTATTTTATTCTATTTTTTACTAGTTATATTATCAATTAATAAGACCATTTTCAACTATTTTTTATTTAAATTGATTGAGAATTTATGTTTAATAAAACATTTCTTCATTTCAATCTTCAATCAAAAATAATTTTTATTCTAAATCTATTTTTTTATAAAAATAATAATTTTTAGTATGATTTATTAAATTCATTTTAACCATTAATTTTATTTTTAAAAAAAAATTAAAAACAATCTTCTAATAATTTTCCATAGAAGGTACGTTGTTCTTATCTACCAAAAAAGTGAATGGAATATTTAATGTTAACATACACAAACTCAATAGAACCATTCTACCATCATGACCACTCATTTTCAAAATCATCCATTTTATGTTTAAAAAAGATATATTCAAGGAATTTTCTACTAATATTTTGGTTATTTCTATTTTTTAAAGTTATCTTTCATATTGAAGAGTTTATTTTCAAAAATAAAATTAAATGTAATTTTATATTATTTATATTTATAAATTGAAACAAAACATTATTATACATATAGTCCACTGGGGATTTTTTGAAATGATACCATCTTTATTATTTTTGTTGATGGGGTATGACCAACTTGATGATTGATTATTTTGTCAATCACATTAATGATTAAAATTATATTAACTAACATTCCATATAATAATAAAAATTATTGTGATAATTATACATTAAATTTACAAAAAATATCACTATTTTTTATCATGGATATTCTTATTTCTTAAACCATATACCTTTTTACATAAATTTATTCACATTCAGTTTTATTTCATTTATAAAAGAAATATTGAAAATTTGTATTGTTTATTCTATAAATACATTTATTTATGAGGCATAACTTATCAGTTAATCTATGAGGAATTCATTATATATGAAATGAATGTTGTTTTCCATAATTATATATCTCCAATATTCATTGATGGTCTAATTAGAAGAATCGTCAAGCTAGCATGAAATTGGTTTTTACCCATTTTTTAAATCTCTCTTGTGAAAGTTATTGATGGAATATATATATCTTGTTGTATGATATCATGATTTCAAATAATAAAAATTACCCTAATTAAGAATTCAGTTATTATTATCCATGATATTAGTTCATTGATATTATCCATTGATTTATTTGGTAGTCATGTTACTATATAAATGGAACATGTGTTTATATATTTTCCACTCAATATTAATTTTGATTTATTTTCTATTCCTTTTTCATTTATAATGAATTCTACAATAAATAACTATTACTAAAAAATTTTGATCACCATCATTTTTTTAATTTCTATATATTATAAAGGAATATTTGAATGAGTTTTATGATGTGTAATTTTTATAGTCACAATTTATTATTTCATGTTTTAAAATGTAATGTGAGATTCAAATATGAATCTTCATTAACATGATTAATAAATTATTTGGTCCACTGGGTTGTGATAACTTCTATATAAGACCAATGTAATAATATATCCACCAACTCCACGATACCGAGGTTGGGGAACATATAGTTTCTAGGAACTTCAGCACAAATCCATTTATACTACATGACATATATTCCAGCTAAAATCCACATAATTCTATAAGAGATGACGTAACACCCTTAGATTTTATGAGGTATAATCCTTTTAATTTCATTGATTTCTTTTCTTGTACACTACACCAAGATTAGTTTGCATTATACACAACACCGTATTAACATGTAGTATAAAAAATTATTCTTATATTTTGTTACAAAAAAATATCATGTTCTTTTAATAGAATTAATTTTAATAAATATTTGGTATAAGTGGTTTCTAAATCGTATAACTTGGTTATTATAATGGCAGGTATGAATGGTATTAACTTCCATCTAAATATACTATTTAAATGAAAATAAGTGAGTCTATAAAATAATAAAATTATTAATCATGTATTTTATTAGTGAAATATATATGTAATATATTTAATTCAATTTCTAAAATTGACCAATATGTTTATTAGAAATGATATAAATAAAAAATTCTATTTTTCGAAAAAAATCAGCATTTTTCTAAAAATGCAGTTTTACTACCTTTTAATGGAGAACCCATTTAAAAATATTGTTTTTAATCTTTTATAAGTTCTATTTTACATAAAAAATTATTTTGAATCGGATCAAAATTTATCATGGTTTCAATTTTGGTATTTTTCTGAAGAAATTCACATTTTAATGAATAGTGAAAAATACGGCAATTTAATTGAAAACTGCATTTTCCAATATTTTTGTAATATAGTTAGATTATAATTTTTAAATCTGTTCAAAAGATTAATTTTATTATTTCTTTTATCATTTAATCCAATGTTGGTCATTATATATAATTTCACTTTTAAATTGAAAATAAACACTGATCAATCATTTGATAGGTTTTTCCTTAATTCTATGGTTTATGGTATTTACAACAAGAATTAATTGTAAATAAATTAATGAAGCAACTATGTTTTGAATTTTGACAAATTCATTCCATATTTTGAATCATAAATTCCAAATTATGTATGTTAGTACCTTTTATTTTAGGACATTATGAATAGTAACTTTTGTAATTTTTATTTACCAAAGTTAAATGTAAATAGGGTAAATTCGGGTAACAAATAATATGATAAGGATAATAAAACTACTATAACACATGCCAATATCTTATTGGATGAATATAATTAGAACCTTATCGAATAAGGGTCATAATTGATCATTTAATGGACTTTTTTCCATGAAAGTGATGTAATTATTATTAAAACAAAAAAAAGTGATTACATGTCACTCTCTTATCTCTTCTATGTATAATAATTTAAATCTAGTGATAAACATTATGGAATATTGTAAATAAATAGTATATAGAAATATAATGACACTATATACACAATGAGAATTTATATCTAATTTTTTTATATTAAATAATCACCCTAAATATTAACACAATAGTGATAAAGTAATTTTCATATTAAGGGAAATTCCAAATAAATGATATTAAAAATATTAAAATAAATATTAAATGACACAATTTATGATATAATTTTTTTTTTGGTGAATGTGACATTTTAAGATGGCTTTAATGAATTTTCTTCAATGTAATAAAGTTTTTATGATATCTTAAAAAAATAATGTATGAATGGTGTCAAAATTGACATAACTCATGACATAAAATATAAAATAGTTTATTAAATGTCATGAAATTTCTAAAAATATATTATTTGAGCAAATGGTTAATATGAGTTATAATATATCATAAATTATACTTTTTTGGTCATTTTACGGGTAATGATAATTACATAAACACAGAAAGTGTAAATAAAATTATATCATAGTAAGGTTAAAAAGGCTAAAATAAGGGTTAAACAAAAAAGATAAGGATTAAAAAATATTCAAAAATTTTGAAATATCTATTGTATGAATTTATTACGACCCATCCTCATCTTAATTTTTTTTAAAAAATCAATTTGGATGAATTTTAATTTATAAATTATTTTATATTAAATTATGAGTTTTTATATTTTTGAAGGTGCCCCTCCCCTATCTTATAAAATAGAACCACTCAATATCTTTTATTAACACATATAATGTCCCTTTAATCATCCCAAAAAATTTTATTTCCTCTCCCAACTTCCCTCACATCATTTTAGAGGTAACACATTGTTTCGTTTTTGGTTTTCGGCCTCGAAACGCCCAACGGCTCTGTATCCAATGATTGATGGACCTATTTTCCAAAGGAAGGCATTCACCGGATGGTCTGACCAGCGACTCTTAAGAACTCACACTGGTCGGGAGGATAGGAATTCGGGCTCATCGCACCCTTTTGGGGGGGTAATTATTGTCTATTCTGGGACTCTCTTATAGATTTAAGACATATTCATATGTTCGTGAATCATTGGTTTATACCCAAACATAGTATGCACAGATTTAACCTTGGTGGGAAATTGTCAACTTGACGTAGGGGTTCAGAATCATTTATGCCTGAAGTTTACCATCCCTCATTGGACTAATGACCCCGAAGAGTTGTAACTCTCTTGAGGCGGCACTAGGAGTGGCGCGGTGAACCTATGTGAAGATAATCGGATCGACCGGTCTTTGGGATTTAACCTCAGGGAGGCTTCCTATGTACCCTGCTTAGGAGGTAGGGATCAACTTCCATGTATTTCGCATGTAAGCGTCGGAGAACCGACGTTAATGTGGACCCGGGGGTCCGATGGTGATCGGGCTTGAACCTCTTGGAGGCTTCCTACGTACCCTGCCTAGGAGGTAGGGATTAAAGTCCATGTAGTTCGCATTGGATTGGGACATACGCTCTGAGGCATCCCGGAATGATGGATTGGAACGTAAACTCTGAGGAGGCCCATGGTAATGTATTTGGGCTTACACTCTGAGGATACCCATAAAAGAATTCCATGGTTGATGCTTACTCTAAGCCCGCATGATTCATGCTCAGTGTGAGAAACAAGAGGCAGCAGGGACCAGAGGATCACGTCCCGAGAGGTGCGTCTGTGAGAAGTGGAGTGGGACTTATGCATGAGGGCAGCCCATAAGGTCGGGGCTTACTTCAAGGTGGATGACCAGGGTGATGGATTGTGTCTTACACTCTGAGAAGGCCCAAGGTGTTAGATTCGGGCTTACACTCTGAGGAAGCCCATGGTGATTGATTGGGGCTTACACTCTGTGGAGGCCCATGGTAATGGATTGGGGCTTAGACTATGAGGAGGCCCATAATAGGAAGTGCAGTGGGAGAGGGAAAGGGGTGCTCCTGTTCCTGTCACCTCTCTTGTAGTGCATGAGGGATTCCTTCTTATGGGTATTTTACTATCCCCGGGAAGCCCTTAACAAGTGGAGAGGAATAAAGGAAATTCCCGAGCTCAGTCTCCACATTACCGTGGGAATGTCTACTCAGGAATGCTTCAGGAATCCGCTCAAGGGTTGGGGAAACCCCTTCACCTCTATTTACCGTGGGTATGTGAACTCAAAACGGCACACTGATGCGCCTGAGGGTTACACCAGACGAATATGGTGGCTCTGGTGGAGGCCTCGGCTCGGGGCCAATGAATAGGCTGATGAGGGAGTCATGGTGGATCGGGCCGGATTGGAGGGATTCTATCTAGCTCGGGAAATAGGAACTATGGAGGTTTGGTGCCCTTCGCGTAGGTAAGTGCTATGTGGCTGGAGGGGCCATCCACGAAACAGCGTGGTCCATGGACACAGAGGCCATCTTCGAACCAGGAGGGTCCGCAGACTGACTGGCTGTCCACAAACTAGGAGGGTCTGTGAACTGATTGGCATCTCGCGAACCACGGTGGTTCGCGGCTATGGGTTCGATCCACCAACCAGGGTGGTCCGCCGAGGGTTCCTCGCGAGCAGCGGTAGCCAAGGGTGGTGCCGATTGGGGGTTCATCAGTCGAGGATTCGCCCGCGTAGGAGGGTGCTACGCAGTGCGACGGATCGGAAAATAAGCATAAACTCCCTGGTCTTCGGGGAGTGCATCCGCGTAGGGGATATGGTTCGCGGTCTTCTATGTTTATGTTATTTTTAGTTCACGGTTCACCAAATTATTATGCATTTTTAGTTCCTTATTAGTTTGTTCCCATGTTTATACCTACTCTGGTTCGAGAACTGGAACTTCGCTTTTTGTGAAATCCTAAGCCTTCCTTCAAAATCCTTCTACCCGAGTCTGATCGCTCTTCGCTTCTTCTACCTTCGAATCGTCTGAATCCCAGTCTCTGAATGCTTCCTCCTTTCCCCCTCGGTCTCCTTTTATAGAGTGGGGAATGAGATGTATCTGCGGTCACGTGGCACCTTTTGGGGAGGCCCATATCCAAATACCCGGTTTATAACTGACTTGGTCAATCAGTAATTCGCGGTGGGTATTGAACGCTCCCCCCCCCCCCCCCCCCCCCCGCCCCCGCGAACCGAACTCAAGGAGTTCTTCGCAACCGCAGAGGGTTCCGCCTCCATTCAACGAACGACAGTGGATGCGGCTTGAACCGGTCGATGCGGTCCACGTTTTGGGTGGTTCATGATGGAAAACTGGATCGGTTCCCACCCTTCCTCGCTTCCGCGAAGGATCTCCGCCTCCATTTCACAAATGACGATAGTTCGCAGAGGGGGCGCTTCGAGGGGACTGGCCACGTTTATTTTTCATTGGACTGGTCCATGGACCGGTCCTGCTTGTGTCACTTATTTGATTTTTTTCTCTAGTATTTTCACTAATTCTTTTGGGGTATTTTGGTATAATCTCCATTGCGGATTTTTCAGGACCCAGAAAATGCCCCCCATCGGAATGGGGTCCGATCGGAATGAATAGGATGTCGTTCTGATTCAAAGTAATCCTGAAACTGAGATGGTTTGTGGTAGGGTAGTGGAACCAGAAGGGGACCACACCTATAAATACGGGGGGGGGCTTCATTTTTCATTTAGCGAATTCTTCACGAAACCAGATCTCCCTTGCCTCCACGCGCTCATTCTTTTGCGAAGTGCCTCATCCATGAACCGACTATGACTCCTGCGAACCATTCCACCTTCATGGTCGCCTTCACCAGCAAACCAATTCCTCAATCGTGAACCATTACTCTTAATTAATTAAAAAGTATGTGGTGAAAGCCTGTGGAGGAACTTTCTTCGTGGTTTTGGTGCTCCGCGGTTTCGATGCTCCGCGGACTAAAACCTCTTGAACATTAAAAGTTTCTAAGTCTTCTAAACTTAATCACTTAAATTTTGGATTGAAATTCCACATAGAAACTTGGTTTGCGGTTTCCTATCCAACGCTCCGTGAGCCAGGGTTTTGCGGACTGATTTCGCGAAGGGTTGGTTCGTGAGATGTTGTCATCACGACCCATCCTCCAAGGCATCCTTGCGGAATTTGATTATGAAGGCTCCTCAACTGATCCACAGCCATATATCTGGTATTTTGTTCCAGATTTTTATTCCGGAATAACTAATTGTTGGCTCCCATTGTGCAGGGAGAAAACATGGTTCCCCCTTTTTCTGCACCGAGGCCAGCTGTAGAGCCGCTCCCAATTGGTTCAGGGAGACGTTTGGCTATGATTCGTATATTGGAGAACATCCAAGAGGACCCTAGTCGGTTCATCATTCCTGATGATGATGCCTTGAAATATTTTCTCCCTCATGAGCTCCTGGTTTATCCACTATCAAATCGACTTCCACTTCATGGATTCGGTCTTCAAGAAGATGTCCCTATTCCCCCCCCCCCCACTTTCTCAGGTCTTCCTTATCCTTTCTTGGAAGTGTCGTCCAATTGTATTCAGGAGAACCTTACCCAATCGGGGGAGATGGTTTCTGACACTGACAAGAAAGACGCCATAATTTTGAGGGGCTCTATTTGGAACCAAAGTGATCATCACGCCCGAAACCTTTCTCAGGAAACTGTATTCAAGAGTTACCCTTCTATTATCAACCTTGCTCGAGTAGATCCGGATGGTGGTGGATTCCTATGTGGGATCTTCGATCTGGCGAGCTCTACTCAAATGACTGGGCCTGGGCTTTCTGGGTCCATCATCACTACCGAGAGTTTCCTGAATCACTGGAAGAATTCAATTTATACTCCACAGTGTCGGCCTCCCAATTTTCCATTTACCCACAATCCTTGGTCCTGCCAGACCTAATCAGTCACTGGTGTTCAGGCACTAATACTTTCCACCATTCCCATGGTGAAGTTGGTATTAGTCTGTGGGATATCCATCATTTGGGCGGACACCTGATTATCGATGAAATGTATGATGAATTTCTGCCTACTCCTGACGCAAGGGACGACGTCAAAAAAAGTGCCTTTATTGGAGAAGGAACTATTGGTTATGGTAGAGTAGTCATGGGGTCAGGAATTGGGTGTCCACTCTATTATTCCTTATAGTACCTGGATAGGGTTATTTCTGAACACCACTGGTCTTGTGCCGAAGTTCAAGTGCCCCAGTACTCATCCTTCTCAGCAGTCATGAACCTCCCCAGGTTCCTACTGGGCGGTTCTAGAGGTCGGAGACTACCACTCATGGTGTTACGAGGTGTGCCCCGGTGTGTCGCCTATGCTCCTTCTGGTAGGTTTGTTTGCTATGATCCTGAGCGGGTGGCTATTACCTTCCCTGGATATTAATCATGGCATCAGGGCTTGCACCCTGATGATGGAAGTTGAGCTGGCCATGGGCCACCTGGTGAATCTGGTTGTGCCCACACTGGCTCGTATTTATTAACTACTGAGTCATATGCAGAAGGGCAGGTCACCCTTCTGTTTGAGTGGTCCATTCAGTTTTTTGTATGGAAGGGTAGTGGATCATTGTCACTGCTATGAGTAACATCACAACATGGTCATCATGCTCCCTAATTTTCAGCCAACCCTACTTGATATAGATGGAGTTTTCTTGAAATCCCTCAGTCCTGGTGATGTCCTCGAGCTTCTGAGTGAATTTTCTTAGTTTTCTTTCACTCCCTACCCCACCCCTTATGTCTTCTTCGTTTAAAACCGATAGGGGAGCCTGGAGGAGCTCTCTTACATGATCTCTCTACGGGATGGATTTCTGTCCACACAGGACGATGGGGTTTCTCTGTGCGAGATGTATGTCCTGTATCGCTTTTCTTGCCAGTTTTTCTGCATGAAAGTCCAAATTTCCATTCCCCCTCCTGAGGATCGAGGACTTCACCCAGCCACACTTCGTCAATGGTGCCTGATGCTGATGTGGGAGGGATCCGATGCCAGCATTCCCATTTCTTTCATGGGGGCGGCCGTCAGCCTTTCCATAGAGTATGCAAGGGAATGGGAAAAATACTTATCCTACTTGGATCCAAGGGAAGGTCATTCCGAAAATTCCCAAATCAGATAGCATTGTGGATGTCACGTCTACCGCACCTTCCCCATAATATCTAAGGGAGGATCGACTGTTGGCTCATCGATCAAAGCTACTCAGGGGATTTTCATCTCCCAGCCCTATGTTGTCCGAAGCTCAGACGGGTTCATCATTCTTGGATGTGGATGGGGATGAACCAGTGCTTCTGGGTCCCATCGAGACAATCACGAAAGTTTGGCCAATTGATATCGATCTTAGCAACTTGATCCCCAAGCCTGAACTAGGGTTAGAGGCTACAGACTATCCAGTTTGGGAACCAACATCTAGTGAGCACATGTCTATGCTGGTTGCAATGCCAGATTTCTTCCTTGTGTCGTCCAACAAGGATACCAAAATCCCCATGTCATGCCAGACCACTGGGCGGTGCATAGGTGGGCCCGGCCTCAAATTTTTGAGATCATTGCCGAAACTCCTCTAGCTAAGATGGAAACTAAGACAGAAGCTCTTCGACAACTCTTCATGGGATTGGGGTCAGGTGTCTTTGACTATCGGCAGTTCCATTCTCTTGTTTTCCAAGTTGTCAAGGCCCATGGGGAAGCTTCCACTAGTGAATGCAAACTTGCTCACTTTGCTGCCGCTCATCACGGGACCTGAGCTATGGAGTATGCCACGATACATCTCCATCAGTTGATAGCACGGGAGGAGATCTCTCGAGATCAGGCGGCCTTCCTATCCACCGAGTTGCGTGAATGTGAAGAACGGGTAGCGATGCTGAGAAATCAGTTGTCAACTATGACTAGTCATCTTTTAGCCACTAGGAAAGGGATCAACGATCTCCAAAAAATAGTGAAGCGTACTCATCCAGTGGCTGAGGTTGAAGCCAGGGAGAAGGTTGTGTTGGAACAGTCCTGCAACGACCTCCGCCACACGGACGCTGATCTGGTGGAGAGAGCGATTCATGCTCCTTTATGACTATCAGATCCACTCTTATACACTCTCGTTTACTTACACCTCCCCCATTTTTGTGAGGCATAGACCCTAGTTTTTGGACGTCCTCCCTTTTTTTGTTCGAACGAAATACAATATTAATCAATCACTTGTCGCTGTAAAATTTTATTGTTACTTAGAACAATTGTTGTGTAAATAACGATTCACTGAATCAAAATTAATCATAACTCTGGAAAACAAACTCTAAATTTTTCCTAGACCATGGGGTACAGCGAGCATAGTTCGACTATTTCTAGGGTTTTTTTGAAAATCCCCACAAACATTTTGTATTTTTATTTTTAATACCCTGATTTTTCTAAGGCCCGTTTAGTGCGAGCCCAGCGGGTATGGCCCAACTTTTTCTTAGGTCTCCCATATCAGTTTTTCAGCCTAACAGGCATTGAGCCTCTTTTTGTGAGTATTTAAAGTCTCACCGACAAGACTATCATTACTGATGTTTTAGGTCGAACAGATTTGACCAAACATAGTGGGGGAAGGTCTCCAATGGGGTTCAGATGATTAAAAGATGTGTCTCCATACTCATGAGATGCACGTGGGGGAAACATGTTTAAATTCGAATGGTATGCAGGGCATGCCTCAAGGCATGGGAGCCGCGTCGGCATACAGAGGTAGGAAGAGAGTTGCCTAAGGAAAACTTGCCTTTGGTAGAAGGGTCAGGGGCTATCAATATGTAGAGCCACTGAGGGATTGGTATGCATAGTCGTGCAACGGTGTCCTCAAGTCAATGACTATCCATTTCTGATGGCCAGGGGACTTTATGGAGGTCTGAATCATCGAAACCACTATGGGTGGCTTGGAAAATTATGAAAACCACCAGGGGTGTCTCAGAAGGGGAGTGTGACATCTGAAAGGGTTTTGGGAACATCCGTACAAATCAAGTGCATGGTCTGGAGACCACTTCCCTACGAATTTAGCTAGCGTAATGGATGGTTGAGGTTTGGCTCAGTTTAAATTCATGCGGCTGGGACATCATTTAAAATGGAATAACTTCTCCGGGTTCTCTGTAATCTTTTCAAAGATGTTCCACCATATTCAGGCAGGGTTGTAAAAGAGGTTGGTAAACTGTAGCTCAGAGGGTTTCTGAATCCCGATATAGACATAGGGAATCAGGGGCCAAGGGGCGTACGGAGAGAAGCATTGCTAAGGAAATCTTTCCATTGGTAGACGGGCCAGGGGCAATCAATATGCAGAGCCACTGAGGGCATGGTGTGAATAGTCATGCAAAGGTGTCCTTAGTTCAATGATTTTATTCCCCTGATAGCCAAGCAACTTTAGGGAAGTTGAGATTTGGGACCACCAGGGGTGGATTATGAGAGTTCTAATTTTTTTGAGTGCAGAGAATGGTTTATGATGAGAGGGTGCCTGGATACAGGGAAAATATCTAGACTAAACTTCTCGGGAATGGGTGAAGTAATACCTTCTCAGGCTGGTGTGAGACGGTGGCTTGTGCCAGTCTAACCCGTGCACTGAAGGACAGATAAAAGCCTGTGTTCCTTACTGAACCCGTGTCGGGTTTGACCGTGCAATTTGGAATCAAGCAGTAAAGAGGAAGAGTATTATTAAAGGATGATGTGCTGTTTATCATCATGCAATGAGGATGACTGACCGTGCAGTTTTACGTCATGTGGTATGGATGTAAAAGGCACCCTTGATTAGAATGTAACTGGGCCCAAGTATCCTGGAATGTCTGAGACATGGAGGGGGGGTTTGATGGAGTAAATCATGGTTCTGGGGCTTCTTGGATCCGGGGAGATGTCACGGAGGCTCTGGGGCCAGTAAGCATATGGAGCTAGGAAGAGTATCGCCCGGGGAAATATTTCCTTTTGTGGACGAGCCATGGACTATAATTATGCAAAGCCACTGAGGCCATGGTATGCATAGTCATACAAAGGTTTCCACGGGTCGATGTCTTTCCACATCTGATGGCCATGAATGGTTATGAGGATCTGCAATTATTCGGGCCACGATGTCTATCATCGAGGAAGGAAATGTCTGAACATATCGGGAATACTCGGCCCTGATTTCTATTAGAGCTTAGAGAGCTCCCTACGCTGATATATCTTGCTCGTGGGGGCATTCCTTCAGTCCATGCAGTTTATCATCATGCGGTATAGACTAATTACTCCTAGTTTATCAGTCATAGAGCTCGGACCATTGGGTGACTATTGTTGTAGTCACTCAAAGGATAACCGAGTCAACATGTTCTAATATAGTTGTAACAAGGTGGGGATGAAGGTTGTAAAATGCAACTTGGAGCTTTCCCGGATCAGGACATGTGGCGTGGGGGCTCTAAGGCCGGTATGCGTACGGATCTAGGAAGAGTATCGCTCGAGGAAATATTGCCTTTGATGGATGAGCTAGGGGTTATCATTATGTAGAGCTACTCAGGGAATGGTATGCTTAGTCATACAAAGGTGTCCCTTGGTCGATAACTTTCAACTTCCGATGGCCATGAATGATTATGAGAATCCGCGATTGCTCACAGTGCAAATTTTGGCACGTGGGGATAATGGTGTCCGGGTATACAAGAAACATCTTCACTAAAATTGTCCGCTGAGTGAAAGTAGCCAAGTCTGGGCTTGATGTTTTTTGATGCAGGTCACTATATGAACCACTGGCGGACACACAGGCTAGCCATATAGGGATACCCTGGCAACACTTGAATGTGAAAAGGGGAATGAACATGTAAACCACTTCACCAAAAACTTTTGGATCATGAGGTATGGTATGGGGGCTCTGAGGCCGGTAAGAATACGGAGCTAGGAAGAGTGTCGCCTGTGGAAATCATGCCTTTGGTAGACGAGCCAGGGGATATCATTATGCAGAGCCACTGAGGGAATGGTATGCATAGTAATGCAAAGGTGTCCAAGGGTCGATGACTTTCCACTTCTGATGTCCATGAGTGGTTATGAAGATCCATAATTATCTGGGCCATGGAGTCTGATGTATGGAAAGGATGCATCGAAATGTGCAAGGAGTATCTCCATATCACATTACCATGTGTCTTGGGTGGGTCGCGATGATGTCCGTGTAGTTTAATTTCATGCAGTGAGGATGGAGTCTGTGCAGTTTAACGTCATGCGGTGAGGACGAAGTCCGTGCAATTTAACATCATGCGGTGAGGACGAAGTCCCTATAGTTTAACGTCATGCGGTAAGGACAATATATACACCCCATGAAGGTCTGGTCCATACACGGGGGGAGGGGCATTTTTAACATTATTTTCCATGTAGTTTAACATCGTGCGGAAAGGACGCAAAAATACACCCCATTCAGGTCTAGTATGTACACGGGGAAAAGGGAGCATTTTTAAATCTTGTTATCCATGCAGTTTTACGTCTTGCGTTAAGGAATATAAGTACACCCTCTGCCGGTCTTGTCTGTACACAGGGTGGAAAGGGCATTTTTTTCGATGTGGCTAGGCCAGGATAGGGGATCCTAGCATCGATATGTATCCTGCGAGGGTGGGAATCAATCCATACATTGTTCTCTGAAATCCATGCAGTTTAACGTCATGTGGTGAGTATGAGGTCCATAGAGTTTAACATCATGTGTTTAGGATGATTGATACTCCTCGTGCAGGTCTGGTCCATGCAAAGAGGGAAGAATGCATTTTTATCTTTTATTTGGAAGTGGTTGGGCCCGGATAGGGAATCCTGGTGTCCCTATGTATCCTGTGAGGGAAAGAATCAAGCCGTATGTAGTTCTCTGAAATCCGTGTAGTTTAACGTCATGCGGTGAGGACGAGGAATGCACCCCATGCAGGTCTGGTCCGTACACGGGGGCAAGGGAATTCTTAACTCTTATTATCCGTTCAGTTTAACGTCGTGCTGTAAGGAAAAAATACTCCTAGTTTAAGGTCATAGAGTTTGGATTGTTGGGTTCTTTGTAGTTTAACATCATGCAGCTCGGACAAACTCCATGCAATTTAACATCATGCAGTGAGGACGTAGTCCGTGCAGTTTAATGTCATGCGGTGAGGATGTAGTCTATCCAGTTTAATGTCATGTGGTGAGGACGTAGTTGACCAGACATGAAAGAAAAGGGGGGGTCTGTACAGTTTAACATCGTGCGGTGAGAATGATCTTGGTGCATTTTAACATCGTGCGGTAAAGACGTGGAGTACACTTGGTCTCTATACGAAATAATTCTTTAGGAATATCAAATTTGTAGGAGCGGTTATAAATTGTCCGTCCATAGAGATCAGGGTATATGCTCCATTGGAGTAGACATTGTGTACAATGTATGGTCCCTCCCATTTGGGATCGAAATTCGGAGGTTTCTTTCCGGGTATGATTGGGGTTCGGAGGACCAATACAAATTCTCCTTCCAAAAAGGACCGGAGACGGACATTTTTGTTGAAGGCTCATGTGATCTGATTCTGGGATACCTCCAGATGGTGTAAAGTGTGCAACCGCTTCTCGTCTAGCTGTTCCAATTCTCCTAGCCGTGTTTCTGACTGCTCATCATAAAATAATTTATCACATATGGAAACACGGAGTGAAGGAAGTTGAAGTTCAATGGTAAGGATCGCCTCTATGTCGTACACCAATGAGTACGAGGTATCCTAAGTAGCGGTGTAGATTGTGGTTCGATAAGCCCACAATGGATGGAAGATTTTATCCGTCCATGACTTCTTGTCTTGTAAACCATTTTCTAGAGAATGTTGTATAGGGTCTTGTTGAAAGCCTCTATCTTTCTGTTGGCCACTGCATTGTAGCGGGATGAGTGGTTAGCCTTGATTCCATACTCATGGTATAGTTTCTCCAATTCAGCAGAGTAGAAGTTGGTGTCGTTGTCCGTCAGTATGGTATGAGGGACGCCAAATCTAGTGATGATTTTGGTCTTCACAAAGCTGACAATATTTCTTGCCCCGACTTCCTTAAGGGGTATGGCTTCTGCCCATTTGGAAAAGAAATCTGTTTCTGTGAGGATATACTTCAGCTGTTTGGAAGTGGTGGGAGGATATTGTCTCAAGACGTCCATTCCCCAGATGGAAAACGGCCAAGAGTACTTGGCTTGATGAAGTAACTTTGGGGGTTGGGGCATGAAGTTGGCATGAATATGGAATCAGTGCCATTTTGCGGTAAAATGCTCGCAGTCTCGTGCCACTGTGGGCCTGTAGTACCCAAGCCTTCGAATCTGATGGGAAAGCTTAGTCCTTGGTTGATGTGCTCCACATGCTCCTGCATGTACTTCATTCATTATGGCAGCAGTTTCTTCTCCGTCAATGTATCTGAGGAGCACTCCATCGAGGCCTCGTTTTTAGAGGACCTCTTGCTGACCCGCGCTGTTATATATGAAAAAGTTGATTGCCCTTCTCGGTATTTTCTCTCGTTCAGCCCTGCCTGATGGAAGTTCTCCTCGTTGAAGGTAGTTTGCGAGGGGGGTCATCTAGTCGGTGGCAGGAGCATATGGCTCTGGGACAGGACTGACTTCGTAGATTTCTTCTATCTTGGTTTGAAAAAATGGAAATACCATTCGACAGTGAGCAATACTGATAACTATTTCATCTCGGTCTGGTCAGCTAGGGCTATGGCCACATTGGATAATGCATCATCTTGGGCGTTCTGATACCGGGGAATATTGGTTAATGTTTGTTCTGTGGAGAATTTCTCCATTAACCCTCAGACATGGTCAAACAGGGGGATCCGCTCCTCCTTTTAAATAGTTTAGTCACCATTGACTTGCTTGATGACCAACTCCGAGTCACCTTTTACCTTAAGGTTCTGTACTTGTGCCTGGAGTGCGAGTTCCAGGCCAGCAATGAGGGATTGATATTCCACTTCATTATTCCTACATCCCTTTGATAGGAGGAAGGAATATGTAAAGACTACCCTTTCTGGGGATACGAGTATTATCCCCAAACCCACTTTGTTGAATCAGGGAACCTCCATCCTCCTCCCAGCTGGGCTTCAGGATGCGCTGCCGAAGTAAATTTCCCATGCTGGGAACTCCTCTTGAACTGAGAAGATGTCTTCATCAGGTAGCTCGGACTCCGGTGTAGTGGTCCCTATCGAATGGTGATCTACAAGAAATTCTTCTAATTCCTGACCCTTGATGGCTTTCAGAGGCATGAACCGGATGTAAAACTATTGCAGGATGACCGCCCATCGGGATAGGAGTCCGGTTAGCATCGGGCGACTAAGGATGTACTTGAGCGGGTTACTCCATGAGATCAAATGGACTACATGATGCTGCAGATAATGTCGTAGCTTTTGAACTACGAAGACCAAGGCTAAATAGTTTTTCTCGATATTTGAGTATCGAGTCTCAGCATCAATCATGGTTCGACTAAGGTAATAGAGACTGTTTTCACAGCCCGAGTCATTCTTTTGTGCGAGGAAGGATCCCAGTGATCGCACTAAGTATATCACGTACAAGATGAGAGTTCTTCCTTCAAAAGGGGGCATGAGCACCGGTGGCCTTAAAAGGTACTTCTTTAAGTTGTCGAATGCTTCTTGGCAGTCATCCGTCCATTGGTACGTAACACCCCTCTTCATTAACCTGTTGAAGGGAAAACATTTTCCAGCCAGGTTGGCTATGAATCGCCTAATATAGGCTAGGGGTCCTTGGAATCCCCTCAACTTAGTGAGGTTGTGGGGATGTGGCAGGACAAGGATAACTTTTGTCTTCTCAGGGTCGACCTCGATGTCATGATGGCATATGACGAAACCAAGGAATTTCCCTGAGGTAACCCAAAAGGTGCATTTCAAGGGTTTCATCTTCAAGTTGTACTGTCAGAGTTTGTTGAAGACGGTCCCAAGGTCTGACAGGTGATCCGAGCGCTGTCTAGACTTGACCACTAGTTCATCCACGTAACATCCAACAAATTTACCCAGGAATGGTTTAAAGATCATATGCATTGCACACTGATATGTGGCGCCAACATTCTTGAGACCAAAGGTCATGACCCTATAACAAAATACCCCTTGAGGGTCCCTGAAGGAAGTGTCTTCTTCGTCTTCTTGGGCCATCTTGATTTGATTATATCCAGAATATCTATCTATGAAGGATAGAGCCTCATACCCGGCTGTTGAATCGATTAACAACTCGGTGATTGGAACCAGGAAGTCTTCTTTCAGGCAATGCCAATTAAGATCTCTGAAGTAAATGGAGACATGGATTTTTCCATTCTTTTTCTTGAAAGGGACGATGTTGTCCAACCAAATGGGGTAATAGACCTCCCAGATGAAGCCTGCTTTGATGAGATTATCGACTTCAGCCTCTATTTTGGCGGTGTGTGAGGGATGCGTCCTTATGGAAACCTGTTTATAGCCTTGGTGGTCTTTTGGAAGACCCAAGTGATGCGTCGCCACTTCGGGATTGAGTCCCGGAATTTCTGTGTAATTCCAGTCAAAAACATCCTGATGTTGCCTTAGGAAATAGGTATATACATTGTGCTCCTCGGGGGACATGGCTTCACTAATTAGAGTAGGCCTCGGATCCATCTCGGTACCCAGGTTTATTTCCCTGAGTTCATCCACAGTGGTGGAGATACCTTCCTCAAATGCAGGAGGTGTGTCCATGAGATATTCCCCCTCTTTTTCTCCAAAGTCCTCATCTTCTTGATCCGACGAGGAGAGAGCTTCTGGTCTGAGCCTTCGAGGGTTTGAGGGAGAGGCATCGTGGGCATCCCTGCTTGAGTATTCGTCCCCAGATCAAGGGTTTGTGGATGTTCCTGCATCTTCGTGCTCACTCATCGTGGTTGAAGTCATGAGGACATCTGAATGCATGTCCGTACTTGAACTGATACTCTCAACATGGTTGACGGGCAGGACATGATCTCTACCAAGCTACTCGAGGGGGTCATCGGGGACTATTTCAAGGCCATTTGGAGCGGGGATCTAGTTGACACCATCGACCAAAGGCTTATTTTTCTTTTTCTCATAGAACCCAGTATCAATGTAATGTGACTCGGAGAGCTCGAAAGGGACCTTGTCGGTGTGCAATGTTCCACTTTTCCCATTGATGCAGTACTTTATACACTGGTGATATGATGAATGAATGGAGATTTCTTATGTATCCACAGCCTTCCATGTAAGGCATTGAATTTTGTGCTCGGCCAGACCACCAGGAATTCCGTGTAGGCTACCAGGTCACCAAAATGGGTTTTTAGCTTGATTTGTCCCATTGGTTTCTACTCACTTTTGTCATTAGCCAACAGTGTTGTGGCTGAGGGAATTAGGTCATCCTCATTGTAGCCCAAATTACAGAGTGTCTGTAGGTGAAGGAGGATAACTCTAGAGCCATTGTCTATAATGAAATTCCGGATCTCAATACCATTCAGTGTGCTGGACACATATAGTGGTCGGATGTTTCCTTGAATGATGGAATATTCATCTTGATCGGTGAAGGAAATCACTTCATTTCATTCAGTCGGGTCAGTCTCTGTACTGTAAATTTCGGCAGAAGCTACCTCGGCTTGAAACTCCTGGGGGCTGATCAAAGCTTCTATAAGCACCTCCCTAAGGTCTGCTGATAGACTTAGGGCATCGAGGATTGACAGCATGGCTAGTACCGATGCAATCTGCTTAAGGATATCGTATTTCTTCTATAACGTCCAACGCTTTACCGTTGACGGGAGAGTCTTAGCAGCTTCTTTATGGGCTAATGCATTTGACGAGGAGGGACCGGTTGTGGGGTCAGATATCGATGGATTTCCCACGTTTTGAGGACTTGGCCTGGCTGGTCTATTTGTGCGCACTAAGAGGCCAAACACATGATCCTCCTCTGGTGGGTATCGTAGAGCAACAGGGCCAGAGTGGCTGCTTGTGGAGGTGAAGGGGCATTCCTTCTCCTGCTGAGTCTGTTGAAGGGCTCTCCCTTGGGTTTCCGAAATATTAAGAGTTTGGGTCGGGGTCCAACCGTGGGGTTGGTTTGGGCAGTGGCTGCGCCTCCCCTGGTATCCCTAACCTCTGTGGTTCCTCCTTTCGGTTCCTCGTGCAGGGAACTCAGGTTCGTAACCATAATCTTCGTCAGGGAATAATTCCATAAGATGGATGACGTTAATAAAACCAAATATTGGCTCTTCATCCTCTGATAGGTCAACCTAGTCGGTTGTCCCTGATGGTGCTGTTTGGTGGGTCATTGCCCATGGCGCAAAGTTCAAGGGCATGAAATCTGTTAGGGTCGGGACTAACTTTGGCCCTGTCGCAGACTTCTCCTCTTGAAATTGTTCTCTTCTTCTTCAATTATGCCCGGATGACAAGCTCGTGGAGGGTTTTGAGGTCGATACTGTCAGATTTGCGGCTTCAGAGGCTGTTGGTGGCAACACTGGCTGCTGTAGTTGAGCTCATAGTATGACCTGGGCTCGGTTGATAGTCTTTTGAGTCATCCAGTTGTCAAATTTCTTCCCCTGCTTTCTGTTGACTTTCTTCCACCCCTCCTCTTTGTCAGAGTCGGCGGAAGAGATACATGCCACATGTGCTGGGGGTGGTCCCAGCTCGACCTGTACAGATTCTACCATCCTCTGCAGGATTTCTTTGAAGACAAATCATTTTTGGATACTGTGCCCCAACATCCGATGGTAGGGGTAGTAATCTGTTAAGTCATCGCGTCTGACCTCTTCACATTTCCTCAGCTCCGGGAGGCGGAGAAAGTTGCAGTTAATGGCGGCAATGAATTAGCCACAGACTTGATCGTCCTGGAACGAGTATACTTTTTGACTTTCTTCCTCGAACTGGTTCCACTTCGGTCCTCACTAATCATCCCATTTAGGTGGAGGTGGCCGCTGATATGTAGGAGGCCCTTGACAAATTGGTGGAGGCATGAGCGGTGGATTGGGCACAGGGGCAGGCTTGAGTGTGACTGCAGACACCTCAACTCTGGGGGCTATTTTTGCAAGAGCCTACGAGGCTATTCGGGACTTCGAATTAGTCCGCTACAGGGAGTCCTCAATTCTCTGGGCAATGGTCGAGAGATGGAGGAATCAAGTTGTGCACTCCACTGGTATGAGTGGTGTTCGCAACTCATCTCGAAGATTATCTATGCATATGGCTAGAATCTCATCTTGAGGCATTGTCATGTTCAAATAATAGGTCAGACCTTTCCATCTGGCAATGAAATCTGAGACCCTCTTGTTCTCCCTCTGCTTTCAGTTCATGAGATCACTGACAGTTGTTTTAGGCAACGTTGAGCTAAAGTGGAACAGGAACTGCTGCCGAAGGTCTTCCCAGCTTTTGATTGACTGGGATGGCCGACTCGTATACCATAAAAAGACAGATCCTTGTAGGGTCCCTACGAAGCATCTGAGTTTCACTGTTTCTTGCTGTTCCGGAGATCCCATCATAGGGTCTCAATAGGATGCATAGTGCATCAAGTGCTACTCCGGATCGCCTGATCCATTGAAGATGGGGAATAAAGGGCTCCCAAAATTTGGTGGAGGTGGTGTGTTGCTCACCCAATCCGGGTATTGTTTCTGATCTGGCTTTATCAAAGTGCTTCGACCTTCCATCGCTTCTAAAAGAGTTGTTAGTGCCTTGATGGTGTTGGTGAGACCCTGGTTTACATCCTACTGGGCTCGGTCCTGGGTAGGCATAGCCCGTGGAATTTCCTAAGGATCTGGATTGGCTGGCACCAAGGGTGCATATTCCGTTCAGGGCACCCTTGGAGGATTCGGGTGTACTTTCTCCGGTTGCTTCCTGAGTGGAGGGAAGTCTTAGTATTCATCCGATTCCATGTTTAGGTAGTTGGACGATTCGGGAGCCTCGTTGGACGGATGCCATAACTGTGCTTCGTTTTTTGGGGAACGCCTTAGCCTTTTAGGTGCACTTGTTGGTAGTTCATGATGTGGATCCTCCTGGGATGCACATTCGATAAGGCGGTTCCTATGGAGAAGCTCGGCGTTAAGGTTCCTCAATTCTTTCATCTCCTCTTCCTGACGATTGAATATCTCTTCGAGTGTGAGTGGCTCATTTTTGTTGAGAGAAGGAGGAGGGTTAAGAGTAACCAGTCCTTTATTCTTATCCCTGTTGGAAGCTCGCAGGGTAGGTAGAGGAGGGTTGGATAGAAAGATGTTCATATTTATGGCGGCCCTCTGGTTTCGGGTGTGCACACCTGGTGGTTCGTTGTGAGTCACATCATGACCGGAACTATCATCTATTATTCCCTTCTGATTTGTAGTATCTCTGGTGTCACCTGTGGGGTTAACCTCTATGACATTGATTGATGAATATCGCGGGGCGGAGAAGATTTCATATTCCAAATGGGAAGAGGATATCCCGCATCTTCTGCTGGTCTTCCCTTTTGGGACCTGAGATTGCCTTCGAACTTCATGGTGAAGGGTGACGCAGAGAGTTCTTTGATGCAACCTTAAAGTGCGCCTTCCTCTCGGAGGAAATGATGATTCAAATTACGGGATAGGATGGGAGCCTCCTCTTCTTACTGTCCTCCCTAGATGAGAGAATATAGATTCTCATGGGGGAGGTCGTTGTTGAGGGGGTAATAATGCCCCCAACTCTGAGAGCTGGGGTTGCATCCCTTCCTTGGACACTGAGTATCTTCCCGGTTTTATTGGTCTTACGGGGGAATTTTTGGTTAAAAATTCCACCAGCCCTATAGGATAGGGTTGACCCTGGATTGCGGCAGTCGCTATAGCTATTGCTACCTGCCTGATCTTGCGTGGCCCCATTCGAGGGTGAACGGGGTTTGATACCGAATTCTTCTGAGAACCTATCATTTCTGGGGAGGCAGTCAAAGATCGATGATTGGCCTATCTTTGATGAGAGGCCTATTGTATTCTCTTGGTGGCCTGATGCAGGAGTTCATGAATGGCTTGTTCCCGTCGGGCCTGACGCTTCTGGGACTTACTCAAGGCCTGACTCTGTTGGGTGTGTTGCCTTTCATGAACAGGGAGACCACTCAATTTTCGTCTTGATGTGATGACGTTGCAAGACACCACGCCGAACGGGTTTTTCTGGGCAGGGACCAGAGTGAAATGTAGAGCTCCATGTTCCTTCCATCCACTAATTTGGACTCCCGTTGGAGCGTCACAGATGAGGCGACACAGTTAGTGTAGCGCATAGAGGCAGGCTATCTCCATGTTTCCATTACGCCTCTCAGGTCGTTGTTGTCGTGCTAAAGGAATAGCTTCCAGGTCGATGTGATGTAGGAGGTCTTCAATTGTCTTGACGTGGTCTACATACCCTTCATAGGGCATGAAGCCTGATTTCAGCCGGTAGAGGGTCATCCATTTATTATGGAGGATGTCGTGCACGTATTCTTCCGACAACTCTTTTGGTATATCGAACTGAGATGTAACACCCGAGACATTTATGTTATATAAATTATCAAAGGAATTGTTTTCTACACACAACACTTTCTTGTATTGCTTTACACAAAATCGTGAGCTTCCTCGATAGCTTGCGTCATACGCAATACCAAGTTTCACTAAACAACGATATACTATTAAAATATTATTAAAACTAGCCGTTATAAATAGTAATAACCACTTTTTGAAATTTTATAAATTTTATTTTTCAAAATGGACTTCATTTTTGGATTCGTAATATCGAAATTAGCCTAGGGTAAAATTTTGGTATATTTTCTGAAAACTTTCAATATTTGATGAATAGTGAAACCACTAAGTGGTAGTTAAGAAAAACTAAATTTTTCATAAAACTTAATTTTACCGCTTCTGTGAGTGGAATTTCGAAAATCCGAGAGACACGTTTAATATCAAGGACTAAAATTTGGTTCAATGAGATGAAAGTAATTGTTGGTGAATAGTAACTTTTTACTTCTTTTTACCATGGTTAAAAGTAAATAGGGTAATTAAGGGTAAAAATGATATTATTATTACCCTAACACATGTCCAAATTCTATTGGACAAGTGTAATTCGACCAAAAATAAACTTAGGAATAAAATATGACCATTTAGGCCCACATGGATTAGATTAGGACATTTATTATTAATTCATTTAAAGAAGGGTTAAAATAGTTAAAATCAAAGTTTAATAACATAATAATTTTTAATATGGGGTTATACATAAGATAAATTCGACTATAAATATTCATTGGAAATCTAAAAAGATTTTGTACATAATGATATTTTATTTTTAATTTTTAGACATTATATAATTTAATTTATTTATGACACAACGATGATGCAATAATTATCTTATTAATGAAATATTGACATAATTGATGTTATAAATACCCAAATAAATATAATTTGAGACTTTTTATTAATTACACTAATTTTCTAGATTAATATGACATGTTAGTATTTATTTAATTAACTTTTTTAGAACTAATAATTCTGTTATGATTTTCACAAAAATTAATTACTAAATATTGTCAAAATTGACATAAAATAGTTTTTAAAACAAATATTATATTAGTAATTTTTATTTTATTCCTAAAAATCTAAGGTTCGGCTAAAATGAATTAGATAAGGTTATATATATTAATAATAAACAACTTGGGGTTCTTTTGGCTGCTGATAGTAATTTTATTAACCTTATAGTATAAGAACACAAGAAGACACGGTAAAAGTAAAATTATTTAACTTAATGTTAAATCTAAATGATAAGGTTAAAATAGGAACCTAAACTTTTATAAATTTTATTGGATGAGATGATTTCGACCCATCCCCACCTTATCTTCAAAATAAATCAATTTTGAGCTATTTAAAACCGAACATGACTTTATAATAAAATAATATTTTTAGTTATTCCAAAGGTGCCCCTCTCTCCCTTATAAAAGGGAACCTCCTCCCTCTCTTCCTCACACCACTTTGAGCCTTAAATCTCGGTCAACCCCTAACAATTTATCCTCTCCACTTCCCTAGAGACATCCTAGAGGTCCTGGTCTTCTTCAAAGACCAATTTTAGTGCCCTAAAGGACGGTCTCAAAGAAGCACTTCAAAGAAGAGGTAATGTCCGTTACCGATTCTTTCATCTTTATTTCTTCTTCCACTTCTTCTTCTTTAGTTGTTTCATTATTAAGTAATAACATCAGTATCACTAATATACTGATATGTCATTATAAGTATGAAACAACCCTATTTCACCATCTATCCATCCTACGGAAAAAGAAATCACCGTGCATGCGTACGTACGGAATACTGTCTCCACGCCGTGGTGTAATCTATTTTCCACCACCACCTTACTTGGATGGGTATAATGGTGTAAATAATGACTATATATGACTATTATAAAGTGATACTGATTTTTAAATAGTATATATACACTCAAATACAATTCCATGATCATAGGAACGATATCATCACTCGTGCGTACGTACGGAATACCGTCTCCACGATGTGATGTGACTCGTTCAACATGATCTTAATTTCATAATGATTATATAAATGAATTAAATGAATGAATATGATATATATTACACTAATAAAATTCTGTAAATGAGGTATCTATAACCTAAAGAGAAGAATAAGAATTTATTCGACAAAACACGCATAAGAACAAAAAGTTATAAACACCCGAATAACAAGTAGCAATGAAATATTACTACTAGGAAGCTAAGAATATTACCAAATATGATATCATAAAAATAATTATGATTCTTGAATAAGTAAATAACATTATTTAAATCATTATACAGGAGGTTCGGACATGTACAAAGCATATCGGACCTAAGGTAATGGAAATATCACAATCTAATTTTTATCCGAGATTGTTTATACTTTGGTATTTACTGGGGTGTATTTTATCATCCACATCCATGTTTCCTCAATATGTAATATTATTTCCATCCACCTACAATTTTTTAATTCCAATTTTACCCTTCGGTGATTTTTTAGTAAAGGATATGAAAGGAATCTTTTGTCGTTTTTCATACGAGGTACTTTTTGACTTTTCCGACAAAAGTACGAGAAGAATGTATTTTTAACTTATATGGCATGAATGGATTTTTAAAACATTATTTACAAGAATATTCCTTTATAAGTTTTCAAGTTTATTTTTAATCAACATCTTTTAGTTTATAATTGTACGACATGTTAATAAATGAAAAGTGTTTTTGAAGCAGAAATGATATTTTTCTCAAGAAAGGAGTTCAAGTGTTTTATCAAAATTATTATCCATCTAATATAATAAAGGGTTCTATTTCTATCCCTATTATTACATTGATTTGATTATGTTGTGAGGGAATTATATTTATGAATTCCTTTATCATATATGAATTGTTTTATGATGTCACAATGTTTAAGATTCCCATTTTTATTACATGGGTTATGCTATGATGTATGGTTTATGATTTTGTGGCACACACAAGAATGGTATAATTATGAGATGGGTGGGACCTATATCTCCCTCCAATGCATTGGGTAAAGATTTTATATCTCATGACATAGACATGGCTGGAATGGTAGGTTATACCGGTTCTGTGAAACAGGACTGAAACGAGGAGTGAACTCGGTTCAGAAAGGGACTTTGTCCAATAAGATAGTATTGGCAATGAGTCTTGACTAATAAGAAATGATTCTCTATGATTATGTGTGTATTACACAGAGTTTCATGTTTAAGTTATGATCATTGGGATTACATTTCACTACTATGACTTATCCCATGTTATGAAATTATGATCTCTTTTGCAGGTTAATATTTCCAAAAGTTATGTGCTTATATATATGATGTGATTGATATTTCTTCTGTTTACCCTTATGGAGCATTTGATCTCACCCTTTTGTATGTTTTATTTCCCCAGGTTAGGAAGAATGTTATTAAGTAGAATATGCCAAAAAGGGACTCTAGATATGATGAAATAAATGGGAGGCAAAGTAGATGCTTTATGAACCAGTTGTTTATTTTTCCCAGTTTCTAAAGACACTATACCTATACGGTCCTTTCTTGGTTTGGTTATATGTTGTAATAAGTGTGCTTCAATTCTGAATTAATAAAAATGTATGTAAAGTATGGGTCGTTATAGTTGGTATCAGAGGAAAGGTATAGTCAACCTTTGGAAACTAGGATGTGAAATCCTTAGTAAGAACCCTAAGGATAAGTTTAAGCATAAAACACAATCTTAGTGATTTCAAAATGGCCATGAATAACCTAGGATAAGACCTTAAGTGTGAAATTTTATTCTTGATTATGTTTTTTTCCTATTATAATTAGTGTTTCTCACACTATTCTTCTTGGTTTTAGTCAATGGATGGAACTTGAAGGAACCGTGTTAATGCGGAATGCGATGGGCAATGCATTGATTGTCCCCCTGAGAAACCAAACGTTATGGGAGCTGTAATGAAAAATCTTGTAGCCATGCTCACACAACTTTCTCAAGCTATGAATCATGCCGGACTTCCAAACGAGCAAAGGAAGGAGCAACATTCTATTGAATCCTTCATGAGACAGCATCCACCTTTTTTCAGTGGGTCTACTGATCAATTAGTTGCTTAAAAATGGATTAGTACTACTGAAAAGATATTTTCAGTTCTTCAATGTTCTGAGCGTGATAAAGTCATCTTAGCAGTGTATCGTTTGGAAGGTGATGCTGATCAATGGTGGAATCTTATTAATAATACGAGGCAAAGGGATGAAATTAAGTCCATGGAATGGGACGAGTTCAAGAACTTATTTTTCAATAAGTACTTCCCTCGTATTCTCCGAACAAAGATGGAGAAAGAGTTTCTTTAACTGAAGCAAAAGGATGATGAATCTGTTGGTACCTATGAAGCAAATTTTACAAGAATTGAATGGTACGCTTCTGGTATTATTATCCAACCTAAGAGTAAGATCGATCGATTCTTTAGTGTCTTAAAACCAAGTCTTCGAAGGGCCTTATCCATAAGGGACTTCAATAGCTACTAGGAAATCGTTCGACGTGCTCTCAAAGTTGAGATGGAGATTGGAGTAACCCATCAGTCATATGGGTTTGATAAGAAGAGGAAAATGGAATTCAAAGGAAAATCTAAAGAGCACACTGAAAAGAAAATTAGCTTTCCCTTATGCTCAATGTGTAGAAAGAAACATGGAGGCAGTTATCTTAAAGGGACAAGTAAATGTTTCAAATGTGGAAAGGAAGGTCATCGGGCATTTCAATGTCGCGATGATGGGAAGAAGATGTCTAATGATGAAAACAAAGGAAGGGATACACAGAATGAACCTACTACACTTCAATGTTTCAAGTGCAAGGAGATGGGACATTATTCCAATAAATGCCCTAATCCAAGGGTTGATGATGATGGTCGACGTCAACAAACTCTTAAGGCTAAAGAAAAAGGAATGTCACATGCAATTTCTATCAGCGATGTGGAGTATGATAACGATGTGGTGAAAGGTACACTTACCATCCACTCTAAAGTAGCAAATGTTGTATTTGATTCTGGATCCACCCACTCCTTTATTTCTGAAGATTTTTCTAAGGGTATCACCATATTACCACAACAATTAGATGTTGAGTTAGCTATGACAACACCTAATGGCACAACAGTCGCATCAAAAGTTTATAATTCTTCACTGATTGAAGTTTGTGGGAAAGTGCTTCCTACAAATCTTGTGATCCTTCCTATAGTGGAATTTGATGTGATTCTTGGCATGGATTGGCTTTCTCTACATGGAGCTCATAACAATTGCCAAAGAAGGGAAGTCACATTTCATATTCCAGATCAATATATTATCGTCTATCGATGCAAGGATGAACATAACCTTCCAGTGGAAATTACTTCCATCTTATGGGTCTTGATTCCACTAAATGAAGGTTATTTATCTCAAATGGTTGGTGAGAAACTCACAATTAAGAATATGCCCATTTTACGGGAGTTTGATGATGTCTTTCCGGATGAATTACCGGGTCTTCCACCGAATCGTGAAGTTAAGTTTTCAATAGAACTCGTACCGGGTGCTTTGCCTATTTCCAAGACACCTTATAGAATGGCCCCAATTGAGTTGCAGGAATTGAAGAAGAAACTCCAAGATTATCTTGATAAGGGGTTCAAATGCCCTAGTGTGTCACCTTGGGGAGCACCTGTTCTTTTTTTTGAGAAGAAAGATGGATCAATGAGACTCTGCATTGATTATCGAGAACTTAACAAGATCACTATAAAGAACAAATATCCTCTCCCGCACATTGATGACCTATTTTACCAACTATGCGGATCTCAATACTTTTCCAAGATTGATCTTCGTTCAGGGTATCATCAATTAAGGGTAAAAAGGGAGGATATACCAAAGATGGCTTTCCGTACAAGGTATGGACACTATAAATTTATAGTGATTCCATTTGGTCTTACTAATGCCCCGACTATCTTCATGGATCTGATGAATAGAGTCTTTAGAAACTATCTTGATCAGTTTGTGGTAGTCTTTATAAACGATATTCTTGTATATTCAAAGAGCACGGAAGAACATGAAGATAACTTGAGAATTATATTGAAGACCCTGAGAAAGGATAAGATTTATGACAAATTTACCAAGTGTGAATTTTGGCTTCAAAAAGTTGCATTTTTGGGTCACCTAATCTCAAAAGAGGGGATATCTATGGATCCAGCAAAAACAGAGGTTATCGAAAGATGGTCAAGACCAACAACAGTGACTGAGATCCGATGTTTTCTTGGTTTGGCTGGATATTATCGACGTTTTGTGAAATATTTTTCACGATTATCTAATCCACTCACCAAGTTGACTCGGAAAGGAGTTAAGTTTGTTTGGACGGAGGAATGTGAAGAGAATTTCAAGGAGTTGAAAAGAAGTTTATCCAGTACACCTGTGCTCACACTACCTTGTAGTGGAGAAAGGTTTGTGATCTACAGTGATGCATCCAAGAAGGGATTGGGGTGTGTTTTTATGAAAAATGATATGGTGACAGCTTATGCCTCATGACAGTTGAAAATACATGAGAAAAATTACCCAACTCATGATTTGGAGTTAGCTGTGGTAATCTTTGCATTAATGATTTGGACGCATTACCTTTATGGAGAAAGGTGTGACATTTATACTGATCATAAAAGTTTAAAGCATATTTTCACACAAAAGGATCTGAATATGCGCCAAAGAAGATGGTTGGAGCTGATTAAGGATTACGACTGCTCAATCCATTACCACCTTGGGAAAGCAAACAAGGTGGAAGATGCATTAAGTCAACAAGACCATGCTAGTTTATCCATGATGAGGATCACAAAAGATCCAATATTTATGGATTTATAAAGGATGGATCTTGGAATTATAATGAAAGGTGAAAAATCTTATCTTTCTCAAATGAATGTTCAACCATCTATAAATGTGAAGATTAAAGAGGCACAGAAAGAAGATGTCGAGTTACAAAAGAAGGTGAGAAAGGTTCCTGAATTCAACCTTGATTGTGATGGGATAATAAAGTTCATGAATCGGGTTTGTGTTCCTCCCATCCCCGAATTAAAGAAGTAGCTGCTGGATGAGGCTCATAGTTCTTCATTCTCTATTCATCCTAGAAGCACGAAGATGTATAGGGACCTGAAAGAATACTTCTGGTGGGATGGAATGAAAAGAGATGTTGCTGAATATGTATCTCGATGCTTGGTTTTTCAACAAGTTAAATCTGAGAGACATAAGTCTAAGGGGATGTTACAACCCTTACCCATACCCGAATGGAAATGGGAAAACATCACTATGGACTTTGTCACTGGACTTCCTAAAACATCCAAAGGCAATAATGATATCTGGGTCATAGTTGATCGTCTTAAAAAGTCTGTACACTTCATTGCTATTAGAGAGGATTTCTCTCTGGATCATCTTGCCAGGATATATATAAAGGAAGTGGTTAGATTGCATGGAGTACCACTTTATATTATATCTGATCGGGATCTGAGGTTTACTTCAATGTTCTGGCGAAGTCTTCAGCATACTCTGGATACAGAGTTATGTTTCAGCACAGCTTATCATCCTCAGACAGACGGTCAGTCTAAGAGAACAATTCAAACTCTAGAAGATATGTTGAGAGCTTGCTCTATGGATTTCAAAGGTGGTTGGGATCAACACCTACCTTTGGTGGAATTTTATTATAATAATACCTTTCACTCCAGTATTCATATGGCTCCTTATGAAGCTCTCTATGGAAAGAAATGCCGGACTCCAACTTGCTGGGATGAAGTTGGGGAAAGAAAGCTATTAGGACCTGATCTCGTTGATGAAATGGCAGAAAAGGTCATATCTATTCAACAACACATAATAGCAGCTCAGAGTCGACAGAAAAGTTATGCCGACAACCGAAGAAAAGACCTAGAGTTTCAAGTGGGTGATAAAGTGTTCTTACGAATATCTCCCTGGAAGAGGGTCATGAGATTTGGAAAGAAGGGGAAGTTGAGCCCTAGATATATCGTTCCTTTCGAAATACTGGATCGTGTTGGGAAGGTAGCTTACCAATTGGCGCTTCCACCGAATCTCTCTCAAGTTCACGATGTGTTCCATGTATCTCTCCTGAGAAAGTACATACCTGATCCTTCACATGTACTCAGCTCAGAAGTCGTACCGCTGGAGCAAGATCTTTCTTATGAAGAACAACCAATAGAGATTCTGGATTGTAGTGAAAAAGTCCTATGAAACAAGACCACTTGATTGGTGAAATTTTTATGGAGGAACCACCAATTAGAAGAAGCTACATGGGATCTTGAGGATGTGATGAGGGATAGGTATCCTCATCTGTTTGTTACAAAGTGACGAATTTCAAGGGCGAAATTCATTTTAAGGGGGGTAGAATGTAACACCCGAGACTTTTATGTTATATAAATAATCAAAGGAATCTTTTTCTACACACAACGCTTGCTTGTCTTGCTTTACATGAAATCGCGATCTTCCTTGATATCTTGCGTCGTACGCAATACTGAGTTTCACTAAACAATGATATACTATTAAAATATTATTAAAACTAGCCGTTATAAATAGTAATAACAACTTTTTGAAATTTTATAAATTTTATTTTTCAAAATGGACTTCATTTTTGGATTCGTAATATCGAAATTAGCCTAGGGTGAAATTTTGGTATTTTTCTGAAAACTTTCAATTTTTGATGAATAGTGAAACCACTAAGTGGTAGTTAAAAAAACTGAATTTTTCATAAAACTTAATTTTACCTCTTCTGTGAGTGAAATTTCGAAAATCTGAGAGACACGGTTAATATCAAGGACTGAAATGTGGTTCAATGAGATGAAAATAATTTTTGATGAATAGTAACTTTTTACTTTTTTTTTACCACGGTTAAAAGTAAATAGGGTAATTAAGGGTAAAAATGATATTATTATTACCCTAACACATTTCCTAATTCTATTGGACAAGTGTAATTCGACCAAAAACAAACTTAGGACTATAATATGACCATTTAGGCCCACTTGGATTAGATTAAGACATTTATTATTAATTTATTTAAAGAAGGGTTAAAATAGTTAAAATCAATGTTTAATAACTCAATAATTTTTAATATGGGGTTATGCATAAGGTAAATTCGACTATAAATATTCATTATAAAGATAAAAATATTTCCTACATAATGGTATTTTATTTTTAATTTTTAGACATTAAATAATTTAATTTATTTATGACACAATGATGATGCAGTAATTATCTTATTAATGAAATATTGACATAATTGATGTTATAAATACCCAAATAAATATAATTTGAGACTTTGTATGAATTCCACTAGTTTTCTAGATTAATATGACATGTTATTATTGATTTAATTAACTCTTTTAGAACTAATCATTCTGTTACGATTTTCACAAAAATTAATTACTAAATAGTGTCAAAATTGACATAAAATAGTTTTTAAAACAAATATTATATTAGTAATTGTTTTTTTTATTCCTAAAAATATAAGGTTCGGCCAAATGACTTAGATAAGGTTATATATATTAATAATAAACAACTTGGGGTTCGTTTGGCTGCTTATAGTAAGTTTATTAACCTTATAGTATAAGAACGCAAGAAGACACGGTAAAAGTAAAATTATTTAACTTAATGTTAAATCTAAATGATAAGGTTAAAATAGGAACCTAAACTTGTCTAAATTCTATTTGATGAGAGGATTTAGACCCATACCCACCTTAGATTCAAAATAAATCAATTTGGAGCTATTTAAAACCGAAATTGAATTTATAATAAAATAATATATTTAGTTATTCCAAAGGTGCCCCTCTCCTCCCTTATAAAAGGGCACCTCCTCCCTCTCTTCCTCACACCACTTTGTGCCTTCAAGATCGGCCAACCCCTGCCACATTCTCCTCTCCACTTCCCTAGAGACATCCTAGAGGTCCTGGTCTTCTTCAAAGACCAATTTTAGTGCCCTAAAAGAAGGTCTCAAAGAAGCACTTCAAAGAAGAGGTAATGTCCGTTACCGATTCTTTCATCTTTATTTCTTATTCCACTTCTTCTTCTTTAGTTTTTTCATTATGAAGTAATAACATAAGTATCAATAATATACATATATGTTATTATAAGTATGAAACAAACCTATTTCACCATCTATCCATCCTACAGAAAAAGAAATCACCGCGCGTGCGTACGTACGGAATACCGTCTCCACGCCGTGGTGTAATCTATTTTCCACCACCACCTTAATTGGATGGGTATAATGGTGTAAATAATGACTATATATGACTATTATAAAGTGATACTGATTTTGAAATAGTATACATACACTCCAATACAATTCCACGATCATAGGAACGATATCATCACTCGTGCGTACGTACGGAATACCGTCTCCACGATGTGATGCGACTCGTTCTACATGATCTTCATTTCATAATGATTATATAAATGAATTAAATGATTTAATATGATATATATTATAATAATAACATTCTGGAAATGAGGTATATATAACCTAAAGAGAAGAATAAGAATTTATTCGACAAAACACGCATAAGAACAAAAAGTTATAAACACCCGAATAACAAGTAGCAATGAAATATTACTACTAAGAAGCTAAGAATATGACCAAATATGATATCATAAAAATAATTATCATTCTGGAATAAGTAAATAACATTATCTAAATCATTATACAGGAGGTTCGGACACGTACAAAGCATATCGGACCTAAGGTAAGGGAAATATCACAATCTCATTTTTATCCGAGATTGTTTATACTTTGGTATTTACTGGGGTGTATTTTATCATCCACATCCATGTTTCCTCAATATGTAATATTATTTCCATCCACCTACAATTATTTAAATCCAATTTTACCCTTCGGTGAGTTTTTAGTAAAGGATATGAAAGGAATCTTTTGTCGTTTTTCGTACGAGGTACTTTTTGACTTTTCCAACAAAAGTATGAGAAGAATGTTTTTTTTAACTTATACGGCATGAATGGATTTTTAAAACATTATTTCCAAGAAGCATCCTTTACAAGTTTTCATGTTTATTTTTAATAAACTTCTTTTAGTTTAGAATTGTACGACATGTTAAGAAAGGAAAAGTGTTTTTGAAGCAGAAAGGATATTTTCCTCAAGAATGGAGTTCAAGTGTTTTATCAAAATTATTTTCCATATAAGATAATAAAGGGTTATATTTCTATCCCTATTATTACATTGATTTGATTATGTTGTGATGGAATTATATTTATGAATTCCTTTATCTTATATGAATTGTTTTATGATGTCACGATGTTTAAGATTCCCATTTTTATTACATGGGTTATGCTATGATGTATGGTTTATGATTTTGTGGCACACATAAGAATGGTATCATTATGAGATGGGTGGGACCTATATCTCCCTCCAATTAATTGGGTAAAGATTTTATATCTCATGATATAGACATGGCTGGAATGGTAGGTTATACCGGTTCAGTGAAACAGGACTGAAATGAGGAGTGAACTCGGTTCAGAAAGGGACTTTGTCCACTAAGATAGTCTTGACAATGAGTCTTGACTAATAAGAAATGATTCTCTATGATTATGTGTGTATGCCACAAAGTTTCATGTTTTACGTTATGATCATTGGGATTACATTTCACTACTATGACTTATCCCATGTTATGAAATTATGATCTCTTTTGCAGGTTAAGATTTCCAAAAGTTATGTGCTTATGTATATGATGTGATTGATATTTCTTTTGTTTACCCTCACTGAGAATTTGAGCTCACCCTTTGGTATGTTTTATTTCCCCAGGTCAAGAAGAAGGTTATTAAGTAGAATATTCCAAAAAGGGACTCTAGATATGATGAAATAAATGGGAGGCAAAGTAGATGCTTTATGAACCAGTTGTTTATGTTTCCTAGTTTCTAAAGACATTGTACCTATACGGTCCTTTCTTGGTTTGGTTATATGTTGTAATAAGTGTGCTTCAATTCTGAAGTAATAACAATGTATGTAAAGTATGGGTCGTTATATGAGAGGTGTCTTTAGGCCAAAACATAACTGGTATATCATCCCTGGCCAGTCGTTTCCTTAGGTGAAGCATATCGGCATACACCTCTGCTAGTGATTCCTCTACCTGGTCAACCCAACTGAGATTCTCACTATAAGTGTAGTCAGAGGTAGTGGGACCGGTAGGTGTTGAATCATTATGTGGGCGATTCCGAGGTGGTTCCTAGGATGAACGCGGCCCTGGACCATCTCATGATTTCTGAAGGATACCGGCGGTGACTAACTGGGAATCTGACATGCTTGATCCTGTCCTTCTGAGTGCATCAGCATACGAGGGATTTTCTATGCTTGATTCGGCAGGAGGAGGACCTTTCTGTCGATATGATATGTCACCGTGGGGAGGACCTCTACAATGGCGGCTGTAATGGCGAGGAATACCATTACTTCTTGTTGCTTCACTGTATAGATGACTTTTGCAGTGCACACCCTAGTGAGTACATCCAAGGCTTGTCGCAGCAAGGGGAGGACCTTCTAGATGTGTAGCGTCATTATGGGGATGACCTTCGCAACAACTGCCATCATGGTGAGGATGACCATCATGGCTTGATGTTCGATGTGCATCCTGGGGAGGACCTTTAGGACACACGAAGACAAGGGGAGGACCTTCTTGTTTCTTGGGGCCAATGCGGGGAGGACCTTCACGATGGAGGCTGGGGTGGAGAGGACTACCATCACAGCTGCGACAATGGCGAGGACTACCATTACTGCTACTGTAGGGAGAATATTTGCAGGATACATCCTGGGGAGGGCCTCTAGAATGTACCGCAACGAGGGGAGGGACTTCTCATTGCTCGGCGTCTCTACGAGGAGGACCTCCGTTATCAAGGTGGCGAGGACTACCACTATGATCTGATGCCTGGCTATGTGGAGTTCCGTTGCAGCGTAACCCCTGGGGAGGACCTTCAGGGAAGGCTAAGACAAAGGGAGGACCTTTTTGTCATGATGAGACGTCACTGTGAGGAGGGCCTCCATAGTTGCGACTATGATAGTGAGGACTACTATCATAATCTGTGGTCCCACTTCATGGAGAGTGATTGCAGTGTATACACCGGGGAGGACCTTTAGGGTGGACCGCAGTAAGTGGAGGACCATCTCGCTGCTCGATCTTCTAGTCACGTGGAGGGTTTCTGTGACTCGCATCAAAAGAGGATCTCTCGTGATCGATCGTTATATGCCTGCGGGGGAAGCCCCCACAGGTGTTCTAGGGAAGTCTTTCAGAGCTGCTGGTAGCGACATTGTGGGGAGGACCTTCAAAACTGCTACTACCACTCCCATAATATGGTAATGGGTGGGCAGGTTTCTGAGCCTTTGATGTATGATTAGCTGCGTCGGGAACCCCATCTTTTAGCAGAGCGAAGTCATGAACTCCCTCTTTATTTTCCGGCTACCTTCAGTGCGTTCGGGGCGCTCTTTTACCGGCAGCGGGGACCGTCTGCTGTTGATAACGGCCTTCACCTCCGTTGGGTCCCTGTCTAATTGGGTCTCGTGATGTTTTAGGGATACTCCAACAAACATCTTGACTTTTATCATGGATATATTCCTGCTTTCGAGAATCCACCATGATGGACGAGTGTCCCCCAGTTGGAATGAGTGAAGCGGCTCGATATGGTTGCCCTTGCGTCGTGGAATATGGCCGACGACCCTCCTGGGAAGAAGCAGAGATGTAGATCTTCTCCAAGGAGGCTATCTAATCTCTTAAATGAGTTGCCTCAACTGGGGATATGGGCTCATGGTCCCGAGTCCTTGCTATTGCTGTAGATGCAATTATATTCTGGAAAGTCTGCAAGATATGATCTGGGATCGATACCTGCACCTCCATCATTGCCAGGATATGTAGAGAGACATCTTTGGCTAAAATGGGTATGAAGGCCCATTCTGGTATCAGAGTAGGAATATCCTGCTCCAGTCCTCTGGTGGTCAGTGGGTACTGACAATTCTCCTGTTTCGGGACAGGTGAATGAATCTGCCCCTATACCAGGATACTCCGGTTAATATCCCAGTTGGCCACCACATCGGGGTGGCAGACATTTCTTGCATATGCAGGGAGTTGTCCCTGCATATATTGGTTTCCCACCATATCGAGTTGGTGGCCTTTGTTGGAGGGGAGACGTGCCTGCATATATGTTTCCGCCACATCTGGGTGGTGGACTTTGTTGATCGCTACCATATCAGGATGGTGGGTGTCATAAGCAACTTCTAGGAGTTGGTCCTGCAGGTGTCGGGTCGCCACCATGTCAGGTTGGTCGCCTTCATGACCCTAGGCAGGGATAGGTGCCTACCTGGTAAGTGTCGTCCTGTGTGAGCGATGGGCTTGATGGATCTCGGTCGGGATGCGCGCCAACTCGTATGATGTCACCATGTCTGAATGGTGGGCTCGAGAAGAGCGAGCAGGTGTAGGTGCTTGTTCGCAGTACGTCTCTGTGGCTGGGCAGTGGAACTCCTCCTCAGGGACCAGGGTGATGACCGGTCCCTGATTGTATGTCTGCCACCCTCATCGGGTGGTCCAAGGGGTCGGAACTCTGGGATCATGGGCCTGAATCCTCGGGGAGACATCCTCCTCAGTGTGAGGATGTCGGGTAGCGGTGTCACTATGATGACATCTGTCGGCAGGGGACTTAGAGAGGAAACCCCGTTTGGTGGGGATGAAGTCTGCAACGTCGACCTCATCCGTATCCCTAAGATAAGGGAGGTACGCATTGTCCTGTTTCGGGGATAGACTCCCGAAATGGTTGGAGACAGTAATAGGGGTTGTCTGGATTTGCCATTGCGGCCGTTGCTGGGTAGGAGACCGGCGAGTTCTGGCGAATTGGAGGGCGTGCATCGCTGCCTCCACCATTGGGAGAGTACCGTTCACGTGGTACTCTCGGATCAGCGCATCCGAGACCCAATGCTGAAGATACTGGGAGAGTGATGGGGTCCTCTGTAGGTGAGGATGTCCGGTCCTTGCGTTGTTGGAAGTGCACACTTTTGATTTCCTTTGTGATGCCATTGGATCGAAGGGGGTTCTGAAGGTAGTACCTGCAAAACATTTTAGCAAATACAAGCAGCACACCCGTCAAAGCAGCATCTCATAATCCCATGCGTAATTAATGACCTTGCTTGGCCCTCCTTGTGAGTAAAAGGGGGCATAGGGTGGGATTAAGTTGGATCTGTCATTCTTGGTTAAATATTCATGTCGGGTTCACCATTTTTGTTTCGTTTTGGTTTTCGGCCTCGAAACACCCAATGGCTCCGTATCCAATGATTGATGGACCTGCTTTCCAAAGGCAGGTGTTCTTTGAATGGTCTAACCAGTGACTCTTAATAACTCACATTGGTCAATAGGATGAGATGTCGGGATCATCACACCCTTTTTGGGGGGGAATTATTGCATGTTCCGAGACTCTCTTACAGATTTAAGACGTATTTATATGTTCGTGAATCTTTGGTTTATACCCAAACATAGTATCCACAGATTTAACCTTGGTGGGAAATGGTCAACTGGACACAGGGGTTAAGAATCATTAATGCCCGAGCTTTACCATCCCTCATTGGATTAATGACCCCGAAGAGTCGGATCTCGATTGAGGCGGCACTAGGAGTGGTGCGGTGAACCGATGTGAAGATAATCAGATCGACTGATTGTTGGGCTTGAAACTCAGGGAGGCTTCCTACATACCCTACTTTGGAGGTAGGGATCAAAGTCCCCAAAGTTCGCATGGAGGCATTGGATAACCGACGTGAATGTGGACACGGGGGTCCGATGGTGATTGGGATTGAACCTCTTGGAGGCCTCATACATACCCTGCCTATGAGGAAGGGATCAAAGTCCACGTAGTTCGCATTTGCTTGGGACTTACGCTCTGAGGCATCCCAAAATGATGGATTGGGGCTTACACTCTGAGGAGGTCCATGGTAATGGATTGGGGATTAGACTCTTAGGAGGCCCATAACAGAATGTCATGGTCAATGCTTACTCTAATCCCATGTGATTCATGCTCGGTGTGAGAAACAGGAGGCAGTAGGGACCAGAGGATCATGTCACGAGAGGTGCGTCCGTGAGAAGTGTAGTGGGGCTTACACATGAGGGCGGCCCATAAGGTCGGGGCTTACTCCTAGGTGGATGCCGAGGGTGATGGATTGGGGCTTACACTCTGAGGAGGCCCAGGGTGATAGATTAGGGATTACACTCTGAGGAGGCCCATGGCGATGGATTGGGGCTTACACTCTGAGGAGGCACATGGTAATGGATTGGGGATTACACTCTGAGGAGGCCCATAAGAGGAAGCACAACGGGAGATGGAAAATGGTGCTCTTGTTCCCGTTACCTCTCATGTAGTGCATGATGGCTTCCTTCTGATGGGTATTTTACTATTTCTAGGAACCCCTTAACAAGTGGAGATATGAAAAGGGGATTCCCGAGCTCAGACTCCACATTACCTTGGGAATATGAACCCAGGAATGTTTTGGGAATCATCTCAAGGGTCAGGGAAACCCCTTCGCCTCTATTTACCATGGGTATGTGAACTCAAAACGGCACACTGATGCACCTGAGTGTTACACCACATGGATTTGGTGGCTCTGGTGGAGGCCTCGGCTCAGGGCCGATGAATAGGCCGATGAGGGAGTCACAGGGGATTGGGCTGGATTGGAGGGATTCAATATGGATCGGGAAATAGAAACTCTAATGGTTTTGGTGCCCTTAACCTAGGGAAGTGCTACACGGTAGGAGGGGCCGTCTGCGAACAATGGTGATCCACTGACTCATAGGTCATTCGCAAACCAGGAGGGTCTGCAGACTGACTGGCCGTCCGTGAACAAGGAGGGTCCATGGATTGATTGGTATCCTACGAACCAAGGTGGTTCATGGCACCAGGTTTGATCTATGAACCAGGGTAGTCCGTAGAGGGTTCCACACAAGCAGTGGTGACTAAGGGCAGTGCTGATCGGGGGTTTGTCGGTTGAGGCTTCGCTCACGTAGGAGGGTGCTACGCGGTGTGACGGATCAGAAAAGAGGCATAAACTCCCTGGTCCGTGGGGGGGTGCATCCACGGAGGGGATATGGTTTACGGTCATCACTTTTTATGTTTTTTGGAGTTTTTGGTTCACCAGATTATTATGCATTTTCGGTTCCTTATTAGTTCATTCCCATGTTTATACTTGCTCTGGTTCGCGAACTGGAACTTTTCTATTTTTGAAATCCTAAGCTTTCCTTTGAAATCCTTCCACTAGAGTCTGATCGCTCTCCGCTTCTTCCGCATTCGAATCTTCCGAATCCCAGTCTCAGAATCCTTCCTCCTTTTCCCCTTGGTCTCCTTTTATAGAGTGGGGAAAGAGATGTATCTGTAGACACGTGGCACCTTTTGCAGAGGATCATAACCGAATACCCGGTTCATAGCTGACATGGTAAATCCGTAATTCATGGTGGGTATTGAACGCTCCCCCCGTTAACCGAACTCATGGAGTGCTTCGCGGCCGCGGAGGGTTCCACCTCCCTTCCACGAATGATAGTAGATGCGGATTGAAACGGTCGACGTGGTCTACAGTTGGGGCGGTTCATGATGGCGAACCGAATTTGCACCCACCCTGCCTCGCAGCCGCGAAGGATCTCCGCCTCCATTTCGCGAACGACGACAGTTCGTAGAGGGGGCACTTCGCGGTGTCTGGCCACGTTGCGTTTTCAGGGGACCGGTCTGCGAACCGGTACTTCTTGTGTCCCTTATTTGATTTTTTTCTCCATTATTTTCCCCAATTATTTGGGGGATTTTGATAGAATAGCCTTTGTGGATTTTTCAAGACCTTACAAACATTTCAAATAAATTCATCCAAAATAGAGATTTTGGTCAGATAAAAAGGTGATACCCGAAAAAGTGGTAGTTGTTTTATCACCTTTTTGAAATTTATTTTATTTTTCTAAATCCTATTATTGTGTTGTTTCCATACAAAAGTAATAAATCCAGTATGTTCTACACGATTAGATTTTATTATAACTATTGGAAAACCTTATTACTCATTTTATCAATCCTATTAATAGCAATATCATCATATGTGTGTATGTATGGATTATCGTCTTTATGTCATGGTGTAATTTTTTATTCAACAATACTTTCTTTGGATGGGTATAATGATGAGTATAAATTATGTAAATAATGAGTACAACCTAATAATTATTATTTATATTTAATATACCATTTAATTCCATACCATTTAGCCATCAAGGGATCGATATCTTCGCTCTTCCATACATACAACCTTCCATCTCCATGACATGATAAGATTCATTCTCCATGTTAACAATATAAGAATGATTAAAAAAATATATATGATGGGTAAAAATAATAAGTATGAAGGTAATTTCGTTATTTAAAAGAATAAAATAAATCTTAATAATAACAAACATGACTTACATGGCAAAAATTTAATGGGAAAATGAAGTAGTTAACATCATAAATAATGGAAATATTGAAACAATTTTAAAAAATGATCTAATACGATCATATATGATATCATAATTATTTTAATGGTTCTTGTATAAATTAATAACATAAATTAATTATTATAAAAGATTTTAACACACCTTTAACAAATGAAAAGTTCTAGTTAAGGGGTAATTTTCCAATCTCATTATTATCTTAGTTTTGTTTATATGTAATTCTTCACTGGGGTATATTTATCATCCATGTCCATTTTTTCTTATTAAGTATTATATATTATAATTTCTATTCTTATACAGTTTTTTAAATTCAATTTTACCCATTGAAAATTTTCTAATGTGGTATGAAATTAATCTTTTGTTGTTTTCAAATATGATATACTTTTGACTTTCCTGGAAAATGTATGAGAATAATTTTTTAAAACTTATATAGCATGAATAGGTTTTTACTATTTCATAACACAAGATTTCCTTGAATATTCTCTAATATGTTTTCAAGGTTATGTTTAAATAAAATATTCTGTTTTAAATTTAACATAGTTTTATGAAAAGAGAAAGTTTTTTAAGAAGAAATGATATTTTCCTCAAGAATAAATTTAAATTGTTTAATCAATATTATTTTCCATATAAAATTAATTATATTTTTGAATTATAATATCCCAATTCTTCTTAAGGTTTATTATCTTAATTATGGTAATATATTTATGAAATAAAATTTTTTTACATGGATTTTATTATGATGGAATTATGTTTAAGAAACCCATTTTATTCTTTGGGTTATGCTATGATGAATGATGTTTTTGTGGAACCTGTGAGAGTGATTTTATTATGATATGGTCGGGACCTATATCTCCCTCAAATTCATTGGTTAAAGATTTATATCTCATGAGATAGACATTACTAGAATGATGAGTAAATCTAGTTCAGTAATAAAGGTTTGGAATGACATGTAAATTTGGTTTAGTTATATATGGATGGAACAAAAACTAAACTCGGTTCAGTAATGGACTTTCTCCACTATGATGGTCGTGGTAGCAATGCCATGGATACTATGGAAATAATTTTATTCTCTTAATTTTTTTACAAAATTTGATGTTTTATGCCAATAATATTTTATCATGGTTAATGTTTTTTATGATTTAAGCTTTACGGACTAGGAAAATCTATTTTATGACTCAATATTTTGGTATTCAAAATATATGTTCGTGTTTTTACATTATTATGATTATTTTTTTATGCCCTATATTTTAATCCATACTGAGCATTTGAGCTCACCAATTTTCTGTTTTATTTTTGTAGGATATAATTAATTTGTCAGGTAAGAAAACTGAATTGGAAAATATTTATGGGAGATATTAAAGATAATTCACCATTCTAGAATAATGTGTTCAAGTTTCCAAGGACACTAAAGTAATACGGTCTTTGGGAACCATTCTGTGTAATGTATTAAGTATCCCGCAAAAGAAATGTTATTCCCATGCCTGACAAGTTTGGGTTATTAGACACGATCCAAATAGTCCCAATCGAAATATTGTGTTCAATAAATACACCATGTGTTATTATTACCTATTTCTCCATTTATATTGTTACATGTCCAGGTGTAGTGCACTTGTGTACTGATAAAGTACTTTGGTTATACACCGTGCAACCTAGTCTACCAACAATAATTCAAGGAAATTATTAGTGTAATTTTCTATTATTTTTCATCAATTTCTAGAAAAAATAAAATAGTTAATATTTAATGATAAAATTTAAATGTCCAAACCATGTTAAAAAAAATATTATATTTAATGAAAAAATGAACAACCAACGAATGATCAAACCAATATAACACATATAGATCAACAATAAATGAAATTAATATAAATTTAAAATGCTTCCCACTTTGATACAACATAATAAATATAGGATTAGTTAATGATACTAGTGGGTAAATAACCATAAATTTTTTTCATCATCGATGGATCATTCACCAATTATTCAAAATATAAAATTCTTGACCAATAAAATTTCTCCATTGAATATTGACATTAAAATCATAAAATCCATTAGGATTATTTTGAATGATAAACTTATATATAATTAAAATAAGATCTATGTAATAATTACCTTGTTATATGATCATTTTTTCATATATATTTTGACCATCCATAATACATTACTTGATTACCTTCATTGTGTAAAGGGGGTCCAAAGTAGAACCCTTTAGAGGTGATGTACACATGGGTGTTTGATCACATAATAAAAATGATGTAATTATATGTGATAGCATTGTGGATTGAACATATTAGAATTATTTTCCTAATCACTTCATGGTCTATTTCGATTGATGGATTTTTTGCCTAATCTTCTCATTCTTAAGAGTAAGAATTTAGTAGGAATCTATAGTGAAAATAATTGTGCATAAAGATACCCAATTCCAGATTTAACAAACACAATATAAATAAATAAATAAATAAATAATTCTAGGGATTAGAATTTATTATATTAAATATTTAAAAAATATCCAATAAATAATATAATATTTCTTATCTCACCATATTCTATATAATAATATTATTATTAATTTATGGTGTATGAGAACTAATGCAACAGTAAATTTAATTTCACCAACATCAAAATTAAAAATTTTCACTAAAAATGACCTTGGTTTCTATATCCTCCTCCATATTTATAAAATAAAATATTTAATATTTAATTTCATATTTATTTATAAATAAATATTCAATTCACAATATAGAGAATAAATATTTATCAGATATCAAAAATATAAAATGAATATTTTATACACAATATTGTCAATAAATATTTAATAAATAAATAAATAATATATAAAATATTTCATAATTATTGTTAATAATATTTATTTCAATAATTAAATTCCAATATAATTTAATTGGGATCAATATATTGACACAGTGTGTAACCCTCTTGGCGTCATTCTTATTATCCATTGGAATGATTAAATAAAGTCCATGATTATTGTTTATAAATGAGTTAAGTCACCCAATATAAAGGAGATAATGTCACAACATCGACAACCACATATTAATTATTACTATGTAACTTAACCCCTTTGATAAAATATCTCATCATGTAGGTTTTAAAATCGTCTCATAAAACAATTTTATTGATAAATATTTCATTTACTATAAAAAATGAACTCATTATGACACCATGGCCAGGGAATTTAATGTCATTGTTAAATTTTAATCATAGGGAATATATATTAACATCAATAAATATTGAATCAAAAAATCCACCACAAATTGGTAATTGATAAAATTCAAATTTTTATGCACCAAATGTAACTTACCTCTCGTGAACAAATGGAATCAATGTTTTTGTTGATGAATCAAAAATTTTGAGTCATCAAATGTATTAATAACTACGATTATTTACAAGGTCTATTACACATGATAGGGGAATGGAGTATAAGGAGACATAGAATAGGTGGAATACCTAATGATTAGTCTTTTACCATAATTTACCAAAATTGAGACTGTTGTGTGAGAACATCGTGAGAATAAGTAACATATACTTATGAGTATTCTTATATAAAACTCAACATTAAAGGAATCAAATAACAATATTTTATCTTACCATAAACCTCTATTTATGAGTATTATCGTAGAATTTCTAGGTTCTACTTATAGAGTGGAACTATTATGACCATATCAATTTGATATATACACAATATCATTATTTTATTAATGTTAGGAAAAAAATTAGAAATATGAACTAATATGTCATATTAATATCCAAATAATTAAATATATTTATGTAATACAATGAAAAATTAGTTAATTCTAGAAAACAAACTCCAACATATATGGTGACTTTATTATATATCTTGGTTATAGACATATACTCATCTTATGAATAGGAATGATAATTGGTTTCATTTACTTATGTTCACCCTTACTAGAAAAATAATCTAATATATATCCAATGATTCCTTCCCTAATGTTATGAATATGAGTTTAGATTATGAGAATTCATGAAAGGAGTATAGTGATGATTGATTAAGGAGAAAATTTTACTGGTTCTGTAAAATAATGTTCATATTTAACTGGTCCACAATGAGAGTAAACCATCTATTCTTGGAATAGTGAGGCTATTTTGAGAGATATATTGTTTTAATTATGGAGGTGACATATAATAATGATGTGTTTTTAATGAAAACCATTATTTAGTATAAGAGGATCGTTTGGATTTTTTGGAATATTTTATATATTATTTTGATTTAAGAAGAGATACTATTAGTGAAAACATTAGGGATAACCCTAATGGGTCAGTATAAGTAAAATATATCATTTAGGTAGAAATTTTGTGGTTCTAATACCTATTAAATACCTGTATTTATATTGGAATGTCGATGCCTCTAGAGAATAAAATAATTTAGGTGTAGTCACCATGAAATGGGTTAGTTGAGTATCAACACTGTCTTATATTGAGTTCATGATAAGTAGGACTAAGAATTATTATCTAACTAGAAACTCACATGGGATATTATTTGTTTTATAATCATTATCTTTATGAACCTTTGTGATAGATGGGAATATATATCTATTTTAGTTATAAAACTAACCATTGGTAACATAAATTAAATTTCAAAGATTAATAGATTAACATATTAATGTCATTTTTGAAATCCTTATTTTAGGATTATTGTATCTTTTTATATAAATTAAATAAATTATTTATATTCACCCCCAAATTTCATTTAGTAATGATAATATAGGGATCCATAATTAACCTAGTTAAACATGTTTGTAATTGAAATGGTTGTAAATTTCAAAATAAAAAAAACTAATGGGATTTATAATGGAATTAAAATACTGATGGAAATTCATAGAAAACTGTCTCAGTTGGTGATTTAAAATGAAAATATAATTTATCCTCAAAATGTATCTTGGAATGAATAGATCACTATCAAGTTATTCATGTAAAAAATACACCATGTTTTATAGGGTCTTATAATCCATTGTTTTTTTGGAATTGGGTCATTGATATGGAAAATATATTTTTTATTCAATAGTTCTCAGACCATGAGATATCTATTTTGGTTTTATTCAATTTAGTTGTTGATTTCTTATAGTGGGGGGACTTTAAAAAAGAATAAACCAAAATTAAATAATATGTGGACTCAATAGAAATGGGAGGACATAAAAAAATACTATATAAATATTTACCTAGAACTATTCACAGGAGAATGTTGGTGTTGGTCGGAGTGGACACTCAAGAGGGGGGTGAATTGAGTTCCAATTAAAATTTCTGCTAGAAACAATTTCTATTAAAATCCCCCAATTTCAAAAACAGATTAAACTGTAGTGAATTTATACAGATTATAAAGGTTCAATTAGTTTCTCAAAGATTGATTAGTTCTCAGTTAACTTAATCTTATGATTAATTTAACTTTTGAAACTAACTTACTGGTTTACAATAAATATAAACACTTGCGAGTTTAACTATCAAAGTAGCCTTGAAAATAAATTATATTTCAAAGTAATAGCAGGGGAATATGAAATAGATATGTATTGTATGGATATAAACTTTAACTAAAAACACAGAGGAGTTAACCAAGAGGTTCAGTCTCAAGTCGAGACTTAGTTCTCTCAAAAGTTTATATAAGGATGATCCACACCCTGGATCGGGGTTCAACAGTTTACAACTGTCCAGGTCCAAGAACTCTACCATTATTATCCTTGGGAAACAAAACAACAGCAACCAGTTGTCCAGGTCACACACAACCTCTACCACTATCCACAGTGGGAAAGAGAATGAAAAGAAAGTGAGTGAGGATTTTCAAATCCTCCAGTTAAGGTTCAGGAGACAGTGTGTGTGTAAAATACAACAGATAACACACACTCCTCATAATGTAAAAAGTAAATCACAGAGATAAAGATTTAGAGATTAGAAAAGGCTCTAGTGATCTTCGTGCAGCTCTCGACTCCTTTTGTTGATTAGAATTCGTTCTGAGTCTTCTTCTGGTTTTTTTCTGGAAAACAGAGTATCATCTGCTTCTTTGACTTCCAGGTTCAGCTTGCTTATAGTCTCAAAGAATGATGAGTTTTGTGTGGTTCTTCTTTAGCATAGATTTCTCTATGTATGCTCTATGTTCTGGAGGCTGGTAGTAGTAGTCTCGTGAGTGCAAGTTCTCCAGTTGTTCTTGGCACGTTTTGAGCTTGATCGCCAGTATGTTCTGTGTGCTTGATTTCTTTTTTTGGTCTAGTGTCTCTCTCTCTTTTTGATACATACAATATTTCCTTTTTATGCCGCTTATTTTTGTTTTTCTGAGGAGGAATGATTATGCTTTTTGATCGTACTTGGTACGGTTTCCTGAAATGGAAACGCAAATCATTTAATAACATTAAATGCATCAAAAGTAACAAATGTAACCGTTAGTATAATAAAAAAATAGGGTCGAGGATATAGGATTTGACTCTGCAGTTCATTATAGGTATCCGTTTGTCTGTAGACGTGTATGGTTGACTCGGTGTAGGGATCTTCCATCGGTAGCTCTTCAAACTCTTATCGGTGGCTCTTATCGGTAGCTCTTATCGGTAGCTCTCTATGCATCGGTAGCTCTCTGTGTGCAGCGGTATCTCTGGCTATAGGTAGCTCTGGCTATCGGTAGCTCTGGATATCGGTAGCTCTGGCTATCGGTAGCTCTGGCTATCGGTAGCTCTTGCTATCGGTAGATCTGTCTATCGGTAGCTCTGGTTATCGGTAGCTCTGGCTATCGGTAGCTCTGGCTATCGGTAGCTCTGGCTATCGGTAGCTCTGGCTATCGGTAGCTCTGGCTATCGGTAGCTCTGGCTATCGGTATCTCTGGCTATCGGTAGCTCTGGCTATCGGTAGCTCTGGCTATCGGTAGCTCTGGCTATCGGTAGCTCTGGCTATCGGTAGCTCTGGCTATCGGTAGCTCTGGCTATCATGCAAACCACATCTAATTGACATAGAATTGTTTCAAAGCTTGTATAAACAAGGATAATCGAGATTAACATAAATCAAGGATTATTTAAACATTATTATTAACTTGATCACTGGTTTGAAAAAATTAAAATGTAAATCATCAGTAATTGAGAGTAGCATAATATATGAACACATAATTGGGATTATCAAAACAGGTGAGGTCAACAATCTCCCCCTTTTTGATAATCACAACTTATTATGTGACCAAAAATACTGAGAATATAGAATAAGAGAATATAACGTTTATATTATAATTTCTCAAAGAAAGAAATCAGAGGAAATAGAGGAAATAGTGATAGAATGAAATAGATCAAAAATTATCATAGGAAGTATTAAATACAATAGTATCAGAGAAAAGCTTTGAAAGAATTGGTACCAAAGAAGAAAATGTAAGAATAGTAGCAAAGGCTCAAAATTTCTCCCCTTTGATATTTCCCCCCCTCTATTTATATTTTCTCCCGCCCTTTATAATTTTATCCCCCTTTGTGATAATCAAAAAGTTGGAAAGTAGACAGAGAAAACTGAGAAAAAGAGATAGTGTAAAGAAAATCATTTGTATTAGACCAGACAAAACTTACATAAACAGAATAGAAAAGAAGAAAAAAAAATTCCTATCAAACAGCCTGGCCACTTCAGCAATCCGGATCTTCAACATGAGATTTGCCTTTTGGATCAGAAGAGGAGGCAGGTGGTGAGGATGTGAGTGAGGGCTTTGGAATCCCAGAAATGATCACAGGAGGCTGAGCCAGTGATACAGTGCCTGGCCTGTATTGGGAAGTTTGTTGAGTGATCATAGGTGTGATGCTTCGGATGGCCTGAGCAGGAGTCATCTGGACTGAAGACTCAGTAGAGGCAGAGGTAGGCAAGGCAGGAGGGACAATAACTGGTCTGGCATCAACATGAAAAAAGGGAAGCAACAGATTTCTGAAATCCATAATGATTCCTCCCCCTCTTTCCATAGCAGATATAAAATCATCTTTGTTCTCCATAAATTTTTCTAAGGCAGGAGTCAGATGTCTTAGCTTGCTCACTTGTTCTCGGAAGGCTTGAGTTACAGGGGGTAACATCATGTTTTCCAATATCATCTTGAAATGATGGGTGAGTTGTTGCTTGGTAAAAATCCTTTGGAAATAATAATCCACCTTGTTCTTGATTTCCTCCTGAGAGGAAGAGGCCTCTTTCATATGGTTGTGGACGAATGTCACTATTTCCCTGAGTGAATCACTTATAGAGAGCACTACTCGGCTTAGATCTGATGAGTCCACAGAGCCACTGGTTTAAATATAACCAAGCTCCTCCTTCATCATAGCTCGTAATTGATTCAAATCAAATGCAGGTTTTGAAGCTAGAGGACCAACCGAGAAAGATACATTTTCTTTGAAACTTTTGGTCAAACCACTAATCAGAGTTTACAGTTGAGAGTCCTGATTTTTAACATGATCCTTTATAGAAGATTTGAAATCTTCAAATACAGAGACCATTTGGCTTACAACACTTTTCACATAGGCTAAATCCTTATCATCTTGAGGCTTTGAGCTCATGTAAGAATCTAAAGCAGTAACAGACTTCTTTAAGGCTTCAAGATCTGCTTCTATTCTAGAAGATTGGGTCTGGCACTCTTTGACTGCTTCCATTAGCTCACCCATAAAATTTGACATATTGAAACCAAGAGAAAGCTCAAGAGATTGTTCTAACAACTTCATTTCTTCATGAAAACAGTGCTTCATCTCAGTAACTGAGGCACTGAAGGATTCTTTCAGCTCATGCTTCAGGGATTCAAGATCAGACTTTGTAACAAAATCAGTAGGAGCAACTGTAGTAGATACTCTTGCAGAAGCTAAGCTGGCTACTGAATCATTCATGACTGATTGAATTGAGGAAACTAAAAAAGATCCCATTTTCTTTACTTCTTCTACAAAACTGACTTTGAGATTTTCTTTCAGCACATCTAAATCATGTACTCTGACCACATCATCAGGTAATAACTCAGAATTGATGTCATAGCTGATCTTTGGTCTATTCAAGGATACTTCATTATCTGAATCCGGATAATCCAAACCACGGACTATAAAACCTGGGTCTTCTACCCAGTCTTCAATCTCAACAGCCACTGTAACATTTCCAAGATTGGAATGATTCTCCCCCTCAATGGGTGCATTCTTATGTACAAAAACTACATTCTCTGCTGGTCTTTCTTCATCAGAATCTTCCACAATAACTTCCATCTCAACAACAGTAAGTAGATTTTCTGAAACAGGTACAGCTTCTTCTCTTTCTTTTTCTACTTCATCAGTAGGCACAACTGAGTTTTCAATCAATGGACTCTGACTCAACCTAGCAGAATCAGACGATTCAGATACATTCTCTTTTTCTCCTTCTTACCGAGGAACTGGCTGGTCTTCCTCATGAATAGATAACACTTCCTCTACTTTTCCTTTTCTTGTGTATACAAACTCAGTAACAGGACTTGGGGGAAAGTCTAGATCTCCTCCAATATCCATAGGAGTTTCTTCCTCTTCTTCTTCTTCTTCTTCTGACTCATCACTGTACTCGGGTTCCTCTTCATCAGATCCTAAACCTGGATCTCTTTTATCCTTTGGCCTTGAAGGATAATCCACATGATTAAATTTATCATACACCTTCTGGTCATCACTGACCCATTCTCCTTTCAACGGGTTCCAATTTATTTTCATGTACTTACAAACTGTAGTAGTGATACATAAGTTATTCTTAACTACAACTGTCTCATCCTGAGACTCAGCTATCCCTTTCACTTTTATCATCACAGAGATCATTTTGGCAAAGAATAAATCATTAGTATTTGATTTCGGCCTAATCATGTCTTCCATTTGACTCAACAGCGGTCTTCACAGATTAACTTTCACACCATGTCTTAACAGATGTAGAAGATAAATATCTTGATATCTCAGATTAGAAAAATCTCCTCTCCTCGATATCAAAACATGTTGAACAAATTTGAAAAGAAGTCTGTTCTCTCCATCCAATTCAGTAGAAACCACTTGCCTTTGACTTCCATTACCTGTTACCTCTTTTAAAGCGGTCTCATGGTCAAAGATGTTACTGGTAGGTGGAATTTCTCTTGAGACATACCCTGATACACCTTCATGTGGGACTTTTAAACATTCTGCCCACTCTACTGAAGAAAACGACATTTCTTTTCCATTTAAAAAAAACTTACCCGATCCTCATTTTTAGACTTCTTGAAGCTTACGAATTCGTAGAACCGTTTCACTAACTTCGGGTAGTAGGGACCATTGTTATTTGAAAAACAATCTACCCATCTCTGATCTTCCAGAATTGAAAGCACCAATGACTTTCTTGGTAGCATCCAATCTACGCAAAGCTCCTTTTCAATCACAATATCTCTATTCTGCAAATGAGGGTTTGCTGGTCGCTTTCCCGACCTAATTCTGACATTACTTCCACGAGCTTCTTGGTGCACTTTCTGCTTCTTTGTTTTAGGCTCTACACTGTCATCTCTGCTGGCAGGAATCTTGGTTTTTGCCATCGCGGATTTAGGGTTCTCGGTCGATTAGGCAGCTAGGATTCAAAGGTGAATGGTTTTGGGTCCGGTGGAGTGAGAAGCAGTTTAGGCTTAGTTTTATCATGTAGGAATCATAAATAAATGAATAAAGTAAAATAACAAAATAAAATGATTCATATTCTTGGTGGCAGACAGAAGTTTTAAAACATTGCATCGGTGAGAATTGATCATCGGTGAGAATTTCAACATCGGTGAGAATTGATCATCGGTGAGAATTTCAACATCGGTGAGAATTGATCATCGGTGAGAATTTCAACATCGGTGAGAATTGATCATCGGTGAGAATTTCAACATCGTTGAGAATTGATCATCGGTGTGAATTTTAACATCAGTGAGAATTGATCATCGGTGAGAATTTCAACATCGGTGAGAATTGATCATCGGTGAGAATTTCAACATCGGTGAGAATTGATCATCGGTGAGAATTTCAACATTGTTGAGAATTGATCATCGGTGAGACTTTCAACATCAGTGAGAATAGATCATCGGTGAGAATTTCAACATCGGTGAGAATTGATCATCGGTGAGAATTTCAACATCAGTGAGAATTGATCATCCTCAGCTCGTGCCTAATGTAACTTATCCTATCAGAACGTAAAGGTTTAGTGAAAATATCGGCCAATTGATGTTCAGTGCTAATAAATTAAAGAGAAATATCACCTTTTTGATAATGATCTCTCAGAAAATGATGTCTTACATCTATGTGTTTGGTTCTAGAGTGAGATACAGGGTTCTTAGATATGTTTATTGCACTAGTGTTGTCACAGTTAATTGAAACATGTTTAAACTCAATTCCATAGTCCAATAAAGTGTGTTTCATCCACAGAATTTGTGCACAGCAACTACCAGCAGCTATATACTCTGCTTCGGCAGTAGACAATGCAACTGAGTTCTGTTTCTTACTACACCATGACACTAGGGATTTCCCAAGTAAATGACATGTTCCAGATGTGCTCTTCCTTTCTAAATTACATCTAGCAAAGTCAGCATCTGAATAGCTAGTTAGGTCAAATGATTTTCCTTTTGGATAAAACAAACCTAAATGTACAGTATGCTTAAGATATTTAAAAATCCTTTTAATAGCCAGTAAGTGTGATTCTTTAGGATTAGCTTGAAATCTAGCGCACATACATACACTGAACATAATGTCTGGTCGACTAGCAGTAAGATAAAGTAAGCTCCCAATCATACCTCTGTAATTGGTTTGATCCACTGGTTTCCCAACTTCATCTGTATCCAACTTACAGGTAGTACTCATAGGTGTATCATTTTCCTTAATGCTATCCAATCCAAAATTTTTTAAAAGATCTTTTGTATATTTACTTTGATTTAAAATAATTCCATCTCTAGTTTGAAAATTTTGAAAACCAAGAAAATACTTAAGCTCTCCCATTAAGCTCATTTCAAATTCATTTTGCATACTTTTTGAAAAATCGGTACATAAAGAGTGTTTAGAAGATCCAAATATTATATCATCAACATAGATTTGTACAACTAAAACATCTTTAGAAATTATTTTAATAAAAAGAGTTGGATCAGCAATCCCTTTAGTAAAACCTTTTGAAATAAGAAAATTGTTGAGTCTATCATACCAAGCTCTTGGAGCTTGTTTTAAACCATATAAAGCTTTAGAAAGTTTAAAAACTTGATTTGGAAAATGAGGGTTTGTAAATCCAGGTGGTTGTTCCACAAAAACATCTTCAATTATAAAACCATTTAGAAATGCACTTTTGACATCCATTTGATATAACTTGAAATTCAGATGTGATGCATATGCAAGTAAGATCCTAATAGCTTCCAGTCGAGCTATAGGTGCAAAAGTTTCTCCATAGTCTATACCCTCTTCTTGACTATATCCCTATGCAACTAGTCTAGCTTTGTTTCTAACTATGTTTCCTGATTCATCAACTTTATTTCTAAAAACCCATTTTGTGCCTATTGTCAAGGTGTCCTTGGGTCTGTCAACTAATTCCCAAACTTTTTTTCTTTCAAATTGATTCAACTCTTCTTGCATGTCTATTACCCATAATTCATCATTTATAGCATCATTGATATTTTTGGGTTCTAGCTGTGACAAAAAAGCTTGATGTTCAACCTGGTTCATTAGAGAAGCTCTAGTTTGTGTTCCTCTATCAAGATTACCAACAACAGCATCTAAAGGATGATTCTTTATAATCTTAGTCGATTTGGTAAAGGTTGGACTAGAAACTTCAGGTTCATCTATAGGTTCGGGTTCAACAGAAGCAGATTCTGGAGAAAGTCCAGAACTGGATGTTTTTATAACAGGTTCTTTAGATTTATCATTAAGGTCCAGAATAGACAAATCTTCTTCAAGATTCTCAAGAGAGGTTTTAGGCTCATGTGGATCAGTTTCATCGAATTTGATGTGAATAGATTCTTCCACACATTTGGTTCTCTTATTGAAAACTCTATAAGCTTTACTTGAAATAGAGTAACCGAGAAAAATTCCTTCATTGATTTTGGGAGCAAACTTATCCATATTATCTTTAGTATTAAGTATAAAGACTTTGCAACTAAAAACTCTGAAGTAATTAACCTTAGGCTTTCTATTGTTCCACAACTCATAAGGGGTTTTCTTAAGAACAGGTCTGATCAAGACTCTATTGATAACATAACAAGTTGTATTAACAGCTTCAGCCCAAAAGTAAATAGGCAGTTCATATTCATTGAGCATGGTTCTAGCTATTTCTTGAAGGGTTCGGTTTCTCCTTTCTACTACACCATTTTCTTGGGGTGTCCTAGGGGCAGAAAAATTGTGACTATATCCATTGTGTGAGCAATAAGATTCAAACTGATGATTTTCAAACTCATGACCATGATCACTTCTTAGGGTTTTAATCTTAAGTCCACTAAGGTTCCCTACAGACTTGGAATATTTAATAAAGTAAGGACAAGATTCACTTTTGTGAGCTAGAAAGTATACCCAAGTATATCTAGAAAAGTCATCTACAAGGACATAGACATAATGCTTCCCATTTAAACTAGAAACTCTTGATGGTCCAAAAAAATCCATGTGAACCAACTCAAGTGGTTGAGAAGTTGAGACTTCTTTCTTTGATTTAAAAGAAACTTTGTGTTGTTTTCCCTTTTGACAGGGATTACACACTTTGTCATTTGGGAATTCTAATTTAGGTAAGTCTCTAACTAAGTTTTTCCTAGCCAGTTTTCTAAGTGAGTGAATGTTGCAGTGTCCTAATCTTCTGTGCCATAGCCAAGATTCTTTATGAAAAGCATTCAAACAAGAAATATTTTGTTTGGCTAAAGAATTTGAATCAACAGCATAAACATTTTCATTCCTTAGAGCAGAAAATACTAAAGAGTTTTTGGAGTTAAAAACATCACACGAGTCATTTTCAAACTTGACATTGTAACCATCATCACATAATTGAGATATACTAAGCAAGTTATATTTAAGTCCATCAATAAATAAAACTTTAGAAATTAATACTGAGTCAGTGTTACCAATCTGGCCTAGGCCGATGATTTTTCCTTTAGAGTTGTCACCAAAGGTGACATGACCTCCATCAACCTTTATTAAGCTCTTGAAGCAAGAATAATCTCCAGTCATGTGTCTTGATCACCCACTGTCTAAATACCATATCTTCTTGTGACAGCTCTTCAAGAAGGTCTCCTATAAAACAGATTTAAACAGGAAATGACTTTGGTACCCAGATTTTCTTGGGTCCAGATAGGTTAGCAATCAGGGCCTTAGGTACCCAAATTTGTTTTATGGGTCCCATAAAATTAACAGAAATAACATATTTTGAAAGATAAAATTTATTTGGTCTATAACCATGTGAACAACCTATTGAAGCATATGAATTTACAAAACTGGAACTAGCAGAATTTTTTTCAGACTTAGGAATAAATCGGGTTCTAGTGAACTGTCTCTGTCCAGGTTGGTATCCCAAACCAGTAGCATATCTAGGTGCAACTTGCTTTCCTAGCATTTGAGTTAAAGCATCCTTTCCATTTGTGAATTTTTCTAAGTCCTTTCTAAGTTGCTCATTTGATAGTTTCAGTTCTGTATTTTCCTTTAGTAGTTGAGCATTCTTTTCCTTTTCTATATCAAGATCAGATTTATGCTTAACACTTAAAGCATACTATTTCTTTAAACCTTTGTATTTGTCTTTAAGCTCATTACAGGTTTCTTCCAACATATCACAGTACTCAAATAGTTCAGATTTTGACATGTTTTCTGAATCAGAATCATCTCCAGAATAATATGAATTTAACACAGGAGTGTCAGATGTTACCTCAGAAGTATTTGTCATGAAACACATGTTGGCTCGATTCCTTTCAGAGTCCGAAGATTCTGCTTCACTAGTGCTGTCTTCTGAAGCACTCCAGGTAGCCTTCATGGCTTTCTTGTACTTATTTTATTTTTTAATCATATTTCTTTTTGAATTTTAACTTTGGGCAGTCTGCATTGATATGTCCTTTTTGCTTGCATTCATAGCAGACAACTTCATCAGTCCTGTCAGCCTTCTTCCAATCCTTTTTCCATTTGCCTTGTTGATCATACTTTCCTCTGTAATTCGTTTTCCTAAAGAACTTCTTTTTCCTATAAAACTTCTTGAATCTCCTGGCTATTTGAGCCATCTCGGCATCACTGTTAGATTCTGAATTTTCACTCATTGAACTCTCAGTCTCCATTTGTAGTTTATCCTTGTCTTTACTCTTAAAGGCAGTAGTTTTAAACACTACAGATTTTCTTTTGGGTTCCTCATCTTCTTCTTTATTTACTTTAAGATCTTCTTCATACATCATCAGCTTACCAATTAACTCCTTGATAGGCAGTGTTCCAATGTCACAGGATTCTCTAATTGAAACGGATGTACCTCTCCATCTATCTGGCAAACATCTCAGTATTCTCATAATTTGTTCTTTTGCAGGAACAATCTTTCCAAGTGAGCTCATTGTGTTTAATATCTCATTGAACCTGAGATACATGTCAGAAATAGGTTCATCAGGCTTCATTTTGAAATTATCATATTTAATAGTATAAGTGTTTAATCTCATTTCTTTAACGTTAGTTGTTCCTTCGTGAGAAACAGCCAAGGTATCCCAAATTTCAAAAGCAGTTTTACATGCAGAAATTCTATTAAATTCTTCATCTCCTAGAGCACAGTACAAAGCATTCATAGCTTTACAATTATTATTGTAAGCAGTCTTTGTAGGTTCATCCCAAGTAGATCTATCAGTAGTGGGAACTTTATATTCAGATTCAATAGCGGTACAAATATCAAAACTCGTGCTTTCTAGATGAATTTTCATTTTAAGTTTCCACTGAGCATAGTTATTTCCATTAAAGAAAGGTGGCCTGTTAGTAGCAGCACCCTCAAGTCTATTATCCATTATAAACAAAAATTTAAAGAGATAAAAATTTAGAAATAACAGAAATTTTAAGAACTTTAAAATACAACTTAAATCACAGTTGAAAACAGAGTAATTTAGAAGGTATTAATAAACCCTCTGATACCAAATGTTGGTCGGAGTGGACACTCAAGAGGGGGGTGAATTGAGTTCCAATTAAAATTTCTTCTAGAAACAATTTCTATTAAAATCCCCCAATTTCAAAAACAGATTAAACTGTAGTGAATTTATACATATTATAAAGGTTCAATTAGTTTCTCAAAGATTGATTAGTACTCAGTTAACATAATCATATGATTAATTTAACTTTTGAAACTAACTTACTGGTTTACAATAAATATAAACACTTGCGATTTTAACTATCAAAGTAGCCTTGAAAATAAATTATATTTCAATGTAATAGCAGCGGAATATGAAATAGATATGTATTGTATGGATATAAACTTTAACTAAAAACACAGAGGAGTTAACCAAGAGGTTCAGTCTCAAGTCGAGACTTAGTCCTCTCAAAAGTTTATATAAGGATGATCCACACCCTGGATCAGGGTTCAACAGTTTACAACTGTCCAGGTCCAAGACCTCTACCACTGTTATCCGTGGGAAAAAAAACTACAGAAACCAGCTGTCCAGGTCACACACAACCTCTACCACTATCCACAGTGGGAAAGAGAATGAAAGGAAAGAGAGTGAGGATTTTCAAATCCTCCAGTTAAGGTTCAGGAGACAGTGTGTGTGTAAAATACAACAGATAACACACACTGCTCGTAATGTAAAAAGTAAATCATAGAGATAAATATTTAGATATTAGAAAAGGCTCTAGTGATCTTCGTGTAGCTCTCGACTCCTTTTGTTGATTAGAATTCGTTCTAAGTCTTCTTCTGGTTTTTGTCTGGAAAACAGAGTACCATCTGCTTCCTTGACTTCCAAGTTCAGCTCGCTTATAGGCTCAAAGAATGATGAGTTTTCTGTGGTTCTTCTTTAGCATAGATTGCTCGATGTATGCTCTATGTTCTGGAGGCTGGTAGTAGTAGTCTCGTGAGTGCAAATTCTCCAGTTGTTCTTGGCACGTTTTGAGCTTGATCGCCAGTATGTTCTGTGTGCTTGATTTCTTTTTTTGGTCTAGTGTCTCTCTCTCTTTTTGATACATACACGATGTCCTTTTTATGCCGCTTCTTTTTGTTTTTCTGAGGAGGAATGATTATGCTTTTTGATCGTACTTGGTACGGTTTTCTGAAATGGCAACACAAATCATTTAATAGCATTAAATGCATAAAAAGTAACAAATGTAACCGTTAGTATAATAAACAAATAGGGTCGAGGATATAGGATTTGACTCTGCAGTTCATTATAGGTAGTCGTTTGTTTGTAGACGTGTACGGTTGACTCGGTGTAGGGATCTTCCATCGGTAGCTCTTCAAACTCTTATCGGTGGCTCTTATCGTTAGCTCTTATCGGTAGCTCTCTGTGCATCGGTAGCTCTCTGTGTGCATCGGTAGCTCTGGTTATCGGTAGATCAGGCTATTGGTAGCTCTGGCTATCGGTAGCTCTGGCTATCGGTAGCTCTGGCTATCGGTAGCTCTGGCTATCGGTTGCTCTGGCTATCGGTAGCTCTGGCTATCGGTAGCTCTGGCTATCGGTAGCTCTGGCTATCATGAAAACCACATCTAATTGACTTAGAATTGTTTCAAAGCTTGTATAAAAAAGGATAATCGAGATTAACATAAATCAAAGATTATTTAAACATTATTACTAACTTGATCACTGATTTGAAAGAATTAAAATGTAAATCATCAGTAATTGAGAGTAGCATAATATATGAACCCATAATTGGGATTAACAAAACAGGTGAGGTCAAAAGTTGGGATAATATATATAGTTAAAAATGGATGGATGAATTGGTGAGTATGTATGACAAAATATTCATGAGACATCAAACGTGAACCTCCGTTTTTATTTCATACCTCATGTGAAAAAAACAGTCCATTACTGTCATGAATCAATGTAATTAAAATTCCTTAGAAATAAAAATTTTTGATATCTATAAAGAGGATGTTAGTAGTCAAATAATGATAGAAATAAATTTTTGGAACAATAGAGAGAGAGGAAAAGGATGATGCAATTTCAGTGAATGTTTGATGAAAATCCTCATGGAGGAAGTAATGAAAAATGATTATGTTTAGACTATGTTAAATGAATCCCCCATGAACATATCAAAATGGAACTAGAAAATTTTTGAAGTATAGAAGGATTGTATACCAATATCTTGATGATATAGTTGATATGAAAAGAAGAAACATTGAAATTATGGTGAATAATTTCCAATGCTTGAAATGAAAATATTTTTTGCATCATAGAAATCGGCACCTTACCCATAGTGATAATGATAATAATAAATGTTATTATCCTTGTAAACCAAAGGAATGTGAACATTCTATGAAACCATAAATATTGAATAGAGTTATGAAAACTATTTGGATTAAGGAACACTAACATAAACTCCCAAACCACAACTATTTTATTTTATCATTGGTCTTCTAACTTCTTTGTGCAATGAATGATTTTTGATAACATCAAATAATCACCTCTAGGAATAAGTGTTTAATTATTAATAAAAATATCTATTCGTTGTATTATTGTATCCCATTTTTATTATTATGTGAAACTACCTTGTGAAAATATTATTATCTTTCTTTCAGATTAATTTTATTTGATCTTAGAAATTTATTAGGTACCTCCACATAAAATATTTATTAGCAAAATAGAAAGATCATCTTTTATAAATAATAAAAAATATGGTATCTTTTCATTAAAAGGATTATTTTGAACACTATAGGTAAATTTATTCCAATATATCACACATAACTCAAAATCAAGAGGTGTATTTATCCTAAATATTTAATAAGTAACCCCATATTGTGATATGTCTGTTTTGATGGAATATATGTGTTTATTATAATTTACCAACTCACTATGATTTTTACCCATTTAGAAATAAAATAATAGTTCATGTCTTTCTAAAGTAAATTATTTACTATTTGTTTAGTGAGTAGTGATTAAAATTTACATAATGACTTTATTTTATTAGTGTTTAATGTGACAAACCGAGTCATATGATTATATTTTTCTCTTAATTGATACAATTTATGATAGAATATTTAATGGGAAACGCCAACAGAAAATATGTTTCTACACATTATATTAATATTATAAGAAAATTAATATTATTAAATTCCCCAGTAAATTAAAATATTTTAATTCATTAAAACTGCTTTCCAAATATTATTAAGAACACCAAATGTTTTATAAGGGATTCAATTCATGTTCATATGATTCCTTTGTATATCATATATGTTTTAAATAAATATTTTAGAAATTTTTGGTGTGGTAATTTGAAAATATTGAAATTACTTTCTGAATTGATCATATAATTTTTACCTTGAATAATTCATATGGTTTTTTCTATAATAATTACATTTTATTTGAAATAGTGAAAAAATAATGGTTCTCTAAAACCTTAAAATTTGTGAAATTATCATAATATAGTAATGAATTAAATATTTTCAAAACAAACTTTTATAAATTATATGTATTTAAAATATAAAATAAACCCCTTATTAATTATAAGTTATATTTATAAAGCCTATAGTTTTTTTAATCATAAGTAATATTTTATGGAAAACCCCATTTTTATTTATTTATATTGGAAATATGGTAATAGTGATTATATCATAAAAAATGGATTCCATATTTTAGAAAAAAAATAATTATATTATTTTAAAAAAAAAATTGGTTTTTGGTATCAAATTATGATTATAATGATTATACTTAATGACCATTATAATGTGGAATATGTTATTTTATAGATATTATTTTCTATATATATTTTATTATTTTTTTAATAAATTGAATTAATTTATTTTTTATAATGACTAAGAAATTATGTTTACAAATTATTAAAAATAAATTATCACTCAATTAAATATTAATTAATTTTATATTATATATAACACTTAATGGTTAAAACAAAGTTTTTCTATAGAAATGTTATTTTTAATTACAAATTTTAATTTTAAATTTTTTTAATCATATTAAATGTCATAATTGTGTTAAATAGATGGTAAAATTTAGGATCAGGGTAGTCAAATTTGGTAATTTTTATTATCTTATATTTTTAGTACAACATAAATTACATAGAACAAAACCTAGATTCCATAATAAAAAAGGAAAATTGTAAAGTATAGAAATCATATTGTAAAAGACTAAAAACATGTTTGATGCATGTTTGAAAAAAATAATTGTTAATTATTTCTATACCCCCACACATAAAATAAATTATGGATTATTTGTGAAGATATTGACCAATGAATAATGTATTGTCTTTATAGAACAAAATGGGTGCTACAAAAAGTGTCTTTTTCTCCACTTATAAAAGAACATAACTTTAACACCTTCAATGACACACTCCCCCATAGAACAATTCCTCAAGAGATAAAAAAATTACATCAACTAGAAGTTTAGTTAATATTCATAAGATCCAAGTATCTAAATTTTTATCTAATATCATATTTTATAAAAATTATATCACGATTATGTTCTAGCTCTCCCCTTGAGTAGTTATTACTAATTAAAGTATTCATATTAATATACCCCTACCAAATATCCTATATCCATGAAATTATAATAACAAAAATCTATTTAATATTATGAACATTTATTGTACTGATAGAATAAAACTATTTATCTACTTCTAATCTCATTCCATAAATGAATATGTATTCATGAATTTGTGTCGATTATTCCATCCATTATCATCTGGTTCTATTTTTAATAAGCTCCATAGATAGAAAGTGCAACATAATAATTTGATGAAAAAATATAAATTTTTTTAAAATGACTAAGATTATAAAATATAATCAATTTACTTTTTTGTTGGCTCTCATTTAATGAAAAATGTGGGCATCATCTATTTATGTTCCATCTATCGTCTCACTACAACAATATATATAATTTTTTATTTCCTCATAACAATTATAATTTTAAATATTTATCATATCTATATGATATTTATTAAATTATTAATAATTTTTAAGGGGATTGGGGTCTATTTAAGGGGGTAGGGGTGTCCAGGGGGTGGGGTCTCCAGAGGGGTGGGGGGATTTCCATGGGTTTGGGTGGTAGTCCAAGGGGGTAGCGGTCTCCATGGGTGGGGTGTCCAGGGGGTGGGGGCTGTCCAGGGTGGGGGTGTCCAGGGGGTGGGGATTTTCCAGGGGTGGGGGTTGTCCAGGGGGTTCGTGTGGTTGTCCAAGGGGGTAGGGGGTGTCCAGGGGGTGGTGTTGTCCAAGGGTGGGGGTGTTCAGGGGGTTTTGGGTGTTGTCCAAGGGGGGTTGGGGTGTCTAGGGGGTTGGGGTGTCCAGGTTGTGGGGTGGTGTTCAAGGGGGTGGGGGTTGTCCAGGGGGTTGGGGGTTGTCCAAGGGGTAGGGGTGTCTAGGGGGTGGGGTGTCAAGGGGGTGGGGGGCTATCCAAGGGGGTGGGGGCTGTCCATGGGGGTGGGGGTGTCCAGGGGTGGGGGTTGTCCAAGGGGTTGGGGATATCTAAGGGGGTAGGGGTGTCCAGTAGGGTAGGGGTGTCGGGGGGATGGGGGTGTTCAGTGGGTGGGGGCCTGTCTAGGGGGTGGGGGCTATCCAAGGGGGCAGAGGTGTCTTTTGGGTGGGGGTGTCCAGGGGTTGGGGTTTTCCAGGGGTTGGGGTGGGTTTCCAAGGGGGTAAGGGTGTCGAGGGGGTGGGGATGTCCAGGGGTGGGGGTCTATCTAGGGTGGGGGTGTCCATAGGATGTGGGCTGTCCAGGGGAGTGTGGATAACCAAGGGGTTTGGGTGGATGTCCAATGGGGTAGGGGGTGTCCATGGGGTGGGGGTTTCGAGGGGCTGGGGTTGTCCAGGGTGGGGGTGTCCAAGGGGTGGGGGTTGTCCAGGGGGTTGGGGGGGCTGTCCAGGGGGTGGGGCTATTGAGGGGGGTTGGGGGTGCTGTACAAGGGGGTAGGGGTGTCCAGGGGTTGGAGTGTCTAGGTGGTGTGGTGGTGTCCAAGGGTTGCGGTTGTCCAGGGGGTTTGGGGCTGTCCAAGGGGTAGGGTGTCCAGGGGGTGGGGTGGTGTCCAGGGGGTGGGGGTTGTCCAGGGGGTTGGGGAATGTCCATGAGGGTAGGGGTTTCTAGGGGTGGGGTGTCTTTGGGGTTGGGAGATTTCTAGGGGGTTGGGGTGGTTTTCCAAGGGGGTATAGGGTGTCCAAGGTGTGGGGGTGTCTAGGGGGTTGGGGAGGTTGTCCAAGGGGGTAGGGGTGTCTAGGGGTGGAGGTGTCCAGGGGGTGGGAGCTGTCCAGGTGGTTGGGGTGGCTATCTAAGGGGGTCAGGGGTGTCCAGAGGTGGGGGTTGTCTAAGGTGGGGGTGTTCAGGGGGTGTGGGGGTGGTCTAGGGGGTTGGGGGTTGTCCAGGGGGTGGGGGTTATCCTGGTGGTTAGGGGTGCTGTCAATGGGGGTAGGGGTGTCTAGGGGTGTGGGTGTCCAGGTGGTGGGGTGGTGTCTAGGTGGGGGTTTTCTAGGGGGTTGGGGGTTTTCCAAGGAGGTAGGGGTGTCAAGGGGTTTGGGGGACTGTCCAGGGGGCTGGGGGTCTAGGGGTTGGGGGTGTCCAGGGGGTGGGGGATATCTAGGGGTATGGGGGGGGTTGTCCAAGGGGGTAGGTGGTGTCCAGGGGATGGGGGTTATCCATGGGGATAGGGGTGTCTAGGGGGTGGGGTTGTCCAAGAAAGTGCACAACAATACCTTAGGTGCACCTCCACAAACTTCAAATACTATCAACTAGCAGTGAATAATTTCATGCACATGACCATGCTATTTTTTTCTTGAGATATATATCAGAGAGTAAATAATGTGTAGGAATGAACAACATTGGTGAGTTCTAGGATGTTTATACTCCTTTATTATGGGTGCCTTCATAGGAAATAAAATCAAATTAATACATTAATAATTATTTATAACTACCAATGAAAATTGTGACATGAATTCCTAACACTCATTTTGAATTTCAAAAAATATTACAAGTGTATGGCCGAACCGCTTTATGGAGTAGTAATAAATGATCATGAAATAGAGTGAATTTTGGTTCTATCACTATTCACACATGAAAATGACCCCAAACATACTCTAGTGGTTCATGTAGAAGCACAACTTCATTGAATGGCTTATAGTGAGGGTATCATCATCCTAAAGTTAGAGTGTGATATTTCAATGACAACATTTAGGGGTACATTCATAATGCATGATTATCTTATCATTCCTCTTAGGATGAAAAAATCTATAATTTTTTTTGTCTAACCAACAAAATCATGTCAATATTCCTTAAATTTAAAATAAACCAAGGATAAAATAACTCAGGATCATATTGACCTCTTCAATATTAATAAAAATTATTCTATGCAGATAAATAACAACAAAACCACAACCTAAAATGATATATTTCCTGTGTTTATAAGGGGAACATAATATATAGTACATTGCAGTGAAATGGAACAAAAAAATTTAAAATAAATGAAGGCACACATACTGATTTAAAATGTGAGAACAAAAATTACTTGAATCATGGATAGATGTCTGGTTGGAAAGTAGAGTTATCACCCTCAAGGGTAGGTTGGAAAGTAGTGTTCGAACCACAACATAAAATGATATATTCCTTGTGTTTGTAAGGGGATCATAATACACACTACATTGTGGAAAAACGAAATAACAAAATCTAAAATAAATGAACTCACACGTACCAATTTAAAGTGTAAGAAAAATAATTGGGAAACCAAACCAGTCGTGTTGGGAAGTTGGTTTTGCATCGTGATTTAGGGACAAATCATCAAGATGGTCGAACTTTTGGGAAAAATATTAAATATGGTGTGTTAAGATCTCATTTAGGGAAAAACCTTTGAGATCTCTGCAGTTCGAGATCTTTGGAGGCTTCGACATTTGGGGATTTTCATTCCCAATTGTTTTTAAAAACCGTTGGGAAAGTAATGTTATCCCAATGGTTGTAAACCATTGGGAAAATAATCTTAACAAGACTATACCCAACAGTTTGTTTAAATTTTTGGGAAAAAACTCTTAACCATACTATACCCAACGGTTTACTTAAACTATTGGGAAAACAACACTATACCCAACAGTTTTCTTAAAACGTTGGGAAAACAAAAAAATACATAAGAATATACCAACAGTTCTAGAGAACCATTGGTTTAGTTTCCTTCTCCCAAAATTTTTTTTAAACCATTGAGAAAATTTTGTTGGTATATATGGGATTTCCACCAGTGTTAGTAATCATAAGGGATTCATTTCTAATGAGATATCCTAGAAACATTCAAGTCCCTTATGTGAGTATTATCAACTACATAAAATTTTCTATTAATTATCATCATTAAAATTTATTCTAAAAAAGTAATATAACGATATTAGTATCCTTTATATACTATTATATAAAAATATTAAGATTATTATAATTGTATATTCATATACAACATAGATTATGACAACTAATACCTCTCTCCATTTATTTTGTAGACTACCGCCTCCACGACATAATGTGTTTTGTTTTCCATCATCATAATACAAAGATATATATAAGGATAGTATTAATGGTTAAATATACTTTTTATTATATCATTATGGTTTTTTATGATAACTTTGGGAACCTAATAATGATATTATCAACAAAAGATCATTAATAATTTAGTTATTTAAAATTAGTGCACTAAGTGATAACAATTTATTCAAATTGTGTAATATTTTTCATATGCAATAGTTTTTCTAAAACATCTATAAAATTTCGATATAAATCACTAATAAACACTAAATAAGTTCATTACACTTTTTTATAATGATATTATAATAAAACCAGCTTATATTTATTCATTAAATCGGGTTATGTTCTTATTTGTCTAAGTTTAACCACCTACCTAAACAATAATATGAATTTATATCATGAATGACTACATGAACATAATTAAAAGTATAATATAAGAGATATGAATAAGTAATAATTTTTTTGTTTCCATATATTTTATATCAATATTTAATTCCTTAATTAAGAAAACAAATTGTGATCGACAAGAATCACCGAAACATGATTGTTATAAATTTCATCTTCATAGATAATAAGTAAAACACTCATGAAATGAATTTGGTACTTCATAAATAATTACAAATCATACATAATTGTATCATTAATGCTGTAGTAATGAGTAACATTCAAATTTGAATGAATATGGACACTTCTATTATGAAACTAGTACAAAAGATCAAAATTATAAACACCATATGTGGAAAATAGGTAGCATTCAGGAAGATAATGACTACTTATAGAGAGAATAGATGATAATTGATATTTGTAAGGTTCATAATTAAGTTATTAAGATAACTATATTTTTTATATGTATGGTTAATTACATATGTGGAAAACAGGACAAGAGATAAGTGTTTTCCATCAGCAATTCATCTCATTGAGACATGTTTTTTATTGTGCACCATATTTCCTTTATGTAGTGCATATAAAAACTATTTTTGATGTTAGTACCTGAAAGTAAATTATTAATGGTATTTTGGTACTAATATTAATGTCTTTATTTCGTGATGTTATGATTGAATTTTAACACATTATATATATTGGTTTTTCCATATAAATTTTTATTCATTGGGACTCAAGTTATAGTCACCACCTACTTTATTTTGAATGGTACATACATTACCATGGAAGAAATTTTTCCACATTAATAATGAAATTTAATAAATTTACATGTCTATATTTTTATCCCTCTATCATATTATTTTAACTCAATAGTTACTAAATTTATTGAAAAAACATTATCATTTCCATGGTGGGAAACCCCTCCTATGTTTTAGTAATGTCAATGTGTGTATAATATACTAGAAAATACATCAATGTTTAGATACTAGAATGTGGATATTATTGACTCTATGATTCATCTGGGGTAATCAAAAAAAATAATATTGGTTTATAATTGACTCAGTCATCACCCTGATGCACAATAAGTGGAATTAATAATACACACCTACAGAGTCACTCTTAGGGGATATGCTTCAAATATTCACATTCACTTAATGGAAAATGATAAAATATTTTTTCTAATATTTCATTGGACTCCTTATAATAAAAAATATTGAACATAATTACTATCTTTTAGGGATATCCCAACTTATCATAGGCACCATATCCCCTATATTTATTTTATAATAACACTAGTTGTTACATTGATGATAACCCATAGCTTCCAAGATTATTATGGGATGTTATCATAGACATCCAAGATATTATATTAAATTGGGATGTATTGGATTTCCATATTTCATTTTATATGGAGTAAGAGGTTAATCGGGGAATAGTATAGTGGTTCTAGATGACTCCTATGGGGATCATATTGGACTTCAACTGATGATATGTGGGGCCTGGAATTATATAGCCCATAGATGCATTGACATGTCTCATTAGAAAAAACAGGTTGGGTTTTGGCATATTCCTCTCCCATAACAATAATGTGTCATGAAATAATACCTTGAAATCAATTTTTTATGTTCAGCATTATGAATTCCATTAGTATGATATCAATTATTATTATTATCCATGTTTTTATTTATTTTCAGGGATATATCATTCCCTCAATTTAATTTTATTTGGTCACTTATTCATATGATATCAATTATATCTTGTTTTTTAATAAATGATTACTTTTTATGTTACCCCTTACTGGTAATCTATTTTCACTTTTATATTTTACCTTTTCCTTAGGAAACCTAGAGTAATTCTATATATAATTTTCGGGAAATGATGTAAGGGATAATAATTTTCACTCAATGTGGTCAAGTTGTATCTTATTTTTTCAAATGAAATATATGTATTTATATAGTTTTATAAGACTAATAAGATGTATGATCCTATGGGAACTCTTATATTTTGTATCAATAATTTAGTATAATAATCATCTCCAGGTTTATGGGATCCTTGATATTACAAGGAAGATAAATCATGGTCCATCATACCCAACACACTTATCCCTTTGATCGTAAGGAATTCACCCTACTAAGGTAATATGTTATTTAAATAATAAATCTAAAAATGAATTTATTTATAAGGGGTTAACAGGAATGAATTAAATCTATAAGGGAGTCCCGAACTGGGTAACAAGATCCTTAGTGACATGATCCGACCAATCATCTTACTATTTATGATAAATATGCAATCATCATCAACATCATGGTGAAAGGGAAATAACTATTGGAAAGTGTAAAGATAGGACATTATGTGAAACTTTTCCTCACATCAAGAAACATACATTAGTAAAACAACCAAAACAAAAGTGGTGATCCTAAAATCAACACATTCTAGATCAATGCTGAGAGGATGAGTAATGTTGGGTATCAATGAAATAAATCCTCTATTACTGGTTTTTCTTTAATTATTGTATAATATTTATCATTGGGGGTTCTATGTGGGTATACTCTACCATTTCCCATAGATCATAAGGATATATTAATAGTACTAATCCTACTATGAACAATGGATACCCACACACAGTAATCCTATGCACATTCACCCAGGAGATAATTACTATATCTCTCATGAATTTTAAGTGAGCTCACCACGTTTCCACATACGAGGTTATACAAAAAAGGTTCATTAAGAACTCATCTACCATTATGTGAAACAAGGAATTATAAATAAACAATATATAGATTATTATTATCTTAATTTCAAAGTGACATGCTAGTTCCCCCAATAAAAGATAACTCAATGGGGGGAAACTAACTTCACTACGTCCAACTGCATTGAGAGTCCATCCCTGGTTCACAATAATGTATATTTAACCAATTTTTGGAATATGTTGTATTTTTGAGGTGTTACAACCCTAGATACTACTTTATTGTCTCCAAATATATATTACAATAACTGATGATGTTATCAATGTAGGTCCAACCAATAAGCAGACCAAAAGGTCGAGGATGGCCCCACTAAGGAATCCCTAATATTAGATCCATGATATTAGAAAAAATCTATTGTATCTAAATTTTGAAGGGTTTTTAGTCTAAATTTTATCAATCCTATATCTATTATAGCATCTATAACTATCATAACAATACCTTTCATACAAACTACCATGTTAGGGAAGATGTTGGTTACACTAGGATTGAGACCTCAGTCAACAACCTAGTGTGTTTGGTCAACTTTCCCATCCACTAACTATAAAACCCAAAGTTTTTATCATATATATCACTTTAAATAAATTTTAATTTTTTATAACATTATTTACATGCAACAATGATTTTATACAAACTATGATAAATTATTGAATTATTATTACTTAACTTGGCACTTTTCACATTGTCATTGGATTGATGTATATAAATATGAAATAATATATTATTAAAATATATTATTTACATATGTATAAAATTAATTAGTTATTTTTTAATTGGTTATAATTTATAATATAATCATTCAATGGTAACAAGAGTTTTTTTATAAAAAAATGGTTTTATACAAACAATGTGTTTTTATCTTAGTAAATTAAATTAATCTCTATTGATGAATTATTTTAATTAAATTTTTAGTTAATATATTCAATAAAATATTATAAAATTAATTTAATATATATTACATGGAATTTAATTATGGTAAACTAAATTTTGGACCAACTTGACATGAATTAGATATTAATATATTTTAATCCTTCAACAAAATCTAGGTGTGTCCTCTCCCTCCATTATAAAGAGAGACCTCCTCTACTATCTTCCAAGAACATATTAATCCATATTTATCAAAACAATATTTAACTAAATTGTTTCATATCAAGCCTATTTATTTTATATATGTCATGGTTTTATCATACTACCATCCATTCAAGGTTTAGGTTTTAATCCAAAAAAGGATTCTCAATGAAGTAAAATAACTCTTAACTGAGTGAATATAATTTTATTTCATCATAACAATTCTTTAAAAATATTATATATATAATACAATTACTAATATAGTATCATAAATAGACTAATATATTATTAATATGATGTAACAACAATTTTCCACCACCTTTCAATCAAATGGGAAATGAAAATATCACTCGTTCATTTGTGTGAACTACTACCTCCACATAGACATATGATTCATTTTACCACACTGTTATTAATAGTTAGCTATTATGATGGATTTAATTTTTATATATTTTATTTATGACTTTAATATGCTTATTTAATTATAATATCTTCTATATCTTCCTACCATTCTGTCTGTTGGAAAATAATAATGTTGCTCGTCCGTACATATGGACTTCCACTTCTACGAAGTGATGTGATTCATTTTTTATTTTATCTTTATATAATGGTAGTATAGATATATTAAATTAATATATATGAAATATATAATATAATAATGATTCTATAGAGGCGAATTTTTATTTACCTTTCTTTTGTTATAGCCATTGAAATGTGGAAACATCACTCATGTGTTTGTACGAACAATTGTCTCAATAATGTGATGTAATTAATTTTTCATAAATTCATTATCTGAATAATTATAAAAGTGTATATGATGAATAAATATATAATTTAATATATTATTAGTATTATTTGGATTATGAAACCCTGATAAAAGTGAGATTACAAACACCATTTAACCAAAACTGTAATGACCCGCGTTTTGAACTCGGTTAAAAAGTGGGGGAAATTGAACATTGTCAATTACTGAAACGGTAGTTTTTAGAAACGGGCTTAGGAACAAGGTTCTGAAGGCTTGAAACCTTCTTTTTAATTTTTTTGGACTTGGGCGAATGCCCGTTAAGTTCCTCGGGTGGCCCGAGGGGTTTCTGAAGCGTCGGAACCTTGTTTTTAAAGTGGTGCAGAGGGCGCACGGTTGGCGCACAGTTTAGAAAACCGGGTGGCCCAAACCATGCGGCCTTATTAAGGGAGGCAGTGGCGTGCGCACAGGCTACGCACGGTTTCAAAAAACTGTGTGCCTAACCCATGCGAGATATCTCTTGGGGGCAGAAGACTCTGCACGGTTTGCGCACGGTTTGGCAAACCGTGCGGGTCAAACCGTGCGCTCGGATGTGTTTCTGGTTTATGATTAAAATAAAATAAAATAAAATAAAATAAAAAACTTAAAATCTAATAACACTCCCTCCCCTCTCTTCTTAGAAGAAGCGTGACACCAGCCCAAGGGGGGCTCTCCCTGCCACACGCTCGACCCCCACCTCGGCCTCCCTTCGACCAACATTTCCTCCTCTGTTTCTTGGGGCTTCTTCTCCAGATTATCACGGTAAGGACTCCTCCCTCATTCCTCTCCTTCCTTGGCCAATTTTTGGCCTCCCCTTTGCCCTAATCCAATTCGGCTGAACCCCTGTGGTTAGGGATTTTGTTTAATTCGTTTTCACTGTTGTTTCTCTTATTGTAAAGGGATGCGGAAGGTCCCTTGGGACCTTTTTGGTGTGCATACGACATCCGCCACTGAAGGCGAGGCAGATTATGGTTGATTTGGTCCACCGGTTTGATTTCGAGGTAAGGGTTTTACCCATTCTAGGTGTTCGCAGCTTCTAAATTATTACCTTAGTTGTTCTAAAGGGTCATGTTGCGTGTTTCTTAGTGCGTTGGACCTTTGTAGTTGGTTTCGGGTTGCCGGAGCTTAGGCGACTTGCCTTCGCAGGCATAGTTACATATTTATATGTATGTGGGTTCCCCCGGCATGCATATATTTGTCCATGGTAGCAAATATACATGTACGGGGCAAGTTGTCCCCATTTCATATATAAAAAGTGCATGCGCAGGTGAGTGGAGACAGGTATATGTGTATAAGCATATGTGTAAGGATCCTCTTGTGCACGCTCATGGCCATGCGGGGCATGGGCATAGAGGCTTGGTGTCCTCATACATATGTGAAATCAAATATTCCTCGTGGGGGAGCAGCAGCGACAGCTTTAGTTAGAAAGCGCCAAGAGCTGGTGTGGACGGATGGATCCACCTTGAGGTAGTGTCCCTCTCCTTGCCCTTTAATTTAATGTGAATCTTTTAAAGAGATTAATACTACTTTGTTTTAGTATTTTAAGAATGCAAGTTATTCTTGGATAAGTGCTTCTGTGAAAACAGTGTGAATTGCAGGAATAAGATAAAATGGTTGCTTGAACATTAAACTAAAGATTTAATAACAAAACCCCTCGATCAGAGGTGTGTTGTCTTCAAGATAAAAGTAGGAAGTAGATTCTTATGCTTCCCTGGTGGATTATTGTTATGATTTAGTGATAATTGATGCTGTCATATTTACTTTTAATTTTACTAAATGGTTAAATCATAACAATTGTAATCTTTTGATGTATTGGTTAAGCTTGAATGAAATGGATTAGGGTGGTAATACCATGCCTTATAATAATGGAATAAGCACAGCATATGTTAATGGAATGGGTCTAGTGAGTGGTACTTACCTAGGAGTAGTCCTTAGTACCTCTTAACGCTTTGTAAATCCTTATATGTCGTTGAAATGAAAATGAAAGGTATAAAGATAGAATTGGGGATTAGCCAATACCGTACACGAGCGGGTTGTCTCTTGTACCTTATATCAATATGATGAATATGACAAATGATGTGGTTATGGGATATTGTGAGATAGAAATACCATGTTTTATTTATATGAATGTTATAAGAAGTGTATGCTTATACCCCATGCTAACTAACTGATTAAACTTCGGGCCAGGGGTAGACCGTGAGAGTTCCCCTTTGACATGGCTTTGGGCTAGGGGCAGACTGTGAGAGCTCCCCTAATTAAATGATACAGCTCCGGGCCAGGGGTATACCGTTAGAGCTCCCCTTTGACATGGCTTCAGGATAGGGGTAGACCTTGAGAGATCCCCTAATTAAATGATACATTTTTGTACCAGGGGTAGACCGTGAGAGCTCCCCTTTGACACGACTTCGGGCTAGGGGCAGACCGTGAGAGCTCCCCTAATTAAATAATACAGCTTCGGGCCAGGGGTAGACCGTGATAGCTCCCCTTTGACATGGCTTCAGGCTGGGGATAGATTGTGAGAGCTTCCCCAAGGTGGGCTAGGAGTAGGATCGAGATCGTTGTTCCTGGGTTAAGGACGTCCTTGAGTTCTGTCCCAGTCCTACCCAAAGTATTATATATATATATATATATATATATATATATATATATATGGTGACATGATTGGGTTACTTTACTGGCAACGAGCTGAAGCTGGTATAGCCATCAGGTTTCCTCTGGGGAAACCAGGACGGGTGTTGTTTTTCTTTATTGTTCTATTTATTGAATCATGTTATACCTGATTACTGTTTTAATTACTACTACACTATCTGGATTGGGTTAGAGACCGGTGGTTCCGGCCTATTGAGATTTATATCTCACACCCTACTCGGGCTGCCACTGCACTGGGGTACCTGATTAGACCTTCTTATTTGTAGGACCTAGGTTGGTTGTTGTGTTGTTTTTACCTGAGGAGTCAGGAGAAAAGGACTAAGCGGGAGCTTGGGATGTTCGGGAGATCACCCATCGGTCTTTGTAGTCTTTTCTTTGTTTCTTTTGTATCGTACTGAAAGCATGTTGTATTGTTTACTGCTTTACATATCTGTATCATCATCCCTATATTGTGACAAGTGGCGTTTGCCACCTTTTATATAAATGATCAATATTTGACTTCTATTGTTGTCTGTTCATTGTTTAATTATTACTACTTCCGCTATTGAATGTTGTTTACTCTGAGACACCGATTTGAAACTCTGATAAGAGGGTATAGTCTCCCCAATATCACCTATCGAGACTCTCGCTGCAAGTTGGCAGCCTCTCGCATACGAGGAGAGGCGCTTGAGGGCATGTGGTGACCGGTCTGGCCACCGATTCGATGGTGAGCTGGGCCGGGACGTTACAAAGTGGTATCAGAGGAGTTTTCTCTTCTAGTTTTTTTTATTGCTTGGAGACATTAGACAGGGATAGGAAGAAACTGTAATTTGGAAATGAGTTGTGTCTGGGATTGGCTACCCCGTGCATAGGGAAAATCCAAATTGCCTCGAAAGGAATTGTGGTTAAATGATTTTGATTATTACGGTTGATTTGATTTCACCATTTGGTGACACACATGATTTATGTTGATATTGTTGATGCAATTTTGGGCTCTATTTCTGTTGCAACCTGATGATACGAGGGTATTCAATATTATGCATCGTATAGGAACATTGTTAGAAATCACATTCCATGCCATCTAGGATACATTAGTAAAGCTTGCTGTTGTGATAGGTGTTGTTTTAATTCTTCTATGCTTCTGTGATATATCATGTTCTATGTTACTCCTTACGATAACATGTTGTTTTTGATCAAAAATGAAATTGGTTGCTTTTTCTAAGTTAAGTTATTGTGGTTATGACAAGAGCCAATTTTTAGTTGTAAGGTGTATGGGCACCTTATAGCTGGGAAAGGGTAACATGTGTAATCAGATTTCCGAAAAAGGGATGCTGAAACTTTAATTGTTAAATGGGATTGGTTTTGATTAAAGGGAGCCAAATGCCAAACTGTAATGTGTATGGGTGCTTTATAGATTGGTAGGTGGCCACCCTTATGATTGGATCGTTGTATTTGAGCATGTAAATTTCTAAAATGTGATCTATTTTTTTTAATAGGATCCAATATTCAATTCATGGAGTGTATGGGAGCTTCATGGGTTGGGAAACGACAACCTGTAAGGAAAGTAATGACAGGATGATTGTGTGATTTTTATATGTGTAAAAGGTGTTTGATTTTGATGTGAAATGTTTTGGCTTGTTGGGACCCTCGTAGGTTGCCTAGTGGTTAAAAGGAAGTTGGTTGAAACTTTCCTATTGTGCTTTGAACTGTTTGATAAAATGATCAATTGCCTAGTGAATTTTTGTTTGGAAAAGGGTACTTGATGTGTTGAATTTAATCATTTAAAGTGATTACATGATAAATTTGAATGAATATAAAGTTCTTGGAAAAAGGAACCTGTAGTATTGTCCTCTGTTGAGACCCCGTGTGTGGGTAGGATAAGCCTTTCTTGTGAGTGCCTTGGAACGGAACCTTACGCGTTTTCCATAGGCTGTTTTCTTTTAGCAATGATGTTAAATGTTAGGCTTTGAGCCTGGTGAATTTTGTTGTGCATGACCAAGTGCTTGGGTCGATGCTTGTCTTTCGTGAGGGGCTAGCCCGTGGTAGGTAGCTCCCTTAGAGCTTATGTTCTTGGCTTGTTTGGTGAGATTTCGGAAGTTTAGTATTGTTCGGGTACCGTTGTCCCATGTAGGACTTCCAGTTATAATGAAACCCTTTTTCGGATGGGTGGTCATTCTTCTTTTGATCTTGTTAAGGGATTGAGCATCAGGTAATGCTCTGTATCAGTTGGTTGTATGTGCCTCGGTCATGGTCGGTTGCCTTTTTGGTCATTTGACCCTTTCTTTTTGCGTAGTAACGGATGACTTGACATGTCATCGTCCAAGCGAACGGTCGTATGGGGAAATTTTACATTTGATTGTACCTCTTGAATTGTTGTGTACATTCTCGGGTCATCTCTCTGGTAGAGTGACCTGACCATTTTGAAAATCAAGGTTTCCCAATGCTTGTGATTATTTTCAGAAGGTTAGAGTGGTTGAAACACCGGTCTAGTTGCATTGGATTCCTTGTACGTTTGGTGTGGTGATCGTGGCTCGGAGGAGCGACGCACATCCATTCAGCTAATTATGAACAAGCCTATTTATGAGCAGCTTATCTTTATCCTTTTTTTGACGCCGACCCTTCTATGTTGGGAAGCGTCGTGTCGGTTGAGTAAAGCGTGTCCTTTCAGGTTGAAGGAACATGCCAAGAAAGACAATTTGGGAATGGTCGGGTTGGTTTGAATGCCTTTGAAGCTTGCAGGTGTCGTTATGCGTCGATGCTTGCTCGCCAGCATGACTTTGATCTGGTTGGCGGTGTATGCAACCCCTTTTAAGAAACACCACTGGTCGTGGAGGTCTTCGGTGGTAAATAGTAAACAATCACGGAATGCCTTATACGGGAAAGAGGCATTGTGATCAGTTTAGAATCTTGATGCGTCAGCAGGTGAAGCTGAGTTTCTTCTTTAGAGTCGACCAGGGGTGGTTCGACTGATCTCCTTTCTAGTTTTTTGGTATGAATAACTTGAATTTGTTTTCAATCCACATAGTTTACTCTGCTACGCGATGACCATGTCCCCTATCTTGCTTTGGTCCTAGATGCGCTAAAAGAGCGTCGGTCTTATCCATGCTAAAGTTTAAAAAAAAAGTTGTTGAGCTTGGTTGGTTGTTCCCTTTCGGCTTTCCACGTGGGATGCGTGGTTCCTTGTATGGTTTGATCTTGAGACATCACCGAGAGTCGAGTATGAGCTTTTCGGTGAACGTCCTCATGGCGAATGCGGGATGCCTTGGGAGAAGGCATCGTTGTTCAGCTTGTAAGGAATTGGTCGCCTAAGTCGGGCGTCTTCTTGAATAGTAAGCTGGAGTAGCTTGACTCTTTTCGACTTGGGTTTAGAGGTCGATGGATAAATCGACCATTTGATCGTTTTAAAATCACGCTAGGTGCATCGTCGGAATGCTTAGAGCATGCTTTTAAAAGACAATTCAAAAGGTGGTGGAGCTGTGGTTTGAGTCTTGGCCGTTTAACCTGGAAAATATAGTTGGGAAGTACCTTTGTTTGGTCGCTTGATGAGACGACGATGTGATCGTGTCTCTTGTGGAATGGTCTCGGGTAAAAGATTTTGTGTTGGTTCGGTGGGAAAATGAGCGTTGGATCGAGTGTTGACTGTTTAAGTGTTGTGTGCTTAAGTGGATGTCTATTGGTACATTGGATGTTCAGAAACATAACACGATCATTTGAACAAAACTTCATGACCCTTGTAGGTCGAGTGAGTTGTGGGTTGTTCCCGATGGATTCTTGGGGATGAGAAGTTCTAAGGTGGGAAGGTTATAATGACTAGCGTTTTGAAGCTAGTTAAAAAGTGGGGGAAATTTTGTCAATTACTGAACCAGTCATTTTTAGAAATGGGCTTTGGAACAAGGTTATGAAGGTTTGAACCCTTCTTTTTAATGTTTTTGGTCTTGGGTGAATTCCCGTTAAGTTTCCTGGGTGGCCCGAGGGGTTTTAGAAGCGTTGAACCCTTGTTTTTAAAGTGTTGCAGAGGGAGCACGGTTGGTGCACGATTTGGAAAACTGTGTGGACAAAACCGCGCCGCCTTATTAAAGGAGGTAGTGGGATGTGCACGGGCTGTGCACAGTTTCCCAAAAATGTTCTCCTAGCCCGTGCGAGAGATATCTTGGAGGCAGAAGACTCTGCACGGTTTTTGCATAGTTTGGAAAACTGTGCGGGTCAAACCATGCGCTCAGATGTGTTTTAGGGTTTTTATTAAAATTAAAAGAAAAGAAAATAAAATAAAATAAATAACCTGAAATCTAATAACACTCCCTCCCGTCTCCTCTCGACAGAAGCACGACACTAGCCCAAGGGGGGGCTCTCCCTGCTGCACGCTCGACCCCCACCTCGGCCTCCCTTCGACCGGCGTTTCCTCCTCCGTTTCTTTGGGTTTCTTCTCTGAATCATCACAGTAATGTCTCTTCCCTCCTTCCTCTCCTTCCTTGGCCAATTTTCAGCCTCCCCATTTCCCTAATCCAATTCGGCCGAACCCCCTTGGTTAGGGTTTGTGTTTAATTCATTTTCTCTCTTGTTTCTCTTGTTGTAAAGGGATGTAGAAGGTCCCTTTGGAAATTTTTAGTGTGCGTACGGCATCCGCCGCTGAAGGTGAGGCGGATTATGGTTGATTCGGTCTATTGGTTTGATTCTGAGGTAATATTTTTACCCTTTCTTGGTGTCTGCAGCTTCTAAATTATTACCTTAGTTGTTCTAAAGGGCCTCGGTGCGTGTTTCTTTGTGCATTGGAACTTCGGAGTTTGTTTCGGGTTGCCGGAGCTTAGGTGACTTGCCTGCGCAGGCATAGGTACGCATTTATATGTATGTGGGTTCCCCTATTATGCGTATATTTGTCCATGGCAGTGAATATACACGTACGGGGAAAGTTGTCCCCATTGCATATATAAAAAGTGCCTGCGCAGGTGAGCAGAGACAGGTATATGTGTATAAGCATATGTGTAAGGATCCTCTTGTGAACTCTCATGGCCATGTGGGGCGTGTGCATAGAGGCTAGGTGTCCTCATACATATGTGAAATCACATATGCCTCATGAGGGAGCAGCAGTGACAGCTTTAGTTAGAAAGCACCAAGAGCTGGTGTGGATGGATGGATCCACCTTGAGGTAGGGTCCCTCTCCTTTCCCTTTAATTTAAAGTGAAGCTTTTAAAGAGTTTAATACTGCTTTGTTTTAGTATTTTAATCATGCAATTTAGTCTTGGATAAGTGCTTATGTGAAAATAGTGTGAATTGCAGAAATAAGATAAAATGGTAGGTTGGTCATTAAACTAACGATTTAATAATAAAACCCCTCGATCAGAGGTGAGCTGTCTTCATGATAAAAGTAGGAAGTAGATTCTTATGCTTGACTGCGGGATTCTTGTTATTCTTTGGTGATAATTGATGTTGTCATATTTACTTTGAATTGTACTAATGGTTAAAGCATAACAGTTGTAATCTTTTGATGAATTGGTTAAACTTGAATGAAATGGATTAGGGTGGTAAGAACATGCCTTAGGATAACGGAATAAGCACATATTATGTTAATGGAATGGGTCTATTGAGTGGGACATACCTAGGAGTAGTCCTTAGTACCTCTTAACGCTTTGTAAATCATTATATGTCTTTGAAATGAAAATGAAAGGAGTAAAGAATGAATTGGGGGTTAACCAATTTCGTACATGAGCGGGTTGTCTCATGTACCTTATATCAATATGATGAATATGAAAAATGATGTGGTTATGTGATATTATGAGATGGAAATACCATGTTTTATTTATATGAATGTTATAATAAGTGTATGCCTTGTAACCCATGCTAATTAAATGATTAATATTCAGGCCAGGGGTAGACCGTGATAGCTCCCCTACGACACAGATTCAGGCTCGGGGCAGACTGTGAGAGCTCCCCAAATTAAATGATATAGCTTCAAGCCAGGGGTATACCGTGAGAGCTCCCATTTACACGGCTTCAGGCTTGGGGCAGACCGTGAGAGCTCCCCTAATAAAATGATACAACTTCGGGCTAGGGGTAGACCATGTGATCTCCCCTTTGACACGGCTTCAGGCTAGGGGAAGACTATGGGATCTACCCTAATTAAATAATATAGATTCGGTTCAGGGGTAGACCGTGAGATCTCCCCTTTGACATGGCTTCGGGCCAGGGATATACTATGAGAGCTTTCCCAAGGTTTGGCCAGGAGTAGGATCGAGAGCACTGCTCCTGGGTTAAGGACGTCCGTGAGTTTCGTCCCAGTCCTACCCAACGTAATATATATATATATATATGGTGACATGATCAGGTTACTTTACTGGCAATGAGCTGAAGCTGGTATAGATGTCATGTTTCCTCTAGGGAAACCGGGACGGGTGTTGTTGTTCTTTATTGTTCTGTTTATCGAATCATGATATACCTACTTACTGCTTTAATTACTACTACACTGTCTGGATTGGGTTAGACACTAGTGATGCCGGCCTACTGAGATTTATATCTCACACCCTACTCAGGTCGCCATTGCACTGGGGTACCTGAGTAGACCTTCTTGTTTGCAGGACCTAGGTTGGTTGTTGCGTTGTTTGTACCCGAGGAGTCAGGATCAAAGGACCAAGCGGGAGCATGGGATGCTCTGGATATCGCCTGTCGGGCTTTGCTGTCTTTTCTTCGTTTCTTTTTTATTGTATTGAAAGCATGTTTTATTGTTTACGGCTTTCCATATCGGTATCATCATCCCTGTATTGTGACAAGTGGCCTTTAACACCTTTTATATAAATGATCACTATTTGACTTCCGTTGTTGTCTATTCATTATTTAACTATTACTGCTCCCACCGTTGAATGTTGTTTACTCTGAGACACCATTTTGCAACTCTAATAAGAGGGTATAGTCTCCCCACTATCACCTCCCGAGACCCTCGCTGCTAGTCGGTAGCCTCGGGCGTACGGGGAGACGCGCTTGAGGCCATGTGGCGACCGTTCCGGCCACCGGTTCGATGGTGAGTCGGGCCTGGACATTACAAAAACATTCATGGAAAATGGAATAATTGCCACCTGAATATTCATTTTGATGGATAAATTATTAATAAAACGATAATTATAAATTATATAGGAATGAAAAAATGTATGTTTTATATTAATATGATTTTGGAATATATTTATAATAAATCTAGAATTACTATACATGATATTTTAACATGTGAATAGAATGAAGAGATTTAAGTTAAGGTTTTATGTTATAATCTCATTTAATTTTGGGATTATTTATGTTGTATCTCAGTGGAAGGAACTTTTATGGATCATATCCTTTAAACCCATTATATTTTATTATTATATATTTATTAATGAAATTTTTATATATTATTACCCTTTTCTTCTCCTCTTTACCTAGGATGATCAATAAATTTTTTTATAGAAAAATCAACCTTGGTAAAAGAACTTTTTATTCTATGTCTATGATATTCAAAATTTAATTATTAAATATCCTACCTATAAATGAAATTTTTTATAAAATTCTTTTTCATAGAATTTTAATTTATATATAAAAGATTTTAAATGAATCATTTTAAAGTAATATTTTTTAAACAAGTCATTTTTTACTTTTTACAAAGGTATAAATGGAATGTTTTCTTTTTAACATATAAAAAATGAACAAATTAAGATGTCATCCTAACCATTCTTTTCATTGAGGATTAATTAAAAAATTTCCATGGTTATTTCCAAGGAAAGGTATTTTTAAATTTTTTTGGTAATTTTATATTAAAATGGTATATAAAAGAATATTATATTTTTCTCATTCTTTAAAATAAATATTTAAATATTATTCAAAGGTATTTTTCATCTATATTAACATAATTTAAGTATTTTTATGCTTAAATCAATATATGATATTATAATTACATCTAATTTCATTCAATAGATAGGTTATGATGGTGATGATGTTGATATAATTATGATTCTATGAATCCGGTTTCTTTATCATTGTTTAATTAAATTTTGATGAGATGTTTATAAAACCTATCCATTTTCAAAATGTTATTCTATTATAAAATAATGTAATGTTTATGAAACTCTTTTTGTTTCCAGGGATTTTTATATAATTATATGATGAAGTTTTTTGGTATTTTGGAACTCATATGTATGGTTTACATTATATAATAGATGGGACTAGAATTATATAGACCTTAAATGAATTAGGTAATGATGATATAATTAATAAAATAAGAGATGATGGATTAAATAAACTCATAAGAAATGATATATTTGACTAGATGGATGTTACTCCTAATAGGATTTTGGAGATTATTGGGTTAGAATTTCCATTATGGGACACTATCTATAGCGTCCCTTCCTTTTTCTACATTACTATTACATCATTTTAAAGATAAAAAACATAATAGTATTACACATAGAGGATCCAAAAGTTTAGTGTATTGGGAAAACTAGGACCATACCTAACAATTACAACATGAAGCATAAGCATTTATTTAATTTCTTCTTCTCTAGCTTATCATTGGCACTTGTCCTATCCTTAGTACATGTGGCCACCTGAGGATATACATTAAAAGGTGTGAGATAAAATCCCAATAGGATGATAGATAAGAATAATATATCATGGGGTGAGCATAATCGTGACATAGGCAAAAGGTCATGAACATGAGAGGAGCATAAAATAAAAGACTTGAAATGTGGAAATGCATAAAAATGAAACATCATGTCTTAGTGGTTAACTACCAAACATACTTGTGAACCAATATAGAATCATGTTCACACATCATTCAAGTTTACTCATGAGATTAATCACTTTACCCAATGCATTGGAGCTCTCTATAATTCTGGGTGCACCCATCACATTCAAACATTCAAATTACGCTATATAATTCTGGGTGCACCCATCACATCATAAATTCGCATTATCATGCTTTCCACATGGAACATTTATCATAATTGAACAAAAATAAACCATGGAAAAGAATGTTTTACATCTCATAATAACATATTCCTAAACTTTGTGTTCCCAAAATAAACAGGGAATAACATACATGTTTCAAGAACCGTCCACTTTGAGAGAGAAGTAAAAGGTGTGTTCTTAAAAGAAGAGTTATTTTAAAAAAAACTGTTTGACATTAACAATAATGGTAAACATTTATATCCTATAAAAGTAAAGACAATGATGAAAAAATGATTTATTATGAGTAACCATATCAAAAATTGATTGAAAGAGGGAGAACCTGAAAGACGAAATTTGGGTTCGAGAATTTTCCCTTACCTTGTATCTGAATGCTTCCTTCTCTTTAATGTCCTATATAATGACATTATATTAATTAATTAGAAATAAATAACCTTTTTTGCATTAATATGGTTAATTTTGGATTTATTAAGTGATTTTATGTGCCTTTGGATGAGTTATAGAGTTTAAAAACATTGTTTGAGAATGTTTGTTTTTATGGTTTTCTTGAGTTTACTTGTATTCTTAAATTGAAGTTCGGGTAGAACATGGGTAAACATCTAGAAATGATATTTCATGTTATTAATGATATTAAAGGAGTTTAATTATCTTATAATTAATTATATTAGATCATGTGGATTTATCATTAGATAAGAATTAAATAATGATTGTTTGGGTTAATTTGAGCGATTTTTCGATCATAATGAACTTGTTTTATTTTATCACTAGAAATATGGTCATAAGTTAGTTCCATAACATTAAATAAGATATAAAATAAATAACAGGTTCTTGTTCAACCATAAAAATGGTTTCATGACCATATCTGAAAGTAGAAATGGAAGAAGAAAAATTGTCATTCTTGAAGTTGATAAATTAACACCTCACGAACAACGTTCTCCTTAATAAAATAAAAGAAATAGGGAAAGGGGGTTGGATGATATAATATCCCATTTGCGTCATAACATTCCATTAAATGTATAATAATGTAGTTAAGATACCATTTGGATGAAGATATATAGGGAGAGATCCAGAAATGAACTTGAACTTGAAAGGAAATTAAAGGAGAAGAGGGAGAGAAATTACCACTTAAATCTTCCGCTTGAGATCCTCCTTAAGGAAGCTAGGATTTGTCTTTTGATGAGACCGAAAGCTCTTTAATGTGGGATAGGGGCTAGGGAGGATTCTTGGGCATAGTTTATAGAAGTCTTGGAGCTTGAGAGGTGTGAGGAAATGAGGGTGTGAATATTGGTTTTTATAGTGGAGGGGAGAGGGGTTTCCTTAATATAAAATTCATTAGTTTTTTAATTTCCCCTAAGACAAGGATAAGTGAGTCTTAAATGACCAAGAATTGTAATTTTATCATGTCATCCTTAACCAAGTGGAATTACATTAGCAGAACATCACACATGACTCTATAATTAGTTTATTTAGCTTATTATGTAAATTATGGTATTTCACTATTCATAAAAAAATTCAAGTATCTCAGAAAAATCCCAATAATTTTCCCCTAAAATTTATTTGACATTTAGAATCCAAAAATAATGTCTATTTTTTTAAAAAAATCTAAATATTATTAATTTAATATTTAATTAAAATCCTAATTTACTTAAAAAAAATAGTTTTTAAAATTAAAATTGATTTTATAGTGCTTTAAAAAATTTCATAGGGTCTTATAAAATTATATAAAAACTATAAACATTGAATTGATAATTAATGAACACATTTTAAGAAAATAATTTTTCTTTTAAATTAATTAATTAATTATAATTTATTATTTATGACTTACAAAATACCAAAACGTTTACTAAGGACAAATAATCACTTTCTAAGATGTCTAAATTTTATTTAATTATTCATGGGTAAGGTTACTCTTATGTTGGATGATTTAATATTCATAAGTGTCATATTACTATTAATAAGGGTATGTTACTATTCATAAGGGTGGGTTACTGTTCACCAAAAATTATTTTTGTTTTATTAGACTCCAAAAATCATCTTGAACACAACCGTGTATGTCAGATTCTCAAATTTCCCAATACATAAGGGACAAACTTATGTTTAGAGGTCACATAGCACTTAGTAGTTCATTATGTTGTGTTTTCATGTGATTTTATGACATAATTATAAGAAGGGAATTTCTATTAAAAAACATTGGATCGTTACATTCTTCCCCCCCTTAAGAAATTTCGCCCCTCGAAATTTAACTCAAATAGGTGATGGTACTTCTCCTTGACAACCTCCTCCGGTTCCCAAGTATCTTCTTCAAACTTATGGTTCTTCCACAACACTTTGACAAGGTGGGTTGCCTTACTGCGTAGCACCTTATCTCTCCGATCCAGAATGTCTACTGGTTGTTCCTCATAAGAGAGATCATCTTCTTGTTGTACCACCTCTGAGATTAGTACATGTTAGGGGCCCAGTATGTACTTTCTCAATAGTAATACGTGAAACACATCATGAACATGAACCATATTCGGTGGACGTGCAAGCCGATAGGCCACGACTCCTATATGGTCAATGATTTCAAAGGGGAAATGTACCTTGGGCTTAACTTTCCTTTCTTCCCAAATCGCATGACTCTCTTCCATGGAGATATTCGTAGGAAGACTTTATCTCTAACATTAAACTCCAAGTCCCTTTGATAGTTGTCAGCATAGCTCTTTTTCCAACTCTGATAAGCTTTGATGTTTTTCTGGATGACCTGAACCTTCTATGTTATCTCTTGCACAAGATCAGATCCAAGTAGCTTTCTTTCTCTAACATCACCCCAAAAGGTTGGATTTCTATATCGCTTTCCATACAAAGCTTCATATGGAGCCATCTGAATACTCGAGTGGAAGTTATTGTTGTATGAGAACTCAACCAATGGGAGATGCTGATACCATCCACCTTTGAATTCTAGAGAGCATGCTCTTAGCATATCTTCAAGCATCTGAATAGTCCTTTCAGACTGGCCATCATTTGGTGGTGATAGGCCGTGCTGAAATTTAATTCAGTACTCAAAGCATGTTGAAGGCTCCTCAAAAATTTAGATGTGAACCTTGGATCACGGTCAGAGACAATTGAGAGTGGAACACCAATCAGTCTCACCACTTCCATCACATATATATTTGGAAGTTGTTCGAGTGAGACATCTTCCTGAATAGTGATAAAATGGGCTATCTTAGTGAGCCAGTCCACCACAACCCATATCGCATTATTTCCCTTCTACGTCTTTGGGAGACCCTTGCCAATGTCTATAGTAACATTTTATTATTTCCACATGGGTATAGGCAATGACTACATCATACCTTTGGACTTTTTTCTCTCAACTTTAACTTGCTGACATACCGAGCACCTTGATATATATTCTGCAATCTCCTTCTTCATGTTATCACACCATAAGTGTTCTCAGAGATCACGGTACATCTTGGTACTCCTAGTATAGATAGAGAATGTTGAGCTATGTGCATTTTCCAATATATTCTTCTTTATCCCAGATGATGAAGGCACAAAAAGCCGCATTCCAAACCAAATCACACCATCATCATTGATATGGAAGTCCTGCATCTTCCCTTTCTTTACTACATTCACCCTATTTTGTATCTCCACATCATCCCTTTGTGATTCCTTAATATTCTATTGGATGGATGTTTTTTCAATATTTTGGTAAAGTGAGGATTTATCCCCTACCATTATGATTTCCAAATCCATTCTTTACATATCCAAGAAGATAGGGTCTTTCTCAATCTGCAGCATGGATAGAGTAACAGGTTCTTTTATGCTTAGTGCATCAGCTACCGTGTTCATCTTTCCAGGATGATAGTGAATAGACCAATCATAATCCTTTATTAGCTCTAACCATCTCCTTTGATTCATTTTGAGATCCTTTTGTGTGAATATACACTTTAGGATCTTATGGTAGGTGTATATGTAACACTTCTCGCCATAAAGGTAGTGCCGCCTGATTTTCAAGGAAAAAATCAAAGCTTTCAACTCTAGATCATGCGTTGGGTAGTTCTGTCCCTGGATCTTTTAACTATCACGAGGCATAGGCTATCACATTATCATTTTTCATGAGTACACAACCCAAGACTTTCTTTGAAGAATCACTGTATATCAAAAAACTTTCTCTACTTTTTGGTAGTGTGAGTACAGGTGCAGTGATCAGCCTTCTCTTTAGCTCCTTAAATATTCTCTCATATTCTTCCATCCAGAAATACTTTACCCCTTTCCTTGTTAACTTAGAAAGTGATCTTGACAATCATGAGAAGTTTCTAACAAAACATCGGTAGTACCCAGCTAATCCATGAAAACTATGGATTTCAGTGACACTAGAGGGCCTGGGTCATTCCTCATTCACCTTTGTCGTTGAAGGATCCACAGAAATTCCATCACATGTGATCACATGTACAAATAATGTGACTTGATTCATCTAAAAGTCACAGTTTCTGAACTTGGTGTACAAATTCTTCATTCTTAATGTCACCAAAACATGTATTGTATGTTCTTCATGTTCCTCCTTTCTCTTGGAGTAGATGAGAATATCATCAATAAATACTACCACAAATTTTTCGAGGTAATGTCTAAAGACTCTATTCATCAAATCCATGAAGATTTCAGGTGAATTAGTAAGTCCTAAGGGCATCACCAAAAACTCATAGTGCCCACACCTTATACGGAAGGCAGTATTCTGAATATCTTCCTTCTTCACCTTTACCTGATGATATCCAGAATGAAGATCCGCTTTTGAGAAGTATTGAGCTCCTCTTAACTGATCGAACAAGTCATAAATCCTAGGGAGAGGATTCTTGTTCTGTATGGTGATCTTGTTGAGTTCCTGATAATCGATACACAGCCGCATTGTTCCATCCTTATTCTTCACAAAGAGCACTAGCGCAGCCCAAGGTGATGTACTAGGGCGTATGAACCCTTTGTCCAGATGCCCTTGAAACTACTTCTTTAACTCCTCTAGTTATATAGGTTATATACTATAGGGACACTTCAAGATATGAGTAGCTCTGGGTATGATTTCAATTAAGAAATATACCTCACGGTCCGGGGGAATTTCAGGTAACTCTTCGGGAAATACATCATTGTATTCCCTCGCGATGGGAATTTCCTCAAGGTTGGCACTTTCCTTCGACTCAACAATTTGGGAGAGGTATGTTTCTTCGTAGGGAATAAACACCCAAACCATTGAAGGATTTTTCAAATAAAATTCATGATCTTCCTTGCATTTGTAGAGGAGCATGGGATGGTTCAGAATATAAAATAATATTTCCTTTTCCCAACAGTTGATATGTTCTCTATATAACGAGATCCAATCCATTCCCATTATGGCTTAAAATTTCACCAAGGGAAGTATTATGAGATTTTATGGAACAATCTTCCCACATACGCTGAAAGGAGAAGAGTCAAACACATCGGTTACAATGATTACACCACTTGGTGTTTTTACAGATATCTTTGCTTCAAGGATTTGGGGCTTCGATTCTATAGCTCTAGCAATCTTGCAAGATATAAAGGAATGTGTAGAACCAGAATCAAATAAGACTTTTTCCATGCGTGAGTGAATAGAAATTATACCTTGTATGACTTCATTATCTTGATCCACATCCTCAATTGTGATGGAATAATCCTTCCCTTGTTCCTTTGGCTTCGGTGGCTGTTGACGCTGATTAACCTCGAGAACTCGGGGTTTTGTGCACTGGTTTGCATATTTCCCTAGCTCCCTACAGTTGTAGCATTGATCCATGGGTGGTTCTCTCCTTTTATAGGCTACATTATCCTTCCTTTTCGTGTCTTTTTGACACTCTTGAGAATTATTTCCTTCTTTCCCACACTTGAAGCATTTCCCCATCCCTTTGAGGCAGTTCCCATGGTGCAACTTTCCACATTTTTGGCATATGGGTCATTGAGTTTTCTTCTCGCCTTTATCATTAGATCCACTGGATTGAAACTCCATATTTCATTTCTTACAACCAAAGTTGTGGGGCCATTCTCCAGACTCCATCTCCACTTTGAGAGCACACCAAAAAAATTATTCATAACTCCCAAAGTCTTGAATTACAAGAGCCTTTCAAAGGTGTGGTTTTAGTCCACTAAATAATATATCAATTTTTCGATCATTTTTTATAACAAAACCCAAATAATACCTTGAAAGCCTTTTGAAATTCACTTCATAGGTTGTGATAGATTTTCCTTCATTTTAATTGAGCTCTATGAATTCTCTCTTCATCTTCATACAAAGAGTTCTTGGGAAATACTTGTTAAGAAACATTACCTTAAAATCTTCCCATTCTATCTCTTAAATTTCCTCCCTTATCTTGGTGTTATTAATCAAATCCCACCATTGATCGGCTTCTCCATCTAGACGATGAATGGAAAAGGTCTCCTTATCCGTCTCAAAATAGTGAAGAATAGAAAAGATCTTCTCTATGGAGTTGACCCACTATTCCGCAGCTAGTGGATCAGAAGACCCATTAAACATCGGTGGTCATTGCCGCATAAAACATTTGATATCGAGTTTCTCCCTATTTGTTTAAGGATGACCTTCCTCATTATTATAGTTATTATTCATAACCTGAGATAATTGGGTAAGCATCTCCATAAAGTTTTGAACTCCACCTCCCAAATCATTTCAGATGTCCTTTGGCCAATCGTTGCATTGGCCCTCGCAAGAGTTGTTGCGTGATTTCTCCTAGATCCCACCATTTTTTAAAATAGAAAAGGTTAGAACAAAACATAAGTCAACAATTCATGAATAAATAACTTATTTATTTTTACAATTTATAATAAAAGCATAACATATGGGATCCCTATGTATATACTCTTTTGTGAATATTTGTACTTAGTCTCATGCTAGAGGTTTTCTCTAGGTTTCACTAATTCTAATTCCCAAATTAACTAAACCTTTCCTCTGATACAAACTATAGCATCCCTACCATTATATACATTACTATTACATCATTTTAAATATAAACAACATAATAGTATTACAAATAGATTATCCAAAGGTTTAGTGTCTTGGGAAAACTAGTATTGTACATAACAATTACAACATCAAGAATAAACATTTATTTAATTTCTTCTTCTCTAGCTTCTCATTGGCACTTGTCCTCTCCTTAGTACATGTGGCCACCTGAGGATATACATTAAAATGGGTGAGCTAAAATCCCAGTAAGAGGATAGATAATAAGAATATAGCATGGGGTGAGCATAATCATGACATAGGCAAAAGATCATGAACATGAGAGGAGCAAAAATAAATGACTTGAAATGTGGCAATGCATAAAAATGAAACATCGTGTCTTAGTGGTTATCTACCACACATACTTTTGAACAAATATAGAATATTTTTCACACATAATTTCACATTTACTCATGATATTCATCACTTAACCCAATGCATTGGAGCGCTGTCAAATTCCGGGCGAACCTGTCACATTCAAACATTCAAATTGCACTATATAATTCTGGGCGCACCCGTCACATCATAACATTCGTATTATCTTGCTTACCACATGGAACATATATCAAAATTGAATATAAATTACTCATGGAAGGTAATGGTTTACATCTCATAAGAACACATTCATAAACATTAGGTTCCCAAAAGAAAGAGGGAATAACATGCATGTTTCAAGAACCATCCACTTTGAGAGAGAAGTAAAAGGTGTGTTCTTAAAAGAAGAGTTATTTTAAAAAAACATTTTGTTTGACATAAACAAAAGTGGAAAATATTTATATACCAGAAAAAGAAATACAATGATGAAAAAATGATTTTATATGATTAAACATATCAAAAATTGAGTGAAAGAGGGAGAACCCGAAGGATGAAATTTGGGTTCGAGAATTTCCCCATACCTTGTATCCAAATGCTTCCCTCTCTTTAATGTCTTATATTATGACATTATATTCATTAGTTAGAAATCCAGAACCTTGTGTACATTAATATGGTTCATTATGTTTTTATTAAGTGATATTATGTGCCTTTGGATGAGTTATAGAGTTTTAAAAACATTGTTCGAGAATGTTTGTTTTTATGGTTTTCTTGAGTGGTTCACTTCTATTCTTAAATTGATGTTCGGGTAGAAAATGGGTAAACATACAGAAATGATATTTCATTTTATTAATGATATTATAGGAGTTTTAATGATCTTATAATGAATTATATTAGATCCATGTGGATGTATCATTAGATAAGAATTAACTGATGATTGTTTGTGTTAATTTGAGCGATTTTTCGATCATAATGAGCTTGTTTTATTTTATCACTAGAAATATGGTCATAAGTTAGTTCCAGAACATTAAATATAAGATAATATATATAAAATGTTCTGTTTCAACCATAAAAATGGTTTCATGAACATATCGTAAGGTAGAAATGGAAGAAGAAAAATTGTCGTTCTTGAAGTTGATAAATTAACCCCTCATGAACAATGTTCTCCTTAATAAAATAAAAGGAAGAGGGAAAGGGGGTTAGATGAAATAATATACCATTTTCATCATAAAATTATATTAAATGTATAATACTGGAGTTAAAATACCTTTTGGATGAAAATATATGGGGAGTGGCCAAGAAATGAACTTGAACTTGAAAGGAAATTAAAGGAGAAGAGGGGGAGAAATTACCTCTTAAATCTTCCTCTTCAGAACCTCCTTAAGGAAGCTAGGCTTGGAATTTTGATGAGACCATAAGCTCTTTAACATGGGATAGGGTCTAGTTATGATGTTTGGTCAGATTTTAGAGAAGGTTTGGAGCTTGAGAGGTGTGAGTAAATGAGAGTGTGAAGTGTGGTTTTTATAGTGGAGGGGAGAGGGGTTTCCTTAATATAAAATTCATTAGTTTATTAATTTTCCCTAAGACAAGAAATAGTGAGTATTAAATGACCAAGAATAGTAATTTTATCATGTGATCCTAAACCAAGTTGGCTTACATTATCAGAACATCACACATGACTCTATAATTAGCTTATTTAGCTTATTTCATAAATTATGGTATTTCACTATTCATCAAAAATTCTAGTAGCTCAAAAAAACCCAAAAATTTACCCCTACCATTTTTCAACGTGTATAATCCAAAAATAAATTAAATTTTTCAAAAATAATTTTCTAACTATTATTAATTTAATATTTAATTAAAATCATAATTTACTTAAAAAACAGTTTTTAAAAATAAAACTGATTATATAGTGCTTTCAAAAATTACATAGGGTCTTATCAAATTATATAAAAACTATAAGACATTAATTTTATAATTAATTAACACATTTTAAGAAAATAATTTTTCTTTTAAATTAATTAATTTATTATAATTAATTATTTCTGACTTACAAAATACCAAAATGTTTACTAAGGCCAAATTGTCACTTTCTAAGATGTCTAAATTTTATTTAATTATTCATGGGTAAGGTTACTCTTATGTTGGTTGATTTACTATTCATAAGGGTCATATTACTATTCATAAGAGTATGTTACTATTTATAAGGGTAGGTTACTATTCACCAAAAACGATTTTTGTTTTATTAGACTCCAAAAAACATCTTGAACACAACCGTGTATGTCAGATTCTCAAAATTCCCAATACAGAAGTGAAAAACTTATGTTTAGATGTCACATAGCACTTTGTAGTTCATTAAGTTGTGTTTTCATGTGATTTTATGACATAATTATAATAATGTAATTTCCATTGAAAAACTTTGAGTCTTTATACTATCCATAATGATAATCTTGGGTGTGAAACATGAATTAGGAAGTGATTTTATATGATTTTGTATAAGACACAACCTTATTTCTTCTACTAATGATATGTTATCAGGGCTTGTGGTTAATTATTGATGATTATTTACACTCATAACCTGTGTATTTTGTTTTAACATGACCATATTCCATGATTTATGATTAATGATCATTGGCTTATAGGGTATGATTATTTTAAGTTATGTTCATGTTCTTATACCCTTATGATTATATTATGTGCACTTATAATAATTTATTGATATCTCTTATGTTTACCCCTATTGAGAATCTGAACACATCCTTTCATATGATTTCTTTCCCCATGTTATGAATAATGGATTTAAGTCAGTTATGTCTAAGAAGTGTACTATGTTAGAATAAATTTACGGGATAAAATGAATATCATTCACCAAAGTTGATGATCATGTATATATCCTCCAAAAACTCTAAACAATTATGGTTCATGGGTGTGTTTTATTATGAAATGTATTGAATATTAATATAATATTATGCAATATTAATTTATGAAATTATCGGGTCACTTCTATTTGTATTAAGGAAGTTTTAAGTTATTTTTAAATATTATGATTCATGAAATTTGGTGAAAATATATGGATAAGTATCTGTATAGTATAACATCATAATTTTTTTTGTAAAAGTTTAGATTTAGTGTTTTTCTTAGAAAATACATCCATATATGCATACTGGTAATTATATGAGGTTATTTCATAGATGCACCTAGGGTAAAACTCTAAAAATGGTTTATTGAGTATTAAATCAATCTACAATAGTGCACAATGTTTGGGCCTAATACTACATTCCTATTTAAACACTCATTGGAGATACTCTTGGGTTAATTCACATTTTCATTATGAAGCATTATAAAGGATCTTAACTGATGATGACCATGAGTGACATAGGTTGAGACTAAAGTGTCATTGGTTAAATATAACTTTTCATGTTTTAGACCAACTATAACTTATTTTTCTTGATTACATGATTACTCATTATTACTAATGTTCCTAAAACCATGATTTTTTGTCTTAGTTAATGTATGGACTCGGGAGGAATCGTGTGATGGCTAAATATGATAGATAATAAAATGACCATACTCATGAGAAACTTAATTGAATAAAAGTTGGGATATTAAATATTATATTTATTATCACCCTACTCTCTCAATATGTGAATGATAAAATGAATTATTCTTTTCATATAAACAACTAAATAAGAAAGAAATCACTATTGAGTATTTTATAAAACAATGTAAAACTATCTTCATTATTTTTATTGATCCACTAATTGTTGATAAATTGATTAGTACCATTAAAAATAGATTTAGTGTTTATAAATTTATAAACAATTCCTATAATTATATCATTTGAATGGAGAAATAGATTAGCATCAGACTCTTTTTATGAATACAAGGAAGGAAAAGGAAATTAACTCCATGACATGGAAAGAGTTTTAGAAGAAATTTTTCAATAATCCTTTTTATTGAACTCTTTGAAAATAAATAAAGGAAATTCATGGAACTAAAGTAGAAATATTATGACTTCATTAGTACCAATGAGCCAAATTTCACTAGGCTTTCAAGGTATGTTTCAGGTTTTATCATCAAACCTGGGAAATATTTTTTCAAATATTTTAGTTACTTGAGGAAAAATCTATTATAGGCATTGGATATAAGATAAAATTATATGTATGAATAAATATTTAAATGTTATATCATACTGGAATTGGAAATTGGAGACTCTCGGTGTTCACATGGTATTAGGGATAAAAAGGGAAAGATATAATTTTAAGGAAATTATAATAATAATAATTCCCATCGAGGAAAGAATATTAAACATTATTTATGTCATAATTGTATAATTAAGCACATGAAAAATAGGCTTATAGGGTTTGTAAAATGTTTGAAGTATAGAAAATAGGGCCATCAAGAAAAATAATGCTAAATTGATATGAAGAGGATAGTAAATTAAAGTAATATTGAGAAAGATCAACAAAATTTACCACCCACACTCCAATTATATAATTTCATGGATTTTTTAAATTATTCTATTCAGTGCATGAATCTTATTTTTAATGATGATAATTTTTCTAGTGAAATATTAATCCAAGAGAAAAAAGAGACGCTTGTGTGATCACAATTTTTAAAGTGGGTCAAGGGACTTAAGTTATGAAATGTGAACTTTCAATACACTCTAAAATTGATAATTTCATATTTTATCCTTCCACAACCTACTCTTTTATATCAAAATAATTTTCTATGGGTATTACATCACCTCCTAAATGATTAGATGTTGGGTTGGTAGTACAAAAATACTAAAGGTATAATAATCGCATATAAAGCCTATAGCTTCCTTATGATAAAGGTATATTGAAATTTACTTCATTAAAATATTATAATTCTACCTCAAGTTGAATTTTACGTGATTTTGGTAATTTATTGGGTCTCTCTCTATAGATTCCATATCAATTTTTTAGGAATGGAAGTGAAATTTGATATTCTGAATCAGCTTATGATTGGAAATTTGTTGTGATAATGAATATAAAATTCTAATAGAAGTTACTACACTTGAATAGATCATACTACCTATTCATGATGGATATTTATCTCAATGGATTGAATATAAACTCATTATAAAATATATGACTATTGTTAAGGATTATATTTATGTTCTTCCTAATGACTTACCTAGTCATTCATTTAACCAGGACATTGAATTTTCAATATAACTCATAACTGGTGTTATACCTACTTCAATGAAACTATATATAGTGGACAAAATTGAGTTATAGGATTTGAATAAGAAACTCTATGAGAATATTGATAAGGAATACATACACCCTATTGTGTCACCATGGTGTATACTTGTACTTCTTTATAAGAATATAGATGTGTCAATTCCTATTTTCATTGATTATCAATAACTTAACAAAATAACTGTAATAAAAAGTATCATCTACCCCTTATCAATGATATATTTTATCAATTAATAGGAGCTCAATATTTTCCCATGATACACCTTTAATTCATATATCAACAATTAAGGGTCAATAAGGATGATTTCCCCAATATAGCCTCTCGTACAAGGTGTGGTATTTATGAATTTTTAGTGACTCTATTTTGAATTACCAATGCTCATTTTATCTTAATTGATTTAATAAATAGATTATTTAAATATTAACTTTATCATTTTGGTTTACCCATTATATATAATATTCTTATGTATCAAAAGGGAAAGGAAGATCATGAAGAAAATATGAAGATTTTGATAAAGAACTTCAGGAAGGATACGTTTTATACTATATTTTAGAAGTGTGAATTGTTTCTATATAAACTCACATTATTGGGTCATATAATCTTATGTGAGGGTGTATCGATGGATCATTTAGAGAAGGATGTTATTTTTTAATGTTTCGGGCCATCCATGGTAACTGAGATCCATAGTTTTCTTATATTTGATGAATGTTACCAGAGATTTATATGGGATTTTTCATTATGATCTAATATAAAAACCAAGTTTACTTAGAAGGCATCTATCTTCTTTTAGAAATATGATTGTGAGGGAAATATAAATGTTTTGAAAATAATGTATCAATGAAATTATACTTACACTACCCTATAGTGGAGAAGGGTATATGATCATTAATGATACATAAAATAAGGTACTAGGTCACATAATGATACAAAATGACATGGTGATAGTATATGCCACATGAAAATTGAATTTCATGAGAAAAATTACCTGAATCATTCTTTGTAGTTGTAAGAAGTATGTTTTCAATGAAAATATGGAGGACTTATCATTATGGTGAATGTTGTGATATATATACTGATCATAAAATCATGAAGAATATATTCACATATAAATTATTGAGTATATTTCAAATGAGATTTCTTATTTTAAAGATATTATGACTACTCAATACATTATTACCATATTAAATTAAACAAAGTAGTTTATGCTCTGATTTGAAAAGACCATGCAGTTTATCCATGATGATAATTGAAAGAGAAACAATAATTATGGATTTGAAGAATATGGTTCTAAAAATCAGGAGGAAATGGGAAATATAATATCCTTATTATATTAATGTTTTCCAATCCATTCATGTTATTATTAAATAGGAATAGAAGTAGGATGTTAATCTACATAAGATGGTATGAAATTTTCCTAAGTTTAGTAATGATTGTGATGGAAAAAAATAAGGTTTATGAATATTTTATGTGTCCCATCAATTCTAGACCTAAAAAAGGATATATTGGATTAAGTTCATAGTTCATCATACTCTATTAATCTATAAATTATGAAGATGTATATATATCTAAAATAGTATCTTAGGTCAGATAATAGGAAATGGATATTACAGAGTATGTATATTGATGCTTAGTATGTCAACAAGTTAAAGATGTGATACAGATGTCTAAGGGTATGATTCAACCATTTATAATAAAATTATGGAAATGGAAAATCATTAACATTTATTCCATCATTGGACTCCATAAAACATATAAAGGCCATAATGATATTTGGTTTGTAGATGATCACCTTAAAAAGTCATCAAATTTCATTAACATCGAGGAATATGTCTCACTTGAACGACTCGTAAGGATATACATTACATAAGTGGTAATTTTTAATGTAGTCCCCCTCAATTTTATCATATCTGGATCATATTTTTACCTCAATGTTTTGGGGAATTATTTAGTAGACTCTGGATACCTAGTTGAGTTTCATTACTACATATCATCCTTAGACAAATGGCCATTCCTTGAGGACCATTAAAACTCTATAATATATATTGATATCCTATTCTATGGATTTCAATGGTGTTTGGTATAAAACCTACCTTTTATATAATTATATTATAAAAATATCTTCCAGTCAAGAATAAAGATGGATCCTTGTGAAGCGCTCTAAAAAATGATATTCAAAACATCATTATGTTATGATGAAGTTTGAGAAATAAATATATTGGAACCTAGGATAAAGGAGTAAATGGAAAGGAATACTAGAGTGATTCACCCACATATCAAGGTATCTTATATTTGATAGAAGTTTTATGTACAAAATTGTTTCCATGATCTAGAATTCCAGGTTGGTGAAAAGGTGTTCCTATAAATGTATTCTTAGAATAATATTATTATACTTGGAAATAAGGGAATTTTGATCCTTAGATATATCAATCCATTCAAAATTATTGATCTTATAGAGATGGATTCTTATAACATTGGCCTTTAACAAAATATCTCTAATGTTTATGATGAGTTACACGTATCTCTATTGAATAAATATATACCAAATCCTTCTTATTTATTGATATCATAGTTCATTCCACCAGATCATGTCCTCTCTTATAAGGAATAAATGGTAGAGATTCTAGATCAAAGAGAGAATGTGACGTGAAACAATGCCACTCAATTGGTTAATGTTTTTTAGTGAAACTATAAATTTGAGGAAGCCACATGGGAACCAAAATATACAATAAGGTAAACATATTGTAACACCCCAAGTTTTTATAGACCATTTTTTTCTTCTTCAAATGAATTAATTTTCATTGATGCATTTCATTGCACCAATTCAAACATTAATTTCAAACAACACAGGTTTGGATTGTGCTACATAAAACACTGACTTGGTGCACATTACATGCAACACCGACTCGGCATACATTACATGAAATATCAACTTGGCGTGCATTGCATGCAACAAATATGTTTCTATGAAACATCATTTTATTACTATAATTATTTAATCAAGATATTTATAACCTAACCATTAAAAATAGTAATAACTAATTTTCAAATATTGTTTTTAATGTTTTAATATAAATAAAACATATTGATAATGAAATATTTTTTCTGGTAAAGACCTTATATGTTTAAAAATATTATTTTCTCAAATGAACTACATTTCATGTCCTTTTCTAAAAAACAATAAAATTAATTTTAGAAACATCTAGAAACATAGTTTTATAAAATAAACTTTATTTTTGAATTTATAATTCTAAAATTATCTTAGAGTGAATTTTTGGGATTTTTCTATGAAAATACATTTTTTAGGAATGGTGATAAATATTACATTTTTGTTAATAACTGCCTTTTCATTTAAATAATTATTAATGTTAAATTTTACATTAAATTTGTTTTATTTTTACAGTAGATAAATTATAAATCTATTAATACAATTTAGGTAATTATAATTAAATTCACTTTTAAATTTAATGTAAAACAATTGACAAATTTTTTAACATTTTTCTACTTTAAAAACACATTAATTCGTCCTGTCTGTGGGATTAGCATTAATATTAATTTGGTCACTTATATAGATTGGATTTTGAAAAATGTACGTGAAAATTTTTAATAATTATAATATTTATACTCTAATTATATCATGTTTATTTCTGAACAATTTTATTAGTAAAAGTTATTATAATTAATCACATTAATTACAATCAAATTAAGATTAATTAGGGACCAAACCTAACTTTTTGGGGCCCAAATGACATAAAACTTGTCAAAAACCCATTTTATGGCCATATTTCTCCCATAAACCTGAAATAATTTATTTAGGTTGTTTTTTATGACTTTCGTTAGGTAATAACATGTGTCCACCTAACTTTGTTTCAAACATTCGAATTAAGTCCTTTTTCTACCCTATAAAAGTCCACCACCTATACCACTTCTTAAAACCTATAAAACCTCTTAATTTCGTCCAAGATATGTCTAAAAAAATTATGAAAATCCCTAATTTACTCTTTTAAACCTTAATTTGTTCATAAATACTTCCCAGGAATCCCTTTTATGCAAATAAAAAGGAGTTACCTGATTCATAGGTAACACACTCCCTCAAACTCCTTTTTTTTATTTTCTTTCTCCACTCCCTAAAATATTATTATTCCATGATAGTATAAAAAACTAGTATATTAAATATAATAGGATTTTTTATGATAATTTTTCTACCTACACATACTCACGCATTTTTCTAATAGGTAATGAACATACTGTTGATGTGTATGTTAAACTACTGCATCACTAAACGATGATTGTTCATTTTTCCATTACCGCCTATCACGGTGAAAATTATGATGGAAAAAATGTTTATATATTTCATATATTATATTTATTATGTATTTAAGTTTCTATATTCCTTTTTAAAGACATATATTTTTACTTTCCATTTGGTTTAAGTGCGATAATTTTGTTTGAGGAAGTGTGGACTACCTCCCCCTCAAAGTGATGTGATTTGTTCACACACTACATGGAATGTATTAAGAATTGGTTTAGTGAACTTATATGAAATATATGATATAATAATTATACTGTAATAATTATATATATAAAAATATATATACACATAAATTTTATGTACTTTCTTTCTTTCAATACAATAATAAAAACAGAAACGGCGTTCATGCGTACGTACGGCTTACCATCTCCATGAATAGTGTAGTCCATTTCATACTTATATATTATATATATTATTATAATGCACATATAATGAATATAAATTATATTTATATTATTTTTTACATTCTTTAAATCATGATAGAAGTATAAAGATCAAATATATAACAAATTAAGATACAAGAAAAAAACAAAGTGAATATTACCCAAAGCATAACCATAACATGAAATAAATTACAAGTGGGTAATATAAAGTCATAATAAAGCCATATATTGTATTAAATATAATAATATGGTTATTTAAAATATTTATAATAAATTTATATTTATTATACTGAAGGTTTTAATCATTAAAACGAGAGTCAAGACACACAAGGTATGGGAATTTCATCTCACATTTAATTTCTGTGAGATACATGCTTTATTCACAACTCATTCATTTTGTATGGATTTTATACTTATGATGGATGTATTATATGATTATTATAATTAATAATATTATCAATTAAATATCCATTATATTATCTTTATTTCATGTGTTTTATATTTCAAAAGTTACCAAATCGATAAATTAGTTCTGTCACGAATTTCCTTCTTTGAAAAACATGTTTTGTTATGAAATTATGTTCTTTAATGAGGTGTATATTCTTCCATTTAAATGTTATACCATGAATATATTAATCTTCATGATATTTTAATATTCATGTAATTTTATTTTATTAAATTAATAGTATGTTCCCACCTAACAATGTGGTAAGAGTTTATTAAAACAATCTCATCACTTATCGAGATTGTTAATGATTATACTTATTTGGATGAAATGTTATGATAAATATCTCAATAGCACTAATTAGTTTCATTATCCTCTACCTATTCCATATTTATATATGTATTAGTACCAGTTTTAAATCTTTTTTAATTAAGACAATTAATAAAAAAAATTAATAAAAATATGATTTTATCTCTCTCTTCGGTCAAAAATATGTTTTATTTCAAAAAACCATGTTTTAATAAATGTTTTAAAATGATATCTGAAGATAATTTTCAAGGAAAAAGGAATTTAAAATTGTTTTATAGTTTTCAATTCTTAATTTATAATTTTTCAAATCTATTTACAATGAAAAAGTTTTTTAAAAGTTATTAGGTTTTAAAAAACATTTTTCAATGTAGAAAGGATATTTTACTTGAGAAATGTTTTCAAAATATATTTAAAAATTATTTACTATTTATGATAATATCCATTGGTGTTACGAATAACTTTATGGGAAAATTATTTAATGTTGTCATTCATATTATTTCTTTGAATGGATTATGTTTTGATGGAATGATAATTATAGAACTTGTTTCTCTTTAATGGGTTATATGATTTTGAAACCCACTTATTTTAATGGGTTATGTTTATGATGAAATGATTATAAACCTATATTTTTCATAGGTTATGATATGATTACATGTTTATAATACCAATTTCATTTCATGGGTTATGATATGATTATTTACAATCTCGTAGAATATGTATGTACGATTTCATTATGAGATGGGTGGGACATATATCTCCCTCAAATGCATTGGGTAAATATTTATATCTCATGAGAAAGAATAAGATGGTCTTGGGAGTAAACATTGAATAATAAGATATCCATGGGAGTGAACCATGACTACCAATATGGTATTAGTAGTGAACTCATGCTACTAATATAGACATGGTATTGAACTATGACTGCCAAGATGGTATGGGGAGTGAACTCATACTACTAAGATAGTCTTGGATGTGATGATTTGGATACTAAGGAAATCATATTATATGCTTATGTGTTCACCAAAATTCCGTGTTCTATTCAAATGTTAATATTTCATAAATTATGTTCTTTATTTCCATATTATTCATGCCTTATGAACTTCCAAGATTTATGCCATGATTCATGTGTATGATATTTGATATGTAGGGTATGATCTAATATTTTTATGATCATGTTCTCATACTCTTATGATCATGATTATTCTTACATATCATCATTGTTTACCCTTATTGATCATTTTATCTCACCCATTTTTATGTTTCCTTCCCCAAGGTTTTGAAGATATGTATTATGTTTGATGTGTATAAGAAGGGTTATATTCAAGAAGAACCTAGTGGGAGATGATGTAGCTTATTTATGAATAAGTGTTTATGTTTCCATGTTTCTAAAGGCACTAGACTAGTATGGTCTTTGGGATTGTGTTTATATAATATTTTTAAGTATTCCCCAAAAGATATGTAATGTTAATGTATGAAAAGTGAAGTTCTCTATAGTTGGTATCAGATCAAAGGTTTATTTAAACTTTAGAAGCTAGAATGACAAAACCTTAGTGATAACCCTAAAGATATTTCTAATGATAAGTATAAGGAAAAGAAAATTATATGAAAATGTCCTATAATTTTGGTTTGGGATAGAGTGAGTGGTTTCCTAGAAATAAATTCTTGTATGGATACTAAAAGTGGATGTGGCTCTAGCACAGATGTACCTAGGAGTAAGAACTCTGAAAATATATTTTGCACCTGGCTCGGGATAATCTGGTACATGAAAATTGACCTTACTATAAACCCGGTTTGACGCTCCCAGGGGATATGCTTTGGAAATTCACAAACTGTTCAAGAAATAATAGGAATTATTTAAATATAATTTGGCTATGAATAACATAGGATAAACTTAACGTGTCATATATTAAGGATTTTTTTTAACTTAGACATCCTATAAGTGAATTTTCAAGATTATTTGGTTCTACAATATGATAAATATATCTCATTCTATGATTTTTGGTTTTGGTCAATGTCTTGAACCATAAGGAACCACATTTATGGTGATTGAAATGGACAATGCAACGGATGCCCTCCTAAAAAACTGAATGCTATTAGAGCTGGAATTCAAAACCACATTTCTATGGTCACACAATTTTCTCCAGATATGAATCATTGTGGATTTAGAAATGGGAAAATGAGGGAACAATGTTCTATTGAGTCTTTCATGAGGAAACTTCCACCTTCTTTCAGAGGTTATTCGAGTCCACTTGTTTATGAACAATGTATTAGAACTAATGAAAAAATATTATCTATTCTACAGTGTTAATAGCATCAGAAATTTATTCTTGTTTTCAATCGATTAGAAGGACAAGCATACCATTAGTGGGCTCTAATCAATAATAGGAGTTAGTAATATGAGATTGAATCCATGGATTGGGATGAGTTCAAGAACTTATTCTTCAATAAGTACTTTCCTTGGATTCTTCATGCCAAGATGGAGAAATTTTTCCTTGAGTTTAAGCAAATGGATGATGAATCTATTGGTACCTAAGAGGATAATTTCGTGAGAATTGTGAGGTACGCTTCAAGAATTATCATTCAACCTAAAATTAAATTTGATAGGTTCTTCATTGGATTAAATCTAAGTCTCAGTAGGGCGTTGACCATAAGAGACTTTAGTATTTATGAAGAGATTATAAGTTGTGAAATCACTGTTGAAATGGATGTGGGAGTCACAAATCAATCTCATAGTTTTAAAAATAATAGGAAGATGGAGTTTAAATGAAAATCTAAAAATCATGAAGAAAAGAAGATGATATTTACTTTATACACTAAGAGTGGGAATAAGTATGAAGGAAATGTCCTTAAGGGTTGTGATAAATGTTTTATGTGTGGAAGGGAAGAACATCATTCATTTTATTGCTAAATTGATGGGAATAAATTAGTTAATGGTGATAATGGAGAAAAAGTGGCACATAATAAAACTAATACACTTCAATGCTACAAGTGGAATTAGAATGGTCATTATACTAACCACTTCCCAAACCCAAGGTTAGGTGATGATGAATAATGTCGGAAACCTATTAATCCAAATGATTAGGGGAAACCTCATGTAATCTGTATTTCTGATGAGGGGTGAGATAATGACATGATGAAAGGTAAACTTTCTATTCACTATAGAATTATTAATCTCATATTTGATTCTTGATATACCCACTCTTTAATATCTAAATAATTTTCAAAGTGTGTCAAGATTCCACCTAAATTATTAGATGCATAATTAGCAATGAAAACCCCTATTGGTACGATGATTGCATCCCAAGTATATAAATCCTCTTCAGTTGATGTTTTTATGAATTTGATTCCTTGAAAATCTTTACATTCTTCTTTTGGTTGAATTTGGTGTCATTATAGGCATGGATTGGTTTTATCTGCATAAATCTCACATCAATTATCATGTAATTTAAGTTACGTTTTATATTTCAAACCCTACTATGATCATCTATCAATGTGATGATAAGTATGAACTTCCTTTGGAAATTAAATCTAGTGTATGGGTGTTGATTACTATTTATAAGGGTTTTTTATCACAAATGGTTGGGTATAAAATTGGAATCAATGATATTCCTATTCTTTGGGATTTTTTTTATGTCTTTCCAGAAGAGTTTTCAAGCATTCCATCAAAATGTGAAGTTGAGTTCTCAATAAAACTCATACCTGGTTCTACACCAATTTCAAAGCCTCCTTATAGAATGACCCCAATTGGGTTTTAAGAATTAGAGAAGAAAATCCAAGAAAACCTTGATAATGGAATCATTCAGACAAGTGTCTCACCAAGGGTTCCACCGGTTCTTTTTGTGAAGAAGAAAGATGGATCAATACGACTTTTCATTGGTTATTGGGATTTGAAAAAGATCACAATCAAGAAAAATTATCATCTTTACCATATTAATGAATTATTTGATCAACTAAATAGAACTAAATACTTTTCCAAGATTGAAATTAATTCTTTATATCATAAATTGAGGGTCAAGAAGGAGGATATACCCAAGATGGAATTCTGTACAAGGTATGGACACTGCGAATATATAGTGATTCCTTTTAGTCTTACTAACTCCCCAGTTATCTTCTTGGATTTGATGAATAGATTCTTTAGAGATTACCTCAATATGTATGTGGTAGTCTTTATAGATTATATTTTTATCTATTCAAAGTAAAAATAAGAGTATAAAGACCACTTGATAATTGAACTAAAGAACCTAATGAAGGAGAAACTGTATGAAAAATTTTCAAAGTGTAAATTTTAGTTGCAAGAGGTTTTATTTTTAGGTCACATAATCTCAATAGATAGTATTAAAGTAGATCCATCAATGATAGAGGATATTGAATGTTTTCGTAGACCAACCATGGTGATTTAGATCCATAGATTTCTTCATTTTGCTAGATATTGTCGATGGTTTTTGGATAATTTATCATGAATATCTAATTCTTTGACCAGGTTAACTTGGAGGGGTGTCAAGTTATTCTAGACAAATTAATGTGAGGAAAATTTCAAGGAACGGAAAAAAAGGTTGGTAAGTGAACCTACTCTTATATTACCCTATAGTGGGGAAGGGTTTTTAATCATTAGTGATGTATCCAAGAAGGGATTGGGATGTGTTCTTATATAGAATAACATGGTTATCACTTATGCCTCGCGGCAGTTGAAGATTCATGATAAAAATTACCCAACTCATGATTTGGAGTTAACAATGGTAATTTTTTCATTAAAGATATAGAGGAATTATCTTTATGCAGAAAATTTTGATAAATAAATTGATCATAAAATTCTGAAATATATATTCACACAGAAGTAGTTGAACATGCACAAGAGAAGATGGTTAGAGTTGATAAAGTATTATGACTACTTAATACATTACCAGCCTATGAAAGTGATCATGGTGGTCGATGAATTGAGTAGAAAGTATCATGCTAGATTATCCATGATGATGATCACAAAAGGTCCAATATTCCTAGATTTTCAAAGGATGGATCTAGAAATATTGAAGGAATGGGAAAATAATATATTTATTAAATGAATGTCCAACTCTCTATCAATGTGATGACTAAGGAGGAACATAAGGAATATGAAGAGATGGAAAATAAAGTAAAAAATGTTCTTGAGTTTAACCTTGATCGAGATGGAATGATAAGGTTTGGGAACCATGTATGTGTTCCTTCCATATAAAATCTGAATGAGTTATTAAAGGAAGCTCATAGTTCTTCATTCTCTATTCATTTTAGAAGTATAAAGATGTATAGAGACTTATATGAATAATTTTGGTGGGATGGAATGAAGAGAGATATCATAGAGTTTGTATCTCAGTGCTTGGTATGCCAACAAGTTAATGATGAAAGACAAAATTCTAAATGGATGTTGCATCCATTACCCATACCAGAATGGAAATGGGAGAACATCACTATATATTTTTTCGTCAAACTACCCAAAACCTATAAAGTATTTATTGATATATAGGTGGTAGTAGATCTCCTTAAAAAATCATTACACTTTATCACTATCATATAAGGATTCTCTTTGGATCATATTTCCATGATATACATTAAGGAAGTGGTAAGGTTATATGGAGTACCACATTCCATTGTATCAGATCAGGATCTGAGGTTTACCTCAAAGTTCTGGAAAAGTCTCCAGCAAGCACTTGATAAAAAATTGAGCTTCAACAAAGCTTACCACCCTCAGAATTATGGTTAGTCTAAAATAACAATTCAAACCCTAGAGGATATGTTGATATTTTGTTCTCTAGATTTCAAAGGTGGTTGGGATCAACACCTTCCTCAAGTAGAGTTTTCTTACGATAATATCTTTCACTCAAGTATTCATATGGCACCTTATGAATCTCTCTATGGGAAGAAATGTAGAGCTCCAACATACTAGGATGAATTTATAGAAATAAATCTATTAGGACCTAATATTTCTGAAGAAATGGAAAATAATGTTAGAGCCATTCAGCAGCATATCAAGGCATCTCAAAGTTGAGAGAACAATTATATTGATAACCATCGGTGTGAACTATAATTTGAAGTTGGTGAAAAGGTGTTTCTTTAAATCTCACTCTAGAATAAAGTTATGAAATTTGGGAAGAAAAGTAAACTATTCCCTAGGTAAATCGGTACCTTTTAAATTATTGATCGCATCGGGACGGTAGTCTATCACTTGGTACATCCTACAAATCTCTCCCAAGTCCATGATATGTTCCACCTATCTCTATTAAGAAATTACATATCCTACCCTTCACATGTATTGAACATAGAGGTCATACCGCTAGAGTATGATCTTTTCTACGAGGATTAACCTTTAGAAATTCTAAATCAATCAGAGAAAGTTCAATGAAACACGGCCACTAACCTGGTCAACGTTTTGTGGAGAAATCACCAGTTAGAGGAAGCTAAGTGGGAACTTGGGGATATGATGAAGCAAAATTATCCCCATTTTTATATCGTGATGATGAATTTTTAAGACAAAATTATTTTTAAGGGGGGTATAATGTAACTCCCTATGTTTTTATAGACCATTTTTTTCTTCTTCAAATGAATTAATTTTCATTGATGAATTTCATTTCACTATGTAAAACATCCATTCCACATGATTCCAATTTTACTTATGCTATATGAAACACTAACTCAATGTAAGTTACATGCAACACCTATTTGGTGTATGTTACATGCAACATCAACTTGGTGTACGTTACACACAACATCGATGTTTCTACGAAACATCATTTTATTGATATAATTATTTAATCAATATAATTATAACCTAGTCATTAAAATTAGTAATATAAATAGTAATAACTACTTTTAAAATGTTTTTTATAATGTTTTTTTATAAATAAAACATATCGATAATGAAAGATATATTTTTTGGTAAAGACATTATATGTTTAAAAATACTATTTTCTCAAATGAAATATATTTCATGTCCTTCTATGAAAAAAAATAAAATTAATTTTAGATACATTTTGAAATTTAATTTGATAAAATAAAATTCATTTTATTAATTTATAATTTTGAAATTATATTAGGGTGAATATTTGTGATATTTTTTAGAAACATCATTTCTTAATGAATAGTGAAAAATACTACATTTTAGTTAATAATTACTTTTTTATTTAAATAATTATTTATGTTAAATTTACATTAAATTTGTTTTGAGGTCACATTAGATCAATTATAAATATATTAATACAATTTCAGTAAATATAATCAATTTCACTTAGAAATTGAATATAATAACTTAATAATCTTTTGAACATTTTTCTACTTTAAAAACCTGTTATTTCTTCCTGTCTGCAGGATTAACATTAATCTTAATTTTACCACTTCTGTGAATAGAATTTAGAAAAATATATATACACCATTTAAAATATTAAAATATTAAGATTTTAATTAAATAATGTTTTTTTCCTAAAAATTATTATTAAAAGTTATTAAAATTAATCATAGCAATTAAGGTCAAATTAATATTAATTAGGGACAAAACCTTAATATTATGGGCCTAAATGACCTATCCACTTATAAAAAACCCATTTTATGGACATATTTAGGCCATAAATCTTAAATTATTTATTTATGTTGGTTTTTATGACTTTTTTTAGGTAATAACATGTGTACACCTAACTTCTTTTAAAAAATTACAAGTGAGCCCTTTTCCTTCCCTATAAAAGGCAACCATCGCTCCGAATTCATAACACCTATAAGACCTATTAAGTTATGAAAAGATCTTCCAAAAACACTTCCAAACATACCTAATTTACTCCTTGAATCCTTCCTTTTTCATGAAATCGTTCCAAGGAATCCCTTTGGTGCAAACCAAATGGAGTTACCCAATTAAGAGGTAACACCCTCCCTCAACTCCTTTATTTTATTTTATTTATCCACTCCCTAAAATATTATTATTCACTGATTGTATAAAAACAAAAGTATATTTAATATAATATTATTTTTTTATGTTAAGTTTTAGACTAAAATATACACACACACATCTATCAAATGGGTAATGAACATACTGTTTATGTGTACAGCGAACTATTGCCTCACTAAACGATGATTGTTCATTTTTCCTTTACCACCTCTCATAGCGTACATTATGATGTAAAACCTATTTATATATGTAATATATTATTTTTATTATGTATTTAATATTATTTATTCCTTTTAAAACAAATAACTTTTTACTTTCCATTTTGTGTAAGTATGATAATTTTGTTTGAGGAAGTGTACACTACTGCCCCCTCAAAATGATGTGATTCGTTCAAAAACTACATGGAATGTATTAATAATATGTTTAGTGAAATTATATAATATATATGATATAATAATTATAATTTACTATTGATATATGTACATATATATATATATAAATATATGTCATTTACTTTCTTTCATTCAATACGATAATAAAAAATGGAAACGATGTTAAGTGTACGTACGACTTACCGTCTCCATGAACAGTGTACTCCATTTCATACTTCTATATTCTATATATTATTATAATAAAAATATAATGAATATAAATGATATTTATATTACATTATAATTTTTTTAAATCATGGTATAAGTATCAGGACCAAATATATAACAAATTAAGACACAAGCGAAAAAAATTGAATATTACCCGAAGCATAACCTTAACATGAAATTCCTAACAAGTGGATAATATAAAGTAATAATAAATCCATATATATAATTATATATATTAATATGGTTACTTAAAATATTTATAATAAATTTATATTTATTATACAAGAGTTTTGAATAAGTACAACGAGAGTCAAGACACAAGGTAATGGAATTTGTTCTCACTTTTTATTTTCGTGAGATACATACTTTATTCACCGCTCATTCCTTTTATGTGGTGTGTATAATAACCATGGATGTATTATATGATAATTATACTTAAATTTATAGGTATTTACGTATCCATTATATTATCTTTATTTCATGGGTGTAATGTTTCAAAATTTACCAAATCGATAAATTAGTTTAGTCTAAAATTTCCTTCTTTGAGGAACATGTTTTGTTATGCACCTATGTTCCTTGAAGAGGTGTATATGCTTCCTATTGACATGTTATAACATTAATATCCTTATTTTCATGAAATTTTAATATTAATGTAATTTAATTTTCTTACATTAATAGTATGATCCCAAGTAACCAAGTGGTAAGAGTTTATTGAAACAATCTCATCGCTTTTCGAGATTGTTAAGGATTATGCTTCTTCTGACGAAATAATATAATGAATATCTCAAGAACACTCATGGGTTTCGTTATCCTATTTTTATTAAAGATATATCCATGTATTATTACCATTTTTATACTATTTTTTACTTAAGATAATTAAGAAATAAAATTAAGAAAATCTGACAATATCTCTCTCTTCGGTTAGAAATCTATTTTATTTGAAAAACTATGTTTTCAAAAATGTTTTAAAAATGTTTTTAAACAATATTTGTAGATAATTTTAAAGTAAAAAGGAATTAAAAAAAGTTTTATACTTTAAAATTATTCCATTATAAGTTTTAAAATCTATTTTCAAAGAAAAAGGTTTTCAAAAGGTTTTATATTTTAAAATGAATTTTCAATGAAGAAAGGATATTTTCCTCAATGAATGTTTTTAAAATAACTTTGAAATTTTTTCCCATATAATATAACATCCACTGGTTTTAATAATGAATTTATTGGAAAATTATTCATTGTTTATAATCATATTATTTCTCTGAATGGATTTTGTTTTGATGGCATGCTGTTTATAAAGCTTGTTTATCATTCACAAGTAATATGATTTTGAAACCTGCTTCTTTTCAAAGTTTATTTTTATGATGAAATGTTTAGGAAACTTATATTTTTATATGGTTTATGATATTATTACATGCTTATATTACCCATTTCATTTCATGGGTTATGATATGATTATTTATGATCTTGTTGAATGTTTATGTAGGATTTCATTATGAGACAGGTGGAACCTATTTCTCCCTCCAATGTATTGGATAAAGATTTATATCTCATGAGATAGACTAAGATGGTATTGGGAGTAAACCTTGACTAAGAAGAGGGCCATTGGAGTGAACCATGGCCACCAAGATGGTATGAGGAGTGTACTCATGCTACTAAAATGGCCATGGGAGTGAACCATGACTACCAAGATGGTATAGGGAGTGAACCCATAATACTATGATAGTATTGGTTTAAATGAATTGTATACTATGGAAATAATATTATATGATTATGTTTTTTCCAAAATTCCATCTTTTATTCCGATATTATGCTTTCATGTCTTATGATCTTTATTTCATTATGATTCCTTCCTTATGAACTGCTAAGATTTATGCCATGATTCTTTTATATTAACATTGATATGTAGGGTTTGATCTTCTATTTTCATGAGAATGTTCTCATACCCTTATGATCATTAGTATGCCAATATATCTCCTTTTTTACCCTTACTAATTATTTGAGGTAACCCCATTTTATGTTTCATTCTCCCAGGTTATGAAGATATATATTATATTTGATGTGTCTGTGAAGGGTTATAGTCAAGAAGAACCTAGTGGGAGATGATGTAACTCATTTATATACCAATTTTTATATTTAAATTTTAAAAATTCACTAGACTAGTATGGTCTTTGGGTGTCTGTTTGCCTAATTTTTAAAGTATTCCTCAAAAGTTATGTAATGTTAATTTATGAAAAGTGAGGGTCGTTATACAAATCCTTGGTTATTTGTATTAGAGTGATGGAATTTCTAGGGTGATTTTCATATAAGGGGGTATAATGTAACACCCTATAATATTATTATTTATTTCTCATTAAATAAATTTTATTTATTTTATATCTTTATTTTTATCAAACATTGATTTTAAACAAACCACACTATGAAATTAAATTATTATTATTTAATTTAATATTTATCATGAAATATTTGGAATGGTGAGTATGAATAGTAATAACTAAATTATTAGAATGTGTTTTTTTAAATATGTATAAAATGAATTAATTAATTTTTAATTGGTCATAAAAATAAAATAAAACTGAATAAAGGTAAAAGGAGTTTTTTAAAAAAAAATATTTTTATGTACACAGTGTGTTTTTATCATAATAAATTAAGTAGACCTATATTAATGAATGATTATAAATAAATTTGTGATAATAATTTCAATAAAATATTTTTACATTCATATAAAATATTTTACATGGAAAATAATAAAGTTAAACTAAATTTTATTTTAAAAAATGTTTTTTTCTAAAAACAGTTTTCTTGCATTTTTCAAATATATTTTAAAATTAATTTACAAAATTTTTAGAAATTGAATATTTTAAAATGGATTCAAATTTTTAATCAAAATAATTTATATTATTTAATAAGTTAAAATTAATATTTGGTCGTAATATATAGTAAAAATAGTGAAATCTTGTTACCATGGTTATGGTTAAAATAGGTTTACCGGAGGGTTAGAATAAGAGATAAGGATTATTATATCCCAATATACCTAATGAAATTTTATTATTTTATGTTATTTAAACCCCTATAATTTTTATATTTGATAATTTTTTAATATATATCCACATTAATTGAGTAATAAAATAATACATTTCAATCTTTTAAAAAAATCATTTGTGTTCTCTACCTCCTTTATAAAAAGGAACCACCTATCCTATCTTAATAACACTTAATAAGAAATATATTTCAGGAGATAAATAAATAATTACATTCTTAAAGTCCCTCCCCACATTTTATAGTTCTTGGATCAATCATAATACCATCCACTCAATGCATAATTTGTAAGCCAGTAGATATTTCTCAACGAATATGTATAACTCTTAACTGAGAACATTCAATTTTATTTCTTTTTATAACTTATCTAAAATTATTGTATACTTCATTAAATTATGAGTCCAATATTATAAATATATGTATATTTTTTGTGATTATTTCATAACTATTTTTGATATCCTATTAATCATATTGGAAATGAAAGTTTCAATTCAGCTTACGTGTAGACTACCACCTCTCCATAGCGATATGATTATTTTTCCAGCGCCATCATACATGGTGGGTGAATAAAATATATTTAATGTTTATATATTAAATTTAAGACATACTTATTTTTATTTAATTATAATATATTTTCTAACTTCTTACCTTTCTAATTTTTTGAAAATGATATCGTCGCTCATGTGTGCGTATGGACAACCACCTCCATGATGAATATAATTTATTTTTAATTTCTTATTTATGGGGATAGTAATAAGGATAGATTTAATTTAAAATTATGATATAATTTATATAATTATTATTCTTGATATGTGAATTAAAATTTTCTTTTATTTTATTCATACCATTAAAAAGTGTAACCATGACTCTTGTGTATGTAAAGACTACTATCTTCGCAAAGTGATGTAATTAATTTTTCATTATCACTTTATATGAATAATTATAAATGTTTATATGAATAATAAATATAATTATTATTTCATGATTTTTATTTTGGATATGATGTGACTATAACCATGGTTCATTTTTCAGAATCATCGAACCTAAACATGCTTGGAAAATGGAATGGTTTTCACATGAATGTTCACTTTAATGAAGAAATTGTTAATAAAATGATGATTAGAAATTATAACCGAATGATACATAATAATTTATATATGAATACCATTCTATAATATTTTTATAACAAATATTTATTTATTATATTGTATATTTGAATGTGTTTGAAGAAATATTGGACTTGTGTTAACGGTTTATTACACTTTTTGTACTTTGTTTTGTTTAATTTTATTTTCAATTATTATGATGACACATTTATCCAAAATCAAATAGATTACCCTATCAATAGAGGTGTAGTTTTTTAAAATAATCTAGAATGTGGTATGCTTTAACAATTGTTGTGTTTGAGTTTATATACTTAATTGAATAAAAAAAACTTTCCTCTATTGACTAGTTTCATTTCATATTCTAGATTTTAATTTCTATTAAAACTATGTTAGGGTTAGATTCATCTAATTATAATTTACTTGGTGGATGATACATATCTCTAACTACCTTATTATCTTATATTTTCTATGAAATATATTAGGGTTGGGTGGTGAGTGATCGATGATTTCTAGCACACGTGAAGAATTATGGTTGGGCCTATTGATGATTAGGAAATAAAAATACCCAGTTAGGGATTTCCAAAATTTATTAAGAGGACCGACTAAAATGTAACAAATATAGGAAATACGGTATACATATTTGAGACATAGATTAGGTATGTCCTCACCATAAATATCTATCCAAGGGACATAGAGGAATCAATAGAGGAATCTCTCTCTTACCGACTAGTATAAGAATAATTGGTAAAATTAGAAACCACAATAGTATAGCACTAGGTCTAGCCATACCTAAATTGATCACCATCTATCATAAATTGTTTTTAATTGATCATTTAATCTACCTCCCAAATTCTAAAATTTCAAAACCTAATTTGTAAAAAATTAAATAAACTAAAATTTCCCAAACAACTTTAAATGTGACAAACTGATTTTTTGAGCACTCCAATTATGAAGAAAAAATAAGGTTATCTGATTATTGACATAACCATATTTTGAATATTTATTTTAATATAAACTATTTAATTTTTTAAAATTAAATGATTAATTATTATATTATTTAATTATTTCTGTATTTTATGGATAGTTATATGAAATGTTTAAAAATGAGATGATAATGATGAATTCAGTACTAAGAAGATGTCCCAAAATAAATTATAAGTCAAGGACAAATCCTAAAGCTCCCAAATTAAGAATAAATCTAAAACCAAGATTAATCTACAAGAAAGGTACAATTAACCTCATATATACACAATTTAGAACATGAAATAGTTCATATATGTATGGAGTAATGAAGGAATGATTAGAAATGGAAAATTTTAGATGAACCAAATGTGTCACACTATAATGTCCCCTCTAAAACCCTAATCCATAATTTCATGTTGTAAAACATTTTTTGGGTGTGTTCTTGACAACCTTTTGATGTAAAAAAAATTGCGTAAAAGTTTCTCTTAGGAACCAGAAATAGAAAAATTGTTGAAATAAAGTTCTGGGACCACAAATGAAGACCACGTTATGAATCGTGATGAATTTTTACACTTTTATTATGACATTTATGATATCCCAAGAACCTATTTTGGACTATAAATATAGGGATATAGGAATTTGAAATCATTAAGTGCCTTAGTATCTTCCACTACTCTATGGAATAGGTATGCTGTTATTAGATTTGTGTTTTCTTATTATTTAAATTTATTCTATTTCTATGTAATCGCATTCATCTTTTTAATGTATGTGTTCCACTTATGTCTTCAAATACCAATATCATTATATTATCTCTACCATATTCCATGATCCTATACACTATTCAATATAAAATGAATAACTATGGGTTTATCCTTGTGGGAGGTATTGCAGTATTCTAAAATTATTATGCTTTAATTCATTAAATGTTTGAATTATCTTTTTTGTGAATGTGAGGAAAGTGATAGGTGCAACGATATTCCACCATGGAATGAATATAAAATAAATTTATATTTTCTACCATGAATTTGGGAAATTTGGTATGTATAAGTGGTTTCATAGGCATGCTATAATATTTCTCAAGGTATGTAATAGAAATTGATATTTGGAGGGATGCCTTTTTAAGTTTTAATTCAACCAATAATAATGAATAATGAAGGAACACACATAACCAAACACTAAGAACAAACAGCTTTCCTCCCGAAATTTATTATATCCACATCTGTATTTAGGTTTTGGATTTTTAGTCTACATTTTTTTAAAACCCAAAATTTAATTATTTTCATAAATAAATAAAATAAATTAAAAAGAACTTGTTTAGGTGAATTAATATTATTGATTGATTGATTGTGAATCTCCTCATGTACGATGACCCTAGAAAGCCACTATGTTGTATTGGGGAAATAAATTATCGTTTATCCCACCCAATGATAGTATTGTAAAAACTAGCATAATTTTATAAGATATGAGTATTCTTTCATTCACTTATATCTATTTTTACAATTTTTAAATAATTTATTTTGTTTTTATAAAAAATCCAAATGAACTATATTTTGTATACTGTATTCAAATTCATATTATTATGCATGGGTAGATGACTCACAGGTGTAGTAATGAAAATAAGAAGAAGATTATAGCATATCCCAGGTTAAAAACATAGATAACACATAGAAAAACTAAAACTACAAGACAAAATAGTGTTTGAATATACTTGTGTATTAAATGAGTAACCCGAACATGAACCGGGGAAAGAAACCTATACTATAGTGAAAGAAAGATCTCTGCTGATATTTTATGTTAATGAACCTGGTGAGGTAAAGTAAGTTATGAATCCATTCCACCTCACTCAACCATTTCTAGAGGAGAGGGCTGATGAATCACGTTTGATAATATTTTCATTGGAAATCAACAATATTTGGATAACTTCTGGAATGAATATGAGGTATCATATGATCCCCCCCATCTATTAAAAAGTATAATAATTTGTGCTAATATACTTAACAGTAACCATTGAAGATATAAAAAACACACAATTAGAGGAATTTGAAGATTTGATGGAGGATCCTGACTACCTACCTCCAACCATTACAACCCAACTCCAAGAGGTAATTTCAACTGAAAATGAAATTGAAGCATAACCAACTCATGGATATTTTATTTTATTTAACTCTATATCATCTAATTTTATTTAATATAAATTTAGTATCACATCCCACTATCTTGAATTGGTAGATTAAGTTGATTCGTGTTATTCTTTAGAAGAAAAAGAAAAAAAACTATTGAGGAATGTTTGGAGCTTCTTAAAGACATTAAACCTTTATTAGAGGAGTCTCATAAAGAGATACATGTGGAAATTCTTGATAAATATCTGACACACACTACCTATAAAAAATAGTAATAATTATATATCAATTATGGATGTTTAAATTTCGTTCATTTACAACTAAAATATAATGTTCCCTTTGATTATTCCATTGTTCTATAATATATAGAGTAACCACTAGAGATTGAAAATGAGGTTTCAAAAGTAATAGTTGACCAAGTGGAGGCCCCATAATATATCCTACCACTACTATGAAATCTATACCTTATTTCAAAGTTTGTGGGTCTATTATACTCTATCCATGGAATCCTCTATAATAAATACAACGATGTGTAAGATAGAAAAAGAAACATGTGCTAGATAAAGTCTAAGAAACATCACCAACAAACATATTATGGATGAAATTTGGTACTACCCATCATGAGGTAGTTAAAACCAAGTCCCCACTTGGGGAGATCAAACAAAGAATTATCCCTCTCTTATTTTATTTTCTTTTTAGGAATTTTTATTTTAATTATAAGTTTTATGAATAAATTATGATGAGACCCTATTCCTCAGACACTTTTTAACAGAACTTATATGGTCCTTACACTTGGTTGTTTTATTTTTATAAGTTCACCAAGCTGATTAAACAAGAATTAAGAATAAATTGAGAAGGTTTTCTGCAAAACTGTTCATACTACAGAATGGGATATCATTCCATAAAATATTGATTGTGAAATAAAAGAGATATTATGTAATAAATGGATAATTCTCATTATTAAATAAATTAAAAACTCAGGTAAAAATAGAAGCATTATTATCTAAACTTAATCATCATTGTGAGGGGAGTTTGATTTTTAATCCTTGATTTTATTTTACACCCGTAATTTTAAAATCTATTTTAGATCATTAAAATTGACATTGCATGCCCTGCATTAAACTCTTATACTCCAGTATAGATCTAAGAGAAATAAGTTTATTGGGATATTAATTATTTTATGCTTTAAATTTAATTTTTTACATTATTATATGTGTTAGATGGTAATTGAATTGTTAGAGTTAAGCATGATATAGAAAATTCGACAAATTATTATTTTTGGAAATAAATTGATAATTTTATATTAAATTCTTCTCAGATTTGGTATGTTTTGAATTTTTAACATTGATATGGATTTGTAAATTGTTTTTTTCATAACGATGAGTAATTTTCTGAAACCATATGTTCTAATTCATGATAAAATTCATAAACCAATTGTTTCCAATTCTTTTTTATAGTATATTTATTGAGATTATTATACATGTTACTATCGTGGAATATTATAGAATCTATGACTATACATAATCACTCTTAAAATGATTGAGTCTTTTTTTATCACTTTATACTTAAACCCACATTGATATTAAATCCAATTATTTCCCATAGAATCCTTGAATGGCATTGATAAGAAATGATCTATGTCACAAGCCTATTATATCCATTCTAACCCTATTCGTAATATGTTGCATGATAATCAAATGACTAAGTGTACGGTGGGTTGTCTATGGTGGTTAGAGATGTAATTCTTTGAGGATATTTGGGGGTTTCATTAGATGTTGGTAGTGTCTATGTGATCATTAATTGTACTTCATTATTCATCTCCCCTACTAAAAAAATTAAAAAAAATGGGAAAATGGGTTATGTATTCAGATGATAAAAAATCACCATTTCTAAATCGATATTCTTATAACAATATGGGTTTAGGGGTGTATGTGATATTTTTAATGAGAGTCACTTTTGATAAAAATAAAAAAATGGCAATACATGATGATTCATTAATTATACTTAGTTATTTCATGTGACCTCTTTGAGCTTTCAGGAATGGGGAGATGATATTTTAAGGATTATTTCATTATGATTACATTTTGATATCATAAAGTATACTAAATATTCAAACTACCTTTTTTAGATTTATTTTTATTCATTACCCAAAATAGTAAGCCATAGATAATTTTGAACCTTATTTCATATTCCTATTGATTAAATCTGATATTGGTCTTTATACGGTAGAGATGTTATATTCCTTTTAATTATACGCAATCTGGCATTTACTTGAGGTATTATCACAACACCATTACATTTATTACCATGATAGATGAGTAAAAATAATTTAATGTGATGAATATTTCAACATGGTGTGAATATTGATAATGAATTAAAATATTCAAATTAATGAAATATTTAGCATTATTATTTCAAACAAGGAAAAGTAAAATGGTTGATTAACATTATTTTGTTGAAGAGTGATGAGATGAATGAATTCATTTTTGTAAAATTTGAATTTTTATTTTCCATTAACAAACATTTGATTCTATTACTTTTGAAATTTAAATATTGTTAAAATAAAGTTCCTTTGAAAATGTTTATGAGGTTACATTCTTGAGGAAAATAAATTTCTATGTGTAAGGGAATTGACATAACCATGTTTTTAATAATTATTTAAATATAACATATATTATAATTAAAAATTAAATAATTAATTATAGTGATATTTTATTTTCTTGTATTTTAAATAATGATATAATAAATATTTGAAAATGATCTAAAGATGATGAATTCAACATAATGATTATATACAGATAAAGGTATAAGTCAAGTTACGGTCCCAAAGAAAAATGAAGAATTATTATGAAATAGAACTAAATATAATGGAAATGAAAAATTGATTTTGTAAATAAAAAAATTATTATGTGAATTACTTCAAAGAATATTTTCAAAGTAAAAATTATTAAAAATTAAAATTGGAGTTGACCCACATGCTTCATGGTATGACACATATGTGTTATGATGTGATTCCCCGTGAAAACATTAATCCATAATTTCATTTTGTAAACCCCTTATTGGATGTTTCCTCAAGTACCTTATGACATAAATTACATTTTTACAATATAAAATAATTACCTGAGACCGAAAATGGCATATTTGATGAAATAGATGCTCGAGACCACATGTGAAGGCTCTATTATGACCCAGAATGACTTTTTACTCATTAGTTGGGCCATTAATGATATCATGAGCACCAATTTCTGAATATATATATAGGTATGTGATGGATTGTAAATCAATTAGTTCCCAATTATCTACCTCTAGTTTGTGGAATAGATATACTACTGTTAGCTTTCTATTTTATTTTTTTATTTGAATTTATTTTTCATTCCAAGTAATCAAATTTGTCATTTTTATTTATTTTTTCCAAATCTGTATTATAATCCCAATTTAACTATCTTTCTATCTCTCATATTCCATTGTGATCTCTTACACGTTGTAGTGTAAAGTGACTGACCTGAGGCTTCGCCTTGGGGGAGGTTTTCTGATGTTTTAAAATTATTATACTCTCTTTAATTGATGGAATTCTATTTTTAGTAAATCCATGAGAAGTGCACAGAAAAAAAAAGTTCTTTTTTCATAGAAAAAATTCAAATTTAATCCAATTTTATACCAAGAGGTGGTGAAATTTGGTATGAAGAAGAGGTTTCCTATGCATGTTGAAAATACCAACCAAGGTAGGAAATAGAAATCCATTTACAGAGGGATAGATTTTGAAATTTAATTTAATAAATAATAACAAATAATGAAGGAAATCAGGTAACCAACCCTATGGACCAAGACCTTTATTCCCTAAACTCATTTTTTATGCATCTACATTTATGATTTATATTTTCATTTTATGTTTTTTTTCAAAACTGAAAACTGAAAATTTCATTATTTTTATAAATAAATAAATAACCCAAAGATATGTAATTTAGGAAAATTATAATTAGTGATTGATTAAATATGAAGTAATTAAATTGATACAACCCTAGTAAGCTAGTGTGATTCTCTAGGAAAATGAATTTTCATTTTTAACACCCTAGGATAGGTACATCAATTATATTATACTTAGGTTATAAAAACAAATTTCATGCCCCATGATAGTCATGTGTGAGGGAACATGTCTCTAAGGCCTCCCCCATGAATACTAGATCTGTACGACTGGGGAATGGACACATATCATTTCCTCTAAATAATGTATTTATATTGTTAATGAAATCTTGTAGTTATCCTCCCTAACTTCTAGGGTCCTCAAAATGTTCTTAATCATTCATTATTATAGAAATGAGGATCCCACCCTTAGGGATAGTGGAATTAGTTCAAGTAGTGGGATTCATTCTGTATGATTTATAAAATGTAAATAGAATCCTATAATATTTAATCATTCTTCGATTACATAAACCTTGATCAATAAATTATAAATTAGAAAGAAAAATGATGTGGGTATCCCTCTTGGAATAAGCTACCCAAGTCTTTCATAAGACCACCCTCATACACTAGCGGATGAGGGGTTTTATTCAATCATGGTAATCCCTCTTGGAGTATTTCCCTATCCATTCTTACTAGATTCTATATTTCTATTATCTTGCATATCTCTACACTCATTCACCAACTAATGAGCAAGAATTTTCAATCGAGAATTCAGATTTGGGTGTAAGTCCCTCCAAAACATTATTATGAAAAATAGTGAGCTTATATTTTCGCTTATTTATCACATTGATCATGAATCATGTGGTATTATAGATCATTAGTGATCATGAAATTAGCATAATCAAAACACATAAATGGTTCTTCTCCTAGGTGTAAGCCCCAACCTAACCAAACTACCTGGACATTAATTCCCCTCTCTATCGGATACATTGGATGGACCCATGAGTTTCAAACCTTAAATATCAAACCCAACAGCAATATTATTCTCCATATTCTCTATAAGATCATAATACACCCTATATTCTATATTATTTCTGGGTATTGTTCCATATCGTCTTCACCGGATCATGCCCCCAGTGAGAGCCTTCTTCACAAAACTATATTCCATGTGAGAACAATCCATTCCCATTGGTCCATATTTCCTATGGGGTGAATTGATGGGGGATCCCAATGAATATGTCCCACAAAATCCTTTTCTAGGAACTTTTATCCTCGAATTCCTCCCCATATGATGTTAAATTGCATTGTTTGTTCCTTTTCACGTGACCATAAAAGGTACGAAGTGTCCCATTAAGTGGAACCAAACTATGTGCGTCATGAGTCCTTTAAAAGGGATACATAGTAATCCCCTGTCATGGTTTTTATCCCTACATAAAAATACCAACCACCTCTAAGGATATAAAAAAATCAAATGTTCCCAATTATGAGTCTTTAAATCATGATTACTTCAAATAAATCATTAACAAGTAAATAAAAAAAGATGATATGGGGAACATATAATACATATAGTATTGATTTAGAAGTATTAATTCTTACTTTTCAATTACTTTAGTTTTATAAATCACAAAAAAAAATTAATAAAACATGTTTAATAGATTTTTATGTTCCAAGTATTTTAGTGTGTTTTTGTTGAAAACATTATATTTTACCATAAATTGAAAAAGTTCTATTGTAGTATGAATATAAAAATTACATTATTCATTACAATAATCATATTGAGTAGGTCTGGTTATAGGACATACCTTTAATTAGACCAGGAGTTGTACTTTTGTCTTCTCTTTACTACTGACAAAATTCCTGACCATCATACTAATACTGGTACTAATACAATTGGATTGACTCTCATAAGGATTAACGTAATTAAAATTGTTAAGGAAGTCTATCAGACTAACCTAAGTTTATAATCAAAATACATAAACTTGTTTCAAACATAAGTAATTCCTTTAACACTAAAATGGTGTTAATCAATATCATGTTAGACATTCAGTTATACAAAAATGTTATGAAATTTCAAGCACCAGCTGTCCGAGGCCATTGCAAAAAACTTAGAAATATAACCATTGGTGAATCACCTATAAAAAGTGAGTCATTTAAAGAGTTTTCTGTTGATTTAATTTTAAAATCAAGTCATATAAATATTTCTATTAAAGAAATGATTGTTCTTAATCATCATAATTATTTAAAGAGTTTTTAGTTCTAAGGAAACATTGTTAGGGTTGTTTCCTTAAGAACATTTTCTTTCTTAATTGTGTTTGATCATTGTTATGATCAAGGGATTCTTGGGATAGGAAGACCGTGAATACAATCCATCGAATCAGTGGATTCTGGGGATAAGAAGATAGATTATGATCATCGTATCAGGGGATTTCAAGGATACGAATACAGATATCTTCTATTCATTGTATCAAGGGATTTCCTGGAATGGAATGATAGACATTACTATAAGTATAAAACTTTGGATACCATTAGTGAATATTATATACTACCTTACTCTTAAGGTTAAAAGAGTCTAATATTTTAATAATAAATTATAATTCATTATTACAATTCTTATCTATTGTATTTCTTGTTTTTATAAGTATTTATTCTATCATTCTTGTAATATAATGTTAGTCATCATACTCATTTTTTTATTCTAATTGTTTTATTAGTGTTACTCTGATTATGGTAAGAAAAGCTCTAATATTAATCAGATCCATTGGGATTATGATCTTCACTCTGATATAATTTTACATGTTCTATTTCATTTTTTTTCACTCAGATAATTGGACTGATTTAGAGCTCGATAAAGCTACTTTAAGAGGCATTTTATTTTTTCAAGTTTAAATCTTTTAATCTATGTTTTTAAAACACAATGATCCATCCTCTTATAAGTATATTAATCTAAGTTAATTATTACAATCTTATATATATATATGGATCCCTCAATGGAGAACCTTGAATACATATAGATGGTTCCACTGATGTATAACCTTTTATACATACAAATGGTTACTGTAACATGAATACACGATTGATTTATAATATAAAGGGTTACCATCCTTATATTTGGTTTTATAAAGGATTCGTGAATATGACTTAAATCTATAAGAGAGTCCCATAGTGGGCAATAAATACCCTCAAAATGGGTGTGATGATCCCATCATCTCAAATTTTAAACCAATGTGACTCCCTAATTATTATTAGAAAATGGATCTATGATATCCTTCCTTTAGAAATAAGGTCAGAATCATGGATACCATAACTTTTGGGTATTTCTAGTTCCATGAATTATCTTAATTGGATACAAAGTCCTAAAAAATATTGTGAAAAAAATAGTGGACACGATGTTCGTCCTTCATTAAACAAAATAACTATGTAATCCACATTCCAGGACATTTCATCTCAAATGTTTATATGAAATGAAAAATTTACCAACATTATTTCAAAGTAGTTAATCTGTATGTGACCTCATAATTGTGATACTACTTTGGTAGGTTTATTTGTTTTGTTTTTTTTTTCTTTTTGGTTTATTAACATAGGGAACATCCATCGGAACTTTTTTTAATACAAAATGACTTCATACCATCAGCAATAATTATATGTTTCCAATGTCATATGAACTAGATCCTCATCCAACCATAAGATATTGTCACCCACCTAGTGTATCCAATATGGGATGTTTAATGACCTAATATAGGAGTAAAACCTCGATATTAGTTTCCATAATATGGATTCCAAATGATAATCTCTCCAAGTTATGAACTCACGCTAACTATCCTTCCAACGATGGATGGGGGTAAAGAAACAAGCAGCATCCATCATTATTTCAAACCATTTTGGGAACATCCCCTCGGAACCTGAAAACAAGTTCCTCCCTTATCTGAGGGAGGAGTATCTAGAGGTAAATAGTTGTCTCATCACCTTGGCATAGGAGTTACCCTGAAAGTGCCCTGTTAACAGTCACCACCTTCAATTTCATGTGGTGTCAAACCCTGAGTATGATAAGGATTCCACCTCACAAGCCCTGAATCAGGCCAGCTAGGCTTGGGTTCTCAAGGAATATCACCAAGTGTGGTAAGAAATAAAATAGTAAAAGTAATACATCACAATTAATTCTAAAAGAGCCTATTAATATACAAAAACAATATTTGAGAAGGAATAAATCCCTGGACGCACCCATCAGGCCTACATACATAATTGGGAAGCACTTGGAGAGGATTATCAACATATCACATCGACAAATAGGGAGGATCCCATGATTTCTACCCCATAAAATATACCTTCCAGCATATTCTGATAGGAAATGGTGTATAGGAGTTGGCATACATCCCTACTCCGACCACAAAATGGGCATATATTTTCATTCCAACTACGAATGTCACTCAACATATCATGGATGCAATAGAATGGTAGGCATTTATCCCTATCCATATTTTAAAAAATCCATGATATTATGATAGTAATGATACTAGTTCAATGGTGTTCGTTAAACCTCATCCCAATAATTGGATTAGCTGATCAGCACAGCAAAAGGGCTACCCAAAAGAATATATGTATTATTTATCCCAACCAGGGGTGTTATCAACAGATTCCAATGATATATACACAACAATATCATACACACATACCAATTCCAAATAGATATTATTGGTAAATTTAAATGGATAATCCAAGTCTTGAACATATTCCTTTCAAATCCCAAAAAAACATCAAACATATTTCAGTAGGAACATGATATATTATTAGGTGATCTCCAGTATATGAAAGTCAATGTCTAAAAAATGTGACTCTGACCACCTGACTGAGAACTTATAAAAATAAATATCACAAATGGATATCAAAAATAAAGGAGTAGGCCCAAAAACATACTCTTCTCAAGGTTGTGGTTATTATGGATCTTAAACATCTATCAATGGTGAAACAAGATCCTATTTACTTTCTAACAATTCAAGGAAGTAGAAGTGGATGTTGTGAAGGTCCGCCCAAAAACATCACTACTAGTATATCTAGAGTTCTTATCCATAATATTCAACAAATAGATTACTTGTGTGCATATACTAAGATCTATCATTAGATATTTTAAACTTATGAGTACTATAGAAATCCTTCTCATGGTTAAAAGATGAAAATTCAATAAGGCAATCCCATTTCTAATGTCCTCCTTGAAGATCATACCCATGTTATATAATAAAATATCCCCTATTGTGGATAGAAATTAATCTATAATTGTATTCCTCCCTAAGATAATGTTCACACTAAAGTACCTTCTTGTAGTATAGTTTCATTTCGATAAGAAGATCATCCTTTTCTCAAATCACTTGCAAGAAATCCCTCATTTCATGAGGCACTTGGGATGATAAGTTCAGTAATATCTGATTCCTTTTCATTAAAACATGATAGTCATTCTTAATTGAATGAAATACCAAGGAGACAATCATTCCCAGAACTACACTTGTATCGAATGGATTCTTGCACATTAGAGAAGATTCTTATCGATCCCATCATTTAAAAAAATAACCTAGAAATATCCTATTTTATTTTATAAAGTAGGGGGATTTACTATAGGAAATGAAAATGACACATTAATTATTAGGAAAAATGTGAAAATGATAATATATATATCATTTTTTGGACCTTGGACACTCCTCAATATATAATTATGGAGGCATTGTCAAAATAATAATATATTACATTCATCAAAATATATGGAATACTCATCTCCATTAAAAAAATTATTATCCTACAAAGGATATATCGATCATGTTAAGGCATAAGAAAAAAATACTCACTAGATTATATTGGTGTCTCTTTTATCTATAAAACACACAAAATTAAATAATCAATGTGAGATCCTTTGATTTGAATTTATTTATTATTTTTTCCAACTTTTTAAATTGATCATTGATTCCCCCATCTGGTCTCTATATCAGCAGATGTGGAATGCACAATTCACTTCTTTTCAAATTGATCTATAGTGAACAAATTCCAAAAAATGAGTCTTCTTGAAATGTAATTTCTTCAATATAACTATTAAAAGTGGGTTCTTCTTGTAACAGAAGTCCCACTCAGAAAAATTCATCCATGACTGAATTTCAGAGGAACCAAGACTGGTGAGAGAATTCATAAAAAGGATTTTTCATGATGTATCATAAAATATTGAGATGTCCCACTGCTTAATACAATCCAATAATTGATTAAAAATGGTGTATTTTGAAGTAATTATCTCATGCTCAAATCATAAATTTCATCCAACTCACACTCGAACAAAAATATTCTAGATAAAAGGAAGCTACAATTGATGTAAGCATGAAAATGTATGAATATCCCCATCTTATAGGGATGGATTCATTTTTACCTCAATAGCCTTATTCAAAGATGTAAAATCTAGTTCAAAACACCATAAAAAATGAATTAAATATTTCCACAACCCATAAGTATGGGGGAATTATTATCCTAGTCTCCTCCTCTATAAAGGTCGGTCTTCTCCTAGTATGAGACATGTCACAAATTGGGTCCTTATAGAGCTCTATATTTATTAATCCACCTTCCTTTAGGAAGATTAATACAGTGAGGTTTTCTGGGGACACTCTTAGTGACACCCTTCACTAGTCATCCTCAGTTGAATCCTCACAAGAAAGGATGAGACCTCAAAAATGGATCAAGCTGAATTGATCTTCCAATACTATAACCACTTCTGAATATCATGACTTCTCCTATGGATATATAGAAGAAAATAGATCCTATTATTGTCCCAGTAGTGATGTGACACCCTAAATCCATTATGTGTCATTAAATTTCACTATAACTAGCCCTTGATATGATATAGAATGGGAAACCAATCTTATCGAATAGGAATTGGAATTTTTTGGTTAAAAAATGGTCTACAATGAAATTTTTGAGGAAGGTGTGTGTTCTATAAATCAATGGATTGAAAAAACAATGAAGGAATCATGCAGATTACCCACTGACACCCACTTAGAATGATTCAAATAACAAAATGGGTAAGGGTGTATCTACATCCCAACCTTTATATGAATAAGTTGTACTATCCTAGCCTAATGAAATATTCACTTAGTATAAAACAAATATGAAAGAGTTCAAAAGAAATAATGTAAATATTCTCATTGATAATATGTACACTAGTTCTGCTATTCAAAAAAAATATTTCCATCCCAGTTGATTTCCCTCCATAGGAGGAGCTCATCAAGCTAATGGGAGTAAGTCTAGAATATCCTCTTAACTTAGGGACCATACAAATAATTTATTTGGACCCAATAATGGTGGGATATTAGGATTTCACTCTATTAAAGAAACAACCAAACCGATGTCTGGTTGATTGTCATAGGCCAGCCCACACAGGTTGAAAATTTCATGTATAAGTAGAGCTTCCTAGTTTGGACTGGCCCATAATTGCCCATATTCGTGCCCTTATTCAATTAGCCATCCCCTAGATTTCATATGAACAATTAAGTCATTGATAGTTCAATTAGACGCTATGGAATGATGGATTCCACTAGTGTAGTCAGAGTGTAAGCCTTACCCTAAATGGGTAGATGCAACTCTTCCCCCGCCAAACATTGGGAATCCTATGTTTTCAACATTTAATAGATTAGGGGATCCTAAATATCATTTGATTTATTTTGAATCCCACTATAGTCCCATTATGGTAACCTCTGAACAGAAAGAAGCATCTAAATATAGGTGAATCATACAGACCTTGGAAGGACCAGGCATTGTGTAGTATACCAGTTTAGATACCTTGTTTATCAAAGGATGGGAAGATCTTTTTCAATATTTTCTCTATTAATTCAGCTCAATATTGTAAAATATTATGATAATAAACCTTTCAAATTGAAAATAGTGGGTTAATGAAATACTATTATATTTCATTTCTATGTGGAAGGGTTTGAATTTTTCTATAAACTTGTAGCTCTCTCAAGAAGATTTATTATCCCTATATATAGAGAATTGTGATGACTAACTACAGTCATTGCTCATCATTGTGAAATATCCAATAGGTTTTTGGGACCTATCCATAGTTTCCCAAGGATTGGAAGACTATATTTTGCGAACCAAATACAACTCCCCAAAACTTAGTATCCCTAGGAAAGAGAATAGGTAAAGTGAAAACAATGACCATCAACCCTAAACCAGCTCCTACACTAGCATAATCTCAAAAGACTAAACCCTATCATGTGAAATCTTCTCTTGAACAATGATAGTAGAAACATCCCCATTAGGATAAGAAAAGGGAACAGAGGAAAAATAAAATAACAGAATATAAGAACAATATTTATTCAATTAAATTACGAAATGTTCCCAATTAAATCATATAAGTTGTGGAAAATATCCTATTAAAATTTTTAGGGACTAAGAGGCTTGATCTGGTTTTCCTTGATGACTGCCTAAATTAATAAACTTTTCATTGAATGTTGGTCCATAAACAAGGATTTATTTTTTATTACTGGAATTATATAAAATTTTGTTGATTCAGGGCTAGTAAAATTTGGAAAACCACTTGCACATGTTCCATGTGTCTCTACTATAATTCCAGAGGATGAAGGTGAATGGAAAGTGGTTTCTTGTAAGAGAACATCGAAGTATGGTGATTGTATCACTAGAAAGATGATCAATCAGAATCATGTCATCCTCAAGGCATAGTTGAACAATCCATTTGTGCCACCAGTATCATCTCTCATGGTGAGTCCTACCCCATTAGGACAATAGTTCTCCAGAATCCCATCATCCAAGAAATTATACCATAGGAAATATAAAAGTTGGGAATATGAAGATGGACCAGCACTGAGGCCAATGTCTGTCTTGAACCTCTCAAGATTTATGCCTCCATCCCCAAAAGTATGATAACTTCCCCACTAAATGGAATAATATTCATATGAATAATTACACTTTCTCTCAATTAACATTATTCACCTAATAGACCCCCTTTTACATTGATTAGTATAGTTATGAACCCGAGTTCCCTATTCAATATTTTGGAACTAGAGTTAGCAACTACATGCACTAAAAAAATAGTTCATTCATGGTAGTTTTATATTGATCTAATGGTAGTTTAAACCACAGCCTAATAATTTCATGGCAGTTTCTAAAAATGTCACGTATTTCACGGTCACTAGTCATTTAGTGGCAGTTTGTGTTATTTAGTGGTGGTTTTTTTAAGTGTCATTTTTGGAGAATCTTACGGTGGTTTTATTTTTAATTAGCATCATTTCATTAATTTTAGATGTGAATATAAATAAAATAAATTTAACTACCTCTAAGAATTTAGTGGAGGTTATGTTTAGTGATGGTTCTTCATAACTTCCATGAAATACATTCAATAGTATATGTTTAGCGGTGGTTACTAAAAACCATCACTAAATTTGTTTTTCTTTCTTAAAATTATTTAATAAAAACTATAAAAAAACTAACATGCTATAAGCTAAAACATAAATAAATGATAACCTCACCATTCATACATCACACGTCAATAATCAAATACATACAACCACAATTAAAATAATATAAGTTTGATTCATCTTATAGATCAATCAATACCTTGATAACAATATATACATATAAAACATGTCCAACAACCCATTCCCAATATACATACATGTCACAACCTCCACTACATATGTCTACCTCCACATCTCATAAACTAAAATCAAGCACGTCATCTCATCAGCTGTAAATAAAGAAATAAAAATTAAAACTAAACATAGTAAATCATAATTACAATAAAATAATTGATAATGTTTTAACATACCACAAAAACTAAGAACCATCCTGACTACCTTATGAAAATGTCTTGGATTGGAATGATCAACCTCCAGCCTACTATCATCTTCCACCTACAATGAAAACCAAAACATTTAGGAAAATAAATGTGAAATAAAATAAACTCATAATATATTCAGAATGTTGCAAATAAATTTTTTTATTTTATTAATATAATAATATATTTTAATATAAAAAAATAATATATAATGAAAAACACTTTGAAAATAGAAACATACTTATTTAAGATAAGATTAAGCACTTGAAACTGAAAAAGGGATAAGTAAATATTCTAATTTATTTTTAAAGAAACATGAAGTGTGTTTGAAATTTATTTAATAAAAAAATAATGATTTTGATATCACAGCATGTAATATATTTCAAAAACAACTAATCAGTTATTGTCTCATGATTTCACAACAATATAAGGTTCTATGATATGGTTTTGACCACTCAAGGAACGTTTTATTGTTTTAATACACTAGAAATTCATTTACGGTCATAATAGAAAAACCTTTATTTAGAATTATGTGCTGTTAATTCCTATATTTTGAAATTAAATCTAGGGTGTTTTTCCCCTAATTTCCGGACAATATGATATCGTTTTCCTAGTTTTGATCATTCCACATATGTTTTAGTGATTTAAAACAATAAAAATGTGTTTATAGATATAATGGGAAAACCGTCATTCTGAACAATGTTCCATCAGTTACTAAATTTCACAATTAAAGCTAAGATCTTTTTCCTTTGATTTTAGGACAATCCAACATCGTTGTCCAAGTTTTGATAGTTCCACGCATGTTTTAGTGTTTTAAACACTAAAAACACGTTTACAAACATAACAGCCAAACCATCTTTCAAAATGATGTGTTGTCAGTTACTAAATACCACAATTAAATCTATGGTGGTTTTCCTATGATTTTAGGACAATCCAATGTTGTTTTTTTTGACCTCCTGACATTTTTTTAGTGTTTTAAAATACTAAAATATGTTTACAGTCATAACAAGAAAACCATTATTCAAAATGATGTGTTGTTAGTTCCTACATTTCAAAATAAAATCTATAGTCTTTGTCCCATGATTTTATACCAATCCAATATCATTTGACTGGTTTTTATTATTTCATGCATGTTTTAGTATTTTAAAACACTAAAACGCATTTACATTCATAATTGGAAAACTATCATTTGGAATGAAGTGATTCTTATTTCTACATTTCACAACTAAATCTATAGTGGTTGTCCCCTAATTTCAATGAAATCCAACGTCATGTTCTTGGTTTTGATTGTTCCATGCATGTGTTAGTATTTTCTAACACTAAAAACGCATTTATGAACTTAATGGAAAAACACCATTCTAAATGATGTGTTGTCGGTTCCTAAATTTAAAAATTAAATCTATAGTGTTTTTACCCTAATTTTAGGGAAATATGGTGTTGTTTTACTGGTTTTTACCATTATACACATGTTTTAGTGTTTTAAAACAATAAAAACTTGTTTACGACCATAACGGGAAAACTGTCATTCGGAATGGTGTGTTGTTAGTTCCTAATGCCCACAATTAAATATATGGTCATTTTCCTATTTTTTTCAAAGAAATATGAAACCATTTACATGGATTTTTTCTATTTCATGCACATTTTAGCTTTTTAAAATACTAAAAATTCATTTATGACGATAACGGGAAAACTGTCATTCTGGATGACATGTATTCGGTTCATAAAATTTAATAATAAATCTAAGGTGATTGTCACCTGATTTCTGGGAAATATGATGTAACTCCCCGACCCTAGTTACCCAGAGTCGGTGCATTATTTCATAATATTGGCATGATCACTAAAGATCAAGTCTCGAAAGACTGATCAGTTTAGTAGCCTTAGAAACACTAAATACATTCATAAGTCTTACATTACATCATAAAGTAAAACAAAACTACAACAAAATCTTGTCTTCATATCCCCTCATACTATCCCTGCAGGTCATTCATAATATACTTCTTCACATCCTATAAAAATTAAAACATTGGAAGGGGTGAGCTCAGATGCTCAGTAAGGATAACAATATAGTAGAAGATTTTATAAATAAACATTAACATTTAAGGCAATGTATAACTAAAACAAAAGCCTTTTAAACTTGATCTTCAGCATAATATGACGAAAATAAAATGAAATAATTCCATTTACTTATTCACATGGATACTAAACTATTAGAATAATTACATGCAATATTAATAACCACTTTCATAATGATGGAATGCATAATGTCAGAATATCATCACCACATATCCAAGGCCTCGTGCAGAGACTACAAATAAGATTTTGTCAAGGCCTCGTGCCAAGACACTAGTTTGTCTCATGAGACCTACTGATGCATTGAGGAGCTATAGTGGGCTTCACCCGTCACTTATTAATTATAATTCATTCCTCTTATGAACAGTTTTAAATATATCATAAACCATAACATTCTCGTATCACATAAAACATGCATAAAGGAAACATAACATTTCCACATTTCAATCACAAGATATCGAAACAACACATTGATATAATAAAAACATTACCAAAACCATTTTCAATACCAAAATAAAAGAAAATTAAAACTTGGTATTTATTTTTCATTTAAAAAAAGTAATGGCTTGTAGAGGAAGTCGAAACTCAAATAATGGTAACGATGCCGTAGAAGTCGTTGTCACCGCATACGTACGATAAGAAAAAAAATCCTTTTTTTGTTTAGTAAAACGCTTCGTATCAAAGGATTCATTTTTAATAAATGTAAATTTCAAAGGGGTTTATACACCATATAAATGAAATTTGTGTATAAATCAAAATATTCCTTAATGAATGGAGATTGAGACAAAGTCCCCTACAAAGATCATTTTTTAAATAAAATAGATCTATTATGTGTATTCACTATAATTACACATAAATAAAGTATAAATACAAGATAGGACATAATAATATCATGACATAATTATAAAGTAGGAGATTAACCCAAAGAACATAAATTGGGTTAAGAAGTTCCCTTACCTCGTGTCTGAATTGACTCGATCGTTCTTTAATCTCTTTAATAATAAACTAGAGTTAAATTCTACTTGCTTAAGAACCTTTTTAATGTTCATTATTACTTTTATTTCACTTATTACTGTGTTATGAATATTATGTAATTATTTATGTTAATCATGGTTGTTTTGTCGATCTTTGGTACTTCAGTCAAAAATAAACTTCTTATAATTACAAGTTGTTCATGTGGTAAAATATCCATTATATCTAGAATTATATTCATTATTTAGATATCATATATATCATATATATCCTGTATATACATTCATTTATAATATTACATAACATTTAGAGGTAAGAAATGAAATACACCGTTCATGGAGACGGTAAGCCGTACGTACGCATGAACGCTACTTTCATTTCTATTTCTTATTTAATGGAATGAAATCATAAGGATATAAAGGTGTATTATAATTCCAGTATAATATCATATATAATATCATTTACTCCATCCTTTATACATCCCACATATGGCATTAACGATTCAAATCAATTTGAGGGGGCGGTAGTCCGCACTTCCTAAAATGAAATTATCGCGTTTACCCATAATGAAAATCATAATGGTATGCCATAAATGAAAAATACAGAAGAATAAGGAAAACATAAACATAATATATACCATATATAAATATAGTGACATCTTAATGGCCACCATGAGAGGTGTTAAAAGAATATTGAACAATCATCGTTTCGTGAGGCAGTCATTCGCCACCCACAGAAACAGTATGTTCTTTAACCATTAGACAAAGGTATGTGTAAATTTAAATAAAATCAGTCTCATGAAAACATCCTATTATATTGAAGATACTGTTTTTTTATAAAATAATGTAATAAAAAGATTTTAGGGGGTTTTAGAAGAAAAATAAAACAAAACAACACAAATGAAGACATTACCTTAAAATCGGGAAACTCTTTTGGATTTGAGCCAAAGGCTTCCTTGGGAAGAATTCTTCCCAAAGTGAGGATTCTATGAGAAAGATAGGGAAGTTGAGAGAGTATTTGGGCAGAGGTTGGGCGATCCAAATGGCTTGGAAGGTGTGAATAAGGTGGTAGTAGTAGGGGCCTTTTATATGAGGAGAGGAGGGGCACTCTTGGAAAGTCATGAAATGTTACATTATTATGAAGTGCTTTTCAGATTTCAAAGGTCCCAAAATTATATATTTAGTAGATAAGGTGATGAGGGTTCGAAATATACTCATCCAATAGGTTTTTTACAAGTTTATGTCTTATATTTTACATTATCTTTTAATTTTATTTAAATCGTTAATTAATGAGGTAATCGCTGCGTCATCATGATGTGATAAATAAATTTTTTTATTTAATGTCTAAAAATTATAAAAAAAATTACCATGATATATTAAATATTTTTATATTTCTAATGAATATTTATTGTCTAAAATTTAACTTATATAACCCCATGTAATAATTATTTTAGTAAAACAACACATGTTTGTGACAATTTTATTTTTACTTTAAATAAAAAGTTATTAATGTCATTTTCTTACCCAAGTAGATCCATGGGGTCCCCAAGTTGACCCATGGATTGTCTTGGTCGTCCATGACTAATACAATAAGGTTAGGACAAGTTTCAAGATATTTTCATATTTTCATAATATCATTTTTACCTTAAATTTCACTAATTACCTTTATTCGTGATTTATAAAATTTAAAAGATACTATTCACCAAAAAATTATTTTAATCCCATTGAACCAGATATTACTTCCTAATGACAACCATGTATGTCGGATTTTTTTAAAATCAAATCACAAAAGTGGTAATGTTTCATTTACATGAAAAATTATTTTTTAAACTACCACTTAGTGGTTTCACTATTCATCAAAAATTGAAGTTTTTTAGAAAAATAACAAAAATTCACCCTAAGCTATAAATGATATTCTGAATTCAAAAATGGTTTCTATTTTACAAAATTCCAAACATATAAGTTCCATTAATTAATTTTATAATTAATTCACGTTGTCAAAACAAATAGCGTGTGTTTAAGAAACAATATCAATCAAAAGATTGACAATTGTTTATGTCGAATTTCAAAGTGAAATTAATTCTGATGACCACCATTGGATAAAATGGTAAAATTATATTCTAATTATACTTTAAAACAACACAATAGTATAATTTATCACTATTAATTATTCTGATTAAAAAAGTTGTTTTTTATAAAAATTTAGTAATTTTCACTATTCATCAAAATATAAAAGTTGTCCGAAAAGTTCCAAAATTTCACCCTAGGCTAAATTCAAAATTCCGAATCCAAAAATGAAGTCCATTTTGAAAGATAAAATTTATAAATTTTCAAAATGTATGTATTAGTATTCATAACAGCTACTTTGATTGGTCACGATGTGTTAGAATCTCAAACTAGCGTACAATGCAAGCTATTGCATTATTCAAAGGGAAGTGTATTCTTGGAATCTTGGGGTGTTACAATCTCCCCTCCTTCAATAAATTGCGTCATCGCAATTTGAAATTTTTCTTTGAAAATAAAAGGTTGAAAGTAGAAAATAACATTGTGGAAAACCCACATCGAAAATAAGGTTAATAAAAATATAACTTTAAAAGATAGAAAGAGAAGTACAAAGGTCACCCGAGATAGCCCATACTAGGATTCTATGAAAATATGGATATGGAGGAGAAACAAACCATCATGGTTTGATGGAGAGTTTTATAAAATGGGATTAGGATAAAGTTAACTACAAGAAAATCACAAACTTGTGATTGGTTAAATGATCATTGATTCCCCAATAGGAAAAGTTATCCGACAACGTTTTGGTTTTATGTTACCTTTCATAAAGTTGAGGAATTTATTTAGGAGATTTACTAAGAACATAAGGAAGTATACATACTTGTCATGTAGAATTTCATTCTTTAACAAATTTTTACCACAAACCCATCTTTCACTCAAAAAGATAATATAACTGAAAAATATTATATTTGTCCTAATCGTACAAGGTTCCAAATATTAACACATTCCATTTAGATTAGGAAAACTATTTTATAATAACTAGGTACTTCTTGTAGGCTACTGGTAGGTAATAGAGGCTTGTCGCACTATGGTTGTGGGTTCGATTCCTATAGCTTTGTCCAATGCGACGGGTTATCCCCCAACCTGTAGGTTGTCTTTTTCCTAAAATTATAGTATTATAATATTCCAAAAACAATCTTCTGAAATGTTTTAACCATAAAAAATACTATCTAGAGTTAAACTTAATCCATTCCAACCTTTATAGTTATCCAAAATACCTCTGTCCATACTTTCTCTAAAAGGTATCTAAATTCCAAAATCAATTGTAACATCATATTCCCCAAAAAAAGTAAAGTTTCTCTTGTTGTCATATAATAAAAATATGATTTCCTTCATCATATTAAAACCTTAATGAAAACAACAAGTACTGTAGTACAATCCTTATATATATCACATTATTCTTATAACCATATTATAGTTCTTGAGTCCAAAAACACAAATACAATAATTATTCAACTTCATCTGTAGTAACAGCATAAGCTTGACCTTGCTCCCTTAGCCCTTTCTAAGGTAAGTTTCCTTGATTCTTAGGGAATTAATTTGCATAATTCCCCATTTCTCTATAATTATAGCATTCAACATTGATAGCCTCTTTCTTTCCCTTAAAATCATGAGCCTGGTGACCTTTTTCTCCACATTTGTAACAAACTCCCATTCCCTTTAGGCAAGTACCTGGGTGATTCTTCCCACAATTATCACATAATTGAAAATCCTTCTTTACCTTTTTCCCTTTATTTGTCTCTTGTTCCACCATTCTCTTCTTCTCTTGCATTACTTTGTTGTCATAAGACTTAGAGAATTCCTTTTTTATCTTGATAGCACAAGAGACAATATCTTCGTACGATGAGAAGGATTATGATACTAAAGCTCGACAGAGAAATGGATTTAACCCATAAAAGAAATAATCAATATTACTTCTTGGGTTATTCATATAATATTCAGCATGTCTTACTAACCTTTTAAAGTTGGCCTCATACTTTGCGACATTCTCATCCTCCTTTTGTCTCAGACTTAGAAATTGCCTTTCTATATCTGCTCGATGGTCATGAGGAAAGTATTTTTCTATGAAAATCTCTTTGAACTCACTCAATTCCATGTTTGATACTTCATCATCTTCCTTTGTGTTTTGAATCAATGACCACCATTGATCATCATCTCCAGTGATGTGGTAAACTGCCATGATAACCTTTTCCCTTTCACTACTCCCCAAGGCATGGAATATTTTCTCCAAGGAATTTATCCATTGCTCAGCTACTAAGGGATTTGTACTCCCATTGAATGCTGGTGGTTGTTGCCTCGTGAAGCGATCTAACATTGATCCTCCACATTGTGGATCAAGGTCCTCCAAACGAGTAAGGTTATTATTCATAACCTGAGTGAGTTTTCCCATTATAGTGATAAGCTGATCAGCACCATTTGTATCACAAACTCCATTATAATTATCTTGAGCAGGAGGGAAATCCCTACATGGAGTGCGTGCATTGATACAGTTTCCATTCATTCTACTAGGTGTCATTTCTAAAAAATGTCATAAACTAGATTAGTTTATGAATCGAAATACATAATTCCATACTTGTAAAACACTTAACATAAATCAAACTATTTATGTATATAATCCATAAAAAAAAATTTCTTTGAGAAAGTATATACTCATAAACCCTTCATAATGGTTTGTAAAGAAAATGGTAATTATCCTAAGCATATCCCCCGGGAGTGTCGTAACCAAGAGTGCAGCAAGGCCCGTTTTCGTGCACCAGTTCCCGTTCGAGTCTAGATTAAAGAGGTGTTTTTGGGTTTTACCCCTAGGTACATCTGTGCCATAGCCGCCTCTAACTGCTCGTATCCAGATAGGTATGTATTGCTCGGAAAACTCAAAAAATCTCTATAATACCAAAATTCTAGGAAGTACTTCTATACTAATCCTCAAAGTCTATCATATGGCTATGTGATCTAATCAGAGTTTATCTAAATCTAGCTTTCAAGGTTAGTACTAAACTACCTCTGATACCAAATATAACAACCCGACCCCAGTTACCCAAAGTCAGTGCATTATTGCGTAACATTGGCATGATCACTAAAGATCAAGTCTCAAAAGACCAATTAGTATAGTAGCCTTGGAAACACTAGATACATTCATAAGTCTTACATTACATCATAAAGTAAAAAAAACTACAACAAAATCTTGTCTTCATATCCCCTCATACTATCCCTGTAGGTCATTTATAATATACATTTTTACATCCTAGAAAACTTAAAACATTAGAAGGGGTGAGCTCAGATGCTCAGTAAGGATAACAATATAGCGGAAGCTTTCATAAATAAACATTAACATTTAAGGTAATGTATAACTAAAACAAAAGTCTTTTATACTTGAAATTCAGCATAAGATGGAAAAAATGAAATAATTCCATTTACTTATTCATATGGATATTCTACTAGTCGAATAATCACATGCAATATCAATAACCACTTTCATAATGATGGAATGCATAATGCCAGACTATCATAACCACGTAGCCAAGGAATCGTGCTAAGACTACAAATAATATTTTGTCAAGGCCTCATGCAAAGAAACTAGTTTGTCTCATGAGACCTACCGATGCATCGAGGAGATATATCGGGCTCCACCCGTCACTTATTAAGTCCAATGCATTCCTCATATGAACAGGTTTAAACATATCATAAAACATAACATAATTGTATCACATAAAACATTCATAAAGGAAACATAACATTTCAACATTTCAATCACAAGATATAAATACAACAGATTGATATAATAAAAACATTATCAAAACCATTTTCAATACCAAAATAAAAGAAAATTAAAACTTGGTATTTATTTTTCATTTTAAAAAAGTTATGGCTTGTAGAGGAAGGCGAAACACAAATAATGGTCACGGCGCTGGAGAAGTCTTTGTCTCCGCATACGTATGACAAGAAAAAAATTCCTTTTTTAGTTTAGTAAAATGATTCATATAAAAATATTCCTTTTGGATAATCATAAAAGTCAAAGGGGTTTATACACCGTATAAAAGAAATTTGTGTATAAAACAAAATATGCCTCAATGAATGGAGATTGAGATGAAGTACCTTACGAAGATAATTTTTTAAATAAAATAGATCTATTATGTGTATTCACTATAAGTACACATAAAGAAAGTATAAATACAAGATATGACATTATAATATCATTACATAATTAGAAAGTAGGAGATTAACCCAAAGAACAAAAATTGGGTTAAGAAGTTCCCTTACCTCGTGTCCGACTTGACTCGATCGTTATTTAATCTTCTGAATAATAAACTAGAGTTAATTTCTACTTGCTTAAAAACCTTTTTCAAGTTCATTATTCCTTTTATATCACTTATTACCATGTTATGAACATTATGTAATTATTTAAGTTAATAACGGTCGTTTTGTCGATCTTTGGTACTTAAGTGAAAAATAAACTTCTTATAATTACAAGTTGTTCATGTGGTAAAATATCCAATATATACAGAATTATATTCATGATTTAGATATCATATATATCATATATATCAAGTATATACATTCATTCATAATATTACGTAACATTTAGAGGTATGAAATGAAATGCACCGTTTATGGAGACGGTAAGTCGTACGTACGCATGAACGATACTTTCATTTATATTTCGTATTTAATGGAATGAAATCATAATGATATAATTGTGTATTATAATTCCAGTATAATATCATATATAATATCATTTACTCCATCCTTTATACATCCCACATATGTCATTAACGATTCAAATCACTTTGAGGGGGTGGTAGTCTGCACTTCCTAAAATGAAATTATGGCGTTTACCCATAATGGAAATCATAAAGGTATGCCATAAATGAAAAATAAAAAAGCATAAGAAAAACATAAACATAATATATATCATATATAAATATAATGACATCTTAATGGCCACCATGAGAGGTGTTAAAAGAAGATTGAACAATCATCGTTTCGTGAGGTAGTAATTCACCACCCACAGAAATAGTATGTTATTTAACCATTAGAAGAAGGTATGTGTAAGTGTAAATCAAATAATTCTCATGAAAAAATCAAATTATATTGAAGATACTGGTGTTTTTACAAAATAAAGGAATAAAAATATTATAGGGGGTTGGAGAAGAAAAATAAAACAAAAGAACACAAGAGAAGACATTACCTTAAAATCAGGTAACTCTTTTTGATTTGAGCCAAAGGCTTCCTTGGGAAGACTTCTTCCCAAAGTGATGATTATATGAGTAAGATAGGGAAGTCGAGAGATTATTTGGGTAGAGTTTGTCTGATCCAAATGGATTGTAAGGTGTGAATAAGGTGGTAGTGGTAGGGGCCTTTTATAAGAGGAGAGGAGGGGCACTCATGGAAAGTCATGAAATGTTACATTATTATGAAGTGCTTTTCAGATTTAAAAGGTCCCACAATTATATATTTAGAAGATAAGGTGATAAGGGTTATAAATATATTCATCCAATAAATTTTTGACAAATTTAAGTCTTATATTTTACATTATCTTTTCATTTTATTTAAATCGTTAATCAATGAGGTAATCGCTGCATCATCATGGTGTGATAAATAAATAAATTTATTTAATGTCTAAAAATTATAAAAAAATTACCATGATGTAGTAAATCTATTTATCTTTATAATTAATATTTATAGTCTAAATTTTAACTTATATAACCCCATGTAATAATTGTTTTAGTAAAACAACACATGTTTGTGACAATTTTTTTTTACTTTAAATAAAAAGTTGTTAATGTCATTTTCTTACTCAAGTGGCTCCATGGGGTCCCCAAGTTGAACCATGGATTGTATTGGTAATACATGACTCATAGAATAATGGTAGGACAAGTTTCAAGATATTTTCATATTTTTATAATACCATTTTTACCTTAAATTTCACTAATTACGTTTAATCGCGATTAATAAAACTTAAAAATTACTATTCACCAAAAAATTATTTTAATCCCATTGAACCAAATTTTACTTCATAATGTCAACCATGTATGTCGGATTTATGAAAATAAAATAATATAAGTGGTAATGTTTCATTTACACGAAAAATTAGTTTTTAAACTACCACTTAGTGGTTTCACTATTCATCAAAAATTGATGTTTTTCATAAAAATACCAAAAATTCAACCTAAGCTATAATTGATATTCTGAATTCAAAAATGGTGTCTATTTTACAGAATTCCAAACATATAAGTTGCATTAATTAATTTTATAATTAATTCTCGTTGTCAAAACAAATAGCGTGTTTTTAAGAAAAAATATCAATCCAAAGATTGACAATTATTTATGTCCAATTTCAAAGTAAAATTAATTATAATGACCACCATTGGATAAAATAGTCAAATGATATTCTAATTATACTTTAAAACCACTCAATAGTATAATTTATCACTATTAATTATTTTTTATTAAAAAAGTTGTTTTTAATTAAAATTTAGTAATTTTCACTATTCATCAAAATATAAAAGTTATCTGAAAAGTTCCAAAATTTCACCCAAGGCTAAATTTGATATTCGGAATACAAAAATGAAGTCCATTTTGAATGATAAAATTTATAAAATTTTAAAAAGTAGGTATTACTATTCATTACAGCTACTTTGATTGGTCGCGGTGTGTTAGAATCTCAAAATAGTGTACAATGCAAGCTATTGCATTATTGAAAGAGAACTGTATCGTGGAATATTGGGGTGTTACATATGAAGTTGTTTTCCTAGTTTTGACCCCCCCCTCCAAACATGTTTTAGTGTTTTAAAAAAATAAAAATGTGTTTACAGACATAATGGGAAAACCATCATTTTGAATGATGTGTAGTCTACTAATATATTTTAAAATTAAATAAACGATCATTTCTCCTGATTTTATATTAATATGACATCATTTTCCTGGTTTTGACTGTTCCACGCATGTTTTAGTGTCTTAAAACACTAAAAACTCATTTACGACCATAATGGAAAAACTATCATTCAGAATGGCGTGTCGTTGGTTCTTACATTTCATAATTAAATCTATGGTGGTTTTCACCTAATTTAAAGGAAATCTAACATTGTTTTCCTATTTTTGATCATTCCACGCATGTTTTAGTGTTTTAAAACACTAAAAATGTGTTTACAACCATAACGACCAAACCATCATTCTGAATGATGTGTTGTCAATTCCTACAAATCATAATTAAATATATGGTAGTTTTCTCTATATTTCAAAACAATTCTATATCATTTGATGGGTTTTGACCCCCCCCCCCCCCCGACACTTTTTTAGTGTTTTAAAACACTAAAAATGTGTTTACATCCATAACAGAAAAACTATAATTTAGAATGATTTTTTGTTGGTTCCTGCATTTCACAATAAAATCTACAGTCATTTTCCCTTGATTTGATACCAATCCGACACTGTTTTCCTGTTTTTGACTATTCCATGCATGTTTTAGTGTTTTAAAACACTAAAGATGTGTTTACAACCATAATAGGAAAATCGTCATTCAGAATGACATTTCGTCAATTCCTACATTTCATAAATAAATTTACAGTGGATGACCCCTGATTTCAGAGTAATATGATATTGTTTTCTTGGTTTTGACCATTTCATGCACGTTTTAGTGTTTTAAAACACATAAAATGGGTTTATGGCCATAACTGGAAAACCATAATTAGGAATGACGTGTTGTCAATTCCTACATTTTAAAATTAAATCTGCTATGTTTTTCCTCTAATTTTAGGACAATCTGATGTCATTTTTCTTTGTTTTGACCCCACTGACACATGTTTTAGTGTTTTAAAACACTAAAAACGTCTTTAAAGTCATAATAGAAAAATCATCATTCAAAATGACATTCAATTGGTTCTTATATTTCACAATTAAATCTAAGATATTTTCACCCTAATTTTAGATCAATATAACATCGTTTTCCAAGTTTTGACCATTATGCCCATGTTTTAGTGTTTTAAAACACTAAAAACACATTTACATCCATAATAGGAAAACCATCATTTGGAATGATGCGTCATTGGTTATTATATTTCAAAATAAAATGTACTGTGTTTTCTCCTGATTTAAGAGAAATCCAATATTGTTTTCTTGGTTTTGACCATTCCATGCACGTTTTAGTTTTTCAAAACACTAAAAATGCGTTTATGGCCATAACAGAAAAACCATCATTCGGAATGACTTGATGCCAGTTTTTAAATTTAACAATTAAATGTATGATAGTTTTAAATATATTTCATAGAAATACAATGTCATTTTCTTGGATTTGACTGTTCCATACATGTTTTAGTGGTTTAAAATACTAAAAACGTGTTTATGGTCATAAAGGGAAAATTGTCCTTCGAAATGATGTGTCATCAGTTCCTACATTTGAAAATTAATTCTATGGTTTTTTCCTTTATTTCAGATAAATACTACTACTTTTTCTTGGTTTTGACTGTTCTACACACGTTTTAGTATTTTAAAACACTAAAAACGCATTTATGGCCATAATGGGTAAAATTTCATTCAGAATGACTTGTCGTCAGTTCCAATATTTTACAATTAAATATAGAGTCATTTTACCTTAATTTTAGGGAAATATAGTGACATTTTTTGGGTTTTGACCATTTCACACACGTTTTAGTGTTTTAAAACACTAAAAACGCGTTTATAGCCATAACGGGAAAATTGTCATTCTGAATGAAGTGTCATCAGTTACTACATTTCATAATTAAAAATACGGTGGTTTTCCCTTAATTTCAACACAATATGACATTGTTTTCCTAGTTTTGACCCCTCAACACTTTTTTTGGGTTTTAAATCACTAAAAATGTGTTAACATCCATAACGGAGAAACCATAAATTATGTTACATTTCTTCCTACAATTCACAATTTAATATGTGGTCGTTTTCCCCTATTTTAGAGAAATGTGACATTGTTTTCCTATTTTTGACCGTTCCATGCATGTTTTAGTTTTTTAAAACACTAAAAATGTGTTTACGGCCATAATGGGAAAACCTTTATTCAGAATGACATTCAATCAGTTCTTACATTTGAAAATTAAATCTACTATAGTTTTCCCCTAATTTTAGGGCAATTAGACATCATTTTTCTAGTTTTAACCATTCCATGCATGTTTTAGTGTTTTAAAATGATAAAACTGTGTTTACGATCATAATGGGAAAATCGTCATTCGGAATGATGTGTCATTAGTTCCTACATTTCAAAATTAAATATACTATGGTTTTCCCCTTATTCCATGGAAATATGATTTTGTTTTCCTGATTTTCACTGTTTCATGAACGTTTTAGTGTCTTAAAACACTGAAAATGTGTTTACTAACATAATGGAAAAACAATCATTCTAAATGACATGTCGTCAGTTCTTACATTTAACAATTAAATCAATGGTGATTGTCCCATGATTTCAAGACAATATGACATTGTTTTGCTATTTTTTAACCCTCAACACTTATTTTAGTGTTTTAAATCACTAAAAACACATTTACGGCCATAACATGCAAACAATTATTCAAGATGATGTGTTTTCTATTAACACGTTTCAAAATTAAATCTATTTTGATTATCCATTTAGGTCAAGAAAATATGAATTTTTTCCCTGGTTTTGACCCCCCCAACACTTGTTTTAGTGTTTTAAAACACTAAATATGTGTTTATGAACTTGAAGAGGAAACTGTCATTCAGATTGATGTTCTGTTGGTTCCCACATTTTATAATTAAATCTATGGTCGTTGTCCCATGATTTCAGGGAAATACAACATCAGTTTCCTAGTTTTGACCGCATGACACCTGTTTTTAAAGGCTTTTATACCTTTTATAAGTGTTTACCGAGTTGAAACTGGGAAAAAAAGCATGGATTGTTTTCAAACTTATGGATAATGATCTATAATTTATTTTTGACATGTAGGAATCAACAACACATCAATATGGAATAATATGTGGTCAGTATAACTCAAAATGCATGTTTTCTATATAAGAGTCATTTTGATTTTTTTTATGGAAGTTCTATGTTTTTTTAAAATGTTTGAATGTTCTATTGAATTTATAATTTACCTCACTGGGATGATCTATATGGTAGGAAGTTTCTTTGGGGATCATGTTGGTCATCGAGCTGAAATATAGAAACAAATGAATTTCCTATTTGAGACTGCCATTGATCTTATGTTTTCATATAAGAGTCTTGTTATAGCACTTTTTCTATCAATATCGCAATTTCTTTTTGTGACTCATGATCAAAAAATGCTACATGAACCCCCACCAGGTGTAGTAGTAACTAATGATGCCTCCCTACGAAATACAACTAAATGAGTAGGCCCAGAACCCATCCTTCATGCATGTTTGGGGTGATCCTTCCCTAAAAAAATTCCAATTGCATCATTCTGGGAAACCAATGATGATTGGGAGGGGTTTGCATCCTAGACTTCTTGAATATTAACATGCTAATACAAAAATAATAACAATGATTTTTTAAAATATCTGAACTTTATTAGTAATGATAATTACTTACTCCAACATCTTTGGAGGGGTGATTTACAAAACTGCCATCAGGTTTCCTATTCACATTAAACCACATCTCTATTCTGCCACCAGAGTGGTCTAATTAATTTGATTTTAAAAAAATATAAAAAGGTTATACAAAATGTTGAATTATAATAAAATGATATAAATAATAATTAATAAAATACAAACCAAAATTTTTTTCTAAAAAAACATTGAGACCCAATGATGTGAGGAATGAATTTATTCTCATGATTCACAGTATTTATTTTACATAATTCCTACAAAAAATAACAACATTAATATAAAAAATATACTTGTATAGTGTTAATGTTATTAAGATACTATAAAATATTCATTTACCTCATGATATGTGTCTCTATTGATATTGACAAAGTGCTTCCATTGCTCATAAGAAATGTATCCAGGAACATTCTCAAACATCTGTCGTATGCTTAGAAATGTGTTGTTAGAGTGAGGCTATAACCTCCATTTAAAATCTCTCCATTTATTTCCAAAATTTTTCAAATTTCATGGGTGTGAAAAGGATTCAGGGACATCAAAATAAAAAAAACATCTAGAAAAAAACATAACACTTTATAAGTACATTGCATAATTTTACTCATGTATTTTAATTAGTTATCAAGGAATGTTAAATTAATATTACCTTTACTTGAGTATAAAAAATATCATTATTCCAAGATATAGGAACATACCACTAGTATTTATAATTGATGGAAAATATCATTGTCTCGTAATCCAGATTCCAAAGAATCTTCCCATATATTCTGGTAGCATCACTGGTAGGTACTCCCAAACTCATCAAATAGAATAATAATCTTGAAGTATTTAAAGTCCCAAACATCTTATATACTCACTATATTTTACTTTATCTTTTTGATCAATTCATTAAAAATTTAATAAAATATAAAGTTTTAAAAAAATGACATACATACTAGTAATGGTAACTTTCCAATATCCCCTAGACGGAAGGGTGACCAACTGCTCCATCAAGAGAGGTGAATTAGACAGTGGGCTACGAACGACATCTCGGGAAACAGCTCACTCTCTAGTAGTCTCAGGTACAACGAAATCACTAGGATCCACAGAAGATGATGGTAGTGGTGGCGTTCTCTGAGATGTTGATAGACTAAGATCCTAGAATATTTTATTCTCTGAATTCCTACATTTAAAATGGTAAGGTATATTACATATATAAAAATGAATCAAATAAAATGGGATGAATCAAATAATGAACATTTTATTACTAAACTAAAAGATAAAAAGATGAATCAAATAAATTATTATTTCTCACAAACATGGATGAATGGTATAAATCAAATAAAAGATAATGGTGTATTTTAACCTAGTGTTATAACTAAGAAGGGTTCCTTCCATTGAAAATTTAGCTTCATTGATCAAAGTTTGAACCATATCTCATGATCTAAATAAGACCTAGAGAACCCCTATAAAAATATAAATGCAATGTATAATTTATTTATATATCATGATATGTCATGAAAACCCAAAATATTCAACTATATATGTCTTTATTCTATTTAACCGGTTTAGTGCATTTTTTTCAAAGGCCTGTTGAGGCGCATGCCTTGGAAAGGGGTTTGGTGAGGCGTGTCTATAGAGCCTCGCCATCAACAAGTCACAACAACTTAGTTGAGTCATTCCAAAGGTGCTCTCCTCGCCAACCCTTCCTTGAGGCGATCAAGTGCCAGACACTATGATGGTGTGCCCCACCCTCATCTTCCTTGATGTTGTGATACAGTATCGAGTGGCAATATTGAACCAAATGATAGGGTGGGGCTCTAAAAAATTTCATTTTAATCAGGTTGGATATAACAGGGAGGCGAACAAGAGGCATGACAGGTGCACACAAGGTTGAGAGCCGACAGCGCTGGTAGGCATAAAAGCAGAAAGTGCCGGCGGTGAAAGGGGTTTTGTGTGCACAAGAGAGGAAGACGTTGCATCATGAAAAAAATGGTGTCTTTGTTATATATAATATTAAATTTAAATAGTATTAATAATACATGATAATCTATTTTTTAAAATTAAAAAAAATTCTAATTTTATAAAACATGTAACACATGTTTTGACATAAAAAAACTCAATTTTGGTGGTGACACTATTATTTTATTTACAGTTTATGAAAATGATGGTGATGTTTTTGATTTATGTTCCTAATTATACTATTTATGTAACATGCATCCTTTTTATTTTCAAAAACCTAATTAAGTTTATAATAATATTACTATGTTTTATTTCTTTCATTATAAATTGATTTATAGAATATATGAAGTGGGTTTTTTTTAAATTTCATGTATATAATTATTTCATGGGATCCCTAGTTTCGAGAGGTGCACGCCACATTCCCAAAAGGTAATTGTGCCTTATTGCATCACTTTACTTGACAACACTGGTTTCGTGGGACTTCATGTTGTTATATGAATTATATAAATTAAATTTTTTCACATAACATCAAATCGGATGTTCCATCAATTTGATCTAAACATAAAAAAAAGATGTTAACATAAATTTTAAAAAATTTATTATGATTTTCAAATAAAATAATATAAAATTAGTCATTTTACTCAACAAAAATAAAATTACACACTATAATTAGTTCTATTAAAAAACATGTTAGTTAAAATAAAATCTATGAAACTATGTTTCTTATTACAGTTACAATAAAAAATAATTGATTATCATACAAAAATCCAAATAACACATAATTAACCAATAAAAAATTTAAGATGAGAATGGTGAAACCTTGAAGGGGGTTGGCGTTACCACTGAGGGGGGATCCGAGCCAGGCAGAGGGTTCTCGTAGGGGGTCCAAATTTCTACCGAAGAGGGGAACTGAGATAGGATGAGGGAGGTCAGAGGGGGGTCGTGTTTCCAGTGAGCTATCAAGAGGGGAGGTTAGGGAGAGAGGGTCCCGGGGGTATGGGTCAGAGGTTGGGTCACAGGATCGTATAGAGGGAAAGGGGGGTGGGGAGTTGGGGATGTTCACTTCACCATTGTAACGGTCATATGGGAGGTCGAAGGGGGTTTTCATCAATGGATATCGGTCTAGAGAAAAGGTCAGAGGGAGTTTGGGTCATCTGTGAGCTAGCCATAGAGGAGGCCCAAGGTGGGGGAGGGTCATAGGGTTTGGGGGTCATGGACCATTGTGAATAAACTGCCGCTAACGATCATTTTTTTTGTAGTGAGGATCTATAGTAATAGGGTAAGAATTTTTCATGGACAAACTCAATATTATAGACATATCACAGTTATATCTATTTATGCTTATGACACCCATGGGAGATCCCTTTAGAGATTCTAAAATGAACCCAAAATCCTCTCCTCTCTACATTTGAATACATTTGTCCAAACCTAATTGGTTTAAAAGGTCAACGGGAGGGGTGAAATCGTCCAATCAACCACTACAAGTAGGATCACAAAGTTAGTCAAACCCACCAATGACAGTAGAGCCCTCTACTTTCAACTAAATGTATAACCTTCTAAATACATTCACTTTAACTCCTATAAAATATTCCAGGGAGCAACCTCATGATGGAAAACACAGAACTTTGGCTCAAATGTATGATATCTTGAAATAATTATACTTAGTTCCATCTAGACTATCAATCCTGGATTTTATCAATTTATCAAAAGACCTGTGGGAAGACCTCACATAGGCCTTTGTTTTAGTTTTAATTTAACTTATTTTTTAATGTTTTTATTATTATTATTATTATTATTTATTTAAAATTTTAATCTTCATTTTTTTATCTAACAGTGTCATCTATGTAAAATAATTTTCTTCAATGTATCTCTGTATTTTATTTTGGATAGTTTGTGTATGATAATTTATGTTTGTGTAAGTTAATTGGATATCTAATCGTTTAATGTGAAAATTAATTTATAATTTGTCTATTTAAAATAATCAGAACTAAAGTGCATAAAATATTTGGTTACCCTATAAGTTAATTGAATCAATGGGTGAGGAAGGTGAGTAAAATAATTTTGGGAAAGATAACATTTTACACACTCCTTTTTCGAAAGATAAATGATCTTAATCAATATATATTATGGGATAATTTTTTAAAATGGTTTTTTAAATTTTTTTAAAGGGATAGGGTTAGAGAAATTTCAAAAAAAAAATTGAGAAGCGTGAACTCCATTCACGCTACTCCATTCTAAGAAAGAATAGTAAACGGGGTTCATGATTTTCCCTCTACCACCAAGGAAGCATGAACCCCATTCATACTTCCTTCGTGACATTCAGAAAGGATTCATGAATGATGTTAACGCCTCATGTCAGTCAGTTTTTATAAAAGGGGTGTCTCCCCCCCCCTTAAAATTTCATTCTTCTGCTCTTATTTTTGTTCTAAATCCATGTAAGAATTGTTTGTCAACATATATTTTCTTCATTTAATAAGTTAAAATCATTATTTAAAATTTTTATTGTTTAATTTTATTTATTTTGTTTGTATGATTTATTTATTTAATATATATAATGCATGAATATTTTGATGTATAAAGCTGTTTCTTTTGTATGATTTAATTTATGAATTAATTATTGTTTGTTGTATGATATAATTTATATTACATGTTTATTAAATTTAAATATAGTATTTATATAATTCAATTGTTATCTATAAAATGTAATTTATAAGGAAATAATATTTTTTAAAATGTATATAGTTGTACATTATAAAAGATATTATACTTAAAGTAATAAAAATTTAAATCATAATATTTAATACACATAATTAATTAGTAAATAATAATTTTAATTAATAAATCTACATTATATTAATTATAAATAATTATTATTCTAAGTAATAAAGTATAAAATATAATTACTTAAATTTTGGAAATTATATGAATGAAAAAAATATTATATATACATATGCAATTTAATAAAATTTAAAATAACATAAGTGTACAATATTTTAATAGTTATTATGTAAGTGTAAATAATATTACTTTTAATTAAATTTAATAAATGTTTTATAATTAAATATATATATACATGCACACATTGAAAGGTTAAAATTTTGGAAAGAAGGTGTAGATATTTATTATATATTACATCTAGTTATAGGTAATGTTATATAATATTTATAACATAATAAGTATACCAAAAAACATGTTTAGAATATTGTGTGATGACCGGTCTTGAGATGACCGACCAATGCATAATTGAAATTGCATGTCTTTTTTTGTGTATGTGGTTATATAATTTTTAATAATTTCATTTTGTTTTCTATGTTGATGACATGCGAGTCATCCCTCTCTATGTATGTAAGGACTTACATGTCTTCCTAAAAATGTTATGTATTTCATACCCCAAGACCCCCTCACTTGCATGTGACTAACTTTTTAATTAAAAGAAGTTCAATAAGAGGAATTTGATGAAGGATGTTGTTGTTTGAAAGGTGACTGGTGGTTGCTAAAATATGTGATAATATGGAATCTTGGATTTCACCCATAGTTTTTGGTTAGTTTATCAGATAATGATAAATTATTCCATATAATAAATCTCAAGATCAATCCATGGTTTGATATTCATAAGTAATTAAAATTTATGAAACACTTGATGATCTGGTATAGTAATATATAACGTTTTATTTAATTTTATTTAGTTATAATATCACATTAAATATAATTCAATAGTGAGGTTATTTATATGAGGCAAGGTTTTACTTATAGTTTGGCACACAAAACTAAGGATTGTGTCTGATATCTGATCGTCATCAAGCGATTATCGAGTCCATTGATATTGATGGTGTTTCACAAAGATAACTAAATGCTTATCATCAATATTTCATTAGACATATTACAAGTAATGTGAATAATTATTTAAGAGAAGAGACCATAAAAAAGGTGATCCTCAAGTTGGGTATGTTTTGCTAAAGTTTATTTTTTAAAAAAAAATTATTGTCCTTTTAAATACATGATTCTCTTATGGTTTCAGCATATGATCCCCAACAAGAAAGATTTGATCAATGACATGAATATATTCTAAGGTATAATGAATATTTGTGTGACTATATTATGTATATTTCAAATGATAAATGGTCATTAGCATATGATGGTGGGAGGAGATATGGCCATATAACCACTAATATAGTGGAGTGCATAAATGGGGTCCTCAAGGGTGTATGAAAACTAAGGATCATAGATATAGTGTAAGATAAATTTTATATATGTGTGTACTACTTTATTGAATGGTACCAATAGGCCAATCAAGTGATGGTAAATGGAATGTGTTTTACTCAACATTTCAAAAGTAACATTGATCGGATACTACATGACGCATCAAGATTTCATGTTCTAACCGTTGAATGGGTATATATGCACTTTCATTTAAGATATTTCTATGATTAGTTTACATGCAATAGTGGTCGAGTTTTGGTGTTAATGTTGGATAATAGGTACTATGATTACAGCAACTTCTAAGCATTAAGATATCTCTGTGCACATGTTCTTGAAGCTTGTGCATTGATAAATGTAGCAACCTGGCCCTAGAAACCCCAAAGCCAGTGTCAGCTATCAATTACATTGGACATCATTTCTAAGGAACATGAAAACCTATACCATCAATACATTTCACAAGATGGTTTAAAACTATGGATAGAAACCCATTAAATTTGTACAACTTATTTTTCTCATGAGAATCTGTTGATGCATCGAGGGGCTATAGAAGGATGGGACCCAACATGTGATTGTCTGTCAAAATTATTCTTCATATATAATAGTCAAAATAAATAATATTCCTTATCAAATATCTGTATTGAATAAATAATACATAATAATCAATATTTCCCCCATTAACCAAATAACTTTCAAAGTAAACAACACATGAAAAATGGTATATAGTTTCAGAAATGAACATATTCATGATAAATGATATGAATAATTATGGGAAATTCAATGTCTAATTATCATAGGAGATTGAATATTTTAAGAGGACTGAAAAAGGAATCAAATAAGTGAATGTGAATATTATCCTTGTCCAAATCAATCATAAACCATCCATACGAAGAATATGGATAGTATCAATACATCATATCCCAATTGGAATAAAAATAAATGGTTTTTTTCATTGATGGATGGATGAATTATAAAAATATCTTTTAAAAATTTTCTTGAGGAAAATATCCTTTTGTTTTGAAAAACCATTTTAAAACATTTTATTTAAAAACTAACCTTTTAAACATGAAATAGAAACTTCAAAGAAATGAAGCAGGGTAAATCTATACTTTTTGTATGTGTTAAAAAGAACATTCCTTTATCAAGGTAAAAAGGTTATAAAATTCCTTATTAGGAAAGTGAAAAGAATATTCCTTTGAAAACATTGGTAAAAGAAATAAAGGGTAAGAATGAATTTAATAAATCATTTTTAAAGGTTAAAAACATTTTTTAAAACCCTTTTAGAAAAAAGGTTCTCTGACTAAAGAGTGAAATGAAGTCAAGTTTTCTTAAAAATATTTTCTAAAACATTTTGATTACCAATGAGTAGAAATGGTTGTATTACTTAATAAAGGTCATAAATAACCATAAGAGAAGAAAATTTAGGGTTTTATTATAAAATGATCAAATAATTTCCTTTGATGTAAATTTATGTGTAAAAATACCAAACAAAATGAGAATGTAAATTAAACCCTTGAAAAGATTATAATATTGAAGTGAGCATCAATAAATGAATAGATTGTGTGTATCAACTATAAAATACATATAGAAGAGGAAATTCATCAATATATAGTCAAAGTTATTATATAAATAATCATATAATATTAATAATAAAAAGGAAGTCGTTTAACCCAATGAAAAATTAATTGGGTTATGAAATCTATCTTCCACTTGGTAACTTTTAAATCAAGTCCCCTTAAATGAAATAATTCAAATTGAAACTAAAAATATCATACATAATGAATGAATAATGAAATTATATGGAAAAGTGGAAGTATGTAAACTATATATAAGAAATTAGCTGCACAAAAATCATGTGATTATTTCAATATAAATTTAACAATCAAAAAAGTAAGTGAGATTTCAAATATAATAATTAAAAATGTTCTTGAGGAGAATAATCTTTAAACATTCCAAATTTTTCCATACCACTTTGAAACATTTGATTCATAATATCTATAAATGAATAAAATTAAATGAAACTTAGAAAATCATGAGAATAAAGAGATTCCTAATATAACATGTCAAATGTTAGTATATACACCATTTAAAATAAACTAGGTACATAAAAAAATAAGCCTCAAGGGAATGTAAATTGAGACGAAATCCCTTACCTTGAATCTGATTTGTCTCATGTGTCTTTATATTCTTGAATAATAAATTTTTTTAATTATTTTCATTCTTGAGAAAATTTTCCATTTTTATCAAAACGTTTATTTCACTTGTTACTATTTTTTATACAACTACATAAACAATTATTTTTACGTCGGTTGTTTTGACCAAATTTGTTTATGTGCCAAAAACAACTTTGGTAAGACAAATATGGTTAAAGGAGTCATTATATAATATCACCTGAATAATAATCTCGAAATAATTATATATCAATTATACTTTTACAAATAATCATTAAATATGGTTATGAAAAATGAATCAACATTACAATCGTGGGGATGGTAGGTCATACGTATGCATGAGTAACGTTCCCATTTTTCAATGATTGTTATAGAAAGAAGGTAAGTAACACCATATCTTTAAAAAATGATCATTATAAAATAAATATGATGTTATTTAATCATATATACTTATATATATAATTTTTGGGATGTAAAAGTAATAACATCGTTTCGAGGAGGTGGTTGTCAGCACATCCATGACTGACATTATCACTTTTTAGTGTGTGAAAGGGTAATAAAGAAAATGATATATATATATATATATATATAATTTAAAGAAATTTAATTATGTTATTAATATCATATAGATGTTTTTAATGTCTCATATGTTTAATTATAATCATCCTTTATACATTACATGTATCGTGTGATCGAATCACATCGCTTTTAGGAGGTGTAGTCCATACTTATTTATAAAAAATGTAAATTATAAGTTTATACGTTATAAATGAACTAAATATTCATAAAGACATAATAATTATAATATATATCATATATAAATATATTTTGCATCATAGTTACTACCATGAGAGGCAGTAAAGGAAGAACAAATAATCATCATTTTATGGGGCCGTAGTTCATCATTCACATAAACAGTATGTTCATTACCCATTAGATAGGAGTACGTGAAAGTGTAGGTAGAACCCTTAACATATAATAATAGTATTATATTGAGTATACTTTTTTTCTATATATTCATGGAATAATAAGAGTTTAGGGGGTGGATAATGGAAATAAAACTAATATGCTTAAGGAAAGATTGCCTCTTAATCAGGTAACTCTTTTGGGTTTATAGCAAAAGGCTTCCTTGGGTTACTTTATAACCAAGGTGGTTTATATGGGATTATAGTAGAAATTTTTATGAACTATTTGGGATGATCTTGTTCAATAAACTTTGGCTTTATAGGAGTGAGGAAGTGGGAGAGGTGGTGGCCATTTAGAAAGGAGGAAAAGGACTCATTTGGTATTTTTGAAAAGAAGTTAGGTGTACCCACGTTTTTACCTAACCAAAGTCATAAAAACCAACCAAACTAAATAATGGAAGGTAAATGGACAAAATATGTCTATAAAATGGGGTTTTTACATGTTTCTAGGTCATTTGAGCCCTTTTTTTAATGTTTTAGTTCTTTATTATGCTTAATTTTGCCTTAATAATTGTAATTAATTTTAATTAATTTCACTGATTTTTTGGTCAAAACTAAGTTAATATTATTATAAATTATAAATTATTCTGATTAAAAAATGGAATTAATTTTTTCAAATTCCAATCACAGAATTTCTAGAAATTAATTTTAATTTAATCTCGTAAATGGGGATGACAATGCCGGTTTTTAAATAAAAAACATCTGAAAGTTTATTATGTTTTTATAGTCATATTCAAAGTGAAATTGATTCCAATGACATAAATTGGATTAATTGAAAAAATATGATCTAAATAAACTTTAAATCCAATTTAAATTATTATATAAACTTATAAATAAATTAGATGAAAAAGTAGTTTTGAATTAAAATTCAATATTTTCACTTTTAATTAAAAAAATGAAACTTCATGGAAAAATAAAAAAAATCACCATAACCTAATTTTTATGGTTTTATTTAAAATATTAGTTTATATTGATATATAATATTTATATAATTTCCAAAATTGGATTTAAAATATGATCCCCATTAAAAAGCGGTAAAAGTTCCTTAATAAAAATATAGTATTTTATGCATAAAATTGAGATTATTCTTATCTTATGTCCATAAAATCTATTGTATGAATATGAAAAATATTATATTTAATATATAATAAATAAATTACATTAATATAACTAACTAATTGTAATTAATTTAATTTATTATGGTAAAACATCTTTGTGAGCATAAAAAATATTTTCTATAAAATATTCGGTTTATTTTCAATTGGTTCTTATATTCATTTCTAATTAATTAGTAAATAATGAATTCAATTCATATTTGTTTAAACCATGTATTTTCATATGTTAGATAATATTATTCAAAATGGCTAGTTTATATATTATAATATTAAATAATTATATTTTAATAATATATTGTTGTTTCTTGAAACTCAGACTTGCGTATAACGCAAGTCATCGAAAAAAATCATTGTCGCATGCAATGTATGCTAACTCAGTGTCTCATGAATTTAAAGACAAAAAATATATTGAATATATTTAAAATATTAAATATATTATAATGTCTCAAGATATTATATTCTCTTGCGTGTTTGGTGTTGTGTGTCATACATGCTATCGAATACAATGTTCCTACTTTAGATTTTTGGGGCGTTACATTCTCCCCACCTTAAATAAATTACATCCTCAAAATTTAAAATTTATATTAGTTATAGATTGTCTGATATTTTCCTATGTTTAAAATCCCACATCATGATAATGGTTTTTAAAACATAATCTAGAAAAGAGAGAATGGGCATTACAAAGGTCACATGGACTAACATGTAACTATGTCTCTAAGTAGGAGAACATTAGTGGAAAGTAGAGATATGTACATGGAGGAAAATAATAAATATTTATTGGGATTAATTGAGGTCATAAATCAAAAATAATTTAATGATCAATAGAAAGTTGAGGACCTCAAAGTCATAAATATGCAATGATTTAGAAGACCATCAGTTCAATAAAAATTAAGGTATTAGGAAAACCTTTTTTTATCATTATCCTAATGTTGAGTAATAATTTTATTACCTAATATTATAAGTAAATTCACTTAAATGATATGTTTTCATTTCATGTGAATGATTCCATCTTTTGTTTGTGCTTTGATCAAATTCCAATTTATCCATTACTTCAAGAAATGGGTATCCAAAAATTAACTTTGATGCCTGAAGCAATAAAATAAATTTTTAATATATCTTAAAGACCATAAAAGAGTGAAAAGTCTAACTATTTGTCTCTAACTATTCTCTAAAGCCAATATGGTTAATACATTAATCTATAAACCTAATAATAAACACTATAGGTTTATCATTAGTATTTATTCACCAAATTGTTCTACTAAAAACAAGTCATATTAACCAAGACATTTTTTAGGTAAGTGGTTGGCATCAAACCCTTATCATCCTTCGATCATGGGTTTAATTCCCACAGCTTTTCCATATTTTATTAGTTGTCACATGGAATATAGTTTTTCCTTTTCTAAAACCATATTAACATAATTTAAAAAATAAATATGATGTGAATACTTGAAATTTAATCATTAAATAGCCTAAATTTTTAAATATAACCCTAATACATAAATACTTCACCCATTTATTTTTTCATAGGTCCTTCTTTGCTCTAGGGTTTATCTATAATATCATATATAGACTTTATAAATCATGACACAGTATCTTTAATCTAAAATTCCTTAGGTTTAACTTAGTTCATTCATTTTCCCAAAATATTCAAATCCTTAATAATTGTGTGTAAATAAAATGTGAATTATCCTAAGATTATCCCCTGATTGTGTCAAACTAGGTGTGCAGTAAGGCCTATTTTCATGAACTAGGTTACGTCGAGTCAGGCCCGACAAAACTTTTTAGAGTTGTTACTCCTAGGTATATATGTTCCAAAACTATGCCCACTTTTTGTATCCATACAAGGATGTATTTCTAGGAAAACTAAATAATATATACTTTACCAAAAATCTAGGGTGTTCTTCTTTACTTATTCTCAAATTCCACCTTAAGGAAATGTTATATAATCTATTTTTTCATAAATCTAGTTCCCAAGGATGATATTATAATTCCTTTTATACCAACTATAGTGAAATAATCCTAGAAATCCTAGAGCTAGTGTCAACTATTAATTACATTGGCATGATTAAAAGAATCAAATCCCTAAGGTCTGAAAGTTTATAAGTCTTGGTAAAATAGATACATAAATGAGTCTCGTATTAAAATTAATATTCCAATTAAAACATATATTTTTCATTAGAGTATAATAAATTTGAGATTAACTTTATTTAATCTAGCATATCCTTGCATAACTTTCTCATTATACTTCTTGAGTTCTTGAGGTAAGGAAAATAATAACGGTGATCTCAAATTCTCAGTAAGGGTAAATTATAATGGAAGAAATAATAGATCAAAGAGAATAATAATTATGGAATGGTAAATAACTTAACACACATACCATATAATCAACAAACTGAGAAGGAAGTGCATAATCAATATTCCAAGGTAATAAATGTAAACACATTCCATCCAAATAACTAGATAAGGAAAAATAAATATGGAAAGGTAATAAACTGAAACACATTCCATTAAATCAATGAAATAAAAATAAAATTAATCCATATATATGTCAATGAAAAATATCATGGATATATAATAAATGAATATAAATGAGGTAATTGTTTAATTATTGGATGTCATGTCTAAGGAAGATGAAAACATATATTGGCAATACCTTTCACAAGAAGGTTTAAAATGACGGATATAACCCTATTTAATTTTTGTAACTTATTTTTCTCATGACAAACTATTGATTCATCTAGAGGCTATATAAAGTCTAAGCCCCACTCTTCATTGTCTATCCAAATCATTCCTCATATCGAATAGTCTAAATAAATAATATGCTTTTTCAAATATCCGTATTGAATAAAGAATAAAAAATTATCAATATTTCCGTTAATAATCAAGTAAATTTCAAAGTAAACACCATATGAAAAATAGTATATGTTTTGGGAAATTAACATTTCAATGATAAATGATATGGATAATTAGGGGAAATTCAATGTCTAATTATCATAGGAAATTTAATATTTCAATGGTACTAACAACGTAATCATAGAAGTGAATTTGAATATTATCCTTATCCAAATTAATCATAAACCATCTAAAGTAAGAATAAGGATGGTATTAATACATCATATCTCAGGTAGAGTAAAAATAAAGGGCTATTATCATTGATGAATGGAAGAATTATAAAAAGTTCTTTTAAAAACATTCTTGAGAAGAATATAAATTTGTTTTGAAAACCCTTTTATTTGAAAATCACTTTTGAAAATATTTTCATTAAAAATTAACCTTTTAAGCATGAAAAGAAATCTTCAATGAAATTATGGTAGGTAAATATTTACTTTTTGTACGTGGTAAAAAACATTCCTTTTACGTGATAAAAATGTTAGAAAATTTCTTGTTCGGAAAGTGACAAGATGATTCCTTTGAAAACATTGCTAAAATAAAAAAGGGGTAAAATTTATTTAATAAATCATTTTGGAAAGGTTAAAAAAAATTAAAAACCTGTTTAGAAAATAGTTTTTTTACAAGAAAATAGGTTGTCTGAATAACGAGAGAAATGCATTCGCTTTTCTTAAAAACATTTTCTAAAACATTTTGAGTACTAAAGAGTGTAAAATGGTATTATTACATAATAAATGTCATGAAAAACCAGAGGAGAAGAAAATTAAATGGTTTATTAGATAATGATTAGATAATTTCATTTGATGGATATTTAAGTGTAAATAATCCCAAACAAAATGAGATTGTAAAGTAAACCTTTGAAATGATTATGATGTTGGAGTGAGTAACAATCATTGAGTAGATTATGTGTATAAACTATAAATCTGCATATATAAGTGGAAATACATCAATAAATAGTCCAACTAATTATATAAATAATCATATAATATTAATGACAACAAATAATTGGTATAACCCTATGAAAAAGGAATTGGGTTATGAAATCTTTTTTATACTTGGTACGTTTTAACTCAAATCCCCTTAGATTAAATAATTCAAATTAAAACTCAAAATATAATAGAGAATGAATGAATCATGATATTATATGAAAAAATGGTGGAATTTATACCATATATAAGAAATTAAGAGCATAATAATTAATTGATTGTTTCAATAGAAATTTAACAATCAAAAAAGGAAGTGATATTGCAAAAATAATTATTAAAAATGTTCTTGAGGAGAATAATATTTAAACAATCCAAAGTGTCTCATGCCACTTTGAAACATTTGATTCATAATATAAATGAATGAAAAAAATTAAATGAAACTTATAATATCATGAAAATAAATATAATCATGATATAACATGTAAAATTAAAGTATATACACCATATAAAATAATTTAGGTTTATAACAACAAATATGTCTCAATGGAATGTAAATTGAGACGAAACCCCATACCTTGCATCTTATTTTTCTCGTGTGTATTTATATTACTAAATAACAAACTTATGTTAATTATTTACTTACTTGAGAAGTTTTTTCATGTTTATCATAAATTTTATTTCACTTATTATTATGTTGTATACAACTACTTAAAAAATTATGTTTACGTCTGTTGTTTTGACCAAATTCAGCTTACATGTAAAAAACAACATTGGTAGGTCAACTATGGTAAAAGGGGTTATTATATAACATATACTGAATAATAATAGTGACATAATTATACATAAATTATAATTTTTAAAACAATCATTAAATATGGTTATGAAAAATGAATCAATGTTGCAATCATGGAGATGGTAGGTCATAATACGCATGAGTAACGTTTCCATTTTTCAATGATCATTATGGAAATAAGGTAAGTAACAAAATATCTTTCCAAAATGATAATTATATCATAAATACCTTGTTATTTAATCATATGTACTTATATATATAATTCTTGGGATTTAAAAGGAATCACATCGTGTTGAGGAGGCGGTAGTCCACACGTCCACTACCGACATTATCACTTTTTAGTGTGTGAAAGGGTAATAAAGAAAATAATATATATATATATACACATATATATATACATATATATATATTATTTCCATAAATTTAATTATTAATATCATATATTTTTTGGGTATTGATAATATTTTTAATTATAATCATCCTTTATAAATTCCATGTATCATGTGATCGAATCACATCGCTTTTAGGAGGTGGTAGTCTACACTTCCACAAACGGTGTTATCGTATTTACACAAAATGGAAAGTATAAGGGTATGCATTATAAAAGAACTAAAGATTCATAAATAAATAATACATATAATATATATCATATATAAATAGATTTTTCATTATAATGACCACTATGAGACGAAGTAAAGGAAGAATAAACAATCATCATTTTGTGAAGTGGTAGTTCGTCGTTCAAATAAATTGTATGTTCGATACCCATTAGATGAGAGTGTGTGTAAGTTTAGGTCAAACCATTAACATTAAAATATCCTAGTATATTTAGGATACTATTTGTATTATATAATCATGTAATAAGAAGAGTTTAGGGGGTGGATAATTGAAATGAAACTAAAGAACTTAAGGAAAGATGTTGCCTCTTAATCGGGTAACTCCTTTTGGTTTGTACCAAAAGGATTCCTTGGATTGATATCTGACCAAGGTTAATATTATAGGATGAGGGTTGTGATATTTATGAGATATTTGGGTAGATATTAGTCAAGAAAATGTGGCTTTAGTGGTGTGAGTAAGTGAGATAGGTCGTGGCCTTTTATAATGGAGGAAAAGGACTCACTTGGTATTTTTGAAAAGAAGTTAGGTGTACCCACGTTTTTACCTAAAAGAGTCAAAAAAACAAAAAACTCAATAATGGAAGGTTATTGGATTAATTATGTCCATATGGTGGTTTTTGGACATGTTTCTAGGTCATTTGGGCCCTTAAGATAAAGGTTTAGTCCTTTATTAAGCTTAATTTTTCCTTGATAATTGTAATTAATTTTAATTACTTTCACTAATATTTTTGGTCAAAAACTAAGTTGAACAAATTTGGAATTATAAATTATAATTATTCCAAATATGGAATCCATTTTTTCAAATTTAAATTAATGTAGTGTCAAAAACTAATTTAAATTTAATCCCACATATGGGACGACAATACAGGTTTTTAAAGTAAAAACGTCTGATAGTTTGCTATGTTTTTATAGTAAATTTCAAAGTGAAATTGATTCCAATGACCTGAATTGTATTAATTGATAAAAATATGATATAATTAAACTTTAAAACCAATTTAAAATATTATTTAACCATATAAATAAATTATATGAAAAATTTGTTTTGAATTAAAATTCTATATTTATCACTTTTCATTAAAAAATGAAACTTCACAGAAAAATAACAAAAATTCAAACTAACAAAATTTTTATGTATTTATTTAAAATATTAATTTTATTTTTTCATAAAATATTTATAAAAGTTCCAAAATTTTATTTCAAATAGGTTCTCCATTAAAAGGTAGTAAAAGTTCTTTAATAAAAATATAGTATTTTATGCTTAAAATTGTGCTTGTTCTTATCTTATGTCTATAAAATCTATTGGATGAAGATAAAAAAATATTATATTGAATATATAATAATTATATTAAATTAATATCACTCAATAATTTTAATTAATTTAATTAATTAGGGTAAAACATCTTTAGGGGCATAAAAATTGTTTTCTATAAAATATTTCATTTATTTTCAATTGGTTATTATTTTTATTTCTAATTAATTTGTAACTAATGAATTCATATAATATTTTTTAAAACAATTTATTTTCATAATTTAGTTAATACAATTCATAATTTTTTGTTTATATCATATTATATTAAATAATAATATTTTAATAATATATTATTGTTTGGTAAAACTCGGTCTTGTGTATAACACAAACCATCGAAAAAACTCGTTATTTTGTGTGACTTATGTTAACTCAGTGTCACATGAATTTCAAGCTATAATATATATTTAATTTATTTAAAATAGTAAATATATTATAAAGTCTCAGGATATTATATTCTCGTATGTTCTTGGTACTGGGTTTCATACCCACAATCGAAGATAATGTTCCTACTTTATATTTTTAGGGCATTACAATAAACATATCATGGGAGCCCTATGTTGACCCATTGTATCACATGATCACTTTGGTTAATTGTTATAGTGAAACTTGGATGCATATTTGTGACTTTAATTCTATCACATTGCCTTCTAATCATCTGACTATCATCTATTATATTTTATGGTTTCATGATTTTGTTTTATTTTTCAATTATGAAGTGTTCAATTTCTATCATTTTTTAAATTGTTTTCTTGATATTGCTAGGCTGAGCACCTAGGGAAGACCAAATTCTACTTGAATCAGAAATGATGTAACACCCCGAGCTTCCATGATACGCTTCTCAATCAATAATGCAATAGCGTGTGTTGTACGCAACCTCGAGCTCTAACACACACCACAACTAATTAAACTAGCCATTGTGAATAGTAATACCTAATTTTTGAAATTTTATAAATTTTATTTATCAAAATGGACTTCATTTTTGGATTCAGAATATCGAAATTAGCCTATGTTGAATTTTTGGTATTTTTCTGAGAACTTCTAATTTTTTATGAATAGTGAAAAATACTTAAAAACAACTTTTTAAATCAAAATAATTTATAGTGATAAATTATAATATTTAGTGGTATTAAAGTATAATTAGAATATATTTTTACCATTTTATCCAATGGTGGTCATTAGAATTAATTTAACATTGAAATCGGACATAAACAATTGCCAATCTTTTGATATAAATTGTTTCTTAGAAACACGCTATTTTTTGTAACAGCGGGAATTAATTATAAAATTAATTAACGCAACTTATATGTTTGGAATTTTTTAAAATAGAAATCATTTTTGAATTCAGAATATCAATTATATCTTACGGTGAAACTTTGGCATTGTTCTGAAAAACTTCAATTTTTGATGAATAGTGAAACCACTAAGTGGTAGTTAAATAACTGATTTTTCGATTAAATGAAATATTACCACTTCTCTGATTTGATTTTCAAAAATCTGACATACATGGTTGTCATTAAGAAGTAAAATGTGGTTCAATGAGATTAAAATAATTTTTTTGGTGAATAGTAACTTTTAAGTTTTTAATCGCGATTAGAGGTAATTAGTGTAGTTTAAGGTACAAATAATGTTTTAATAATATGAGATGAGCATGAAACTTTTCCTACACTTATTGGATGAGTCATGGCCGACCAAGAAAACCCATGGGTCAACTTGGGGACCCCATGGAGCCACTTTAGTTGGAAAATGACATTAATATATATTTATTTAATGTTAAAATTAAATTGACACAAACATGAGTTGTTTTACTAAAACAGTTTTTAAGTGGGGTTACACAAGTCCAAATTTTGATTATAAATATTCATTAGAAAGATAAAAAGATTTCCTACATCATATTATTTTTTTATAATTTTTAGACATTAAATAAATTAAATTATTTATGACATCATGATGATGCAGCGATGACCTCATTATTTAACGATTTAAATAAAATGGGAAGATAATGCAAACTCCAAGGCTTACACTTGTCCAAAGCCAATTGGATGAGGATATTTCGAACCCGTATCACCTTATCCTCGAATTATATAAGTGTGGGACCTTTAGAATCCGAAAAGCATTGTGTAATAATGTAACATTTCAATCTTTCCAAAAGAGCCCCTCCTCTCCACTTATAAAAGGCCCCCACCTCTCCCACCTTATTCACACCTTCAAACCATTTGGCTCGGCCAAACTCTGCCCAAATACTCTCCCAACATCCCTATCTTACTCCTAGAAGCCTCACTTTGGGCAGAACTCTTCCCAAGGAAGCCTTTGGCTCAAATCAAAAAGAGTTACCCGATTTTGAGGTAATGTCTTCTCTAATGTTGTTTTGTTTTATTTTTCTTCTCCAACCCCCTAAAATCTTTTTATTCATTTATTTTGTAACAACAACAGTATACTCAATATACTAGGATGTTGTTATAATAAGGATTAGAGCTACACTTACACACACCTACATCTAATGGTTAAAGAACATACAGTTTCTGTGGATGGAGAATTTCTCCCTCACGAAACGATGATTGTTCAACACTCATATAACACCTTCAAAAGTGGCCATTAAGATGTCACTATTTTTATATATGATATATAATATGTTTATGTTTTACTTATGCTTCTGTATTTCTCATTTATGGCATACTTTATGATTTCCATTATGGGTAAAACGCGATAATTTCATTTTAGGAAGTGCGGACTACCGCCCCCTCAAAGTGATTTGAATCGTTAATGCCATATGTGGGATGTATAAAGGATGGATTAAATGGTATTATACACTATATTATACTGGAATTATATTATACATTTATATCATTATGATTTCATTCCATTAAATATGAAATATAAATGAAAGTAGCGTTCATGCGTACGTACGGCTTACCGTCTCCATGAACGGTGCATTTCATTTCTTACATCTAAATGTTACGTAATATTATAAATGAATGTATATACTGGATATATAAGATATATATGACATCTAAATCATGAATATAATTCTGGAGATAATGGATATTCTACCACATAAGCAACTTGTAATTATAAGAAGTTTATTGTTGACTCAAGTACCAAAGATCGACAAAACGACCGTTATTAACTTAAATAATTACATAATGTTCATATCATTGTAATAAGTGATATAATAAGGATAATGAAATTGAAAATGGTTCTTAATAAGGTATATATTAACTCTAGTTTATTATTCAGGAGGTTAAAAACGGTTGAGTCAAGTCAAACACGAGGTAAGGGAATTTCTTAACCCAACTTCCATTATTTGGGTTAATCTCCTACTTTCAAATTATGTCATGATATTATTATGTCCTATCTTGTATTTTTACATTATTTATGTGTACTAATAGTGAATACATATTATAGATGTACTCTATTTTAAAAAAATGATCTTTTTAAGGACTTCGTCTCAATCCCTTTCATTGAGGCATATTTGGTTTTATACACAACTTTCTTTTATACAGTGTATAAACCCCTTTGACTTTTACGTTTATTCAAAAGGAATATTTTTTATACGAAGAATTTTGCTAAACGACAAAAGGGAATTTTTTTCTTTCCGTACTAATGCGGCGACAATGAATTCTCCGCCGCTGTGACCATTATTTGAGTTTCGTCTTCCTCTACAAGCCATCTTTTTTTTTAATGAAAAATAAATACAAAGTTTTAACTTTCTTTTATTTTGGTATTGAAAATGGTTTTGAAAGCGTTTTTATTATAACAATGTGTTGTATTGATATCTTGTGATTGAAATGTGGAAATGTTATGTTTCCTTTATGCATGTTTTATGTGATATGATTATGTTATGGTTTATGATATGTTTAAACCTATTCATATGAGGAATGTATTGGACTTAATAAGTGACGGGTGGAGCCCGCTATAGCTCCTCAATGCATCGGTAGGTCTCATGAGACAACTAGACGTGGAATTGGCCGAGGCCCTTTCCCAATTTGATTTATGGTTTTGGCCGAGGCCTTAATCATTTTAGACGTCTTGGCCGAGGCCTTGACAAAGTGTTTCAGAATGTCTGGCATTATACATTCCCTCATTATGAAAGTGGTTAATGATATTTCATGTGATTATTCAACCAGTAGAATATCCATGTGAAGAAGTAAATGGAATTATCTCATTTTACTTTTGCCATATTATGTTTATGTTCAAGTTTAAAAGGCTTTTGTTTTAGTTATACATTGCCTTAAATGTTTATGTTTATTTATGAAAGCTTCCGCAATATTTTTATCCTTACTGAGCATCTGAGCTCACCCCTTTCAATGTTTTAATATTTTCCAGGATGTGAAGAAGTATTTTATGAATGACCTGCAGGGATTGTCAGAATAGGATATGAGAGTGGACTATGGAGACTTTATTATTGTAGTTTTTCACTTTATGATGTAATGTAACGTTAATGAATGTATCTAGTGTTTCCAAGGCTACTAAACTAATCGGTCTTTCGAGACTTGATCTTTTGTGATCATGCCAATGTTACGAAGTAATGCACTGACTCCGGGTAGCTGGGGTCGGGGCGTTACAGTTGGTATCAGAGGCAGTTTAGTACTAACCTTGGAAGCTAGATTTAGATAAACTCTGATTAGAGCACATAGCCCAAAGATAGACTTTGAGGATTAATATAGAAGAACTTCCTAGAATTTTGGTATTATAGAGATGTTATGAGTTTTCCGAGCAATACATCCCTGTCTGGATACGAGCAGGTAGAGGCGGCTCTGGCACAGATGTACCTAGGGGTAAAACCCGAAAACACCGCTTTGAGCTAGACTCGAATGGGAACTGGTGCACGACAACGGGCCTTGCTGCACTCTTGGTTATGACACTCCCGGGGGATATGCTTAGGATAATTCTAAATTTCTTTACAAACCACTATGAACGATTATGAGTATATACATCCTCAATGAAAACCTTTTTATGATTATGGATTATATCCATAAATAGTTCAATTTATGTAAAGTATTTTACAAATATGGAATTATTTATTTTATTTCATAAACTAATCTAGTTTATGCCATTGTTTATAAATGGCGCCTAGTGGAAGGAATGGAAACCGTATCAATGCACGCACTCTGTGTAGGGATTGCCCTCCTGCTCAAGATAATTATTGTGGAGCTAGTGATACAACTGGTGCTGATCAGCTTCTCACCGTACTGGGACAACTCACGTAGGTTATGAATAATAACCTTACTCGTATGGAGTACCCCGATCCGCAACGTGGAGGATCAATGCTAGACCGTTTCATGAGGCAACAACCACCAACCTTCAATGGGAGTACAAATCCTATAGTAGCTGAGCAATGGATAAATTCCTTAGAGAAAATATTCCATGACTTGGGGAGTAGTGAAAGGGAGAAGGTTGTCATGGCAGTTTACCGCCTCACTGGAGATGCCGATCAGTGGTGGTCGCTGATTCAAAACACAAAGGAAGATGATGACGTATCGAATATGGAATGGAGGGAGTTCAAAGAGCTTTTCTTAGAAAAATACTTTCCTCGTGACCATCGAGCAGATATGGAAAGGCAATTTCTGAGTCTGAGGCAGAAGGAGGATGAGAATGTCGCAAAGTATGAGGCCAACTTTACAAGGTTAGCGAGGCATGCTGCCGATTATATACGTAACCCAAGGAGTAAGATTGATCATTTATTTGATGGGTTAAAACCATTTCTCCGTCGAGTTTTAGTATCACAATCCTTCTCATCATACGAAGATATTGTCTCATGTGCTATCAAGATAGAAAATGAATTCTCTAAGTCTTATGACAACAAAGTAAACCAAGAGAAGAATAGAACGGTGGAACAAGAGACAGATAAAGGGAAAAAGGGAAAGAAGGACTTTCCATTATGTGATAATTGTGGGAAGAATCACCCTGGTACTTGTCTAAAAGGAATGGGAGTTTGTTATAAATGTGGAGAAAAAGGTAACCAGGCGCGTGATTGAAAGGGAAAGAAAGAGGCTGTCAAAATTGAATGCTACAATTGTAGGGAAATGGGGCATTATGCAAATGAATGTCCTAAGCTTCAAGGAAACTTACCTCAGAAAAGACCAAGGGATCAAGGCCAATCTTATGCTGTGACTACAGTTGAAGCGGAATAATTAATGTATTGGTGCTTTTGGACTCAAGGATTATATTCTGGTTATAAGAATAATGTGATATATATAAAGATTGTACTACAGTACTTTTTGATTTCAGTAAGGTTTTAATATGATTAAGGTAATCATATTTTTAGTATGTGATAATAAGAGAAACTTTTCTTTGTTTGGGGAATCTGATGTTACAATTGATTTTGGAATTTAGAGACCTTTTAGAGAAAGTCTGGATGGAGGTATTTTGGATAACTATTAAGGTTGGAATGGATTAAGTTGAACCATGGATAGTATTGTTTAAGGTTAAAGCATTTCTGAAGATTATTTTTGGAATATTATAATACTATAGTTTTAGGAAAAGGACAACCTGCAGGGTGGGGAATAACCCGTCGCGTCGGACAAAGCTGCAGGAATCGAACCCACAACCATAGTGCGACAAGCCTTTATTTCCTACCACTATCCTACAGAAAGTCCCTGGTTATTACAAAATAGTTTTACTAATCTAAAGGGTATGTGTTAATATTTGGAACCTTATACAATTAGGATAAAAAGAATATTTTTGAGTTCCGTTACCATTTGGAGTAAAAGATGGGTTTGTGGTAAAAATTTATTAACGAATGAAAGTATACATAACAAGTATGTATATTCCCTTACGTTCTTAGTAAATCTCCTAAATAAATTCCTCAACATTATAAAAGGTAACTTAAAACAAAAATGTTGTCGGTTAACTTTTCCAACTGGGGATTCAATGACCGTTTAACCAATCACAAGTTTGTGATTTTCTTGTAGTTAAACTTTCTCCTAATCCTGTTTTCTATAACACTCCATCAGACCTGGATGGTTTGTTTCTCCTCCATATCCATATTTTCATAGAATCCTAGAATGGGCTATATTGGGTGACCTTTGTACTTATCTTGCTTTCTTTTAATGTTATATATTTATTAACCTTATTTCCGATGTGGGTTTTCCTTAAAGGTATTTTCTCTTTTCAACCTTTTATTTTTAAAGAAAAATTTCAAATTGCGAGGGCGCAATTTATTGAAGGAGGGGAGAATGTAACACCCCGAGCTTCCATGATACGCTTCTCAATCAATAATGCAATAGCGTGTGTTGTACGCAACCTCGAGCTCTAACACACACCACAACTAATTAAACTAGCCGTTGTGAATAGTAATACCTACTTTTTGAAATTTTATAAATTTTATTTATCAAAATGGACTTCATTTTTGGATTCGGAATATCGAAATTAGCCTATGTTGAATTTTTGGTATTTTTCTGAGAACTTCTAATTTTTTATGAATAGTGAAAAATACTTAAAAACAACTTTTTAAATCAAAATAATTTATAGTGATAAATTATAATATTTAGTGGTTTTAAATTATAATTATAATATATTTTTATCATTTTATCCAATGGTGGTCATTAGAATTAATTTAACATTGAAATCGGACATAAACAATTGTCAATCTTTTGATATAAATTGTTTCTTAGAAACACGCTATTTTTTGTAACAGCGGGAATTAATTATAAAATTAATTAATGCAACTTATATGTTTGGAATTTTGTAAAATAGACATCATTTTTGAATTCAGAATATCAATTATATCTTACGCTGAAACTTTGGCATTGTTCTGAAAAACTTCAATTTTTGATGAATAGTGAAACCACTAAGTGGTAGTTAAATAACTGATTTTTCGATTAAATGAAATATTACCACTTCTGTGATTTGATTTTCAAAAATCCGACATACATGGTTGTCATTAAGAAGTAAAATATGGTTCAATGAGATTAAAATAATTTTTTTGGTGAATAGTAACTTTTAAGTTCTTAATCGCGATTAGAGGTAATTAGTGTAGTTTAATGTACAAATAATGTTTTAATAATATGAGATGAGCATGACACTTGTCCTACTCTTATTGGATGAGTCATGGCCGACCAAGACAACCCATGGGTCAACTTGGGGACCCCATGGAGCCACTTTAGTTGGAAAATGACATTAATATATATTTATTTAATGTTAAAATTAAATTGACACAAACATGAGTTGTTTTACTAAAACAGTTTTTAAGTGGGGATACACAAGTCCAAATTTTGATTATAAATATTAATTAGAAATCTAAAAAGATTTCCTACATCATAGTATTTTTTTTATAATTTTTAGACATTAAATAAATTAAATTATTTATGACATCATGATGATGCAGCGATGACCTCATTATTTAACGATTTAAATAAAATGGGAAGATAATGCAAAATCCAAGGCTTACGCTTGTCCAAAGCCAATTAGATGAGAATATTTCGAACCCTTATCACCTTATCCTCGAATTATATAAGTGTGGGACCTTTAGAATCCGAAAATCATTGTGTAATAATGTAACATTTCAATCTTTCCAAAAGAGCCCCTCCTCTCCACTTATAAAAGGCCCCCACCTCTCCCACCTTATTAACACCTTCAAGCCATTTGGATCGGCCAACCTCTGCCCAAATACTCTCCCAACATCCCTCGCTTACTCCTAGAAGCCTCACTTTGGGCAGAACCATTCCCAAGGAAGCCTTTGGCTCAAATCAAAAAGAGTTACCCGATTTTGAGGTAATGTCTTCTCTAATGTTGTTTTGTTTTATTTTTCTTCTCCAACCCCCTAAAATCTTTTTATTCATTTCTTTTGTAACAACACCAGTATCCTCAATATACTAGGATGTTTTTATAATAATGATTCGAGCTAAACTTACACACACCTACATCTAATGGTTAAAGAACATACGGTTTCTGTGGATGGCGAATTTCTGCCTCACGAAACGATGATTGTTCAACACTCATATAACACCTTCAAAGGTGGCCATTAAGATGTCACTATTTTTATATATGATATATAATATGTTTATGTTTTACTTATGCTTCTGTATTTCTCATTTATGGCATACTTTATGATTTCCATTATGGGTAAAACGCGATAATTTCATTTTAGGAAGTGCGGACTACCGCCCCCTCAAAGTGATTTGAATCGTTAATGCCATATGTGGGATGTATAAAGGATGGAGTAAATGGTATTATACACTATATTATACTGGAATTATATTATACATTTATATCATTATTATTTCATTCCATTAAATACGAAATAGAAATGAAAGTAGCGTTCATGCGTACGTACGGCTTACCGTCTCCATGAATGGTGCATTTCATTTCTTACATCTAAATGTTACGTAATATTATAAATGAATGTATATACTGGATATATAAGATATATATGACATCTAAATCATGAATATAATTCTGGAGATAATGGATATTCTACCACATAAACAACTTGTAATTATAAGAAGTTTATTGTTGACTCAAGTACCAAAGATCGACAAAACGACCGTTATTAACTTAAATAATTACATAATGTTCATATCATTGTAATACGTGATATAATAAGGATAATGAAATTGAAAATGGTTCTTAATAAGGTATATATTAACTCTAGTTTATTATTCAGGAGGTTAAAGAACGGTTGAGTCAAGTCAGACACGAGGTAAGGGAATTTCTTAACCCAACTTCCATTATTTGGGTTAATCTCCTACTTTCAAATTATGTCATGATATTATTATGTCCTATCTTGTATTTTTACATTATTTATGTGTAATAATAGTGAATACACATTATAGATGTACTCTATTTTAAAAAAATGATCTTTTTAAGGACTTCGTCTCAATCCCTTTCATTGAGGCATATTTGGTTTTATACACAACTTTCTTTTATACAGTGTATAAACCCCTTTGACTTTTACGTTTATTCAAAAGGAATCTTTTTTATACGAAGAATTTTTCTAAACGACAAAAGGGAATGTTTTTCTTTCCGTACTTATGCGGCGACAATGACTTCTCAGCCGCTGTGACCATTATTTGAGTTTCATCTTCCTCTACAAGCCATCTTTTTTTTAATGAAAAATAAATACAAAGTTATAACTTTCTTTTATTTTGGTATTGAAAATGGTTTTGAAAGCGTTTTTATTATAACAATGTGTTGTATTGATATCTTGTGATTGAAATGTGGAAATGTTATGTTTCCTTTATGCATGTTTTATGTGATATGATTATGTTATGGTTTATGATATGTTTAAACCTATTCATATGAGGAATGTATTGGACTTAATAAGTGACGGGTGGAGCCCGCTATAGCTCCTCGATGCATCGGTAGGTCTCATGAGACAACTAGACGTGGAATTGGCCGAGGCCCTTTCCCAATTTGATTTATGGTTTTGGCCGAGGCCTTAATCATTTTAGACGTCTTGGCCGAGGCCTTGACAAAGTGTTTTAGAATGTCTGGCATTATACATTCCCTCATTATGAAAGTGGTTAATGATATTTCATGTGATTATTCGACCAGTAGAATATCCATGTGAAGAAGTAAATAGAATTATCTCATTTTACTTTTGCCATATTATGTTTATGTTCAAGTTTAAAAGGCTTTTGTTTTAGTTATACATTGCCTTAAATGTTTATGTTTATTTATGAAAGCTTCTGCAATATTGTTATCCTTACTGAGCATCTGAGCTCACCCCTTTCAATGTTTTAATATTTTCCAGGATGTGAAGAAGTATTTTATGAATAACCTGCAGGGATTGTCAGAAGAGGATATGAGAGTGGACTATGGAGACTTTGTTATTGTAGTTTTTCACTTTATGATGTAATGTAACATTTACGAATGTATCTAGTGTTTCCAAGGCTACTAAACTAATCGGTCTTTCGAGACTTGATCTTTTTTGATCATGCCAATGTTACGAAGTAATGCACCGACTCCGGGTAGCTGGGGTCAGGGCGTTACAAATGATATGGACTAGACTTAGAAACGGGGAGGGGGACTATGATGCATCATTTTTCATATAGAAGGTCATACTCGTAAGAGATGTTCTCAAGTGGAAGGACAGAGCTCCACTTCCCATCATCCATGACTGAGTCTGTGTATATTATCATGGATGTGTATATTTTTTCGCATGGAAACATTTCATTAATAAATCCTTTTATTTCTGACATGCTTTATTTCTATCCTGTTTCATCACGGATGATTTATATAAAATTAACTAGAATAAATTAAACTCCATTGGAGATCAATAAAACAAGAAATTAATATACTAAACCAAAAACATCGACCTCATATATTTGTTTACCGATTTTTTCCTCATAATGATAAATTATACATGCTAACTGTAAACCTCATTTTTCTTGTTGTATTTTTCTTAAAAAAACTTTCCAAATTTTAGTGAATTCACTATAAAAAAGTAACAATGATATCATTTGTGAGATGACAGGTCCTCTATTGCTCACATTCCAAGATAGAAATGTTTCATGGATGGTTTTAGAGGAACGTCCAGTGCCTCCTTTAAGTGTATATAGATCTCTCTATTCCCATCATGTTGCACCACCTCCCTCTATCATCCCCCATATTCATCATGTTGGTTTATATAACGTTGTGATGTGTGGATTTACCTTTGTTAACCATCATATCATTTCTACGTTTGTAGATAGATAGAGGTCAGAGTCACTTACATTCCATTTTATAGAGCGGAGATGAATATTACACTATAGGATGTGTCCATTATGTTGTGGATCCCCGTTGATTGTGTGGCTCTGATAGGACAAGTTGAAGAATATTGGTTTGAGATGGTTCATAGATTATTAGGAATTGTGGTCCATGAAGATAACAGGTTCATTGTCGGTAGTATATTATACTTGTCATGTATAGACCAGCATTTCACACATCTAGTAGATGATTTCAATGGGATCACGATACTACGATTTTAATGAGAATACATTTTGAGGTTGATCGGTGGTACGATTTTCATTGATCATTCCACTACATTTTAATATCTGATGTATTTACCTTTATTGAAGGTCTTGGACCAGGCAGGCCAGTATAGCTGGGGGTCTTCTTGTATCGCATATACGTACAAGGAATCATGAAGAACATATTGAATCAATAATATTTAGATCACATGATTCATTATTCTTATAAAAATGTGGATATAGGAGTACATGCCTCGCTTAGCTCAACATGCCCGTGCACCATTGACTGCAGATATTGTAGTAGAGTCTCTGCATGGACGATGGTATGTTATTATTTCCTTATAATTTCTAAATCAATTGTATAAATGTATATTATGAAATATAACTATATCAATTTTATCTATATATGGAGTCAGGCACATCGACATTCAGATACATTCAGACACCATGTCCACACCTACAGACTTATGTTGGACAGTCTTCGGCCAGACGATGTAAGTGTTTATTATTTATATAGTTAAATCTGTTTTTTTTTTACTTTACATTTATTAATTTATTAATTTATTATTAATTATTTTCATATTACATGTAAGTTATATACTGATTATATCACCCAGAGTCGTCCACAGTGTTGCACAGTGATGCTTTTTGGCAGCTCCTACATCGTTCCTTTGATTCATTTTCATATTGTTGAGTGGTATCTGACTAACAGAGTTATAAGGCAGTGTAGATTCCTTCATCTCATTCTTAACCCACCCAGTCAGTTACCTTCACTTCATTCCCAGAATATGTGAGGGAAGTGAGACTTTGATTGGAGGAGGTATCATGTAGGATATATTTATCTATGAGACAGATTACACGAGTCTCGATTATGAGGGTTGGGGACAGTATGTATGCATTTATTTGATCATTTGGATTATGAGCCCTAGTACTGTATGTCCCCAATCATATTTCTTACCCGACATGGATAGGGATTTCATGTCTTAGTGATCATTCTTTCTTCCACTGTTGAAATTTTTTTTATTAACATTACTTAACAGTAAAATTTGTTTTCATAGGATGCTCATATCACCTGTCTCCTTCACACCTCTGATTTAGTAGAGGGAAGCGTATTCGACCAGCCATATTTTCAAAGAGCTTTGATGGAGTTGGTTCCTCCCATGGATGAGATTTTTCATGGTATTTTCTTTGATTCTTCATATGTTGATGTTGCCAAGCCTGATATAGATGTGTCAGGGGGTGATGACCCTTTTGTGGATTCTGATGTTGTATAGGAGGAGAGTGTTCATCACGATCAGCTAGATGCTCCTCCGTCTTCTCATTCACAAATAGAGGCACAAAAAATAGATAGGGGATGATAGCATGATAGTTTTTTTACATAGATAAATGTTGAGTGGTCTGAGTTGGATACTTTATTACACTCTTATTTATAGGCATCCGCAACACAACGACCATCTTGTTCATATATTTATGAGAGTTCCAGCTAGCAGCCACTATCCTTAGGGGAGGGATAGGGTATAGACAATGAGAATATATATACACTGCCTACCACACAGGATGATGTGGAGATGGATGTCGACGATTATATACAGAAGCAACGTACACCCGAGCAGGGATATAGACATACACGACATGGATACATCATATATAAGTCTGGTTGTATCATAGAGGACCATCCAGAACACAGACATAGATTATATTGATGATACATGTTTTATGTTTTTTAAATCCTTATTTATAAATTATTTAAAAACATGTTAATATATTTCATAATGTTTCATAAATCAACCAGTACCCAACCCGTGCATTTTCATGGCATGATCATAATTAAAACGCTCATAATTTTGAGTTACTAAAACTTCTAGAAAAATTTAATATAGGAAGAAAATTAAATATAAGAGTAAATAATATATAATCCATGGAATAATATAAAATCATATCTTTAAATAGAAATCCTTAATTTTCAAGGAAACATTTGAACATGTCAAACATTAGTTCAGTCTATTCAAGATATTAGGTAAATCAATGTAGCCATGTTTTTGAATAATCTTAAATGTTAATGTGTCATGATTTAAATCAATTAAGACTAATCTTTAATGAAATGTTTATTCATCCAAATCATGAGAAAAATCTATGTACAAATAAAACAATTAGTAACCAAAATATGAGAAGTGATGAAAAGAAACAAACAATTTATTTGAACTGAAGTGTACAATTCATAATCATTCAATTACATTGTTCAATGTAGAGAATAATTCAATAGGGAACCATCTTCATGTTTCTTCCACAATGCTAAAAATAGAAGCATCAAGAATAATCATCCTCATTTGTGATAAACACCACATCAACATTAGATTAATTCACTAATAGTCATCGAACCTCGTATGAAACATCAAATTATGTCTACCTATATCAAGTGAAAATCCTCCATATACCTAATCGGCATCATATCTTCAACTCCTGTGCAGCCACATTATCAAAAAAGAAATGAAATTAAATAGTTATTTAGAAGTTTCACATAAAATAATATCATAAAAAACATGTGTCAATAAATATTTGTTGATATAATCAATGTTTAACTATTGCTTATAAAATTATATGTATTTTTCTTGATAATGATATGAATATTTTGTAATAGGTTGCATATGTCCCTACGAAAAACAACACCACATAAGAAACACATCCCGATACATGAACCTAGGTATGACACAACCATTCCCCACTAATTGAATTAAAATATTCAGTTTATTGATATGAAATAAAATGACAATTTATAGAAACTACATATATTTTCTAATATTCTATCCATCAGTGATAAACTAAATATAATGATCATTGTCAATGTCATGAAACTTCATGCATATTCAAAATATTTAAACAAATGGATTTTGAATATAAATTTATGTTATCATGCATGATACATAATTAAAATTGAGAGAAGAAATATTTTATATTGGAAGGATAATCAGTCTAGTTATTAACTATGATATTAACTATTTTCAATTCAACTTAAATATTGTAATAAAATTATATTTTCATATGTAATTTACAAATAAACTATTGAGGAAATGACATTATCACATATTAACTATAAAAATGATTATCAAGGCATCTTAAGTTTCATACATAATCAATCCAGTTTTTTATATTCAATACACTATTATATAAGTTGTTAAGGCATTCAAAATCTTTTTCATATTCAACATTACTTATGTAACTGTATATTACATTTTTGGGACTTGTTAGTTCTACTATTTATTAGTTGATTTAACATATAAAATTTTGTTCTAGATTGAATGTTATTTAGTATTTTTGATAAAATCAGATAAAACACCCCAAATTATCCAAAAGACATCCCTGGAATAAGTTCAAACACAAATAGAAATAGGAAATTCATCCCCCCTTGACTTTACATTCAATAGAGAAACATAGTACAAATAGACAGAAAAAACAAAACAAAACAGACCAAAGAAACACTCCTAAGGAGGTCTAAAATACTAAAGACCGAGGGAACCCCCTCTAATAAAATTGAATCCTTATAGCTTTAAACTAAAAAGATCATGAAAAATAATATTGCCATCGTCAGGAGCACCCACCGAGGACAAGTAGTCTTCCACCTTGTTTCCCTCCCACCATGTATGAAAGGCCTTAATACTATCCCCCATGATGTTGCTACATTTCTTGATAGTATATTGAAAAGACCAGGGGACCGTACCTACACCTTGAAGAGCATTATACAGATGTAAAAAATCAGTTTCATCTTCGGAAACATCCAAGCCATGCTGTCTACAAATAGTAAGACTCTCCTAAAAAATATTCGCTTCAGCCTGCAAAGCATTCCCCTACCCAAGACAAATTGAAAAAGTTGTAACCACAGACCCATTCTGATCTCTAACAACCCCTCTGCCATAAATCCTGGCTGAAATACAAGATCCATCATAGTTATGTTTCAGACCAACGGCAGGAGGTCGCCACCTCACCCAGTTACCCAGACTAGAACTGATACCCTGAGAAAAAATGTAACCAGAAACCAAACGCTGCAAGGAAGGAGCATCCCTCCAATTTCCCAGAACCTTGACCGGATCAAAAATCATACTTTTATCCTTAACAACAATCTGAATACCCTTCAAAGACAACCCATCAAACACCCATTTATTCCTAGGATACCACAAACACCAATAGCCCACCTGTAAGATCAAGGATAAGGCCTTTCTTTCCATGCTCCCCCTATCAGAACCATAGAACCACCGGTCAAGGAAAGAAGAATCAGCCATACATGGATTATAAATGGTAGTGAACTCACCCAAATAACCCCACACCTCTTGGTCCCATTCACTTTGGAAGAAAAAGTGATCAGAGCTTTCCTCCTCATGTACCTTCCAACAAACACATCTGGATACAATACAAATACCACATCTCTTAATATTTTCATCAGTGGGAACCGCTTTATTCATAATCCTCCAAATAAGGAAGTTCAGTTTGGTTGGAACATTCCTAATCCAGAGTGTTTCATTCTAATCATCCCCAATCTCCTGCATGATGAAAGTACGACGATAATCTCTAACCGTGTAGTGTCCAGATGAAGAAGGAGTAAAAATAAGCCTATCTGGTTCACAAGAAAACTCTATGAGGCTGCACATATCAAGCTGAATTTTATTCAGCACTATTTTGATGAAATTTGGATACTTACAGACCTCCTTGAAATACATATTAGAAGTAGGACAAAAAAGAAAGGCATGGACTTTCCCACTCCAGTTATAGTTCCAAAATAGTACATTACCTTCCCCGATAATCCAGTGAGAGTAATGACTCATATCATCAACAATAGGACCAATATCAGCCCATAAAGAAGAATCACAATGCCTAAAATCATACTGATCCCCCAAAGAATTACCATGCATGGAACGCCCCCATAATGATTTATGCTTCATTACTTCTAAAGCCAACTTAGCATGCATACAATGATTAGTATCATCCAAACACCGCACATTAATACCTCCCTCCACAATCGGTCTATCCAACCTTTTCCAAGAGGCCCAATGTCTTTTCCCATTTTCCTTAGGATCCCAAATAAAACTAACAAGGACCCGGTCAATACTTCTAAGGACACCCTTAGGAACTCTGACCGAAGAAATAGCATGGATAGGGGTGTATAAAATCACACTATTAATCAAAGAAATTCTACCACCAAAAGCAAAGAAAATATTTTTCCAATTGAGAACTCAGTCTATAATTCTGCTCACAAGATTATCAAAGTCACCATTCAGCAACATCCTATAAGAAAGAGGAGACCCCAAATACTCTGTAGGGAAAACACCTCTCTTAATATCCAAAATATTACTAATCTTAGCAATTCTGCTTCTTGGATATCTATTGGAAACAAAGAAACAACTCTTGCCTTTATTCACGGACTTGCCACTCCAATAGAAATAAACATCCAACACTTTATTCAGACTTTTTATAGACTTACTCGCATCATTCCTAAAAATCATAGTATCATCCACATACATAAGATGAGAAACCTTAGGGAAGACCATTATTCTATGGTAAGGAATAAAATTTCCATCCCACATACTCCTATGAATAAGACAATTGAGAACATCCTAGGCCATAATAAAGAGACTAGGAGAAATATGATCTCCTTTCCTAAGACCCCTGACAGCCTTAAAGAAACCAAAATCTTTCTCCATAAAAGATATAGCCATACAAGTGGAATTAAAACATCTGAAAATAATATCAACATTCCTGGAAGAAAAACCCATACCTACCAATACTTTAATAATGAAACTCCATTCTATACGGTCATAAGCTTTATTCATGTTAAGATTTATGACTATACTAGAACCACGAGATTTGAAATTGATATCCCTGCACATATCCTGAGCCAAGGTTATAGCCCCCTGAATAGACCTTCCTTTCACAAAACCATGTTTTTTCAAAGAAATACACTGAAGGAGATGGGCTGAATGTTTGGAATTAATAATGCTGGCCAAAATCTTATAAGAGACATTACACATGCTAATAGGCCGGAATTGAAGGATAGAGGTAGGGTTCTTAGACTTAGGTATCAAAACAACTGTCGTGGTGCATGCAATTCTAGGAAGATACCCACCCCAGAAAAAATCCTAAATAGACAAAATCAAGTCTTCTTTGACAATATCCCACGAATCTCTAAAGAAGAAAGCAGAAAATCCATTCAGCCTAGCTGAACTATCTGGATTCAGTTTTGTCATGGCATAAAAAATTTAAGACTCTTGTGGCAAGGCACTCATGCTAACATTATCACATTCAGAAACACAAGAAGGGATCACATAAAAAACATCATTGGAATCCCTCGGATAACTGTTAGGCATATTCGGATTAAGGCCAACAAGAAGGTCCCTAAAATAAGAATTATCCATCTTACCAATAACATTTCTGTCATCTGTGAATGTGCCATCATCTAGTGTAATGTTTGGCTTGACACACTCTTTCCTTTCCTTAAGAAAAGCATGAAAGTATGCTGTATTTTTATCCCCTTCTTTAAACCACTTAACCCTTGCATTTTCCCTGAAAATACACTCATTTTTTCAAAACCAAATCTGCCAGAATTTCTCTTCGAAAAATCATCTCTTCAAACACTCGATCACTCCAAACATCCTACAGATTTCATTCAAGACTATCCATAACCTGCATCAAGTCATCAAGATCCCTTTCAGGGGAAAGAAGATCCTTAAACCAAACTTTCAACCTGCACTGATGACGTCTCAGCTTATTATGAAACTTCATCCACAAGTGACCTTGGATATTTTCATTCCAGGACACCCGAAACTTGTCTTGGAAACCAGGAATCCCAGGCCAATGATGAAAATATCTGAATTTTTAACTTCTGTCATTTCTAGCCTCCACAGACAACAAAAGAGGAGAATGATCTGAGATCCCCCAGGCTAAATGAACCACCTTAGAACCAGCCAACATGGAAACTACCTACAAATTAACAAAACACTTGTCTATCCTGCTCCAAGAACGACATCCTACCTTTTTATTGTTGCACCACATAAACTTTTTAGCAAAAAAATTAATATCCATAAGACCTTTACCCGTAATATATTTATTGAAGTCTAAGCTAGCTTCCCTAGAAAATGGACCATGCCCCTTTCTTTCACTAGGATCAGCCACAACATTAAAGACACCATCTACAAACCATGGAAGATTATTCGAATCAAACAGACTAATATCATTCCATAAACATTGACTTTGTTGAGAAACAGAACTGCTATATACAAAAGAAACCAAAAAAGAGAGAAGGCCACGGGTCACCTTTACTGAAAAAATTTGATCTCCAACCTGGACTTGTTCCACCTTAGGACTATTATTCCAAAAAATCCAGATATGCCTATTGTTAGAATCTGCATACATGCAACCTTGTAAATTAAATATTTTTGAAAACTCCTCAATCCTATTGGGATTTTTCTTATGTTCAAGAATAACAACCAGAGTAATCTTCCTCCTACGAACTTTAGAGGCCACAGAATCTGACTTAACCCGAGCTCCCAAGCCCCGTGCATTCCAAATTAAAATTGGAATCATTGAACAAATAGTGTTATGGGACAGGCCCCAGAACAGAAAGCCCTTTCAAAGTGAGAATGAAACCTCGCCTTAAGATCCCTTGATTGTATCCTAGAGCAGGCTCTACTAGCTATGGGAAAAACTCAACTGGAGAAGAAGATAGGTCATGTTGATTTAAAATATCCCTATCCCACTTTCTTGGAATAAAGGAATCCCCATTGAAAATACCTTCCCCTTTAGCATTAAATCAAGATAAATGAATCAGGGAAGGAGAACTAGGTACCTCTATCTTCAGTGGTCTCGAAGTTGATAGTTGGAGGTCCTCTCTTCCTTCCATACCACACAGAATATTTGACTTTACCATCATCAATAAAAATAGAACCCCCGGAGGCCGAAAAAAGCTTCGCAGAGTAGTAGAAATACAAGTCCTAGAAAACTTAAAGGCAAAAGGGAAAAACTCACTAACCTAGAGCTGAGGTCTCTATCTTGGAATGAAAGGGACTATCTCCCGACATCCCTCCCTATCCCCCTTTGAAGGATCTGGGGACACCACTGGAAGGGATTCAACCTCCTGAGGATCCTCAAAGGACTCTTTATGACCTGCCATAGCAACCGAATCATCTGAAGAAAAAAACTGACCACTTTTATTAACTATAAAATGAGAATGCCTTCGAAGGACACCATGATGCCTGTGACACACCTGTAACGAATGACCTTGAAGGAGACAGTGAGATAAGAATGTCAGAGAAATAGGACAAAAGATATCTTGAATCCAATAGAGAGAATCTTGCATGCATAACTCTATTTTCTCTGGCACTGGGCGAGAAAGATCTATTTCCACACAAAGCCGAGCCACTGAAACATATGCACCGCTGCTGGTTCTCACGTCAGATCAAAGGAACCCCCCAATAGAATCACCAATCACCATTAGAAAACCTTTGTAAAGAAAGGGGAGCTAAAACCAAGGTAGATTAACCCAGATCACCACTATCGGACATTCTTTTCCTATATGAACATCCATCTACCTATGTGAAAGGCTAAAAGACCAACGACCAAACACTCTAGGAGCCCTGCACCATTCTTGAATAAAATCCTCCCTAGAAACCAATACAATACAAAGGGACATCCTGTGAATCGACAGAATCTGAGTTGAATGACAATTACCCCAAGACCCAACAAAACGTCTGAAAACATCTATTGGAGGTTTCGATCCACTAAAACGAGCAATTAACGTCCACTGCAAGAACTCTGAAGCCTCAAAAAATACTGTCGCAGAAAAATACAAGCAAACCCTAGAACCAACATGGCTCACTTTCGCCCGATCAATAGAGACCTCTCAGAAACATGGCCGAAAATCCAAGGAATAACAACAAAGAGCTTCCCTAAAATAAAGACTAGGAGAAAATCCAGCCAACCCAGGATCTAGAACCAGCTCTGAAGAAGATCACAGATCAAAAATTATCGGAATCAGAGAAGGCTGAGGAAGAACTGGGGGCGCGTGCAGTGCGTTCTCAGGAGTGTTCATGGGAGCATTCGTCTTTCCATGACCAAATAAGAATCATCTAACTCCTATTATATTCATAACCTTTCTAAGACATGGTGCCTTACCCTCGGATCCATTTCATGATCTCCTCCTATAACCCTGTCATTTATGCTAAGAAATCCTATCATGACAAACCTACAATGTTTATCATATAGGGGTTAGGGAAGGAGTAGCCTACAAAGATGGAAGATAAGTCGATATGGCATAGAAAAGTGATATGAGGAGGTGTAAATGGTGATTAGAAATAGGAATTAACATTGGGCCAAGAGTGAAAGAATCTGGATGGACTAGAAGGAACCAGGATGGGAAATAAGAAACATGGGTTGTAATTTACAAGATGGCAGAGTAGTGTGGAAAAAACTAAAAATCCCCAAACTCAAATTGATTGATTTAGGCAGCCCCTAGATGTTTTTTTTTTCTAAATGAACATTTTAGAAACCAAAAAACTAACCAACCATTATCAACTGATGTTTTTTCCAAATTAATGGTTTACAAACCATTCAAAAAAACGATGATTTTTCTACAGTAACCATAATTAATGAGGCTATAATCCATGGTTTGGTTCAAAAATATATGAATGTGATTAAAAACACTATTTAAGTTGGTTTGGACATGTTAAAATAAAAATTAAACAACATTTGATTAATTTAATATGTAAAAGACATGAATTTTATTCGGTTGATAATGAGTTCCAGATGAACCTGGTGCCTTACCCTCGGATCCACTTCATGCTCTCCTCCTATGCCCCTGTCATTTCTGTTAAGAAAGCCTATCATGACCAACCTGTAGTTTTTATCATTTATGGGATAGGGAAGGAGTAGCCTCCAAATATAGAAGGAGATAGGCTGATATAGCATATAAAAGTGATATGAGGAGGTGAAAAAGGTTCTCAGAAATAGGAATTTGTAGTGGGCTAAGAGAGACAGAATCAGGATGGGAAAGAAGGAACACATATTAAAATTTACAAGATAGCATAGTACTATGAAAATAACTACAAACCCTCAAACTCTAATTGATTGATTTAGGCATATACTGTATGGTTTTTTTTAAATGAATGGTTTATAAACCATAAAATTAACCAACCATGATCAACTAATGCGTTTTCTAAATGCATGGTTTACAAACTATCCACAAAAACCATGATTTTTCTATAGTAACCATAATTAAAGATTCTATAATCCATGGTTTGGTTAAAAATATATGAATTTGATTAAAAAACACTAGGTAAGTTGGTTTTGAAATGTTAAAATATAAATTAAAAAAGATTTGAATAATTTAATATGTACAAGACATGAATTGGATTGGGTTGAGAATCAGTTACAGATGAACCTGGCACTTTACCCTCGGATGCACTTCATGCTCTCTTCCTATGCCCCTGTCGTTTCTGCTGAGAAATCCCATCATGACCAACCTGTAATTTTTAGCATATAATGGTTAGGGAAGTAGTATCCTCCAAATATAGAAGTAAATAGGTCGATATGTCATAGAAAAGTGAGATTTGGAGGTGAAAAGGTGCTCAGAAACAGTTTTAGGAGTCGGAAAAAATCTCATTCCTAAAGATTTATTAGAAAATAGAAAAAGTGAAAACGCAAGGGTGTTTACAAAGATGAGAATGAAAAACACCACATGATTCCAAATCAACAATATGTGAACAAAAGTCTAGAGTAACAAAAGACAATTTTGAGGAAACCTCTATAATTTATCTCCTGGATAAAGCATCAACAATGTGATTGTCCTCCTAATAAGCATGATTTATATTCAGATGAATATTTTCAATAATATGGAGGAATTCAATCTATGATGGAATAATTCAACATGGGACATTCTTGGACCTAGTCTTCAAAGTATGCACCACTGTAGTAGAGTCAGATTCCACCTAGATATTTCTATATCAATGTTGAACAACATACATGATAGATTTAATTGTCACTCATAATCTAGCTTAAATGGAAGATCCAATACCAATATAGTGAAAAGAATACTTTAAAAAATCCCTGATGGGAATAGAAGAAACCACCACATCTTAAAATTCCGAGTGAACCTATAGCTGCCCCATCCATATTCAATCTCATCCAGAGTGAAATAGGTGGAATCCATTTTTTGGATTTATGAATCATAGGTTTTTAACCCTTCCAGTAACACAAAATGGTTCAGAATAATAAGATATTAAAATTCATTATTCATTTCACATTTTTGAATTTTGGAAGTGATATGAACTTCCTATAAACAGAATTCAACACATCTTGAAAAGGGGGCCTATGATTCTTAAAGGCAAGGGAATTTATTAACTTCCAGATATAAGAAATGATAGCATCCACTATTGTGACCATTAATTCCTAGATTTGATCACTCTAGACAAAATTGATGATGGATGTCATGAATCCATCAAAATTGTCCATGTTCATATTAACTCCAAATTTAGCATGAATATGTTTCTAGAACCTTCATTATAATCTACAGGAGATGAACATGTTTAGAATTTATTCATCATATTTAAGACATAAATAGCAAGAAGGAGCAAGATAGAATCCAATTTTCTATAGTATGCTATATATAGGTATCCTTCACTTCTAGGTTCTCCATAGCAGCATAAAATGTTAGGGAGAGATAAAAGGATTGGTGAACATCTGCAATTATAAGTGAATAGTATAGTTTCCATCACGTGGATACCTATAATAATTTCTATAATTGAACATACCATTGGATGTGTGATTCCAAATTAAAGTATCAATATCAACATAGAGGTATTTCTAAAATTCTATCTCGGTTTGATTGGATAGAAAACCATAAAGATCAGTATTCTGTTGAGAATCAATAATGGAGAGATGTTTCATTAGATGAGTCAGATCTATTGTTTATGGGAATTAAAATATATGATGAGGTATATATACTGGTTTTGTTATCTTAATCACTTGAAAATGGGTTAGATACTGAAGCAGTAGTAGTTTATTCATCAATGAAAAAAAATTGCAGTTGAAATATTCCCTTGATTTAATCCATAGTGAGAACATTTAGAAAACGTAATTGGGTAGATTATTTGATTCAAATCTACAAACTAAATGAATATGTGGATTTATATAGTAGGATAATAATAATGGATAATATAAATCAATAATAAAGGGTTTAAACATGGAATGTATCATGATCATACATGATAAAGTTGTGGGAATAATGGAATCATCGAGGAGTGTAGGGATAAATGAAATACACATTAAATAAATTTAGTAAACACACCAGGTAAAGGAAATGAAATTATCTTTTTATCAACCATATATTGTCTCATGGAGCCTTATATTTTAGACACAAGAGCATCTCCTCATTTTACATCAGATAAGGAATTTAAAAATAATTCTGTTTCTAGAAATTTTATAAGGGTATATCTTTCCAATGATGAACCTCTTATGATTGTAGGTAACAATGATGCATAAATCAATACCAAAAAGTGGGATTTTCCTCATTCTAAGGAATATTAGATATCTTCCTATGCTGAGAAGGATGTTTAGATTGTATAAGAATGAATTTAATCCCTTATAAACTATACAGTTAGAGGATGTTTGGATTGTAAATGATGTTTAGACCACATAATCTATTTTAAAAGAGGTGATAGAGAAGGATAAGCATGAAGCCAGTACACTTAAAATGGATAAATTTTCAAATTAGACTCCTCAATATGAAAATATTTCAAGTGGAAATATAACGAACTAAGAAATATAGTCCAACGGTTACAAAATCTAGAACTAAAAAATATCATTCTATTTAAACCAAATAATGCCCCTATTTTCTAGGCCAATGGTCAACTAAATACCCTTCACATATTTAAGGCACTGTATAAATGAACATATAAAAATATAGGTTGAATATTTCATTTTTTTTATTAATATGAAGGTTGAATATTTAATTATATTCAGAAAAATATGAGTTGTAGATATAAATTTCAAAAAGTCAATTGGTACATTACTCGTAGTTTGAAAAAAAGTATATAGTTTTTGAAAAAAAAAATACATGTATTTTACTTTAATGAAATATAAACTATTGTAAAAGTAAATAGATAAATTTAAATAACTTAAATATAAGAGTTTTTTTAGGATTTATTGAAGTTAACTTTTTTAAAACATTATAATACAGTAATTATGAAGTTGATTGAAAATCATATCATTGGAATTTGAGGATGTATGCACGCAAATATTTGATATTTGGTGGAACATTTTATGGTTGGTCTCTAATTTTTTTTCCCATTCTAGTAGTCTAGTTAATATAATGTTTTCCACTTATGTAGATTTATATTTAAATGATTACCTAAAAAATAATATTTTCATGTAGTAGTTAATTTGACTAAACCATAAAAAAAAGCATAACATATTTTCATGAACATAAACATTTAAAATATATTTATCATCTATAATCTATACAATCCAAATCCAAAAACCAAGTATCTACATTTCAAATAAAATTATAAAATAATCAATATAGTCAACACCATTGAGGTAATTTTATGACTCCAGGTGAAAAAAACTTTATAAAGTATGACTCATTGATGACGTATAGAATGCATACCTAACCCTACAATGTGCCCATTGTATTTTGAATTTTAGTTGAAAGGAGGTCCGATATGATTTAAAAAAAATATAAAACATTAAACAAATTAAATTTATCTTGAATATGAAATTATAACAAAATAAAAGGGGTTTTATATTGATAGACATGTTTTGTTGAAACTTTATGATTTTTTCTTTTTTACTGATCGTCGCATCATTTTCCATCAATGTTAATTAGAATAAACATGGTTATAGAAGAAAAAAAAATAAGCATTTTAGTTAAGAAATAAAGTACAAATTCTTAGAGATGGAGAAAGTAAAAAAAATTCAACGGTATTTTCATCAATGGTAATTTAGAACAAAAAATATTAAGACAAGGAACCTTTCTATTATGATACAATAAAAAATTACTTAGCGGTGCCTGTCCTCCAAAATTGTATATTTTTCTCTCAATTTACCTCTAATGTGTGAAGAGTAGAGTAGATTTATATTAATTCAAAGGGAATATAAGGAAAAAATGTATAATGTATTTAAGGATTTAGAGAGAATTATTCTCAAGGGCTTTTACTGTTAATATATTTTAAGAATTTTCTAAAATCCATTTAAAAAATGGATGACATGGATGTTTGAGTGATGAGAAAAGAGTTAGCCGATCCAAAACTGATTTTATACTATATAATTTTCCATGTAAGTAGGATAGATCTAGTAGATACATGTGGGTGGAGAATTCCCAACCTATATTATATATAATAGATATGAAGTTTGGTGAAAAAAATATGAATAAATATGAATCTATTTTAAAAAAAAACCTTAATAAAAAATAAGTTTTCAATATAGAATTCAAAAAGACAATAAATTAAATATTTCATACCTTTGGGTATGAAGATGGAATTGTATTGGTACATGAAACAAATTTTCGGGAGGTTTCATCAGATGAAACAACCTGTAAGATAATTAAATTTGAAGTCATGTCCCAGAAATAACTGTACATGTTATGTGATTCTTACAAATTTTAATTGTGCATATGGAACTAAAACATTTGAATTAATGGAATTTGTATTGATAAGTTATTTTTATGTTGAATATGTTTATTGAAATCCAAAAATCATGAGTGAAATAGTTTGAGGAAAAACCACATGAATCATTATAAGAGAAACCATACTTGTTGCAAGACCATTGGTAGCGATCTTTTTTCCAATGCCCCAAAACCCCCTATGTCTACCACCTGTGGTGAGTCTGAAACTGCTAAATCCTACCAGACATGGCACTGGCATCAAAAATAAACCTCTTGATGTATCTAGAACCAATGATGATCAAAATATTACCCTTCTCTGCCATTTATAAGGTTGTCTCACCAAGCCAAAAACAAAATGGATGTGTAGGGATTAGAAAGTATATGGCAAGGTTCTGAATCACAAAAAAGGGAATGCAAGGAGAAGAAAATGAAGAGTAACATTAGATAATCTACAATTTTATCACTCTCTCTGATAACCTCCTCATGTTCAGCTATATTTCCCAATTCAGAAGACAGTTGATGTTGTTGTTGCTTTAGGTGCTGGATCTCATGAATGTACTACTTTTCTTCCACCAATGGAAAAGTTTCATATTCTATCATGTGTTCCAACTTTCTCATATACTCGCACATTTTTAATTGGAGAACTCATAGCTTAACAGAAAGATATATGCAAGTGAAATGAGATAGAACTCTAATTCCATGAAAAAAAACAAGTGACTGCTTTGTTACCAATATCACCAGCAGAAAATGCATTACCTTCTCCATTGATCAGAGACTTTGTAGAACTCACCATTTCACAATCATATTGTACAGCTCACCTCAACCTATGTACTAACAGAAAAAATTTGTCCAGTGTAGTGGAAGACAACCATCAGAATTGTTGAAGATAACATGCTTCATTCTCATCTGCAACACCAAACCATCCAAAAACGTTTAAGAAGATGCAACCAAAAAACTTCACAGTTAATATAATTATTAGTGACATTCTCAAAATATATACACTAACATGTCATCACAGGCCCCGTAAATCAAATATTGCAGGGGACACAATTGAAACAATGAATTACTGCTCATGAATTCCCTCGTGAAACCAGAAATCACTGCTTGAAAATTCTCTGAACAATATACACTTTATCTACGTGATAAAACCTTGCTTTACAGTGAAAATTAGTTTCAATTACATAAGTTTCCAAATAAATGGTATGAAAATGAAATGCATTGTCAGAATAATATATTATTTACCCTCAAAACCAACTATAACATCAATGCCGCCGTCACCAAATTCATGAAGTCCAATTCCATCACCCTAGATCACAACCTCACTGTAGTAAATATCTTTAATTGAAATAACAGCATTTAAATGATTCATAGAAAAAAATTTAAAAAATAGTAAGCATTCAAAAGATCAACCTAAACAGGTAAATGAAGCAAAAATTTGACACCCATGGAAGCCTAATGTGGATGGAAGACTTCATTGATAGCTATTTATAAAAAAATAATAGTGTCAAATAGTACCATTGGAGATTTTATAGCATGAGAAATTAAATAAGAGCATACCTAGAATAGTTTCTTTTTCTTTCTGCATACATAACATCTGATGCAGCACCAGGGACTTCACCTTGTGGATTTTGTTCACATTCTGCAGCCACTACAAACATGGTACAATGACCTTCAAACAATTTGTCAAATGATGGAGAGATCCTCACCTTATACATGTCAATGCAAAGCGTGAACTTCTCATTGCAAACTACCCAGACAGGATGACACTATGTAGAATCGTGTCTCGCAATCATGGAAGCAGGGAAGCCAAGTGAAGGGTCCATATGCTCCGACTGACCACCCGAATAAAATGAGGTATTCCTAGCTTGTTTTGAAGGTATCACAAAGGGGTGAACCCACATAGGAGAAATAATGAATTTGGATACATAGGTGGATTTTTAAGGTATTACAAAGGTGTGGTTGCAGAGAGACATTGGGTTAGAAAATAGAAAGGTGGCGATAGTTGATGGGAGAAGATCTTGAATTAGGAAAAATCGGTAGGGGGGATATGATTGGTGGGGAGGTGGGGAGGCAGAGGTGGAGACATGGGGAGATAAGGAGTCGGGGAGCGGGGGATTTGGAGGCAGATATTAGGAGACGAGGATAGGGAGAGAGGGGGGAATGGGAGAGGATGTGTATTGGAGATTGTTAATCGAGGTGTGGGGAGGAAGGAGATGGGTTTTGCAGGCGGCAAAGGCAAAGGCATAGTCTGAGGTGTAAACTGAGGCAGAAGTAGTGGAGGAGTTGGAGATTGATGCAGAGGCAATAGAGGAGGACATATCGGAGACTGAGTCATCGTTGTCGGAGGCATCGGAGACGGAGCCCGAGGAGGAGGTGCTGGTATCAGAGGAGGAGACCTATGTGATGTAGATGAAGGTGGTGAATGAGTTGGAGGAGGAGGCAGTATCAGAGACCAAGCCGGAGGAGGAGGAGGAGGAGGAGGCAGAGACTTATGCGAAGGAGATGATGGTGGAGTAGGAGAATGATTTCGAGGGGACCAATGTGAAGGAGATGGAGGAGGAGGAGGATGAAGGTTGGGCATGGTTTCAGTGCGTATCAGGAGATGCGGGGAGACTGCCATGGTAGGAGGGGTAACGTGGTGGAGACGCGTGTCTGGAATTTGCACGCTCTATAGTATAGATAATGGATTAATTGATATAATTGAAAATTAATACAAATAATTTTCTGTAAATAAAAAACATTGATATTAATAAATGCATTGATAATACTAATATTTACTATTTTCTATTCATATTAATATTTAGTATTATTATCCATGTATGTATACTAAATAATATTGTTAAATTTATTATTAATTATTAATATTATTAATTATTTTGAATTCAATAATTATTATTACTGTTTAATAAGTAATTTAAGATGATTATTTATTATATATAATAAGGATTATAATACTATGTATTAATATACTAAATAATCATCTTAAATTAATTATTAAATAGTAATAATATCACAAAATATGACTAAATATCAATTAAATATTCAGAAATATTTGTAGATATTAATATATATTACTAAATGCAAATAAATTTTAATAAATATTAATATTTTCTTATATTTAATAATATTTATTAATATTTACGAATATGTATACAATGGATATCTATTATGTTTTAATATTTATTAATAATTAGTAACATTTATTGATATTTATTTAACGTTCATTAATATTTAATAAATATTTCTTTATATTCATTAATATGTATTAATATTAATTTATATTTATTGATATTTTATAAACATTGATGAATTTTATTTATTATTTATTTATATTTAATTAGTATTTATTAATATTTATTTAACATTTATTACTTTTTATTAATATTTATTTAAATATTTAATTAGATTTTTATTTATAAATATTTATTTACCAATTATTAACATTTATTTAACGTTTATTAATATTAATAATAATTTACTTATATTCATTAATATGTATTAATATTAATTTATATTTATTGATATTTTATAAATATTGATGAATTTTTAGTTATTATTTACTTATAATTAATTAGTATTCATTAATATTTAATTAACTTTTACTACTTTTTATTAATATTTATTTTAATATTTAATAGGATTTTTATTTATTAATATTTATTTAGTAGTTATTAACATTTATTGATATTTATTTAAAGTTTATTAATACTTAATAAATATTTATTTATATTCATTAATATGTATTAATATTAATTTATATCTATTGATATTTTATAAATATTGATGAATTTTTAATTATTTTTTATTTATATTTAATTAGTACTTATTAATATTTAATTAACTTTTTTTAATTTTTATTAATATTTATTTTAATATTTACTTAGATTTCTATTTATATATATATATATAGTAATATTAATATTTATAAATATTTTGGAGGAAGCGTGAAAGGCAAGCTCCCTGGTTCAGGCCAGAGCTTGATCCTAATCCAAGGTTTCCTTTCGAAGAAGGCCGACTAAAAGGTTGTATCGGGGTTGCTGGAACCGGGGCCAAGAATCGAAGCCGAAACCACCATTGAATCTACTGATGGAAGCCGATAGCGACAAGATTTTGAGTGGATGAAGAACTTAATCTATAGCCGAGCTTGTTGACACGGAAACCACGAACTGATGAAGCACCGAACCGAGCATAGATTGAAGATGAAATCGAGAATAAAATCATCTGATGCACTGAAGAAGGCGAGACACTCGAATCTGGAGAACACCCGAGGATACCAGATCTGAGGATAATATACGGCTCGAGTTAAGAAATCGAATCGGGGTTTGCAAATTGGGAAGGATCTGAGTATGAGAACAGGTGATAGAAAATCTATGAAACCAATACATGATTCGTTCTTGTTGAAGTTCGTCGGGAATGCACGGGTATGGATGTCGACAATTGTAGTTACGAGGCCGCACCATTATAAGGTAATCTAGAAATCACACCGATGATGATCTGCATCATTTATAAATACCCGAGAGTTGCAGGTTTCTTGAGCCCCTGTTTCATCTAAGGATGCCGCTTAAGATGAGTATGAATCAAAGCTGACCTTGCATGACTGGAATCATTGTGTTGAATAAGATAAATCGTTTGTGAATAAATATAACTGTTGCTGCATCCATGGACAAGGGATCATGAATCCGTTGTTGAAGTAGATCAATTTGATGGTATGTGTGGTTTATTAGATTGGATTTGGTCGAATCTAGATGATCTCGCACACCAGTGGTGGCACTGCCAGATGAATTGGGCGAGTTTGTTCGCCACATTGAATCTTTTGAAGGCCATCCTCAAAGGGAGTCGGAGCGATGCCAATGATCTCCATTGAAGAACCCTAGCTCGTGGAAGATGACAGAGTGGCACCTGTTAAATGAGGCAGTGGGCTGTGCTTGGGGTGATTTTTGGAGATTGAATATGGTATGTTAGACGCCTCCAAATCCACTAATTCTGAGCTTGTTCTGTCTCTTTTTCATTTATTGGTAGAAGATGAAATGTCTATATCACCATATCTGAGCAATGCTATGGTCTGAATTTTAGGAATCGACGAACCAAGATTGAATTCAAGATTGAAGAGTTTCGGTCGTTTCCCACTTTTTTGTTGATGGAATTTAATTGACGAGGGGGCATCCGTGTTGTCTTCATTGATGCTTCCATGAATGCTCACTGAATTTCAAACAATTGGAAGGCCTGACTACATCTAGTTGAAGGCAGTATCCATTGTCTAACCAGTCCATCATTTGAGCTTCCAAGCCAGAATAATGTTTTAGGGTACATGAATTTGGTATTTCTATTGAGAAATGAAGGCTATTGGAGAAATTGTGGAGTACGTGTTAGTTAATGCATTAAATGATAGATGGGTCAATCATGCTTTTGTGCAGTTGGTAGGAGTTGTTATAGGGAATTATTAGAGTGACAGGGTGGTGTTAAAAGGTCAAAAGAAAATTATACTTGCAGTAAAGACTGACAGGTGAGAATTGTAGAATGAGTTATCTTCTCAAATCCCACAAATTAATGGATCTTCGGGTAACACACTGAGATGATGACATGTGGTATTTTTTCCAAATGGTATGAATGTTATATTGGTCTTGCAGGAAAAAATGATGCAGGAGATGATCTATATCTCCAATCAACAGAATTCCCTATTTTCAGTTTATAATATTATATTATATATTAAACAAATAATAAAAATTGTGATATATTTTAAACTGAAGATATTTGTAAATTAATTTATATTTGTCCTATATAAAACAAAATTACGCACTTCTTAAAATTGACCAAATAAAGTCAACATATTTTAGTTAATATTTCTAAGTGTGTGCATTTTTTAAAAACATGTTAAATATCAATGATTTAATTATATTTTAAAACAAATCATAGTTGTAATTAAAAGAATATTTTTGTTTAAAAAACATCGTTACATTTTTTAAAAAAGAACTAAAAATTATGGGATAAAAATATATTTTTCTTCATTTAGCAGAAAATTAATCAATTTTATTTGATATCATTAAAGTCATTATTTATTTTAAATGTGTAAAATAATATTGAGTTTATTGTATAGTAAATACAATTATTATTGTAAATGAAATGATTTTTTTGTGTAAAAAAGATTTTATAACATTTACAAAAGACATTAATTTATCTTCAAAAATAGTTTTTTTAATTATTTGATTAAAACAAATAAATTTTCTTTAATATTTTTAAAGTCATGCAATTTTTTTAAACGTATATGAAATATTTGTTTTTTTAAGTTCCACTGAAACTTCTTAATAAATTTATAATTGTTATTAGTATAGATGTTGAATAAAATACATTACAAATATTATATAAAATTGCATATAATATAAATATGTTTATTAAAATTTAATTTTTATTAATATATTCTATAGTTTTATAAATATAAATTTTTGTTGTATAGTGCAACATCCATTGAAACTTCATTTGGAAATTCCACTGGAACCTGCATTGGAACATCCATTGGAACCTCCACCGAAACGTCCACTGGAACATTCACTTAAACGTCCACTTGAACCTCCAATGAAACGTCCTCTTATTAGATTTATAATTGTTATTAGTATAGATGTCGAATAAAATATATTTTATATATTATATATAATTGCATTTAATATAAATATGTTTATTAAAATTTAATTTTTATTAATATATTATATAGTTTTATAAATATTGTCATGACCCACCTTCACCAAGATGAGAGAAGGGACATCAGGTCGTCAGACCCTTCTTCAAGTTGAAGGAGAGAGAATAACCACAGAGACCCGCCTTCAATAGGTCACAAAGTGGCGACTAGAACCAAGGGTATAGACTCTCACACAAGATGGAAGACATTACCCTTTTTATTTAATAGGATCGAGAGATAAAATAGTAAATCTCAACAACACAAAAAGTGGAAGTATATGTAACGCCAAAACAAACCATTCCCATATGCATGTTCCAAAAGTAAATGATACAAAAGTAAAAGAAAACCCCAAAAAGATGTACCACAAGAAAGAAAAACAGCAACAACAACTGTCCCAACATCTAAACTAGTACGACCCTGCATGAACCCTAAAGTCCTCCTTGAAACTTTAAAACAATTTTATATACATTGGGTGAGCATACAAATATACTCAGTAGAGAAAACCAAAGACTCTCATGCACAAGTGGGGAGACATTCTAATTCCCTGTGAGAAAATAGATAACCAAAACACCTAGCAAGGAAAACTATCCACCCAAGTCTCACCAAGGCACACTCCCCAAATAACGCATTTCAAGTAACGTATAGTAATAACACATCGATATTTGGGTACCCCGCGCCACTTTCCCACTGGTTATTGAAGACATCCTACGCATCGAACCTCTCCCGCCATTCTCACTGCTGTCCCACTGCCACTCCCCACCCGCACACACCTAGGCCATTACTACCACACATCCCGCCCGCAAACACATGAGCCACAACAACCACCTGTAACCACGCCCGCAAACACCTGGGGCCTGAACAACTACTGCCATGCCTGAAGACACCTAGGCCTCATCCCGAAGACTCTTGAGAAAAAACATGCCCACACACACCTGAGCCAACCACCACAACTACCCTGCCTGATGAATCTTGGGCTATAATTGACCTCAGGTCATCACAGCCTACCCGAAGAGTCTTGGGCTATTCGGGAAAGGGAGCAGAAAAGGAGCTAATAACCAGCCACTCATAGGAGTGTTTGGAAAAACACCCTCCCCCATGAAATGGGGGTGTTCGGCACTCGGTGCTCAACTTGGGTGGGGCACAAATAAGAAACATAAGAAATACAATTATATAATATATATACAACAAGAACTCATCCCAACCTAGGAGTTCCAAAACCAATTTAAGCACAAACACCCTCGTTACTATTCAATCACAAGAAACACCGAACCCACGACCATGTCACCACTCATCCCGGGAAACAATTCCCCATTGATCCCATTCTTGTTTTCATGTTCAAGTGATCCCATTTAAGTAAATTATGCACTACTGGTCAACTAACAGAGATAACCCCAAGCCAGATAAAGAGAAACACGCAAAAAACAATTTAAGCATTCACACCCGGTTCTTTTGAAAGGTCACAACAACAAAGGGATCCGTGAGATCCCTCAAAGTACTGGAACCAAACCAAGCCTTGAGATACAGCCCCACACAGCTTCAGATTCACAACCAACAACCGTGCCACAACCGAGGATCCCATCCCCATCCACATCACCCCATAAGCATCAAACAGAACAACACACCTACTACCAAAACAGAGTAGGGAAACATCCAGGTTCGGGCACATCATTCATTAGGTTTTTCTTTCTGTTGATTAATCGGGGTGACCACACAAGGATTGATGTTCACTGAGCATCCATTTAACCAACCGAGTTTATGTGATTAACCAATTTCCATGTTATATTCATTTAATCATCACATATGAAAAGGGTTCATTTGTGTGTATGGAAAGACCACCAACGACCATGATTTTCAGTGAGCATAAGCCCATACAGTTCACAACATATAGTAATTATAAAACAGTATAGCAGAATTGTCAAACACACCCCATCATTCTTTAACAGTCTGTTTATTATCTTTTTTAAGGTTTGGTTTCATCCATTCCCACAAAACAGTAGCGTACCCACCCCGCATGATACACAGTAAGGAGATACGAAGGAAAATCCCTACACGGTTGATCAAGGATCAAAGTTCTTCACCACGCACCAAGAACTGGGGATGCGTGACTTGCAGGGGAGGAATGTCGGGGACTCCAAGGGTGAGCAGAAAGGCTCCAGCACATGCACACTACTTGCCTTGGGAAGGGGAACTCCACACACACAAAGAAGAAAAGGAGACAAGCCAAGAGGAAGAAGAATGAATTTCTACTGTGATATAAAGATGAGATCCTGTTGTTACGGGATATGGAATTTTGAACAGCTATAAAGTCAGATCGTGGTTTCACTACGCGGTTGGATGGTTACGCACAATGGAATTAATTATCATTTGAAAATTCTCCTCGGGGAGGGGGTCATAATGACTATGCGTTAAACAATTTTCTTTAACCATAAGGAAACGCGTAACAGGGGCAGATCTGGAAGGTATGAGGAATGGCGTGACACCGAGGAAAAACCACACATTTTGGTAAGTTAAGGGTTGCCCGACTCTTGGGGTATTTTAGACATTATTTATTCCATTTAAATGGCTTTGAAATGGGGCATTAAATTATATTTACGTCAAAAGATATGTTGCGGGAGCGGAAAAGTCAGGAACTGGGAAAGACTGAAGACCACTCGGTGAGGACACGATTCAATCCTCACAGTGCCACCCTCACGGTGCCACCATCACGGTGTCACCCTGACGGTGCCACCCTCACCGTGGCACCCTCACGGTGCCACCGTCACCGTGCCACCCTCAGGGTTCCAACGTCACGGTGCCACCCTCACGGTGCCACCGTCACGGTGCCACCCTCACGGTGCCACCGTCACGGTGCCACCCTCACGGTGCCACCCTCACGGTGCCACCGTCACGGTTCCACCCTCACGGTGCCCCCTCATGGTGGAACTGTGTTTTGGAAAAGTAATGGACCATGTGGGTCCGGGCCATTACATCATATACCTCTCAAACTATTCTCGCCCTTGAGAATCAAAACTAGACCCGAAGAAAAGAGGGGTTCCGAACAACCACCTTGAAAGATATCTCTCAAGAGTGAATTTCATCGACATCTAGGAACACCTCTTCCTTAAGTAACCAAGAGACACTCGAGGGTTAAACTGTCCAGTCATATGGGTTAGAGATTTTCTTCCCCCATGTCATGATACTATCCACTTTGGGTGGCAGTGACTCGCCCACACGGGTTTAATCGCATCCACCTTAATGTGTCTTAATTAGGGATCAGGTCCTCCCCTCCCCATAGTCAGGACTCTTCACACACATCCAAAGAATAAGGAAAACAACACATTCCATAGTTAACAAGGTAAAGCGTTCCATCACAAACAAGTAAAAACAAAACAAAACAAAACTCAAAACAGCTCTAGGTATTGGGCGTGCATCTACGTATCCCATTCCCAAGTACTTTGAGGGATCTAACAGATCCCTTTGTTGTTTTGACCTTACAAGAGAACCGGGTGTGAATGCTTAAATTGCTGTTTGGGTGTTTCTCTTTCTCTGGCTTGTGGTTATGCCTGTTAGTTTCCCTTTAGTACATTATTTACTTAAATGAGATCACCTAAACATGAAAACAAGAATGGGATCAATGGGGAATTGTTTCCCAGGATGAGTGGTGACATGGTCGTGGGTTTGGTGTTTCTTTTGAATGAATAGTAATGAGGGTGTTTGTGCTTAAGTTGGTTTTGGAACTCCTAGGTTGGGATGAGTGATTTATATATATATATATATATATATATATTATAATTTTAGTTATTATGTTTCTTATTCGCGCCCCACCCAAGTTGAGAACCTAGTGCCGAACACCCCTATTTCATTGGGGAGGGTGTTTTTCCAAACACTCATATGAGTGGCTGGTTATTAGCTCTTTTTCTGCTCCCTTTCCCAAATAGCCCAAGACTCTTTGGGCAGGCTGTGACGAGTTGAGGTCCATTATAGCCCTTGCTTCTTTGGGAAGGGTAGTTGTGGTGGTTGGCCCAGGTGTGTGCGGGCAAGTTGTTTCCCAAGAGTCTTCAGGATGAGTCCCAGGTGTCTTCGGGTGTGGCAGTAGTTGTTCTAACCCAGGTGTTTGTGGGCGTGGTTACAGGTGGTTTTTGTGGCCCAGATGTTTGTGGAAGGGATGTGTGGTAGTGATGGCCCAGTTATGTGCGGGCGGGGATTAGCATTGGGACTACAGTGAGAATGGCGGGAGAGGTTCGATGCATAGGATGTCTTCAATAACTAGTGGGAAAGTGGTGCAGGGTACCCAAATATCGATGTGCTATTACTATACGTTACTTGACATGCGTTATTTGGTGAGTGTTCCTTGGTGAGGCTTGGGTGGAGAGTTTTTCTTGCTAGGTGCTTTGGTTATCTCTTTTCTCATAGGGCATTAGAATGCCTCCCCACTTGTGAATGAGTGTCTTTGGTTTTCCCTACTGAGTATACTTGTATGCTCACCCTACGAATATAAAACTATATTCAGGTTTCCAGGAGGACTTCAGGGTTCGTGCATGGTCATACTAGTTCAGACGTTGGGATAGTTGTTGCTGCTATTTTTCTTTCTTTTGGTACTTCTTCTTGGGGTTTTCTTTTATTTTTGCATGATTTACTTTTGGAACATGCATATGGGAATGGTTCATTTTGGCTTTACCTGTACATCCACTGTTGGTGTTGTTGGGATTTACTATCTTATCTCCTGGTCCTATTAAATAAAAAGGCTAATTCCTTCAATCTTGTGTGAGATTCTATACCCTTGGTGCTAGTCGCCACTCATCGGGAAGGCTGTGATGGCCTAAGGCCCATTATATCCCAAGATTCTTCGGACAGGGTAGTTGTGGTGGTTGTCCCAGGTGTGTGCGGGAAGGTTGTTTCCCAAGAGTCTTCGGGATGAGGCCCAGGTGTCTTCGTGCGTGACAATAGTTGTTCTGGCTCAGGAGTTTGCGGGCGTGGTTACACATGGTTGTTGTGGCCCATGTGTTTGCAGGCGGGATGTGTGGTTGTGGCCCAGGTGTGTGTGGGTGGGGTGTGGTAGTGGGAATGTGGTGAGAATGGCAGGAGAGGTTCGATGCATAGGATGTCTTCAATAACTAGTGAGAAAGTGGTGCGGGGTACCCAAATATCGATGTGATATTACTATATGTTACTTGACTTGAATTATTTGGGGAGTGTGCCTTGGTGGGGAATTGGTGGATAGTTTTCCTTGCTAGGTGCTTTGGTTATCTATTTTCTCACAGGGCATTAGAATGCCTCCCCACTTATGCCTGAGAGTCTTTGGTTTTACCTACTGAGTATACTTGTATGCTCACCCTATATATATTAAAATGTTTTCAGGCTTCCAGAAGGACTTCAGGGTTCGTGCAGGGTCATACTAGTTCAGACGTTGGGACAGTTTTTGTTGATGTTTTTCTTTCTTTTGGTACTTCTTTTTGGGGTTTTCTTTTACTTTTGTTTCATTTACTTTTGGAACATGCATATGGGAATGGTTCACTTTGGCTTTACCTGTACTTCCACTTTTGGTGTTTTTGGGATTTACTATCTTATCTCCCAATCCTATTAAATTAAAAGGGTAATGCCTTCCATCTTGTGTGAGATTCTATACCCTTGGTGCTAGTCGCCACTCTGGAACCTGTTGAAGGCGGGTCTCGGGGGTCATTATCTCTCCTTAAACTTGAAGAAAGAAGGGTCTGACAACCTTCTGTCCCTTCTCTCATCTTGGTGAAGGTGGGTCGTGAACAATATATAGTATTGTGGAACATCCATTGAAACTTCAAATGGAAATTCCACTGGAACCTTCACTCGAACTTCCACAAGAACCTCCACTAGAACTTCCACTAGAACTTCCACTGGAACCTCCACTAGAACCGCCACTAGAAACTCCATTGGAACCTCCACGGGAAGCTCCATGAGAACCTCAACTTGGACCTCCACTGGAACTGGAACTCCACCGGAACCTCCACTGGAACCTCCACTGGAACCTCCATTGGGACCTCCACTGGAACTGGAACCTCCACTGGAACTTCCACTGAAACCTCCACTGGAACCTCTACTGGAACCCCTACTGGAACTTCCTCCTAATAGATTTATAATTGTTATTAGTATAGATGTTGAAAAAATTATATTACATATTTTATATATAATTTCATTTAATATAAATATGTTTATTAAATTTTAATTTTTATTAATATATTCTATAGTTTTATAAATATATACTTTTGTTGTATTGTGTAACATCCATTGGAACATCAATTGGAAATTCCCCTGTAACCTCCATTGGAACTTCCACTGAAACCTCCTCTGGAACTTCCACCAGAACCTCCATTGGAACGTCTATTAGAAGGTCCACTGGAACGTCCACTGGAACATCCACTAGAACATCCACTGGAACGTCTATTGGAACGTCCACTTGAGTTCCCCTAGAACATGGACCCTCGACTGGAATCTCCACTAGAACCTCGACTAGAACCTCCACTGGAACCTCCACTAGAACTAAAAAATCCACTAGAACGTCCACTAGAACTTCCACTAGAACTTTCACTAGAACTTCCACTGGAACCTCCACGAGAACTTCCTAAATATGTACATTTTATATACATTTTTCTTCATGTATTATATATTTTTTAAATGGTAAATTATATTATTTTTATAAAATTTATGTAAAAAAGTTAATACATATTATATGTTATTTCATTTAATATAATTATATTAATTAAATTTTAATTTACATTTTCACCTTTTTTTCTGTTTTTATAATGGAAATTCTTCATTAACATTTTTCCCTTTAAATAAAAATGTTATTTTTTCTTGAAATCGATATTTTTAATTTTTAGTTCCATTATAAAATATTTTTGTATGCCTTTACAAAATCACATTCTAAAAATGGTAATATATTTATAAAATAACAAGTTTCACTTTATTTGTGAGAATTTTCTGATTTCCAAAAAATATTTTTATTTAAATTTTAAATGTAATAATGTTTTGTGAAATTTTTCTAAGTACATATTTTTAATTTCTTTTATACAAAATATTTTTTAAACTTTCAAAGATTAATAGTTATTTACAATATTATTTAAGAAATACAAAATTGATATATTAAAAAAAACAATTTATAGGAAATTTATGTTTTTAAATGTTATTAATTTTTTATAAATTTATATGTTTTAAATAGTAATTTATATCGACGTTTTTTATATCTAATTTTTGGTTTTGATATGTTTATGTTTTGTATCAACACTTGATATGTTTTTTTATATCAACATTTTTTGTATGTTATTATTTTTTTGTAATTTATAGAGTTTTTATAGCATTTTAAATAGCATTTTATTATTCAGTGTTTTTTATATGTTTTTTTATGTTTTTGAAACATTTTTTAATGTTTTAATTTGTGTTTATGATGTATTACAGTCGTATGGTGGTAATAATAATAGAGGGTAAAAATGGATTTTCGTGAAATTTCTGACAGCCACATTTTTTTATTGCATTTCAATCCAACGACCACTTTTTTTTGATAAATGTGGCATCATCTCAGGTAAACTGGATATTCCAGTTTTTTAGGGTATTGGAGACGATGTTGTGTGTAAAGAATAAAAGGGGCAAACATGGAGAAAAAAAATTGAAGACTCTGCCATATTTTAACAGACACATTCTAAAATTTGGAGATTGATACTTAGAGCCGAGAGCAGACAATTTGTTCAGGAGCATGAGCAGGTGCTTCATTGGGCGAGAGATAAGGATCTAAAGCAATAGAGGTTGACTTTTATTGGACCGATGAGATCTATTCTCTCTTTATATTTTTCATCTGTTATATCTCAGTTTTTGTCCTCATGTTTCCATCCATAAAAAATGTACTTGATTAATTGTGTGGGGGTAAATTTGATGGTTCTTGTTCATTTATTGATATTCAATTGTGTGATCTCTTAAAATTGAATACAAATGATTGTTTTTAACACTTTAATGAGTTCCTTAAGCAACAAACCACATAATCATCTAGTTGTGGCTCAAACTACTCTATATATAATTCAACAATCTATTTTTGAATGTTGATTTTGATTATCACATAGAGAATAAATAATTATGTTTAATGGACAACTTATTTTCTCATTATTATCATTTAAAATCTATTTTCCCTAACACAGTTACTTTTAACAAAATTAACACTGCACTTTACAACATCATGCACACATGATTCACCTGTAAATGCATTACTTTATTACCATTGTTTTCATGGTTTATAACAATTAATAATGACCTAGAACATCCCTCTATCCTTCTTGATGGTTCGACTCTGCTTGGTGCTATCTAGTAGTGAGTACGATAATATAAATTTTAAATTGACCATCGCATCAATGACCGTTCCATGATCAAATTTTGGAACCTTAGTTGGGGAATCCTTGCACTGACTTTTTTATGGTAAAAAATTAAATGTAATAACAAAAATAAAAAACAAATACACCACTTTTTAAAAAATATTCGCTAACGAATCTGCTTTTTGTGTTTCCTTTCATTTTCTACTTCCTTTTGTGCGTGTTGAACATCAAAATTGTAAGTTCTACTCTATGTTGATGTTTCTAAGTGTTTTCACTACTGTGATTGTTGGTTTGTAAATTTTATATTGAGTTTTGTGTTGTAGGTGGAATTTTAGTTGTTCTGGAGGTTTTTGATTTTGGTAAAAATGGAACATCATTAGGGCTTGTCTAAACATAATGAGGTTTATTGTCTTTTTTATGGCTACTATGAACACAATTCTTGGAAATATTTCTATAAAGTTCCAAAAACAATCTTATCAACATGAAGAAAACATTAGTATTTATGAACCTGAACCCAAAAAATATTAAAAACTGGAATAAATGTTGTCAAAATATTTTGCAAAATTTTTTGAATTTGAAGAAGCTCATGAAGCCAGAATGTATAGTATACAAACTGATGAAGATGAGGTGAGGGAATTGAGTTAGAATTTTTTTTGAAACAACAGAGGAATTCCCTTTCTCTACATGATTCCTAGTTTTGAAAAAGTTCACTATTTTAAGCATTTTAAAAATGTGATTGCTCAGGTTGAAGAAAAAAATGAAAACGAAAACTTTTATTTAAAAATATATCCACCCCATTTTATTGAAATTATGAGTGATGAAGTTGGATGTGTAATGGGAAATAATATGGAAGAGATCAACAACCTGAAATTTAATGCTTCAGAAATTTTGAACCTAATTTCAAAATTGTTATTACTTGGTTCAAATTTGTAGACCTAACTATCTCTGGACAGTTTCTTTATGAAAAGGATGAGGGAATGTTCTTTGAAGAAAAAATTGATTGATGAATTTTCAATCACTTGTTCATTCACTTTTGAATTTTTTTAATTATTTTTTTAATAAAATAGAAAATAGTGTTGACCAACCTCGATTTTTTTTTAAATCTAAAAATTTTTGAATATGAATTTCTTGAAGATGAATTGAAAATTTATCCCCCTGAAACTGAACTAAAACATTCAACAAACTCTGTTTTTGAGTGTCATCTTTCTGAAAGTGAACTTGAATAAAAGTCTGAGCACACACATTATGGTCTAAGCAGAAATAATTATTCAAAAGTAGTGGTTACTAATTATCTATTTTCTAATGAGGATCTGTTATATTAAATTTATAATTTGGAAAATCTTGACTTTATGGTTGAGTAAAAAAAATACTCTACCTTGTTTTCAATTCCTTCCTTGTCTGATATGGGCGTCAGATGTCTTCGTGAAGCTGACAGTAAATTAGAAGGGGAATTTCTCTTAACATCCAATTTTCCTAAAATAGTTCTGAATTCTATTATTACCCATTCTCCTCAACCTTCGTGTATAAACTCAACCCCTTTAATTTCTATTTTAAAAAATTTTGAGGTTAATTTCAAAGAAATAAGTTGTGAGGAAAATTCTTTACATCTAAGAGAAACAATTACACCACTATCCCTTCATGAAAATTCAATTTTTTTCAAATATAAACCTAATCCAGAAGTGGAAAAAACATATGCCAAGAGTGAATTTGATAATTCTTTTTCTGTTGATGATCCTAAAAGCTTCTTGGAATATCTTGAAGGTTTAGAGAAGGAGGCCTCTAAGCAGTAGCTATCTTCCATCACGTGGCTCCAAGGTTTCCACGACGGGGTTTCAGAGGCGGGAGGCTCATGCAGCCCTTAGTATAGAGATGGAGGTTCTTCAGTGTTTCCTCCCCCTTCTCTTATTCTTGTTTTTTTTTCATTTCACAGGGTTTGGGTTGATTTGATGGTTTTTTTGTTTGAAGCTTCGATGGTGTTCTTGCGGCGGTGTCGTCACTAGAGTGACCCTGCCCTTCCCCATTGATTTCTTCCGCTTCCCATGGTTCATCTGATTTGGAATCGGGTGAGGGTTCTTCTACGGTTTTGATCTAACCAGCTCCAAGCCCAGAGCGGTGTTGCTGACTTTGATCCGCTCGGTCCCCCTCAACGGCGACGCTCCCTCGAGGTGTTGTTAGGTCTTCTAGTCCTGGATGATGAAGACCTGACTTCACGCTCCTTGGTTCACCTTCCTCTTTAGGTTACTGAAGCTGTGTCAGAGGGTGTCTTGTGGATGTGGCAAGGTTTCTGGCTTCAGTTCCAACATTGGGTTATAGTATTCAGAGGAGGTTTGTTGTTCTGCTGTTGATGGTTGGATGCATTTGTATTTTGATCTGGCTCTGGAAGTGGAGTGTGATGGCGTGGATTTTTGACCTCATGTATTGATCCATGTGAATATTTAATTGGCAATGAAGAAACAACTATAATGGTGGCTGAAGATGTGGAATGTGATGCTTCACATGGGTGATAAGATCTGTGCCATTTGAAGAGATCTAGAATGTTGCTTTGAAGGTTCTTGCTATTATCTTAAGAGGTGGGTAAGACCCTTTAGAGGATGGCATGGAAGATCTTGGAAAATTCATTAAGATCATAGTTTTAAAGCGTTGAAGAGATATTTATGGTCTAGGGTGTTTTTATCCTTGTTTCATTACTAATCAGATAACCCATTTTTGTGAGCCTGAATTTTGGACCTATGGTTTGTGGTTTAAGGGTCTTTACCGGCCCACCTTCATGTGGATGCTCCAGAAGTGGTTCAGAGTATGATGTTTTTTCCTGATCATTGCTATCCATATTTGGATGTTTGAGAGGGTATGTCAACTTCCATTGCTACCAGGCTCATTCATCCTTGCACGGGACAACTAGCTATGAAGTGATGAGAACATGGAAGCTGATCTTAATGTCATTTATGATGGGGAGGGGCTTTTCTTTGTAGTCTTGACTTGGGATGGTCCATGGGATTTTTAACTGTGGAGGACTGGTTGTTTTAAGTCTTTGATGTCTTGTTGGGTTCCCCCTTATCCATTGAGTGGGTTTATGTTTCAATAAAAAATTAATTTTCTGTCTTCGAATATCATGAAGGAGTTCCTTCTTCTGAACCCAAGACTGATTTCCTTGAAAACAATAAGAATGAATGTTTGGGTGATAAATTTTATGCGCAATTAGTAGACATCTTTGAGAAGCCCCTTGATGATAAATGGTTCCTCATGGAGATTTTTTCAGCTAATGAGAATTTAGAATTAGTTTTCATAAGTCTTGGTTCTAATAAATATCTATTTACTGTTAAAAATATTTGGGCAAAGTGAATGTTGTGGTTCCTACTTTAGAAACCACATACTTTTAGCGAATATGATTAATTTCTAGGAAAGTCTGACTAGGGATGTTAATTCTAGTGATGTCTGGGATACAACCCATGATTAAATAATTTTTTTCTTGTTTATTTTGTTTCTAGTAATTAAATTCCTCATCAACATAGTTATTGAACTATCACATTTCTTTAACATACTCACTTGGCCTGGTGCTTTTGTCCTAATAGTCTAACCTTTTCATGGTCTCATCTTTATATTTTTTATGTATGATTTTAATGTTTTTTCTATTTTACCTTAGAATGTACCTTCATGGAAGATGTCAAGTATCATTTGAAATGCTTAAGGATAATTATTTTTATCCAATATGTGTAATAACAAAGCAACATCTTTCAGGGAAATTCTTTCCCTCATTTTTCAAGTATTATAAATTGTTTTAAACATTTCATGATTCCTCGAAGAGTGATTTTTAATATGAAATTTTATTTTTAATTTTACCTCTGATTGGTAATTAAGTGTGTGTGTGGGAGGGTTATTTATTGCTATTTTAAAATTATGTAGTTAGTCTATGTGAAAATTTTGATTATCTTGCCTGCTTGTATCTTCTATGCTGAAAATTATATTGAAAATAAACTGAAATATTTACTTTCACCCCTTTAAATACCATTGGAATCAACACTTTAATTAATGTGAATTGACTGATTTACATTCTAAATGTTTTTTATAATTTGAGAACATTTATTCTATCACAATGTCAAAGCATGTACATTTTTTAAATTCTTTTTTGTAAAGTGTCAGATGTTTATGGAAAAAATGCTTTTGAACATTCTTGTGACCCTTTTTTGGAAGATCACCATGGGTACAAGTTGGTATCCAGTAGAATGCATCTAACTCATTCCTAAAAATTCAATGCTAAAGTTGATGATATCATAAAGGCCGACATCATTCATGTAGTTTAATACCATAATTGGTTACCAAAATTTTCCCATTCAAAAAGAAGAATAAGAAGATAAAATTTTTCATCGACTTGAGATATCTTAATTGAAATTTCCCATAAGATAATTTTTTGTTCTTGATTAAAGAACTCTTAATCCATGAAACAATCAGATATCAAGGACTCTCAATTATATATGGATATTTAGGGTATAGCCAAATTCGGATGGCCCTTGATGATGAAGAGGCCACTTCTTTCAGGTCACCTCAGGGGACATACTATTATTTATTAATTCCTCTTGGTTTAAATATCATTGACACCATGTATAAATGTTTCATGCATCATATATTCAGTCTCTTCCATGGAAGTCCATAGATATATATTTTGAAGATTTAGTGGTGAAATATCAGCAGTGCTCTAATCATATCCCCGATATTGAGATCATTTTTTTTAATCTACAAAAACATAACTTAAAAATGAATCCCTTGAAATGTGATTTCGATGTTACCTTAGAAAAGTTTCACATCTTCATGTTATGCAATAACAACATCAATGTTAAAACTAAGAAGACTAAGGCTATCTTTCACATGTCACATCTTCAATATCTCACTGATTTGAGGGGAATATAGGGAAACATGTTCTGTATCTTATTCTTTATAGATAATATGTGAAGAAAAATCTCTACATTTTACCAAACTAATGAAGAAAGGAGTCACTTATTAACAGAATAATTATTTTTAAGAATCCTTTGATAGTTGCAAGAAGTATCTTCCAATTCCAACAATGTTAATTCTCTTTGTCTGTGGAATGACACTCATTTTGTATATTAATGCCTTAGAGTGATCATTGGGTGATTTACGTATGAATAAAATTGAAACAAAAAAAATGAGAAAAACCTCCATTATCTTAGTAGAACCATGATCGACACTGAGACATGGCATTCAGTCATCGAGAAGAGTCCCCTTACACTTATATTTACATTCGATAAGCTAACACACTACCTATAGAATCATGATATTCATTTTATATCCCATTAAAACATGAACAAATACATCCCCAACAACCCTATATTGAATAAGAATTTAGAACTTTGGTAATTCATATTGTAGTAGTTTGATATTCTGTTCGTATCATAGAAAGAAATAAAAGTCCAGGTGCTAGCACATTTCCTTGCAAAACCTCCCAGTGCATAATCAATGTTGTTAAATACTAAATTGTTAGATGAAGATATTTTCTCCATTCCAAATGGCCCCTAAACAAGGGAGTTATATTTTAATGGTGCATACATAATCCCATCAGGAAAGAGAATAGAAGACCCATTACTAGAAATAAGACCTATACCAACAGTTTGGCCAAAACCACTGGTATAGGTCACTTATATGGACCTATACCAATAGTTTCCCCAAAATATTAGATAAAGATAAAAAATCAAAGAACTTATACTAACAGTTATCATAACCATTGGTATAGATATATACCAACGGTTTTGAGAACCGTTGGTATAGGCACACCTATTTTTTATGAAATCTTTTGTCAAATAACATTAAATAAATAAAAAGTTAAAATTATTATAAATATATGTGGGGAAAAAATCTCTCAAGGTGTCCCCTCAGAATGTTTTGGGTTTGATTGTTTTTTATGACAAATCTAGATGATCGGGAATGAGAATGGTTGGTGTTTGCCGAAAACCTGTTTTTCAGGTGGTGATTTTTCCCAGTATTTTCCAAATTTTTGGGCCTCAAAATCAGAAGTTTGATGTTGGTAAAGGAAGGATTTCATCATAGGAGTGATGATATGAAGAATGTTGAAGAAAATTGGCAAAGGATGAAAACTACATACTACAATTCATGGGCCATGTACCATGTTGTGGGAATGGTATGCGGAGTGGCGGGAATGGTACTCGGAGCACTGGGAACTGTTCACTAAAGTGGTTCGCAAAACCAAAAATGGTTCGTGGTGGAAGGTGATGTGGTAAACGGATGGTGTGTCATTGATGTAAAAGATCGACCACATAAAAGAAAAATTAGTACGTGGACCACATATTAAAAATTGTTCGTGGGTGGCTTGCTGTTCATGGTGGCAGAAGGATCGGTATGTGGTGAAGGATGGATTGAAGATTTGGTAAATATTAGATTAGCATAATTTGTGGTTATCTTTTCCTATATAATAATTTCTAATCCCACCGATTACTGTATAGAATGAATATCATTTGAAAACATAATTTTGGTTCAGTATTTCGGCAAAGTCCAAAGGAGGTTTGCGAGGAATAATTCTGCAGGAGTTAGAGTGGTTCACGTAGAAGAAATTCCAAAGAAAGTTTATGTAGAGAGATGTAACCAGCATAAGACACGGTACGTAGAGGAAGAAGGAGTGGTACATGTCTGATTAGCGAAGGTTGTCTGCGAACAAAGAACAGTTCACAGACATGGGGCGGTTTGTGAAGGCAATCCATGAATAAAGAACAGTTTGCAGACAGAAGGGGTTTCACAGAGGAGGTTCGTAGGATCGGTACAAGGAAGCGGTATGCTCTAGCGGAGGCAGAGGTAGTATACAGACAAAGGGAAGTTGAAAGTAGTGGTAATAGTACATGGAGAAGGAGTTCCACATACCAAACCCGATACTCAGTATGTGGGAGAGGAAGGTGGTTCACAACTTTCATAAAAAAGCTTTTGAAAGCTTTAAATCAGTTTGCGAAAGGATTTTTTGGTAGCTGGAAGTACCCGAGAAGGTGGATGTCATCTATGGGTGAAAAAGGAACTTCAATAGATCATCTACCTATAGTTGAGGATGCAGAGATTCATGCAAATGAAAGGACCTACATGTCCATAAACTATGTTTGATTTACAAGTCGATAAAATCTGTGTGGATTTATTTCTAAGAGACGTGAGTGCAGGAAGAGGAAGATGGTGACACTTTCCACCGGTAGTGAACTAGAGAAAGAGGCATAGGGAGTGACCCTTGGAAATGTAGTGAGAAGACCCTAATTATAAAGGCAGTGAGCCTATCCATAAAAGATCTAGCTCGAACATTGTACACATTATTGGCTATGAGACTTATTGAATTCAGTACATTAGCATATCACCGTTGTATGCTCCTTGCACATAGCCTAGTGAGGGTGAACCATGTAAAAATCATCATGTTCTGTGCATGATTTCATATCTATTCATATATTGCTACAGGAAGAAGAGAGAATTGAGTTTTGTTTAATAACTAACCAAGATCCGAAGGGGAAAAGTTTTAATCTATTATACCCTGATTCACCCCCCCATATTAGGGTATTTGACCTAGTTGACCTAACAATTGGTATCAAATTGAAAGGCTGAAAGTCATTTTTCTCTCTTAGAAGAAGAAATGGAGGTGGTCAATCATAAAGAAATTATGATATTTAACATAAATAAATTTCAACTATGGAATAATCGAATGCAGCACTACTTCTGATCAGTAGGGATGGATGTCTTCATTGCAGCCATGCAAGGAATATCATCTGACATTAATAGTGGTGCTTTATCAGAAGCTGAAAGAAGATAATTGGATGTTGATGCTAAAGGGATCAATGATTTAGGGGGAGCCCTATAAAATTCCATTTTTATGAAGGTGATGTCCTGTAAAACATCACATACAATGTGGGAAAAATTATTGAACATTTATGAGGGTGATACAAAATTATGAGAAGCAAAGCTACATGTTCTATGGAACAAGTATGAGGATCTCAAAATGAATTCCAATGAGACTGTAGATACATTCTCTGACAAGATAAATATTATTTTGGAATACATGCGGGGTCCTGGATAAGTCATTGAAGATATAAAGATTGTGAAACGTATCTCGAGGAAACTTACACAATAGTTCAATCCAAAAGTTTCAGTGTTGGAAGACAAAGACCTGAAAGAGTTGACACTAGAAAACCTACATAGTACCCTTGTGGCATATGAAATGAGAGATGATGATAAATATATAGTGGAAAAGGGGAACTATAAGGAATTGGCATTCAAGGCCATGAAGAATCTCTCTGTTGAAGATAGTCCTAAGGAGGAAAATATGGATGATGTCATGTCATTTATATCCTCCAATCTACAAAGGGAAAAATGGAAGTTCAAAGGTAAACTTCCATTTTCATACTTTTTATGTGGAAAGATTTATCATTTTTTAGTATAGTGTCCTAAGAAGTTTGATGATGAAAATGAAGAAAATGATGAAATTCCCCAAAAGAAGTATTCATCAAATGAGAAATGGAGGAGAAGTACTAGGAGAAATTTCTTCAAAAAGAAAAATCTTCTTTCAAAAGATGATTACATTTTAGAAGAATCTAAGGTAGAATAGGTGGAGGACAACAAGGATCATAAAATAGATGCTCTGGTGGAAGTTGTCAGAAATTCATTAACAATAGAGGAAAATGACAATGAAGAAGGAAAAATTGAAGGAAGAGTTGATCTTTAGGATGAATTAGAAGCTTCCCTTGAATAGGTAGATATTTTGAGATCCAAAAAAATAAATATAACAAAGTTGTTTGTGATTCCAAACTCTTTATGTAGTTGAATATAGAAGAGAATTCTGATATGAATGCAGAAATTGAAAAGCTGAGGTCTTCAATGATATAAATCTCAAAAAAGGTGGTTGATTACAAACGCAAAATTGAAGAACAAAAAATAGAAATTGATAGTTTGACTAAAAATAAAAAATATCAAATCAAACATATCAAACAATTAAAAGAGGAATTTGTTAGTTTTTTATGAATAATTGAAGATCATTAGAAACTAATAACTCTCGGTTTGACATCAAGAAAGAAGATCATACATGCAATAGATAAGATAAGATTTGAGAAGAATGGTCTATCAGAACAGAAGCAACAATCAATTCTAAATGATAAGGCTAGTATGGGGTTTTATCTAAAATAGATAGTAGTTATGGTTCAAATCAGACCAAAAGCACCAAATCTAAGATTGAAGATTGAATTGGGTATAAAGAAGAATCAAAAGATTCAAAGAACCCAAGACTCAACTAGTGGTGCATCATTGTCACACAGTAATGTACCCCACATGAGGTTGTATTTCTATGGTAATATGGGACACTCTCAGAATGTATGTTCCATAGAAAAGTGGAACTAAAGTGAACATGAACAACATTGGTGGTCGTATAGAGCTCAAAATTATAGGTTTTCATTTGATGGTCTTTTGTTCAGGTGTAAAGTACTCAGACATATAGAAAGATATTTTACATCAATAATGTAGTGGAATGTGTCGAGGCAGACTTAATTTTTTCATAAGAAGCAATCAAATGTATCATCAAAAGAGATGAAAATTCAAAATCCATTTTAAGCTCTACAAATTGAAGCTGGTCCGTCGTATAGTAAGGAAGATCAAGATTATCATTCTATGTCGGGTTTGAATTCAATGACTTGGGTCAAAAAGAAAAAGGTGCAGCATGCCATGTTTGCAGAAATTGTGTTCAGTGAATCAGATCGCACAGGGATATGAATAATTGACTATGGGTGCACTTCCCATAGGAGGGGAAATAAAGATCTAGGGACCAGAGTTAGGTATGATAAATAAAGTATTTTATGATTCGGTAATGATGAGGGCCTGAAAATTATTGGTTTAGGAATAGCCAAGTTTGGAGAAAAAGACATGAGATGAGAAGATATCTTGGTTGTTGAAGGGCTTCGTCATAACTTGCTTATTGTTAGTAAATTTCATGACTCAGGACATGTCAAAAGATTTTATAATAAATTATATATCATCAAATCAAAATATGGTGTTGTTGTATTGTAAGGAAAGTGTACGAAAGGGAATATCTACCTCATGAGTGGAGAATACGATATGTGATTTCTATCCATGGATGAAGAAAACATGTTATGTCATAAGCGTCTTGGCCACATAAGTTAAGGTTCCTTAGAAGATCTGGTGAAATATGATGCTTCTAAAAATCTCCCTAGACCATCAAATGATTATACTCATATGTGTGATGCCTGATAATAAGGGAAGATCATTCGAAAGACATATAAGCCAAAGGAACAAAAGTCAACAAGATTGCTTGAGTTGGTGTGTATTGATGTGTGTGGGCCAATTTCTCTAAGGGTTATTGATGGGATGAGATATCATGTCCTCTTCATTGATGATTATAGTAGAATGGAATGGGTTTCAATAATCACCCACAATTATGATGTGTTTAGTTGCATTACAAGATATCAACGAGAATGTGAAAAGATGCTTGGTCAGAAAATCCAGATGATTCGATCAGATAATGGAATAATGTTTAAAAATAGCCAAGTGGAGGATTATCTTGGGAAAAATGGGATAAGGTATCAAGTTTCAGTAGTAAGAACTCTATAGCAGAATGGAGTAGTTGAGAGAATAAATCGGATTTTCAACAACATGGACAGAACAATGCTCATTGAGAAAGATATTCCAGAGAAATTTTGGAATGAAGCAGTGATGATAGCAGTATACACTTCAAATAGAGCATTACTTTTTCCAAAATAGGAGAAGACTCTACATGAGTTTTGGTATGGAAAGAAGCCTTCATTGAAGTACTTTCAAGTCTTCAGAAGTAAATGTTTTATTCTCAATAAGGAGAAACATAAGATGTTTGAATGTCATGGAGATGAAGGGATATTTCATGGATACTCAAAGAAAATAAAAGAATATAAATGCTTCAATAAGAGGCTAGGAATGATAGTTGAAAGTCATGATGTGACTAGAGTGTATAATGAGCAGAATATTTAGAAAATACATGAACAGAATCAAGAGTATAGTGATGAAGATATGAGCAGGTCAGGAGACACTCCAGTTCCATAGGTAGATTCAGAAGACTCATACCATGAAAATAAATTAGTGTTTACATATAGACCAATGAGAAGAGATGAAATTGATAGGTAGAATATAATTGGTTATCAGACAACAACAGTGTAGACAAGGATGATGAATTCTCTACAGAAAGAATCACACTTATCATAGGTAGATCCTAAATGATTTGATGAAGCTTTTGGAGATGAGAATTTGGTTCAGGAAATAAATTAAGAGCATGAACAAATTGAGAAGAATTAGACATGGGAAATTTTTTTGAGACTAGAAAATAAGAATTTCATCAGAAAAAATGGGTCTTTTGCAACAAAATGAATGAATATGGCGTTGTTATTAAAAACAAAGAACGACTGGCATGCAAAGTGTACTTCTAGATAGAGGTTATTGATGTTGATGATACATTTTCACCTATTGAAAGGCCAGATACAATCATATTATTCATGGCCATAGTAGTGCAAATAAAGTTTATGGTTTTCCAGATGGATGTCAAGTCAACATTTATAAATGGAGTTCTGGAAGAAGAAGATTACATTGAGCAGCCATATAGTTTTCTCATTCATTAATATGAGAATAGAGTATATCAGCTGAAGAATTATTTATATGGTTTGAAGCAAGCACCATTATCATGGAATTCAAGGCTTGATTAGTTTCTAAAGAAGATTTGTTTTCAGCGTGGTGGAGTTGATTACAATTTTATTCAATAATGAAAACAATCAAAGGATGGTGATGCTGGTTTATGTCGATGACATAATCATTGGTGGATTAGATGAAGTACAATACAGACATTTTTCTGAATTCATGAAAAGTGAGTTTGAAATGTCGATGATTGGAGAGATGAAATTTTTCTTTGTCTTACATGTGGAACAAGGAAGAAATGACACTTTTATTTCTCAATATGAATATGTTAAGGAGGTTTTTAGAATGTTTGGAATGGATAATTATAATGAAATTAAGACTTCTGTCGCTACCTAATTGAAGCTGTCATGGGATGATGAAGGCAAGACAGTTAATATCACAGAATATAGGCAAATCATTGGAAGTCTATTGTACCTGACACCAACAAGGCATGATATTATATTTTTCACATGTCAAGAAGCAAGGTATAAAAAAATACAAAGTAGAACCACATGATTTCAGTAAAAAGAATAATTTGGTATATAAAGGGAACAATAGATTATGGTTTAATTTATAACAGAAAAACTCATCCACAGTTGTTGGGATATATAGATGCAGATTGGTCTGAATCAGTAGATGACAAGAAATCTAAATCACAAGGTGCCTTTTATCTTAGAGGATTGTGTATTTTTTTGTTGAGAAATAAAAAATATTGCATCTCATTCAGAATTGTAGAAGCTGAATATATTGTTTTTACTCAAGCCTACATGCAACTATTATGGATAAAGCAGCAGCTTGAAGATATGGAAATTGAAGTGAAATCTCCGATCGGAATCTGTTGTGATAATTCAAGTACTATAAATCTTAGAACAAATCTAGTCCATCACTCAAGTACAAATAAAATTGAAATAAAATATCATTTTTTCAAGGAGAAGGTGGAGCAAGGGCTTGTGAAATTGGAGTATGTGCCTATAAAACAACTGTTTGCAGACATTCTGACAAATTCCTTATAGAAAGAAGCTTTTGAAAGGCATCTACATGCTCTAGGAGTCCATTCAAATTACCACACTTGAAAAAGTGTGGATGTGGGTCCCCCTCTTCCTAAGTTATGAAGTGTTTTTCCCTAATATATTGATATGTGTTCTTTACCCTATTACAGACAACCTTGAAGTGCCCTTCGGGATCATTGAAAAAGGGGGAGAGAGTGTTATTATTATAGGGGAGAAAAGTCACGGGGAAAGCTGTTAAGTGGAGCAGCAAGATAGGGGGAGTTGAAGCTGAGATAAAGCGGGTTAGAGGAGATAAAACATAGGGGGATAATTAAATCTAACGATGCTAGAAGTGATCGATCAATGATTAAATATCACGATAACTGTGGTTTCTGATGAAAGAAGTTCATTGGTATTAGTGTATCAGTATGGTATCCGCAATTGGTGATTAACAATGAAGTGATTCATTGATGAAATTTTCATTATACTCTTGTTTCTCATGCCAAGCATGGATCATGTGGGCTTAGAGTATTTTTTGAGTAAATCCTTGATCGCTATCTTAATCGCATGAAGTGAATGATGGTTGAAGATGGAAAGAGATTTAACGAGATATCAAGATGCAAAGAATTGTTATAAGAAGAGTTGTCAACAAACCCAAAAAGTGATATTGTTGGGAAAAATAACTCTAGGTGTCCCCTCAGAATGTTTTTGGGTGTGATTGTGTTTGTTGACAGAGCCCGATGATCACGAATGAGAATGGTTGGTGTTTTCCAAAGATAGGTTTTTAAGGTGGCATTGTTTCCCTGTGTTTCCCAACTTTTTGTGCCTCAAAATTGGTATTTCAATGTTAGAAAAGTAAGTATTTATTCATAGGAGTGAATGGTATAAATAACATTGAAGAAAATTGGCAAAGGTTGAGAAACACGTATCACAATTCATGGGGAACGTACCATGTTCTAGGAATGGTATGCAGAGCAGCAGGAACGGTACATGGAGCGGTGGGAATAGTATGTTGGAGCAGTTCATGAAATCAAAAATGGTTTGTGGAGGAAGGTGATGCGGTACGCAGATGGTGAGTCATTGATGGAGGAGATCGACTATGTAGGACCAAAGTTAGTACATAGACCACGTATGAAAAACAGTTCACGGGTGGCTTACAGTTCGCAGCGATAGAAGGATCAGTATGCGGTGAAGGTTGGATTGAAGATTTGGTAAATCTTAGATTAGCATATTTTGAGGGTATCTTTACCTATATAAGAATCACTAATCCCACTAATTACTATAGAGACCAAATATCATTACAGAACATATTTTTGGTCTGGTATTTTGAAAATGTCCAAAGGAGGCTCGTGAGGAAGAATTCTGCGAGAGCTAAAGTGGTTCGTGCAGAAGAAATTCTACTAATGATTTTTGTAGAGAGCTATAACCTGCATAAGACATGGTATGCAGAGGAAGGAGTAGTACGCGACCAGTTAGTGAAGGAATTCCACGAACAAAGAACAATTCGCAGACATAGGGCGGTTTGTGAAGGTAGTCCACAAACAATGAATAGTTCACGGATAGAAGGGGTTTCACAGAGGAGGTTCGCATGATCAATACACAGAGGCGATATGCGATAGTGAAGGCAGAGGCAGTCTGAGGATGAAGGGTAGTTTTTAGTAGCGGTAACAGTACACAAAGGAGGTTTTCCAAGTACCAAACTCGTACTCAATATACAGGAGTGGAAGGTGGTTCGCGATTTTCACAGGGAAGCTTGCAAAATCTTCAAATCAGTTTGTGAAAGGATTTTCCGGTACCTAGCAGTACCCGGGAAAGTGGACGTCATTTGTGGGTGAAAAAGGAACTTCAAAAGAGGATTTACCTATAGTTGATAATACATAGATTCATGAAAATAAAGGTACCTACATGTCTATAAACTATGTTTTACCTACAAGTCAATAAACTCTGCGTCGATTCCATTCCAAGAGCAGTGAGCACAAGAAGAGGAATACGGTGACCCTTTACACTGGTAGTGAGCCATAGAAAGAGGCATAGAGAGTGACCCTTGGTAATACAGTGAGAAGACCCTAAATCTTGTAAATGTAGTGAGTCTAGGCATAGAAGATCTAGCCCGAACATTTTACTCATTATTGGTTGTGAGCCTTAGTGCATTTGGTTCATCGGCGTGTCGTCGTTGTATGATCCTTGGACGTAGCCCCGTGAGGGTGAAACAAGTAAAGATTGCTGTGTTTTTTTTCATGATTTCATATATGTTCATATATTTCTATGGTAGGAAGAGATAATTGAGTTTTTTTAACAACGAATCAAGATCCGAAGGGGAAAAGTTTTAATACGTCACACCCAGATTCACCACCCCTCTCAGGGTATTTGACCTAGTGGACCTAACAATATACATATAAATAAATAAATAAATAAATATATTTATGAAATTATGTTAAAAAAATCCATGTTAAGTTATTGTTTATGTTGTTGGATTATAAATAGGAGGTTTTGGGACAAAAACCAAGCTGATTTGTTTGAATTACCAATACCAATAGTTTTATGAAACCATTGGTATAGGTTTTTCATATGTCCTATACCAATGGTTTGAAAAAACTGTTGGTATAGGTTTATACTAATAGTTTTCCTAGAACCATTAGTATAGACCTATCATAATTCCAAACCAGCCAATGGTCCTCCAAACTATTGGTACAGGCTATACCAACAGTTAAAAGACCTATACCAATGGTTCCAAACTGTTATTATAGGGTATTTTTCTATTAGTGACCCTAAAATCATTAAATTCAGGTTGGGATTCATAATTATCTCTTCATTAAAGGTTGTACTACCTTAATACTTCCTATTTTTGAAAGGATACACCAAGAATTAGGCTGGGTACCAATCCCTCATCAATGTTATATAACTAGCACATCAAATTCCAATCTATCACCTCAGGGACAATGGAGATTCAAAGTTGGTGATCATGAAGATTAATGGTGATTATGCTATTAGAAAGGAAGAGATAATCCCCCTTCATGACTATGTATGGGGGTTGATGGGAAAATTCCATTAATATCCAATATTAACACACGCCCCATTCTCAGAGAATTCCTAAGCAGATGAATTTGAAAATGAGGCTGCAACATTTGTAGATCAAGACAAAGATTAAACATTCATTAGCATTGTGCTTCCTAAAATGGTCTCACCATTTGTTTTTGACAACATGGTAGTGATCAATAAGGCCAATTCCATATCCGAACCAGATTTTCTAATAAGAGTTTGGATGACGCCCATACTTTAATATCTCAAAAATAGAGTTCCACCATGAGAGAGAACCATAAAATTAAATATTTGATGCTGATATTTCAAATTTACTATTTATTCCCAAACCATTGGAAGATCCTATATAAACGTGGCTTCAATATAGTCCTCCTCGGATGCATTGATAGAGAAGAGACAATTGTCGTTATACAATAAGTATATACCAGTGCATGTGGTTCCCATCAGTCATGGATCAAGATTTATCATAAAATATGAAGGATTCGATATTTATAGAATTAAATAATACAAGATTTCACACAATTCATCAAGATGTTTTATTCATGTAAATTATATTCCAACATCATCCATCAACCCCTAAAGTTGTTACACACTTCCAAATATTCTTAGAAATTTTCTATATGGGTGATGGATGGTGTGGGGACATATCATTCATCTATAGCTAAGCAGTTCAAGAAAATCCTTACTTCTACTGAATTATTTTCCAAATGGCTTGAGTTGATACCCCTTTAGGGAATTAATACAAGGAGCATCATCAATTTCATGAAGTCCAACATCATCACCATACATGATGCCCCTCATAAAATAATGATGGGAAGTGGATCCTATTTTTTATATTTTGAATTAAAGAGGATATACCAAAATTATAACATTTATTCCAACCATTTGTCCCATTATCATGCAGTATAAAATCAACAGATAAATGATTTTATTAAAACCCAATCGAACACTTTCCAAAAAATGGTGGATAAATGTATTAAATTGTGGCTTGATAAAATTATGAATTCCTTGTGTGATTACCATATTACAACTTGTAATTCCACAAAAGAAACCACATATTCATGTGTATATGGGATAGGATCAGTCATTCCCATAGAGGTTCAGTTTCTTTTTCTTCTTATTTCCATTTTCGATAAGCTATCCATAGATGAGTGATTTCAAAATTAGAAAAATGAATAATAATGTCTTTATGAGGAAATAATGTATAACTTGAATCATTTAGTTGTCCATAAAAATTGAATAACAATATATTTTAATATAATTTCACCTATATTTATTAAACTAAGGAGAACTAGTTTTATCCCTTAGGACCCTAATGATAACTGAAAGAAACCTCCAAATTCTAAACCAAAATGGGAGACACATTTTTTCTTCCATAAGGTTTTCTCTAATGGTTCATATTATTCGATTCCCATGTATGGTGACCGTATCACACCCCTACCAATGTAAGGTTTCTCAATAAATATATCACCTCACCAAGAAAACCACTATATGTCCTTATCCTAAGATCTAAAAAGGAATGACCAACATCCTAATTGCATGATGTTAAGCTATAAGACAACATTCTAGTGGCATGATGTTAAAAACAATACAATATCCATGACATAAGAAGTTAAACTATACAATACCTCATATTTTTTCATAACCTAACCCATCGAGGCTCACCTGCCCAATGAAAGGACGAGCCACAACTACCCTAAGACTGCCTCCATAGGATAGGGGTTGGTGACAAATTCCTACATGCATAACTAATCTAAGAGGCATTTTCCTAATGTATCGGTACGTACTCACCCAACCAAATCCAATCATAAATATAGAGGAATAAAAATAAAAGAAATTAATATCTAGAGTAATAACTATGCATGTAACAACCTATAGGGAATACAAAGAGTATGGAAGTGTAATTTGAAAAGTAAAATGGTAAAATACCCTCTCAATTAGAAAAGATGTTCCAACCTGATAATGACTAGAAAAGTAAACAATGAGAGATATCATCTATAGATCTCTAATCCCTTCGTTCAATAGGAGGTTTCCACTCTATAGTTAGAGGACCCTTGCCCTGATATGATAAAAGGGTTACACTCTAACTAATATGAGGAGTATGGGGGATTTTCAACCCTGAACTCTCTCTAATGATCATACTAGATTAATGTCATCATCAAGCACCACCTAAAGAAGCTTCATTCTTAGAACATATCACATCATATCTCAAAATCCACTATGTAGGTTTCCATCATGTTCTATATGGGAAAACACTCACGATACACTACCTGCAGGAAAAAATTCGACTCCAACTACAAGAGATACGATAGATATAAGATTCATAAGGGAGTACACATTGTGTAAGGGACCCGTATGGTTTATGGTATTGTAATGATTTATGGTCATGTCCTTTCCAGTACATGGTCCACTATCCATATAGTACTACATAGAAATTAAGAGTACTACATAGTATTTCTTAGCCTCTCGGGGTCATGTAGTGTTCTCCTAGTCATGCCTGTGTCCATGTACCCTAGGACATATACTAGTACACAGTATGTTCCCCAGTACATGGGGAATATAAGGCCACATGGGATCTTGGGAATGTACTTCTTGTACATGTAGTGTTAGAAAACTAGTGTTCACACAACTTATGGTCCCTCTAAATGGTGTGTCATATTTAACTCCAATGAAAAATCACAGTTCCCACAAAAACCAGACTACACAACCTATGTTCATCAGAGTACACATAGCATATTTTAGGATTTTATAGAAACCAAATAAGGTTTCACAAAATTTTCATATATAGGTTCTCCAACTCGAATCACTCCTTTTGTCCACCTTTTAACCAAAGGTATTTTCCTCTGGCCAATGATTTCAGCACTCTAGTGGTTGGAATTTGAATTCCTTTGACCTTCATGTAAAATTAATTCCAATTTCACTTGTAGTACTTCCCATTATCATCAACTATCAGTCCCAGATCTTAGATCCATAGGATTCCATTACTCATATCCTTCAACCTTCCCAATCCTTCCTTAAATCATAATTTTATTAATTTCATGTGAATATGTTGTGAATTTGAGGGTTCGATCATGCTCAGAACTGCCTAGAAAATTCAAACCGTAGCCCCATAGGATAATAGTGAAGAACAAGAAGAATGTTGGGGCAAAGCATCATAACAAGGGTAATAAAAATAATTGGCCAAGTGTACTTGTCCAATTATTTCAAGTAGGTAAATACAAGGTGAGAAATACAACATCATCAATAATAAGTCAAAATAATAGTTGGATTTGATTCATTGAATCATGTGAAGGTTAGAAGATGCTAGAAATCAATGAAGACAATTTAATTCATGCTTGAATAATTTATAATAGGAAGGAAAAATAAAAATTACATGCCCTAACTCAATATGGGATCATTTCTTTGATGAAGAATGTAGTCCATAATGATGGAGAAGACACGTTGCATCCACTGCACCTTGATTCACCATGATCTGATTTCCGTTCATCCTCCAATATCGATTCTCCAATGAATGATGATAGAAAAACCTCTAAATAATCCCAGGGTTATGTGGATAACCCTATATATTCACCATAACAACATATTTATAGAGGTGTACACAATTTAGGTTATTTAATTCAAAGAAAATAATTTAATTATTTATTTTAATTAAACACACCTTCCAACAACTAGTTTTATCAGACGTCCTAAACCAAACAAAATTAGATCAAAACATGGGTAAAAATCATGCTCCAGATTTTACTTGGTCTTAGATTTTTTATTTCAGAATCCGTTTAGGTTTTATACCATTTTTTGGAAAACCTTTCATGTTTAATATATAATATATTGGATATTTTAAAAAAAAATTAATTTGGGTTGCAACAGGACTTAGAATCATGCACTATCTTAACACGTGATTTGAAAACATTCCTTGATATATTTCAAAGTCTTACAAGGAAAAAATAGAGTCCCTGCATTATTCCTTTAATATTTTCATCATCAAAAGGAAAATATATGAAAAAAGGTGGGGATACTGAGCTCGTATCCGGATCTCCCGCTCTCAGGAGCTCTCCATCATGCTCCAATGTTGCGACAACACATGAAACAAGAAATGGTCTATCCATGCACGATATTCTCCTACCAATCCTCAATTCCCACTGAGTGATCTGCAAAGGTGGATCCAACCTCAATGTCTAGCACTCCCCAATCTATTACTTGGGCAGGATCATGCATGTATCTTCTTAGTTGTGAAACATGGAGGACATCATACACTATCTCCAATTATGGGAGGAAAGTCGAGGCAGTAAAGAAACCTCACCAACCCCCTATAAGGACTCAAAAGGACTGATGAACCTCTAGGATATCATGACTCTCTATAAGAATATTTGCAATCCTAATCAAGGGGAGACTCTCATGAAAATGTGGTTTCATAACTCATATCACAAGGGCTTATAAATTAAATAAGCATAAGATTTTTGATTTCTCTGAGATATCCTCATCCTCTCATAGATCACTTAGACCTTCTCTGCTATTTCCTACACCATTTCTGTCCCAACAAGAGATACCTCACCAATCTTAGTGTAGCATAAGGGTGACCTGCAGGGTCTTCCATATAGGGCCTTGAAAGGTGTTATATAAATTGAACTATGATATCTATTATAATAAAAAAACTCTACCAAAGGAAAATAGTCCTCACAACTCTATAAAATGTCCAAAATTCAACCCCTCATCCTATCCTCCAACACCTGGACTGTTCACTTAGTGATCCCATCTTTTTAGGGGTGGAAGGATATACTAATACTTAACTAGTTCCTGGATTCCTCATTTAATCCTCTCTACAACCATGATGTGGACTATGAATCACAATTAGAGACAATATTCGAGGGAACCCCATGGAGGCGATCAATATCCCACATGCACAAATTCCACAAACTCTCCACCATCCTATGCTACCTGATATCAAGGAAGTGCACTGACTTGGTAAGAAGGTCAACTATCAACCATGTGGTATCACGAATAGTCTAATTCCATGAAATCCCAATCATGAAGTTCGTGGATATACCATCCCATTTCAACTCTAGGATCTCAAGAGTCTGCAACAAACCTGATGAAACATGGTGCTTAGCCTTCACCTACTAACATGTGAGGCACTGATAGATGAACTCATCCATGCTCTACCTCAAACTATCCCATCAAAACTACCACTGAAGTTCTCTATACATCTTCCTCACACCGGAATCTATGTCCAAATGAGATTTTTGAAACTCTCTAATAAAATCATCTCACATCATGGTGGGAACCACCATCCAACCCTAGAAAAAAATGACATGATTCCCTATTTTAGAAAATAAATATGGAGAATATAATAAGGATATCTAATCATGAATGACCTCATAATAAATGTCTCCTAACTAAGCCTCACTCACACACTAGATAATTGTAGGATTCAACACCATTTATTTAATGAAATATTCACCCTCCTTATCTACTAGGGTCAGCTGCAATGAACATAACTACTCAGACACCTCCTCCACCAAGAGAGTCTGGGAATTCCTACCAATGTAATATGCAAGCATGTTTCCATTATATGAGTATAGACTATAGAAATGTTATAGTCCTACAAGAACTCCAGCTTGATCCATTATCTTAATTTTAGGTCTCTCTACATGAAGAAATACCTGATACTCCAATGGTTTGAGTAAACAATAAATCACTCTCCCAAAAGATAGTGCCACTACAACCTTAGAATGCAAACTACCACTACCAACTTCATCTCTTGAGTTACAAAGTTCTTCTCATGGGGTCTCAACTACCTCGACTCATATGCAATCACTTCCTGCCTCTTCATTAATACACAACCAAACATTGCTCTAGGGGCATCATAATATACTATCCACACTATACCCTCCTCCATTAGTCTCAAAATAGAACAAGTTCACCTCAACCTCAACTCATCAAAGGATCTATAAAACTACTCATATTAAGTAAACAAATTACCTTTATACATCTGAGTGGTCAAAGAGGATGCAATCTTAGAAGAAGTATTCCATTAACCTCCTGTATTAGTTTGCTAAGTCAATAAATATCCACACCTATGACACACTCCTAGTTTTCTCCCAATAAAACATGGCGTCAACATTCACCTAGTCTATAAAAATTCCATGATAAAAAATTACATGACTTAAAAAAGTGAACCTAATTGATCTAGGACTAGAACAACAAGAGATTACCATAATGTTGATGCTATCGAATAAATTTTAGTACCATCCTCAAGTGCTCCGTATAATCCTCCTCTATCACAAATTAGATAAGTATGTATTCAATGAAGACAACAACAAAACGGTCCATTCATGGATAGATGATTCGATTCATTAAGGTTATAGACATAGCGGGGGAATTTTTCACACCAAAATGAATCATCAGGTACTCATAGTGTCCATAGAAACATTGGAACACCATTATTAGAATATCAACCTCACTAACTCTCAACTGGTGGTAGTTGGACCTTAGATCGATCTTCAAGAACCATCTCAAATCCCACAATTTATCAAATAGGTCATCAATTCTTTAAAAGGGGTAATTGATCTTTACCATGGCCTGGTTTATACAATGATAATAAATATAAATATGCAAGATACTAGCTACCTTTTTCATGAACTAAATTGGAGCTTCCCAGGGGGATATACTGTTTTTGACAAAACCCTTCCCTTAAGGGTCCTCCAATTGGACCCTCAATCCATAGAGCTAGATACAAAACATCTGTTATGTAGAAGAATATATTGAAGTGGTCATGATGTGAAATTATATGAAAAAATCCATCTCCCATTATAAAGGTAGTCCCAAAACGTCCTCAAGGAATACATCCATTTAATTTTCCATGACTGAAGGAATCTTGATGCCTGAAGATCCCAATATGTCAAGAGATAAACTCAAAAACTGATGGGTGATAGGTTGAAGCTTCCAAATCAGAAGACCCACTCAGTCTTCCATGAGATCTCTCTTACCCATAAAGGATAAACTCACCCCATTTGTATGAAGGAATCTGAATCATAAGTGGTGACATTAAATCTGGGCTCGGACTATGGAAAACTAGTCTATACCCAAGATGATGTCATATGTCCTCATCATGAATACCAATAGCTCCAAAAATAAACTCTCTCCACCAATAAATAACTTGTACTAACGATACAAAAATGGTATTTAATAATCATTTAACATAGGAACATCAATGGAATGTTGTTAGTCTAAAGTATCTATTTGGGAGATAAAAATATTGCATGCAGAGTAAAGAGATTAAGGAATAAATCACACATTTTTCTGCAGCAGCCTACAACCATAACTGCTAGCTCCCTGAGCCTTATGTGGGCCACCTGATAGTGGTGGTGACAGGAGATAATAATGTTGTACACCACTCACAACTCATCCTATTAGATCCCCACTTGTTCCTCTTCCAATTCTACCTCCCTAGGGGCACCTTGACCTTGCCTAAGAGAATCATGATCATGACACTACCTCTTACATGGTGATCCATATGGAATATATCTACACTCCTCATCACTTTGGTACAGGTAATCATGTTTCATGTGAAATATTTTAGTCACATGCAAAAAATCACCCCTCTCCATGATTCCATGGTCTTCTGTGTGGTCTCTAAGCTACATGCTCATGTTCTTGAGCCTTGTCATGATAAGATCTCTAGCACCTAGATCCACCCGAATAGAACTTGCTAGCTGCTACAGATTAATCATCCCTATAAGGCCCACTACTAGATATAGCCACATGGAGTCCCTTAGATAGGAATCTCTCTCTCTCTCACTATCACCCTATCTAACACTCCATCATATATAGGAATTCATAGGGATAACACACTAGCAAGGATGTATCTATAGAGACCCAACTCAAACTTCTGATCCTTGATGTAACCACCCATAATCATGTCATGGGAGTACCACATTAGGTTACTAAACCCTAATGAATACTCAGAAACCTTCAACCCACTTGTATCTTTAATATCTACTAAATTAAAACTAAGCATAAGAACAAGGGGGTATTACTCCTCACAAAATAGCTATTGGAAGATGGACCATGAGTGTGTCGAATCATCATGAGTCCGTGTGACTAGACCCCACTAGTGACCTACTACTCCGTGGAAAATTTTGGATACCAAGGAAAAAACCTAATTAGTTGGTGTCCAGATAAATCTGAAAACTCAGATCACCATCTCTATACAATACTCATCTTCTTGGGGATCTAGATACCCTCAAAACCTCAGTATCCTTCGGCTCTAGAACTTTCTTAGTGTGCTAATCTTATACAAATTATCATCATGATTTAGTGGTATAATATACTACTCAACCAATGAGGGTTATACTACCTCCCTCTCAGAGGAAGGATTTCAATAGATATCCCTTAAACTGAGGCCTTACCACCCATCAGATCATCATCACAATCCTGAATAGGTAACCTGGATGGATGAATTCATAGAGGAATCCAGAATGTAATTGATACTTTCCATGACCAAATAAGAAAATATATATGGGGCTCTAACAGAAGAATTATAGTCAAAATACTCAATCCTATATGATTCACGTACCAATGTTCCTTATAACCAATTTCTTGGTATGTAATAATGATAAGAAAGTGGTTAGCGTCCTGATGTATGGATATGTCATCTGATGCAATGACACTGGGTTACCTTATATGAAAGTCACCCTTGATACACTTTGACACTATTTCCATAAATACCAACCAAATCCTTGTGATAGGATAATTTGAATCACTATATCAAGGAATAAACCACCTTCGACACCATTTTTTCATAAACCGACCCCCCTAAGGCCCACCTAATTGGAGAATGTCCAAGACACAACTACCCAATTACCACCTCTATAGGATAGGTTCTGGAAACAAGTGCTAAATGGAATAAATAATTTGGGATAACTATGTCAAATGCACCTATAAACACACAACAAACCATCTCCATGCATAATTTCATAGGAATAAAAAGAAAAGACAGTAACATGTTGAGTAATAATCGTGCATGTAACAACATTTAGGGAAAAAAGGGTGGAATAATGTAATCTGAATAGTAAAGGGAAAAATTAAATTCCCAACCATAAAAGATGCCCCATACTAAAAATAAATTTAAAAGTAAATACTGAGAGATCCCCTATCCATATATCCAAGCTTCAACCAACATACGTGGTCTTATACACCCAAGTATCCCTATGTTCCTCTGAAATCACTGTCAGCCTATCTGTTATATAAGACATGATACATGTAGGAAAATCCCATCCAGGGGTGAGTATATACATACCCAGTAGGATTCCCCAGAGACTATAGGGAAAGTAAAAAGAGACCTAATATAAGTAGATATCTCAACCCATAGAAAGAGAGGAATAAATCAAAATACAAATTTAAACATATATATGCTCACAAAAGAAACCCAGAAGAGAGTGAAATGGGATCTCTATCTCATATCCCACCTTAGGATGACGAATATTCCAAAATTACCAATAACTTCCATCAATGATTCCCACCATCTGACATGTATGTATAAATAAGTAACTAAGTGGTTCCATATCTTCCACAATCCACACATTGAAGGGAAATAAATCTTTTAGTAGAAGAACCACACCTTGGTATAATAGGAGTGTTCCACTCTGTAGGTAGAGTAACTATTATCTACTATGATGGGAGGGTTCCACTTTGTGGATAGAAGACCCATGCCCATGTATGCTAGGATGGTTCCAATTTGTGGATAAAGTAATCGTTCCTTAATACGTCAGGAGGGTTCCACTCTATATTTAGAAGAAATGTTATCTAATGAAATATGAGGGTTTCACTTAATATGTAGAGGACCCATTCCCATATGTGAAAGGAGGGTTACACTCTATAGATAGAGGACCCATGACCTGATGTGATAGGAGGGTTACACTATGTGGATAGAGGAACCAATCCTCAATACGAAATGAGGGTTCCACTCTATAGATAAATGATCCATGCAGTAATATGACAAGAGGGTTCCACTTTAACCAATATGAGGAGTATGGGGGATTTCCAACCCATTCCTCTATCTAGTGATTGTAACACCCTGAGATTTTATGAAAAATATTCTTTTAATTTCATTAATGTCTTATTTTGTATGCTACACCAAGATTACCTTGCGCTATACGCAACACCGTATTAGCTTGCAGTATATGCAACACTATTCTTGGATCGTGTTACACACAATTTTGATAATAGTTATTCCCACGAAACATTGAGTATATATATATATATTAAATTTATAAATGAAATATGGTTGGATTATGTTATACGAAACAACGAAGGATTCTTGCACAACATGCAACCCTGACTTGGCTTGCATTACACGTAATCGCGACCTTCCTCGATAGCGTGTGTTGTATGCAATACTGGGTTTTACTAAACAACGATATATTATTATAATATTATTATGAACTAGCTTTTATGAATATTATTAACTAACTTTTGAATATTATAACATTATTATTCGTCTTTCACATTTTCTAAAACTTGGTATAAGAACAAAATAAATTTTTTGGGTAAAATAAGTATTTTTCAAAAAATGTAGTTTGCCGCCTTTTGATGGCGCACCCACTTTAAATATAGTTTTTGAAATGTTTATATGTTCAATTTGACAAAATAAAATTATTCTTTGGAATCAAGAAATAAAAATTTACTTTGGATAAATTTTTCATTTTATTCTGATGACTTTCATATTTTAATGAATAGTTAAAACACGCTATATTTTAATTAAAAACAACTTTTTTCATCGTAATATATTATGTGGTTAAATTATAATATTGAATGGTTTTAAAGTATAAATAGAATATATTTTTACCATTTAATATAATTTATGTCATTAGCATTGATTTTACCTTGAATTCGTAGGTTAAATCAATTCAATCTTTTGCAATGTTTTAAAGGAAAACCCGTTTTCTTTCGACAACGGATTAATTTTAATTTAATTTCTGCAAATTTTGTGTATTGAATTTGGAAAAATGGATTCCATATTTGGAATCAGTGGGTAAAAATTATGTTAATTAGCTACTTTTTATTTTTGGGCATTGTGAATAGTAACTACGGTAAATTTTATTTACTATAGTTAAAGGTAAATCAGGTAATTAAGGGTAAACATAAGATTATAAAATCACCCTAACACTTGGAAAAATCTTATTGGATGACTAAAAGTAGACCCATATCACCTAATGGTCGGATTAGATTCATTTAATGAACTTTTTCCATGAAAATAAGTTAATTATTATTAAAACCAAAGAATGTGACAACATGTCACTTTCTTAAATCTTATAAGTATAATAATTTTAATTTAGTGATAAACATCATAAAAATTAGAACATGAATATTATACAGAAAGATAATAAAATTATTTACATCATAGGAATTTATTTATAATTTTTAGAGATTAAATAATTAACATTTATCATGACACAAAGATGATGCAGTAATTATATTATTAATGAAATATTGACATAATTGATGTTATAAATACCCAAATAAATGTAATTTAAGACTTTTTATGAATTAAAATAATTTTATAGGTTAATATGACATTTTATTATTGAGTTAATTAACTTTTTTAGAACTAATCATTCTGTTATGAGTTTCAAAAAAATCAATTACTCAATAGTGTCAAAATTGACATAAAATAGTTTTTAAAAACAAATATTATATTATTAATTGTTATTTTATTCCTAAAAATCTAAGGTTCGGCCAAATGACATATATAAGGTTATATATATTAATAATAAACAACTTGGGGTTATTTTGGCTTCTTTTAGTAAGTTTATTAACCTTATAGTATAAGAACACAAGAAGACACGGTAAAAGAAATATTATTTAACTTAATGTTAAAACTAAATGATAAGGTTAAAATAGGAACCTAAACTTGTCTAAATTCTATTGGATGAGAGGAGTTCGACCCGTCCCCACCTTAGCTTATAAATGAATCAATTTGGATCTATTTAAAACTGAATTTGACTTTATAATAAAATAAATGTTTTAGTTATTCCAAAGGTGCCTCTCTCCTCCCTTATAAAAGAAAACCTCATCCCTCTGTTCCTCACACCACTTTGACCCTTAAAACTCGGCCAACCCCAGACACTTTCTCCTATCCACATCCCTATATAAATCCTAGAGGTCCTGGTCTTCTTCAAAGACCAATTTTAGTGCCCTAAAAGAAGGTCTCAAAGAAGCACTTCAAAGAAGAGGTAATGTCTGTTACCGATTCCTTCATCTTTATTTCTTCTTCCACTTCTTCTTATTTAGTTGTTTCATTATGAAGTAATAAAATCATTATCACTAATATACTGATATGTTATTATAAGTATGAAACAACCCTATTTCACCATCTATCCATCCTACGGAAAAAGAAATCACCGCGCGTGCGTACGTACGGAATATCATCTCCACGCCGTGGTGTAATCTATTTTACACCACCACCTTACTTGGATGGGTATAATGGTGTAAATAATGAATATATATGACTATTATAAAGTGATATTGATTCTGAAATAGTATACATACACTCCAATACAATTCCACAATCATGGGAACGATATCATCGCTCGTGTGTACGTACGGAATACCGTCTCCACGATGTGATGCGATTCGTTCTACATGATCTTCATTGAATAATGATTATATAAATGAATTGAATGAATAAATATGATATATAGTACATTAATACCATTCTGGAAATGATGTATCTATAACCTAAAGATAAGAATAAGAATTTATTCGACAAAACACGCATAAGAACAAAAAGTTATAAACACCCAAATAACAAGTAGCAATGAAATATTACTACCAAGAAACTAATAATATGACCATATATGATATCATAACAATAATTATGATTCTTTAATAAGTCAATAACATTATTTAAATCATTATACAGGAGGTTCAGACACTTACGAGGCAAATCGGACCTAAGGTAAGGGAAATATCACAATCTCATTTTTATCCGAGATTGTTTATACTTTGGCATTTTCTGGGGTGTATTTTATCATCCACATCCATGTTTCCTTAATATTTAATATTATTTCCATTCATCTAACATTGTTTAAATCCTATTTTACCCTTCGGCGAGTTTTTAGAAAAAAATATGAAAGGAATCTTTTGTCGTTTTTCGTACGAGTTACTTTTTGACTTTTCCAAAAAAAGTACGAGAAGAATGATTTTTTAACTTATACAGCATGAATGGATTTTTAAAACAATATTTCCAAGAATCTTCCTTTACAAGTTTTCAATTTTCTTTTTAATCAACTTCTTTTAGTTTAAAATTGTATGACATGTTAAGAAAGGAAAACTGTTTTAGAAGTAGAAATGATCTTTTCATCAAGAATGGAGTTCAAGTGTTTTATCAAAATTATTTTCTATCTAAGATAATATAGGGTTCTGTTTATATCCCTATTATTACATTTATTTGATTATGTTGTGATGGAATTATTTTTATGAATTCCTTTATCTTATATGAATTGTTTGATGATGTCACGATGTTTAAGATTCCCATTTTTATTACATGGGTTATGCAATGATGTATGATTTAAGATTTTGTGGCACACATAAGAATGGTATCATTATGAGATGGGTGGGACATATATCTCCCTCCAATGCATTGGGTAAAGATTTTATATCTCATGAGATAGACATGGCTGGAACGGTAGGTTATATCGGTTCAGTGAAACATGACTGAAATGAGGAGTGAACTCGGTTCAGAAAGGGACTTTGTCCACTAAGATAGTCTTGGCAATGAGTCTTGACTAATAAGAAATGATTCTCTATGATTATGTGTTTATGCCACAAAGTTTCATGTTTTAAGTTATGATTATTGGGATTACATTTCACTACTATGATTTATCCCATGTTATGAAATCATGATCTCTTTTGCAGGTTAAGATTTCCAAAAGATATGTTCTTATGAATATGATGTGATTGATATTTCTTTTGTTTACCCTTACTAAGCATTTGAGATCACCATTTTATGTTTTCTTTTCCCCAGGATATAAAGAAAGGTTTTAGGTAAGAAAAAAATGGAAGATCTTTATTGGGAGATGTTGAAGATATTTCACCATGATTAGAAGATTTTATTTCGAGTTTCCAAATACACTAAACTATTACGGTCCTTGTGTGTTGGTTTTTCTTATGTATTAAATATTCCACAAAATTAATGTAATATTCATGTACGTCAAGCTTCGGGTCTCTACAGTTGGTATCAGAGGAAAGGTTTAGTCAACCTTTAGAAACTAGGATGCAGAAACATTAGTGAGATCCCTAGAGATATTTCTAAGGTATGTCTAGGGATGTCCCTAAGGATAAGTATACATATAGGATAAAGTCATAGAACTACAGTAACGATCATAGAATTTAACCTAAGATGTTATATATTGAGGATACTCGCCCTTTATTTTGTTGTTTTCCCTAGCATGATTTTTTCCTCTCACACTATTCTTTTTGGGTTTTAGACGATGACTGGAACCCGAAGGAACTGTGTTGATTAATGCAATGGACAATGCAATGATTGTCCTCCTGAACAAACAAATGTTATTGGATATGGAGTGAAAAATCTCATTGCTATACTTACACAAGCTATGAATTATTCTGGACTTCCAAATGAGCAGAGAAGGGAACAATATTCTATTGAGTCCTTCACGAGGCAACGTCCACCTTCTTTTAGCGGGTCTACTGATCCATTAGTTGCTGAACAATGGATTAGTACTACTGAAAAGATATTTTCAGTTCTTCAATGTTCTGAACATGATAAAGTCATCTTAGCAGTGTATAGTTTGGAAGGTGATGCTGATCAAAGGTGGAATCTTATTAAGAATACGAGGCAAAGGGATGAAATTGAGTCCATGGAATGGGATGAGTTCAAGAACTTATTTTTCAATAAGTACTTCCCTCGTATTCTTCGAACAAAGATGGAGAAGGAGTTTTTTTAAACTAAAGCAAAAGGATGAGGAATCTGTTGGTTTATACAAAGCGAATTTTACAAGGCTTGCAAGGTATCCATCTGGCTTTATCATCCAACCTGAAAGTAAATTTGATCGATTCTTCAGTGGCTTAAAACTAAATCTTCGAAGGGAAATAGCTATAAGAGACTTCAGTATCTATGAAGAAATTGTGCGTTGTGCTATCAAGGTAGAAATGGAAGTTTGTGTTACTTATCCATCTAATAGTTTTGACAAGAAACGAAAGATGGAGTTCAAGGAGAAATCTCAGAATAATGGTGAAAAGAAGATAAATGTTTCCTTATTCTCAAAGTATGGAAAGAAGCATGGTGGAGATTGTCTTAATGGGACAAGTAAATGTTTCAAATGTGGAAAGGAAGGTCATCAGGCATTTGAATGCCGCAATGATGGGAAGAAGATGTCTAATGATGCAAAAAAAGGAAGGGATACATAGAATGAACCTACTACACTTCAATGTTTCAAGTGCAAGGAGATGGGACATTATGCCAATAAATGCCCTAATCCAAGGGTTAGTGATGATCGACATGAGCAACCACTTAAGGCGAAGGACAAAGGGAAGTCACATGTGATCACCATTGGTGATGTTGAATATGACAACGATGTGGTGGAATGATTAAGTGTTTATGTAATGGGATTCCAAAATAATGTTGAGTATTGGAATATTTATGTATTGGTCTATTGTGGTCTTCAACAATTTTATACCGGTAACCATGGAAAGTGATTGAGATATTTTTGGAAAAAAAGCTGATATGCGGATAATGAAGGGAAAACGAGAAAATGACATATTTTACAGTATTCATGAGCTCATGATTGATATAAGGACTAAGTGATATCATGGTTTGAGTATATAGAATTTTGAGGATTTTGGTATATGGAAAGTGTTAACTTTTAACTGCATTAATGTTTTCACTAAGGTTCAATGGGTATTAATTTTTCAAGAGAATACATGATTAAGGCCTTCGAATGTTTGGAATGTGACCAACAAGACATATCTCATGATATACGGGTATCAACGATGGTATTAAAATGCTTGTTATATGAACTCTTTGGTAATTGTTTTCACTATAATATGAGATTGGACAGTAGTATTATAGATAAGCCTAAAGATTAGAATGGACTATGTTGGACATAAATTAGTATTGTTTAAGGATAAAAGTTTTTTTGATATTATTGATGGGATGTTATAGTAATGTAGTTTTAGAAAAAGGACAACCTGCAGGATGGGCGACAGCCCATCGCGTCGGACAAGGCTGTGGGAATCAAACCCACAACTGAAGTGCGACTGGCCTTTATCGCCTACCACTGGCCTACAGGAAGTCCCTGGTTAGTAGAAACTAGTTTTATTTTATTATGCAGTATGATATATGAAGTATAAGTTCATTTTTTGAATCGTATACGATTAAATTCCCCATAGATGGTCTTATGTATTTTTGATAACTTTTGTAACCTTTTGTTTGAGACAGATGGAATGACCCATCATTCTATCACATGATCTGCTAACACTTCACGAATGACAAATCCAACTTCATTTCTTTAAGAGTTGAAGTGGAAATTATCCAAAGAATGACCAACGGTGACACATCACCAAAATCACGAAAGTATTTCTTCTAATTCCAATTTCATCAACTTTAGGGAAATGATCTTGAAAACCAAAAATGTTGTCCTAGTGCTCTTATATCTGATGAATTAGATGGTACCTTAGATAGTCACAAATTTATGGCTTTGTGATTGCTGGCTTTTCTATAGCCATGTTCTTTACCACTCTCCATCAGAACATGATGGTTAGATTTCTCTTCCATATCCATATTTTCACCTATGTGGAAACCCAGTGATTAGTTTATTTGGGTAACCGTTACGTTTCATACTTTTGTTTTTAAAGAATGGTTTTGGTATTCCTTTTTACGATGTGGGTTTCTATTAAACAAACTTTCGAGTAGTAAACCATTTATAACCCCGACGAATTTCGAGTGCGAAATTCATTTTAAGGGGGGTAGAATTTAACACCCCGATATTTTATGAAAAATATTCTTTTAATTTCATTAATGTCTTGTGTTGTATGCTACACCAAGATTTTATTGTGCTATACACAACACCGTATTAACTTGCAGTATACGCAACACTATTCTTGGATCGTGTTACACACAATTTTGATAATATTTATTCTATTTAACATTGAGTATATATATATATATATATATATATATTCAATGTATAAATGAAATATGGTTGGATTATGTTATATGAAACAACGAAGGATTCTTGCATAACATGCAACCCTGACTTGGCTTGCATTACATGCAATCGCGACCTTCCTCGATAGCGTGTGTTGTACGCAATACCGGGTTTTACTAAACAATGATATATTATTATAATATTATTATGAACTAGCCGTTATGAATAGTATTTACTAAATTTTGAATCTTATAACATTATTATTCTTCTTTTACATTTTTTAAAACATGGTATAAGAACAAAATAAATGTTTCGGGTAAAATAAGTATTTTTCAAAAAATGCAGTTTTGCCACCTTTTGATGGAGCACCCACTTTAAATCTAGTTTTTGAAATGTTTATAAGTTACATTTGACAAAATAAAATTATTCTTTGGAATCATGAAATAAAAATTTACTTTGGATAAATTTTTCATTTTATTATGATGACTTTCATATTTTAATAAATAGTTAAAACACGCTATATTTTAATTAAAAACAACTTTTTTCATCATAATATATTATGTGGTAAAATTATAATATTTAATGGTTTTAAAGTATAAATAGAATACATTTTTACCATTTAATATACTTTATGTCATTATCATTGATTTTACCTTGAATTCGTAGGTTAAATCAATTCAATCTTTTGCAATGTTTTAAAGGAAAACCCGTTTTCTTTCGACAACGGGATTAATTTTAATTTAATTTCTGAAAATTTTGTGTATTGAATTTGGAAAAATGGATTCCATATTTGGAATCAGTGGGTCCAAATTATGTTAATAAGCTACTTTTTATTTTTGGGCATTGTGAATAGTAACTACGGTAAATTTTATTTACCATAGTTAAAGATAAATCGGGTAATTAAGGGTAAACATAAGATTATAAAATCACCCTAACACTTGGAAAAATCTTATTGGATGACTAAAAGGCGACCCATATCACCTAAGGGTCAGATTAGATTCATTTAATGGACTTTTTTCCATGACAATAAGTTAATTATTATTAAAACCAAAGAATGTGCCAACATGTCAATTTCTTAAATCTTATAAGTATAATAATTTTAATTTAGTGATAAAATTAATGACAATTCGAACATGAATAGTCTCCAGAAATATAATACAATTATTAAATCGTAGGAATTTATTTATAATTTTTAGATATTAAATAAGTATCATTTATTATGACACAAAGATGATGCAATAATTATCTTATTAATGAAATATTGACATAATTGATGTTATAAATACCCAAATAAATGTAATTTAAGACTTTTTATGAATTAAAATATTTTTATAGGTTAATATTACATGTTATTATTGATTTAATTAACTTTTTTCGAACTAATCATTCTGTTATGATTTTCAAAAAAATCAATTACTAAATAGTGTCAAAATTGACATAAAATAGTTTTTAAAACAAATATTATATTATTAATTATTATTTTATTCCTAAAAATATAAAGATCGGCCAAATGACTTATATAAGGTTATATATATTAATAATAAACAACTTGGGGTTCGTTTGGCTTCTTATATTAAGTTTATTAACCTTATAGTATAAGAACACACGAAGAAATGGTAAAAGTAAAATTATTTAACTTAATGTTAAATATAAATGATAAGGTTAAAATAGGAACCTAAACTTGTCTAAATTCTATTGTATGAGAGTATTTCTACCCATACCCACCTTATATTAGAAATTAATCAATTTGGAGCTATTTAAAACCGAATTTGACTTTATAATAAAATAATAGTTTTAGTTATTCCAAAGGTGACCCTCTCCTCCCTTATAAAAGGTCACCTCATCCCTCTCTTCCTCACACCACTTTGAGCCTTCAAGCTCGGACAAACCCTTCCACTTTATCCTATACACTTCCCTAGAGACATCCTAGAGGCCTTGGTCTTCTTCAAAGACCAATTTTAGTTCCCTAAAAGAAGGTCTCAAAGAAGCACTTCAAAGAAGAGGTAATGTCCGTTACCAATTCTTTCATCTTTATTTCTTCTTCCACTTCTTCTTCTTTAGTTGTTTCATTATGAAGTAATAACATCAGTATCACTAATATACTGATATGTTATTATAAGTATGAAACAACCCTATTTCACCATCTATCCATCCTACGGAAAAAGAAATCACCGCGCGTACGTACGTATGGAATACCGTCTCCACACCGTGGTGTAATCTATTTTCCACCACCACCTTACTTGGATGGGTATAATGGTGTAAATAATGACTATATATGACTAATATAAAGTGATATTGATTCTGAAATAGTATACATACAGTCCAATACAATTCCATGATCATGGGAACGATATCATCGCTCGTGCGTACGTACGGAATACCGTCTCCACGATGTGATGCGATTCGTTCTACATGATCTTCATTGAATAATGATTATATAAATGAATTTAATGAATAAATATGATATATAGTACATTAATACCATTATAGAAATGATGTATCTATAACCTAAAGAGAAGAATAAGAATTTATTCGACAAAACACTCATAAGAACAAAAAGTTATAAACACCCGAATAACAAGTAGAAATGAAATATTACTACCAAGAAACTAAGAATATGACCATATATGATATCATAACAATAATTATGATTCTTTAATAAGTCAATAACATTATTTAAATAATTATACAGGAGGTTCAGACACTTACAAGGCAAATCAGACCTAAGGTAAGGGAAATATCACAATCTCATTTTTATCTGAGATTGTTTATACTTTGACATTTACTGGGGTGTATTTTATCATCCACATCCATGTTTCCTCAATATGTAATATTATTTCCATTAACCTAAAATTGTTTAAATCCTATTTTACCCTTCATTGAGTTTTTAGTAAAAGATATTAAAGGAATCTTTTGTTGTTTTTCGTACGAGGTACTTTTTGACTTTTCCGACAAAAGTACGAGAAGAATGTTTTTTTAACTTATACGGCATGAATGGATTTTTAAAACAATATTTCCAAGAATTTTCCTTTACAAGTTTTCAAGTTTATTTTTAATCAACTTCTTTATTTTAAAATTGTATGACATGTTAAGAAAGGAAAAAAGTTTTTGAAGTAGAAATGATCTTTTCCTCAAAAATGGAGTTCAACTGTTTTATCAAAATTATTTTCCATCTTAGATAATATAGGGTTCTTTTTATATCCCTATTATTACATTGATTTGATTATGTTGTGATGGAATTATTTTTATGAATTCCTTTATCTTATATGAATTGTTTGATGATGTCACGATGTTTAAGATTCCCATTTTTATTACATGGGTTATGCAATGATGTATGATTTAAGATTTTTTGGAACACATAAGAATGATATAATTATTAGATGGGTGGGACCTATATCTCCATCCAATGAATTAGGTAAAGATTTTATATCTCATGAGATAGACATGGCTGGAACGGTAGGTTATACCGGTTCAGTGAAACAGGACTAAAACGAGGAGTGAACTCGGTTCAGAAAGGGACTTTGTCCACTAAGATAGTCTTGGCAATGAGTCTTGAATAATAAGAAATGACTCTCTATGATTATGTGTGTATGACACAAAGTTTCATGTTTTAAGTTATTATTATTGTGATTACATTTCACTACTATGATTTATCCCATGTTATGAAATCATGATTTCTTTTGCAGGTTAAGATTTCCAAAAGATATGTTCTTATGAATATGATGTGATTGATATTTCCTTTGTTTACCCTTACTGAGCATTTGAGCTCACCCTTTTATGTTTTCTTTTCCCCAGGATATAAAGAAAGGTTTTAGGTAAAAAAAGGGAAGATCTTTATTGGGAGATGTTGAAGATCTTTCACAACGATTAGAAGATTTCATTCCGAGTTTCCAAAGACACTAAACTATTACGGTCCTTGTGTGTTTGTTTTTATTATGTATTAAGTATTCCGCAAAATTAATGTAATATTCATGTACTTCATGCTTCGGGTCTCTACAGTGATCCTTCCCAATTACTACCATCATCAAACATCATTAAAAAAAGCTTCACAATTGGAAAATCTCAAATCACATATCAAAATCAAGTATAGAGGTCTCCATAACATTCTACTCTAAAAAAACGAGGGCAAGCTACTCATGGGCCATAATCCAAGCCCAAATGAAGTATATATGAGATACAATATTCATAATGGAGTACACAGTGGGTAAGGGACCCACACAGTGTGTTTTCCCACACTTCCATCTAGACATATCCTTTCTAGGACATGGTTTTATATCCACACAGTACTACACGACATGTAATAGTACTACATGGCATGTCTTGACCTCTTGGGGTAATATTTCTTCACTTGGTCACGCTCATGTCCTTCAGGCTATGTTCATGTACACTAGCCATGTATCAGTACACAAAATGTTCCCCACCCTACATAGGGTGTAGGGCCAAATGGGGTCATGGGAATGTACACCCTGTACATACTGAGTCAGACATCTAGGGGTCACATGGCGTGTAGTCCCTCTATAATGTATGTCATATTTAACTCCAATTTCAAACACTAGCCACCATAGAAACTGAAATACACAACATATATTCATCGCAGTATAAGCTGAGTCTGTTGGGATTTTATTGAAATTGAATAAGGGTTCATGCATATTATTGATCTAGATTCTCTACCTCTAATCATACATGTTGGAAACCTGTAATGGAAGGTATTCACCTTCATCCAGTGATTCTATCCCTCTAGTGGCTATAAATCGAATTTCATGGATCCATATGGAACCCATATGATGCTTTCACCCATAGAGCTTCCCATTTTAATCACCAATTATTCATGGATCCTAGATACATGGGAATATATCACCAAAATCAATAAACAATCCTAATACATCCTCAAGTTTCTATTCCATTCATTTCACATGAATATTATGTGAGTCTGGGGGTTCTATCACACTCGTACCCACCCAAAAAAGTTGATCTGTGACCCTATAGGCAAACAGTGAAGAACACAAAGAAATATGGGGTAAAAGAATATTAAAAGGGTTAATAAACATCATTTAACTAGATTTATTATTTGAATACTTCAAATAGGTAGATCCAGGGTGAGAAACATGGAATCATTAATAATAAATCAAAATAATAAATTGATTCGATACACATGCTTCTACAAAGGTTAGAAAATGCTAGTAATAAATAAATACAATTTAATTAATACTTTATAAATTTATTATAGGGATGAAATCAACAAAATTCATTCCCTAAAATAATATAGAATCATTTTTAGGTAAATATCATAGTCACTGATGATAGAAAAGACCTGTTGCGTATGATGCACCTCGATTCACCTTGATCCGGTTGTCATTCGTCATCCAATATTGATTCACGAAAAAAGGATGATGGAAACTCATCTAAATGATCATAGGATTGTGTGGATAACCTGTATGATTCACTGTAAAAATTTATTTATATAAGTTTTATTGGTTTAGGTCATTTAATTCAAAATAAATAATTTAATTATTCATTTTAATTAAATGAAACTACCAATAACTGCTTTTTTGAATGCACCGTGATGACCAAATTTATTTCACTCATTATGAAGTCCTCATGCTCCAAATTCAACCATAGTATCAGATTGTTGATTTGAGACTCTGTTTAGGAGATAACCCATTATTTTCAGATAAACATTACCCATGTGATATAAAATATATTTAATATTTTTATAAAATTATTGTCCGGTTCACTATGCCTCTAAATCACGTGTCGTCTCAGCATCAAGCTATAAAAATATTGCTTGATATATTTCAAAGTATTATAAGGAAATAACAACATATCTACAACCTTGTCTTAATGTGTTTACCTACATGGTTGGCATCCCTTCTGCATGACTTAGAACTGTGTACTGTTGCGACCCTCACCTGAGAAGACTACTTTTCTGAGTATTGGTCACCTATCAAGCCTCAATCTCAGAACTACATATATATTTATTCCTGATCTAATGATATACATAGTGAATCATATATATCTCAATCTATGCCTTGGTTAAAAACAAAAAACAATGCCCCTTGTATATAACCTTGTCCCGTGCAAGAGATTCCAACATCAACACTCCCATTCACAAGTAGAATTTCTAATACATGATTGATTTTGGTCAAAATTCTATATTCATACTCTGACATATCCTTTTAAAAATAATACTCCATGTCTTGTGATATTAATGACCCTATAATCATTCCTTGGTTACTGGTGAAAAAATTATCTATATCCGAAAGAAACAATTGTTTTTACTATGCATACTACGCCTGATATGGCTCTATAAAATGTGTACCCCCAATGCGGGCCCTAAAAAAAGGCATATTTATCCTTAGGATAAAGTAACCTTGCCTTCATACATCATGAATACCTCATTTGGATACCTCTTTTCTAAGATGGTCCATGTTCATTCCTCACATACTTTTCCCGTATCATTTTCTTAGATCCAAGAGACTTGAGGTCATATATTATGACATCCCCTCCTCATGTTGAAAAAATTCATAGTATTACTGGACAAATCACCATTTAATGAAATACCAAGTGGTACGCACTGTAAAAAAAAGCCTTTATTTCCATTTATAATATAAATTGGATGTATCCATGACTTCTCTTATTTATCATATCAATAATGACTCAAATTGGCTAAGATATTTCATGCAATTATTCCAGTTCACATTGTTAAATCATTCCATAAAAAAATCAACTGTTGGTCCTTATCACATGACCTTAAAGGGAATGATTGATCCTAGATCAAGACCTTAAAATAAACATCATTGGTCAAAGAAGCATGAACTTAAATTCTAACCACCCATATTTCTAAGAAATATAACATTAATCAAGGTATACCAATCTGTGAGGCACTCTAATAGAATTTGGTTTTCTCTATTAACATTGGGTTTTTATCATTCCTTTGTAGTATAAGATCCTTCACAAAATAGTTTTCTTCAAATATACATGAACATAAATTGAAACAATATTATGCTCTAGTCACATTACTTTAATCTATATGAAATTTTCCAAGTCATTATACATTAAACTATATGACACCTCATCCTCACTCTATGATGTTAAACTGTGTTTCTGATGAACATTCCACAATACATTAAAAATCATTGTCAATGTCCCTATCACATGATATAAAATAGTGTAATACTTTTTCCATCACTTAAAATCCCCCTACTCTCAGTGTCGGTCTCTTACCACACTAGATTTCTATTTAAGAACTACATGTGGATTGATTAATTTATCAACAGGATACATAGTGATGCCAAAATCTAATATCCCATTCCTACAACCATATAAAAAGTGACATTTCCCCCAGACTAGAAATTTATTAGTGTGATGAAATTATCAGAACAACATATGTCTTGCTTCTCACTACAATAATATACATAGTGATTCCTATATCTCTCATTATAGGCTTATTAAAAAATAAAAAAACCATCTCTTATACACATTAACAATCAACATTGGATATTTCAGAACAAGTTTACTCATTTATAATTTTTTGATTAAAGCAAACAAATCCTTCCTTATATATGAATATGATCTATGTATGGAATTTTTTATCCATCTAATACTCCATCCTGAATGATTCCTTTATAATATATGAGAGTCTCCCTTTCAAAAATTACACTCAAAATATTAGGATACTGAGGTCCCCATATATATTCCCCGACTATCAAAATTAATATTACATGACTCCAAAGGAAACCTCAATTTTGACTATGCATACTAAACCCATTGTGGCTCTGAATAATGTTTTACCCTAATGTGTTCCATCAACTAGAGGTGTCATCATCCACAATATAATGTCTTATTGTCTTCATATGACCTAAAAAAAATATAATGGAAATTGTTTTTTAGATTATGGTATGTGGTCATTCTATATGTAATTGTACCATATCATTTTATTAGATCTGAGAGGGATGAGATCATTGATTATAACTCTCCCCTTGTCACATTTAGAAGATGAAAAAATATTACACACTAGAAAATATTATAGACATGGGATAACAAATCAGATGGTGTGTTTTGAAAATAATCCCTGATTGGTATTTATAATATAGTTTGGATAATCCTATAATTTACTCTTTTTTATCCCATTGAGTATGGATCACATGAGTGTAGAGATTTAATATGATGATTTTAATCTATAAAATTAAACCCCATCCAGAATCAAAGGGGTTATGGGTCCATCCTTCATAACCTCAAACTTCTTAGAGTGGACTCCCTCACATAACCTTTCATCCTTTAATTATGATCCATATCTATGTTAGGAACATTATTAGAACTATGTGAGGATTGATTATAACTCAAAAGAGATACATAATAACACCTAAATTTTAGATCCAAGCCTAGAAATGAGGTGATTAAAATACTCCCTTTCTCTTTCATATGAGCTATATATTGAAGGAAAATCCTTATGTGAGTAATCCAAAATTTGGTCTCAGCATCCCAATAGAATTGTAAACACCCAACCACAAAAAAAATTCAAGTCTAAATTCCTCAATAATGCTTTAAAAAAATCCTCTTTTTATGATTCAGAGAACATTTTTTTGAGAAACTAGTATCCTCATGATCTTTCCTTGGTTATAAAAATTAGTTCTATCTGACATTGAAGGACACCTCCATTTTGACTATTTATACTATTCCCAATATTGCTTTATATAACGTGTTCCCTAAATGTGTCTATCAACCAGAGGAATATTCTTCCTTATGAGGAAGTCCTCTCATCTTTGTATTCCCTAACAACATCATATTGGATGCCACCATTTGAATATGATCTTTTTTTCCATTCCTTATGTACCTGTTTCAAATCACCTTCTCAAATTCAATAACCCCATGAAAGTTATTTACAATGTTTATTATCCACACATAGAAGACATTGGATACACACCCACTCGGAATGATATGTTTAGGTCATTACCCCTATTTCAAGTGTTCGAACACTATGACCACAAACTAAGTTCACACTTCTTTTGGGTTTTATTCAAGTTAACATGTCAGTACTTGGAATGTTCACACCATGTATAATTTTACAGTTCCTAAGGGTTTATAACCTTTAAAAAACAGTCATTCTCCTCATGAAAATATACCCATCCCATTTTTTCCCAATTATTTTAGAAATGCAATGTTTTTCTTAATTTTATTTAGGAAAACAATGGTGAGAGGAAGAACAAGCAAAAAATATTATTATTTTTATTCATTGGTTATAAAATAAGATGAGCGTCATTAGGTTATAGTATCTCATAACCATATTTTTGGATTAAAAAATTCTAGCAATATAATATTTGAGCCTATTGATTATTAACCAATCTTCCCTAACTCCCTATTGAAACTCAGATTGTTCACTGGCCTCCGCTTCCTCAGTAATAAATATATTTTCCAATGTATTGAAAATATCATCATATCCTTTAGCTTTAATCTCCTCCAAGATCAATGATGTTGTAGAATATCTCTCTTACCAGCATCATATTCTCACTAGAGATGTATTGTTTAAAGAGATTTTTTATCCACTCATCATTGGAAACCTTCCATACCTTGGTCATGGTTAAGCTCTGTCTGGGATAGAATGACATGGTAATCATATAATCTAGTAATAATCCTCACCTTTATGAGAAGTTGTTAAGGCCTATACTCTTAATCTCATCATTGGATGACCTCATTTATGGAATAATGTACATTTTTTTAGTCAAAACCACCATAACCCAAAGTGGTGAACATGTTCAAGAGTTGGTGGAGTTATAATTTTAGTTTTTAAAGAGGTTTCTCTGAGACTAACTTCAATATATCATTGCAAAAGAAGCTGATAAATACCTATAAGGATTTTGGGGATCCATGTTTTCCACTAAACAACTTTCAATGGTGCAACATACAGCAAAATTTATTCACTTACAGAAGTAGATGATGTATTTGTTTTTTGAGAGAATTCAAACACACCTAATACCATGAATTGAACTAGAGTAGAGAAATCCTTTTTAGGATCATATATTAAAGATAATGGAATTTGAACAACACAAGGAATTTGTAATCAATATTTGAATATAATAAAGGGGAGTGTAGAAAGAAAATAGAAGAAGCTAACAATGATCAATCGATGATGGATCAACTGATCTGTTTGAGTCTCCCCAAACATCTCAAGTCTTATCAGCTTGAATGGGGATCTATTAAGAAATATTTCCTTCATAGGTTTACCTGGTGCCTTTGAAATAAGGATAATAGGAATCCCATGCTCCAATATCCATGCATATAATTTTATCTTTTATAGGCACATGAGTGATTTTAGAACCCTATTATTGGATTTCCTTGGAAAAATTCAATGCATATAATGATTCACGAGTCGAGAGTTTTGATTAATACATCATACATAAGAATATAAATAGTGTATAAATTATGGCTGACTTTCTTCTAACTCCTCATTGAAGTTCTAGAAATCCTATAAAGATCAAGGAATATAAATTTTTTGTTTGAGAATTACCCCTATTTCAATCTCCATTATATTATTAACTAAGACCTCAAGCCTCAAAACATTCTCACCAGTAGGTACATTTGAGGATTCAAGTTCAGAACCCAAATATATTCCATCCAATCCAATCATCATTATTTTGATAAGAATAAATTTTTCAGAACTAATTGAATTCAAATCACTATTTACACCCTCAGTAGATAGGCTAAGATCCTAATAAACCCCTTCTAGGATAGAAACAGATCCAATAGTAGTTTTCATGGGGTACTTCAATATTTGTAGTGGATTTGAAATTTCATGAATGGTAGAGTTAATGAGTGCTACATGATATCTTTGTTTTTATAATTCAAGGTACCATGATTATATTCTCCCTTCATAATGATAGGAGAATGTGGGTTTTTATCCCTTCACACTTCTCCTATAAAAAAACAAACTCACGAAAATATCCTATGCTTCATCAGAAGAATTCCACTCAATTATAGAATGATCAATGATAGATCAATGACGAGAAAAATGTGATGTAGATTCCAAAATCCACAAGATTGTTTAGATATATATATCTATAAATATTAAGGATAAATAAAATTATGAAAACATACCCCTTTTCATCATATTCCTCACTAGGGTTTTTTAAATTCACTATAATTTTTATTCATATAGTCGAATACTATAAAATTAAATCTTAAATAAAAGTATCATAGGAGGAAATAAAGAATGTTATCCCATCATTTCCTCCACCAGAATTAATTGGCCTATGAATAAATCCCCCATCCCCGAAGGAGTGCATCCCTAAAACCCAATAGGGGATACAACCAAGGTGTATATTAGATATTCCAATACTGGAGACTCTTCCTCTTCATCTCCCTTATGTAAGTTGAAATTATGTATTTTCCTTAGTAATAGTCCCTTGTTCACATAATAATGGGAGGGGAGATGGGGAAAGTGTTTTATATCATCAGTTTTGATGAACTCATCATATTCATCAGTGGTTTGATCATCTAAAACCTCTACAACAATCTGATCAATAATATTAATTACTTGTTTTGTGGATGGGATCTGGCCATTTGTGGCATAGATAATTGTTTCTAGTTATCACATATATTTTTTCACCTCATCATGATTTGTATCATAATGGAATTCAAAGGGTTCTTAAATATCTATATGTTTTGTAATAGGAATGCAATATTGAATAAATTTACTTAAATAATTGATGTTAGAAGGCTGATCTATCTAGAATTTTATTAATTCAGGCTATGCATAATTCTATGTTTCATCCACTAGCTATAAAGAAGACCCAAAATCCCTCAATTTTATGGGATTTGAAGGAATTGTTTCCAGGATAGGTGGATGGATAACTAGAGCCTAATTTTTCCTTTAGATGATGGTGACATGATCATTTTAGATCTACATAATTTTGTGATGTATTTTCAATTCTATATTGCAACATGGACCTTATTCGATATCAGTTTGATAATCTCAAAGCTTTATCATTATCACCATCCAACTAGGCCTTGTAACTATTCTTTCATCATCTGGAAGTTGTGGAACCCACAAATAGGTGGGGAAGACTTCGCTAGCACCCCTTTGGGATATGAAGAGACCTAAAAATTAACATATTCATGAGTCAACCTGGTGGATGTATCCAATGAATGAAACATTATTATAACATGATATTCTTTATTATCCATGATAACCTAGAGTTTTTGTGCCACCATAGGTGTTTCTTAAACAGAGAACACTATTTATTTTTGCAATAAATTGAGTTGAATTCCAAATCTATGGGTGAGTAGGATTTGAAAATAAATTTCCCATCTATTCATGTATCAAAAACATTGTCCCTAAATTCCATCATATATAATCTAAGCTCATAATATCTAAAACTGTTATCAACCATCATTACGGTGGGTGGGTCACCATATGGGAAGAAGTTAAATTCTTTAGATAAGCATGGAGACTTTAGAGAATCCCTGTATTTTGAAGTTATATGTCTGATTATAGAGACAGTGTTGAATCATTTTTTGAATTGGAACCCAGGGATACCAGCCTCTCTTATCACTTCATAAGAACTAAAATATTCTACTATCCATCACCATAGAACTTGGAATATACCTCAAATATGGAATAGATACTTCCCAATATAAATGTGTAGTAAGAACTAGTGGATATTTACTAAGGTTGGGACTTGTAACCCCATGTTATACCCACTTGATAAATTGGATTCTATGATGTATGACCCCAGACATAAACCATTGTTGGACTCACTGTTGAATATGAAAACATGTTGTTCATGGTGAAAGGCCATTTTTAGGTAAACTAAAAATGCTTCCCACCCCTAAGGATCATTTCGGTGCTAAGAGTATGTTTTGTTAATATTATAAAAAATGTGCAATAATATTGGAAACCTGATAGAATTAACCTGATCGGCAAAGGTGATGCTTAGTTCCATAGATTCCACCTTGTCCAAAATGTTCCCCAATTCCCATGCACAAAAAAGGGATGTTTGTGTGGAAGGGTTTTAGTTGCGTGATCAAGTAGTTTCACATGAAAGGAAAAAATAACACCCACATGTGGCATGTTCAAACCCTTATAACACCAAGTCATGTGAATGATATAATATATCATTGTTTGTAATAATCCAATTATGTGAGAAAGGTGATGTCCGATATGGCATTTTGCATGGTCAATATCCATTGATAATGTCCATAAGTGTGTGCAACTCAGTTTGGCACCCCATGATTTTTCCTGCTATAGGCTAAGGATTTCATCTATAAATACAGCCTCTCCCACCTTGAAGAGTATATCTAGAAGATGAAGTGTCATACTCGTGTGTGAAAATCCCCCTATTTTGTGAAAGTTTAGAACACAAGGGGAAATGGACCCTTAATGGTAGAGAACTTGCATGATAGACATCTTATGGGACCATACATGACTTGAACCATGGTTGAGTGATCCTCATGAAATACCTACAAATGCTGGTTAGTTCGCACAAGGGATGCTACCTTCACACAACCCTAACCTTCACGCAACTCCAAATATTCTGTGAAATCATGCCTCTTGAATCCATGGGTTTCCCTTTTTCTAGAGCCCCTTTCTCACACAACTCTTTCATGAAATACAATAATGTTTTGCAGAACAAATATTTGGTCCCATGCCCAATGTCCCTATAATTATATTGAATCCATTATTCTACCATTTTATCCAAAACATAAGTACCCTAATTCTTATTTTTTCTATGCATAGGTACCCTAACATCAGGCCTCTTCATTTCCACTCCTCTATGGTACTGCCAACTTCATGCCCCACCCATAGGTGCATGATCAGTGTTCATATAATCCCTAGAGGTGGAATATTATAGGGAAGTTGTGTGATTTTCTTGGTAGAGGTTCCTTATTCTCGATGTTTCTATCACCTTGACATGGTCTATCTTGAGGAATGAGCCTCACCAAATCTTATCTACATGACATAAAAATAACTTTCTCCACATCCTAGTTGTATGATGTTAAATTGCATGAAAAAATACTTAGCACATGATGTAAAACTATAGCATTACCATGTGAGATGAACATAGGATTACCCATGTACAATAATAAAAGTATTCCACCTTTTCCACCACCAGGGATGAAACCCTAACTCCCGGGAGGCTTCCATGTGTAAGCCCCACGCCCTCCTTCCCCTCTAGGGGTTGATACATACGCAATGGGATGCTTTCACATGTAAGCCCTACAACATCACCTCAATGTGTGATCCTCATGCATTGGGAATATCCCACATGTATTCCTCATACCATCCCTTAATGACACTCATTCTATGACCTAAGTGTCCTTACCACATGAAGTTAAACTACATGGATCAGTCCTTTCACATGAACTTAAACTACAACATTGAACTATATGAGTTTTTATCCCTATATATAAAATAGGGTATGTAGTACACCTCCATGAGGTTCAGTATTGACATCATCTAGTGTGAAATAAACCCCCTTGGGGGACAAAAAACATCATACATGTTTAAAATCTCCCCTCCTAGGGACACACTTAACCACCTGATCTACATCAATATGGTATTTTGATTTATCTACACAATATTCATCACGTGGCCCGATCTTACCCAATATGGAATTCTTATCTATCTCTATAATATGTTAAAAACATGAGATGATATTCCCCAATATGGTAGTATGATATATCTCTAGATGACATTAATCCTATTTCCTGATCCACCCTAATAAGGCATTCTGATCTGTCTCCACAGTATGTTAAAATGGAAAATTGTTCCATCTTAGTAGGATATTCTGATCCATCTCCCCATGTCTTTAAACTCATTCCCTGATCTAGAATACCTACCCATGTATAAAATATGGATTTTATGAGGTAAATATCCTCATAATACTGATTCCCCTAGTTCCAATTACCTAGTAGATGACACAATATGCCTTGGGTTTCATGCACAAGATGCCTCATGTGAGATGCCTCTTAAAAGGAGATGAATTAAAAGGTTCCCAGTATACCCCATGTCCATACATTCTTCATACGTTCCCAATGTGACTAATCACCATAACTAAAGGTTAATGCCTTGTTAATATAGAATAAGTGTAATTAACTAGTTTTTTCCTCGATATGGGATCAAAAATGAGTTCCATAAATATGAATTAAATAATTGAGGGATACCCCATATAAGTAATGAGATCCCTGTAGGAATCCATGGAAGGAGTAACCATCATAAAATTATCCCATTTTGATCAAGGAGAATAGATATCTTATGAAAGTGATACAAGCCACTCCCCATTGGAAAGAGGGAATGCGGGGATAGGAAATGTGTGTGTGACACACGGGGACTGATGAAAACATCAAAAACTGAAATGGTGAACCTGATGTGAAACTATTCTCCTCACCATGGGGACTATTATATTTTGGGATCAAATGGATTTTCATCTCACTAGATCTAGAAAATTGGTGTCATGTCCCACCAAGAAAGTAGTGAGACTGACATAAAACTCACCTATGGATTGGGGGAAGATAACATTGGGAATCCTCAATCTACAACATCATCAACAAGTGTCCTTATATTCTTCAAGAAGAATGGATGATGTTTGGTAATTGGGCATCACTTTCACTGCACCTATACTAAAAACAAAATCTGCATGCCATAAGGGACTCAATATATAGGAATCTAGAAACCTTGCACCAACAGGCACCGATATAGGGGAACCTTTGATTCAGAAACCCCACATGATTACACCCCCACCATGACATTCACCATGATTTCAGATTATAGGGTCCAACACCCCATTTATCCTTCCAAGATCATCCATATTAGGGTGATCAACACCATGGTGTGCTAGTATGAATATGAAGGATTCATTCCCACAAGGGAAATCACCTTCCAAGACCTAGAGGCTTCAAAACCTCACTAACACTACCTCCTATGAGGGTCACGCAAGGAAAAACACCCCTCATTTAAATGAAAAAAATGATTTGGGAATATCTCCTTGAAGCTTTACAATAGCCCAATCCCCTATTCCAAAGAATTAAGGGATGTATGTGTCATATAATAAGTGACCACCACTTGGGAGATTACTAGGAGGGATCCCATCAGGCCTCATCAGTGCCAACATTAACCAATTCCATAGGCTGAAAAATGGGTTTATTTCATCCATGCTCTGCTGACCCTAGTCTAGAATACCAAGCGTCGATAGTGGGGATAAACTTAGGATGTTGTCCAATATGTTTAATCTTCTACAAATCCTGTATACCCTTCCACCATCGGCGCATCCCACCAGATCCCTAAATCATGTTAATGGGGATCCATCTTTTCCTACATGGTATTGATACACTAACTACCTCCAAAGAAGGTTGGGTTAACTATCAAAATTTTTTGTACCACTGACAGTCATTATAGGCCACCCCATAAAGAGTGAAATCAATGTGGAAGTCCTCCCCACACTACCATCAACCAACACGGAGGTCCTCCCCATGCCACTTTTAACCATTGTGAAGGTCCTCCCTAAATTTCCATCGACCAGCATGGAATTATTTATTGTTCTTCAATCAACCCAATAAAAGGACCTCCCCACTCCAAAAAAACTATCATGGAGTTCCTCTTGATTCCAGAGACATACCCTGACCTAAAGAACCGTCCTAGGGAATGAGGTAAAACTCTTGACATCAGAGGTGGAACTCTATGAAGTGTCATGTTATCATCAACACCTCAGATTATGAGGCGATATATGAATAAATGAGGAAACCTTCACCCCGTCTACTATAGTATGGGGAAGAATATTGATAGTTGAAGCTGTGTATCATGGAAACCGAGGTAGACATGATCCCTATATCTCTCTATAGGTACCTATAGTTGGAGGTTGTTTTGGCCCCCATCCAAGGACTTGAAGTGCAATCCTATCCATCAACACCAGTTTCCCTCTTCCTTCCCTCAATAGAAGAAGTTAGAGAGATGTTAGGGTTTGGTTAGATGCCTTTAGATGATGGTGATCACTCTACTAGGCCGCAAATGAATGTTTCTTCCCTGACACATGATGCAGTGGTGGAAAATCCTTCCTACATGGACATAGTCTTAAAGATGGATCCCCCTCCATGAGAGTTTCTAGCATGCAACATCCATTTGGCCCATGTGAGGACTCCACTTTTGATAGAGTAGCCATAAAGAAGGTCCATATCAATACTGACACCCTTATCTCAGCCAACACCAATTGGGACTGTTGGAAACCAAGAGTAAGACCCTTTCTCTGATAAAGAGGGTCTGTGGGATGTTTTAGTTTCTGACCATCATTCATTGGTGTTATGGTATCCTTCAAATCCATAAATTTTCATACTGAAGTCCTTTATATAAGACTAGGAGGTTTGTCTATACTAGATCATCTGGGTGATGTATCAACACCTCTATGATCAACAACTGGCCTACCTAGGGAGCCATGGGCACCTCGTTTCCATTAACCATACTCTCCAATAAACTCATGTCATGTTCTTCATAGTGATCCACCAGATCATGGAGGATGCATCTCTACATTTATAGATCCAAGGTTGGGAAAGTATGCTACCATTTGTTTCATCCCTATCACACGACTACGATAGTAGTGATAGTCTGACCTTTCCTCTGATGATGAATGTTACCCTATGATTACCACCATGGTAAATATAGTCATAACTAACCAACCAAAGGATCAGAGGAACTAGGCCACTGATTCAAGGAATAATAGGGAAGACCCACCTTAAGGGGTGGTACAAAACTAGGTTGAACCTATGGCATATTTCCTCACTCATCAGTAGATATAGGCACTAGGCCCTAGGATTCCTTCCAATGAGATGTTATTTCCTACCCTATGGTATATTGGAAAGGGTAAGGGACACATAGAACCTTCTAAACCATATTAAATTTCACTGATGGTAGAGCCAGAACAAAAATTAGTATCTTTGATTTCACAGATCCAAAAATATAGAAGGATCACCATTGATCTCATTACTAAGCAAAACCTAGTCCCTAAAAGCCCAACAATGGATCCTATTTTTCCTCTAGTGGGGATCTAGGTCCTCCCTGTCCAGAAAAACCAGTTCAAATTTGGTGTCACTATATATTTGGTTACATCAGAAGCTATGAGATATAGAATGAGACCAAGGTATGAGTCCCCCCCAAGAAACACAATTATCTACCTTGGGATAATGTTTGTGCCACTCCTCAATTTTGTGATCTTGTCAATGTTATGGTGGTCACAAAACCTATCCATAATACATGATAGACACTCTCACTACATTCCTCAAGGATCTGGAGTTGTGATAAGTAGAATTACCACCTAAAGTAAAGTCATACCCAACATGGGTGGATGGTACTCAGGCACCCCCAGGTTTTGTTAATCCCAGCTTTACCTCATTCAATGGGATGGGTAACCCACTACACTAGATGAACCACATTTATTCAAAGTTTGGACCAATTTTGGGAACTGTATCATGGAAGGAGGCTTCCAAACTCTGATACTTTCTCTAAGCCCTGGATGGGCCCTCATTCTTCTACTACATCTATATTACCATAGAGACTGCTACTTATTAGTATGATCTCTAATGATAGTTTCTATACCAGTTCATCTTGAACACGCACAAGAAGTGCATCACCAAACTCTTCTAATTCAAGTAGAGGCCTAATGAGTGATCTGAAGACTTTATTTCCCAATAGAAGGTACTCACATACTCATTCATCATTCTATTTTCTTAGGAACAACTGGTTACAATGCACATGGGTAATTTAACCTAGAAGAATCCTTATAGTGGACTAGAAAATATTCACTCCCATTATTCCATCAAACTCCCGCGAGAAGGCTAGTGAAAGAAGAGACTACCTTTGTTGTGCATAAAGAGTTTTCAAAGCTTGCAAATATTATGGCTCCCTTTTCAAATGATCCTTGACGAGTGAATCCGAATCAAGCATAGCCTTAGTTAACATAGCCTTATCCAGTACAACCTCATCAAGACCAGATGCTTCGATGTGAAAATGTGTCTCTTTCTTCTCATCAAGGATTGGGTGTTAGTGTACAATTACCAAATATAAGGAAAAGTACCAAATCCTTTAGGGGTTCAAAAATCTCAGTGAACTTAATCTGCACCATGGATAATGGGATCCTAAAGTTTCTAGAGTGAAAGAGAACCAAGGAATATTGAATGACTAATTATGATGACCATTTTCCATATAAAAGGATCCTCAGGTACACAATCAAAATGATTGTTTTTCAAATATTGACTCTAGGACCATGTGGATGATTTTTGGCCAATTATGATGACATTCCAACAAAATTCATGCATTTATTCTCTAAAAATGATAGGGAAAGTGAGGAATTCAGTGAGTGGAATTGGGTTTCCAACCATAGAAAATAGAAGAATAAAGACTAGTTGTATCATAAGGTAGTATCTCATGCTCACAGAGGCATCCATTCCCACTTGAGAAAGATAGAAGCTCATGCAGTTACTATACCTCCTCCAATAGTAGCCTCCACATATTCATCATAGCCTTCCATGTCTCAAAATAATAGGCGCTAATGGCATTAGGGAAATTAGATTCCCCCATCAGAACCGAAGCCAACTCATAATCTAGGTGATTTCATGCCTCCTATATTTTGAGAAGGGCCTTGGGTATTCCCAACCCTTGACTATTCTATAGGGGATGATAAGAAGTAAGCCTCTATGAATTCCATAAAACTGGTAGACCACTTCACAATGCCTGATAACATGGAATTTCATGTAAACCCATTGGGTGAAACAAACCAAACCCTTCAAAGGAAAGTATATGGACTTCTGATACATTATATTTCTTAGGATAACCTAGAAATTTATGCTATTTATAATAGGGAGAAGGCTTTTCACAGATCTCGATAAGAATTTTATTTATAGTATGCTCTATCAGGTACACCTCCACAACTGATAGTGTTAGTTGACCATAAAAATCAGTTGTGACCATGTCATGATCATCCACATATATCCATGGATTAACCTCAGTCAACCAATAGTCTGTTGGAAATTTCTCAAAGCTGGCCTTCTATTCAGTAACAGGACATTTCCAGTACTAGTCAGACCCCTGTAGTTTAGTTAGCGAGATCCACTCCACCCTTTGAAAAAGGGTGATCCTCCATGGACAAGAATTTGTCCCTGGTATGGATGTATGATGTTATAAATCACCATTTCATCATACCCACACAATATTAAAGCCTTTAGGTTCTACAATTATCAAAATAAATGCATGAGGCCCTTGATAAAGATTTGAAAAGAACCCTCCCATTCGAAGCCAAAGTAGCTTCCATAGATGCATACTATGAAGAGGAGGTTGAGAATAAAGAATTAATAACAATAATCTTGTTTTATAGAGAAGACAAGGGTTTCATCATGTAGGGGTGCATACACCCACTATACATCACAACTTAGTTAAATAGCTTATATATCCTCTGCTACATATTAGATACTGGGTATGGGTTCAACCTCATCCCAACCCAAATACTCCACAAATTAGGACTAATAGAAGTAGACATAAATCCCTCTGCCCAAAAATTATGTGGTATGATAAGAGTTAGTAGAAGCAGTGTGGAAATATTTAGCTGAATACTTAGTTTAGTGGTATTGTATCAAGAACCAAATTCAAGGTTGTCTCATTGGAAACTTCCATGAATGAATTTTCAAGAATACCCTAGCTTAATTTTAAATCAACTATCCCCTCTTCATACCAATATTTCCTTAAATACTCTCTCAATGGTTAGGTAGGAGTACTCCAGGGAAATTCATCTCCCTTTGACTCCTATGAGTCTTGCTATCTGGATCCTAAGTACTATAAAATAGGGGGATAATAGGTTCAAACTGATGGGGTTGAGTGCATCAATGATCATAATGCTATAGAAGCTACTATAACTGATCCATGGGATGCCTTGAATTATATATTCATTCTCTTGATTCATTGGTTAGATCCCACAAAACTAAACCTGGGATGTGTTTTCATTTTCTATAAGAAAAAATGGTTTTGGTGTATTAAATAAAAGGAATGTCCACAAATTACCTTGTACTTATATACTGGATAGGCCTGGTTGATACCTGTAGACACTACTTCTATGAAGTATCAAAAAGTTTTATCTATATCCACCAACCCATAACATTCTCACATATTCTAAAAATCATGATTGAATTAATGAAATCTGACATGTTCTCATTGCTTCGACATCAAGAGGGGGCCACATGGCTAGAAACTAGATAGAATTATTCTAAAATATTATATCACCACAATCTATGAAGAGCGAGAACCCCTTAGTTATGATTCTATATCTACAAGAGATGATGCTGATTCTCTCCCTTAGTAAGTTTTCCAAGAGACCCACCTCCTCCATCTGATAATCTCATATTAGATAAAGAAAGTTATTTGGAAGAATACTCTCCTACATTTGAAGAGGGTGTATCCACCACCATAAATAAGTTAACTCAGGTGCACCTTGGTACCAAGAATGACACAATTCCAGCACTGATTAGTGGATCCATGCCTCTAGAGGAGCATGATAAGTATGTGGATTTCCTAAATAAAAAACATGATGTATTTTACTAGAGCTATGATGAGATTATTGGGATAGACACTTAGGTATTTTTCCATCGTTGTAGCCTCCCAACGAGTCATCACAAGTTCTAGGAGCCTCCTCGAAAGATGAACTCCTCTCACGGTGCTATGGTCAAGGTTTATGTTGATAGGATTATCAAAGAAATATTCACCAGGGAAGTCCAGTAGCCTAGTTGGATGGATAACATTGTACCAATCAGGAAGAAAAATAGTCATATCAGAATATGTATTGACTTCTGGGACATCAATCACATTTTTCCAATGGATTATATTCCTCTTCTAGTGATATACATGTTGATCAATGCTGCAACATGTTTTTGAGGCATCTTTTTCATGGATGGAAATTTTAGATATAATCAGATCTGGATGGCCCCTAAGGATGAGGATTACACCACCTTTAGAGAACCCCATGGTAATTTTTATTATTCGTTTATGCCCTTCAGCTTAAAAAATTTATGATCCAGTTATAAGTGGTCCATGAACCATGAATTCAAACCAATTATTTGTAAATTGGTTGAATGCTACATGGATGAGATTTTGGTCAAATATCACCAGATTCCGGATTGTCTCAAGGATCTTGAGAAAGTGTTCATCTTCCTCTATTAATAACACTTGTAGATGAACCCATTCAAGTGAAAATTTTGAGTTACCTTAGGGAAATCTCTCAGCTTTTTCTTAAGATATATAGGTATCAATATTGACCTAGATAAGATTAATGACATCAATAAAATGCCTCCCCTAATAAACCTCTAAGAATTGAAAGGTCTCCAATGCCACTTAGCCTATATAGACTAATATATTTCAAATCTTTCATGATGTTTTTATCCCTTTATAAGAATCATGAAAAAGGAAACTGTGTACAAGTGGGGCGAGGAGTACCAAACTGTCCTTGAGCATATCAAGAAGTATCTACTAAAATATCTAGTTCTTATTCCACCTATATCAAAGAATCCTATAGTCCTCTATGTGACAATACTGGAATGATCCATCAACACCCTTATAGTAAAAATAATTATGACTATAAAACAACCTATATAACCTCAATCGCATGCTCCTCAACACAAATATTAGATAATCCTACACCAGGAAGAGTTTCCTTGCATTGGTTTCTACAATGAAGAAGGTGAGACACTATTTTTAGCATCATGAGATATTACTAGTTTCCCAAGTGGACCCGCTAAAATACATCCTCAATATCCCCATAATTAATGGAAAATTTAGGTGATGGGTAGAGATCCTAGAGTCTTTCGACATTAGGTTTATCCCACAGAAGGTTGTCAAAGGCCCGACATTGGCAGACATCCTGGCCACACACCCAACCCCTAAAGTACTACAGCTGGATATTAATTTCATATATGAGACTATTATCTCAGTGGATCAGGTTGTACCATGTTGGAAGATTCACTTTTATGGTGTTTCCAGGATACTAACTAGTATAAGGCTCAACAACCCCAAGCTCAATAGGTTAGGCCTAGGGATAATATTCATTGCCTCATCAAATGCTATATTTCTATACTCTTTCATATTGTTATAAGGATACACCAACAATGAGTAAGGTTATCAATACCTCATTTTTTTCCTCGAGTTATCCCTCAAGATTTATTTCCCCTATGTATATATGATGGGAGACTCCGAGATAGTCATCACCCCCACTACTTCAAATGATGGAAACCAGCAATTAAACCAACTGGATATTGATACTTTTGTTCCATAACCCCTAGGTCCCCCTGCAAATAAAGAAATGACCGATTGGACAACTCATTTTGTCAAGTATCTTTATCATGGAATTCTGTCTCCATATTGAGTCGAGCATGAGAAGATCCATCATCAAACAGACCAGTTTACTCTCTAGAGTGGTCCAAACCTAGATCTAACACTCTAAATTTGTTGGTTTGATTGAATTATCATATTTTTCATCCAAGAAGATTATATACCTTAGGTTATTCTTTAATACCATGATATATATTGTGGCACTCATCAAGAGGGACTGGAGATCTCCCATCAAACATGGAGATCAAGATACTTCTAGCCCACCATAGTCCATGACTGCATTCAGTTCCGAAAGAGGTGTCATGAATATCAAATCCATGATAAATTTTTTCTTCAGACACCAGAGCTTCTCCACACAACCATTTATTATTATCCCGTTTTAGTATAGGGACATGATGTTGTGTGGCCATACCTACTGGAAACAACTCCACATTTTAGGTTCATGATGGAAAGAACATTAAATAAGAAGGTTTTCAACTACTCTTTCTTCCTGGGAGACCTGAAAGAAATCCTCCAAAGTTGGATCACAATTGGGGAGTACCTTACACAATTTATAAGGTCTACTAATATTGAGAATACTATTTGATTACCATGGATAAAGATCATATCAATCCTCCCACTAATTCCACATTTCTTAAGTATCACTTCACATGAGTATCCCCATGGTTTAGAATGTATGACCATAAACTATTATCAATTGGTCTTCGAGGTATGAAATTTAAAAATTCATAGTTGTTCCAGGAAGTACAACATTAAACTATTCAAAATTTTTCCATGTAGTATAACCTATACCATTTGAAATGGGTCCAGGAATTATGAACATATTCTATTTGAAACATCTAAAAGATCTATGACCTTAAAAACCAATAGAAGACCAATGCTCCAATCATTATTACCTTAAAATATTTTAATCCCCGCAGTTCGACCTCAAAAACTCTAAACTAGAAGAAAAAATTGTCTGATTTGTGTGACCATAAAATGAAAATTCCAACATCCCCAACACATGATGTTAAATTTCTATATTACTCTGTATAAAACTATGATTCCCTATAAAATAAGTATGGGATGAAAAATAAATACCTTGTATGAAATCGGGAGGCCTAATACAAGAAGTATGGGATTATAAAATACTATAATCCTAAGTACGCAACATTATACCTCAACCTTACCATATGTTATTAATACAAGATGTATCACATAACAAGTGTGAGATGGGAAAAAAGGTTAATGTCCTCAGATCATGATGATAAACTATAGCCTTACCTCATGGCATGAACACATGATTCCTTCATCAGAGAGGATTTTCCCTAATTTTGGTTTTAGTATTCTACCAAACTACCTCCCAAAACTATATGTTTCTTGATTCCCATCTTCATGGGATATGAAGTGACCCCAAGGCTATCTATCTCCAGGTCCATCTAAATTTTTTCCAACCCTTTAGCCCCTTGGCCCCATTTATAGTCCAATAATTATGACCTTAAACTATTTTCTATTCATCTAAAGGTGTTTTTACGATATATGAGTGTCATTGGATAATTTATTGGTGGGTTTGACATCTTTAATGTGACACAAATACACTTGATAAAAAATTCCTCCCAGTCCAATCATCATGAATTTAACATATTTTCCATATTTCCCTAGTCTATGCATTATGACCTTAAACTATGTACAATTTGTTAAGAGGTATTTTTATGGTATGTGTTACTGTATTCTATCCTTTCACATTGGGTTCTACCGATTTCATGCCACATAGATACCCTTAGAAAAAAGATTTTACTTTTCAAAGAATCATGACATTAAACTATTTTCCATGTTACAATCCTTAATACCCAAAACTATGTGCTACCAACTTCAGGATTGTTTCATGTGGTGTAGGACCTCCTTGGATCCTTTCAAATTAAGTTTAAACTCTTTTTCACCACACAAAAATCCAAAAAAACCCCTTGGTCTAATAGTTATTACTATGAACAATTTACACTCTCCCCTCATTCACATTGTTTTTTTCATCCCCGATATTTCAAAACGCCTATTACCCCATCCCCTTTCAGGACTACCTATGGCTTGATTACCATTTCAATGGGATACATAGTGAATTATTGACCTTATGTATCTTGGCCCAGCCACGATTCACCACAAAACCATATTTTAGCTATAGTTTTATCACCGAAAAAATTCTCCCATGGGCCTCCTTTTTATGTATAAGTCCCATTCATTTTTGATGAACCATTTTTGGGATGAGATTCCCTCATAACCCGACATGAGGAAGAAAAGAAAATGATGCTCGATGCAAAATCTCTTACAATGTACTCAACACACAACGTTAAACTATTTCCCTACATCATATATAATTGGGATGACTCTTAATGTGAGATGACCCACCCTATATAAATTTGGGATGACTCATATACAAATATGAGATGATTCTGTATCATCATTCAAGAGGGTATCTCATTCCAATTTAATTTTCCTACCATTCCATGTTCCAGAACTACATGTAATTTATTCCCATCCTCATGGGATACACAGGGATGCCCGAATATTTCATCCTGGGTCCCACCCTCATTATAGACTCATTGTGGGGTCCCCTCTTCCCCAAAAACATGTTGTCGAAAAAGGGTATGTTTTGTAAATATTTATTTGTAAAATGATCCAATTCCCCCGATTTAATCTCATGTTACCATGCCTTCATGCTATGAAAACCCCCCTTAGGACCCTCGTGCCCCCCTTTTGTCAAATCTATGTGACCTTAAACCAACTACTACCCTTCATTCCAAGCACTATGACTCTAAACTAACATCAATAATTGTACAATTTGTATGAATCTAAACTAAAAACCTCACATCCTTAGTGCATGATGTTAAACTACAATTTTACCCTATATAAAAACAAGATTCCTCATGTGATAAGTATCGTATTATTAAGAAGGAATTACTATGTATTAAATTGGGATTCCCTAGATTAGTATCCTTCCACACTACCTCTTAAAACAATGTGTGGCTTCATTACCATTCTCATGGGATATGTAGTGATGATTGAATATCTCATCTTGGGCCCATAAATACCATAAACTCATTTTGAGTTATTTCCCCTCCATTTTAGGCTTGCTTATTTCCTACCTGCATGTTCACAATGTGAATTTGACCACATGGTGGTACGACTCTTAGGGAAATACATTTTCCCTCAGAGAAAATCCACATTTACACATCCCTGATTTGTGATTTCTCTAATTTAGATAATCATCACCCTCCCAATTTAAATGTGATTCTTAACGGTGATGGAATTATTTCACATTGGATCACCTACCATTATTGGATCATGCCTCAATGTATCATGGGTAAAAAAATAGTGACTATCATGTTTTGAACTAGGTTAATATTCAATCAATAATTTGTTCATCCCATCCCGATCTGGAGTAGGTATAGATCTTGTGTTTCAAAATGGTCAACAATTATTCCCCACTCACAAGTAATTCCTCTTTCACTATGCAAGTCATGAAATTTGAATTTCCCTCACATGAGTTTTTGATCACTTTCACCCCTAATTGTGTTCTCCCTTGAAAATTATAGTAACTCCATACTAATTTTTGTTTCTCATACCAATCATGACATACATGGGATTGGGAGTTAGGATTATGTTCTCTTTGATTAAGGTTGAGATGAACGAGTGACCCCTGGTCTAAGAATCATGACCATCAAGTGTGTGAAAGTTTTCTCAAGAATGTTTTGTGCCATATTAGGTGGCCTCATAGGCCACTCCATTCACATCAGGAATCCTTTTATTAATTCCAGATATGTTTCTTTGAGCTGAAAATCCCCTATGGTACAAAATATATATCCTTAAAATAAGATCCCAATTCTAACCATAATGAATTTAAAATGTGTACGAGTTACCCCAGGAATATGTTGTGCGATGTTGGTCCTTATTGACCTAAAATACAAATTAGTTTTTCACTCTGTCATACTGCACATTTATTTTAAGGATATTCAAACCATAGTTCAAACTCTATGATCTTAACTAGTATCTTAGGTCTAAGAATAAAAAATTTAAACTATGTACAATATTTCTCTTGGATATTACGGGAAGATCCTCCTTTGATCATTTCACATTGGAATATATCTACCCTATGCCACACATATCCCCTTTGAGACACATATTTCTAGGGTCTAATCGTCATAACCTTTAAATATTTTTCCTCTTTTTTGGATTTAAATTCTCATCCTTAAACTAGGAGCTCAATTATGAGAATCATGTCATTAAACTGTGTGTCAGTCCTCTTGGGAATGAGCTGTGTGAAATTAGGTCCTTTTAGCCCTCAATTCATGTCATTTTTTCACTCTTTCATGATACACATATCCTTTTGTGATGCTCTCCCTATAGTCCAAGCATCATGACCTTAAACAGTGTGTCATTTTCAACTTGGATATTTTTTGTGCTAGCACCTCCCTGGATCCTTATTCATGTCGGTTTACCTCTCACCTATTCTACACATGTCCCCTTTCAGAAAAAAAATCCCCATGGTTTATCCTCTATGAACTTAAACTAAGAGACAAACATCTTTGTAACAAGATTATAAACTATGTTACGAACATCCCAATCACATGATGTTAAACTATTCAATGAATTATCCTCACCATATGACTTTAAAATATTTTTAAAATGTCCTCAACACATGAAATTAAATTACTAGTCTATATATGAGATGATGTATCCCTTGGAATATGAGACTGAACTCTTAAATTGATACACCTACCCAACATTCTCAAAGCCATTTTGTCATAGTTCTGATAGTGTTTGGCTCTATTAGAACATTACATCACTTTATCTCCATGATCTGTGTGTAGCTTTATTTGGATGCCCATAATATTCCATGTATGAAAGGGTAACCCTTGACAGCATGGTCCCATGATGTATTGACTGATCTACCATCCTAGGAACCTTCCCCAAAATACTTCAGATGATATTTTTAGATAGGTCTTGTGCTTCAAAAATGGTCATTAGCTGATCCTCATTTGCTTGTCCCCATCCTCGAGAAAATGATAATGGATTATATGTTTCAAACATAGTCAATAGTTACACTCCAATGTCACACCACTCCCTTTTTGTTCCAAATCAATAGAATCTCGATTCACACTCTCCATTCCCTGTTTTTGGGAATAATTCAACACCCATAGTGTTATCCCATTCACGAATGAGCACATGTTGAGAATGAAAATTGGATATTCAGATAACCCCATCCTCTAGCCAAGTCCCTTCTCAACCTAGACAGTCCTAGTAGTCAATAATCTAACTCAAACCTTGAGTGTCCATCCATTTCTTGATACTCTCAAATGAATGAGCAATCACATGGTTGTCCCTTATTTCCCACACTGATCATGACTAATGCGGGATTAGGGATTGGTTATTGTTTGATTCAGGTGTGTAATAAAAGTGAAGTAGTAAAGAAAATGATTTACAGAATAATAAAAATATACATTCATATGATAGGTTAATAAAAATAAACATCAGTTGTTTGTGAGGGTCATGCACACATTGGAGCCTCTCTTAGGTCTCGGAAAATGTTCCCCCTATGGCTCCGCTATAGAAATCAAGATCTCTAGAATAGTAATCCTCTAGAATATATATACTGATGAGATTCTATAGACTAATTATCTCTAAATAATTATCCAAATTCATTAGTAGAAGCTCGTCATCCCTGATCTACAGTTGTCCATGCACATCCTAGTACTCAACAATCCGAGATATTGCCTATTCCGCTCTAGCCTCAGCCACATCCAACTAATAATTTAGCTGATTAATGATATTTTCATGGGAATTAATGAAGGATGCACAATTTTTTACCCAATAATCATGATTTTTAATTACTTTATTTTCCTTATAAAGATTACTAGATCCATTAGATTTCTCCTTGTTCCACGAGAGTTCAAATTTTTGAATATCTACATGAACCAATTCACCGAGAAAATAAAGAATCATACCATGGAGTGTCTGAGAGTCCACCCCACTGGTTCCCATGTTGTGCTTCCAGTGGTAAAGGGACCCCATCTGGATCACTATATATGGCTCTTGAATGTGGGTGATTATGTGTTTCATGCTCCTTGACAACCTTTACTGGATGATGTGGTTCTATTTTGCAATTTTGGACCGGTAATATTTTAGTTACTCAGGAGGTGTAGGATTATATTATGGGAAGTCCAAAAGTACACTAGTGGTTGGGTCATCTTTCAAGATTCTCTTGGTTGGGTTAGGCTTATTTTCTAGAGTGGGATATCTTCAACTAACCCTTTGTTGGCAGCACTACTTCTGCCTGCCCTGATCCCCACCCCTTTAGAGGCATCACCATCATCCACGACAGGATGCATTATTGAGATCAAGGCTAGATCCTCTTGGATGAACTAATCCCCAAGAGTTTTCACGACCATAGGGAGATATGCCCTATGTTTCCCAACAATGGAATATTACTAAGAGAACACCCTCTTCAGCACTAATTGGAAAAAAATCAATCAATTAGTTTGGGAATGTGATGACAAGTTGGGTGAACAATGATCATGTAAGGGAAAAAGGCTCATAAAGGGAGAGTGTTTTGGAAAGAATTGGTCTCAATGTTTTAAAAGAGAGTTATACCATAGGAGATGCTTTGACACTAGATGAGACTTTGAAGGTTATCACTAGGTCCCCAAGAACAAGTTGGTTAGAATATTCATAAAAAAACACGTTGATGTGATGGTATCTAATAGCTATATAAATGTTCAAAGAGCTAGGTTTATAGAGATTTAGTATTACCCTGAGGTAGAGGGATCTTAATAATTAATCACCACAACTGATATTACTTATTGGAAATAAATGTTTCCATTGGAATTCTAGGGTTAAATCCTCCATATATGATTGAGAGAACCTAGGGCTACAGGGCTTCCACTCTGATCTACTTGCTGGGAACACCAATTGTAGTGTCCTTGGGTATAGGTTCAAAATCGTAACCACTGGTACCCGATGGATCACCCTCACCCCTCTATTTTTACCCCTTTTCCACTCTATCCTTTATCATACATAAGGAAAATCCTAGTGACACCCACTGAGAAAAAGATGGTGAAGGGTCATAAGTGATAAGTGGGTCAATAAACTAGGTTTACCTTGATATGTTTGTTTAATTAAACATCATCAAGGGTCTCCTCTATGCTCTTATGGGGAGTCACCCAATGAAAAACTGATCAGAATGACTCCTCATCACTGGTTCCCTTCATATGAAAAATAATTGACTAATTTATTGGTAGATTATTCTATAGATTTTGTCTCTAATTATCATGATAACTATTAAAAATCACCCACACTAGGACATAAGGAATATTGGATGCCCCAAATTGATGAAAAAGCGGTCCATATACACCAGGTATGTAAATATTTCATGAAAGTGTACCATGGTAGTGATCCTGGTGATCCCCACCTCTAACAGCTCAATCCCTTCATGTGTTAGCCATAACCACAACTTTTCCACCATTAGAGTCATTCACAACATCCCCTAATCCACTCAGAGCATGGGGAGAGATGAAATAACTAGGGAACCTCCATGGATATACTCGTCCCAACCAAATATCCCTCCACTGGATCCCATGGAAACTTAAAAGGAAGGCCCTCTCCTACAGGATTCGAGGGTGAAACTGTGCCTTGTGCCACATCCACGTATCAAAAAATAGAGCCCCTAATGTCTTTACAACCCCTTAATGTGAATCCCACCTTCCATCATGCTGCTCCTGAACCTTAATTGATGATGAAATCACCCTTACACATTGACACAAGATCAATCATAGGTATACTTCTACATAGTTAATAGAATTTGTATGATTGAGTCTGGAGTTGAAAATGGATGGCCACAACATTATGAGATCCCAAATACCTTCTCCCATGAACATCCACCACAGTTGATGAAGGATATAAGGATTCCTTTTCTCATTAGCTCCCATGTAGAATCTCTTTGTAAACTACTAGATGCATCCAGACTATCAGGAAAACTAATATAGAGTGTACGAATCGTAATACATGTTATCCTATATCATAGACACAAGAATCCTACCTTGTAAGGTATATATGTATTATTTATTCTCCTACATCCCCTCCATGTTTTCCACCATCTCACCATCTGGGGTTGAGAACAGGTGGAAATTGAAGATTGCATAATTTTTTATGCTGATTATGACCCTAACTTCACTAAGAACCATCGACCAAACCCCAAAAACATTGAGCTACAAAGGAAACATACTAGAATTTAGAGGAGTGATGGAATTAATAAATTCATTTCTTCTAATGTTCTCTATGATAATCCCATTCAAGAATAGAAATAAACCATAGATCTTCCTTGGCATGCTCCCCCTTACCACATGGCCCAACTAGCTGTAGATTCGGTCCAACACCAATACACCTTGGTTTAACTTGTTACCGAAATACATGATCAACACCCACACAATCATCCTTGGGTGTTCTTTGACTGAAAGTAGACACCCATTGATAAACGTTTCAAGAAATGTATCCTAACAGACTGCTAGTTTCCAGTCTTACACCATGATATAACCCCACTGTTGATAATACCACTCCTCATACATCATATTTTATGATCCCATAATTCTCTTATTTTTCACCAGCATACACTTCTTCAGCTACCCTATAATCTTCATGATTGGATTACTCTTCAATATTATCCCCAACAAGGTTTTGAATGGAATGTCCCAGTAGAAGGGGGATGATGCTTTAGTACTCTTGTTAAAGTGTCCAGAAGGTGCTCTACCAGAAGGGGTCTTATCCCTATCTAACCAAGATTATTTTTTCTAGGTGGAACTCATCATACTGAAATATCATCTCTAGGATATTGTCTGTGCACCTTAGGTACCATACACTAACGCCCACCTCCCCACAATGGTGGTGGAATGTGTTGGTGTTTGGGGAACAATGACTGATGAACTATAGAGGTATCTCTTGTTGGAAGTATTCACGTAATTGGAATGTATATAAAGATTTATAAATCCCAATATGAAGAAACACTTCTCTATACTACTGAAAATTGTAGCATACCAGTACACCTATACCCACTCATTAGTGAAGTTGTCTTAGGTCCACATATCCTAGTCCTTGTACTAGCCCTTTCTATTATCCTATATGTATGTATGAAAGACGCTATCACAGAAAACACTAAATTACTCATTCTATTATTTCTCACTCATAAACATATTCATCAGTTAACTTAGCATATAGAAAATAGTTCACTCATGCACCCATGTAGTGTGACCAAAAATAGTGATATTCCAACAAGAGAGTTCATCATGATGGATGAAATGGAAGCATGCTGTGTTCAATTCTATGGTAGGGATAATAATCTTTTCCATAATTCTAATGTTATAGAGTGGAATGCAGTTTCTCATTAGAAAATTTATCTGTCCTTCACATAGTAAGAACAAGAGTGCATGATTATAATAAATAAATCTTACGGCTTGAGGGATCTCAAGGCTATCCACTGTCTCATCCCTTAGAAAAAATCATCGAAAACAATAGCATAGATCTGGGATTAGTTTACTTGGTTTTCAATTTAGTGAGTATTTTTGAGCTCTTACATAGAATAATACAACATCTTGGTTTGGTTTTGAAAAAAATTACACATCTCACAACTTTGTAAAAGTTTGTACAAAAGTATATCTGAGTCATGCACAATTTTTCATGAATGTGATAGATGTGTGAAAGTTACAAAAGAAGCTTGGGATTTTTCTCAGAGGGCTATGTATTACGTATTAGATATGGCTTATCATACATGGAATTCATAGTACTTTATAAAGGTCCCCTCCCCCTATTTATTGGCTCGACCGACCATTTTTTATGAATCACATAATAGAGTTGCGAGATCCAAGTTAGAAGTTGTGTGAAAGAACAAAAATCAGCCACACGTTTCTATGTTTCCTTTAGATCTCGAACTGCTGGCCCCCTATCATCTCTGATTCTAAGGAGGGGGGGATTTATTGGTATTGAAAACAAGTTTCACGAAGAAAAAGTCCATTTTTGGATAAAATGAAAATGCGAATTCCCCCAATGTAGTATTCTAGGGTTGGGGATCATTTTGATTGAAAATTATAAAGGATTCATTTAATGGACGGATATCATGCACAAAGTAACTGCATGCCAGAGGTGAATGTTGATGCCTACTAAATGAGAATCCATAAAATATAAAAGGAAGAAATACCAAGATATGAGTATTATTTTATCTAAAAAATAAAAGGAAAAATGCAGTGTCAAATACACATGGATCACGCGAGCCTCTAAGGGATACATGATCCTTTGACCATCATAAAGCTACAAAAAGGAACCATGTGTAGCACATAACCTACAAAGGGTCCAATAGATCCCCTATCGACAATAAATTATATTATTGTGATGGTACCCTAGACTATTGGTGTTCATAAGGAGGTAGTTAGATATGTTACCCCAATCCACGCAGATCATCATCCAGATTATACCTGAAAAACCATTCGAAATTAATTTGAAAATAAAATAAAATTATCCAAAAGGCAGGGGCCTACTATGGTCGTAAACCTCATGTGATGTATCAATGATGGAGAGAATGTTTTTACATAAGATAATTAATCAAAATTCATGAGACCCCTAATCCTTCGTAAAATAAAACAATGGAAATAATGATGGGGGAGACGGGAGCCTCTCGCAGTCATAGAAGTTGTGCGATGACCCCTATTGATCTGCAAGACACCGCGAGACCCCAGTGACATGTCCACATCATCTTGTGAAAGCCCATCGGCTTTTCATCCTCTTCATGAGAAGTTCCTCAGACATGTATAGGAAATGTCACACTCCCCCTTTGGATCCATAAGAACAGATGAATGGAATTATCCCTAAAATTCTCACGCACCTCCGTAGGGAATTTTGTGGTCATGTGGTGCATCACCAAGAAAAAAGGTGATTGTCCTCAAAAAAACCCAAGAAACCTCAGAAAATCTCTAAATTTTTTAACATAAAAATAGGAAATAAAAACTGGAGGAGGTGGAAGCCTCTCATAGTCATATAACTATTGCGACGTGTCGAGGCTGTCTGTAGCACGGTCTCATAAGAACCCTTGAAAATTCGGCATGATCTCACAAAAGCCCCTAGAAAATGATTTTAGTGTCACGTAAATGCCTCCCAATAGGCTTTATGGTCTCTCAAAGGTTCTTATACTTATAAATATGAAAATATATTAGCACTTTGTCCTACTATCATGATTCAACAAGTCTCCATTAATTTTCAATAATACAATAATGGAGGCATTGATGGGAGGGACTCATGATCATTAGAAATCAGGAAATGCCTTAAGAGTGATCCATGGAAGATACTAGCAAATATTAATGATGTAGGATCCCTTTAGTGACTCCATTGTAGATTCACATGAGATACATCGTACAAATTGGCGAACAACTAGGGTGGAGGGGTCCATAAATCCCCCACACCAGCATAAAAAATGCACTGTTGACACATGAGTAGGACAAACACCTGGATGAAGACTCTACAATATTAGAGAGGAGTAATCAGAGTAGATGATATCACAACTAGAAATCCTTTCATTAGGTAATATACTAGTTAACATTTAGAGAAATCATGAACCATGCATAAGACACTTCATGAGATCACCCATAGATCATGTGAGGGACTTTTGGAAGGAAACATGAGGAACATCCAGTGAATCTTCTAGATCATACAAGACTTAAAAAAATCTAAAAATAAATAAACATAACGAATTAAAAATATAAATACTAAAACAAAGATTAAAGGTCAAAGAGTTAGACAAAGAACATGTTGCCTGACCCTCATGTGCTTCACGTGAACCATCCATGGAACGTGAAAACACCAAGACATGTCACCCATATATCATGATAGTCCATTGGTAAACTATTTGGGTCATGTGAAGTCCTATGTAAATGCTTATGAAAGTCATATGGTTGCCCTTAGGCATACCACCAAATTCTTAAAAAACCCTCTGGGTTCACCATTCATGTCTGGCGACGTCCTTCAGACATGTGGCCTGACTCATATAATAGTGCCTTCTCATGTCAGATGAGTCGTGCAGTAGTACCAGACATGCCAATTGGATATTGAGACATCCTATAGAAAATATATCTAGGTCTTGTGATTCCCTCCATACATTTCATCCATGACATGAGACATCCTCCGAGACATGTCACATTGACTCTCGCAATGCCCTCCATATGTTTTTGCCATCTCTTGCGAGGACACTTGGGGAAGTCAGCTGGATCAAGAGACACCCTATGGACAAATCATCCAGGACATGTGATGGACTTTAGTACCAAACATTTAGGTCTCATGAGATCCTATGGGAAAGTAGGTCAAGTCAGCAAGGCATCCCAGGATTTGATGACCTTGTCCATCCTCAGTGTAAAATCCCCAATTGTTAGGTCAACATCTGTGTTTAAGTCTCAATCAAGGGAACTATGAGGAATTTTATTCCTACAATAACAAGAATATGTAGGATGCCTCTCTAATGCCTGAGCTTCGTATTAACTAGCCAAAGGGTTGTCTCAGTATATAAGCTCTATATCCACAAGTAATGAGACCGATCATCTTCCATCCATTGTTTCTCACATTGATAATTGATCACATGAGCTTAGGGAGATGTAATGATCATATAATCAACATCATAAGCCTCTACAATTGTCATGGAAACATTAGAGTGTAATCCTCAACCAACATTATAATATGATATGTTCTGATTATAGGTCAATGTTAGTTTGTAAGCCATGATAAATTGAACTACATGGACTCTGAGTCTTGTAATAACCAGTATATAGGAATCCTTCCAAAGGAATGATCTCAAATAAACATCAATTTTGATGTAAGCCCCATGTCCTTAACATTTCAACCATTGGGATCTAATCATTCCCATGGGGTGATCACTTCACCTCATCCCTCAGCGGACTAAGAAATCAATTGAACTATGATGACTCTGATTCCTTCCATAATCAGGATACATAGGATGCCTCTTCGAGGCCCAAGCTCTATATTAACCATCCTAAGGATAGTATCAGCACATAATCCCCACATCCACATATAGTACAATCGATTACTTATTATCCCTTATTTCCAACACCAAGAAAAACCTATGTGGTCTTAAAGAGTTTCAATAGTCACATTATATGCATCATGAACCCCCAACAGCTAAGAAAATCCCATTATTTAAGCTCGGATGAGTGGAATGATATAAAAATCCCTATACATATTGATATCTACTTTTAGGGCCATCCCCAAGGGTGTAATAAAACTACAATAACTCTGATTCCTGACAAAACCAGGATACGTAGGATGTATCCTCGAGGCATGAGCCCAAACATTTGATGCCTCAATTCTCACACATATGTCCTCTCTACATGGTGTTAAACTACACGAGTTTAATGAACTATGTGGTTTTTGATTCCTATAATATCTTGTACATGTAGGATGACTCAAAATTGCTCAATAATATCCTTATAATATTAATTTCCTCCCCACATGGCATAAAATACTAATTATCTTGTTTATATGGATTTAGTATATATAGAAGATATCCATTACTTGGAAATGGATGAAGAACCCCAGGATACATATATATGGATTTTATAAAGAGTTCCCCTTTCTTGTGTCCATTAATTAGATCCACTTTATTTTATATACAAAGAGAATTATCCTATAATAATTTTGTTATGGTAACTTATCCTATATCATTATTAGGAATAGATTCATGAACATATCTTAAATCTATAATAGAAACATGAAGTAGGAAATAATTCCCCCCTATAAGGGTATGATGAGTGTGACCTCCCATACTCTCGACCAATGCAAGTCACTAAGCATCATTGGGTCTAAAACCCCAAGTGACCACTTGAATTTGGAAAGTATGTCTGTGCCCAGTTATGGATAAGGAAACCATTTGGATAACTTGATCTTAATTATTGTTAAAGAAATGAACCCCCCTAAATCATTCATCAGGCCCAACCAGACCCACATCAGTGAGGGTTTCCCCAGTTGTATCCTCCCTGTAAAAACAAAAATGGTGAACTTAACATGAATCTCTCTAATAGAAAAATGATTAGTTTATTTTTTTCAAATACATTTTGTTTTCCCACTATATGAAAACAAAAATGGTTAACCATAAATGAATCTCTCTAATAAAAAAAATGATTGGGTTATAATCTGTTAGGATTTTTTTCATAATTTACAGAAACAAAAATGGGGAAATCCAGATGCAAAACTCTAAAATGAAAGAATGATGGGTTAATAATACATTAGGACAATTTTTTTTATCCCTACGAGAAATAAAACAATAATACTATCATGATCATGAAACGAACTCTTTGTAACTAGGGTTCTCATGAAATAAGTCCGTCCTCATTTTGGCAAGTCTAATCAAGCAGAATGTATGGATTGGGATTAAAAGGAAAATTATGTTAACCATACATATCTTATTGAGAAAATCATGATTATGATATTGTGCTAATCCATAACCTTTTTCCTTATTGTATTCATGACTGCAGATATTTCTCTCATCCATAATGTCATGATCTGAGATAGTGTCTTCTTCATCCATCAATCACTTCATTAAATCAACTACGGATGGAACCCCCTTGGGTCGCAAAATGATCTCACCTACTAAATAGATCCAATAAAAATTAGAAAACATGAGAGTATTATATTACCAGTGATGTGGTACAATATTGACCCTAGAAGATACCCATGACGGTCTCCAAGAATGACTAACAGTGAGTCCTCATCACCCAAGAAAATCTACAGCTAATCCAGTGGTCCTCGATGGCATAACCAACCACTTCATAAGCTTATCCCCATAGCAGGATAAATTCCAACTTCATTATATAATGAAGGTTGAACAAGAAGACAAATAAGGATCCATTATAGTTAAGGTGCTATTGAGGAGGGCACCTACCAACCATCATTTCCAACACTATCCCACCAGTAACCACTAGTTAGCTGCTGAGGGTACCACCCGAAACACTTCTGCCTCTGATGCCTATGCAAGGGAAAAAAGGAAGGCTAAATGGGTGAGGAAGGCACTAGATATCCAGAATATGGCTCATATCCCCACTCTCAATGACAATGTTTTCCATCATATTCTAGAAGCAACCAGTAAGAAAGAGCATATCACTAATCACTCAGAACAAGTCTTTGGGAATATTCCCATAGTAGGAATGGGGGAGGTGTATTCCGCTACCCCCATGCATGAGGTCCATCGTCATATTCTACATGAATAAAAAGGACAAAAGTGGGTGTATGTCATTTATTCAAGTGAATAAATATTCCAGTAAATAGTGAATTCTGAAATTGTGGAGGCTTATATCACTACACACACATTGCTAAAGTGCCAATATATTTTACCAATAACTGAAGAACTCCAATGTAATATTCTGGAACTTTTGTAGATAAAGGGACATGTTCATACTTATATCCCTATATCTATGACAACTCAACTCTCTGATCATTGTGAATAAGTGGTTGTGCCAGAGAAAGCGCACATTCGTACTCTCACCCAGGAGAGTTATTAGCATATTTTAATAAAGGGAGAGGCATCAGAATGGTCTCATACTCCCATTGCAATTGAGACTCACCTAGTGAGAGCAACACATGCATCAATTTTGGGGGGGGGTATGCCTATTGAAAAAGTACTATCACATATTCCAAAGGCCTAGGATCAGGCATATATCCCCATTATAGCCAAGTCTAAACAAGTGAGAATGGACCAAGCCTTGGGGTAAGCTAATATTCATGTCTGTGTATCTTCCTGGCATATTCCAGCAGATCATGGAATCAAGGTGTATATTCCTACTTCCACCGATGTGAGACTCCACCAACATCATTCTGAGGCAATCTAGAAGGAGGATCATATACCTTCTCTCATTCAAGAGGTCCGTCAATATATTCTGGTGGGGAATTCATATTAAGACTAAGATAATACTCTTGATCCAACTAGGTCTCATCATGTGAAAAAGGAATATGTCTTGGGAAAGACCCATAATCCTTCTAATAAAGACCCACGACATATCCCAAAGGCTTAGGATCAGGATCATAATCCCATCCTGACTAAGGCTCACCATGTGATAATAGAACATGCCTCAAGATAGCCTCATTTTCCTATCAATAATGAAACAACTAATTGTAATATTAAATAAACTTCTCAACAATGGGATCATACTCCCTCAACACCAGAAGGTTATAATCAAGTATTGGAAACCATCCTACAGCATGCTCATATACCTACCCAATTTCAAATGTCAGATCTTCATAATCTGACTATGACATAGAACATGTCCTGTATTACTAATATGATCAATGATAGTTTCCTTGAGGACATTTCCGAAACATTATCAACACATAAAGGGTCTATTAAATATTTCACCAAAGCAGAAGATGATCATTACAATGATAGTCCTCCTGATAATAGTGTGGAGATAGATCACATGGAATCTACTCCTGACATCCACTGTTGTATACCTCCCCATAGAGATATCTCCCATAGACAAGAAAATACTCCACTTTCCCAAAAAAATTCATATAGAGAGGTGTTAAAATCTTATACATCTTTGTATAGAGTGGTGTTCAAAGCTACAATTCCTTCATACATAGAGGTTCTCCAAACATTAGGGTCAAATGCATATAGTTCCCCATTAACATCCAGTAGCACTCCACTCTGGTCTATAGGTGACCCTTAGAATCTTCTTCTTTGGTATGATTGGATGGAGGCATGTAATTATGATGAAGAGGAGCCTAAAATTGAAATATAGAGAGAGTTAACTGGAAACAACCTCCCCATCATGTTCTATTCCCTTTATACTTTTAACTATGAGATCCCAGATGAGCTAGAAAAGAAGTGAATAAGTTATCCTAGGAAAAATATGTGGGATGCTCAACATATACTTAAGGATCTACATATCAATTATCTAGGATATGAGTTTCACATTCATAAAATCAATATACTCTTATTGTTAGATATACCTAGATACTATCTCTATGGTCCATGAACCAAAACCGGAAAAGCACAGTTCAAATCTACAATATACTTTCTACCATTGTATCACAACCCTTCAAAATTTGATCTCTAAATCCACATCAGGAATCCATATTAAAGAATGAGAAAATTATAGAGTGTTACACTTTTCGAAACCCCTAGAACAAAAAAACCCCTCAGATCTGGCATCCTGTATTTTCATAGCCTCTAGTGAAATTAGGGTACTGGGTAACATTTGTGATAGTTGGTCACTACAACATAATTCCACTGCTTCAATGATGCCTAGAAATCATGAATATATATATATATATAGGATAACCAATATGACATCAAAATGAGCCCCTAGAATAAATGATAATTCATTCCTGATAGGGATACCTAAGTTTCTATCACCAAGACAACTTCCCTTAAATAATGTTTCTCACCATGGGCTATCATCTCATGAAACTCCCACATGAGCACAAATGTGCCACATCAAATGGTCCGCGGTAGCCACTACCATAGCAACCATCCATGAGTGAACCCATACCACTAGTCTGGGAGAATATCTTCATCCACCTCCACCTTTTTTCTCATTAATTACCTAGAGGATTCAAGACTTATTGGAAGAAGAAGGAAAAAACCACCAACACACTGGGATGGGGGAAATTATATCTCAATCACTATTTCCAAGATTATAATCCCCTGAAAGAGTTCTGAGGATATCAATGGTGATTCCATATCAACCCCAACCTGCTAGGATAGAGGCATTTATATCTTCATTTCCATCTTAGGAGGCATCAAATCCCCAGCTAGAATCATTGGATCCTCAACATTAGGACCAATCAATGATAATTTCATCCCTGAATAACCCCACCTCATAGGGATGAGGGAATTTTCATCATTATCACCATAGATAGAATTAGTATTTTCTAGGTTGGGGGTGAAAAATCACTAGTCAGCTTCCCACATGTTCCTCCCACTACAAGACAAACCACTGCTAGTCGGGGCCTACTCAAAAACCATGACTAGAAATTCCCTCAAGGTCACTGTTCATACACCTAGATAGAAGGATCATACAAAGAAGGAAATGAGAACCTTCTATGGTCACAAGCTAAAATGACCTAATATGACCAAGGGTTTGAATAATGACCCAGAAGAAAGCAATGTAATATTAACCTATTGCATCAAGAGTAATGGTATGAACACCATTACCTGATATTCCTCTATGAATATCATCACTGTCAACATGACACACATTTTAGATCAAGATGAAAATGTAAAAATTTGAAACATGGAAAATGTACCCTGAGAGGAGAGTGATTTTGATGAACCAACCAGAGAAGGCTCTAGAATTTGGTACCACCAAATAATAAGTTTCCAACTCTCTAGAGAAACACTGCCAAATAAAAAGGGAAAGGTGTAACCACATCCCAATCACCACTAGGAAGAGTCAAGGTTCCTTCCATAGAGGAACCATTGTCATAATATGATAGTGAGATAAAAAAACTCAGACAAATCAATGAGGAGATCCTAAGGAGAAATATTACCACTGGGTATCGTCTTCAGGTAGAGATGAATATTATTCCTCCTGTAGCTGATCTTCTAGTGAGAGTGGTATCTTTGCATCAGACTGGATCTAGATCCAGTCATCCATTCTAAATAAATGAGGAATTATAAAATGATCGTGACATACCCCCTTTGTGGTGGAATCCTCTCCCTCGTCAATGGAATCATTCAGTCTTAGGAAGAATTGATGATCACCAAGAGAAAAATCCAGGGCCACCTCATTGAACCCCACCTACTCCCTATAGATGGAAGGTAGCTCAAATAGTAGTTCCCCCAGAGTTACTTAACATCATTGAGTCCATGACTAATCGAATGGAAGCCATAGAATGGTGTCACATGCCTATGCAGCCTGATAGAAATCTATATCTTGAATGAGTGGATGATACACAACCTCTATCCAATTTTAGAAATCCTACCTTCTCCACTTTTGATGGTGTGGGTGGCCCTGAACAACATCTCACACACTTCGTATCCCAATGTAGGCCAATTATTGGCCCCTGAGGTCAATAGGAGGTAAAAAATATAAGGTGTTTTGTATAGACACTGAAAGGTCCAACCTTTTTATGGTACAACAACCTTCTAGTAGGATCCATTGAAGAATGGGAAGACCTTTGTTGTTAGTCACTTTATCTATTTATCTCCATTCTAAGGAAAATGACGACCTTCAACTTGATGAACAAAAAACAATGTGAGAATGATATGGTGTATGACTTCATAGAAAGGTGGAAAGGTTTAACCTATTCACTTAGCATCCCTCTCTCGTAGGTGAAATTACTAGAACTCTATGATGAAAATTTCCAAGATGAGTTTCAAGCACCTCTAATTCCAATGAACTATCTAGGTGGGTTTCATGTGTTCATTAAAATGGTACAATTTCTTGAGGAGGAAATTCAGCAAACCTGATCCAAAACTCAACTCCTGCCAATATCATAGGGGAAAAGGCCACGTAAGGAAGAAGCTATAGCTATGACTCTCAAGACAATAGTATTACTCATTTATGCACCCAAGAAGGTCTAGAACCACCCAAAAAAACCTATTGAGTGGTTGTAACCACTGAATTTATCTCATCCAAAAGCACATAGATACTAGGGTCACCCGAGATTTGAGGAATGGATGAATAAAGAATACTACATAAAAAAACAACAAATACCCAGTTATTTCTTGGAATTCATATACAATAACCTACTCATGTTACTATAGCCTAGGAATCCTGATGAGGTCAACTCACCGATCATTCCAACTACTTCCATTTTCATCAAAGGATGGGTCATAATATCTAGAACTATTTCATCTTTAAATATTTCCTTCATGGAATAGTCAATTATGGATAGGTGGAGTTAGATAACTTCTTAGAGAAGGTGGCTTTCATAAACATTACCTAGTCGAAAGAAGAAGGTGATTTTTATCATGTCCCATACAAGCATCTGCAGATGTTAGATAATTGGATGAATCGAAAAATAGTTGACCGAGCTCATATCACCCTGAGAGCATAGCTACACAAATGTAAAATAGCTCCACCACCTAAATGGGTATCAAATGTAACTCCCAACATTGGGTGTGACCATAATATGTAGGAAGAAAAAGATGGGAAAGAGTTTTATTCTTCTCCAATGAATGATCTAACTATTTTGGATTTCTTTATTACAACATTTTCAGTATAGAAACCACCCCACTAAATGGAATCCACATTTTACAAAGTGATTATATTTGGTTTTTTTCAACATGATACACTTGGATAACCCCTTATCTAATTATAAATATGCTCCAGAATATGAATTTACCACACATAACTAGGGAATGGGATTCTGTATACGTAGGAACCATGGATATAGGGGATAACACAGGCATGGTCAGACCCAATATTTCACTGACATCCCCACAAGGGATATATATACAATTGAGACTTAATGTAAAGTGATCTGACATGCTCAAAAGAGGCATGGAGGTGTCTAAGAACCCTTTGACAGCCATCCACACCCATTTTTCAGGCATGACCACATAAGGGGGTTAGATTATCTAATTAACCTAGGTAATGGGGAATGTTGGCATGAACTGTGTTGCTGGCAGTAAATATTCCCTCAACCTATGCACAAGCACCAAGCTATTACACCTCGAATTCCTTAGATAATGAATTAAAATGCAGGAGAAAACCCATCATGGAAAGAGTTGACCAATAACACAAATTTATAATTTTCTAATGTAGTTGGTAGTTTTACCAGTCATGCTATTAGTTCTTGATGCAATCCATCTTAAAAAATAACCCAGGGAGGCACATTTTGAATCCCTCTGGAGCCCATAATAATTTGATACATAAGTCACTATAGATGTGGTTTATTTAGTGTAGACTATATCAGCAGAATTCCATGTCTCTATCTCATTCACTAAAAAGGATTAGGAAGAGGTCCTTTAAGGGCACAACAAGCCCCTATATTTTTTAAGAAGACTCGATAATGTCGATTTCTAGAGAGAACTGATTGATAATGGATCGTGGATCAAACTCATCCTAGTTTGAACCCTCCTACATTAGGGATATAGAAAGGGGATTTTTCTACCACAATTCTGACTATTCAAGGGTATGATAAGCTTGAGAAAATACCTCTTAAAAAGATCAAACTCAATGCTCTGTTTGGGGAACTCACATCTAATGCTGAGTTTATGGTTATCCAGTAGAACACCGCATATAAGGCCCTTCTTGGAAGGCCCTCTATCCATAGAAACTTGTTAGTACCTTCAACCTCCCATCAGTGTCTGATGTACCCCATCAATGGAATGTTGAACATAATATATGGTGACAGTCCCCCCTTTGAAATTTATGGAGCCGCATATGCTGAAGCATATTTCTATAAAAAGGAAATAAAAAAACCAATATCGGATGATGGTATACAGGTTACAACCCTCAACGTACTGAAAAACTATTCTATGAATCTATCGAGTATGATAAAAAACAACTATGTGCTCCATATAAATCTAGTCAAGGTGATAGAATTGAACCTAGAGGTCCATGCCCCTTCTGTCCCTAGTGAAAGTGTATAAGAATATCCACTCTAATATCACTCTTTAATGACTCATGTATTGGGGGATGATAATTTATCTTCTAATGGCCTCCCTCACCCTAATAATGATGGATAATCCCCCATATTTCCATTATCTTCTAAAAACGTCTCCACAAACTTATAATTGTAGAAAGATCAAGATGAACTCATGAATTCATCTTCTACATTCAAGGAAGGCATCTCCACCACAATAGATGAGCTAAAATAGATAAATCTAGGAATGGAATAAGGCCCACAACCTACTATGATTAGTGCCATCATTCCCTACAAAGGGAAATATATTTATATTTCATTTTTGAAGTAGCAGTGATATGTGTTCTCTTGGAACTACAAAGAAATGCTTGGAGAAAATCTAGATGTGGCTATACACCATCTCGACTTACCCAATGAGCATTGATGCTTCAAATAGATAGCTAGGAGGATGTACCACTATCATGCCACCAATTTAGAGGTGGAATTTGACAAATTGATCAAATCCAAATTTTTTTGAGAAGTTAAATACCCAATATGGATTTCCAACATCATCCCTATAAATAAAAAGAATGAGAAAATTAGGGTCTGTACCGATTTTAGAGACCTTAATCTACATTGACCAAAAAATGATTTCCCATTAAAGATCACGAAACTCTTGATTGATGCAACTATTGGATTCCAAGACACGTCCTTCATGGATGATTATTTAGGGTACAATAAAATTAATATGGCCCCTAAATTTAATGATTCCACTACCGTCAGAGCGCCTTAGGGGATCTTCTATTATCAGGTTATGACCATTGTCTTGAATAATGCTGGCATGAAATATCAATGCATCATGCATCATATCATTAATACATTCTTTGAAAAGATATCCAAATGTTATTTTGACATCCTATTTGTGATGTTTTGAAAATGATGTGATCATGTCACGAATCTCCAAAAATTATTTGACAAGCTACGACAACACAATCTAATGATGAATCCAATGAGATGTGATTTTGGGGTAACATCAGAGACGTTTCTTGGCTTTGTGGTACACCACTGAAACATTGAGTTTGACCCAAAGAATATTAGTGCCTTTCTAGCAATGTCACCCATGAGAAATATCAAATAACTAAGGAGTATCCAAGGGAACATTGACTACATTTGGTGATTCATATCCAATATTCTTGAAAAGATCTCCCCTTCACCAAGATAATGAAGAAGAGAACCCCCTATCAATTGGATGATGACTTCTAAGAATCCATTGAATGTATCAAGTAGCATTTCCTACACCCACCACTTTTGATGAATTCAGTGTAAGGGAGGCCACTCATCTTATATGTGGAATCCATGTAATGCTCACTGGGTTCCCTCTTTACACAAAAGAATGATGTGGGGAATGATAATGGTTTCTAATACCTCAATTGGACTATGATAGGTACTGATACCCAATACTCTGATATTAGGAAGAAATATCTTGCACTCATATTTGTAGTTCAAAAGATGAGGCATTACTTGGAGCACCATAAAGTCCATCTGGTCTCTCATATTGATCCTCTCAAGTACATCCTTGGATGACCCATGTTCATCGGGTGCTTGGCCCAATGTCAGACATTCTATATAAATATGACATTCCATTTGTATCACAGAAGTCAATGAAAGGAAAATCCCAAGATGATTTCCTTGTAGCACATACTGCCTCAAAGAATACATTGTTGGACACCAATCTTCCATATGATATGATATTTTAAGACCATGACACTCCCCAGACATGGGATATGTATTTTCATGGATCCTCTAGAAGTCCTATTAGTAAAAGGATGGAAAACCTGAGATTCAATTGGGTTGTCTTAGGTATTTTATTTGTCTTTCCAGGAAAATAATTTTTTACCTACTCTTTTTTGATATCTAAAGCCAATACAATTAATGAGGAAAATACCAATACCTTATTTATAGCATGGAACTATCCCTACAACTGTACATAGACTAATTGAATATCAAAGGGGGTTCAGAACTTGTAATAATAAAGATTAATGGTGATTTTTTCATCAAAAATGAAGAACTGACCCCTCTCACTAGCTATGTTTGGGTAATGATGGTAGAGTTTACTTTTGATCCCACATTTCATCATGTTACCCAATAATATAATTCTCACATTGATTCATTGGCTAATGTAGCAATAGTCCTTACCGAACCAAATCAGAAGGAAGAAAACTTTTGTATCACACATCAAATAATGGTCTTGTCTATTTTTGTATATGTTATAGAGGAAATCAACCAGGTCAACACCACCCTAGAGAATGATGAACCAATAAACACCCCTGGATGAATGGATCCCACGATCGTTTATCTCCAAAATAGGACTCTCTTGATAGGCTGAGCTGGAAGGGAATAGATTCGACGTAGTGTAGAAAAATTCATCCTACATGATGTTACAAATGAGAAAAATCCCTCTACAAGAATGTATTTGACATAATTCTCCTTATATTCTTATCATAAGGAGATATTTTTTCCATTATGGAAGATTTGATTTTGGGATCTTACAGTGCCTATGAATCTAGGAATAGGCTTTCCTACCAAATCAGAATGTTGGGATATTACTGGAAAAACATGTTACAAGACTATATCAAATTCACCAAAAAATGTCATGTGTGCTAGATCCATTCCAACTTCATCCATAAAAAGCTAGAATGTCTGAATACAACCAAATATTTCTATCCATTTTAAATTTTAGGAATGGATGTTGTGGGTCCATATCCCCCATCCACAACTAAGTAGTTAAAACACATCCTTAGTGCTACCGACTTCTTTTCCAGATGAGATAAACCAATACCCCTCAAGAAAGTTAGGATGAATAAAATAATCAACTTCATAAAGTCCCATATCATCACTAGGTTTGGATTCCCTCACATAATATCAATGGACAATAGAACCATCTTATATTCTATATAGTGAAAGAAATTGTACTAGGAGTACAAGATTGAGTCAAATCACTCATATCACTATCATGCTGTAGAAAATGGACATACATAGGACTTTAATAAGACTCTTTCAAATATACTATATACGATGGTTAACAAGGAAAATAATTCATGGATGAAGAAACTCCTCCATTATTTATGGGCCTACCATACCACCACACATCTTGCTATATAAGAAATTCCATAATCCTTGGTGTATGTGACCAAGGTAGAGTTTCCCATATTGGTCCTACTACCTTTACTCTGAATATCCATTTTAGGACATATATTGGATGATGAACAAGTGAAAAGGTGGTGAGAAGAATTAGAGTGGCTTTATGAGAACAGGTTGCGCACACTACACAATCTGGAGGTCCACCAAAATCAGATTGAACAAAACTTCAATAAAAAGGTTCACCTCTATTCATTCCTCAAAGGAGAATCAGTGTTAGCTCTCAAGACCCTAATGATACCCATGAAGAAGAATCCAAAGCTATAACCAAAATGGAAAGGGCCTTACATCATACGTAAGGTCTATAATAGCGGGGATTACACATTGTACATAATGGATAGGGAGAATGTTACACCCCCACCAATGCAATATTTATCATGAAATATTTTGCATAGATGTCATCAAATAAGAATTTACATCTTTATAAGTCTTACCAATTATTCCTAGTTACATGATGTTAAACCATATGAGTCCATCCTTGTTACATGATGATAAACTGTATGAGATCTTCCAGGTTGCATAATGATAAACTTTACAACTTTGTTTTGATAGTAAGATGAAAAACTATGGAGCACATGAAGTCTTAACAGCATGAATTTAAATTGATTGGTACCTCATGTCCTTACTATATGATGTCAAACTACATGGATGAGGTCCTCATCACATGACATTAAACTACATGGAAAGAACCATCTCACTAATATCTCACTATATACGATCCGGATCTATGTGAATGAAGGATGAGATGCCAACATCACCATGTGAGAGTTAGTTTCATATAGGGAATTTATCCATTAAAGATCTATGAATGGATTGATTACTACCAGTACAGGATACATAGTGATAATTGAACCTCTAGTTTTGGTCCCAGTCATAACCTCCATTTTTCTACACTCTATGTGATCTATTTCCTTTCCATGCAACATTAAACTGCATGAGATCTCAAGAACTACATTTAACTTGATTCTAATTTTCAATGAGATACAAAGGGATTTCTCAATACTATATCTTCATCTAGTCACCACATGATGTAAATTACTCCCATCGGATTCTTAATTGTCTCTGCATAATGAAAGGAACACTTTTTATTACTTGTTTCTCACACCGATCAAAGATCACACGAGCTTAGGAATCTTAGTAAAGGATTCCCTGCAGAAACAAGGAACAAAAGATTATGACAAGATCATCATGATCCTAGGTGCAAGACCATAAAAGGAATACCATGATCCCTCACTGTATGATGTTAAAATACATGTTTGATGTCCCTTTCATGACATAAAACTACACATTCATGTGGACCTCACCTGAGAAGACCAATATTTCTAGAGTTAGTATCCTACCATATCGGTAATCATGAACTATGACTGACATGACTCCTGAAATCATAGGATACATAGTGACACCCGACTCTTCAAACTCAAGTTTAGTCATAAATAATATAAAAAGTCACCCTCTCTGCATATAGGATAGACTTGTGTAGGATGGTCATTCTTGAAGAACTATTCATGGATTGATTATCATTTTCATGAGGTATGTAGTGATGCCTAGAGTTCCACCCTTGGGCCCAAACATAACATTTCTATTCATTCACGTCAGTTCATCTACTTCCTGAAACATGATGTTAAATTGTATCAGATTTCAAGATCTAAATATGGATTTATTTATATTTCAAACGTATATATAGTGACACCAATATTTTCATCCTTCAGTTTATCCCCAATTCCCCTTTTCACAATTGGAATCCCACATCCTTACAACATGATGTTAAACAGCATAACCCCTCAAGAACTATGTGTGTCTTGATTCATATCATCATAGGATACATAGTGATTCCTAGATCTACAATATTGGACCCAACTATAATAATCAATAGAAAAAATGCCTACCTATGTGTATGGGTTAGGCATATACAAATAGTTTCTCATTCAAGAACTACATGTGGCTTGATTCCGGTCATCATAGAATATGTAGTGACATCCAGTTTTGTAGTCCTAGATGCAGCTACAACATCTAATAATAAACGAGTCCTAATTACATATGGACTGGGTCACACAGTCTCATTATTCCGATGTATGATCCGGATCTACATACACCTTTTTTGTTTATGTAATATATTGTGCACCCTCTTTTCATGTCAGTCCCCAGTGTTGGTGTTGGTGGCCTAGAACAAAATACTTTTTACTTTATTCATTAATAAATACCTTATCACATCTTGATTGTTCTTCTGCATGACAATGCATGTGATAATTTCCTAAGGATAGCTAATGTATTAAAGCGTCATAGTGGATCCCTTCTTTGATGAGAACCCGAAAGTTCCATAACACCATTCTTGAATATATGTTCTATGGATAGATGATGTTATTTTAGAGACACAAATAATACATTCCATTATAAGTGAGGACTCATAAAACATTGAGGCACCTTCTCATAGTGTGATCCCTTGGTAATATCTAGGAGGATATAATGAGAATGAGATCCGCCAGTAAGAAATCCACATTTCATAGTGTCATTGGATGTTCTTATCTGGGAACATGTGTATTGGTCCTTAGACTTTAAGATTATTATTAATGAGTATTACAACCTGTGCACTTAGATTTATTTATGAAAACTATTAAGACACATTGTTCGCATTGAGGTAGGATACGTTGGGAGTACCACGAGTGATACTGCATTAATAGATAACGTGAGAAAGGATTTGTCCCTTCTGTTCTACAATGAATTTATATATCTTGGGACCTTTGATGGAATTTATATAGCATAAATAAATCCATGGCCATGGTGAGTAATGGAAAAGTTCAATTCGTGAAATTCAAAGAAATAATAATCGAGCTCATGGGTTGATGGTACTAGCATGCAACCCGCTTGATTCGAGATATCGAGACAAAGTAATTATGTTACACGGTAAGAATTTGTAGGAGGTGACATGTCATTGTGGAGTTAAATTATTTCTCAATGGGTGCCTTGGCATGTTGCTAGATTCTAACCTTGGACTTTTGGCAGGCTCCACCTAATGCTACTGAGAAAGAGTCCAAGAGGGTCACACACTAAGTGTGTCCATGTATCTCAGTTAAATATTAATTTAAAAAGTTGAATAAATATTATTACCGATTGTGGTTTAAAAATTATTTATGGATTCATTATCACATTTATTTCGACACTAGTTAATGGAGTGAATATATTGTGGGTGAAATAATATATTTATTAGTGAGTAATGAAGTGATATTTATTTTAGAAATAAATAGCCATTATTTAAGGTCTAATAAATGTGGTGGAGGAAATAAAGAAAAATGGAAAAAAGTACACACCGTGTATATTAAATATACACACCGTGTATTATTTTTTGGGAATTCATGAGAAATAATATTATTAATTTAATTAAATAAAATTAGGTGTAATTCGTTGGGCGCATGTGAGGTAATAATAATAGTCAACTGTTATTATTATACATGGGGTATTACTAATAATTAAATGAAATGAATAAATTATTTTGGGTAATTAATTCATTTTATTATTCTATGCAATTAAAAATCTCAATTATATATTTCTCATTAGCCTAGAAATTTTATTTGTGGTTGTGCACAAAGGATCAAGAGAAATATCTCAAGCCAAGAGAGAAACCTTTTATTCCAAGAACACTCTCAAGCTACGAGAGAGAGATCCTCCTCCACCGGATCAAGGCGATAGATGGTGGAAATCGCAAGCGAAGGCTCTTCCATGCTAGCACCCAGAGATCCCTTCGACGATATCCAGAGATATGTGGATCAAATGTGGATAACCACTAGAGGAATCTTACATTTGTATTCTATGACGCAACAACTGATCACATCAGATCGTGAATGAAAACATCAATGAAGAAAGAATTCCATCAAGGTTGTTCTTGTCAATTAATTAAATTAATTATAACCATCATATGATGATCCTATATATGGTTCTGGGATTCCCCTCTTTTCTTTTTCATTTTTCATTCTATTCTGAATATCCGGTGTTTTATTATCATGAAGGATCTCATATTGATCATTTTAACGCTAAAATTAATTTTGGGTGCAACCACCAATGCGCTTCTTCTGTGCCCAAAACCTACAAGTGGTATGAAAGAGGTCATATTGTTGATTATAATTATTTATTTTTTCGTTGGAGATTTATGCATTTAATAATTTTGTTGTTTCAATTCAAGTTAATCGTTCCTTAAATCTGAATGTTGAGATTTGTTCCTCCACTCTCGTTTCTCATTCACCTTACAGAAAAAAAATTCTTTTATTTTTGATTAAAATAAAATAGAGGATCCCACCCGGAGGTGCCAAACATTCCTGGCCATACAACACCAGAATACACAGTGTGTATTCGGTAGTACATGCCATGTAGTCTAGGTTCAATGCATCAGACTAGTCTTCCAAATCAGGCTGTGTGTTGGAGTATTTCTAAGTCTTAAAGGACACCGTGTGTTGACCAGGAACAGGTGGAACAAGGTTTTTGGATTACACGTCGGGTGGTCCACTAAACACAGTGGGTAGTTCCTTCAGGTTAGGGTTGGACCGGGTACCTCGTACATGGATTGCTCGACTGTAAATCATGTAATGTGGATACTACATGGCGTGTGTCCCACTGAACACACTATGTACTACGAAAAATTTCGGAATTACATCTACACACCATGTCCCCAAGCATGTACTTCAGATGGGAAGTGAACAAAAGTACATGTCGTGTAGTCATAACTACACATCGTGTACTCATCCAAATTATAAAGATTTATTAAAATTTATTATTATATTATACAAACCCTTGAGACGTGTACCACAGTACAGGCATGAAGACGAGGCACAACACGTGATAGGTGTTTTATATATATGTGTTTAATTTAACATCTGCATAATGTTCATTTCTACTCATTGGGTTGTTATGAATAATAATTCACCAGGTCGCTTCCAAGGTACAAGTTACGTATAAATATAATTTTAAATGAATTTGTTTGTTTAAAATTATGATGGATGAGAATCTCAAGGGAATTTAGAAAACGGTTTAAGATAAAAGGATTGATTAATTAAAGATAATTAATTAATTCGAGCATGATTTATCTTAAATAATAATGATTAAATAATTGAATGCTAGTTCTATTTATGTGTAAATATCATTGCATGCATGGATGATCATGAGTTAGACCAAGACCTTTATATGTGAATGGTTTCTTTTAATTAATTTATTTAAATTAATTTTGTTGGCATGTGAGCCTTATCCGCATTAATATGATGGGCCTGTGTGCCCAAGGTTTCTTTTATGTAAAACCCCATTTTACCCCTCTCCTACATGTGAGATAAAAGTATATGTAATGGATAGAGCACCCAATCTAGTGGAGGCAGATCAAGTTAGGAGACGAGGTGAAACCAATCCAAGGAGATACAAATGTGGATAGGTGGAAAGATGTTAACACGAACCCAAAAGGTTCAAGGTGTTTCTCCCCTAGGTCTTTGGTTAGTTTATCAACCGTTAGATAAACAAACCAATAGAACAAGATAATGATTATAACATTTATTTTATTTCTGTTAGTTGCAAGGTTTATTTATTTTGGGTGTGTTTTCACGATCATACACTTAATTAATTAAACAAGCATGCACGATTGAACTAAAATAAGACCGGATTATGCGTAAAATATTATATTAGAAATGGCTAATCACTTAAATATATCCAACTTAATATTAAAAATCATTTCATCAAAGATAATAAAATGTAAATTTATGTATAAGAATAAAATCCCTCAAAGAAAATATCAATTTGGTATAGCCTTCCATAATATTGGTTAGAATCAAACCATAGTTCAAAGTGCTTGACCAACCCTAGTAGGGGTGCATTAAATTATTGGGGAATTATAATTCAAGGTTTTGAGTTGACTTGACTTGGTTTTCATCAAGGGATGACTACCACAGCAAGACTTAGTGTGACTAAGAGGTAAAGGTTGAGGAAATCCAAAATAAAAGGATTTTAGGATTGGGGAGTCCACTTAACAGATCAAGGAGATGCGAGTTAATATAGTTGGAATTTGGAATGCCTATCTAAAACCCTTTAAGTTGCTTGACCAACCCTATTTGGGGTAATGAAAAGGGAAGTATGGATCCTTTATACTAGAATATTCAGGAAATAGATTATTCTTAAGTCAATGGTGAGGGCTATAGAATTTCGATAAAACAGTGGGAGACTAATAAGTATTAATTTACTTATTTGTCTCAGTTTTACCATAATAAAGTTCTAAAACTTTGATCATCTTAATTTGTAGAAATGATAAGAAAAATTACTTAAAAAATATCATTGAAAACCATAACCAAGAAGGAAAATCTTATCACTGACACAAATTTCCAAGAGTGGCACAGGCGTTTACACATCATCCTTCGCCACAAGAGGAAATTATATGTGCTGGAAGAGATTGTTCCAGTTGTGCCTGGGAAAGAGGCAAGTGATGAGGAAATATCTCTCTATATGAAACATGTGGATGATGCCATAGATTTACAATTTTTCATGATATCAGACATGTCTAATGAGCTCTTGAATCAACATGAAAACATGGATGCATAGAGCATGATGTATCACCTTAAGGATCTCTACCAAGAGAAGGTAAGATGGGAATGATATGAGATCTCTAACACATTGTTTACAACTACGCTTGGAGATTCTATGCTAGCTTGGCCTCATGTATTCAAGCTTATTGGCTACATTGAACGCCTAGACATCTTAGAAATTAAGTTCCCAGATGAGTTGCATACAGATCTCATCCTATCATCACTGCCCAAGACCTTGTCTATATTTATTGTCAACTATAACATGAGCAATAGTGAGAAGAGCCTATTGAAACTTATGACCTTAATTTTTCAGGTAGATAAGGACATGGGGTGTGAAAAACCAGCAATCTTTATGGTGAATAAGAAAATTAAGGACAAGGCAAAGGGGCCAAGGACTTATAAACGGTCTGATGCCCCCGAGTATCATCCCTCCAAGAAGGGGAAGATCTAGAGGTAGGGAAAGGAATGGGAGGCAGTATGTTTTTCATGTGGCAAGATAGGCCACTGGAAGAGGAATTGTACCCAGAAGCATGGGGACGCTAAAGGCGTGTTCTTTATCGAGTGTAATCTTTCCATTTCTACACATTGGGCATTAGATACAGCTTGTGGGGATCACATCCATATTCAAATGTGGGAACCAAGTAGATTTAGAAATATTTCCAGAGGAGAGGTGGATCTTCGATCTGCCAATGACGTGAGGTTGGCTACATTGGCCATTGGTGATTACCACCTCTCATTTTCAACTAGGATGATTTTGGTTTTACATAACTGTTATTATGTGCCTAGTGTTACCAAAAACATAATTTTTGTATCATGTATGGATATTGATGGATTTTTTTTCATGTTTGGAAATAAGGGTTACTTCTTTTATATGAAAAACATAAGTTATGATATGGAACATTGAAATAATGGTTTGTATGTATTAAATTATGAAAACCAAGTATTGGAAATCGATAATGAAACAAACTCACATGACTCATACATCACCCAGTTGTGGCATCACCATCTCAGTCATGTAAATGAGAAGTACTTAACAAAGATCTACCAAGATGGTTGTTTAGACTCTAATAAGATAAAACCACTTGATAGATTTCATGACCATTTACAAGGTAAAATGACCAAGACACCATTCAGTGGATAGTGTGAGAGGGCCACAAAGCATCTAGGATTGGTGCAAACAGATGTGTTTGGACCATTTCCAACAGAAGATTCAGGTGGATATTATTACTTCATTACTTTTACTGATTATTTGAGTAGATATGGCAATGTCAAATTATTGATTTATAAGTCATAATCCTTAGAGAAATTTAATTAATTCAAGAATTATGTAGAAAATAATCTTTGTAAGAAGATAAAGAATCTTCGATCGGATCGAGGAGGAGAATATCTGAACCAAGAGTTTATCGATATTTTAGAGGAGTCTGGGATTCTATCTCAGCTCACTCCTCCTTATACACCACAGTGGAATGGTGTTAGTGAAAGGAGGAACCACACCTTATTGAACATGGTGAGGTCGATGATGAGTCATGCAGATCTTCCATTATAGTTTTGGGGATATTCATTATAGACTACAACATACACATTAAACTGAGTACCAAATAAGGTGTTAAATGGAATTCCCTACGAGTTATGGAATGGAAAGAAACCCATTTTGTCATACACACAGGTATGGGGATGAAAGGAATTTGTTAAGGCCTTCTTAGGCAACAAACTAGAACCATTGGGAACAAAGTGTATCTTTATAGGATATCCCAAGGAAACCAAAGGATATTACCTATATAACCCTTCAGATAAGAAAGTGACTGCCGCCAGACAATCCATATTTCTTGAGAGGGATCACATACTCAGAAATGATAGTGGGAGTAAGATTGAATTCAACATAGTTGATTCTCAATATACATAGTGGTACATGAACAAGTTTCACCGGTCCCTATAGAAGAGGTTCTAGAAACACAAGTACTATGTAAGAGCTTAAGAGAGGTAAGAGAAACATAGATATTTGGTTTCCTAGTCACCGAGAATGGTGAATCATTATCATTGGACAATGATGAACCTATCTCCTGTAAGGAAGCAGTAGAAAGCTCAGAAGCTACAAGGTGGCTACAAGCTATGAATTCTAAGATGGATTCCTTGTATTAGAACCAAGTCTGGGTTCTGGTTTATGAGCCAGTTGATGTAAATATTGTTGGATATAAATGGGTATTCAAGAGAAAACTGTACATGGAAGGTCAAGTTAGCACCTATAAAGCAAGGTTAGTGGGTAAAGTATTCAGGGCGCATCAAGGAATTTACTATCATAAAACCTTCTCACCAGTTTCCATAATTAAATCCATAAGAATCATACTTGTCATAGCAGCTTACCATGACTATGAGATTTATAAAATGGATGTCAAAACAACATTACTTAATGAGAACCTTTAGGAAGATGTATATATGACACAACCATAAGGGTTTGTGAAACCAGGTGAATCAAAATGGGATTGCAAGTTGAATACATCCATTTATGGATTAAAGAAAGCATCCATGTCATGGAACATTCAATCTAATGAATCCAAAATGGAATTGGGTTTCATTAAGAACGATTGTGATCCATGTTTTTATAAGCAGTTTAATGTAAATGCAGTTATTATCCAAGTAGTATATGTTGATTACATATTTATTATTGGAAATGATGTACCTATCTTACAGTCAGTTAATGACTGGTTGAACAAGTGTTTCTCCATGAAGGACTTGGGTGAAGTATCCTACATTCTAGGGATCAAAATCATTCGTGATAGACCCAAGAGGCTGTTTGGACTATGTTCAGGTATATATATTGACCAAATACTAAAGAGATTTACTATGGAACAATCCAAGAGGGTATTGGTTACACAGTCACATGGCCTACATCTTTCATATAAAATGTGTCCTCAGACACAAAAAGATAAATATAGAATGAGTAAGATCCCATACGATTCGGCTATAGGATCCATCATGTATGCCATGTTATGTACCAGGCTTGATGTTGCCTATGCACTGGTAGGCAGATATCAAGCAGATCCAAGAGAATGGCATTGGACGGCTATAAAGAATATCCTTAAGTATCTAAGAAGAACTAAGGATATGTTCCTAGTGTATGGAGGAGACGAGGAGCTTGTCATCAGAGGGTATGCTGATTCTGGTTTTCAAATAGATCAGAACGAAATGAATTCACAATATGGATATATTTTCAGTCTCAATGGAGGAGCTGTGAGAAGGAAGAGTTCAAAGAAACCAGTTGTCACTGATTCTACAACAGATTCCAAATATATAGCAGCTTCTGATGCAGCCAAGAAAGTGTCCAGATATGGAATGTTTTCTAGGATCTTGATGTGGTGCCTAGAAGTAATTATCCTATCACATTATATTGTGTTAATACTACAACAGTGGATCTTTCAAAAGAACCAAGGTCACATCAATGGATAAAGCACACACTCTAGAAGGACCACCTCTTAAAGGATTTCTATCAAAGGGGTGAAGTTGTAGTGATCAGAGTGTCCACAGAAGAGAACTTGGAGGAACCCATGACTAAAGGACTATCTCAGCAGACACATGAATATCATGTGAGATCTAGCGGGTTAAAAGTTTTTAGCAGTTGTCTCTAGTCCAAGTGAGAGTATGTTGGATTTCGTAGCCTAGAACCAACTAATTTTCACTTTATTCATTAATAAATACCTTATCACATCTTGATTGTTCTTTCGCATGAAAATTCATGTGATAATGTCATAAGGATAGCTATTGCATTAAAGGGTCATAGAGGATCCCTATTATGATGAGAACCCGGAAGTTCCATAACACTGTTCATGAATATATGTTATATGTCAGGATGATGTTATTTGAAGGACACAAATAATACAGTCCATTAGGGGTGAGTACTCATAAAACTTTGAGGCACCTTCTCATGGTGAGCGCCCTTGGTAATATATATGAGGATATTATGAGAATGAGACCCACCAGTAGAAAATCCACATTTCATAGTTTCATTGGATGTTCCTATCTACAGACATGTGTATTGATCCTTAGACTTTAAGATTATTATTAATGGGTATTACAACTCATGCACTTAGATGTATTGATGAAAACTGTGATGACACACTATTCACAGCAAGGTAGGATATGTTGTGTATGTCACGAGTGATACTGCATTAATAGATAATGCGAGAAAGGATTTGTCCCTTCTGTTCCATAAAGGAAGTAGATATCTAAGGCCTTTTGATGGAATTGATATAGACTAAATAAATCCATGTCCATGGTGAGGAATGGGAAATTTCAATTCCAGAAATTCAAAGAAAGAATAATTGAGCACATGGGTTGATGGCATGAGCATGAAACCCGCTTGATTTGAGATATCGAGACAAATGGATTATATTAAATGGTAAGCATTCATAGGAGGTGATAGGCCATTGCAGCATTAACTTCTTTCTCCATTGATTCCTTGGCTTGTTTCTAGATGCTAACCTTGGACTTTCGCCAGGCTTCGCCTAATGCCACTGAGAAAGAGGCCTAGATGGTCACATAGTAAGTGTGTCTAAGTATCTCAGTTAAATATTAATTTAACAAGTTGAATAAAGATTATTCCTGATTGTGGTTTAATAATTATTTAAGGATGACTAATCGAATTTATTTCGATGCTAGTTATTTGAGAGAATATATTGTGGACGAAATAATATATTTATTAGTGAGTAATGTAGTGATATTTATTTTAGAAATAAATAGCCATTATTCAAGGTCTAATAAATGTGGAGGAAATAAATAAAAATGAAAAAATAGTACATGCTGTGTATATTAAATATACACGTCATGTATTTTTTTCTGGGAATTTATGAGAAATAATATAATTTATTTATTTAAATAATATTAGGTGTAATTCTCTGGGCGCATGTCATGTAATAATAATAGTCAACTATTATTATTAGACATAGGGTATTACTAAGAATTAAATGAAATGAATAAATTATATCGGGTAATTAATTCATTTTATTATTTTATGTAATTAAAATCCCAATTATATATTTCTCATTAGCCTAGAAATTTTTAAAACCCTCTATATTTATGTTAATGCATTATTCCTCGGATTATATTTCTTTTTTTGTGGTTGTGCACAATGGATATAGATAAATCAATCATGCCAAGAGAGAATCCTTTTCTTTTAAGAACGCTGTCAAGATACGAGAGAGAGATCCTCCTCCACCAGATCAAGGTGATCGAAGGTAGACATCGCAAGTGAAGGCTCTTCCATGCTAGCACCCAGAGATCCCTTAGTAAACGTTCATAGATACGTAGAGCACGTGTGAACCACTAGTAGAGGAATACTACACTTGGATTATACGATGCAATGACAGATCACATTGAATCGTGACCAGAAAAATCAATGAAGAAATAATTATATCAAGGTAATTCTTGTCAATTAATTAAATTAATTATAACCAACATATGATGATCCTATCTATGGTTTCAGGACTCCCCACTTTTCTTTATCATTATTTTTTCTATTCTGAGGATCTGTAATTTTATTATCATGAAGGATCTTGGATTGATCATTGTTAATGCTAAAATTAACGTTGGGTACACCCACCAACATGCTTCCGCTGCTCCCGGAACCTACACCCAGATTCTTAATGCATGATGTTAAACTGTATGGAAGTAATTACTTACCGTATGGCTTTAAACTAAACTAAAGTATATCCTTACCACATGTTGTTAAACTGAATAGAAGTATATCCATATTGTATGATGCTAAATGGACATAAGTACATCCTTACCATATGATGTTAATCTTCATGGATGTACATCTATACCGCATGAAATTACACTGCAAGGAAAATGCCCTGGTCACATAACATTAAAACTGTTCAACAAAAATGTTCTTACTGCATGAAAATAAACTTCATGGAACACATACTTTCCACATGAAATTAAAATACATGAAAAAATACCAACTACATGATGATAAACTATATAGGCCATCACCTATTTTTTGTCCCTGATAAAGGGATAAAAAAGTCTTACCCTTGTCAACCAGAGTATGGGGTGCTTCCATCACCTTTTAAGCACCCCCATCTATAAATTATACTTCATGTCACAAGAACCTCAAGTTTCCATAAATCTTCTATGGACCATTGAAAATATAACTGGCTTCATGGGACCCTTTTATTGACTATACATGCATTCCTATGGCCCCTACATCCGTTCCTATGTTCTTCAGCCAAATGTGTCACTCTGTAAAATGGACATTCCTATCCCTATGAGACTTAACATCACTATGGTAGAACTAAACACCTCAATGTGGTCTTAACTACTCTTGGTATGACTATCCCATATCATTACTCATGACCTAAGATACTCGATCCATGATTTACAAAATTATCTTCCCCGCTCAGAAATATGATGAGGTACTCTCATCCCTGGGTATCTTAATTGAGCTCTTGTTCACCATCCCCCATATTAGGTCCATTTCCATCATGACCTTAACTACTTGCGCTTTGTTTAAAGATGTATGAACTTAAACACTAGCTAATAATGTCCCAAATTGAAAGACCATCATTTGATTGAAAAAGAGACACAAAACGTTTTAGGTGAAAAACCCAAAAATGGATTCCTAAGAAAAAGTTGATTCTTCACATGCTAAACTCTTTATCTCTAGAGTTTAGGAAAACATTAGGGAACAAATAAATAAGGAATTAAGCTCATAGGGTCTAAATTATAGCCATAATAAAATAAAATATATTCTTGATGGACCTTATAGTCTTTGAAAAAGTTAGAGTAATGAATTTTCATATCTCCTCACTGTGAGAATATGTTCTCTAGGTGGTGGAACAATTTTTAGGGTTCTCGAACCCTTCTTGGATATTAAACAATTAGAAAATAACAATTAATTATTTGGGTACCTTAGATCACTATAAACCTCACATGGACCTTTGAATGGATACTCGGCTTCAAAGAACCATTTCGTGACTATTCATGTATGCTTATGGCTCCTGCATATGTGCCTATGGTCATAAACCAATTACATCACTTTGAAAAATTGACATTTCAATCCTTGTGAGCCCTGAAATCACCATGAAAAAACTCAACACCCCAGTGCATCTGAACTACTCATGGTATGACTATCTCATATCATCCTCCTGATCTAAGCACTTTGCACCATGACTTATAGTCTCTGTACCAAACTATATGAGAAGGTTTGACATCATCAATGTTATGTCAACATGTTTTGTATCCTTTCTAAAGTCCAGGATGTTAAACTTCATTACTGAACCTTTGATGGCCCACATCTCATGATTCAATACCATAGGGCATAGGGATCGAGCTTCACGATCAAGAGTTGAACTTCTCTAGGGGCTAGAACTCTTCTTGGATAGCTTTACTCCCATAACCATCCTCATCTTTTGGATGTTTTAGTCTTTATAAATATTTCATGGCCCTCAGGAAGGAGTGGAGATAATATTTTTTTTACCATTCCATTGACACATAAGGTCCTTGACCCACCAACTATATTCATATCATCCTTTCCAGAAAAGAGCCTCAATCATTATGAGCCCTAAAAACACCAAAACGAAACATGGCATCTCAAAATATCATGGGACATACTCAGTATTTCTTCCCTACACCATATTAAAAGACTCAAACATTTGGGTTATGACCTACATCACCCACATTACAACTATCCAGGTATATGTATCATCCATAGTATTTTCCCTCAACTAATATTTCCTCCATAAATTTTCCATCTCCTTTTGAAAAGACACCCAACTTCAAGAGATCCTTATGTTGACTATGGATGTATGACCATGGCTCCTGCATATGTGCATATGGTTATCAACCAAATGTGTCACTCAGTATAAACATATTTCTAATCCTCACGAACCTTAATAATAGCATGATATAACCCAACACCCTAGAGTGTTTCGGGTAATTATTGGCATGTCATCACCATATTCCATGATTATTAATCAAGTATGACCTAAAATATCCTAAACTACAATGATTAAAGGTCCAATCTAAAATAATCTAAACTACAACAATAGCAGGTCTAAGCTAAAATAACCTAAACTACAGTGATATAAGGTCTGAACTAAAAGACCCTAAAACTAAATCAATACCAGTTTTGAATAAAAGACCATAAACTAATTAAAGACAAGGTCTGACTAAAATACCCTAAAATATAGTGATATAAGGTGTAAGCTAAAAGAACCTAAACGACAGTGATAGAAGGTCCAAACTAAAAGAACATTAACTACAATGACAGAAGTTCCGAGCTAAAAGGCCCTAAAATATAGTGATAGAAGTACCAAGATAAAATACCCTAAAATACAACAATAATAGGTCCAAACTAAAATACCTCAAACTATAGTGATAGAAGGTCTGAGCTAAAATACCCTTAACTACAATGATAGAAGGTTCATGCTAAAGGACCCTAAACTATATAAAGAGAAGTTCCAACCTAAAATACACTAAAATAAAGTAATATCAAGTTCAAGTTAAAATAACCTAAACTAAATTGATAGAAGGTATGAACTAAAAGAACCTAAAATAAAGAAATATCATATCTAAGATAAAAGACCCTAAACTAAAGTAATAAAAGGTATGATCCAACAAACCCTAAACTATAGCGATATAATTTCCAATCTAAATGTCCCTAAACAAAAATGATAGAAGTTATGAGATAAAAGACCATAAAATACAATGATATAAGGTTTGAGATAAAATAACCTAAAATACAATGATAGAAGTTCCAAGCTAAAAGATCCTAAACTAAAACGATAGATGGTATGAGTTAAAATATCTTAAACTAATGTGATAGAAGGCCCAAGATAAAAGACCCTAAACTTTATGACAATGAAAATATATACTATAAAAGCTTGTGAGGACCATTTTATGGCCTTAGAAAAATCAATCTATTCTCACTAAGCCTATCAGTTTTAGAAGAATAAGAGCACCCTACCTCTGGGACACATTGCTTACCCCAAAAATCCTTCTATGAATTGGGTAATCTCAAGATAGACAGAAAAAACATATAAGTGAAGAATCTCATATCATTGGGAATCCATGATCATTTCTCATGAAGAACCTGTTATAATTTCAACATTAAATTCTATGAATTAATGTTTTTGTGATGTTATAAAAAGTATGGATATAATTCGTGATTCACATAATATAAGATTAATAAAAAAGTCATGCATGTCATGAATTGAAGAAAAATGGACAACACATATAAAGGATCAGTAGATCTATTCATTGATATCATACAAAATGAGGAATCTACACACACCATAGTCTCTCCTATAAAAAAACAAACCTAAGAGAATTTGAAAGATTACAAATCTATCACAACATGTGCTCAGATGAGTTAGTGATATTAACAATCATCTTCTACAGATATATGGAAGACTGACATAGTTTGTTGATATATTCAGTCTCTTTCTATGAAACCTACTGTAACTCCTCCACTCAGGGAATGTCATCAAGAATATATTTCTACAGTACATCAAAAATTTCTTGCTGCTCTGATATGGTCTTCCATAATATCTAAAGTAAATATTGGAACCGTGATAGTTTTTACTAAAGATGGATAATTTTAGATTGAAGATGGCCAATTTAAGACTGAATATGGTCAGTTTTAATATCCCTTATGTTGAATACGTCCTGATGAGAAACTACCTCCACCACACATCATGAGGATTATTCACAGCTTCTTTCTAGTTATGCTTAACCGAAGAGGAGGCCTCGGCAGCGGTTGCACTCAATTAGAGGGCCATCTTTTGTTCCCTCAAAGAGATCACCTCCTTTACTAAATAGTGATGGGTTGAATAGTCAACACCCTCATAACCAAGGGTAGGATACATGAATCAAATACGTCCCAATAATTTATTCATCTTGTCCAATGGGGTTTTTGATGCAAAAATCTAGACCTACCTCAAAATCTATATCTGCATAGACTGATAGAGTGAGGTGGACCTAAGGAATTGGTCTAGATTTATCCTAAGAATGGGAATATATTCTGGGACTAGGTCACTCAGATAAAGGGTTGTGCTCATAGTCTTTGAAGACGAGGGAAGAGAACCAACCTCTACATTGGTTGATCCATTCGGAGGAACCCCCAAGAGAGAAGGAACTAGAGCCCCCGGACCGCGGGTCAAAGAAACATTAGTAAGAGGAAAAAGGAATTATCAATCACAGGATAAATAATAAGGTATCACTAGGTAGTCAAAAGATATGACCAATTTTAGAAACATACCTTTCTTGGTCATGTCACTGGTGAAATCCACTACCCCGTTCGCATCCTCAGGTGAAAAAGCAATGTATTCCTATGACAAAAAACTTTATAGAACTTATGGTCCCTTTCACAAAAGTTATTTTCTCACCACTCTTGAGAACTAAGGAAAAAAAGATAATATCAAGATATATGGCACAGATAAACAATGTGTCTAGTTTTGAAGAAGTATTCACCTTATCTGAAACTCACTTTCATTTAGGATAGCATGGTAGAAGAATAGCCACCTATTTTAGTGTCTTCCAAAAGTATGTCCACTCATGCAAGATCAAATGGTATGATTTCTAAAGTGTCTATAGTAGGGAACATGCATGATTGAATAAACACCTCATCCACCCCCAATTTTTAACGGGTCGAGCCGAACAGCGAAGGGTCTTCTGAAGAAAACAAACGCTCACACTCACTCTTAGATGTGGATACACACCCTTACATGTGAGCTCAATGGGGACCTACACATTTTTTATAAATAATAATGTGTTGAAAAAATAATTCAAGATATGAGATAAGTGAAACACCACAATCACATGAGGATTCCAGAAGATAAGACCCTAAAAATGTAGATTACTTCCTTTTCTTATACTTCTTCCCTTCAAAGTGAGGCTCTCCAGAAGGTACTGAGGCCGAATCTATTGGTCCAAAATTGGTAATCTTATGTCTCATCTGTGCTTGTTGACCAAGGGAACCCTCTTCATTGGTCCCCCAATCACTACCAAATACCTCCCCCATATCTATACCATAGGGATAATATTCAGGATATGGAATAAATGGATGATCTTTAGCAGCCTTGGACTATATAAACATATAAATGACTTTAATATATTTTCAATTTCACTGTTACCCTTTAATGAAAAATAGCCTCAAGTCCATACATACGACTTCTTTAGAAATAGTATAACCCTTCTCATCCACGATGAGTTTCTGAGTACCCCGGATAACTATTTGGTGGACCAGTGTAGAATAAAATATTTGACCCTTGACACTCTCCAAAGACACTTCAAGTTATCGAAGAAATGAGCTAACCTCCTTAGGATGTTCTTTAATGGTGACACTAAATGGGTAAGTGATATAGGATAATCCTTCCAAAAGTACCTCTGCATGGCACAATATACCCAAGAGTTTATCCTATGAGTTCCCTGCTTTCCAAACTACCCACTGTTGAGATGTGATAGGAAATAAAAAATCTTTCATAGTCTCTCCCATTGTTACTCAATCCACTATAGCCATGTCAGTATGTGCTTCTACCAGAAATAGAAAGCACCTGACTTCCTTGTGGGGTGCTTTGGGGATGCCTACCCTTTAGAAGATAGTTACTTTATTGACCTATGATTGAGATTAGTAGTCTACGGTTGGAAGTCATCACTAACAATTATAGATAATTGTTGGAACTGAGGCTGTTTGTTTTTTATAATAGAGTTTGGTCTATGTTTGTTGTTAATCTGCACATGGATGACTAGGGATTTGGTAAGGAATGTTGTCTTACAATTTAGACAGAAAGCAGTATTGATAGTGTCACTATTTATTAATGTTTTCCAATTTTTGGGGTCTCAAAATATAGAATATATTCATCATAATGTATGGAATAATGAATGGAGAAGTAATTTGGAAAAGGGAGTGAAATGTGTGTCCCAAGACATGGACTGCGTACCATGTTTGGGAACAGTTCGCAGACCACATATGGAATAATAGGAATGGTACACAGAATAGTTTGTGAAATAGAAATCAGTTTGTAGAAAATGTATGAGGATGGTGGCATGTGGTGCATGGAAGGATGGAGTTTTAAGGGAAATTTTCAGTTAATGGGACATGATCTGTACATGGTGGAGGCTGTACGAAAATCAAATATTTGGTAAATCTTGAATTTGAGGCTTTTTTGGATCCATTTTTCCAATATAAGGAGAAGTAATCCCCTTTGTTAAGAAGATGGATTGGAGATTAAAAATTTAGGAAGAAATACGGTGAACTCTAAAGTGGTTCATAGAGGAGAAGAGTGTACATAGAGAGAACAATCTACTTAAGAAAAAACAGTCTGTGAAAGAGAGCACGATTTGTGGAGGAAGCTCTCGTAGTATGTGGTGAATAAAGACATTATGTAGAGCAGAAACAGTACGTGAAGTAGGGGCTATTTGTGGAGGAATTATTCAGAGTCAGTACACAGATGTAGTACGTAGGCACGATATGAAGACGTGATACACAGAGGTATCTTATGGAGGTGGAACTTGAAGACGGTATGCAGAGAGGCGATCCACGTACCATACCCGCTACTCAGTATGTGTAAGAGGTAAGTTGGTACGTGGAACACTCAAGGGATCCTATAAAGTTACCAAATCAGTTTGAGATAGTATTTTTCATAACCTACCAGTGTGGGGAAAATTGATGTACATCTGTGGATGAAAACATGACTTGAAAATAGAATCCATTTACAGTTTAGGATGAATGATTTAACGTTAAACCATTGAAGCGACATTCAAGTAGATAAAATAATTGAAGAATCTTACAACATAGTGATAAAGGGTTAGTTAGTAGAAGTGATCCAAGGGATGCAGTGTGGTATCCCTAAAACCCTGTAATAGTAGTGTGCCTGACATAGAGTTATTGTGATGAAATATTGTAATCCACAACTTGAGAATATTATTGGTTTTTTGTATGACCAAGAAACTATTGGCGTATGCTCCTTGGACATATCCCTTAGTGTTGAACCAAGTAAAATTATTGTGTATTTTCTTTGCATGTGATTGTTTGTTTTCTTAACTCTCTCTTCAGATAGGTTTATCAAGTTCTTACCAATGTGGGAACAATATCCACCAGTTTAGAAGAAAAATTTGACACCCTGATTCACCCCTCCTCTCTCAGGGTGTTATGGGGACCTTCAAGTGGTATTAGAGTGTAAAGGTTGTTGGTGTTAAATATGTCCTGCTTTGATATCATGGATAATAAAGTTAATTTCATGGGAGTTCCTATTTTTGATGTAAGTAACTTTTATATATGTAAGAACATGATGAGATCTCATATAAGATCTCTTGGAATGGATGTCCTTTTTTCCACTGCATATGGAATATAGCTCACTGATCCAAGAGCTCTATATATGACTGATACAGATAAGAAAATGCTTGAAGCTAATGTTAAAGCACAGAATTCCCTAACTGCATCTCTTTCTTATCAAATATATCTAAAAGTGATTAACTTTATGTTAGAAAAGTATATGTGGGAGAAATTTTATAATATTTATCATGTCAAAAACAAAGTGAAGGAGGTAAAAATCCATGTTTCACATAATAAGTTTGATGATCTGAAGAAACACCCTGATGAAAATGAAGATTCATTCTTCAATTGAATTATTGAAGTTGTAGGAGCAATTTGATGGATTGGAGAATAGATCAAAGACATTGATATTTTAAAGAAAATCATAATAATACTTCTGCCTCTTTATAATGAAAGTTTTCATCTCTTGAAGAAAGAAATCTTTCCAAACTTTCTCTGGATGATATACTAAGTATCCTGGTGGCATATGAGATAAGAGTCAAACTAGAAGATGCAAAGACTCATGTAAGTAAGCAAATGGTATTCAAATCCATGGGAAAACTAAAAGTTTCAGGATATAGTGTTGATGAAGATGATGAAGCAAAAGAAATTATTTCTCTCATTACCAAGAAACTCAATAAGGGAAAATGGAAATTTGAAGGAAAGCTACCTATGGCTTGTTTTCACTATGGAAGAGTTGGGGACATTTCCTCTTGATGCCCAAGAATGTTCAATGATGAAGAAAGTGAATATGGAGACATTAAAAAGTCTCAGAAACGGTTTTCCAAAAAGAGAGACAAAAAATATCGAAATAAATTTCAATAAAATAATTTTGTCTGTATAGAAGAAGATGATGACAATAAACTCTTTAAGGAATAGGAAGCATAATTAAAATTTGGGAACCATGCTTCCATTATGGTTACAATTGAAAAATTAAAACCGTCAAAAGATAAGTCTGTTGATATTCAGTTGACCAATGATTCCAATCCCAAGTTGCAACATAAGGATGATTTTGAAAATTTGAAGAATCAATGTATGAGATGAAATGAGTGGAAATGAATTGTGGAAGAGTCATCAAAATATGATGATCAGCTTGAAGTAGTAATTGAATGACTGGATTAATTTGTGAAAGTTCAGTCATAAATTATTGAAAGCATAGAAGATGTTGTGGAACTAAAACTCAAAATTGAAGAATAGAAAAAGGCCATCAATGTCCTTACCTCCATAATGGAATAGAAATCTAAGGCTGTTGAGGTTTTAGAGGAAGAAGTTGTTACTATGAGAAGTAAACTTGAAAGTGGATCAATTTCAAAAGAAGAAAAGAAGAAAATCTAGTTCAGAAAATTATCAGATGCTGAGTTGCTAGAGAGGGATAAGTGAGATGAAGATGTAGTTGAAAAGATTCTAAATGACCAAATACCTACATACATGGGTAACAGTGGAATTGGTTGTGATGCCAAAAAATCGAATGATGTAAAAAATATGATCCAAAAAAAGGTAAGATGAAAGATGGAATGGTTGAAAGGTCACATGAAGTGATAAAAAAGAAACCCTCAATTCAATATAAAAGAAGAACTGAAAATTATCCTTTGGTATCTAGAAATTATAGTCAGCCAAAATATTTTCCTAAGGAGGAAGATATGAAGAGGAATCAAAGTGAGAAGATATTTCCTCTCAAGAAGTGTTAGTTTTGTGGCTATCTGGTCCATACCATGTCATATTGTGAAGAGGTGAGGAGATATTTGAATGGGGGAAGATCTAGGAAGTCAAAAAAGGAAACTGATTTCATATCCTACATCTTATAAAAGAAATAATTTATATGGAATTTTTTCGACTATTCTAACTTTGTCCATAAAGGTGTGTATTGACGGTAGAGGTATGACAGGAGAAATTCTTACAATAATCAAAGACGTGTCAATACTCGTCAACCAGACAATGTTGCTATTTTAAACAGGTTTTTTCATTTTGAATAAGAGTATGAATATAAAGAACATGTGTACATAGAAGAGATAACTTAAAGTCCATCAGTTTCCTACACTTAATCCAATATCTCAAGGAAAGAAAAGAATAAAATTGGGAAATCTAACTTTACAGAAGTAACACTCAAAGATACCAAGAACAACAACACTTGGATTTTTGATAGTGTATGTTAATATCATATAACATGAAATATAGACCTATTAACTAATATCAAGAAATAGGTCAATGGAATATTGAAGTTCAATAATGATGGTGCTCTTATGATCAAAGGAAGTGGAAATACTGAACCGGCTAATGGTGAACTGAAGAATACTGAAGTTCTTTATGTGGATGGATTTCATAACAATCTTCTGAGTGTGATTAAAATATTTGAATCAGGCCTTATTGTTAACATTCAACCCAAAGGGTTTTACAATAAGAGAAAAGATAAGGAACTCTTTTATGAACGGATGAAAAATAGAGGGCAACTTGTATCAGGTCGATAGTAATGAAAAAATTTTCTACATGAAAGTTAAAGAAGAAAACAACCCGTGGCATCGAAGATTGATTCACATCAATTAGAAAGACATGGAAAATATTTCCAAGATGAATACTATCATGGATATCCCCAACATGAAGCATGAATGGGAAAAGGCATGTGATGCTTCCATATGGGGGAATTTGGTATGTAGTTCCAATCAACCAAAGAAGAAAAGGGCATCAAATCTATTTGATCTTATCCGTACAGATGTATGTGTCCTAATAAATGTTTCTAGAACTCATGGAGAAAGGAACTTTATTGTTTTCATAGATGATTATAGTATAATGACATGTGTGATAGTTATTAAAAGGAAACAACAAGTTCTTTATTGCATGAAAACATATCACCAAATTTTCAAAAATTATGCTGGATGGAAAATCAAAGTTCTACAGTATGACAATGGAGGTGAATATACCTTGATTTTGTTTGAAAATTACTTGGAGAAACATGGAATTCAACAGCTAGTAGCAGCTGTGAGAACCCCACAAAAAAATGGAGTTGTTGGGTGCTAGAATCATCATGTGAACAATATGGATATAAATATGATGATTGAGAGATGTATCTCTCACCATTATTGGAAATAGTCGATAGAAGCTGTAGAATATATTCAAAATCAAACAGGGATTTACATGGGTAAAACCAAGACACCCTATGAGTTGTGGCATGGAAGTAAGCCATATTTAAAAAACATCTGCATTTTCAGAAGTAAATGTTTTATCAGAAATAAATAAGGAAATCAAGGAAAGTATAGGGATAAAACATATGAAGAAATATTCCTCAGAGATTAAATTAATAACAAATCCTACAAATGATTCAATAACCATCTTGGATAAATTGTGGAAAACAACGATGTAAAGATCATTGAAGATATAACAACAAATGCCTCAAGGAATTATTATGCTGATGCAATAGAAAATTAATAATAATGTGAACATGGAGAAGATCCAAATACAAAAGTTGAGGAAGGTATAAAACATACTCAGGAGTGACAACATTATGTTGAATATGAAGAAGAATTAGAAAAAGAAACCATGGCTGGAAAGAATTTAGTTGAACCTCACAGAAGAAATCAAAAAGAAGAAATTGATCAATCAAACATCATAGGAGACTGGAAAACACCCACACAGACAAGGATAATGAGAAATACTATACATTCTACATTCCTTTTAGTTTTTGAACCATTTTCATTTGAAGAAGCTGCAAAGGATTAATCATGGGTTTAATCCATGAATAATGATCTGGATCAAATTGAAAAGAATAAAACTTGGGATCCAGTTAGGAGACCCAAAAATCATAATTTTATTGGTACAAAGTTTATTTTCAAGAATAAATATGATGAACATAGTAATGTGATCTGAAAAAAGGTGAGATTGGTGTGTAAAGGATATTCACAAATTAAAGGCATCAATGTGGAAGAAACATTTGCTCCGATGGATATATTGGAGTTAATCAAGCTATTTATTTCCATGAAAATCTAAATATGATATAAAGTGTATCAATTGAATTTCAAGATAGATTTATTAAATGGTTTTCTTGAGGAAGTAGTCTACATTGAACAATCAATGGGTTTCTTGCTTAGAAATGATGAAATGAAGGTCTGTAGATTAGACAAAACACTCTATGGAATAAAGAAGGCACAAAAGACATGGTACTATTGAATGGATTCTTACCTTAAAAATCTTGAATTCAAAATAGGAGGAGTGGATCACAATATATATGTGAAGAATTATCATAAGGATCGGTTCATGGTATTGGTGTACATTGATGATATTATTTTTGGCAGAATCAGACTGGGATCAGTGGATGAATTTGTTAATAAAATGAAATCAGAATTTTAAATGTGGATTATTGGTTAACTCGCATACTTTTTAGGAATACAGGTGATTCATAAGAAGTATTACACTTTCATTTCTCAGAAAAAATATGCAAAAGTGATACTGAAGAAATTTAATATGCATGATTCTAAACCAACATCGACTCTGATTATGGTTGGAAGAAAACTTGGAAAGCATAAAGATGTGACTTATGTGGATCCCACAATGTATAGGAGAATCATTGGAATATTACTGTACCTGAAAGACTTTTCAACATGCTTAAAAATCCACTTTTAGAGTAATCTGAAATAATAACATATGACAGTAGTGAAAATAATCACGAGGTACATTCAAGGTACTCACAATTCTGGCTTATATTTTGCTGTAGGAAGTGATGGTGAACTATCAACATTTTATGATGTTTACTGGGATGGAGATGTAGTGGATAGAAACTCCACCAGTGGTGGAAAATTATATGATGGGAAGAAATATGTGGGTTGGCTGATCAAGAAATAGGAAAGTACTTCTCTTAGTACTGCTGATGTTGAACATATCTCCATAACAAAAGCTTGCACTCAACTACTTTGGATGATGCAGAAACTGACTGACATTGGTGATGAGATGAAACAACCAATGGTGATTTACTATGATAAAAAGAGTGCAATTGATCTTACAAAGAATCCTATTCAGCATTATCATACGAAACATATTGAAATCAGATATCACTTCATCAAGGAAAAAGTTGAACAAGGTGTGATTAAAAAGTATTGTATGGGAACCGATGAGAAAGTGGTTGATATTCTTACCAAGCCACTGATAGTGTTTGTGTTTGAGAAACATCGGTTGAACCTCGGTGTTCAACCACCACCAACTTCATAAGGAGGTCACAAAATTCCCATCTCCCCAGTTGTATTTAATATTTACTATGTCTGTGGAAGTGATGATGGTTTATGGGAGAGATACAATCTAGGGGGAGTATGTTTTTGAGTTTTACACTATTCAAAATTTGGTTCTTTGGGTTTATTGCCAATGGGGGAGACTGGATAAATTCAATGGATCAAAAAATGTGAAATGTTTTTTCTCTTGATAAAGGATAAATGGATAATGGAGAAATTCAAAAATGCAATAATGGGGGATAAAATAAATACATGTGACCTCAATTCATGTTCTGTCTCTTTTTTTCTACACCGATCATTGCTCACATAGACTTAGAGTGATGGATGAGTTGTTTCTTAAGGTTTCAGTTTTTTTAATATGGCTAGTGCTTCATTGAATTTTTCTGGAGATTTCCAACAAACCCAAAGGGGGATATTGTTAGAACCAAGACTGTTTTTTGTTTATAATAAAGTCTAATTTTTGTTTATTTTCGATCTACACTTGGATGACCATTGAATTTTCAAGGAATGTGGTCTTATGATTGAAGCTAAAATCAATATTGAAGTTGGTGCTATTTCCCAGTGTTTGCCAATTTTTGGGGTCTCAAAATCTGGAATCTCTTCATCAGAATGTATGTTGTGAAGAACTGAGAAGGAATTCAACAAAGGGAGAGAACCATGTGACTCGGGACATGGACTGCGTACCATGTCTGGGAATAGTTCACAGACCGTGTATGGAACATAAGGAATGGTACACGGAATAGTTTAAGGAACCAAAATATGTTCACGGATAAGGTATGTGGAAGGAGGTGTGCACTATATAGAAGGCTGCAGGTTTGCGGGATAGCTGCAGTTCGCCGAACATGAGCAGTACATGGTGGAGGCTGTACTAAAATAAAATATTTGGTAAATCATGGATTTGTGGATTTTTTGGATCCATTTTCTCCTATATAAGGAACAGTAATCCCCTTCATTAAGCAGTTGGATGGGAGATTAAAAATTTAGGATGAAATCCGTTGAAGTCCAAAGTGGTTCACAGATGAGAAGATGGTACATGGAGAGAATGATCTGCATAAGGAAAACAATCCGTGAAAGAGAGCGTAGTTTGCGGAGGAATCTCTCGCAGTACGTGGCAGAGCAAGACAATATGCAGAGCAAAGGTAGTACATGAAGTAGGGGATGTTTGCAGAAGGTGTTTTGCGAAGGCAGTATACCGAGTCAGTACATAGATTCATTATGTGGACAAGGTACATAGACGCGATACACAACGTTAGTTTTCAGAGGTGGAACTCAATGACAGTATAAAGGAAATCCGTGAACCATACCCGCTACTTAGTATACAGAGGAGGTAAGGTGGTATAGAGAACACTCAAGGGAGCCTATAAAGTGACCAAATTAGTTTGTGAATGTATTTTTCATAACCTACCAATGTAAGGAAAATTGATATACATCTGTGGAATAAAATGAGACTTTAAAGGAGAATCCATTTATAGTTTATAATGCATGATTTAATGCTAAACCATTGAAGCGAACTTCAAATAAATAAACTAAGTGAATACTCTTCCAACATAGTGAGAAAGGGGGATTCACTGGAAGTTGGATTCACCGGATTTTATTTGAGGTACATAGTGTGCTATCCCTTAAACCATGTAAATGCAGTGCACATGGCATAGAGTTTCTATGATAAAATCTTATAATCCACAACATGAGAAGATTAGTGGTTTCTGGTAAGACCAACACACTATTGGCATATGATCCTTGAATGTATCCCTTAGTGGTGAACCATGTAAAATTACTATGTCTTTAATTTTCATTTGATTTTTTTTTATTTTTTACACTCTCTCTTCATATAGGTTTAATAGGTACCTACCAATGCCGGAACATGATCCATCAATTTAAATAATAAAGTTTACACCCTAATTCAACCCTCCCCTCTTATGGTGTTTCTGGGTCCTTCAATAATTTCACACTAGGATATGAGTAGATACAAACTTCTGTATAACCATAGGATAAAATGATTGCCACATTACAGGGAGGGAGATGTATCTTAGCATTGGTCTCCTCCCTATTAAAAATTCACCAAAATTGGTGAGCTACAATTGGATGATCCTATGATAAAACATGAATAGAGCAAGGCCATCTTGACTAGAAACATGGATATTGGAGGCTGAACTAACATGGTGTGTACCATTCACAAAGGAGTACCCCATCAATACAAGTGGAAAGAATTCCATCAAAAAGTGACATCATATAATCCCATGCATCAAGACTGGACTCAAAATTATTTAAAATGTCAACTATTGGAACTGGAACATAAAACCTAAATGAGAAATGGTCATAGTGGCTCACATAAGCCTTGACATCCTAATATATCAGTGGAATAGGTCATACCCCATTAATACATTGTTGGTATGGTATGTAGGGGACATTCAGGATACCCTGAATTTTAAGATATTCATAAACTACTTGGTAATATCCTATATAAACCCATAATAATTGGAAGGGGATCAAAATACTATTAGTTTTTCCCCAACAAAAATAATGTAGAAGGATATAGATTTTGGGAATTATAGGGATGACTAGCTTGATGTTCTTCCCCATTCTATAGAGGTTACCATCATGAAAGCATAAACTACAACTCTAGGAATTGGCTCCTTCAGGAGGGCCTTTTCATCTATCTTGATGAATTCCTTGGTTAGAGGAGGATTTATTGTTTCATCATCCCAAGTAGACAGTGGGGGAAAGAACTCATTATACATCCCAACTAATATAGGCACACAAAAAATATAGTCCACAACCCAAAGGCTAATTCCCACCACCATGCATAAGGTGGAAAGTGTTCATGTTTGGACTCTAACGACTAAAAATTTCTATCATCTGAACCTTGTTGCAGTAGGTAGTCATTTATGATGTCCATACAACCTCTTAAATTCCAATTTTCTTCAATTTCTTAGAGAGTTTAAAATAAATGTATCGTACCAAGAAGGGCCATCCCCAATCCATGTCACAACTACCTACTGATCAGAATTACTAGTTGGAAAGCCACCCAAAATTCTGATTACAAGACTTCTTCATTACTAATTGATACAAATGAACAGCCTCATTGCATGCATGATTAGTCAAATAAAAGTTGTTTGGGATGAATGTTAGTATATTACCATCTTCATGGCCCCCTTGGGGGAAAAAGTATCCCCCCGAGAGATATTTTCCCATGACGTATTATGGGTCCTCTGAATCCAAGAGGAGGTTATGAATGATGAATATGGTAGAGGAATAGGAGCATCATTAGTAAGGCCTAACCTGTAATGGGGAATAAATAATAAAATGAGATAGTATCTAAACTTTAATAACATTAAATTTATCAATCTTAGTTTTATTGACCCAATATAGTGGAGGCAAGTAGGATTCATGTTTAATACTATAGCATCGCGATGGGATACCGCTTCCCTTGCCTCCTTCTTCAAAATATTATGGTAGGATCATTGATAATTAGAGTCCATATCAATAAAAGTATGTGGTGTATGTCAAGAAGATAAAATAAACTCTTTTCAACAAGAAATTTATAATAAAATGTAAGAATCATAGAAATTGTATAAATCAGCAAGGCATTAGTGAATTTCCTAAAGTGATCGCAAATCACTTGATCCCTAGAGATCCCACAGGCCGCATAAAATCATAGGGCATCACAAAATCTAATGAATACTTGAACCTTAGAATAAAATGACCCAGAAATGGTTACGTGATTCACATGATTGTTGATCAATCATATGATCAAGTTTGAAGACCCCGTGGAATCCTCAAGAAAATTTTAATCCTCAGACCTAAGTTAAATCAGTTAGCAATATATTGTTCATAGTTGGTTTGAGAGGTGACATGAGCAAAGTCAGTCTAGAAAACAGTTATAGTGAAAGTGGTCTTATGGTGAGGTATAACTATTGGGTCTTGAGGAATAATCTTGTGAGAAAGTCACATGATGTAAGTAGGCTGAGAGAACTATATAAGAATAAGTAACTGATGAAATGAATCTCTCTCCACTCCCCCTATTTATAGGGAATCTCAGAGAATACCAAGTGTCACCTAGTAGACCAAATTTCGACCAGGACACTGAATCATGACAGTGCCAAAGATTTAGGTAGGTATTTAATTTCCTCAGAATTGAGCCCTTGTCCCCACATACATCACTCTTGAGGGGGGGGGGGATTTGTTAACACCATCCAAATGAGCATCCATAAAATCACAAAGGAAAAAATACCTGGGATATGGATATAATTTTCCATGAAAAAGTTAAAGAATAATAAAGTTTCCAATACCCGTGGATCATATGATCCTCCAAGGGATATGCGATCATGTGACCATCATAAGGTTACATGAAGGAACCATGTTCATCACATAACCTGCAGTAGATCCCATAGATCCCCACTTGAAAAGCCCTTATACTCTTATAAAGGCACCTAGACAATCAAATTTTATAAGGAGGAATATATAATATCCCCCAAGCCTTGTAGATCATCAACTAATAGCTTATTAACAAACCATCTTAAAGTACTTTGAAAATAGGATAAAAATGTCCAAAAGGTGGAGGCCTCCTACAGTTGTAAAAATCACATGATGGATCACTGATGGGGTGAATTTTTTTCCATGAAAACATTAAAGAAAACTTGTGATACGCCCAAGAATTTGTAAAATAAAACAAAATAAACAATAGAGGGGGAGGTGGGAGCCTCTTGTAGTCATAGAAGTCATGTGATGCACCCCTAACGATCTGCATGACACCGCGAGACCCCGGTGACATGTCTGCCTCATCTTGAGAAAGCTTGCTGATATGTCATCCTAATAACGTGAATCTCCTTGGGAATGTATAGTATATGTCACACTCCCCCTTTTGATATCTAAGGGTAGATAGATGTAATTATCCATGAAATTCTCGCACATCCCCATAGGGCCTTTTGTGGCCATGCGACGCATCACTGAGAGGAAATATGATTTTTCTCAACAACACCCTAGAAACCTCTCAAACTCTATGACCATTGTAACATTAAAAAAGGAAATAAAAATAAATATTAGGTGAATGAATCTCGTAGTTTTAGAACTCTTACAAAATTCGAAGGCTATCTGTAGCAAGGTCTCATGAGACCCCTTGACAAGTCGGTATGATCTCAGGGAAGCTCCCAGACAAGGCTTCAAGCATAACCCGAACGCTAGACAGTAGGTGTTCTGGTCTCGTGAAGGCTCTTGGACATTTAAATTTCAAAATATGGAAGTCTTTAAGCATACATGAAGGATTAAACATTTCCCCATTAATTGGAAATAATCCAATAAAGGAGGAGTTGACGGGAGAGACTTCTGGTCACTGAAAATCAGGCGACGCCCTCAGAGTGATTCATGAAAGAGATTCGTGAAGATGCATGAAGTCAACACCCTTTGATGACTCCAAATAGGATTTAAACGAGATATGTTGTGAAAAGTTGTGAATAACTGGGGGTGGTGAGGTCTATAAATCTTCCACCCCAGAATATAAAAAAACATTGTCGACACACAAGAAAGACAACCACCAGGACAATGACTCTTCGGTGTTTGAAAGGAGTTCTTGGAGTGGCTAATATAACGACTGAAAATCTTGTCATTAGGTAATATATTTTCAAAAAACTAGAGAAATCATGTTCCATGAATAAGGCACTTCATATGATCACCCATAGACCACGTGAAGTTGTTTTGACAGGACATGCAAGGACCATCCCACACATATACTAGATCACATGAGACTTAAAGTAAACTGACACTGAATAAATCTAAGGAATTTGTAATATAAATACTTGAAAAAATATCAAAGGTGGAATACTTAGATGAAGAACATGTTCATTGACCCTCATGTGGTTCATGTGAACCATCTAGGGCATGTGACAACACCAGGAAATGTCACCCAGATGTCATGAAACTCCTTCAGTATACTATTTGGGTCATACAAAGTCTTATGGACATGTCAAATCAAGTCACATGTTGCCCCTTGGGCATGCCACAAAAGTCAAATGAAACCCTCCGAATTTGCCATTCAAGTCTCATGATTTCCTTCAAACATGTGAACTGACTCATATAAAGGCACTTACTCATGTAAGTTGAGTCTTGTCATAGTACTCAGGCATGTCAACTTGCTCTCACAATATCCTCCAACCAAGATAAAAAGGTATTTGACTTCCCTACAAACATGTTAGCCATGACATGTAACACCCTACAAGACATGTCACATTAACTCTCATGATTCCCTCTATATGTATCTGCAACGACCCAAAATTTTGAATAAATCTTGTTTCCTAATTTTGTGTGTTTTTTATTTTTATAATCAACAAAACTATTTCATTTGATAACATGAGTATATTTAAAATGAGACCACTGGGTTTCGACTGTTTTATGAACATTGGTCAATATGACCATTGGAAACTAAATGTTGTGATTATTGTCTCTAAATACAAGTGATCATGGTTAATTAATATAGAAAGAAGATTCGATGGCCTCATCCAGTAGTCTCGGGCCAATAGAAGCCCATCTAACAGAACTTGGGAAGGAGGTAGCACCACTGGGCTTTTCTCTAGACCAAAACCAAGATGAACTTCATCGTGTGAAGCTAGAACAGAATCTCCTTCACGAGAAGTTCAAACTGATAGAGATTACTACTCATGCTATGTTGGCCGATCCGCCCTCAGATTCTCTCACCTTAGCACACCGTACACTTAGGTCCTATTCTGGTGTTATAAGGGGCTATGTAAGGAGACCGTAACTGCTTTGTGTAATCCTTTGAGATATATAAAATTTTGTTTTCTTCTTATGGGGAAGATTGTAAATTTTAAAATGTCCGGATAAATGTAGGATGTATATTTTTTATGAATTAAAAAAAAGGATATTTTAAAATATTTTTGTAAACCTTAAATAATTGATGATGTGTAATGATTTTCAAAAAATGGTCTTCTACAAATGTGTTTAGTAAGAAATTTGGAGTCTAATAAGATCAACTAAATTTTTGGTGAATAGTAACTTATGAATAGTGATTTTACACTTAGGATTAGTAATGTGACCAAATGAATTAGTAATCTCACTTAAATAAAGTATTAATATAATATAGGCCCTTGATTAAGTAATGTGATTCAATAAAATAGGTAAATAACTTTTTCAGAAATTACTAGTCAAGTATTCGTTTTTTCAGGTGAATAATGTTTTTAACTAAAAATTAAATTAAAATATTTAGAAAATTATTTTTATAAAATGGACTTTATTTTTTGAATTCATAACATCGATATTATGTTAAGGTAATTTTTCGGGTTTTTTATGAAAAAAATGAATTTTCAGTGAATAGTGTATTTATTTAAAAATTAATTTAAAAATATTTGGATAATTATTTTTTTAAAATGGAGTTTATTTTTGAATTTAGAGCATTTATATTATCTTAAGTTAAATTTTTGGGAGTTTTCCGAAAAAGTTGAATTTTCAGTGAATAGTAAAAATACAGTTTTAGGGTTTCGGTATGTTTAATGACATCATAACTGCATCATGATGATGTCATGAGATATTTTAATTGATGGAAGACTTATGAATAGTAATATAAGGTATTAGGTGTCCCAAGTGGCCAATACCATGAGGAAATACAACTTGTTTTTCCAATACCACCAATGAGGTGTCCCTTGGACATTAATGCCTTGTCGCCTCACTTCCCCTATAAATACCAAGCCATTCTCTCATCCTTTCCATTCCAAAATCCTTATCAACGAAGTTCTGGTCTCCTTACCTCCCAAGGAGTCCTCCCAAGGTGCCCTCAAGCCTCCCAATGTCCCAAACATCAAGATTTCGAAGTTACTCTTTAAGGTAAGGGATCCTACCTCTCTCTTTCTTTCCAAGTACTCTCTTTTATGTCATTTCTTTTATGCTCCATGTTCTTATGTTGGGTATATTATTTTATATTCATCCTACTGTCCTTTTTTTATGTTCATATTATGAGAAACCCCTTCTTTCTCTCATCAAACCATTTTTTGGAGGTTTTAAGTGGCGTCGTTAGGCTGGCGAATGTTTAAGGGTTTCGTTCACCCTTCTCGTTTTCAAGATCTATTTTCATGTCAAGTCTTTCATGTTCCTTTTTATTATGTTTAGGTATGATCTATCTATATATAATACTGATATTTTATTTTCATATGATGAGAGAACCTATTTGATCTTGTCAATTCATTTTTTTAAATTTTAAGTGACGCCATTAGGCTGCAGAATTTTCATAAGAGAAATCTTATTTTTGTCTTCCTTCCATGTTTTTCATATAATATGGTATGTATTTAAAATTTAATTACCATGTTCTTGTATCCTTTATATTCTATCCCTCTACTGTTTTATGGATCATTTATGAGTGGTTTATCCATGTCCCCTTCCTTTTCAATATTTTCTAAAACCCTATAACATAGCTGTTATGCTGCAGAATTTTCGTCTCAAAATGTCTCTCTCTTTTCCTAAAATTATTTTATTTTATTAAGTGAATACTCAAATATCTTTTTTCTATATGGGTATTCACATATATATCAAAATGTTTTATTTTAATTCTGGGAGTTACATACATGAAACCCTCTTTCCTTTTTTCATGGGTTTAAAGTGACATAAAGATCATGTCTTTAAAGCAGTTTTTAAAATGTTATGATTATGAAAGGAAAACCATTTCTTTTATGCTATATAGGTTATTTATGAAATGTTTGATGATTATATATGTGGCTCACATGCTAATGAATACATATTTAAGGTTTCATGTTGATAGCACTCCAATTCATTGGGTAATGATTTAACCATTAGAGATTATAATTTTAACTATACCTTGATGAATAACCTTGGTAATTTCAAATGAAACCTTGGGGATGGACCTTGGTGATATGTTCATGATTATCTAAGTTAAATGTTGTAGCCACATCTTCATGTTATGAATCATGTTCTTTCCGTTATGATATGCCTAATGATCTCTTTCTCATTCCTTAAAGATATTTATCATGACTTTATTGATTTATATGAAGTTCACATGTAAAATGTTTCCCTTGTTTCCCTTACTGGGCCTTCTGCTCACCCTTTCCTTTGATGTATGCTCCCAGGTTATAAGATGATGTAATGAACTTAGGATTAACAAATGAAGAATCCTTTCAAGTGTTTAAGAAGAATATTTTATGTTGTAATGTATTAAGTTCCTGGTTTACAAGACACTAGACCTTAAAGATACTTGGTTTTGTATAATGTAATGAATGTTTATGTGATAAAAAGGCAGGATGCTATAGTGTCAGAAAGCTCTTACGATGACACCTAGGAAATCCAGTCAGATCATGCAACACCCTCTAGAAAAGTCATTTAGGTCATGTGATGGATTTTATGACCAGCTATCCTGGTCTCATGACATCACATGATCAAGAATTTTAGATTAGTAGGGTATCCAATTATTTTATGACCCTGTCCTTCTTTGGTGCGCATGCCCCTATTATCAGGAAAACATTATTGTGTAATCCCTAAGTAAGGGAACTACAAGGAATCTAATTCCATCAATAACCGGGATATATAGGACGGCTCTCCAAGTCATGACCTTCATGTTAACCATCAAAAGGGTTGTCTCATTATATAAGCTCCACATCCAAAATTAATAAGACAGATTGTTTTCCATCCCTTGTTTCCAACATTGATCATTTATCATGTGAGCTTAGGAAGATGTAATTATTATATAATCTGCATCATTATCCTCTAAAATAATCAAGAAAACCTTAGAGTGTAATCCCTGACTAGTAGCATAATATGATTTGTCCTGATTATCGGGAAACATCAGTGTGTATGCCCCAATCAACAAAACTATGAGGACTCCGAGTCATATAATAACTATTATATGTAGGATACCTTCCAAAGTCCATAGTTCAAATAAACATCCATTTTTATGTAACCCCCGTGACTCGTAAATTTCACCCATCAAGATCCAATAATTTCCATGGGACAATCACTCTACCTGAACCCTCAAAAGATTGAGAAATCATATGAAATATGATGAATCTGATTCTAAACATATTTAGGATACATAGGATTCCACTTCGAGGCCTAATCTCTATATTAAACATCCCAAGGGAAGTCCGTATACATAATCCCTGCATCTTCATGTCGTATGATTAATTACTTATTATCCCTTATTTCCCACACTAAGAATAGATGACGTGGGATTAAGGAGTTGAAATATTCACATCACTTGCATAAAAAAACCCCACCAGACAGGTAAATCCCAGTATGTAAGCCTCGATGAGTGGCATGATATAATCAACCCTACACATATGGGAATAAACTATAAGAACATTCCCAAGGACGTGATCGAACTATGATAACTATGATTCCTTCTATAACGAGGATACATAGGATTTGTACTCAAGGTTTGAGCTAAAAAATCCAGTGCCTCAATGCCTACACATATTTCCTCTCTACATGATGTTAAACTGCACAGGTTTAACGAACTATATGGGTTTTGATTTATAAAATAAATAGGACACATAGGATTCCTCATAATGGATTAGTCATCTCCTTGAAATATTAATAGGATCTATGTCTGTTAGAAAATCCCAATGTACCTGGTTATATGACTTCAATATATAGAGCAGCTATCCATCACTCAGAAATGGATAAAGAACCTTGAATAAAAATAGATATATTCTTTGAAGAGTTCCCATTTCCTCTATTCACTAATGAGACCCCATTGTTTTATATATAAAAATAATAATCCAATAATAGTTTTATTAGGGTAATTGGTCTCGTACTAGGGTTAGAAAGAGATTCATGAACATATCGTAAATCTATAAGATAATATTTGAGTAGGAAATAATTCCCCCCAAAAAGGGTGTGATGATCCCAATCTCTCATCCACTTGACCAATGTGATTCCCTAAGATTCATTGGGTCTGAAAGCCCAAGTGACCATTAACAATTATAACCTGATGTTAATTATTTTTCAAGAAATGAACCCCCCAAAATCAAACATCATGACCAACCAGACCCTCATATGTGAGGGTTACCCCAGTCATCTCCTCCTCATCAAAATAGTGACACTATGTTCTGTGGATCCCCTTGGTTTGAAATGATGTACAAGGAACATGTATACAAAATGGGATGTTTGGGATGAATGATTTTAATTGAGTGATCAAGTAGCTACACATGAATGGTGATAACAATGCCTAGTTGTTTCTTGATCATACCCCCATCACCCCAAGGCATGTGTGTGAAAACGTATCTCATGGCCATGATCCAGTGATAAAGTCCAAAAGTTCATGAAAATCAGTTCGACACCTAGTGAATTTTATTTCCATAGTACCATGCTTTATGAAATAAATAAAACCTTCACCTCCCAACCCGAAGATGTTCTTCAGAAGATAAAGCGATTCTCACATGTGGGAAATCCCCCCCCCAACACAAAAATGGGTAACATCATATACGATGGACCCTCAAAGTTAGAGAACTTTAATGATAGTTATCCTATAATATTAAACATGACTTGAAAAATCGTTGAGTGATCCTCACGCAACACCTCACAATGTTGGTCAGTTCATGCAAGTGAAGATTCCTTTGTGCAACCCTGACCTACACACAAATCCAAAAATTGTATTCAAATTTTTCTCTTGAATACACAAGTTTTCCTTGTTCTAGAGACCCTTTATCATGAAACCTTTTCTCGAAACACAATAGAGATGCATGAAACAACTTTCTAGTCCCATTCTCGATATACCTAATCTTATAGTACAACCATTATTTTATATTTTTATCCTAATCATAGGTACCATATTTCCTATTTCTTAAAATAATATACACTTTAATGACCGGAACCATGATTCCCACTCCTCCATGGTAGATCCAATTCCATGCCCTGCCAAGAGGTGCATGATCAATAGTAATGTAATACCTAGAGGTATAATAATGAAGGGAATCTCTGTACCTATCATGGAAGAGAGTCATTATGCCAAATCATTCTATCCCCTTTATAGTACTCCCTCTAAGGAGGGATCTCCACAATATCTAATATGAATAACATAAAACTTCCTAGATCTATATCTTAGTCCTACGATGTTAAAATTCATGAAAATTTCCTCAACACATGACGTAAAACTATATCCCTACTATTTGTGATGAAAATAGAAATGCCCATACTCCACCTCTCGGGATGTAACCCTAAAACCAGGGTAGCTTCCATGCATAAACACCACACATCCTTCCCCACCAGGGGATGAGACACCTACAACTAGAAACTTCAACGTGTAATACCCGCACCATCTCCCCAAAGAGTGATCCCATTGTATCATGCGACTTCCACATGTAAGACCCATACTATCTCTCATTAACACTCCTTACATGAGATAAGCTTCCTTACTGCATGATGTTAAACTACATGGACTATTACTAGAACATGAACATAAAATATGGAATCATACTATGTGGGTTTTGATCCCTATATCTAAAATAGGGTACATAGGACACCTCCCCAAGCTTCAATCCTTCCATCATCCAGTGTCAAAAAATAAACCCTGGGGGGGGGGACACTCTCCATCATCCAAGTTTGAAATATTCTCTCTTAGGGATACACATAACCACATGATCATCCTCAAGAAGGCATTTTGATTAGTCTCCAAAATATGTTAAGAATGTGACCCGATCCACCCCAATAAGGTGGTTTGATTTATCTCCAAATAATGTTAAATATGTTAACTGATCTACCCCAATAAGTAATTCTTATCTATATCCACAAGATATTAATATTGTGACCTAATCTTCCCCAATAAGGTGTTCTGATATGTCTCCAGAATATGTTAAACTCACGATTTGATTTGTCTCAACATAAAGTTATGATCCTTCTCCATAAGACATTAAGCTTGTTCCCTAATACAAAATACCAACCCCTTTCAATAAATATGGGATGAGTGAGGTAAAAATCCTTGTAATAATTATTCCCCTAAGGTCAATTACCATGTGTCCATCATGGGATTCCTTGGGTTCCACACTTAAGATGCTTCATATGATATGCCTATTAAAGGTAGAATAATTTACAAGTTCACAATATACCCAATGTATGGACATAATCCAGACAGGACTAACCTAACTACTCACCCTGAAAAAAGGTTGTTTACTTATTGAAAAATAAGTAGTTTAATTAACTGGGGTCAAACTCAAGATGGTACGAGGAATGAGTTCCACGATCATGGCTTAAATCTTAAAGGGTGACCCCAACTAGAAAATAATATTCAAGGATGAATACATGGAAGGAGGAACCAATATCCCATTATCCAATTTCGATCAAGGATAATAAATCACTAATGAAGGTGATATAAGTAACCCTCCATTAGAAAGAAGAAATAAGGGGCTAAATTATTTTTATAACGTGCTATCCCTAGTGAATGCGTTGGAAACAATCACAAATTGAAAAAATGTAGGCAATCATATACATTTATAATATGGTTGAAATACAAATATTGGAAAGAAAACCAGGCCTAAGGGTATATCCACATATATTATATTGTCCTTTCTCCAATATATGCCAATTTGTTTCCCAGATTCCCCAAATTTATATTATAGGGAATCCTATAATATTTTTATAACTGGGTCTTATCCTTGTGCATTCAAGAATAATTTAATCAAAACATCAAGATGAAAGTAACACCTTGGGTGGGGGTTTTTTTTCTTGACCTTGAGGGTTTTATTTAATAACTCATGAGACATGGATATCTATCACTTAATGTCACCACACTTCACCTTTAGTGGGATGAATTCATAATCATCTCAATAAGGATAGGGTCTCCAAGGATCTTTTAGACATCCCATAAGCCGATTCCTACTTCTCCATGTGTCATGTGGAATGTGTTAGTCTATAAACTCTATAATTTCTTTATCTATGGGACCATATCAGAGTTCTTATACACGTATGTCTATAAAAACCAAATGGATTCATAGATACCAACCTTCATTAGTATGACTCAAACATAGAAACAGTCTATCACACCCAATATTCCCATTACCACTGTAGTTTGACTCCCCCTTAGGTATAGATGTCCCAATATTCATTCCATCCTATGGATTGGTTTGTAGTGGGACATAAAAATATGTATTAGTAGTGGTGTGGTTTCTACTCAAGGATATGAGAATTTAGGTCTAGATTTATCTTGTTTTAGTGAATCATGAACACTTATGATTTTGTCCCTCCATTAATGTACTTTCCATTGGATTAAATATTAGATTTTAGGAGATTGATATATCTGGTGAACCAGGAGTGTGGGGTATACTTGTTCTTCCTTGGTATGAGAAAATCATCCTTAATTCTAAGGTTATAAAACAATAATTATTCACACTATGGATACTCAAAGTGATAGTTCCTCAAATGATTCACATTTTTCACTAGGTTGGGGTCATATAATGGACAATATCTTGGCCCAAAAAAATCTATCATCTATTTTACATGTGAAAAATATTGTTCTTAAGAAACATGACCTTTTTTACCAAGCCATGAAAAAATATAATGAAACACATTGGTTTTTATTAGTGTTAAAATATTTATTTGGAGTATTTTTGGAAATTATGTAAAGGAAAGGCTTCCAAAAAGTCCATCACCTAAATAGCCTTGTGTAATCCACTCACTAATGTGAACTCACGCAAGACACACTCCCATGTGACTTCACATAATCCACCTATGCATGTGACCTCATGTTGGACACTCGCCCAAGTGACCTTACGCAAGCCACTCCTACATGTGACCTTAGACAAGCCACTCACTTAGGTGACCTAATAAAATACACTTACCTAGGTGAACTCACACAATTTAACTTAAAAAAGAGATCTTTATAAATTCAATTCATGTATAATACTCACACAAATGAATGATTATTTATTTTAATAACTCAATATGTGGATAGAAGACTTGAACGTAGAGTGGCATTCACAAAATCTAGAATAATGGTTTGTGTGAATAGTGAACCAATCGGTAGGAAGAAAACTTTATAGGTGCAAGATGGAAAGGCTGCATAACTATCTCCACGATGCATCAACATAAATAAACTACATAAATCACATAAATGATTCACCCTTAGTATTCTCTATCACGAGAAATAAGATCAACAGTGTTACAAAAAAGTCTATAATGTGAATTATGTCTGCGAATTCATGGTTCCCAATGAATCAAGTGTATATCCACATCGTATTTCCTCTCTTCCTTAGGATTAAATCACATTGTTCCAAACATATCCAATCATGAGGGTGGAGGGGTATTTTTTGGTAAACTTTTTTTTATGCAAGATATTACTATAAAAAGTAAAAAAATCCAAATTCATGGAGGAATAAAGGTATGAGAAAAATCAATTTTTAGGGATACACGCAAGTGGGCCTTGCATATAAGACTTTCACCAGTAGTCATACATGTATGTGGAGTCTTCACAGTCCACCAGCGCAACCATCTATGTCATGTAGGTTTATTCTACGTAGTTCATCCCTTGTATGTCCAATATAAATTAATCACTTGCACAAGTTTCTTTTTCAAAGTGACCTCCTTCATCCAGGGTCCCAAGTTTTCCTCTAAATTAGACCCTTGGTCTTCTCATTTGGTACTCTTGGAAGACCTATAGAAAAATTGATGTTGTGCTCACCCAAGTTTCTCACCCAAGTTTAAAAAACTCATTCAACATTAAAATATTACTAAATAAGAGGGAATTAAAAAAATAAACAAGATACTAGAGATACTAAAATTTCAAAAACACGAATAACCTATGGTGGAACTACTTACCCTTAGTGCAAACAAAATAGGGAGAAGGATAATTCATATCCCAAAACATGATAACTGTCTTTCCATGAGTTCATGAAGAGACCCTAGATCACAAGGACACAACATCACCTATTTGTTGTTTCACAAATGTTTCTCCCCTCAATAATTCAATCCAATCCTACCCATGTAACATTTGGAAGAGGTGTATCCCAGTCCTCACAATTTTCAATTTGGTATGTTACTCTATTTTCCACCCAAGTACCACTTGGGTGAGGTAATATCTAGTCTACCCAAGTATCACTTGGGCGAAATGTATCATAGTCCACTGAAGTATAAATTGGGATATGTATTCATTGGTATACCCAAGTATCACATGGGTGTAGTACTTCTAAATATATCATGTACAACCTGGGAGAAGAACCCTCTAAGACCCATTTCTCCCTCATTCCACAAATGATGGGGCTATATTTTACCCAAACCTCCTATTCCTTAATGACATATATAAGACCTCTCCATGACCACCAGATCTATACCATTGGGTCATGGACACATTTTAATGTCCACCCAATCATGAATTCCCATGGTAAAGGAAATCCTAGATTTAATCTCCCTAAATTGTAGGTCCTCAAAATGGTCACAATCATGTATTTGTGTCATAATGGGGATCCCATACTTAGGGATGATGGAAGTGGTTAAGGATTCAATATTCATTCCACGTGACACCTAAAACTTAAAGAAAATTGGGTAGTATCCATGCATTCTATGGATACATAATCCTCAATCTGGGTTATTGAAATCAAAATGAAAACTATCATAGGAATCCCTCCTAGAATAAGTTCCCCAGGTCTTCCATAGCTCGACCCTCACCCACCAATATATGAGGGAATTTATTCGAACATTGACATCCCTCCAATAGTACATGAATATAATTTATTGTAGGATATAATATTCCTTATTCCATATATATCGCCTCCCCATCCACAAGTGTATGAGGTAGAAAGTCCATGATGGGATTCTGATTTAGGTGTAATTCCATCCCAAACAATATTGTAAAATATAGATATCTTATACTATCTCTTTGTTCTCACAACCAAAACGAATCATATGAGCATAGATATTGGTACTGATCATTACATTAGCGCAATCGAATCTACTAAATGGGCATCCTACTAGGTGTAAACCCCAACCCCACAAAACTATGTGGGATCTGATTCCTATATTTGTGGGATACATAGGAGGAATCCATGGGGTTTAAAATTGGTATCTCAAACCCACCACCACTTTTATTGTGCCATATTCCCAATAATATCATCCTACACCAGAGATTCCATATTCTTTCTATGTATTTTTCTATCTCATCTTCACTGGATCGTACCCCTGGTGAGAGATCTCTTCATAGTGATATATTCCTTGAAGACCAATCCATTCTTGTTGGTATATATTCCATATGTGGTTAACTAAAATTCACTTATTGTGTGTAAGTCCCACAATAGCCTTTTCTAGGAACCTTCCATCTAGATTTCCTTATCGCATGACATTAAATTGGATGGTGTGGTTATTATAACATGACTTTACATGGAACCAAAATACATGGGTTCTAATTCCTTTCAAAAAGATACATAGGAAGTCCGTTTCATGGGACCGATCCCAACATAAAACTCCAACCAACTACCTAGAAATAAATAAACTCAAAAGTTCCAAATTACGAGGCATTGAATCATGATTATTTAAAATAAATCACGAACATGTAAATAATATGATAAGACAGTGAACCACTGATATATACAGATATAAATCTCAATGAAGAACCTAAAATAAATTTAGATGGTTCCATTTAGGGAGAAACTATGATACATATAGATGATTACCCATGCATGATTATAGGATTGATCATATATGTAATGGATGACTATCTTTATATTTATTTTTATATTGGATTCATGAATATGAATTAAATATATAAGAGGGTTTCAATGTTGGTAGTAATTCTCACCAATAAGTGTGCGATGGGCCTGACCTCCAATTCTCTCAACCATTGTGAGTCCAAAATAATCACTGTAAAAATGTGATGTGATGACCAACCTCTGGAATGTAGGTCCTCATCATAGATATATGAACTATTGGGTGTTTTTAATTCCATGAATTAACCCTATTGGAAACTATGTCACAACAAAGGGTGTAAAAAATGCATTCCAAAATCATGTCTCCTAGACAACATCATTGAATATTGACCATATGAAACCACTATGGTAAATTATTTTACAATAAGTGCCTAGAAAAGTAGGATATGTACTTGGGGGTTATCATGTTATAAGAGAAAAATTTACCTCATAAGATATTTCATGATAAGTAAATCCCATTAAAGGAGGTCATACTTTCTATTGTAGTCAATCTATTTGTGCTGGGAGTTCTTTTATCATTCCAATCCCCATTAAACATCATATTCCTGGTAAAGACAATGGATTGGATTCCCCTTCTAGAGTGCCCAAATCCAGTGAGACAATACCTACAAATTATTGATTTTTGAATTTGAACCAAGAGAATGAGGGTTATTTATAGCTTAATAGTACACTCCTCAAGGGATACCATCATGATTGGGATTATGTTTAAGAAGAACTCATTGCATCTATCATGGAGATTATTCACCCAATGACCCTTGATTGATTAAATATGATTGAACTAGGGCACTCTTCCAACATGAGGTAGAGTCTAGAAGCCCCTATAACATCCCATTTGATGGATAAAGCTGAATACACAACTCTAGACCATGAAAAATTATCATGTTGTGTAATTTAAAAAATAAGGGGAAGACACATGGGGATTTTATATTTGATAATATGACCAAAATCCCTATTACTCATATGAAATCTATAGAAACAAAATGTATGTTAATGCAATGTGAAAGGAATATATGATTCAAGTGAATAGACTATGCCAAAAAACTCATAAATTAAGGAAACTGAAGATTTTATTCCTTTAATGGAATTAATGACACAAAATAACACCACATTAACATTAGCTATTTATGTTTTCTGATGAAAGATATCACATATCAGTATGAGGATGGAAATTGTTTTTATATTATTCAAACATTGGAAGGACCTGAATTGTTTTCATAAAGTAACCTAGAACAAAGGTATATCATTAGTTCTGTGGATATCCAACAGAAGTACCTGTAAGAATTCAACTACACCTTATCTAGGATGTGTGTCATCCACCCTTCTATATAAAATTATTAGAAGAATGAACATTCCATAGACTTTAGAACTTAGTGGAAGGGCCTATTTTACTCTCCTGACATTCAAACCCAACATGAGTAGTTTTAAGGGTTGTCTCTGAAGAATTTCATAGAAAATATAGTATCAAATTGGGTTTCCATGAATTATCTGAGTCAATTTCAAGAGTTCACTAATTAGTCATATCCTCTCAGGGATTCCATGTAGTGGAATAAGAAATAGTACTATCTAATACCTCTATCACGTAAATTACAATGTCTCGGATTTTCTGTATATTATTTTTGTATATTATATATATTAATTTTCATACCAAGCACTAAGATGGTGTGTGATTTTAAGGTTCTATGTATCCAAAATAAATTTTTTAAATATATTAATTATATTAAATAGAAAACGTGCACAGTTTTCCTAAAAAAGTGGAATGAATTATAAATGGGTGTCAAAGTAAGAAATTTGAGGGCACTATTGAGTTCAGAATAACAGTTTTACCCTAGGCATGAATTAACTTTTGTTGGTGTGGCTGTTTTATAGAAAATTCATCACAGATGCTTAAATGAATAAAATAATTTAAGAAATTATTTTATTTCAAATCATTGAAGCAATGATAGGTGGGTCTTTAAATAAATATTTTTTTTTTCAGAAACCCAGGCTTAACAACATAACATTGGAACCTCTATAGGATCATTAGAGAGAGCCTTAGAGAATCCTCTCTAGTGAACGATGACATAATCATGGATCGATGATCGGGGCACAACTGATTCGATAGATCTTTCTAATGATGATGAAGAAAATCATTCTTCGTCAGCTATCAAACCAAATTGAGGTAGGACAAGTGTTTTATTTAAATTTCTTCCCAATTATTTACTTCTATGATGAACATGAATCAATCGATGAATGGATTGATTCATGGATTTTGTATATTATAGGATGATATTATATTTTTGGGATTTTTATGGGATATTAATCTTTTTGATTATTTTTTTATTCAATTTTTATTCTAACGATGATAGATTGAGGTCAACATGAAAATTGATCACGGTTCATTCCTCACTTTGGTTCTTATTCTTTTCTCCCATGATTTATCATTCATCATGAGAAATATTCTTTTGGCCTGTGACTCAACACATCTCGATCAATCAATCATTGCACACCTGATTCTTGGTGCAATAGTATGATATCATAGATCAGGGATCAACACAGCATGGAAGAGGTGAAATGATAGAGACATAAAGATTCAGATGAAAGTTGATCCCTGAATTCATGGTATTTAGAATTCCTCAGCATGGAACTAAGAATAAAGATTTGATATGTTTTTTGAGTAGATCAGAAGACAAAACACGTTGATTTGGAAATGGAATGACCTGACGCGCTTGTATCTTTAGTTTCACAGTAAGGTGACCACTGGATAGAAGCTCAGATCATTGACCAAGATGCATAGAATAAGAACATGATTTTTGGAAATTACCATATAACATGACATGTAATCTTGGACTACATGGCCTATGGGATCCCCTTGGTGGTGGCTAGGGTTTCAGGTAAGAAGAAGGTATCACACAACATGTGGCTAGGTCTACACAATGTGTGATCCCACCCAGGTGACATCAGAATATACATGTGAAGTACACATACATAGGGTGGACTACACAGTCATCCTACACAAAGTGTACTCCCCCACACAACATCCTATTGACCTTGTAAACAAGCTACCTCATGTACTGATACACAAACATGGACACATGGGATGAAATCGTGTACTGGTACATGGCTGTAGTACATGGGTGGGACCCCATATGTAAGGACACGATGTGTAACCCCTATACACACTGTGTACTCTCCTTCTAAATGGACATAGTTTGAATGACACGGTACATTTACATGGGAAGAACTCAGGTTCAAGGGACACAATGTTTAGTCATTCTACATGTTGTGAAATCCTTCATACATGGGTTGGATGTCTTGTACTCCATATCTTGGAAAAGTTTTATTAGGGTTCATTCCATTTATCCTTTATCTGAAGGTAGGTGTGAATTGTTTCTTAATACTAGGACTATGATACCTTTAGTAGGAATTCCTGGATAGAGTTTTTGGAATCCACTAAAAGGCCTGGAGTGGGATCCCCTTTTCATCTTCATGCCCCATGTGGAGTTCTTGGTATCAACATGAATAATCCCACTAGACATCGATCCTATACATAGCGGATTAATCTAAATTGAGTTGTTGGTATCACCCCATAAACATGGCTATGATACTCATCTGTTGTATCATATTCTCTTCGGATTATTAGTGCATCCTTTTTATGAAGAAACCTGGCGATCAATACCTCTCAGACGAACATCATATGTGAGATCAAACTGAAGAGTTTTTTCTCCCAGATGAGTGCATCATGGAATCTTTGAAATAAAATCCTAAGGTTGGTATACTATGGTTTTGGATTACATATTGAATTTTTTTCATGGATTGAGTAGATCTGGATATTATTATTATATGTGCTATAGAATTATACCTGTGTAGAGATGAATGTACTTTCTTTTTTCACATTACTTTGTGGTTTTGTGGTGTCCTAATGAGTATTATTATACTAACCCCTACAAAGGATTTGTTGAATGTGTCATGTCTTGTGCAGATGATTGAACTTATGATGTATTTTTAGGCAAACCAAGATCAGAAAAGGCTTAGTGAGACCAGACAGATTGAGGTGTGTTCTTGTGGCTTTCAGACAGCAGTCCCAATACCGTTTTCTTACAGGTTAGACTTTTGTTATAGACTCTTTATGGAGGGATTGTATATGGCCTTGTTTTACTTTAATTTACTTCCTTTCATACTCTAGTTGTGGTATATATATGTATTCATGCATTGGTTTCTTAGTGATTTTTACACTAATTTTTTGGGATTGGATATATGTGTGTGTACATGTATATAGGAAATGCCTCCCATGTTAGTGATATTTCTACTCAGTGCTAGTCACCAGCCCCTGGCCTATTGGAGGTGGGCTTGGGGAGTCATGACATGGGCCCCACTAGGATGGGTTGTGACAGAGTAGTATCATATCCATGTCAGTTATACTTTAGGACCAAGAGTTTGTGAGGTTGGTTTGTGAAAATGATGTTAAGTGTTTTGAGTTTGGATTTTAGGCCAGGGACTCTAGTGTTGGTGCGACAATCGATATATCCACACCCCATGACTCTGGTCACTTGATTTTCTACTTGGTACATGAGAACATTGGTTACAGGGAAAACAATGGTACATGAATCATATAAGAATGGGTTGTGGTTCCCATGTCCTTCTTGAGTCAGCTCACCAGATATTCTCATTGACCATGGTATATCTTGTTTACTTTCAGGATGCCTCTGTGATGTATACCAGCTAGGATTAATAAACTTGATCATGAGTATGACCCCCAGGGTGAAGTGTCTTTGATACAGGGACCAATTATCAAGATGTTACCTCTACGTGGTGAACCATCCATACTTCCACCTATAGAGAAACATGTGGTACCCACAGTACCAGCAGATAAGGTGCATAGGATGAGCGTGCTTTATGATTTTCATTGACAGACACCCCTCAGGTTATGAGTCAAGCCCTACCCATACGTGGTTGAGGACTGGATTGAGGTTGTGATCCAATTTTTCCATCTTGTTAGGACATCGATAGATCATATGCTGGTCCTGACAATGATCCTTCTCCATGGATCAGTAGAGAAATGGTAGGGTTTGGTTACCCAATCATATGGAAAGGGGACTCTTTTATGGATAGACATTGAGAACATTTTCATAGAGTATATCTAATCTTATATGATGAGGAATATGTGTATCCATGAGCTTCTGTATCCCCAACGGGGCATCGCGGTAGTCACTGATTATTCAATGAGGTTCACTAACCTTTCCTGGTACTCAATGGATTTGGTTTGAGATCAATACTTTAGGGATCATAACTTAGAGCAAGGCCTACACAAAGAAATCTGATCCAGTGTTATTCCTCTATGAAATCCTACCTATGATTGGGTGTTAGAGTGAGATTTGGTGGTTGAATGTTTCTTGGATAGTAAGATACAGTCAGTGACTATTATCATTGAACAAACAAGAGAAAAGAACTCAACAACAGGGGGCTGAAATTAGTCTCAGAGACCTGGGGGTATGATAAATTTCAAGTGGAGGCCCTACAATTTATGGCTCATAGGGTGGGTCTAGTCATCCTAGAGAGAGGTGGTGTTACTCATGTGATGGAAGGGTACATCTCACCTGAGATTGTTAGACCCGTTGTATAGATGATAGAGAAACTCTAGATAAGCCGCAGAGGCATAGGAAACGACAGAAGAAGACAGGTCTATAGGGTGATTAATGTGGCAGTGGAGCTAGGATAATAGCAGGAGGTGGTCAATGTTTCGACATGTTACCACCACCAGCCCTAGGTGGTCCATGTGAGGATCAGGGAGTTGGGGTACAAGGATAGGGATAACTATAGGTGGTTGAGGCTTATGAACTTGGGGCTCCATGAATGATTCCTGGTATAATCTGTGTCTTTTATACTTTACCTACAATACTGATTGAAATAGAATATTTTCATTCTTTTCTTGCCACATACCTTGTGTGAGACTTAGAGATTCCAGTTGAACCATTTAGTCGGCCCTTATGCTTGCAGACTCCTACTAGATAAGACTTGGAGATCACACACTTATGCTGATAGTCTGACCTAACTCTTGGTGGAGAGAGTTTTTGTTGGAATCTCTTTCTAGTATCATTTAGTTCTTATGCCATCATTATTTGTATGGATTGGTAATCTATAGTTTATGACCAGATTGAATGTTTTAGGAAAAGGGTGTGGTGTGTCCTTAGTGACGACACCGGATTTTCCTTTTTCGGTGAAAAGGAATACCATGCAATTCAGAATAGACTCATGGATAAGAGGGTATAGCTGATTACACATCAGTTAGATTTCCTAACCCTTGGTGTGGTCAATGTTGTGAGTTCCAAGTTTCTTATAGTGGTGGCAGAGTATGAGGATGTGTTTCATAAAGATGTTCTGGGGTTACCTCCCTATCAAGAGATAAAATTCTGCATTGATCTACACCATGAGACAACACGGATATCTGTACCAGCATATCAGATGGCTCCTGTAGATTTTTTTCAATCTTAGGGTGATATTGGAGGACTTACAGAGGAATAGATTCATGATACCCAACATTTCTCCCTGACCATCCCCATTTTTGTTTACTAAGAAGGCAGACGAGAGCTTGAGGTTGTGTGTGGACTAGCGGTGCTTGAATCAATTGACCATGAAGAATAAATATCCCCTTCTAAGGATATATGACCTCTTTTATTAGTTGATAGGGACTTGATGGTTCTCAAATTCTAACCACAGATCAAGCTATCAAAAGATGTGAGTACAGGATGAGGATATACAAAAAATTTCATTCTGATGTCACTATGGGCACTATGTGTACTTGGGGATGGCTTTTTCCATGACCAATTCCCCACCAGTGTTTATAGGACTCATGAACCATATATTTCATCCTTACTTAGACCAGTTAATGGTACTATTCATTGAAAATATCCTTGTGTATTCAGCATATGAGGAGGATCACATGAGACATTTAAGGATAGTTACTGACATACTTTGAGAGCATCAGCTTTATGAAAATATCTCAAAGTGCTAATTCTGGATTCAGGAAGACCACTTTTCGAGACACACTATCTTAATAGATGGAGTGGAAGTGGACCCAGCCAAGGTAGAGGAAGTTTTAGAATGAGATCCACCTATGATCATGATGGAGGTACAAATATTTCTTGTGTTGGTAGGCTAATAATAAAGATTTATACGTTATTTATCTATGATATTAGCACCAGTGACATATTTGACTCAAAAGAGGTAGCATTTCATGTGAATAGAATGGTAGCAACATGATTTTTAGTAGTTAAGGTAGAGTTTGAAGAGCACTAAAATATTGTTATTATCAGAGGAAAGTGTCAAGTATGTAGTGTTCTGTGAAGTATCAGTAACTGGGCTTGGTTGAATTTTGATAGAGAGGTGAGTAGTGATTTCCCATGGTTCTCACTAGTTTTGAATACATGAGAAGAACTACGTGACCCATGATCTTGATTTTGCAGTGGTAGTCTTCACTTTGATGATGTGCAGACACTACCTAATGGGTGAGTGATTTATCATCTACTCCAATCATAATAGTCTCAAGTATATCTTCTCTAAGAAGGATCTAAACTTGAGATAGAGGTGATGAATAGAGTTCCTCCAAGAATATGAATTTGAGATTATTTATACTCCTATAAAGGGGAACACGGTAGTAGATTCTCTCAGTAAGAGATTTAGTTCAAAATTTCTGAATGAATTGTCAGAGTTGTTAGCCTCATTGCAGTTATCCTTTATGGATGGAGATGGAGAAGATTACCTGCAGTAGAAGGTAGTCACCCCTCCACTCTTATATCGAGTTGGGAAGGAACAACTTGTGGATAATAACTATGAGACCCTACATGCTCAGATATCCATATGAAATACTTCTGATTGATTTTCAAAATATAGGGAGTACTTCATTCTTTTCAAAGAACACACAGTGGTACCAGTGACGTTGTAGGAGGAGGTTCTGAGGGATTTATTTACTTAACCTTTGGTGGTACATTTGAGTTTGTTAAATATGTACCAGGACCTATAACATCAGTTCTAGTGTCTAGGGATGAATAAAGTAGTTGCAAATTTTGTCTCTCGATGCCTTAATTATCAGCAAGTGAAGGCTGAGAACCATGTATCAAAAGGTTTATCTCAACCACTTGAGGTTCCATAAAGGAAGTGAGATGAGATATCTATAGAATTCATGATAGGTTTACCACATATATCTTGGAGACACAATTCCATCTGGGTTATCATTGACCGACTCACCATGTCGTCCCACTTTCTAGCTATCCGATAGTAGAGTTCAGTAGAGATCTTGGGATGTATCTACATGTAGGAGATATTTCAACTCCATAGAGTCCCATCAATGATTGTTTCTAATCATGATTCTCAATTTACATCATGGGTGTGTGAGGGATTATAGGAGGGATTTTCAACCCAGTTATGCTTCAACACAATGTTCCACCCATAAAATCATGTCCATATTTGGCAGACCATTAACGTTTTGGAGGACATGATGTGATCTTGAATGTTAGACTTTTTCCATATTTGGGAGGATCCTTCATTTCTGATTTATTCCTTTAGTGCGTGTATATTGAAAATACATGAATTTCCCAAAGAGCACATGGGAGTGGGAGGCTCAAATTCATGCTCAGTACCCACTTCTTTTTGAATAGCCCTTTTTTGGATTTTCAGGGATGTAAATCCCCAAGGTGGTGAGAATTTAATGTCTCTGATTTTATATGTATTATTTTTTTGATATTATATGGATTAATTTTGAGACTAGGAACTGAGACAGTGTGTGATTCTAAGCCCTGGTGTTCCCTGAATAAATGTTTGAAATATATTAAATATATTAAATATCACACATAAGTATTTTTCATGAAAAACTTAAATAACATCTAAAAGGATGCCTGGATCATAAATTCAAGGGAACCATTGTTTTCAAAATAGTGGTTTTACCCTAGTCACAACTTAATATTAGTCAGTGCAGGCCATTTGTAGAAAAACCATCACATACACTTAAATGAATAAAATAATTTAATTTCAAATAGTTGATGCAAAAATAACTGGATATTTAAATATATATTTTTGTCAGAAGACCTGGGTTAGACACATAACCCTGGAAGCTCTGGAGGATCTTTGGAGATATTATTGTAGAATCCTCCAAGACAAATGATGATGGAATCATGTATCAACGATCGATGCACAACCAATTCAACGGATCTAGACAACGATGATGAGAACAGTCAATGATCATTAGTGATTGAACTGAATACATGAAGGTAATGTGTTTTATTTAGATTTCTTTATTGTTCTTTATTTCTATGAATAACATGAATCAATCGACAAATAGATTGACTCAAGGATTGTGCAAATTACGGTATGTGATTTTATTTGTGGGGTTTTGATGGGAGATTAATCGTTATGATTATTTTTTTATTTTATTTTCTTTCTAATGATGAAATATTGAGGTTTACATGAAAATTGATTGAGGTTTGTTCCTCTCTTTGTTTATTATGTTTTCTCCCACGATTAATCATTCATTATAGTCATTATTTGTTTAGCCCATGACTCAACACATCCTGATCAATCAATCATTTCACACTGATTCTTGGTGAAATGATTTGATATTGTAGATTTGGTACCGACACAACATGAAAGTGGTGCAATGATGGATATAGAGAAATTCAGACCATGGTGGATCCCCGAATTTGTGTTCATTTGTGTGAAATGAAGAACAATTATTTGATCTATTTTGAAAGAATATCGGAAGAAAAAATGTGTTGATTTGGTGATGGCATGACTTGATGAGCTTAGATCTTCAGTTTCAAGACAAGGAGGATACCAGATCAAAGGCCGGAGTATCGGTCACGATGGGTGGAGGATGAACATAATTTCTAGAAATTCCTATAGAATACGGTGTGTAATCTAAGATAACACATCATGTGGGACCCCTTGGTGCCTGCTATGATTTTGGGTAAGAAGAAGGTGTCACACGATGTGTGACTAATTCTACACGGTGTGTAGTCCCACCCGGGTGACATTAGTGTGTATTTGGGAAGTACATAGACAAGGGGTGGCCTACACAACCAACCATCACAGTGTGTATTCCCCCACACAACATGACTTGGACCATATACATGGGTTACCCCATGTACTAGTACACGAGAATAGATACAAGGTATGACACCGTGTACTAGCACACAACTAGAGTACACTGGTGGGACCCTAGATGTAAGGACATGACGTGTAACCGCTTTATACCCTGTGAAATATCCTTCTACACAGATACAATTTGAATGACATTGGACATTTATAAGGGTATAATGTGGGGTCAAGGGACATGGAATGTAACCCTTCTACAACCAATGTAATCATTCATATATGTAATAGACCTCTTGTCCTCCGTATCTTGGAAATGTTTTGTTAGGGTTCATTCCCCTTATCCTTTTTCTGATAGTAGGTGTGAATCATTTCCTATTCCTAGCACTATGATCCCGTCAGTAGGAAATGCTGGATAGAGTTGTTGGAACCCCCTGAGAGGCCCATAGTTGGATCCTCTTTTCATATTTGTGCCATAGGTGGAGTTATTGGTATCAACATGACCAATACTACTAGACATCGATCCTATACATAACAGGTTAATCCAGATTGAGTTGTTTGTATCACCCAATAGATGTGGTTTTGATCCCCACATTTTTTATCATATTCACTTTAGACTATCAAAATATCATTCTCATGATGTGACCTGACAATCAGTACCTCTCAGATGAATGTCATCAGTGCGATCAGACTCCAATTGTGTTCTCCTGGTTGAGTGCTTCATCGAATATTCGAGCTGAAATCCTATGGCTTACCTCTAGAATGTGTGTATTGTATTGAGAATATTTGGATATTCTTGTTATATGTGATGTAGAAATATAAATATATAGAGCTTACTGTACATTCCTTTTTCACATTTCTTTGTAGTTTTATGGTGTCCTACGGAGTATTGTTATTCTCAACCCCGCACAAGCTTTGCTGCACATGTCGTGACTTGTAAAAATGATCAACCTTTTTATGAAGTCCTAGGAAGACCAAGACAAGATAGGGATTGGTAAGAAAAGATAGACCGAGGTATGTTTCTATGGCTTTCAGACATCTGTCCTAATACCTTTTTCTTACAGGTTGGACTTGTGTTATAGACTCTTTGTGGTTGTATTGTATTTGGACTTGTTTTACTTTACCTTAATTCCTATCATACTCTGGTTGTGGGATATAGATGTATGCATTGGTTTATTAGTGGTTTCTACATTTCATCATTTTTTTGGGATTGGATATGTGTTCTTGTGTATAGGTACATAGGAAATGACTCCCATGTTAGTGACATGCCTACTTGGTGCTAGTCACCAGCCCCTAGCCTATTGGAGGTGAGCTTGGGGAGTCATGATACAAGTCCCACTACGACGAGTCATGAAATAAATAAAATTCATGAAGGTAAGAGATATTTACAATGATAAAAATCTGAACCCTTAACCATTCCAATTATAGGATCACCCAGAGAACAATCCCTAAATAGTACATGATCACATCCGGAATTATACATAAGCCACCTATGAGAGGTTGGTGGAATGACCCCATTAAGATTAGAGTAAAATGGTCTACTCCTTTTTAGATTAGTATGTTTTAGGATTCTTTATATATTACTTGCAATAAAAATATCTCAATATACAATATATTAAAAAATTTTAGGTGGATGAGATAAATAAAAATCCCAAAGAATTTCACCTACCATGAATTCCATAGACACATAATCTATGAATGCTTCATATTGAAGGACTATTTCTAAAAATTTTTTAGATTAAAGCATAGTGGAGTTAGGTTATCCATAGAATCATGTTATATGTGTTTCTACTTATTGGATGGTGATATAGGTATAAAGGGTTGGAATATATATTTCTTGAAGAAGTGATAAATTTAGATGATTGGATTTATCAAAAATCAACTACTCGAGCCAATGAGATAATTTATCTACTGCTGAATCATCCATAATCCATTATAGAAAGTTCATCCTCTATAGTGTCACCATCGGCTTCAAAACACTATTGAGGTTGAACAAGTTAATCCTTATGCACCAAATCAAATATAAAATCCCTAGAAATTCCAAATCCATCTCTCCCCCTCTCTCACTCTCATGGAATTTCCAACTTTTTTTGGAGAAAAGTATATAGTATAGTAGGTCTAAGAGGAATATAATGACAAGGAATAAATGTATTATTTTTCCAATTCCATAATATTGGTAGATATTTGTAAAAATCCCAAGGATACATCTTTCTTACAAGATCCAGCATAAGTTCCCCATAGATTCTCCCTATCTAATGGATATGATTCAATAATTAACAATCATGATTAGGGTTATTTCCATTAAAACATTTTCTATTATTTTGAGATAATACTGAAATCATTGCTCTGAGATCAGAAGGAGTGGCCATTCATAGAATTATTCTATAGTATTGATATCTATAATATTTGGCTAGATGATTTCATGGTTAGGCTACTATTAACTATCTATTGGTAGAATTTTGGGTGTGCTTTACAATGAACCTCTATCATAGTTAGCCTGGACATCCACATTTCCATTCAATAAATGACCCCTCAGGAGAAAATTTCCACCCCTAGAAAATAAGTACAAATTTCTTAATAACATATACAGTATTCCAGATAAACTATTAAACCTAAATTCACTTAAACTATCGAATTCAATTTGTGAGGAAATAAATTGAGGCTCAGAAGATACCTATAGAGATTGAGGTCAATGTGGTTTCCATAGAAGCATATCATAAAGAATAGTATGAGTGTAAATAATTTCATACCATATCCTCATCCATAGGGAGGTTGTGGGTGTAGTAATACATGGCCACATACACCACCTTGATGACTTAGAAATGATCAATTGGGTCGATGTGCACTGATGATTAGTGGATAATGGGTTTGAGATCAATATTATACATAAATGGATAATCCACAAAAGGGTATATACATAAAAAAATCTAGTCCCATAAAACATTAAAATTAATTTATATTATAAGAGTGAGGAGAATCCACTTCACAAGTCTTGTCGAAGCTCCATTTCTGTGATATTTAATTCGGTACTATATTTTTTATAATCTCACAAGATACTTATCATAACACCATAGTGGGGAGGCCTTGTATAAAATTTCTTTCACCAATCCCCTGATCATATCATCAGGGCCAAAAATAATCTCTCAGTGGTAATGTAGGGAAGCTTAATGATGATTCTTTCACCCAATAACTCATGTGAGACACATTACATTAATGATGGGTATTATAGGAGGAATGGAATGTCAAAATAGGTTAAAATAGTTCACCTAGATCACTTTATACTCATATGAGGGACATGTGAGTAGAAATCTTAAGGTATATTCTTCCAAAATGTGTTGAAAAGTTTGCCTCATTCTAATCTATCAATGTCTAAACTATATATTTTAGTGATAATGAGTGATTAACTTATGTTTGATTGAACCACAATATTTCAACAAACTAAGTGAACCACATGTGAAAGTATATCAAGGGTTTGGGATATTACATTCCAAAAATATGTTTTTATAGATTCTGATTGTTAGACAGACACTTTTGAGAATTATTATCCTATAAATAAATGTGATTACATGTCGAAATTTATAGTTCCAAATGAGTTGAACTCCCACTATAGTACTCAATATTTTGATGGGTATGCGATTGGTGAAGCCACTATTTCCTTTAAAGAGGTATTTTAAACAACCATCGATGAGATAATAATGGAAAATCTTTAAACATATAAGGATTTGAGGCCAGAATTAACCAGGGAAGTCATAGATCCATGTTAATAGGAGTGGTACATCAAGTTATAGGAGAAATTATATGTTATATTCACATGGAACTATAGGGACATACCTATTCTCAATATTTATGTCATTATCCACCATATAGATATTCTCATTTGTTATCATGAAAATAATGAGTTTCCTAGGAAAATGAATCCCTCACAATGTGCCATGGTTGATGCTAAATTTGATAATTTGACCAATGAAAAAATTATTAAGTAGTTATATTACCATAATTGGCTATCCAATATTTTCCCACAAAATAGGAAGAACAGATAGGGTTTATATCAAAATTTTGTACCTTAACTACCTATACATTAATGAAAACTTCACCATCCTAGTCATAGAGTTTCAGATAGATATATTTCAGACCCTATGATTCATTGACTGATACTATTGATACAATAAATCTTGATATCCACCAAAAATTAAGTAGTCACTATATTTATGTTGACCCAGGGAATATACAATTATAGGTTGATTCATTTTGTATGAATAATTTCAAAGAATCATGTGTGTGGTTTATGAACCCCAAATTCAAGAATCCTCTTAAAATAAAGGTGTAGTTCAAAGTGGATGATTTGGTGGCCATAAAATTCCAATTCTAGGTGAGGGTCCTAGGTTTCATTGGAAGTGGTCAGTCCCATGATAAATAATTGACTTTAATCGATTTAATATGATAAATACTAAATAATGGAATAAAGCTTCCAAAAGATATTCATATAGGTTATCTTTTCATATTAAATTTATAATTAATTTTTATAAATAATAAATACCTTCACTTTTAATTATTTCTTCTTTGTCTAATTTATTCAATACATTCGCCGCACTATCATAATATAGAATTTTCAAAGTGTATAATCATTCTAGAGATATCCACACATTCTACATGAACCATAAAATGCCTTTAAATAATATTTATGTGTTAGCACTGATGATTCAAACCACTTGTTCCATTCATTAATGATTACAAAATGTTATCATGAAGGTTTTTGTCTTATTATCCCAAGGAATGAGAGAGATAGGGAGGATCATTATTCTCTATTTTGGATAGTGTTCTTGAGAATGTTCTCTCTTATCCGGAGATAATTATCTAGAAAGAAATGTTCTGAACAATAAATCATATAACCCTATTTATGATATAATCAGTTTTCAATACATACGATAGAAATCCAATTATCTCAAAACACCCTTTATCAATCTCCTAATTCTATGTGAAACTCACATCAATTATTATTATTTATATTTATTATTATTATTATTTCATTAATGTATGAAAAAAATAAAATCAATTAATTATAATCTCATAAATAAATTAATTAATAATTATTTAAATGATATTAAATATATAATTCCCATCATACCCTTAACTTGGTCTGTCTGTCCCCCCAAGAATTTATCAAACCCTAAATAATAACAATTTATTTAAATATATAATATTCACTGTATTATTCATTCAATAAATAAATAAATATTTTATCCACTAAACTACGGATTAAATATTTGTTTAATATTCAACTAACATATTTCTTATTTCGAATAACTAGTGAATGAATATATGAGATCAAAAGAAAAAAAATAATTAATATTCTTTATAAAAGAATAATAATATTTCTTCTAATATTGAATTTAAATTGAATTTCACTAATGTTCTAGACACACTCAGTTGGTGAACCTATACGATTCTATCTCATTGGAATTAGGTTAACTAGGTTAAAGTAAAGGATCAATGTATAAAAAAATGTCAACGAATCCATATAGATAGATGTTAATGCCACAATGATGAGAAAATCTTATTGATGCTTAATGTTTAATATAATATATTTATTTTGATTTGTCAGCAAGCATGTTGAATTACTTGTATCATCAACCTATATACGTAATATATATTTCTATGATGTTCTAAAAATAAACATTTCAATAAAACCTCTATGGAAATGAACTAAATCAGATAATTCTATTCTAATCAATGATCCTGAGTCATAATTTAAATATCCTTTCTTGACTTATTAATTAATTTCAAATAAATCATTACAAACCCTAGGTAACATACCTCCCAACAATTATATGTTATCATAGTTTTTTCCATACATCTAAGCAAATAATTCCGGATATAAGTTAATAATAATATCTAGTATAATAAAAAATACAGATGTACATAGATAGGAATATATAATGACACATATACCCTATAAAATTTATATAAGTGGGTCTTCTATCATAAACTCCCCTTATATACATTACCATGTGTGAATATCCTGAGAATAAGTTTCAATCACATATGTCACCACAAAACCTAATATCCTGTGTAATCTATGTTCTATCAGATATATTTCATTTGACCATAGAACATATTTAAGAGTATTATTATAGAAATAAATTATTCTCATTATTTTAAAGAACTATTATGTTTATTTGATGATACAGATAATCTAAAAACTTTATCATATTAATGTTATATAGAAGACAAATTTTCAATTGATAAGATAATTATTAATAATAAATAATGAGAATATATAGACAATAAAAATTAAAAAGTACTTGGTTCTTGGGCATCAAATCAAATAGAAACCCACTTCAACTAGAGATACCAACTAATGAATTTAAATCTTATATCTCTAACATTAAGAATATTCTTATTTTTTAAATAAGTATTTAGTGAAGGGGTCAACCAAATTATACTTCATGGAAACTCTGCTAACTTTGACTTCACCCCTTTGAGTAAAATACCTTAAGTGGTGATAATTCTATAGTATATTTTTTTTCTGTTACTGAGAACTTAGCTCCTTAGAAAGGGACACCACTATAGTATTATCACAATACAATGTGACAGTGTATTTACTTTTATATAGTGCATCAAGTTTAGAGAAAACGTTCTATATACATTGTACTTATTTTTCTAAATCAAAAGACACAATATACTCTGAATCTTCTATAAAATTAGTGACCACTATCATCTTTGAGATTTTCCATCTCACAGATCCTATATTTAGGGTGTATAAATTTATTGACTATGATTTGATATAATTTTGATATATTTGGAAACCAGTATATGTGTATCCCCAGATAAATATATCTCTATCTCCTCCATAAACTAGAAACACATCTTTACCATCTATTATATAAATTTAGATAGTATTTACTAATATCAAATGATTTTCTCCAGATCTTCATGATATATTCCTAAAATGATCAAATTATATGCAACATAAAGCTATATGAATTTCATGGTATACATAAATGATCTTATCGCTAATGAAAAAGGTATATTGGTGATCCTATGTATCTCTACATATGTCTATTGACACATTTTCTTAGAAATATTTAGACCATGTGACATTGGTAAAAATACCCTCTTAGATTATTATACATTGAATCCCATTAGTATCTGGTTAATATAAATTAACTGAGTTAGTCTAAGTGACCTCATTGATCTATCATGAATCATTATGATCTCCATAATACATGTTGCTTCACCTATATCCATTATAGTGAATCATGTATTCATCCATGTCTTAAATGACTATAGGACCAATATCTTGTTTCTATATAGTAAAATTCCATCAATATATACTACTATAAAAATGAATTAACTCTCACTCAACAACTCATAGGCATAGGAATCATATTAATTAATTACGAAAGAAAATTTTCTTTTGGATTCATCAAAGTGAATATTCCATGATCCTAGTTCTTGTATCAATCTATAAATAGATATTTTTAGGTTTCCAAATATACTAACATCATTTGGATTTACCAACCCCTCTAATTGTACCATATAAATATATATCAACCATAAGGACTCCACTAAGGAAAGTGTGTTTGAAATTAATTTTAGAAATCTCATAATAATGGTATTCTTCCATGGAATGAAACATTATAATGGATTTTGGCATATAAACTGGTGAAAAGGTTTTTTCATACACCAATACATATCATTTATGAAACCATTTATCCATTGGTCATTTATTATAAGTTCTAACATTCCCTTCAAAATCTATTTTCTTATTGAATAAAAAGTTTCAGAAAATAGGATTTACTTATGCTATAAGACTATCTAGAAACCAAATGTAGTTCTAGTATAGTGAATATATCATATAATTAATGGAGTAATTCCATATATTAACTTCTAAGATACTAAATCCTCATAAGTTAGAGGTTCATTATTAATAACAAATAATGAGTCACTATCCTTGGAGATAGAAAACGATCTCTTTGGTTCTTTATGAATTTTGGTTCTCCTACATAGAACATGTGTCTCCATAACAATATCATCCATGGGGTCTAGATAAATATTTTCTATTCCAACTCTTGTGAATCTTTAGAATTATGTTTTTTCAATTTTGATCTCTATCCCAATATCACTTTAGGATATGTTCTCCCTATAAAAGAATATGTCATGTATTTATACTATTTAATTTATGTCTTAGAGTTCATATGAATAATATCCAATTTTAATTTGGATATCCTATAAATATATAGTATATTCCATGATGTTCTAGTTTCTTTCCAAATATAACCATAAAAAAATACTCTATAACACCATACATTAGTGTGTAAAAAACTAGATTTATTCTTAAACATTAACTCTTATAGAATTAAATCTTCTAGTTTAGTTGGAATTTGGTTTAGTATGTGTTCCATGTACTATAATTAATTCCCCCAAAAGGATAATTGATGTTATGCACGACTCATCATAAAACTCAACATTTATAATAAGTTTCATTTCCACCTATCAATAACACTATTTTAATATGGTGAATAAAAAAGTGTGAGTCAATATAATATCTAAAACTTTATGAGATAGTCAATGAAATATTGGTCATTATATTTCCACCATTATCCAATTGATATTTCATTGTCTTTTTTCTAAGATGATTATTTTCATTATTCTTGACATCCATAAATTTATAAAAAAACTAAGACTTATATCTAATTATGCAGACATATATTTATATACTCAAGTTATTGGTACAAGTAATGAACTGTGACTATCCACATCTATATTCAACTTGAAAAGGTCCACAAACATCCATGTGAAATAACTCAAGAATATCTAAGTCCCTTTCATCCTTTCTATCAAAAGGTGGATTCATTTTATTCTTCATAAACAACTATTACACATACCTTGTGGTTCAAATTAAAAGGAATATAAATACTCATCTTGATATAAATTTTTCAACATCATGTTCATTATATAATGATGTTGGTGATTTCATAACTTGTTGTGAAGTAATTCATGTGAACTTTATTCATTATCGACTATAAAAACATGGTTTTAAAAATATTTTATATAAAATAAACTATTAATATGTGTTAGTACATAATCAATACACTCTTTATAAATGTTTTAGTTTTTATTCCCAAATATGAATAAAAATACATTCATGATTAAAATAGACATATATATAATGAATCTAGTAACAAAAATCACATATAATAGTTATTGAAGAATACAATAAATCATGTTAGAAAAAATAAGATACTAGTATCATTGAGTAAACACAGTTATTCATGCTTTGTTCGCAGCATGAAGATCCCCGTCTATTATGAGAATCCATCTTTTCAGGTATTTATATACATATTTTACAACCAAAATAAATAATTAATAACTAACTATTGGAAATGGTAGTTTATAATTTATAGAAAACCCATATAAAACTTCCCAATGCTTCTTTACTAGGGTGAAGTTATTCTAACAGTGAATCCTTGTGGTATATGAAACAATGAAACGTATTTTTCCACAACCATCAATTGGATCATATACTTATTGGTTAGGTAGTGTAAATAAGACATGTATTTGAAACTATTATTAGGGCCTTCCTTCTTTCTGTTACTCTTGTTCACCATAATCATTATAGGTTTTTTAATTAGTTTTCTTATTTTCTTAGAAAATATGTGTAATAAGATTCATGAGTGACTTCACAATATTTTTTATATAATAATTCAAAACAAATCTAAAGAATCTATGAGGTTTTAATACAATCATGATTTTGATGTTCAATATATCTGGTAAATTAAAACCCAATATGTCTAAATGATCAATGTATATAGTCATCGTCACTACATGAGGTCTATATGATACTTATCTAATCATGAATGCGAATGGTTCCTTAGAAATATAATACCAATCATGTCTATATTTATCATTATAGATATCTTGGGGGAAATGAATCATAGTGTTTTCATGAATGTTTTTATAATGATTTTTGTGTTGCTTATTCATGGATGATGAAATTAAACATTCAAATTATTGGATATCATCCAAGTTTCTTATGTAGGTAGATATATATTACTCACTCAACTATTTACATGGATCATTAAGAACATGTAAATCCAACATATAATACTTATTTTTATAGAGTAGTTGATGCACAAGCACCTACACCAATCTTAGTAGTTACTAACAATGAGGAGATTTTTTTCTATAATATGGATTATACTAATAATTTTAAGTTCATATTACATTAAATTTTAATTGAAAAATTAAAATAAGGTGTTGGTTTAATTTATTGATTAATGAAATGTGATTTAATATATTTTATTTAGTAGTCTCCCATAATTTTGTGATTATCTAATATACTTCACCATTGGATTAGGATAATATAGTTCAATGGATATTCTAATGGAATAGATTCCTATATCCCTCTAAAAAAATGCATGAGAATTCCTAAACTTTTATTTGAAGTTATTTAAATATGTGGTATTTACAACTATATTAAATCCCTATTCTTTGACCTGCTAACTGGACTTCCCAATCTTGAAATAATTAATACGGATTTCCTCAACAATTTTCCCCTAGCTATAATATATTTCGTGAAGTTAATCAACAGTTGATATAAATTATGTTATGTCAACTGATTTTTTTTAAAACTCCTTGATAATTGAAATCCCCTTAATAGGATCTCAAATATACTTTGAACAATGGTTTAATTTTAACTCAAGTAATGGAAGGATATACCAACATAAAATTTCCTAGGGGATTTTTTTATTTTTATACATAAATATTATTTATTTTATCCTTTTACATGCTTGATAATATTATGTGGGGTTTATATAGTTAATTAACCATGTCTTAATAATATAATTTAATCCCAATCAATTTATTATATTCTATTTTAATTATTTCTATTTGATTTACATTATGTGACTATGTTTAACATCCATTAAACATGCATCTCATAAATCAATATTTAACCACACACTGGACATAAATAAAATATATATGTTGAAATATCATGATATTGCCTATATTTCAATTTATTGAGTTTATGATAATATAACTCTTGAACATAGGGGAATAAATTCTTGAATCAGGTGAGGTTCTTCTTGAAGTATCCCACCTGTTCACTTATATATATCCTTGGTTGGTTTCACATCAATTATGACATAGAATATCTCCACTCACTTAGTATATCATTTCTTTATATATTCTTACTCACGTACAGTTTAAGGGGAAAAGGGTATAGTTTTAAATAATAGAAATAATAGAATATTTGTCCCGTACATAGTAAATAGGATGGGTTGATACATATATTATAATTTAAATTTAATAAAAATTATCACAATAAACCATGAAATAATTATTAAATAAAAAAATACAACACATATATCTATCATGATCATGATCATTTAGGCATTTAATGAGTATATATTTATTACTAGCTATCATTCATATTAATATGTACTTTATTAAGATAAAATTATTGAATTAAAAATTAATTATATTAATAATTTATTAATTATTTTATATTAATTTTCTTTCTGAACAGTCATATAGACTCTAATCAATAATATGTATAAATAAATAAAAAAAATTATTTTAATTAAAAATTATTCCATAAATAGTGTGTACTGATAAGATACATAGTGTATACTGATAAGAGATCAGGAGTTTACCATTTTGTTCGGTCTTTAATTTAGTTTGGAATTTAACATAACATGTATTGTAGGTAATATGGTTTATATCATTTCTCTCTACATGATGTTTACTATCACTCACATGATATGTGAAATTATAAGATATGACCCTTGTTGTATAAAGTATACTTACATGAAATGTATTGTATATGGCTTTCCATGATGTTACATGGAATGTAGTTCCATTAGTCAGGGAATGTAGTCAGCATAATATTTTTTACTGGACAATAAACCATTAAAATTTGCAACATGTACCATAAGTAGTTCTTATAAATTACACATTATGTATTATTTCCTTAAATTCCATGTAGTTACCATATAACACATAAGTTAACTAATTTAAGACATTAATATCAAATAAACCACTAAAAACCACTCTACTCGTGTCATGGGAAAACCATGTCACATTACACGTTCAATAGCTACATGTTATGTAGTTTTCTTTAATTTTCCAATTAACTTTATATAAATGGAATTAATTCACAAGGAAACATCCTTTTTTTGTGTGTATTCAATGTGAATGGTAATTAATTACATGATATGCACAAAAAATTTTATTTTTGGTATTCCATTCTTTGGTTTTCTATATAACACCCCAAGTGGTTTGTGTGTTTTCTGCAAGAATATTTATTTTTAACACAATTTTTATGCTATATAAATGCTATTTAGTCATAAGTAGACCTTATTTCTCAGTTTTCATCAAATTAATGTCGTAAAGATATTAAATGTTATATACATTGTCCACATAGGTTCTGTGACACCCATAGGGCTAGACCATGTGGGGTTATAAGATGTGTTCCCTAGTTATATGTTGTATAACTTAATCAAGCCACATACCATCTAGAATATAAATACATGATGTAAAATGATACTATGTACAATTCTTCAATAGAATGTATTTTTATTTATAGATTTCATACAAGTATCATGAACATGGGTACAAAACATAAACATTTTAATTATATGTTGATTATTCATCATGTATTTATATAATCTATAGCTCCTTAAAATGGGATATTTATGTATTATTCATATATTATTGCATGATTATTTTTCCTTTGAAATTGAATTCTGGTTCTATTTAAATATTTAGATTAAATTACCAAGATAAAATTGAAGTGAAAAAAATATTTATGTGCAATTTGATCAAATAATAATAAGTAATTATAATTAAATATTTGATCACTCTAAAAACTTGATGATTCTAAAGCATAATAGAAGTAGTTGGGTCAGTGCGCACAAATTTCTTTCCATCAATTTCATGGGATAGAATCTCATAACTGGATTAAATAATCCACAAAATATTAGAATATAGTATATTTAACATATAATTTATAATTAAATTGTATGAATAATAATTACAATTGTTTTAAATTATTTCTATGTTTACAAATTGGTTGACAAATCTTATCATACCATCATTGGGTCGACAAATCCATGTGTAGAATCCCTTTAGCAGTATACACATGAGCTCTAAAATCCTCAAAATTCTGTCATATTCCCTCCTGGAGTTATTGTGGAAAATTATAACCACATGGATAATTCTTTATTGATTTCCAATAATAATCACTTCTTAGATTGAAGGAACCTATCTGGTTCACTTGATGCTTTAGAAGGAGGTGGTGGGTCGATGATCTTTCTTTAGAGAGTTCATGAGAATTTTATCTCTAATCTTATGATAATTATCGATAGATAAATATTATGAACATACAATCATCTAACAATTGAAATTTTATAATTAGATTTGTATAGTTAGGTTATAGAATAAGCTACTCCATAAAGGCCCATAACCATTATGTTAATTCTAAACAAACCCACATCGAATAAAAACAATATTATTATTAAATTTTAATTAATGTGGGGAAAAATCATGGATTATTTTAAAATAATTTCTTAAATAAATAAATTTATATTTATTTAAATTAAATTAAAATTATCATCCCCCTGGACCCTTAACTTGGTCTATCAATCCTCCTTGACATTTATTGAACATTGACCATTAAATATTTATTTTTAAAAATAAATGTCACTTTATTATTCATTAAATAGATAAATATATATTATATTCACTAATATCATGAGTACATATTTATTAAATATTCAACTCACATATTTATTCTTTAGAATAACCTGTTACTAAATCTACGCGATCAACATAACTTGTATAATAATTATTACTTGAAATATTCTTATAATATTTATTATAATATTAAATTCAAATAAAATTTTACTAGGGTTTTAGATAAAAATAATGTGAGGCCCATTAGGCTTATTTCATATCAAAATTAAGCGAGATAAAATAATTTACAAGATTAATGTTTAGAAATATATCAAGGCACCTATTGAGAAAAATTCTAATGTCTTAATGACAAAAAACTCCAATGGTTAGTTGCTGTGTAATATAACCCCTTTATCTCAATATATAATCATTTAGGTTGTATTTTTTATTGTCATCAAACTATATACTTGATATACCTTTTTTCAAATTCCCGAAATGAACTCTTTGAAAAAACATACATTTCCAAGGACTTAATCAGATAGTTCCATTCTAATAAAAGGGCTTGAGATATCTACCTTCTCTACCTCAGAAGGAAAAACTATTTTTTTGACTAGATCATTAATTTTATATCAATATTTATGAACCAAATTTAAGCTATCATGACGTGATTATATGTCATCATGTTTTTGTTTCAATCCCTTTTTTTGTGAGACTCAATATATACATCAATAATAATCAAAAGTTTTAAGAATAATACACATGTGTTGATCCATAAGCTCTACATATTAATTTTCTATTCCTTTTGTGTTGGAAATCAAATAATATTTATTAAAAATATATTTACTAAATCTTTATGTAAAATATGTTTTAGAATGTTTTTTGATAAAACATTATGTTTTACCATACATAGAATAAGTTCTAAAGTATTCAGATATAAACATTAACGTTATTCATTATGATTATCAGAATGAGGATGTGACAAAAAAAATATTGGACTCATCTTTATCAGATCTATTGTTATAATGTTTTGTCATCTTTCATATTGAAAAAAATGATCACACTGATATTGGAACTGATAAACATCAGACTAACCCTCATGAATATTATTGTATAGTTAAATAAGTCCATTAGACTGAATATTTTTATAATCATAATATAGAAAAAATATTCATAATGTATGAAAATAATTTTACACTATAATGGTGTAAACCAATATGATGTCAGGCATTAGTTACTTCAGGAAGTCGTGAGCTATCAAGTGTTATGTTTCTGGTGATGTTTCAACAATCTTAGAGAAATATGATCATTAGGAGATCAATATGACCATTGGAAGGATGCCTATAAATACCAGTTCATTTGAAGAGTTTGGAGCTGATCAATTACATTCTCTCTTGAATTTTTGAAGGAAAACTCAGTGTGAAAAACTTGTTCTTAATCATTGTATTTATTTAGAGAGTAGTCTTCTTAAGGAAACCTTGTTAAGTTGTATACTGAATAATTGTTTTGTTATTATTTCTACATCTAATCATTATAATGATCAAGGGATTTTGAGCATAGAAATATAGAGAATCTGATCAATGGGAGTGAGGGCTACCAAGGCTAGGTAGATAGAGTTCAATATTCATATCAAGGGATTCTGAGGATTGGAAGACAAAGCCATTATGATCATCGTATTGAGGGATTTCCTTGGTAAGGAAAGATAGACCTTGCTGTATGTAAAAAATATTGGATACCTTTATTCTAGGTTATAGACTACGTTTCTCTTAAGGATAACAAAGTTATCTTTTTAATATCTTGAAAGTAATTATTTATTTATTTAGCTATTGATTTATTTGTTTCTTACATGTTTATATTCCACTGTATATTTTAATAGAAAGTGAAACATTTTTTTAATCTATAAATTATATTAGTTTTATCTGTATTAATTAAATTACAATAATAACAATACTTTTTAATTAATCATACCCATCTTGATTATGATTCACATACTCTAATTAATCAGACCCATCATAATTCCGATATTTTTACTTTGATTTAATCGGACCATTGTCTTATTATGATTCAAGGAATTTTTTTAATTGGATAGAGTCAAAGTCTAATAACATAATTAAAGTGTTTTTTGGATTTGTTTAGTTTAATTATTTTAATACTTGTTTTTAAAACTACAATTCACCCCTTCTTGTAAGTATAGCCATATAGGCATATTCTTATGATCCTAATTAGTATTATAAATATTATAATCCAATAATTAGTATCAAAGCTAAGTAAATAGATTAATGATACTGATATAAATAATTAGTATCATAGAAAATTTTTTCTGCACATATACATGATAATGTTTTACTTTCATAACTATTTCATGTTGTGGGTGTTTTGTTATAAACTTTTTATTTATAAATTTTTTGTTACAGTAATATTTTTTATAGAAAATAATATTTATTTTGTATTAAATATAGAATTATTGGATATTAGTTCTATAGATAAACTCAATTCTAACATAACTCCTATTTTTATGGTGTTGATTATGAGTACTGGAGGGATATGATGAAGAATTTTGTTATCAACAGAGGAGTTGAAAATTTTTTAATGCTCACTAGAGATTAAAAAATTCTTGATAAGGATGAAATAGATTTTACTCATCATGAGAAATAGGTATATCAGTTAAACTAACGAGTAAGGAATAATTTTTTATGTTATATTAATAAAAGAATTTATAGTCGTATTTCTTCTTGTGAAGCTTCCAATAGTATTTGGAAAAAACTTGAGGTCACACATTTTGGTACACCTAAAGTTGTTGAGACTTGTAGATATATGTTAAGAGTAGACTACCAATCCTTTGAATTCTTACCTATTCAATCTATTGCATAGATGCATCTGGGATTCATGACTATTATAAATAGTTTACAATTTATTGGATAGAGATGTATAGATGATGAAATAAATGTGTAAAAGATAACTGATATCATGCCTAATGATTGGGAATCTAAGAGAACTGCTATTGATGAGACTATAATGACAAATAGTCTTACCCAGGATGATATTATTGGTAAACTTATATACTAAAATGGTAGAATCAAGAGATATGTTGAGAAAAAAAAATGATGGTGTTTCCTTTTCTTCAACAACTTCCTTGCCTTATAAAGTTAAATCTTCTAAAAAGGTTGTTAAATCTTCAAGAAAAAATAGTGTAGTTGTTTAGATCAATTGAAGTGTTTTTTAAAATTCCGAGAATTAGTTAGAAAACTTAGATATAATGATTAATAAGATTTTTTTAAATATATATTAATAATATATATTTAAAAAAGTTCATAATGATATAAGTGATAAGAAAATGAATTAATTTTAAATGCAAGTAAGAAATCTTGATACATGAGACCAGATTGTCCAAATATGAAGTGGAAAGATTGAAAAGAAAAGAATTTAGAGAGGAATGCCAAAAATTATTATAAATCAAAGAGTAAGAAATTTATTAACATTTCTAAAAAATGGAGTGCCACTAGAGGTGATTCTTCTGATAATTCATCTGATAATGATAGATTCAGATAGAGTAACATATTTATTTTTTCCAATGTACTTAAAGTTAATCTGTGCCTCATGGCTAATGTACAAATAACTTAAAACATTACCAATATGTCTCTATGTGATAATGATTCTAATGAGATGGATTCTATATCTCATTATGAATAATCTTCCTTAGTATAAGATAATATTTTACTTTTTTGTGATAATGTTTCCCATTTTGAAAAACTTTTAGAAAATAATAATTGTAAAATTTTCAAAAAAACATGATAATGCTAAGATAAAACTTGATAATAATGATACCAAAATAAATTTTAAAAAAATGAAATATCAAATCTCTCAAAATATCTTTTTGAGACTAATTCTAAGAAAGAAAATATCACTAAATATTTAGAAAAAGTAGTTTATAAGAAAAATATTTTAGAAACTAAACATAATTATAAAACTAATACTTTTTAGGATAAATATTTAGTTGTATAAATAAATCTGAAGTTTCAGGTTTGAGAAAACTTTTATCGAACTTTACCACTAGTAAGGGGTGTTTTGATAAAATTTACAAACAAATATATCCTCATGTTAATGGTTCTAGAATTTGTTATACATATAAAAAACTAGTTTTTAGTAGTAATTTCATTGTTCCAAAAAATTATCCTTTTTACACCAAGTTTCAAAGCTGTGGTCATTGGAAAAATAATTATTCATTAAATAATATTTAATACCTAGTATTTCAAAAATCCTATTTTTTAAATAAATTTAGATTCTTAAAGTTTTATTTTTGAACATTACTAGACCCAAGAAGGTTTGGGTGCTGAAAAGCTAATCTTTTTGTTTTCAATAAAATAAAAAAATACATTGTACAGGGATAGTGGGTGTTCTAAAAACATGAATAGAAAAAAATAACTCTTATATAATATTATCAAAATTTAAGGTGGAAAAGTCACTTTAATAGATAATTATATAGTAGAGATTATTGGTATAGGTAATATTTTTCTTCTTGGAAAAGCGCTTATTTAAAATGTTTTGTTTATTAAAGGTCTTAAGAACAAAGTTATAGGCATATGAATGTTATGTGATGATGTTTACCTTGTGAACTTTATAAATGATAAATTTTTAATACATTGTTCTAAGGATGAATATATTTTTTCTACCCATTGGCATGATATTGTTTACACACTTAACATAGCAGACATTATACACCAAGACTTACCTTTCGTAAGTGTAATGGAAGAAAAATACTTATCATGGAATAGAAGGTTATGAAATTGTAACCTTATAATCATACCTACTTTTACTATGAAAATACTTGTTAAGGATCTACTGGATATTAGGTTTTATTCTTCAAAAGTTTTTGATCCTTTTAAATATGGTAAAAACATATGTCTAGTTTTCAACATATTATTAAAGTCTCAAATTTTGATGATTTAATACTAGTGAACCTAGATTGATTTAGTCCTACAAAAATAAAGATTATTGGTGGAAAATACTATGTATATGTAATTAGTGATGATTAAACAAGATATACATGGGTTTATTTTAACATAAAGAAATCTGAAGAATTTTATTATTTTAAACCTTTTATAGAAAATGTTAAAAATGAGAAAACCCTTCCCTTGATAACTATTCATCGTTATCATGGTCTAGAATTATAAAATTATAATTTTTAAAATTATTGAACTAATAAAGGTATTGAACATAAATTTTTATCTCCTTAAAATCCTTGGAAAAATAGTTTATTTGAAAGAAGAAATTGAATTATTCATAAAATAACTAGAACCATGTTGAGTAAATACTCAACTGCTAAACATTTTTGGGATAAATCTGTTAACACTACCTACTATAATATAAATTATGTTTTGGTTATAAATTTTATTAATATAAATCATTATGAGTTTTAGATAGGAAGAAAACCAAAAATTTCTTACTTGAATTTTTTGTTGTTGCAATGTATTAATCTTGAATATTATAGATAACTTACATAAATTTTTACCCTTTTTTGAAATATGAATATTTTAATGTTATTATACAACTTATAGGGCATAAAGAGTTTTTAATAAAAATTATTGTACTATTAAGGGAAAAATACATGTTAAATATGATGAAATAGATCCTTTTGTTTTCAAATAACCCCATGAAATATCCTTTCATGTTATTTCTATATCTTATTTTCATCCTTTATAAGAAAGATCTTATCATAAGGATATAGCTCAAGAAATTGTTTCTAAAGTTATTTGTAAGGAATAATTTCATCCTATTATTGAAGAAAATACATTTAAAAGCCCAGGAAGTCAGTTTTTTCTTAGGAAGCATCCTTGTTAGAGTATCATTGGTGATGTTGATCAACTATTTAGGAATAGAAGTTACTTGCGAAATGAAATTTAATATCTAAATTTATTCTCCAAATTTGAAAATAAGAATCCTATTGAGGCTTTAGGTGATTATTGTTGGATTAAGGCAATTCAAGATGGAGTTAATGATTTTGAGAGGAATACTGTCTGATCATTAGTTGAACAACTATTAGAAACTTCTCTAATTTGAGTAAAATATTTTTTTTTGAATTAGTGTGATGAAGATGGAATAATTTTTAGAAATAAATATCTAATTATTTAAGAGTTTTATAATCAACAAGAAGTTATATATTAGGAAGAAAACTATTCACTAGTAGTAATACTTGAATCTATTTGAATACTTCAAGACTTTTTATCATTATGTAAATTTAAATTTTTTTCAAATGGGTGTGAAGGGTGATTTTCTTAATGAATATGTTTTAGAAGAATTTTGTTTTGAAAAACTTCTTGGTTTTGAAAATATAAAACATCTTAAAAAAGTTTATAAACTTATAAATATTTATATAGACTTAAACAAGCTCCCAGATCACGGTAAGATAGATTAAAAAGTTTTTTGTTACAAAATAATTTCGTTAAGGGAGTTCCATATCCAAAACTTTTTATATAAAATAAGATAACAAAAATATTATGATTGTTAAAATTTATGTTGATGAAATTATATTTGGATAAACTAAAAAATATTTAAATGATTCCTTTTAGGATCTTATGAAATATGAGTTTTAAATGAGTATTATGGGTAGTTAAAATATTTTCTTTTTTTCATATTTCAAAAAAACTAGAAGGAACTTTTATATATCTACATAGTTATATAAAATACCTTCTTAATAAATTTGGATACAAAAATACTTAAAGTATTAGTAATCCCATAGACACATCAAATACATTAGATCTCAATGAGGCTGGGAAACCAATTAATCAAAATATTTTTATAGGTTTGATAGTAAATTTACTATAATTAATATCTAGTCATCCTGATTTAATTTTTTATTTATGCTTATGTTAAATATATCAAGAAAATGTAAAGGAATCCCTCCCAAAGCTATAAAACGTTTTTTTATCTTAAGGGAACTATGGATTTAGGACCTTTTTATTCTTTTGGAAATGTTTTTGAAATAATTTTTATTTTTCAGATGATGACTTTGCTTTTTATAGAATGTATTGGAAAATCACATCTAGAACTTGTCATTTCTTAGTAGATTAGTTAGTTTCTTGGTCATTTATGAAATAATACCTAGTATAACCTTCCACTACTAAATTTGATTATGTAGCAGCTAGAAGTTTTTGTGATCAAGTGTTGTGGATGTAACACACACTCACTGAGTATGACATATGTTTTATAAATACTAAAATACTATGTGTTGACACAAGTGTCATTGAATTAAGTAAAAACCCAATACACCACTCTCATGAAACGTACATAGATATAAGAAATCATTTCCTTCAGTATCACACACATAAATAAGATATGATTTTACAATTCATCAAAACACAAGATCAAATTTATGATATTTTTACAAAACCTCTTCCCTCCAATATATTTTATTATATTAAACAGAATCTAGGAATAATCAACATAATTTAATCATTCATATCAACTTATTTTTTACCAATATACATACATTAAGATACTTATTTTAATAGGAGGAGTACATATGTTTATGTTTTAAAAAAAACTTTTAGTTTTCTAACACATTTCGTTTTTTTAAATTCTATCATAATGAGTTTTCTAGACTTATATTTTTTATAAAAGTTTCAGACTCATAATTGTTAAAATGATTCTTGGACTTTGAAAATTTTATAAAAATTTCTGGAAGAAAGTTTTATTACAAAGTATTCATATTCAAAAAATATAGTAATAGTTTCTTTTAATAAAACTATTCTCATTATTTTTCTTAAATGAAATCATTGTAATTATTTTTTATTTAAGAAACTATTTTATTTTTTATATAAAAAACTTTGGTATTTCATAATAAAAACCATTTTAATCAACTTAGTTTACAAAAAACCAGAATTAAATTTTATTTAACCAACGTATTTCTTTAATATGAAAGGTACTAATCTATTATTTTATGTTTTTCACTATCTAATTACGTTAGTTTTTTTGGTGTTTTTATATTTTATGTTTTAAAAAAAACATTTTTTTTTGTTTACAAAATTTTAAATTTTAACCAGATTCACACATAATTCAAATATTTTTTTAAAAAAATTCTCAACAATTCAAATTTCATTAAAAATTTCTTCAAATTAATTTCAACCATAAAATTAAAAACATTTTAATACCAACAATTGGATTTGTCGTGGAAGTTGAAACATTAATTAAGTCACATATATTAAAGAGTGGGACCCACCATCCCACATCATTTGTCTAATATTTCTGCTCCAGACTTGCTGCTGCCTTTAATTTTTCCATTCTAATAAATCCTCTTTTAATTTGATCTATTCGATTCAAAATCATTCTGATGGAGAAAAATGAAGTTTCTACTAAATGGTATTTTTTCAGAGAAAGGTTGATTGAATTAGATTTTATGTGAAATATAATTCAACTTTGAATATGATTTTATATTTTATAGGTTAGGAGTTAGTATGCGTTGAAAAGATGATGTGAACATTGATTTTTTTTATCCTGACATCGTTCATGATTTTTATGCATATTTTATTTTTTTATGAAATATAGTAAGGATAAAATTTCTTTCATGATGTATAGAAAAGGATATAGTATTTCATATAAAAAACTTGTGGACTTTATGGGAATACAATCTTAGGGAGAAGCATATTTTCAATCTCATAAACTCTCTAATAGTATTGTTACATTTGATAGATTAAAAGTTAATGGTTATTTTTATTGATAATTATGAGAAAATTAGAAACGCTTCCCATATTAAAACGAAAAATTGAGTTTTTTAATTATGGATTCAAGTATTCCTTATTCCGAGGAAGGAAGATCATAATAGACTAAATGTTTTAGATGTGTTCATATTGGATTATCCTAGTCAATATGATAAAGATTTACATTGTGATGTTTGTTATTATCATAGTTGACAATATCCAAACTAGAATTACAAAATCTATGGTCATAATGTCTTCTAATTTCTTAATAAATATAAAAGTGTATTGCATGAGAGTTTTCAAAGTGGAAAAAAAGTCATTTTTGATGATGGAAAATCATTCTTTCATATGGTACAATATGATGAATAGAATGAAAATGGATTTTGATGATAAGTCTACAATATTTTTTGAGAGATTTGTTTGTGCCGCTATGGAAGCTAACCCATCGAGAAAATTAGTAAAGGTTGGTAATAATATGAAAAATAATATTAAGACCTCCACACCAAAAAAGCAAAATAAATGAAAGAAGGTACTTAATGAAGTTTATAAGGAAGGGATGAAAAATAAATATGAAAAGAAGTTAGGAGATCCACAGTTCCTACTTGATCTCTCTAAGGACAAAGCCTTAATGATTCATGCTATTTATATGTTAGAAAAATAAGAAAAGACAATAAAGAAAAAGAAGATGTTTTTAGATGCTTAACATTGTGTGAATATTTTTAAGGGAGTTGAAAGATATTTTGGGAATGTACTTCTATCTATTTATCAAATAGATAAAATAATAACACAAGAAGGATTATTTTTTCAAGAAAAATCTATTGTGCATGATGAGATTCCCTCTGTGATAGATAAAGGAAAATAATAACTAGTTGGTGAAGAATCGACAACAACTTTTCAAGAAAAAAATCAGAACCAAAACCTAGAAAAACATATTTGAGAATAGCCAGATTTATCGAGGAAGAGATTGATAAAGAAGTTGATGAAGAGATTGTAGGGAAGGATAAAGAAGGAAAAGATAAAGAAGAAGAAAAAAGTGAATAAGAAGAAATTGAATAGTTTACTGAAGAAGAAGTTAAATATTATGATACGGAAAGGATGAAAATAAAACAGAATATGTTATTGAAAAAACTCAATATAATAATTCTTTATCTAAATCATCATAATAATTACACTCTAAAGCTAATAAAGAAGATAAATAAAAACTTTCTAAAGTAGAATCATTAGTATAAGAGGTAGAATCTTTATCTAAGAGAGTTGGGGTACATCAGAATTCCAAAAAAAAGGTTGTTGATAAAACTAACACCAATTTTGATACCAAGGAACTGTCTGATGACAATGAAGTTGATGAAAAGATAATTTCTAAACAAGCCAAAAAATTGGGTTCAAGAAAATAAAATATGAAGGTCATGGAAGATGATATCACAACAAGTATAATTAATCCTCATGATATTCATCATGAATAATTAGAATCACCAGCAACCACTGCATTGGATGGAGTAGATTCTATTTTTCATGCTTTGAAAATATGTAAGGGAACAAATCATTATTTTCCAAACCTAGAATCTCGATTTTATTTGATTCAAGAGATATTTAATTATAAATTATAATCGAACATTATGATAAAAGTGAAAGTTATTAGTCTTGAAGAAAAATTGAAATTTTATAAAGAAACTCATAAAACTCAGATAAATTTATTTAATAAAATTGTAAAGTGGTCTTATCAAGTTGATTTTGATAAAAAATTGTATCATGAGAATTTTAATGATGTAAATAATCTTATAAATGAATCAGTTGAATCCTTCATTCAGTTTTCAAAATACTTGGAGGATAGGTTGAAGTTTCTGGGGGAGTTCAGAGATACAACATATGATCGTACTAAGGAAGTTGAATCTTTGAAGAAGAAGATCTGAGATATGGAACTTGAAATGTCCATAATTTGATCTTGTGACGATGATGATTTTAGACTCAAAGATCAAAATAAATAATTTTATGAAATGTTTGGTTTTATGAATATATAGTTGAAAAGATATAGAAGGATAGACATGAGTTTAATAAGATCAATGTGTTTATAAAAACCTTGATGAATAATGACTGGTTTTATTTTTTAACGCTCATTATATATATTTTTTATAAAATATTGAAATTTTGTAATACAGAATCATTATTTTCATTAAATTATGATTTCTATGAATATTTTCTAATTCTGGTAAGATAAATGTTCTTTCATATTTTTATGAATTGTTAGTTAGTTTATTTTATTTTTTTGTATGTTTGTTTATATAAATTTTCACGAAACATCATAATTTTCCCCACTCTTTGAAAATCATAATGAGGGATAATTTTATAAAAAGAGTGGAAAATCATTATGGGGGAGGTGTTTTTACAAAAGGGGATATATTAATTTAAAAGGTATAATACAATCCTTAGAGGGAGATATTATCCCAAGGGGGAATTTATTGTATTCAAACATTTTTATCTCCATCATATTTAGAAGAGTTAAAACTCATGGGGAGTTAGGATTTCAAAGATTAAATATGAATAGGAAGTACTTAAAAGAAATAGACTGTAAAATTTTGAAAGGTATTTTTAATTTAATTCTTGATGTTTGTGATTTCCAAAAAGGGGAATATTATTGGGTTTGTTGTTTTACTTCTTTAAGAACCCCATAACACCCTCAGAGGAGAGGGGTGAATCCGGGTGTCAACTTTTTCTTCTATAAGCTTTGAATATTTTTCCCACATTAGAAGTGAAATTTTAAATCTATCATTCAAAGGAAAGTAAGGAGTTGACACAAAACTTTTACTTGGTCCACCATAAAGGGCTACGTCCAAGGATCATACGCCGATAGTGTGTCGGTCATACCTAAATCCACTAATCTTCACTAGTTGTGGAGTATAAGAGTTTGGTCACAGTCACTCTATGCCAGACACACTACCCTTACAAAGGTTTAGGTTTTTCTCACCGATTACCTTGGAACACTTCAGTAAACTCCCCCTATCTCACTGCTATGAGATCAGTCTAACTCATTTTATCATCTTGAAAGTTACTTCAATAGTTTGGCATTGAAGTCTTTGTCTCTGTCTAGCAAGAGACACTACTTGCATCAAATACTTGAGTAGATGCTCACTAAAATCCATGACCACTCAACACTGATACTCAAAAAAACCCTTTTGAAATACCCTTTTCAATGATCAAACCTTCGCAGATCTCTCTGCCTCGTAGAGTATAACCCTTTGTAGAGCTCACTGCCTTTGCAGAGCACAACCCTTCGTGGAGCTCGCTGCCTTGAAGAGCAACCTTCTTCACGAATCTCATTGAGCCAACATGGAACAACCCATCTTTGCAAATCTTATATGAATTAGAAACATTGAAATCATTCAAGACTTTAAAAGTATCTTCGTGAAGATTAAGATCACATAGAACAACCTGCTTGGTGGATCACCCCTTTCTCCATGATGAAAAAGATATACCAGGTTTATATCTTAAAATCTTTTGAAATGAATAAGGGTGGCCACTTATTTATAGGCACAGTCGAACATCGAGCTCCACTTCTTTAGGCGTAAAATCTGGATCATCCAAAAATTTCTTCCAAGTTCTTCTTCCATCTCTCAAAGCTCTACTGAAATTTTCAGTTCATAGAGCTCGACGTAACCGCAAAGAAACATCATCTCAAATCTCAATGCTTCATTTATTCAAAATCCTCATGCCAACCTTCATGAAAACCATGTATTTTCCATAAAAATGAAACATTTATTATAAAATAATACCTTTCACGAAGCTGAAAGATCAAATGATAATAATCGTAGAGCACACTATCTCAGTTCTTTAAATCTTCATGAAACACAAATCAATAAGCCCATATCTGTGAAACTCTTGCATTTGAAATAATTTCATAAGTTCAACAAGAAGAACCAATTTTAACAATGATTTCCATTCTCTAACTTTTGGAAAAAAAATTTGGCAAACACTGGGAAATGAAGTCACCTTAAAAACTGCTTTAGGATTGAACTATGTGACCCCTTCCCTTACAATCTCCCTGATAATACATGAGAGTATTGACAACAAAAAGAAACTAAGCTCCTTTTTCAGAAAAGAATAGTCTTTGTTCCAACAATATCCCTCTTTGGGTTTGTTGGAAATCTCTAGACAAATTCAATATATCACCAACCACTATCAGAACCTGATATGAAAGCATCAAATCATCCAACACTCTAAGTCTACGTGAGCAATGTTAATTATAGAAAAATAAGAGGGACAAAATGAACTGTGTTCTCATGTGTTTGATTGAAAGCTCTGACTGTTTCCTATTGACATCAAATTCTCTGACAACAAACCTGCAACCAAAGAAAAAAAAACATCACATCCTCCATATTTCATACTTGAATTTAGTTATTTCTCACAAATTGTCAATAAACCCAAAGACCAGTATTTAAACATTGTAGAGGTCAGAACATACTCCCCCTGGATCATATATACCCCATAAACCTACAAAAATTCTATATATAGATTAAAATAGTAAAAACAATTGGGAGATGGGAATCTCATAACCTCCTTATGCACTGGGATGTGGCTGAACACCTAGGTTCAACCGATATTATTCAAACATAGCCACTGACAGTGGCTTGGTCATAATGGAATCCAATTTCATATCATTTCCCGCATGGTCCATTTTGATTATTCCTTGTCCAACTTTTTCCTTGATGAAGTGATATCTAATCTAAATATTTTTCCTACAAGAATTCTGAATAAGATTCTTTGTAAGATTTATTCTTCTCTTATAATCATAGTAAATCACCATTGGTTGTTTCAACTCATCACCTATGTCAGTCATTTGCTTCTTCAACCAAAGTAACTGACTGCATACCTTGGTATCCAATATATATTTATCTTCAACAATACTAAGAGAAGTACTTTCCGATTTCTTGCTTAACTATCCCACACATTTCTTCCCAATATAGAATTATCCACCACTGGTGGACTTTCTATCCACTATATCTCCATTCCAGTCACCATAAAAAAATGATGATAGTTCACTGTATCTTTTTGCAGCAAAGTATAACCCATAACTATGAGTACCTTGAATGTACCTCATGATTCTTTTCACTACCTCCATATGTTCCTCATTTGGATTACTTTGAAAGAAGGCTACTAACCATGTTACAAAGACAATATCTGGTCATGTCACTGTCAGGTATAGTATGCTTTCTATGATTCTCCTATACATTGTGGGATCCACAGATGTCTCATCCTCATGCTTTCTGATTTTTTTCCAACCACAATCGGAGTCTCCATTGGTTTGTAATCATACATATTGAATTTCTTCAGAAGTTATCTTGTATAATTTTCTTGAGAAATGAAAGTGTAATCTTATTTTTGAATCACATGAAACCCTAAAAAGTATGCGAGTTCACCAATCATGAACATTTCAAAATCTGATTTCATGTGATTGAAATATTTATCCACTAATCCTTGCCTACTTCCACTAAAAATAATATCATCCACATATACCAATACCATAAACCGATCCTTTTGATAATTCTTCACATAGATATTGTGATCGAATCCTCCTATTTTAAACTAAAGATTAATCAAACAAGATTCCAACGATGAGTACCATGCCCGTGGTGCCTGTTTTAGGCCATAAAGAGATTTCTGTAATTTGCAAACATTCAGTTCATCATTTCCAAGCAAGAAAACCATGGGTTGTCCTATGTATACTTATTTTTCCAAAACACCATTTAAGATTGCTTTCTTGACATCCATTTGATAAAATTTATAACCTCTTTGGATTTATATGGAAAGAAATAACTTGATTAACTCTATTCCTTCAACTGGAGCAAATAAATCTTCAACATCAATGCCTTCGATTTGTGAGTATCCTTTACAAACTAAGCATTCCTTGTTTCTAACCACATTTCCATGCTTGCAAAAAATTTTCTTGAAGATCCACTTTGTACCAATCACATTGTGGACTTTGGGTCTCTTGATTAGGTCCCATGTCTGATTCTTATCAATCTGATCTAACTCTTCATTCATGTATTTCACCCATGATTCAACTTCTGAAGCTTTTTTAAATGAGGATAGTTCCACAACTGATATAAATGCTAATTGTTCATTATTCCTCATTCTCCTCATTAGTGTGGGTGTAGTCCAATCCCCAATAATGTTGGATTGATCAATTTATACTCTTTGTTTCCCCCTTTGAAATTTGACTAAATTCTCTCTGGCCATGGTTTCCTATTCAAATTCTTCCTCTGAGTCAACATAATGAAGTGTCTCTTGAGAGGTTTGTATATCCTCCTCTATTTATGTATTTTCATTTTCTCCATGTTCACATTCTTCAACATCTTCTATCACATCAGCATACGAATTTTTCAAAGTATTTGTGGTTATATATTTAATGATCTTAATTTTTTTTCCAAAATCCATCCCAAGAACTTGTCGAAACATTTGTAGGCTTTTATATTCATTGAGTATCCAAGGAAAATTCCTTCATCTGCATTGCTGCCATACTTCCTTTGATTTCCTTCTTTGTTTCTGTTGAAACATTTAATTCCAAAAACACAAAAGTATTTTAAATAGGCCTTCCTTCCGTGCCATAACTCATATAACATCTTCATCTCACCCATATAAATACCAGTTTAATTTTGAATATAAACTATATATTAAACAACCTCTATCTAGGAATACGACTCTCAATCAACATAGTTCTTGTCATGTTGTTCACAAGTCGATTTCTGTGCTAAAAAAATCCATTTTCCATGGAGTTCTCACATTAGATACCTCATGTTGTATCCTATGCTTCTCTAGGTAATTTTCAATTTAATGGATGTGTATTCCCCTCCATTGTCATATCACAACACCTTGATTATTCATCCAGTATCATTATCGGTGATTAGATGATATGTTTTCATGTAGTCAAGCACTTTTCATTTCCTATGTATAACGATTACACATGCCATTATACTTTAATAATATATGAAAAGTACTAAGTTCCTTTCTCCATGAGTTCTAGTAATATTTATTAGGCAACATATTTCAGTATGAATGTGATCAAAAAGATGGGATTCCATTTTCTTCTTTGGATGATATGAACTACAGACCAAATTCTCTTGCATGAAAGCATCACAAGGCTTTTCACATTCACGCTTAACGTTAGGAATATCTATTACAATATTTAGTGTTGATATCTTATCCATGACTTACTGATTTATGTGCCCCAATCTCTCATGCTACATGTTATTTTATTCTTCAACAGTCATGTAGAAAGTGTTTTATTTACTATCTACCCAATACAGGTTTCCTTTTGTTCTATATCATTTCATAAGTAAATTTCCTATCTTTCCCTTGATAGTGAACCCTTTCTGATTAAATGTAACTATAATTCCTGTGTCACAGAGTTGAATCATGCTGAAGATATTATGACGTAGTCCATCCACATAAAGGACTTCAATTTTATTTATATCCCCATTAACTAGTTCAGTAATTCCATTGTCTATGATTTTCAAAGCCCCATAATTACCGAACCGTACCATTCCATAAATCCTCCTCTTGGAATTCGTTAAAAAGGATATATTACATATCATATAAGATTAACAATCGCTATCCAGAATACAGGTTTTATTACTTTTTGTAGCTTTGAGGGATACCTCTGGAAGGTTGGATTTATTAATTTTCTTTATTTCCTTCTAGGATACATTTGATTGAGTGTATGAAACTGATGGCCTTTCAATTATCCCTTCCATGTACATGGGTTCTTCATAGTCAAAATCATCTTCCGTAGGATCAAACCTATTTGAAAGAGAAACACTATCATGTTGAAGAGCTTTGACTTGTCTCTGATTTTAGTATAAGGTGTCCATGTCACTCTCCTTCCTACAATAAATGGATTTATAGACAAAGATAGATCAATGAAAACAATATCCATAGAATTTTTTTCTTTTTTAATTAGTAGGATATGAGTTTCTTCTCCTCTATTGAACTCCTAGATCTGCCCCATTTATGTATCTCCTTGCCTCTACATAATATGACATAGTATGACCAAGATATCCACATAACTAACACTTTATGAGAGGAAATGTATTCTCTCTTCTATTGGTCCTCATGCCTTCTTCTTTGGGAAATTTGTTTGACTACCTGTCATTCCTAGAATCTCGAGGCTAGTCTTCTATTCACTTTTTAGTTTTATTTAAGGGTCACTTTTTCAGCACTTATGGAAATTTTTTAACATGATCAAATTTCATCTTGCCTTTATTTTGGCCCACTTCATTTACAACTTTTAATGTTTCAGCATCACAAAATATTCCACTGTTTCCCATGCGTGTGGTCATTGATCACTCAAAATATTTTCAACTCCATCAAACCCTCATTTTCTATCTACAATAGATCAACATTTTAGAACCTACCAAATTGTATTTTCTTATTTACTTCATTTGATCTTGATTAACTTTTGAGCACACTCCTAATTGTAACAAATTCTTATTCATGTCCCCCAACAGTTTTGGACTTCTCTTCTAGTCTTGAGGTAAGGTCATTGATGACATTTTCCTATTCTTCAATTCTAAGATTTAGTTCCACTACATCATCATCCCTTTCAAGGGTTGATGAATATACTTTCAACAGTTCTTCTAGTCACTCAATTTATTATTCATGATGATCAACACATTCTGATGATTCTTCCACCATTTCTGTACACTTATGGAATCTCTTAAAATTATTCTCAATCATACCAAAATATTCTTTATGTTGTATCTTGGGATCGACATTAGTTGTCAAATGTTCATCTATATATTCATTTGTTGATGGTTCTTGCTTTTCAATGGTACTGATCATGGAATCATGGTTTCCAATTTTAAATTCATGTTATTCTTCATTACAAAATGAATTATCATCATCTTCCTATTCATAGGAAAAAATCTTCTTCTATACATTCTTTCTAGATTTGAAGTCGCCCGTTTTGAAGAAACTTTTCTGAGGATTCTCAATGTTTTCATCTTTTCTTTCTTCATCTTAAAAATTTCTTGATCACTAATAGGAAATGAGCCTAACTTTTCCACAATGAAATAAATCCACATGTATCTTCCCTTTAAATTTCTCTTTTCTCTTATGGAACATCTTGGAAGTGAGGGAAATAATTTATTTTTCCTCATCCTCTTCACCACTTCCATCTTTTGAAAATTTTTGTTCTTTCTTGGCTTCAAAATCCATTTCCTTGCTCACTCGAGTTGTAGAATCATATGGATTGACTCTCATTTAATATTAGACTAGGATGCTCAGCAAATCATCCAAAGAGATTTTGGAAATTTCTCTTTCTTCAAGGGCTTACACCTTTTCATTGTATAGGGATGGAAGTCTTCTAAATATTTTCTTTACAATATCAATGTCTTTTATTTCTTCACCATGACCTCGAATTTCTCCAACCATTTCAGTAATTTGATTAAAGGAGTCTGTATTCTCATCAGGATGCTTCTTCAAATCATCAAACCTATTGTGTAGGACTTGTAGTTCCACCTCCTTCTCTTTTCTATATCCTTCATAAATATTTTCAAGTTTAACCCACATGGAATTTGCTAAGGTGAAACTCATCACCTTTTGATAGATATTATTAGAATGGGCTACAGTGAGTGCATTCTACGCTATAGCATATGCATCGAGAATTTTCCTGTCTCCATCTACCCTATTCGATCAGTAACTTGTATTCCTTTCACAGTAGAAAATATGACTTTAATTCCAAGAGATCATAGATGAGATCTCATTCTATTCTTACAGATCTGAACATTAATTCCACCGAAGAGGGGGACACCCCTGACATTGGCTGAATTATCTATGATGGTAATATACAAATCAAACTATAGTAACCTCTTTCTAATACCATTTGAAGGATCCTAGAACACCCTGATAGGGGAGGGGTGAATTAGGGTGTAAAATTTTTCTTTTTTAATGTTGTAAATTTTGTTCCCACATTGGTAGGAACTTGTTAAATCTATCAGTCAAATGAAAATAAGGATATGACATGACAATTTTACTTGGTTCACCATAAAGGGATACGCCCACGGAGCATACACCGACAATGTGTTGGTTGTACCTAAATACACTAATCTTCACTAGTTATGGAGTACAATATTTTGGTTACAGTCACTCTGTGCCAGGAACACTACCCTTAAAAAAATTAAGGGATGAATCACCGCTTCCCTCATAACACTTCCTTAAACTCCACCTATATCACTTCTATGAGATAAGTCTAACTCAATTTATTGACTTGAAAGTCTCTTAAATAGATTGGAATTGAAGTATTTGTCTTTATCCGACATGAGAAACTACTTGCATCAAAGTCCTAAGTAGATGCTCACTGAAATACCTGACCACTAAACACTGATACTCAAAATAGTCCTTTGGAAAGACACTTCTCAAAGCTCAACACTTAGTAGAGCTCTATGCCTCGCAGAGCACAACCCTTCACAGATGTCACTACCTTCGTAGATCACAACCCTTCACAGAGCTCACTGCCTCAAGGAGAAACCTACTTTGAAAAGCTCACGGATCCAATGTGGAACACCCCATATTCTTGAATATCATATGACTTAGAGGCATTGGCATCATTCAAGACTTTGAAAGTCTGTTCTTGAAGCTCAAGATGACATAGAACAACTTGCTTCATGGAGCACCCTTTTCTTGGTGAAGTCAAAGTGTTCCTGAATTTTCTCTCTAAAAATCGTTTGAAATGAAGAGAGGTGGCCAATTATTTATAGGCATAGTCGAATGTGGAGCTCCGCTTCTTCTAGTGAAAAATATGGATCAACCAAAAATGTCTTCCCAGTGTTTCCTCCATCTCTCAAAGCTCTGTTGACATTTCCGGTTCACAAATCTCGTCGTAACTACAAATAAACACCATATAAAATCTCAATGCTTAATTTCTTTGAAATCCTTATTCCATTATTTGCGAAAACCATTCCTTTTCAATAAAAATTAGATGTTGATTTAGAAGAATACCTTTATTGAAGCTCAATGATCCTACTCTCATAATCGCAGAGCACCCGAACTCAGTTCTTTAAATATTTGAGAAACAAAAATAAAGAAGCCCATTTCTGTGAAAGTATTGCCTTTTACATATTTTCATAAGGTCTACAAGAAGAAACACTTTTCATAATTCTTTACATTATCCAACTTTTGGACCAAAAAATTTGGCAAACACTGGGAAATGACATCACCTTCAAAACTACATTCGGGTTGAAATGTATGTCCCCTTCCCCTGCAATATCCCTAGTCGTACATGAAAGGATTGACAAAAAACACAAAACATGCTCCTTTTTCAGAAAAGAACATCCTTGGTTCCAACACTTATTTCTTTTACAATCATATTTTTTGAAATAAAAAACTATTTCTTAAAAATATATTTAATGACTTTTTATTTCCAATGTTTTTTATAATGTTTTTGTAGAAAACATTATGGTTTACCATACCTAGAATATGTTCTAAAGTATTCAGATATAAAATTTAACATTCCTCGTTACAATTATTAAAATGATACAATGTATGATAAAGAAAAAACTCATCATTTTTAGATCTGTTGTTAGTGTATTTTTGTATTTTATATTGAAAAAGTCTAAATAATCAGACTAGGACTAGAACTGATAAACACTGAACAACCCTCATGAAGATTATCATATTGACATAGTTAAGGAATTCCATCAGACTGGCCATGTTTATAATCGAAATAAAGAAAATTTATTTATAATTTAAGTATTTCTTACACATTAATGGTGTAAAACAATATGATGTTGGACATCCAGTTATGCTAGGTTTTCGTGACCTTTCAAGTACCATGTGTCTGATGGTATTGAAATAAACATGGAGAAATATGACTATTGGGAGATCAATATGACCATTGGAAGGATTCCTACAAATACCCAGTAATTTTAAGAGTTTGGAGCTAATAGATTACATTGCCTATCAAATTATTGTTAGAATACATAGTGAGAACAACTAATTCTAAATCATTCTATTTATTTGTAGAGTAGTCTTATTAATAAAAACATGTCAAGTTGTCTCCTTGATAATTGTTTTCTAATTTTTCTATGTCCAATCATTTTAAAAATTAAGGGATTACGGGAATAGGAAGACAAAGAATCTTATACAGTGGACCAAGGGATACCATTGCTAGGGAGACATAGAATCTGATCTTCATAGCGAGAGATTCTGAGGATAGGAAGATAGAGACATTCCAATCATCATATTGAGGGATTTTCTTGGTAATAAAAGATATAAATTTATATAAGTATAAAATAGTGGATACCATTAATCTAGATTATAGAATTCCTTTCTCTTAAGGTTAAAAGAATTATTGTTTTAATAGCTTTAAAGTCATTTGTTCTTTTTTTAGCTATTGTTTTACTTGTTGCTTACAAGTTTATATTCTGCTACACATTTTAATAGAAACTAAAACATCATATTCATATTTATATTTTTTTAACTTTATTAATATGATTATAATAATAAAAATACTTTTTAATTAGTCATATCCTTCATGATTATGATCCTCATACTCTGATTAATCAGACCCATTACGATTCCAATCTTTTTACACTGATTTAATAGAACCATTGTCTTATTTCGATTCAGTGACATTGTTAACTATGATTAGTTTGAGTCTGATAACCTACTTAAAGTGGTTTTACGTTAGTTTAGTTTAATTTTTTCAAACTAAGTTTTTAAAACTACAATTCAACCCCCTCTTGTAAGTATATTCATCTGGGCAAGTTCTTATGATTATAATCAGTATAAAATAAATAATTATCCAACAAAAAGTTTATAGATTGAAATATTCAATGAAATATATAACATGTGGAATTATAATGGGTATGTTTAATCTAATAACCTCCTCTCATTAGGATTACCCTAATAAAACATAATGAGAATAAGTCTCAATTTCTTATGATACCACTATAATAGATAACATGAATTATATGTGTCTCAACAGATATATTTCATTCAGACATAGAATATATTTAAGAATATTTTGATAGAAAATTAATGTTCTCATCATAATGGGAACTTTTTTATCTTATTATGTGACAGATACTTTAAGGGAATTATGGCATTAATGTAACATTAGGGAATAATCATCATGTGATAAGATATTTTTTAATAATAATTACTTGAAACATTTAGATAATGAAATGTATAAAGTGGTTGGTTTTAGGGAAATATATCAAATAGTAGGACCATCTTAGTGATCCTAAGAATGTGTTCACCATTCCCCATGCAAACAATCTAAAGATATGTTTAATAATGGAGACCCTATTACAGCTGGTAAAGTATATATCCTGAACTATCAGACATGCTTATTCCAAAGAGCCTTTATTCATGAGTTTATTTAAATGATTAATTTCTAATTGTAAGAATATTATTTTTAAAAAATAAATATCATTATTTAATTTTTCATAAAGATATTACATTAAGATTAAATTTATGTATTTTTCTAAAATGATTGATTTTTTGGTGAATAGTTCAAATAACGTTTTTTAAAACCGTGAATTTTATGACCTTTCAAGTATTTAAAAATTATAAAACTCAAAATTTTCTTCCTTGGAAAAATATATATTTTTATAACTAACATTATAGATTTTAAAATATTACGATTTTTTATAAGTCTACATTTGATAGTTTAAAGCGTAGCAATATTTTTTCTCTAAATTTGTTTTAATGAATTATAATTTTAATATTTTAAAACTAATTTATATCATGATTAGAAATTTAATATTATAAATATTATATAAAATTTGGAATGATTAATTTCTATTTATATAAAAATTAAATTTTTTATTTTTGGCATAAAGGATAAATTACTACGGTAAAAACTAGTTACCATGGTAAAATATAAAATGATAAAAGTAATAATTTAATGTGTAAAGAGATTGAAAAAGGAATAAAAAATTTCTATAATTGAGTGCATGATGTGTATCCATACATTATATCCTCTCCTCTTTATTATTTATCAATTTTGGATCCACTTTCCTTGAGAGTGACTTCCCATTACTAAAAAATATTGGGTATTAACAAAACATTTATCCTTTTCACTTATAAAAGGGGAACTCTTATCCTTTATACCATCACAGAAAACCCATTATTTTCTACTGATAATATACCCGACACTCTCCTAAAAAATCATACCAACATCAAATAGGTTTTTTTCTTCTCAAAATTACCTCCATCAATGTTTTAATCCCCTCCGCAAAGGCGACAATCCAACTAGTAAGATATAAATTTCTAACATGGCCTCCCACTGTACTATTTATTTATGCGAATTTTTTATTACTAAAATTTATATTCACATTATTAATATGATAAAATTATAGTCAATATTAATATGGTATTTTATTATAACAATTGTACAATCATTAACCGCCTACCCCTTTTTCAATAATGAAAAATAGAAACATGAATCACATATTCTGTGGACTATCACCTCCACGACATAACATTTTTACATTCATTAACCACCATAAAAGGATATTACTAATGAATAAATTGGTGTTAAATAATTATATTTTTGAAATAATTTATGCTCTAAAAATATAATTCATATTATACCATTTCCCCAGTCTATGTAAAATGAAATCATAATCTATGTGTACTTATGGACTATGACCTCCATGGGATGTTCAATTTTCATTTTTTTCATTTGACCACTAAATTTAATGGATTTCCATGAGAATGTTTTTAAAAGGATAAATATTATGTTTATGTAAATATTAATATGTTTTTATGAAAAATTGAATAATTTATTATATATATAAATAATAAACAACCATTATAAAATTAATCATTTTAAACAAGCATACTATGATTGAAATATTTTATTCATATTATATAATATTTTCATATACATTAATTATTAATATAAATCATTCTAAATATAATATATCACAATAATATATAATAAATATGATCAATATTCTTCTGGTATAGTAATATTACTACAAAATCTCATCATAATTATTCATTAAATCTCGTATGTTCCTGTTTGGGTCGGTCTAACCACATATTTGAACAATATTATATATTTATATCATGAACTAACATTGTAACTTTATTAATGATAAAATATAATATAAATGTGTAAATATATTTTTTTCATTCTGGATATTTTATATAAATATTTAATTAATTAATTAAGAAAACACCCATTAATCACCAAGAATCACAAAAAAGATTCTTTCTATTGCTTTAAACTTCAAGGATAAAGATTACAACAATCATAAAAGGAATATAAAAAATTATAATTAATTATATATCATCCATAAAAATAAATTTTATTCACTATTAATGATTTATTTGATACGAATAATGAATATAGACACTATAATTATGAAAATATTACATATGATCAAAACTACAAACACATGATGTGGAAAATTGAGAGAATTGATATAGATAATTACTATTGTTTGTAGAGTATAGTTGAAAATGGATATAATTGAGGTTCTTACTTAAATTATTATTATTTATATATTTTTGTTATAAGAGGCTAATGTATGTTAATTGGAGTTATTATAAGAGGTAACAGTTTTCTTCTCAAGTTCCTCTCTTCGATACATGATTTATTTTCTTTACTAAATTTTATTTATGTGGTTAATATTATTATTTGAGATGTTATATTGTGAAATAATATTTTTCATAGTATTTAGAGATCAATTTTATCCCATCTCTTTCAATAGGCTATGATTTAATTGTTATCCAAGCCAAAAGTTGGTATCTTTGGCTCAATTTTCATTCCTTAGGAATCATGTTACATTCACCACAAGTTTACTTTTGTATCATTCATACATTAAAATGGAATAAGTTTTTCCAAACCACATTTGAAATTTAAGGTATTTTATGTCTATTTTGTCATCCCTCCCTCATATTCTTTTGATTTTAGAGTTACCTATATTGTTGTAAAACTCAATATTTTCCATGGTTAAAAAATTATCCAATGTTTTATTAAAGTAAGTGTTTTTAGTTTCATAGAAAATAAGTGTCTGTATAGATACTGAAATGTGGATACTTTTGTAGAATAAATTAACCAAGGGAAAATCACCTTGATAATGTTTTTTATCATTGAACCCATCATCACTCTGATTCATGATGAGTGGGATTAATGCTACATACTTCGACAAACACTACAATGGGATAGGATTTGGAATATCCATGCACACATTATGAACCATGATAAAGGAGTTTTCATACCCTCACATTAGACTCATACCAATGAAAACTATTAAAGCCAATTACTCTATTCCATGGATAACAAAACATAATTAAAGTACCCTCACCACTATATTTTATTAATAGTGGTTTTTCTAGATACATTGAATTTTCCTTATAACTTCTTTGTTGATTAAGATATGTTTTCCTATGAATCCACATTATTATATTTAATGGGTAAGTATTTTTTCTCTACATATCTCATTATATGGATAATAATTATTTTATTTAGACTATACTTCCATAGGTAATGGTATGAATTTTTTTTTCTACTATTATGGTGAATATATTAGAATAATTTAGGTGATGAGTGGGGCTCAGAATTATATATCCCATCGATGAATATAAGGATTTCATGATACAAAATATCTTTTGTTTTTGTTTATACTTCTCCCCATATCAATATAGTTTCTTAGTACTACTTCCAATGATTTTTCAAGGGCCACCTCCGGCATGTTAATTTGTTCTGGCATGATTGTTACCCCTCATTACCTTTTTCCAAAGGAGGTAAGATTTAATCACTTTTATTGATGATTTATGCTCCTTGATTGAAACAGGATGAAGGGATGTTGAATTCTTCTTCCATGGATTTCTATTTAGAACTTGTTTTATTGTCCATGTCTCCCTAATAGAATTAATCCATGTTCATGGAACTCCTTCTTGGTTACATCTCATTGTGGACACTGATTAATTACACTACTTCTACCAAGACAATTTTTTCTATCTGGACAGGGAAGAAACGTTGGTAAGGGGATTAGACACATTTATCATCATTGGACTTTTTGGATTCTTGGAACATTATTCACCCATATTCTTCCTCTTGGGAGGGAATATCATAGAGGCATCTTAAGTGCACAAACCAAGGAATCCCTTATCGATCATGAGGTATATAATGCCAAGGGGATTTATCTTACAAGGATTTCGTCTTAGGCATCCCATAATTTGAATGAGGTGTTTATTTGGGATTAAAAGTTAAAAACCTTGTGGAGATGATGTTGATTGATCAAAAAACCCTATGGAGGTGGATCAAGGTGGTGCATCCCAAGGAGGGAATATTTAACACCTATAATTTTACAAATGGATGGATTGGAATGCCCCATGGAGGAGGATCCAAGAGGTGTTTCCCATAAATTGATTATGTCACACCATGAAGGTTGAGTGTAACACCCCTTTAGGAGGATACGTGAGGTTTACATCACTAGGAGGGAGCACCTTGGTTTACCGTTAGTTGGGTAAGAATGCTTTGTGGAGGAGGATCTAGGGGCCGTGTCGCATAAAGAGAAGATTTGAAACCATGATGGTTGATTGGAAAACCCTTGGGTCAGATTATGGAGGTGCACTATGAGTGAAAATCTTGGTTTACCATTGTATGGGTCATAAATCCCCATAGAGTTGGATCTAGGGTGTATGTCCCACAAAGGGAAGATGTCACACAATGAAGTTTGACCGGAACACCACTTGGGGATGATTAGGGAGGTGTAAGTACCTAGGAGGGAGCACCTTCATTTGTCATTGGTTGGGATTAAAGCTCAGTGAGTCATCATATGTACCCTATTTATAATATAAGGATCAAAATATATGTCATTGTATGCCATATTTTATGGTTTTGTGACAAGACCGGTCCATGAAATTTAATATCACATTGTAAGGATGCTGGTGTCATGAAGGAAGCATCAATAAGGGTTGTTGTGGGGTTTACATATGAAATATTCCCTTTTATAGATTATTTCTATTGGTTGGAGTTGGTGTGGGGCATAAACATCGAGCTACCCAATGTACATGGAGGAGATGTGGTCTCCCAGGAGAGGGGCCTGGTCTTACCAGGGATGTGGCCCATAGGAAACTAGAATTAATGTGGATGTTGGGTTTTGACATCATGGATACTTCCTAAGTATCCCAGTTATTTGGGAATCAAATACCACATTGTTCAGAACATGATAGTATTATTCATAATTAGGAGGCCCAAAAGAGCATGTGGTTGGGGATTACATGTGAAAGATACCCATAGTATGAGTATGATTATTGGGTCTTACACTTAGGCGGATTCCCATAGTATGTTCATGATCATTAAAATTTCATGATCACTAATAAACCATATTCCATTGTGATTTTTGATCAGTGTTATAAATAAGGGGAAGCAGTAGACCTAAAGATCACATAACCCTCTTCATTCACTGGTGGATAGATGTTGGCGTGCAGCTGTAATCAATAATAATTTGAGTTCGAATTATAAATAGAAGCTAACTAGGGATGATTTCATTCCATGTTAGTCATACATGGAGAATCCTATGCTTATTTCATATGTAAATTGGGGCCTACATATGGAGGATTCCTGATGTAAGGGGATTAATCGGTGGCGGGGGAGAAGGTTGAATCCCATAATGATCCTACACGGGGCACACTCTATTCATCACATAGGGTAGGGATACAATTTTAGATCATGTGCTGAGGATGTTGGGACTACGTAGTTTTATGTAATACAGCTCCAATTTGGAGGGGATCACTCCCCATTCCATGGGATTATGTAACCATAGCTCATGAGGCTGTAGGTGGGTCATGGTTTGGCACTACCAGGTTGCAACAATGAGAAGAGTGTCTATTCACTAGGCCCATGTTAACATTCCAATAATGAGAGGAAAAAAGCATTAGTGTACCGAATATGAGAATTAAGAAGTAAGTGGGAGTCTCAGGTCACACTTGAAGTGGAGTGGGCCATAGTAATGGGTGGAACAGGTCACATATGTACTCAAGGTGTAGATGAACTGATCTTGGATAGGGGTGGAGGCTTGAAGAACTCAACCATTGTGAAGAGGTGTTAACAGAAGGTATATAGCATGGAGTGGTCTAAGAGATAGGTTTAGTGAAGCTAAGGGGATCTCAAAGAGGTGATTATTGAATATTGGGTTCTTCTTGGAGGTTCGGGGCTTCATAAAGGAGTAAAATTAATGAAACAGAGTGACTCTACCTTGAGACGAAGTCCCAGTTCACGAGAGGAGTGGATTGATAAGGATGAATGATTTTCAAATCCTCAAGATCCATTGAGGGACTTATTCCTTCCTAAATGGAATAAGTATTCATGAAAGTAATATCCACATGGGTCAGTGGATTTCAAGAACAAATTTATGTGGGTTTCTTCAAAGCCCATTTACCTTGGATGATCCCTTTTTAGTCCTGTTTGTGATACTCATGTGGTTTGTGAATTAGGAGAAATTATTACATAGAATGGTTGGGTAACCATCTTTAAAATACTATAATGAATGGATATTTATAGGCAAGGGGTTTTACGAATATTGGAAGTGGTTTTTAAATAATTTTTGGGATTCACTAATGGGAATGATTCCTTCAGACTCACCAAGACACCGTCACCTTTTCTCATGGTCATGAAGCAATTCATGAATTCGAGACTCACTGTGAAGAGGTTTACTATCAAACCATTAGGTGTTTGTAAAGGGAAATTGAGGACAAGGATATTTTTAAGCTCCAACCATTATTGAATCATTGTATCTTCATGAAACAGACTCTTTAGAGGTATATTAGGCCATTTAAGGTTCAATTGGATCTGAACCAGTAGTTCCTTTCTCAAATATTATCATGGAACATATTTCGGCACTAAAAAATTCCCCCCTTAGAATGGGAGTTAATGAGGCAAGGAGTGTCAAATTCTAAGGGATTATCACTGAATGTTGGAAATAAACTCCTTTTCATGAAGATCATTCACAATGATTATCCATGATTGTTGATGGAACGAAGGCCTTCACGAAGACCAGGAGGGTTGTACGCCAATAAAATAGTGCGTGTGGGGGGGGGGGGTTAAAAGGAACTAAACCATCATGCGAAGAATATATTTTTCTCTCTTTTAAGGATGTTCTATATCAACAAGAACATGCTCCATGAATGTTTCATTAATGAATTATACACTAAGAACCCCATCATTGCAATGAAAGCCCTGTGACCCAAAGCTCCATGAAAAAAATATTCTCAAATGGACTTCCCAAACCAAGCTTAGAAAAAACTCATATCTTGATAATCCAATGGACACTTAGGAAGTTAACTTAGATACTACTCAAAGGAAATAAATGGAGGACAACATCATGACCAGGGAGTGCATTCAAAGAACCTAAAAAAAAGAGAAACTTATCATACTACTATCAGTAGCTCAAAATGAATATCCTTTGTTAAATATGATGCCTCTTTCTAGATTCATCATGGGAGATAATGGATTCATCCAGGAGGTGAGAAAGGATGAGCCAGATTACTGGTTTAGGGGAATACCTGGGCAATATGATTAGAAAAGAGTTTAGTTGGTATGTATCTAGAAATATCACGCACCCATCACAATAAAATGCCTCTATAACCATATCAATAACATCAACAGGGAGAATATGGAGGATGAGGAATCCCTAATGTAGTATTAAATGATCATCAAGGAGGGTTTGGGGGATCTACTCAAGGGATTTAATGGTAAATTGGATTTGGACTAGGGTGGAAACAATACATGTGTGTGGGTCTAGGCCTACTCGGTCTATCAATTATGAACTAAATTCAAGGAATATCTAAATCTATTAGAACATTATGAATTGACATGAGCTTCACAATTCCATGTTTACTGATTATAGGATATCATGCATGAGATTCTAATTTGATGGTCACTTAGGACCAAGACATCCATTTTCAGCATAGGGAGGTCAGTGTCAGCCTATGGGACCTTCACCAAATCTCCGGTATCTCGATCTAGGGGGTGATGTATGAAACATTTCTCCCCGTGGAGAATTTATAGGGGAGAAAGAGTAGTTTTCAGCCTTAGTGAAGGTACTGCTAAATCTGGTGCATGGAACTAGTGAAGAGAAGGAATGGATAATGTACATTCCCTTTAAGAAGTGGTTTAGATATTTCACAAGTGAACTAGTGACAGAACTTGTTGAAGGAGAGGAGCTAGTATTAAAGCTGACAACTAGGCCTTGCACATATCTAATGGGATACCAATAGGAAAAGGTGGACTCATACTAGTGGATTCTAGAGGTGATGAAGTGGAAGTAATGGGGATACATTATCAACATAAAATCTTAACCCATAGTCAGGCCAGTGTGATTCATTTCAATGTTCATTTACTAATGGATGGTCCTAGTGAGGGATGCTAAAATGAGTGTGCGACCAAGAACCTTCATAATGGTGGTTATTAATGGGATGGGTAAGTGTGTCAACCTTATTATCCTAGTACTTGAGAAGTTAAACAAGGTAATTCATCATATTAATTAATGGAAGTTTCTGATGTGCATGTGATGGCCTTTTTAGTTTTTTATAGTTTAGTGTATGAAAAAATGGGATGTTATAACTACCCAAACCCCATTTCCACTCAATAAATAAACATCCGGATGAAAATATTTAATATTACATGATGTAACCGATTCAAGTTAGGTCTGGTGGAAGTGATGGAGAAGTTCGGATCGGTAGAGCATTTCAAATTTCATCCATTCCCTTTAACAACAACAGTGGTAAATGATGACGAAACATAGATTGTAGAATAGAGATCGTGCCTCATGGTCTTTCAAGGTGGGGTATGCGTAGAAAGAGTTGATTATGATCTAGTTTTTGATTCATACAATCCACACCAGTTAGAAAATAAATTCATGTGTCTACAAAAATTGACTTCAAAGGTGTACTTAGAGGTGCGTTATGAGTGTCGACCATTGGTGATGAGGTAGCTATGACGCATATTCATTCTTGCAGATGGGAAGATGAAAAACAGGATGCTTCCGTCGACTAAAATGTATGGGCTCATTCATGAGTATACATAGAGTTGGGTGAGCACTTATCCTAGGTTTATACTAAGGAAGCAGGCCACACAAGATAATAAAGGGCTATTCCCTCAACCATGAGGCCAAGGCCGAACCGTGGTAAGAGGGAACCATTGTTGAACAACTGGTTCAGTGGTTAGGACAACAACAACAGGTGAAGTAGTTAATGGGATTAAATAGGAAATAGGCTAAGGGAGTAGAGAAATAGTACTAGGCCCAAAATCCTTGGGTAAGAGAATCTTAACAGTAGGGGAACCATCTAGGGTGGACCATAAGATATTTTTCCAGGCTCTTGTGAAGTAGTTATGCAACTTGGACCATCCCAATGACACATTCTTTCCTCAAGAATGGAATAATGGGGAAAACTTACATTAAGTTCAATAATTATAGTAGAATGTGTCAGCATCACAGTAGGTATAAGATACATATCTTCAAGACGTGTCATTACAAGTATAGTTTCCTCATATCTAGGGATGAGGGGGAGTGATATATGGAAGATATGGTGGACCTGGTGAATTCCTAGGACACTGTGCGTCCACAAACTGACCAGGTGAATGTGTTTCTAGATGATACCTCTCCCATAAAATTTTTAGTAGATAAACTTGTTGTGCATATTTAAATATTTAGGTGAGTCTTAGGAAAAATATTGTTTTCAAGGTTATCATATGATAGGAAGCATTACGTCATATAAGATAAATATTTTGATTTATGTACCTTTGATATAACATGTTTCTTAAAATTGATTGCTATTAATTTTTTCACTTGTGTTAGAATCAAGTATAGAGAAGGGGAGTTCAATGAAAGAACTAAAAAAGTGGTCTTGGGGACCTCAAACCATAAAGGGACTGATGTGGGGTCCCTTCCTCATGTTGTGGTTGTAGGTGGTCAACCATCATTTCCTACAATTTGGGTAGTGATTGAGGAAGGTCAAATACCCAAGGGCTACCTATGAACGTTCAAGAAATACTTTTTAGAGTATAAAACTCACTTAATTAACTTCGTCCTACACATGTATGATTATTTTATTTTCCTTCCTATTCTTGATTGACATATTTTGGAGTGGATGTTTTAATAGTTCTTAGGACTCAACCACTTGTGCCAACACTCTCATTAGTTGCACCTGAGGCCGAGGTTGTGATAGATGATGCTCCCCTCCCAACAAAAATGGTCAGAGAGGCTGTGGAGGTCAGTCCAACTATAGAGGTTCAATTAGAGGGTACCACAGATACCACACCTTAAATGGAGGGGGTTGATACAGTGCCCAAAGCAGAGCTGGCTGAAAGAGCCACGGTGGCTGAGCTGATGATATGGGTACCATCATAGGTGACTATTGGAGTTGAAGTATTGATGGGGGAAGAAGTGATGAAATCAGTGTCCAAGGTGACTGGGGAGGTTGTACTGGGTGCGCCTATCCTAAAATTTCGACAAGTGGAAGATGCAGGGGATGAAGCTTATATTTCTCCACTAGCAGGTGTAGACAGGAAATTGGGATGATGGAATCAACCACCATAATACCAAAAGGTGTAGAAGAGTCCTATTCCATAGGTGGATAGGATAATGATGATTTTATCCCAGAGATAGTTCTCTATCTTCTTACACCTGATGACCTACACCTAAAAGATCTAGAAAACACTAAACTGGAATAATTTCCACTATACAAGCCTATAACACCCACAGATTTTGAATATTCTAGCCCAAAGGTATTTTAGGATAACTAGGTTATCCATTTCGAAGCATGGAATAATTTGCGTAACATCATTACTCGCATCCTAATAGTTGAACTACTACAACGGGTAAGATCCATCCTCCATTGGTTAATCAATCTGGGGACCAATGGGGTTAAATCAAGCACCCTTCATGTGTTGGCCTGTGACTTCATTATCGAGTAGGTGTGTAGAATAGTAGGAGCTCAATTTATCCTAGAAGAAGAAAAAATACAAAGGCACCAAAGTGCTTCATAAATATGAAGAATAAATTTCCCATCTTGAGGGGCAGGAACATGAGCATGCTATATATGATGCTACTCATGATGAGGTCACTAGCAGTCTGATGGCTCAACTGGCAGTGTTCGAGGCCAAGGATGATGAGACTAAGAAGGTAGGGGCTGAGTGATAGGATGAGTAGGATGATAGTGGATCAATGATGAAGATGTACACTCCAAATACGATGAGAATAAATAAGATCTAGTGTCACAATAACGAATCCTAGAGGCCGTGAAGAAAAGGAAGGCTGATCTTGATTACTCAATTACTGAGGCGAATCTATAGAGGGAAATTTGGAAGATAGGTTTTTATGATATGTGGATGACCCTAAAAACCCATATTTTTCTAAATTTTTATGATCAAACATATTTCTTTACTTTATTGTTTTAATTCAATCATATTTCTAAGACAACCAAAAATTAATCCCTAAGCTCTCATGGGTCCTTCCCGGTGTAAGAAACAAGGTAAGACCATGTTGTTTTTATTCATATGAGAGTACTGGACAATCATAAAGAAATTGGTGTATTCTATTATTGAATTTCCACTGATAGTGTTTGAGATGAGAGAGGCTTTGGCTAGAGAATGAGGCTCTTGGAACAATCGACTTTATTTTCCAATGTGCACTAGTTCACGAATGGGGTAACACAAGGTGCATTAAATTCTACCTGAACATGTGGGAATGGAGTGTATTGAATCATGATTCCCAAAATATGGAGCATATTGAGAATGCAATCATGACATAGGATAACTTTTGACCATGTTAAAAACACAACATCCATATTCCTTAGCGGGTTAATGGTGGAAAAAAATTAAGGGTCTCCCTCTGTCCATATTTGAAATGCCAGACTTGTCTAAAAATGTCGTCCAAAGTCTTATAGGACACTGACCCAGGATGGTAGGTGAGACTTTACTAGACACCATTTCATTAGGTGGTCTCTTCATATGTGGAAGAGGACAAGGATATAAAATAAGGGGCACATGAAGTGTGGAAATGGAGTGATGGAATGTTTAGATGAACTCTAACCCACTTGGAATTACACCACTATGGATTAAAGAACATTGGTGTACGATTATTGGTATAAAAAATGGTAAAACACATCTTATAGGAGAGTTTCATCTTAGATATCAAGAAACAGTTGAAAATGTGAATGATGAGATATATTTCTAGCATCAGATAAGAGTACTTATTAGGTGTGGGCCTAGGATACCTTGTAGTTTTACATCATACAATTATGGTGATAGAAACACTGTTTTACATCATATAGTGTTGCAATCTCATGGTCAAGTTTATTTTCATTTTTTTAGGAAACATGTCATAGTTTTCATCCATGTGATTTTGATGTTTCACATTGTTTAATGTTGTATGAAATTGACCATCTAAAATAGTTTAAAGTTGTGTGGAATTAACTATGCTTCTTATATTACAGTCATAAAGTTTTGACCTTAATGAGGGTGCTACAAATGGATATGTGTGCTTTACAAAATTGATAAAAATAGCATAAATAAGGACCAAAGTGGCCCAACATGACACTATATTTTCATTGGAGGATTTGCATATAGTTTAGATTCATGATGCTTGGACTTGAAACACGATGCTGTAGAAGATCGAAGCTTAAAAATAGGTACTCCCTCGAATGAGGGAATTGAATATTCTCAAATATATGAGGAATATGACATTTATATAGGGTAAGACTAACAATTTAATTTCATGTAATGATAATGTTCTTTTCTCATATCACGTTATGAGGGAATCCCAATATGATGACTGGACAAGGTAATTGAATGGGGATAATACTTGGAAGGAATCCTAGAGAAGGGAAGCCTATACATCACTACATATCCCATGAGGATGGGAATCAAGTTATACATAGTTTTGTGAGATGGAGTTCATATTTTAAGGTTATACAATCTAGACTAATGATCTGCCCCATAATTATCAGGGGGTATCCCATGTTCCAAGCATGGTGTAACATTTGTTAAATATTCCATATATATTATATGAGGCATCCCTATTTAAAATGGGGTAACATTATCTCCTACTTAAGAGGAATCCTGATCTTTTCCATTGTAAAGATTCTTTTTAACTGCTTGCACTGAGTACCATGGGGGAGAGTATGCAGAAAGAGATAGTCATGGCACAAAAACCATAACCTGATGTGAATGGGGACCAATGAGGTCCACGCCGCACAACACACTCCCAAGGATGACTCACAAACATTTTAAAATGATGATTCTTAGACATAGAATCCTAGTTTAAGGTCATAGATATTAGAACATGGGATCTTAAAAGAAATATATATATAGTGTTTCAAAGTTACAAACCCATTGTCAATGATGTCCAAGGTGGCACTAATACCATACCACATACAATGAAGAGTATATGCATATAGTTTAAAGTCATAATTTTTGGAATGAGGCAATTAGTTTAAAGTGTTGATCTATAGAATAAAAAAGGTGTTAAATTCCAAATTGTGAGGCATAATAGAGGTAAAACCATTTTTTAAAGAGCCAAGGAGGCCCTTCACCACAAAGGTATTGAGGAAAACACAACACATAGTTTAAGGTCATAATGTTTGGACCAAAAAAGGAGGAGAAAATTGTTTAAAGTCATGTTTCTTGGTCTGAAGCTGGCCCTACGGGCATCCATATGGTACATGGGGAGTGAATACCCAATGTTAATAGAGAAAAATGGGATCATACACAATAAACGAGGATAGTGGGCCAACTGGTTTTTATGAATTTTTAGCTGTTCTTGCAGATGATAAGTACATTCATTGGTATGAATCCTATGATGATGGGAAACATGAAACACATAGTTCTAGAACATGGTGTGATTGGAGACCCACACCAATAGGTGTGATCCTCTCTTGTTAGGGAATCCAAGTCATCCCATGGTTATGATGAGGCATCTGACATTTAGAACATGGGACAACATTTTTTAATCATCCCATATATATCATATTAGGCATCCCAATTTAAAATGGGGTAAACATCATCTGTTATTAATAGGAATACTGATTTTTAATGGGGTATAATAATAGTTTATGTTCATGAATTTATGATGTTAGTATTTTTAGATTAAAGTCATACAACTCAGACTATAGTGGATGCAAACAATTTAAGATCATAATGCTCGGACTAGCTAAAAACAGTTTATTGTCGTGTATCCTAGACCCTATTAAGGATATTAATTTAAAGTTTTAAATATCAGACCATGTACCAAGTTTAATGTCATCTTCCTAGTATTTAGGCCCCTAGTTTACTGTCATGGAGTTTGGAATATTGGGAGGGGCCTTCTCAAATAGGTATGCATAGTGTGACAGAATAACAAATCTGGCACAAATGATGACCAAAGAGGCATGCGCCACATGAAACATTCCCAAGGAGACTCACACATAGTTTAAAGTCATGATTCTTGACTTCTAATCTTAGTTTAAGTTCATTTATTTCAAACCTAAAAGAGGAATTTATTTAAAGGAACACACATAGTGCGGTGGAGTAACAAACATGATGTGAATGAGGTCTTAGTAGGCCAACCAACACACAACACATCACAATGAAACCCCACATACAATTTAATGTTGTGATTCTTGGAATAAGATTTCTAGTTTAAGGACATGGATCTTTTACATTTTGAAAACCATTTAAGGTCATTTTTCATGGACCATGGGATCTTAGTTTAACATTATATAGTTTGGACTAGCATAATGTTTAAGTTCATGATGCTGGGATGTTGATACATAGTTTAACAACATATGATGAGGATGATAGTTCTTATGTAGTTTAATTTCATGAAACTAGGATGCGTGGATTCCTTAAGTGAAGTACTATTTGAGAAACACGGCGTTGGTCAGAGGAGTAATGTGCTCTCTTCCCATAGTGATCAAAGAGTATACACCATTGGAATTGACCTTATAGATGATATAAGGTCCTTCCCAATTTGGCCCCGACCTTGGTGGATTCTATCCAGGAGTCATCGACACTATAATAGCTAGTACCATGTCACCCTGGAGGAAGGATAGGAGGTGAACCTTCTTGTTGAACACCCTTTACATCTTTTTATAGTGCCTCTAAAGATTGTGAAAGGCATGGAGCCTGTTCTCTTCAAGGGATTCCAGCTCATCTTGATGGACTTATTCCATTTTATCTAGAATTTTCTAATCATAGAAATTTTTTTGGAGTGATGATAGTTGAATCCCAATGGGAAGGACTTCCTCTGTTCTCTACATCAGGGAATATGGAGTCACCTGGGTGGAACATCGAGTTTTCTTCTGATGGTCCCATAGGGTGTTGGGGAGCTTGTCTAGAAAAATTCTCTTTTTTTGACCCCCATATTCTATAGAATGTTATAGGTAAATTATTTAATGCCTCAATATCCCCATTTTTTTACACATGATAGTGGTAATTATAGTTTGATGAAATGATGTGCTTGGCTTAAAACTTCTTCAGCTTAGCAACCTAGAAGTTGGAGCTGTTGTTAGTGAGAATGGATTGAGGAACTAAAAACCAATGGATGATGTGGAAGCTCAGAAATTACATCAAGGATTGGGACTTGAATTCCTTGAGAGTAACCACTTCTTCCCACTTGGATGATAAATTCATCACCATCAGAATTAATATGTAACAACCTAAAATTCTATCAATGCAATTCCTCCCTCATTATAGTAATATCATATAGTATAATCAAATAAAATCACATTAGGAAACACACTCCACATCATGCTTAAATAAACTACTAAATTCTATGTGACCCTTAAACATAATTTTCCCCTTATGTGATTTGAATTTTGAAAATCCGACATACATGGTTGCGATTACTAAGATGTTTGAAGTTCGATAGAAAAAACTTATTTTTTTATGAATAGTAACATACACTTACGAATAGTAATTTTACCCTTATGTATAGTAATATGACCCTTTTGAATATTAAAATTTCTAGGTGAATATAAACTTTACCAATGATAGTATAAATAAAATATATCCATCCTATAGGTGAAAATATGATATAATTATATTATAGTGTTTTTATTTTTGTAAGTCTTGAATATTTAATGATTAATTTAATAATTTAAAAGAAAACTTATTATCATAAAATATATTCAGAAAAAAAATTATTTTAATTTCTTATGATTATATGATAATTTTATGATACCTAAATTAGTTTTTAAAAGTGTTAGAAAAGCAGTTTTAATTTTAAAATATGTATTTTTAATGTAAATTGTGTTTTTATTTAAAAATTATATAAATCTTATTAGGAAATTATTTTCATAAAATGGAGTTCATTTTTGGATTCTTCACATTGAAAAATGGGTTCTGTGAATTTTTGGGATTTTGCTGAAATACTTTAATTTTTGGTGAATAGTGAAATTTAATAATATACAAAATATGCTAAATAAATGAATTTCTACATTATTATTGAGTCATGGATGATATAAATGGACATTTATTTGAACTATAATTCCCTATTTACTATATGTGGTCATATAATCATGACTATTTCTTTTCTTGAGGGAAATTAATAAACTAATGAATTAAATATTAAGAAAACACCCCTTCCATCCACTAAAAATACCACCCCTCACAACATAATTTATCCATACTTATCGAGCTTCAAGACTTGTCCAAATTCTATAAAAACCACTTCTCTATCCCCTTCCCCACGTCCCTGAGATCTTGGTATCATCAAAATACCAAGCCTAGGGGCCTTGAGGAGGATCTCAAGAAGAGAATTTAAGAGGTAATTCCTCTCTCTCTAATCTTTCAATTTCATTTCAAATTTCATTTCATTTATTCTCTTATCCTCAAATTTTGTTATCCAAATGTTATTATAACTCCATTATGATTTATATAATGGTATTATATCATGTTAATGGAATATTATTCATTATACTTCTCTCTCTATCTATTTGTTTATAAAAATGAAATTGTTTCCTATGATGTGCCAATTTATCATCATCGTCAGCAAAGCACCTTCATTTTACATCAACGCCTTTAAGGACATCAATAAAACAATTAAATGGTTGAATGAATTTTATAATGAGTATAGTTTAACCCCTTTTATTTTATGTAACCAACTTATATACATAGTATTAAATGATAAAAAAACATGTTCGTTGTGATCCAAAAACCGCCCAAATTAACCTGAAACGACCATCATTAAATTTTAACTAATAATTCATCATAATGGTATATATAAAAATTCATTATAAGATAATTCAAACTCATAAGCGATCATTAATAAAATTTAATACAAATTTTTTATGTTTATCCATGTTCTACAAGAACATCTATTCATGTGTACAAGTGAATTGTTCATGAAAACTAAGAAAAAGAACACTCCCAAACAAAGAATTTAAAAACTATAACTCATAAAAAGGCACATAAAATAAATTAATGAAACCATAATGAACCATATTAATATATAAAATGTTATTTAGTTTTTAATTAATTAATATAATGTTATTATATAGGACATTAAAGTGAAAAAAGTGTTCAGATACAATGTAAGGGGAATTCTCGAAACTAAATTTCTTTCTTTAGGTTTTCCCTCTTTCACTCCATTTTAAGTATTATTATTCCTTAAAAATAATTTGTCCACATATATATTACATTTTATTGATATAAATGTTTTACAATGGAGTTTATTTCAAACACAATGTTTTCAAAAATAAACTTTCTCTCAAAAAGAAATATTCAGTTCCCACTCAAGGTTGACGATGCTTGTATCAAGTATGTTATTACCTCTTTAATTTGGGAACCAAGAGTTTATGAATGTATGATTTATGAAGTGAATAAAATTCATTTTCTTGTTTTTTTATGTTCAATATTGATATATGTTCTATGTGGAATTCATGATAATGTAAATGTTATGATGTGACGGGTGCACCCAGAATTATATAGCATAATGAAAATGTTATGATGTGATGGGTGTGCCTGGAATTATATAGCCCTATACTGAATTGGGTAATGTGAATATCCTTATTATTAAATTTAAATATGCGTGAATATGATTCTATCATTGTTCACAACTATGTTTTGTAGTTGACCACTAAGATATGATGTTTCATTTTTATACATTGCCACATTCCACGTATTTTCTTAATGTTTCCTCTCATGATTATGATCCTATGCCTATGTTATGATGATAATGATTATGGTCACCCCATGTTAAATTGTTTAATTTTCTTATCTATCCTCTTACTGGGATTTTAGATCACCCATTTTTTATGTATATCCTCAGATGATTATGTGTATTAAAGAGAACTCAAGTGCCCATAAGAAGGTGGAGAAGAAGAAATTAAATAAATGTTTATGTTTTATGTTGAAAAAGTTATGTATGGTCCTAATTTTCCCAAGAAACTAATTGTTTGGATAATATTTGTGTAATGTTTTTATGTTTTTATCATTAAAATGGTGTAAAAGTAATGTAATAAAATCATCGTCGCTATAGTTGGTACCAGAGACACAATTTAATTAAATTGGGAATTAGGATTTGAGAAACATTATGAAAACCCAAGTATGATAATAAGTATATGTAAGCACACAAGAATATTTTATAAACATATGGATCCCATAAGATATTATTTTAGTGTTAATTTTACAAATGAATAAACTTATTTATTCATGACTTGTTGACTTATGTTTTCTTCTAACCTTTTTTATTTTAGAAAATAGTGGGAACTAAGAGAAACCAGACCAACCACCCATGCAAGGGACAATACAGTGATTTCCCAAATGAAATCCAATGTTATTAGTATTTTAATAACTTATTATATACTGCTTTTACTGATTTTATATTAAATGTGCATAATTTTTGTGAAATATTAATATTTAAATATTAAATATAATTTTAGAGCACTATTTCAATTCATCCAGATTGAAGTCTGTTTAATGTTTTGAAAATAAATACAACTATACTTATCCAAATTGAATTATTCATGTTTTATTAGGGTTTATTATTAAAATTAAAACATTTCATTATAAGGGACCTTTAGCCAAATTGTCTATTTGGAGAGTCATATGGTCCACACAAGAAGACCCAAAGAATCTGTGAAGAAACTAGACTAGCCATGATGATTGAGTTACTTGGAAAAATACCAATTCCTATTTTTTTTGAAAATAAACCATATATTCTTGATTATCCAACGAAATAATGGATAAAAATATGAAGGGCCAACAACAACAACAAGGGGCCCAACAGATGATTTTAAGTCCAGCCCACCATTCTGGCTGGGAATTAACATCCAGACACTATTCATGACATTTATCACGATCTTATCATCAAATCAAGATGGTATTTTGAAACTTTAAATCTAAGATATGTGAGGAAAACTTATTAAAATAAATAATTTTTATTTGAGGGAATATTTCTATTCATAAACCCATTCACATGTTGGAATTCTAAAAAGTATGGATTGAAATTGATAGATTAAAATTGTTTACACAAACAGCCATAACTTTTTCACCATAAGTCCAAATGACTGAAAATTTTGAGAGTAGTCAGAAACTATTATTATATACATATTTTAAAAATATTCTATCTCTAGATCCAGCTATCTGAATTCTCAAAATGGCGATGCAAGTGGAGGGGTAGTTTTGGAATGTGAACAGTCCACTACCTTGGGCTATAAATACTTCCCCTCCTCTACTCAAAAAGGGTTGTAATTTAAGAAGAGAAGATCATAAATTGCAATGAAAAAATATTTGAAAATGTATTGGGAGGACCTTTCATACTCAAGTTTTCACTTGACATACCTTTCCACCTCTCTTTGTTTTCATTTACTTTTGTGTTCCTTTCATTTGTATTTGCATAAGTTGTTTTAAATTTCCTTTGAATTTTAATGCAAGTTTCTTCTTCATATTATATTTTAATCATCCACCATGTATTCTTAAATATTAATTATCTTGAAATATTTTAAATCAAGTTGAAAACCATTCCCTTCTTTCTATTTATAATTCAATCTAAGTTTTTTCAAAATCTTATAATTGTTTGTGTGTGTGGGTTCGACACACAACTCTTTTATTTTCTGTAACAGCCCAAGATTTTATAAAAAAATATTCTTTTTAATTTTATTAATGTCTTGTGTTGTACGCTACAGCAAAAAGGAGCTTTCACAACACGCATCCTTGACTTGCCTTGCATTACACGCAATAGCGACCTTCCTCGATAGCGTGTGTAATACGCAATACTGAGTTTCACTAAACAACGATATACTATTAAAATATTATTAAAACTAGCCATTATGAATAGTAATAACCACTTTTTAAAACTCTGTAAATCTTATTTTTCAAAATGAACTTCATTTTTGGATTCGGAGTATCGAATTTAGCCTAAGGTGAAATTTTGGTACTTTTCGGATAACTTTCATATTCTGATGAATAGTGAAAATTACTAAATTATAATTAAAAACAACTTTTTTAATCGAAATAATTAATAGTGATAAATTATTAATTTGAGTGGTTTTAAAGTATATTTAGAATATATTTTTACAATTTAATACAATGTTGGTCATTGGATGTAATTTCACATTTAAACCAGACATAATCAAGTGTCAATCTTTTGATAGATATTGTTTCTTAAAAACACGCTATTTGTTTTAACAGCGGGATTTAATTATAAAATTAATTAATGCAAATTCTATGATATGAATTTGGTAAAATAGACTTCATTTTTGAATTCGGAATATGAAATATAGCTTAGGATGAAATTTTGGCATTGTTCTGAAAAACATCAATTTTTGATGAATAGTGAAACTACTAAGTGGTAGTTAAAAAAAAAAATTAATTTCTTCATAAATCTTAAATTTACCGCTTCTGTGAATGGAATTTCAAAAATCCGAGAGACACGGTTGATGTCAGTAAGTAAAATGTGGTTCAATGAGATGAAAATAATTTTTGGTGAATAGTAACTTTTTACTTTTTTTTACCACGGTTAATAGTAAATAGGGTAACTAAGGGTAAATATGATATTACTATTACCCTAAAACATGTCCTAATTCTATTGGATAAGTGTAATTCGACCAAAAACAACCTTATGAATATAATATGACCATTTAGGTCCACTTGGATTAGATTATGACATTTAATATTATATTATTTAATGAATAGTTAAAATAGTTAAAATCAAAGTTTAATAACTAAAACATTTTTAACATGGGGTTATTCATAAGATAAATTCGACTATAAATATTCATTAGAAAGCTAAAACGATTTCCTACATAATGATATTTTATTTATAATTTTGAGACTTTAAATAAATTAATTTATTTATGACACAACGATGATGCAGTAATTACCCTTTTAAAGAAATATTAACATAATTGATGTTATAAATGCTCAAATGAATGTAATTTGGGACTTTTTATGACTTAAACTAATTTTCTAGGTTACTATGATATATTAGTGTTGATTTAATCAACTTGGTTCGAACATATAATTCTGTTATGACTTTCACAAAAATCATATATCAAATAGTGTCAAAATTGAAACAAAATAGTTTTTAAATCAAATATTATATTATTAATTGTTATTGTATTCCTAAAAATCTAAGGTTCGGCCAAATGACTTAGATAAGGATATATTTATTAATAATATACAATTTGGGGTTCGTTTGGCATGTTATAGTAAGTGTATTAACCATATAGTGAAAGAAAACAAAAAGACACGGTAAAAGTTAAATTATTTAACTTAGAGTTAAATCTAATTGATAAGGTTAAAATAATAACCTAAACTTGTCTAAATCCTATTGGTTGATAGGATTTCGACCCATACCCACTTTATCTTCGAAATAAGACCCTTTGGAACCATTATAAACAGATTTTGACTTTAATATAAAATAATATTTTGAGATATTCCTAAGGTGCCCCTCTCCTCCCTTATAAAAGGACACCTCCTCCCCCTCCTCCTCACACCAATTTGAGCACTAAAGATCGGCCAACCCCTGCCAAAATCTCTTCTCCACTTCCCTAGAAACATCCTAGAGGTTCTGGTCTTCCTCAAAGACCAATTTTAGTGCCCTAAGAGGAGGTCTCAAAGAGGTGCTTCAAAGAAGAGGTAATTACCGTTACCAATTCTTTCATCCTTATTTCTTCTTCCACTTCTTCTTCTTAGGTTGTTTCATTATGAAGTAATAACATCAGTATCACTCATATACTGATATGTTATTATAAGTATGAAACAACCCTATTTCACCATCTATCCATCCTACGGAAAAAGAAATCACCGCGCGTGCGTACGTACGGAATACCGTCTCCACGCCGTGGTGTAATCTATTTTCCACCACCACCTTACATGGATGGGTATAATGGTGTAAAGAATAACTATACATAGTTATTACAACATAATAATTCTGATATATTGTATAATCCACTCCAATTCAGTTCAATATTTATGGAAATGATATCATCGCTCGTGCGTACGTACGGAATACCGTCTCCACGACGCGATGAGATTCATTCTCCATGCTAACCATTTAAGAATGATTATAAAGTATATATAAGAAATAATAATGAAATATATGACATTATAAAGCTAATGGATTTATGTATATATATATATATGTATGTCATCTACTTACTTCCATTTCGAGACAATAAGGAAAGTAAAACAGCGCTCATGCGTACGTACGGACTACCGTCTCCATGAGCGGTGTTTTTCATTTCATTTATCTATCTATATATATATACTGAATATATATGATATATAAATCATGTTTTATATTCTGGATGTAAGTAAATCATGATATAAGTAATAATAATGTCAAGAACAACAAGTCAAAACACCTACGATAAATAAAACGATTTTACCCAAAACGCTTCTTTAACATGGAATTTACAAAAGAACGGATAATATAAATTCATAAGGAACCATATATGATATCATAACAATGAGTATGATTCTGGAATAAGTCAATAACATGATTTAAATCATTATACAGGAGGTTCAGACACTTACAAAACAAGTCGGACATAAGGTAAGGGAAATATCACAATCTCATTTTTATCCGAGATTGTTTATTCGTAAGTATTTACTGGGGTGTATTTTATCATCCACATCCATGTTTCATCAATATGTAATATTATTTCCATCCACCTACAATTTTTTAAATCCATTTTTACCCTTCGGTGAGTTTTTAGTAATATGTATGAAAGGAATCTTTTGTTGTTTTTCGTACGAGGTACTTTTTGACTTTTCCGACAAAAGTGCGAAGAATGTTTTTTTTAACTTGTGTGGCATGAATGGATTTTTAAAACATTATTTCCAAGAAGCTTCCTTTACAAGTTTTCAAGTTTATTTTTAATCATCTTCTTTTGTTTTAAAGTCGTATGACATGTTATGAAAGGAAAAATGTTTTTGAAGTAGAAAGGATATTTTCCTCAAGAATGAAGTTCAAGTATTTTATCAAAATTATTTTCCATCTAAGATAATAAAAGGGTTCTGTTTTTATCCCTATTACTACATGGATTTGATTATGTTGTGATGGAAACATTTTTATGAACTCCTTTATCTTATATGAATTGTTTTATGATGTCATGTTGTTTAAGAATCCCATTTTTATTACATGGGTTATGCGATGATGTATGATTTATGATTATGTGGCACACATAAGAAAGGATTCATTATGAGATGGGTGGGACCTATATCTCCCTCCAATGCATTGGGTAAAGATTTTATATCTCATGAGATAGAAAGGGCTGGAACGGTAGGTTATACCGGTTCAGTGAAACAGGACTGAAACGAGGGTTACTCGATTCAGAAAGGGACTTTGTCCACTAAGATAGTCTTGGCAATGAGTCTTGACTAACAAGAAATGATTCTCTATGATTATGTGTGAATGCCACAAAGATTCATGTTTTAGGTTATGATTATTGTGATTACATTTCACTGCCATGATTTACCCCATGTTATGAAATTATGATCTCTTTTGCAGGTTAAGATTTCCAAAAGTTATGTGCTTATGTATATGATGTGATTGATATTTATTTTGTTTACCCTTACTGAGCATTTGAGCTCACCCTTTTATGTTTTCTTTTCCCTAGGATATAAAGAAAGGTTTTAGGTAAAAAAAAGGAATATCTTTATAGGAGATGTTGAAGATCTTTCACCACGATTAGAAGATTACGTTCCGAGTTTCCAAAGACACTAAACTATTACGATCCTTGTGTGTGTGTTTTTGTTATGTACTAAGTATTCCGCAAATGTAATGTAATGTCCATGTACGTCAGGCTTCGGGTCTCTACAGTTGGTATCAGAGGAAAGGTTTAGTCAACCTTTGGAAACTAGGATGTTAAAACGTTAGTAAGATCCCTAGAGATATTTCTAAGGTATGTCTAGGGATGTCTCTAAGGTTAAGTATACGTATAGTTTATAGTCCTAGAATTGCGCTAACGATCTTCGAATTTAACCTAAGATGTTAGATATTGAGGGTACTCCCCCTTTATTATGTTGTTTTCCCTAGCATGATTTTTGCCTCTCATACTATTCTTTTGGGGTTTTAGACGATGGCTGGAACCCGAAGGAACCGTGTTAATGCGGAATGTGATGGGCAATGCAATGATTGCCCCCCTGAGCAACCAAACGATATGGGAGCCGGAATGCAAAATCTTGTAGCCATGCTCACACAACTTTCTCAAGCTATGAATCATGCAGGACTTCCAAATGAGCAAAGGAAGGAGCAGCATTCTGTTGAATCCTTCATGAGGCAGCGTCCACCTTCTTTCAGTGGGTCTACTGATCCATTAGTTGCTGAACAATGGATTAGTACTACTGAAAAGATATTTTCAGTTCTTCAATGTTCTGAACATGATAAAGTCATCCTAGCAGTGTATCGTTTGGAAGGAGATGCTAATCAATGGTGGAATCTTATTAAGAATACGAGGCAAAGGGATGAAATTGAGTCTATGGAATGGGACGAGTTCAAGAACTTATTTTTCAATAAGTACTTCCCTCGTATTCTCCGAACAAAGATGGAGAAAGAGTTTCTTGAACTGAAGCAAAGGGATGAAGAATCTGTTGGTACCTATGAAGCGAATTTTACAAGACTTGCAAGGTACGCTTCTGGTATTATCATCCAACCTGAAAGTAAAGTTGATCGATTTTTCAGTGGCTTAAAACCAAGTCTTCGAAGGGCATTTGCTATAAGAGACTTCAGTAGCTATGAAGAAATTGTGCGTTGTGCTATCAAGGTAGAAATGGAAGTTGGTGTTACATATCCATCTCATGGGTTTGACAAGAAACGAAAGATGGAGTTCAAGGAGAAAACTCAGAATAATGGTGAAAAGAAGATGAATGTTTCCTTATGCACAAAGTGTGGAAAGAAGCATGGTGGAGATTGTCTTAAAGGGACTAGAAAATGTTTTAAGTGTGGAAAAGAAGGTCATCGAGTAGCTGAGTGTCGAAGTAATGGAAAATGGGATTCTAATGAAGTGAATAAAGCAAACACTGCAGAGAATGTACAACCAACACTTCAATGCTTCAAGTGCAAGGAAATGGGGCATTATGCTAATAAATGCCCTAATACAAGGGTTAGTGATGATCGACATGAGCAACCGCTTAAGGCAAAGGACAAAGGGAAGTCACATGCGATCACTATTGGCAATGTTGAATATGACAACGATGTGGTGGAATGATTAAGTGTTTATGTAATGGGATTCCAAAATAATGTTGTATCTTGGAATATTGGAATATTTATGTATTGGTCTAATATGGTATTCAAAGTGATTGAGATATTATGCGCATAATGAAGGGAAAACAAGAAAATGAAATGTTTAACAGTATTCATGAGCTCATGATTGATATAAGGACTAAGTTTGAGTATATAGAATTTTGAGGATTTTGGTATGTGAAAAGTGTTAACTTTTAACTGCATTCATGTTTTCACTAAGGTATTCAAGAGAATACACGATTAAGGACTTTGAATGTTTGGAATGTGACCAACAAAACATATCTTATGATATATGGGGATCGATGATGGTGTTAAATCTCTGGTAATCATTTTCACTATATTATGAGAGTCGACTGCAGTATTATGGATAAGCCTAAAAGATTGGAATGGATTATGTTGGACATAAGTTAGTATTGTTTGTTTTTTCGATATTATTGATGGGATGTTATATAGTTTTGGAAAAAGGACAACCTGCAGGACGGGCGACAGCCCATCGCTTCGGACAAGGCTGTGGGAATCGAACCCACAACCGAAGTGCGACTGGCCTTTATCGCCTACCACTGGCCTACAGGAAGTCCCTGTTTAGTAGAAACCAGTTTTATTATATTAAGCAGTATGATATATGAAGTATAAGTCCATTTTAGGAACCATATATGATCAATCTCACTATAGATCGACTTATGTATATAATTTTTGCTAACCTTTTGTTTGAGATAGATGGAATGACCCGTCATTCTATCACATGATCTGCTAACACTTCACGAATAACAAATTCAACTTCATTTATTTAAGAGATGAAGTGGAAATTGTTCTAGGCACGAACAATAGTGAGATTGTACCAAAATAAAGAAAGTATTTATTCCAATTCAAATTTTCAACTTTAGGGAAATGATCTTGAAAACCAAAAATGTTGTCCTAGTGATCTTATACCTGATGAATCGGATGGTACCTTAGATCATCACAAATTTATGGATTTGTGATTATTGGCTTTTCCATAGCCATGTTCTCTACCACTCTCCATCAGAACATGATGGTTAGATTTCTCTTCCATATCCATATTTTCACCTATGTGGAAACCCAATGATTAGTTTATTTGGGTAACCGTTACGTTTCATACTTTTGTTTTTAAAGATTGGTTTTGATATTCCTTTTTACGATGTGGGTTTCTATTAAAGAAACTTTCAAATAGTAAACCATTTATAACCCCGACGAATTTCGAGGGTGAAATTCATTTTAAGGGGGGTAGAATGTAACAGCCCAAGATTTTATAAAAAAATATTCTTTTTAATTTTATTAATGTCTTGTGTTGTACGCTACAGCAAAAAGGAGCTTGCACAACACGCATCCTTGACTTGCCTTGCATTACACGCAATAGCGACCTTCCTCGATAGCGTGTGTAATACGCAATACCGAGTTTCACTAAACAACGATATACTATTAAAATATTATTAAAACTAGCCGTTATGAATAGTAATAACCACTTTTTAAAACTCTGTAAATCTTATTTTTCAAAATGAACTTCATTTTTGGATTCGGAGTATCGAATTTAGCCTAAGGTGAAATTTTGGTACTTTTCGGATAACTTTCATATTCTGATGAATAGTGAAAATTACTAAATTATAATTAAAAACAACTTTTTTAATCGAAATAATTAATAGTGATAAATTATTAATTTGAGTGGTTTTAAAGTATATTTAGAATATATTTTTACAATTTAATACAATGTTGGTCATTGGATGTAATTTCACATTTAAACCAGACATAATCAAGTGTCAATCTTTTGATAGATATTGTTTCTTAAAAACACGCTATTTGTTTTAACAGCGGGATTTAATTATAAAATTAATTAATACAAATTCTATGATATGAATTTGGTAAAATAGACTTCATTTTTGAATTCAGAATATGAAATATATCTTAGGATGAAATTTTGGCATTGTTCTGAAAAACATCAATTTTTGATGAATAGTGAAACTACTAAGTGGTAGTTAAAAAAAAAATTAATTTCTTCATAAATCTTAAATTTACCGCTTCTGTGAATGGAATTTCAAAAATCCAAGAGACACGATTGATGTCAGTAAGTAAAATGTGGTTCAATGAGATGAAAATAATTTTTGGTGAATAGTAACTTTTTACTTTTTTTTACCACGGTTAATAGTAAATAGGGTAACTAAGGGTAAATATGATATTACTATTACCCTACCACATGTCCTAATTCTATTGGATAAGTGTAATTCGACCAAAAACAACCTTATGAATATAATATGACCATTTAGGTCCACTTGGATTAGATTATGACATTTAATATTATATTATTTAATGAATAGTTAAAATAGTTAAAATCAAAGTTTAATAACTAAAACATTTTTAATATGGGGTTATACATAAGATAAATTCGACTATAAATATTCATTATAAAGCTAAAAAGATTTCCTACATAATGATATTTTATTTATAATTTTTAGACTTTAAATAAATTAATTTATTTATGACACAACGATGATGCAGTAATTACCCTTTTAAAGAAATATTAACATAATTGATGTTATAAATGCTCAAATGAATGTAATTTGGGACTTTTTATGACTTAAACTAATTTTCTAGGTTACTATGATATATTAGTGTTGATTTAATCAACTTGGTTCGAACATATAATTCTGTTATGACTTTCACAAAAATCATATATCAAATAGTGTCAAAATTGACACAAAATAGTTTTTAAATCAAATATTATATTATTAATTGTTATTTTATTCCTAAAAATCTAAGGTTCGGCCAAATGACTTAGATAAGGATATATTTATTAATAATATACAATTTGGGGTTCTTTTGGCATGTTATAGTAAGTGTATTAACCATATAGTGAAAGAAAACAAAAAGACACGGTAAAAGTTAAATTATTTAACTTAGAGTTAAATCTAATTGATAAGGTTAAAATAATAACCTAAACTTGTCTAAATATTATTGGTTGATAGGATTGCGACCCATCCCCACTTTATCTTCGAAATAAGACCCTTTGGAACCATTATAAACCGATTTTGACTTTAATATAAAATAATATTTTGAGATATTCCTAAGGTGCCCCTCTCCTCCCTTATAAAAGGACACCTCCTCCCCCTCCTCCTCACACCAATTTGAGCACTCAAGATCGGCCAGCCCTGCCAAAATCTCTTCTCCACTTCCCTAGAAACATCCTAGAGGTTCTGGTCTTCCTAAAAGACCAATTTTAGTTCCCTAAGATGAGGTCTCAAAGAGGTGCTTCAAAGAAGAGGTAATTACCGTTACCAATTCTTTCATCCTTATTTCTTCTTCCACTTCTTCTTCTTAGGTTGTTTCATTATGAAGTAATAACATCAGTATCACTCATATACTGATATGTTATTATAAGTATGAAACAACCCTATTTCACCATCTATCCATCCTACGGAAAAAGAAATCACCGCGCGTGCGTACGCACGGAATACCGTCTCCACGCCGTGGTGTAATCTATTTTCCACCACCACCTTACATGGATGGGTATAATGGTGTAAAGAATAACTATACATAGTTATTACAACATCATAATTCTGATATATTGTATAATCCACTCCAATTCAGTTCAATATTTATGGAAATGATATCATCGCTCGTGCGTACGTACGGAATACCGTCTCCACGACGCGATGAGATTCATTCTCCATGCTAACCATTTAAGAATGATTATAAAGTATATATAAGAAATAATAATGAAATATATGACAATATAAAGCTACTGGATTTATGTATATATATATATATGTATGTCATCTACTTACTTCCATTTCAAGACAATAAGGAAAGTAAAACAGCGCTCATGCGTACGTACGGACTACCGTCTCCATGAGCGGTGTTTTTCATTTCATTTATCTATCTGTATATATATACTGAATATATATGATATATAAATCATGTTTTATATTCTGGATGTAAGTAAATCATGATATAAGTAATAATAATGTCAAGAACAACAAGTCAAAACACCTACGATAAATAAAACGATTTTACCCAAAACGCTTCTTTAACATGGAATTTACAAAAGAACGGATAATATAAATTCATAAGGAACCATATATGATATCATAACAATGAGTATGATTCTGGAATAAGTCAATAACATGATTTAAATCATTATACAGGAGGTTCGGACACTTACAAAACAAGTCGGACATAAGGTAAGGGAAATATCACAATCTCATTTTTATCCGAGATTGTTTATTCGTAAGTATTTACTGGGGTGTATTTTATCATCCACATCCATGTTTCATCAATATGTAATATTATTTCCATCCACCTACAATTGTTTAAATCCATTTTTACCCTTCGGTGAGTTTTTAGTAATATGTATGAAATGAATCTTTTGTCGTTTTTCGTACGAGGTACTTTTTGACTTTTCCGAAAAAAGTGCGAAGAATGTTTTTTTTAACTTGTGTGGCATGAATGGATTTTTAAAACATTATTTCCAAGAAGCTTCCTTTACAAGTTTTCAAGTTTATTTTTAATCATCTTCTTTTGTTTTAAAGTCGTATGACATGTTATGAAAGGAAAAATGTTTTTGAAGTAGAAAGGATATTTTCCTCAAGAATGAAGTTCAAGTATTTTATCAAAATTATTTTCCATCTAAGATAATAAAAGGGTTCTATTTTTATCCCTATTACTACATGGATTTGATTATGTTGTGATGGAAACATTTTTATTAACTCCTTTATCTTATATGAATTGTTTTATGATGTCATGTTGTTTAAGAATCCCATTTTTATTACATGGGTTATGCGATGATGTATGATTTATGATTATGTGGCACACATAAGAAAGGATTCATTATGAGATGGGTGGGACCTATATCTCCCTCCAATGCATTGGGTAAAGATTTTATATCTCATGAGATAGACAGGGCTGGAACGGTAGGTTATACCGGTTCAGTGAAACAGGACTGAAACGAGGGTTACTCGATTCAGAAAGGGACTTTGTCTACTAAGATAGTCTTGGAAATGAGTCTTGACTAACAAGAAATGATTCTCTATGATTATGTGTGAATGCCACAAAGATTCATGTTTTAGGTTATGATTATTGTGATTACATTTCACTGCCATGATTTACCCCATGTTATGAAATTATGATCTCTTTTGCAGGTTAAGATTTCCAAAAGTTATGTGCTTATGTATATGATGTGATTGATATTTATTTTGTTTACCCTTACTGAGCATTTGAGCTCACCCTTTTATGTTTTCTTTTCCCCAGGATATAAAGAAAGGTTTTAGGTAAAAAAAGGAAGATCTTTATAGGAGATGTTGAAGATCTTTCACCACGATTAGAAGATTACGTTCCGAGTTTCCAAAGACACTAAACTATTACGATCCTTGTGTGTGTGTTTTTGTTATGTACTAAGTATTCCGCAAATGTAATGTAATGTCCATGTACGTCAGGCTTCGGGTCTCTACATTTTCTCTATTTTTATAATTAATCATAATAAATATATTAAAATATATTACTAATAATATTAATGGATGAGTAAATATATCATTGAATTGAGTTATAATTTAGGAATTTTAAGTGATTGAGAGCTTTTGCTCGATGAATATTATTTGAATTAACATTGTATATGTTGGACTTAACATGTCATGGATTAATGAATTGTTTTGTTTAAGGTGTAGATTACATGGATTATTGGAACCATAAATAAACCACCATCAACATGTACTAATTGAGATTAAAGCCCTAAGTTTTGTTAAGGTTTGGATTAAATCCTCAACACTTATGAATTTCAATCAATGTCAACTTGTGAGATGGGTTTTAATTTAATGCAATATAAAGCAATGCTCAAGGATATCACAAGATTAAATATCTAATGATATAACTCACCCTAAATTTTATAAAAGTGTAAAATAGATCTTAATAAGTCAATCATTTCAATTAAACTCTGCAAACAAACCCCCCTCAATCAAAATACAATCAACTAAAAACAATCATCTATTAAAAAGTATCATTGCTAAGGATTCGACCCGAGTGCTGCTATACAAATTAGCAGAGCATCAGAACCTTGAACGATCTATAGGCGAAAAAATATTGTGCTTTCAAATGTCATCGTTTCCAGGGATGGTGCATTATGTATTCATTAATTTCTGGTTATTGTAAAAAAACACAATGAAAAACCCACCTTCTCATAAAAATTATAAAAAAACAATGAAAAAACCATCTTCCTCTTTCTTCAAAAATCTCTCTGAATGCCCCGTAGAATCCCAAACAATCCCTCAGATTTTTTTTACCCTGAAATTTATAAAACACTTCACCAACATAGGAGGAACATTAGGGATAATCAAATAATTCAAGAACCAGTCCTTGTCTAACCAGTTGAATTAGAAATGGCCAATCATAGGGAACAAACTCTTAAAGAACTTGTTTCCCTTGATATAAATTACCAACCCCTTGGTATTAAATATCCAAACATAGAAGCTTAATTTGAACTAAATTCATGTTTGATTTATCTTCTACCTCATCTCCATAGGCTAGCTGGTGAGGATCCACATCTTCAACTTAAAGAGTTCCAAGTTGTGTGCTCTACCATGAAGCCTCAAGGGGTTTCTGAGGAACAAATAAAACTTCGAGAATTCCATTTCTTCCTCGATAACACTGTTAAGTCATGGATTTACTACCTCCCTCCTGGTTCCATAACCACATGGAATGACATGAAGCAACTTTTCCTAGAAAAATTCTTTCTTGCTTCTCGTACTGCCTCTATTTGAAAAAAAAATAAGTGGTATTCATCAATTCCCAAATGAATAACTCCACAAGAACTGGAAGAGATTAAAAAATAATTTTGCAACCTTCCCACACCACCAAATCCCTGACCAAATCGTGATCAAATACTTCTATGAGGGTTTATTGGCTATGGAGAGAACTCTCATTGAATCTGAAAGTGGTGGTGCTCTTGTTGATAAAACTCCTGCCACTGCATGAGATCTCATAAGACACATGGATTCAAACACAAAAAAATTACATATTATATCACATGATCAAGTAAAAAAATCCTATGATAGTGAATCTATAGAGCTGACCAAGATGAAAGAGTGGATGAGTGAACTTATAGGTATTGTGTGACAACTTGTTGTGGTGTCCAAAGACTCAACCTCATCTTCTCCACAATCTCTATTCCCTGCGCCTATTAAGAACTTTGGAATATGCAGCTCCCCATGTCATCCAACTGAAACATGTCCACAAATTCAAGAGGATACATATGATTCATTTGGACTAATGGAGCTCAATGCAGCATATGCTCAGCAGAATCCCAACACTCAATAATCATGTGAGTTTTTTAGTAACTTCAACCAACCCCACTCTGATCCCCTTTATTCTACCTTCAACTAAGGATTCAGGTATGGTAATCCCATTTCTCATCCTCCTCAATTCATTACTCAAAACCAAAACTAATTCCAATACGGTCAATGTGTTGGTAGCTTCAAACAACCTTATGATTTTGTCCCTCAACCTCAAAGAAACAATCCTCCTCCTGGATTCCACTATCCCAGTGAGCCTTCCCAATTCCGAAACCTATAAAATCGCTTTCAAAAGAACCAAAATCAAGGAAATCCATATTTAGGACAAGAATCTTCTTCCAAACAACCACAGGAAAGTGTTTTGGAAGATCTTTCCTCTTTCACCATTTCCATCCTAAAAAATATTGAAGTCCAAATTAGTCAAATTTCATCCCACCTGTGCTAGCAACAACAATCAAATTCTTCCCAACTCCCAAATCAACCATTACCCAACCCCAAGGGTAATGTAAGTGCAATTTCAATTAGATCTAGAAATAAAATTATTATGCCTCATGATGATTCCTCCAACCCCCCTTTGAATGTTGACCTAGAAAATGAAAAAAAAGAAACATGAAAAGGATCTTGGATCTATTCCCTCACCTCCTTCCATTCCACTTAGGAATCCAATTCCTTTTTATAAAGCCATTTCTAATCCATAGAAGTCCTTTGATCCTGATCCCGAAATGCTTGACAAGTTTAGACCTGTTAAGGTCAACATAACCCTCTTAGATTCGATAAAATAAATCCCTAAGTATGCCAAGTTTCTTAAGGAATTTTTGACCCATAAGAGGAAACTTAGGACCTTCCAAAATGTTTCCACCAAACATTCTATTCCCATAAATTTAAAAGATCTTGGGAACTTTATAGTTCCATGACAAATTGGAAGTTCCAAAATAGATGATGCACTCATAGACCTAGAAGCCTCAATTAATGTCATCCCCAAACCCATCTTCTCCAACCTTGGTCTTGGTCCCTTACATCTAACGAGTGTTTTCATTCAATTAAATAATCTAATCGCTGCTAGTACTAAGGGTATAATTGAGGATGTCCTTGTTTGTGTGAATTATCTTATCTTCCTTGCTAATTTCTATGTCCTTGACATGGAAGGTGAGATGAACTCTTCTCAATATCCCCCAATTCTAGGAAGACCATTCCTAACGACAGTACAAACCAAAATTGATGTCCATTCAGGCATCTTATCCATGGAATTTTGTGACCAACTGGTCATGTTCATAATTATCAAATCCATGCGATACCCATCGGAGGATCAATCTGCATTCTCAATCCATGCTTCCGAGGAGACTTTTAAGAGTAAATTAATCCCCATTCCATCATGTTCATCATGTTCTAATGAGAGAGGATCTTGTGAAATTTTCACCATGATTAACCAATTCATAAATGGTGAAGTTGATGTAGACCTCTCATTCATAGACTCTATTAATCTAGAGGAACTTGAAAACACTCTTGAATCCCACATCAACTAGGGTCTCTACTGCTCCACCTTGGACAATATTAAGGGAAATGAATTTAAAGCAACTAATGTATCTTTCTCTATTCCTGAGTTGTCTAACCCACAAATGAAAGATGAGACTAATATGAAACCCCTTTCTGAACATCTTAAATACACATTCCTTTTCCATGATCACTCTTATCCTATCATTATCCCCACTTCACTTATTGAAACTGAGGGTTCCAAACATGTTCAAGTGTTAGAGGAAAACAAAAAGGCCTTAGGTTGGACCCTAGATGGCATACCAGGATTCAAACCTACCCTTTGAAAGCATCACATCCATCATGAGGAGTCATCCAAACCAATTATACAACCACATAGAAGACTTAATCCACTCATACATGAGGTAGTTATAGAAGAGATCAAAAATATTTTTCAATCTGGTATTATCTACCCAATTTCCAATGGTTAATGGGTTAGTCTGATTCAAGTTGTACCTAAGAAGGGTGGGATACATGTTGTCACAAATGAACATGGGGGGGGGGGTAGTCACACCTCGAGTGATGAACAAATGGCATGTGTGCATCGACTATAGGAAATTGAATGTTGGAAGAAAAAAATATCACTACCCTCTTCCATTCCTTGATCAAATTCTAGAAGGATTAACTGGAAAGTCACACTATTGTTTTCTTGATGCATACACCTGCTACTTCCAAATCCCAATCACACCTCATGACAAAGAAAATTATAATTTCACTTTACCCTTTAGAAAATATGTATATAGGAGAATGCCTTTTGGACTTTTTAATGCTCCTACAACATTCTAGAGGTGTATGATGAGCATCTTTTATGAATTCATTAAACACTACATGGAAGTCTTCATGGAAGACTTTACCATTTATGGTGTGTCATTTTAATCTTTCATGAATTCACTCTATCAAGTCCTTGAAAAGTTTTTCAAGTGTAGCCTTGTGTTAAATTTTAAAAAATGTAACTTCATAGTAGAAATGTGATTATTCTAGGGAACATAGTTTCAAAATAGGGTATTGAAGTCAATCCTACCAAAATTGAAGTGATCCAATCACTTCTTGAACCCACTTCTTTTCGAGTCATCTGTTCATTCCTTGTTCATGCTGGTTTGTATCAGCAATTCATCTATAACATTATTAGAATTTCCCTACCACTAACTCAGTTGCTCCAAAATGATATCAATTTCTATTTCAATGAGGTTTTAAAGAGATCCTTCATTGAACTCAAAACTGCTCTTACATATACCCTGATAATCCAACCTCCAGATTGGTCCTTAACATTTGAGTTGATGTATGATGCTTCTGATAGAGCCGTTGGGGATGTTCTTGGTCAATGAAGAGAAATAATTCCATATGCCATCTATTATTCCTAAAAAACATTTTATGAAACTCAATATCACTACACTATCACTGAAAAAGAAATTTTTAGCAGTGGTTTTTTCCTTAAATAGATTCCGACCCTATATCTTAGGTGAAAAAATTGTTATCTTCACAGACCATTCTTCTATAAAGTTCTTACTCAATAAAATTGATTCCAAACTAAGGTTAATAAGATGGATCCTAATTCTATAATAGTTTGTACTTTAAATCAAAGATATACTAAGAAAAGAAAACCCTATGGCTGATCACCTGAGTAGAATTTCTAATTCTTCTCATTTTGAAATAATTGTTCCAGAAATTTCCACTGAGAACCTTTTATCTCTCACTCCAAAAATATCATGGTATGCCCAAATTGTAAATTATTTGGATTCTCGTATTTTTCCTGAAAATATCTCAAAAGAAAAAAATGAAGTTGAAAAGTGATTCAAAACACTATTTTTGGGAAGATAATAAGCTTTGGAAAATTTGGGCTGACATGGTAATTAGGAGATATGTTGATGAAAATGAACATTCTTCCATCTTAGAATTATGTCACTCAAAGCCAGGTGGTGGCCACTTTGTACCACAAAGGACCTCCCAAAAGGTCCTAGACTATGTATTCGTCTAGAATTCACTCTTCAAGGACTCACATGAGTTCTGGCAATCATGTCCCACTTGCCAAAAGTTTGGTACAATTACAAATAGAATTGAAATTCCCCAAAAGGATTTAATTTTATGTGAGATCTTCAATGTTTGAGGCATTGATTTCATGGGACCATTCCCCCTTCCAATGGATTCTCATATATTATTCTTGTGAATGATTATGTTTCTAGGTGGGTCGATGACAAACCCACTATAAAGGAGGATTCACATACTGTTAGTGAGTTCCTAAATACACACATCTTTCACCAATTTGGCACATCACGTGCCTTGATAAGTGACTTAGGAACCCATTTTTGTAATAGAACCATGAAATATCTTTTGAAAAATAATGGGGTTGTACATTAAACATCAACTACATATCACCCCTAACAAATTTAATGGCTGAAATTTATAAAAGAGAAGTCAAAAGAGTGCTTGAGAGAATTGTAAAACCCACTGTAAAAGACTAGCCTAAAAGTCTTGGTGAAGCACTTTGGGTTTATCGAACTACCTATAAAACATCAATTGGGATGTCTCCTTTTAGTATAGTTTTTGGTAAATCGTATCACTTACCAGTTGAAATCCAAAATAATTCGTTTTGGGCTATTAAAACTAGTAATTTTTATTTTGAAAATTTAGTGAAGAAATATTTTTGTAATTGGTTGAACTAGAAGAGCTTCGACTTGATTCTTATGAGAAATAAAATATTTACAAAGAAAAGGCTAAGCTGATCCATGAAAAACACATCCTATGAAAGTTATTTCATGAAGGTGAAAAGGTAATTCTCTTCAATTCACAATTTTGACTTCACCATTGTAAGCTTAATTTTCATTGGGAAGGTCCTTTTCTTATTACTAATGTTTACCCATTTGGTGTAGTGAAAGTCCAAGACCCCTCCTCCAAAAGGACATTCATGGTAAATGGACATCGGTTAAAGCATCACCATTAGAGGAAACACATCTCGAGGACCACATCAACTTCCATAAAATCCCCAAATCCCACTGTTGATCCAATATTGGAAAAAGATGGCGACCCACCGAATCCAAACCTGGTGGCACCTATTTCCCTTTAACTCCTCCCCCCATATCACTTTCTTCTTCTTCCTCCCTCATTATCATTTTATTTTTTTTACCACATTCATCATCACACCTTTTTTTATTTACTCTTTCTCTTTTTTGTGGGTATGTCTTTATAAAAAAACTATAATAAAAACCTAAAAAACTAAAAAAATAATAATGAAAATCACTTAAAAAATATGGAAAAGAAAGATTCATGATTAATCACCTTCAAGGTTTGAAATATTTTCTAACCATTTTGGGGAGTCAAAAGACATGGTTTCATCTAAAAAATTTTCTATTTTCATCATGAAATATGATAATGAATATTGTTTCAAGAATAATAAATTTTGACTACTCAATTTTATAATTGGAAAATGAGTATTCCACAACTGTGAGGAATAACAATAACTTTCATTCCAAGGTCACCTATGGCCATCTTTTCAAAATGTGTGTTTCCACCCCCAATTGCGAGTCTTGAGTTTATAGACCTTCTATTTTAATTTCATAATTTAGGGTGCATTAAAATGATAGAGTAATTTTCTAAATCTCATGTGAATCACAATAGACAAATAGCTTCCCATTACCCTTAAATTAATCCTACTTTTGAAATCTTTTCTAAGCCTATGAAAACCTTTTCTTTGATTTCTTCATTACAATCCCAATACCGTATCCCACCCAATATCTACATGGATTTCCATTTCATAATTTTTTGTTTTGAAATGACGGGGGAATATATTTCATTTTGGGTACCCTTTGTTGATTTAAACTTGTTATCATATACTTGAGGGAAATCATCCATTTCAGTGTTAGAGAGAGGTTTCCATTCAATTATTTTTGGGAATTTATTAATTCTTATGACATATTGTTCAAATTTTATTGAAAAGGGTTAATAAAATCAAAAATTAAAACCAAAATAATAAAAATAAAAAATAAAAAATGGGTTGTGTCTTGGGTGGTTCAAAAATCACTCATACTCAACATTTTAACTTTTTATAACTATTAAAATTAGTTTCGTGATGAGATCAAATATGGTTTGGGAGATGAGTGTGAGATCTATTACAAGTTTAACTTTTGAAAAATGAAAACAAAAACAAAAAAGAACACTTATGTCATTAGGATAAGTTTTGTGTTTTGTAAATATTCCATCTTCTAATTCCATTCAAATTTTCTTCCAATTTTGTGTCTTTATTCAAACCATTATTTCCTTGTAAATATGTGTTTCTATTTCTTTCCATGTTTTATTTCAAAAAATTTATGCCTTTCTTTTTCCTTGTTGGTGTTTTACCACTCTTTATACTCTTTTTAATACTGAATTTCTACCACCCCCTAGCCATAGAAAACCCCCTTCAAAAGCCCTATTGATTATTTTGCACATTAATATAGGTAATGGAAGATGATATCTCTTTCAAACTCTATGATTTTAACTTTTTATTTTTGAATGAGTGAACCTATAGAAATAAATTTTTATCATCTTAAGAGGAGTAAGTTTCGAGTGCCCACATTTTTTATTTCTAAATTTGATAATGAAAAAGGAATTGTTTTTTTGTAACATTGTTTTTGTAACAATTCATTGTGGGATTCAATATGAATGAGTTAAATTTTCTAAACCTCCCCTGAGTTAGGACAACAAAATTATAATATTTTTTTGGTGAGTGAAAATGATTATTAATTATTTTTATATTTTTTTCACATGAGGACATGAAAAAGACTAAATGTGGTTTATTTTATGTTATTAATATTTTAATAACATATTATATACTCACTTTACTGATTTTATATGAAATGTATGTAATTTGTGTGAAATATTAATGTTTAAATATTAAATATTATTTTAGAGCACTATTTGAATTTATCCAGATTCAAGTCTGTTTGATTTATTAATAATAAATTCCAACCTACTTATCCAAATTCCGTTATTATTGTTTTTAGGGTTCCCTAATCAAATTTAAACATTTCACTAGAAGGGACCTTTGGCCAAATCGTCCATTTAGAGGGTAATATGGTCCACACAAAAAGACCCAAAGAGTCTTGGATGAAACTGGACTAACCATGATGATTGAGTTACTGGACTAAATCAAGAAGCCAACATTTTATGAAACTCCACCATATATTCTTGATTGTCAAAATTAATCATGGATAAAAATTTAAAGGTCCAAATACAACAACAACGGGCCCAACTGATCCTTTGAAGTCCATAACACCATTCTGGACGAGAATTAAAATCCAGAAACTGTTCATTTTATTTCTCATGATATAGTAATCAAATTATAAAGATATTTTTCAGTGTGCAATATAAGATATGTTCAACCAACTTGTTAGAAGAAATTAGTTTTATTTGAGGGTGTTTTCCTATTCATAAACCCATTCACATTTAGGCCTTCTAAAAGGTATGGATTGAAATGGAGAGATTAAAATTGTTTACAAAAACCACCATAACGTTGGATCCATAAGGACAAATGCATCCAAATTTTGAGATTATTCAGAAAAACTTATTATATACAAATTTTAAGAAGAGACTATCTCTATATTAGGTTATCTGAATTATCAAAATGGAGATTCAAATGGAGGGGTAGTATTGGAATGAAAACAGTCCACTTCCTTAGGCTATAAATACTTCCCCCACCTCTCCTTGAAAAGGGTTGTCATTTAAGAAGATAAGATCATACATTGGAATGAAAAAATATTTGAAAAAGTCTTGGGAGGACCTTCCATAGTCATGTTTTCACTTGAGAGACCTTTCCTCTTCTCTTTGTTTTCATTTATTTTGTGTTCCTTTCATTTGTAATTGTGTACGTTGTTTTCAATTTCATTGGAATTTTAATGAAATATTCTTCTTCATATTATATTTTAATCATCCAAACAGTATTATTAAATATTAATGATCCTAAAATATTTGAAATAAATTTTAAACCCCTTCCCTTATTTCACTTTCTCATCCAATCTAAAGATAGTTTTTAAATCTCATCATCATTCGTGTGTGTGTGTGTGTTCAATGCACAACTCTTTTCTTATCCCTTTATTTTCCTTATTTTTATAATTCATCATCATAAATATAATAAAAAAGTTTACTAATCATCTTAAAGAATGGGTAAATCTCTCATTGTGGTGAGTTATAATTTAGGCACGTTAAGTGATTGAGATCTTTTCCTCGATTAATATTCTTTGAATTAATATTGTGTATGTTGGACTTAACATGTCATTGATTAATGAATTGTTTTGTTTAATGTGTGGTTTACATGCATTATTGGATCCATAAATATACTACAATCATCATTTACTGATTGAGATTAGAGCCCTAACTTAAGTTAAGGTTTGGATTAAAGCCTTAACACTTAGGAATTCCAATAAACGTCAACTTCTTACATGTGTGTTAATTTAATGGAATATAAAGAAAGGCTCAAGGATATCACAAGATTAAATACCTAAAAATGAACTCACCCCAATATTTATCAAATTTTTAAATCATTTTTAGTAAATTAATCATTTCAATTAAGCTCTGTAAAAAAAATCCCCCTCAATCAAAATGAAATCAACCGAAAAACAATCAACTAATAAAAAGTATCACCGCTGAGGATTCGAACCGAGTGATGCTAAACACATTAGCAGAGCATCAGAACCTTGAATGGTCTATAGGTGAAAATCAACCATGATTTCAACATCCCCAATGCTTTGGGAGGTGGAGTTAAAAAATTCATAGCGATTCTTACCCAGTTTTCTCATGTTATGAAAAATAAACCAAATAATGTGGAACGTCCTTCTTCACCTAAGAGGGTGAAACTAGCTATAAAGTGTTTTATGTGGAAATGAATATTAAAATTTAGTGGATCTTCTTATCCACTTATTTGCTTAATAGTATGTCAATGTAATGGAGAAGATTTTTTTTCTTAACTATTTTGAAGGTGACTCTGGCTGTTTTTTATCTCGATGGAGAGGCCGAAAAATGGTGGGCTTTGATTAAGAACACCAAGGCGATGGTAAAAATTAAAGAGATGGAGTTGGAAGACATTAATATAATGTTACTTAACAAGTATTTCCGATGAAATCATCATACAAATATGGAGATAGAATTCATAGAGCTAAAGAAAAAGGATGAAGAATCTGTCATGGCCTATGAATTTTACAAGTCTTGAAATGTACGCTTTGGATTTTTTTAATAAAAATGATAGAAAAATTAATAGATTCTTTAGTTGATTAAAACGAAATGATTTAAAGGGTCTTACAATTAGAGACTTTTGGAGTTATAAAGATGTCGTTATACGTGCTATCAATGTGAAGATAGAGTCTGGAGAATGGTACCATGGCTATATTGACAAGAAATGAAAGATGGGGTTTCATGCCGAAGGATATAATGAGAATGGTGGAAAGAAAACTCAACCCCCACATGTAAACAATGTAGGAAGAAGAATTATGGTAACTGCCTCAAAGGGATATGTAAATTATTTATGTGTTATAGAGAAGGAAACTATACTTAAAAGATTCTAAAATACTTGAGAAGGCAAGAGAATGTGGTGGAGGAAAAGAGATAATCACCTATGGTCAAATGCTACAACTGTGGGGAGTAAGGGAACTATGCAAGCCAATGTACTAAACCTCATGTCTTGGTGGGTAATTAGCATCGGAATCCACAAAATACAAAAGAAAAAGGGTACGATTATTGAAAGAGCGCTGTTGTGGGCGCCCTCAAATGATTAGTGTGATTTTGGGGTACTTCGGTGTAGCAGAATTGCTGACCAAGGTCGTCTCTCAAAGGAGGAAGTAAATTAAAACAACTTCTCACAGATATTATAAAAATAAAAGGTAATATAATTAAAACACTACATAAAAGGATGGGGTTTTTATAGTTTATAAATCTAGAAGATTGTTTCTGGAAGAAGATTGCATTTTTTTGGTTTTTTGTTTTAAAATGAAGTTCGATTAAAATGACACAATAAAAAGATGTTTTTTTATGAAATATTTAAAAGGAGTAATCGATCTAACTTTACCTCTTAATTTAATTATTAATAATTATCATTTAAATCAATATCCACTTAATTATGATCCCCTAATTTGTTGACCCTCGAACCCTACAAGAGTTAACTTAACCACAAAGATGGAATTACTTAAACCCTAGGACAGCTTCGGAACACGCAATTGCAGCACCCTGCTTTGATTGTTGTTCTACGGTTAGCTTATGGACAGTGGTTAATTAGATCAAATATCCATTCTGGAAATGAGGATTAATTTTTTTAGGGATTATATTTGAACTCTACAAATTTATCTCATGTGGTCTTGTAATACCGATTAAGATCGGGCTCTCACAAATTACACAAAATCTCGACCTCGCGTGTTTTTCTATTAATTATTCAATTGGTTTCTTAGTTTACTACAATTTAAAAACAAAATTCATGGATCATATTAAGTGAATTACAGTACATTAATGATTCAAAATAATTAAATGAAGATGGTAGAAGATAGATCGATTACAAAAAGTCTACTCTTCCATGGGTGGTGTAATCATCGTAGAAGAGTTTTTCATGTGAAAAGGTTTATAATGGGTATAACCCAATAACGCTTCTACTCAAGAATCCAGCCCAAATAGGAAGATTAATAGAAGAATAAATTTAAACAAAATATAAGGAAATAGAAGAAATAAAAGAAGAACAAAGAAGTTTATTACACAAACAAAAGCATTACAAGACGAAGGAGAAGAAGAAGGCTTCGTTAAAGGGATCCTTGCTTCAAGAGATACCCTTATTGAAATGGTTGGATAATTGGAGTGGATCCACTTCACCTCTACCTTAAACTTCCCAATTCACTTCCCAACCCAACCAAAGTATAAAAACACCAATTTATAGAGTGGTGGGGAGGCTAGTTTCAAAGTGGCTTCAAGTGTGAATGGGGAATCTCGGCCAATTATTTTATGCCAACTGGAACCGCCCATTTGACCACAAAACGCAGGAATTTTCTGGCCTTACAGAAGGATCATATGTGAGGGTATGGGTCCTCTATCTCCTCTCAAAATTTGGGCTCCATACAATCCCATATAAAGGATTTATGGACGAAATAAAGAAGCTTCTCCATTCTGGCATGTCCAGCCCACCTTTGACTTTATGGAATAATTACTCCATCAAAATGCGTTCATTTTAACTAGTGTCCTAAATTAAAGTTGTATCCCATGAATTAAGGAAAACAGTTAAAAAACATTAATTTCAAATAATTGAAATAAAAATATTTATGATTGAAATACTACAATGATTTTAAAAGGGTAAAACTGGAATTTTCATCAAGTAATCAAATGAATGATCTAATCCCAAATAATTTATAATTAAAAATATTTAACACAATGTGAGGAAATTATATAATTTATTATTAATAAAATATTCAATAACATAATTTTTTATCAACTCCCCCACACTTATCCTGCTGCACTCCTTAGCAAAACCTCATATCAAGTAAACATCAATATCAAATCCAAACAAATTTTAAAACACATATCATTGAGATCCATCAATTCCACACAATGAATCAAAAGATATCATGCCTCATAAAAAAATCATTATTTCAAGTTCTCCATTTATATCATTCAATATATTTCCACTTCATTTATCCTCTCATGCGCAAAACACTTACTTCGCATGAAATTTCTCTTATCACACAAATGTCAATTTTTTTGCAATGTCTTTCTCATCCAAAATCATACATGGGTCACCATAGGCTTGATAAATTCCTACATAGCTACCCGATGTGATTCAAGGACATATGATTATCATGAGGACTTTTCAGGGTTGTTCTGTGGCTTTCGGTTGGTAGGATTAAGGTATGAAAAATTCTGAGGCTGAATGAGGAGGGCTTTACTCTTTTTGAAGAAAAATTGCATTAATCTAATTTTCACTTAAATATGGTCTTATCCTCAATACCCATAGTATCAATTCATCTCCATCATCATGAAAAGTCATGGAGATTTTAAACCATTCATCATTTCAGCATAAAAAATGTAAATCTTCTCTATCATTATTTTCTTGAAAGCTCTAGATAGGCACAACTTTCTACCTCAATTAGAAACTCTAGAAAAGGCAGAACTTCACTTGTCATGAAAGCTCTAGAAAAGGCAAAACTTTCAATAAAATGATTTTCTTAAAAAGCAAACACATCTCTTCAGAATTTAATTTTCCACCCAAAGTATCACAAAATGTTGTAGCACAACACAACATAGCTTCCCCCACACTTAAGTTCAACTAGATTTTGCAATTTCACTTCAAGAGTTTGTTGGATAGGGAAAATTGGCTTGTAATGTGGCTAACCTAACAGGCTATGCATGGATTCTAAGTGCTAAAAGGATTAATTGTTCATGTTAGGCCATTATAAAAAAGTATTCTTTGAAATAGGGGATTTAATACTACACATATTCCTGAATCATTTAAACATAAGTGCCTCAAACCCTCAAGATTTGATAGGAATAAATCGAATTATAGTTAAATCAAGAATGTTTTGGTTCTCTCGAAAAGTGAGGTGAATGTAAAGAATATGAAAATAATGGTTCAGAAGCCTCATAGGAAATTTATTTCAAATATAAAGACAATGAGATGTGGCATGGGATTCAAAATTCAGTGTACTTTTCATGAAATTACTAAATATTTGAACATGAAACCAAGTCATTTTCAGTATTCATTTAAGCTCAGTTTCATGGGATAAATTGTTTCACTCATTAATATACTTTTCAAAATTATGATGAGAATAATTTCAGATCAAAAATTTCAAAAACACAAAGAAAATTGAAAAATAAAAACACAATATTTGAAAAACACACAATTTTTTTGGTTTGCGTTTTTTTTTTAAATCAATAAAACAATTGAAATTACTAAAATAAAAGGTTCCTTCCCCCACACTTAAAATATTGAATTGTCCTCAATGTGAACCCATGAGATGATATATTCACATGAAATGTATAATTTTAAATAGGACAAAGAATAACAAAGTTAAAGGGTTAGGAATAGCCTGATGTGATCAAGTGATGATGGGGTCACACAGTGAGATAAAATCCACTGCATCAGTAGGAAGTCCCTAAATGTATATCTTCAAATGTTTCCCATTGACTGTAATGATCTTTCTTGTGTACTCTTGTGTGATCTCCACTACATCATAAGAAAAAACATTTGTCACAACATAAGGACCTAACCATCTGGAATGCAACTTACCAGGCATCAGCTTCAGTCGTGAACTGTAGAGAAAAACTTTCTCTCTAAAATGAAACTCCCATTGATGGATCATTATATCATGAGATGCTTTTGATCATTCTTTGTAGAGCCTTTAGTTCTCATACGAAGAAAATCTAATCTCCTCAAGCTCTTGAATTTGCAGCTTCCTTTTGATTCCATCTTGGGCCAAATCCATGTTGCATTTCTTTATAGCCCAGTAATCCCGATGCTCAACCTCCACAGGGAGATGAAATGCTTTACCAAAAACAATCCGAAATGGGGACATACCATTGGGTGTCTTTTATGCTGTCCTATAAGCCCACAATGCATCATCTAAGCGCTCGTTCCAATCCTTCCTATTTGGATGCACGATTTTCTCCAATATTTTTTTCAACTCACGATTTGAAACCTCAGCCTGGCCATTTGTTTGGGTGTGGTATGGTGTTGATAATTTGTGTGTCACCCCATAATTCCGAAGAAGGGAAGAAAAATTCCGATTGCAGAAGTGTGTCTCTTGGTCACAGATGATGGGCTTCGGTACTCCAAACCTGCAAAAAATCATGTGCTTTGACAAAGTCCACAACAACATGAGAATCATCATTCCTGGTGACCTTAGCCTCCACCCATTTACTTACATAATCAACAACAACCAAAATATATAAAAATCCAAATGAACTAGGAAAAGGACCCATTAAACCGATGCCCCATACATCAAAAACCTCACAGAATAGTATGGGTTATTGGGGCATATCATGTCTCCTAGAAATGTTCCCAGTGTGTTGGCAAGGAGAGAATGACTTAAAAAACACATGGACAGCATGGAATAAGCTAGGCCAATATAATCTAGAGTCCAAAACCTTCCTAGATGTCTGTTGGGGTCCAAAGTGTCCACCACAAGCAAGTGTGTGACAATAATGTAAAACAGACTCCAACACATGATCAGGAACACGACTCCTAATAACTTTATCACTACACATGCACCAGAGGTATGGATCATCCCAAACATAATACCGAGACTCACTTTTTAATTTTTGGACTTGATGTTTCTTTATATTTTCAGGGATTTCAGAGGCAACAAGGCAGTTAACTAAATATGAATACCAAGGATGCGTACCTGAGATGGAATAAAGATGCTCATCGGGGAAAGTGTCCTGAAGTGGTACATGGTCCAAGGTGTCATCCTCTAGTGTGTGAGTAATCCTACTCATGTGGTCTTCCACCAAATTCTATGAACCCTTAATGTATTTTATCTCAATGTAAAACTCGTGAAGAAGGATCATCCAACAGATAAGTCGTGGATTTTCACCTGGCTTCTTCAGGAGGTACCTCAAAGCTGCACGGTCAGAAACAACAACTACTTTAGATCCCAATAAATATGAAAAAACTTTATCTAAAGAAAATATAACAGCAAGAAACTCGTTTTCTATTGTGGTTTAGTTTTATTGGGCATAATCCAACACCCTCGATGCATACGAAATCACATGTGAACATCCCTCTGCCCTCTGAGATAAGACAACTCCAACTATGAAGTTGGATGCATCACACATAAGCTCAAATGGAAGGTCCCACTGTAGGGGATGTATGATCGGTGGAGTGGTCAGACACTTCTTTAACTCATCAAATTATACCCTACATGAATCATCAAAATTGAAGTCAATATATTTTTGAAGCAATCGAGATAAGGGTAGAGCGATCTTACTAAAATCTCTAATGAAGCGTCGATAAAATCCAGCATGTCCAAGGAATGATCGAATATCATGCACACATGTAGGATATAGAAGAGATGAAATAATTTCTACCTTATATTTATCAGCTTCAATGCCATGTTGTGAGACTATATGAACTAATACAATTCCCTTTTCGACCATGAAATGGCAATTTTCAAAATTTAAGACCAGATTCTTCTCAATACGATGATGAAACACATCACCCAAACTAGAGAGACATTCATAAAATGAGGATCCATATACTATAAAATCATCCATAAATTCCTCCCTGTAGGTCTCAATGAAATATGAGAAAATACTCACCATGCATCTCTGGAAGGTACCTGAGGCATTGCAAAGTCCAAATGGCATCCTTCGGTAAGCAAAGGTACCGAATGGGCAAGTGAATGTCGTCTTCTCCTGGTCCTTTGCTGCAATGGGAACCTAAAAATATCCATAAAATCCATCCAAGAAACAATAGTGTGTCTTCCCAACTAGTATCTCAAGCATCTGATCAATAAATGGGAGGGGAAAATGGTCTTTGCGAGTGGAATGATTTAGTTTCATATAATCAATACACACACGCCAACTATTTGGTACCCTCATTGGAACTAACTCTTCCTTCTCATTTTTAACAACAGTAACACCAATTTTCTTAGGCACAACCTGAATAGTACTTACCCTCTGAGAATTTGAGATGGGATAGATTATACCTTCCTTGAGCAATTTTTCAACCTCTTTTTTAACAACCTTTATAAGGGTTGGATTGAGTCTCCTTTGTGGTTGCCTCACCGGTTTGTCCTCATCCTCTAAAATAATCCTATGCATGAAAATGGAGTGGATAATACTTGATATGTCTGCCAAGGTCCACACTATTGCCATGATGTTCTCCCTCAAAAGATTCAAAAGTTTTTCTTCATGTTCAAAAGGGACATTGTTAGCAATGATAACAGGTAATTTCTCACAACTTAACAAGTATGAGTATTTGAGAATTGGTGGCAATGGCTTGAGTTCCAGTGTAGGGGGGTGGTGTATGGATGGGGTCATAGAAGGAACTGAAATATGTACACAAAGAGCATCAGTATCAGAATATACATCATCAAAATCAGATAATAAAACATCAAATCCATCAGCATACTCAACATCCATGACATAATTAGAGTTCACATGATCAAAATCAGAATATTATTCCATTTCAAAATAAAATCTTATAGAGTCTTGTTCTTTAGAAATGGATGTGGAAGTACTCTTAGACATCAAACTAGAACCAATACTCAAAATCTCCCTAAGCATAGGACAATCCAATTACTTTTACTTGGTGGTTTAAAATGGGAGATAAAAAATGCAGAATGTTCCTCTGAGGGGTACTTCATGGAATCCATAACATTAAATATCACAACTTCATCACAAAATTCCATGGATAGTGTACCCTAATTGACATTTATGATAGTTTTTGTAGTTTTGATGAAGGGCCTACCTAAGATAATGGGGGAATGAGAACTTACCTGATCATCCTCCATGTTAAGCATGTAGAAATCTGTTGGAAAGATCATATCTCTTACCCGGACAAGTACATCCTCCAGAACTCCCGCTGGATATGCCGTAGCTCTATTTTCCAATTTCACCACTACTATCGTCGGTTTCAGCTCACCAACCTGGAAATAAGAGAATACAGAGTGGCGAATAACATTTATGGAAGCCCCCCAAATCACAAAGAGCATCAGAGAAGTGAAAATATCCTATGGTACAAGGGATGGTGAATTTCACGGAATCCTTGCACTTTGTTGGCATTGCTAGAGTTGGTGTAATGAGTGTTGAGACATTCCTTCCATGGTTGATCCTCTCATTTCCCTTGAGCCCTCTTCGATTGGTGTAGTGTTATTTTAAGAATTTGGCATACCGTGGGATTTGTTTGATGGATTGATGTAGAGGGATGTTGATCTCAACACGCTTGAATGTGTCCAAAACCACTTTTTTCATCACCTCTTCAGCCATCATCTTGGTTTCAACAACCCTGTTTGGAAAAGTAAGGTGGTTAGGAGGAACATCATCAATCTTTTTCTTACCTTTATCTTTCTCCTTGGATTTCTCATCAGTTGGTATGGAATGTGGCTTCTCTGGAGTTGAGGTGAATCCCGATGGAATGGTAGGTACATATTTATCGTTCATTGGCTTCCCACTTCTCAATGTGATGGCACTAACATTCCCCTTTTTATTTGTAGTGGGTTGGGAAGGTATATTTCTGGAATTCTTACTTACAAGTTCATGGAGGGAAGTGGCAATCTGGTTTATTTGAGTCTTCAACTCCCTCAACTCTGAACCTTGACTTTTAAGCTCATTAAATTAATTAAGAACAATTTTCTTCAAAAGTTAATCAGTGTTAGAATCTACCTTGGGTGGGGGATTCCCTTTTTGTTGGCTTGTTGATGGTTGATATTCAAATCTCCTTTGGGGTTGTTGGAAACCCTGCTGGTAAGGTGGAGGCTGCTGGAAGTTTTGTTGAAAAGAGGGCCTTTGCTGTTGTCCAGAGCCATACCTCATGTTCTATTGATCCTTCCACCATTGGTTGTATGTTGGATCAAACTTCATTGGGGATATAGTTGTTGTTGTTGCTGCTGATATGTTCTCCTAGGAACACTGCTGCACAATCTTCTCTTTCTTGGAGTTGTGGGCAACAGTCAGTTGGGTGGCTTGTCTCAGTGCAAATACCACAAGGACTTGAAGGAGGGGGGGTGTCATGTCTTTTATGCCAAAGAAATCTGTCTCAACATAGTTGTCAATTCTTCCAACTTGGTATCAATCAAATGTATTTCAAGTGAATATGGACTTACCTTATGTACTCCCCTGACATGTGGTGCACCTCGATCACCAAATTGTTGGGTGTTTTGGGCCATTTTGTTGATCGACACACATGCAGCTACTGGTGTCTTGCCCACCAATGCTCCTCCAGCCGCAGCTTCCACCATACTTCTCTCCATAGGTGTGAGTCCTTCATAGAAGTACTGGATGAGTAGTTGCTCACTGATTTGGTAGTGTGGGACACTTGCACACAACATCTTGAATCGCTCCCAGTACTCATACATTGACTACCCTTATGATTTCTTGATCCCAGATATATCTTTATGAATGGAAGTGGTCCTTGATGCTAGAAAAAATCTCTGCAAGAAAAGATGTTTTAAATCTTTCCAACAAGTTACATCTTTGGGTTGTAAATAATACATCCAATATTTTGCATCTCCATCAAGTGAGAATGTGAATGCTCTTAATTTGATTTGGACTTCATATACATTTCTTGGTTTTAAGATTGAGCAAACCACATAAAATTATTTCAAATTTTTATTGGGATCCTCACCAGAGAGGCCATGAAACTATGGAAGTAAGTGAATTAACCCAGATTTTAGTTCAAAGTTTGATTCAAGGTTTGGGTATGCAATACAACTCGGTAGATAGTTAATATCATGTGCAACCAATTATCGAATGGTTCTATTAAGTTTATTTCCATTATTTTCAGAAATTGTTTCTTGTTTATGGTTGAATTTGAATTTCATCCAATTTCAATGTTCTGATATTGGAGTAATTCTCCAACATGTTGAATGTTGAAACTTCCCGTAGGCTGAGAATGTCTGATTCGTGCCCTAAGGCTACGTTCAATCTCAGGGTCAAGATCTAAGAGGTACTCGGGATAGTTCATGTCATAAATCAATGAAATATGAAAAGGAGGAAAGTGGACCATAGTAAAATAAAAATTAGAAGTTCGAGTTGATGGTCCAAAAAGAAGTATAAGAAAATAAAAGAAGAAGAAGAAAAAAGAAATTAGATTGGGTAAAGAATGAAGAAAGAAGAGAGGAAGAGAATAAAATGTAAAATAAAAAAATAACTCTAATTGGTTGAAATAATTACATACCTCCCCAGCAATGACGCCAATTTGAAAGAGCACTGTCGTGGGTGCCCTCAAATGATTAGTGTGATTTTGGGGTACTTAGGTGCAGCAGAGTTGCTGACAAAGATCGTCTCTCAAAGGAGGAAGTAAATTAAAACAACTTCTAAACGATATTCTAAAAATAAAAGAGAATATAATTAAAACACTATATAAAAGGATGGGTTTTCTTATAGTTCATAAATCTAGAAGAAGTTTTCTGTAAGAATATTGCATTTTTTTTGTTTTCAGTTTTAAAATGAAGTTCGCTTAAAATGACACAATAAAAAGATGTTTTTTAGGAAATATTTAAAAGGAGTAATCGATATAACTTTACCTATTCATTTAATTATTAATAATTATCATTTAAATCAATATCCACTTAATTATGATCCCCTAATGTGTTAACCCTCGAACCCTACAAGAGTTAACTTAACCACAAAGATGGAATTACTTAAACCCTAGGATAGCTTCGGAACACAGAATCGCAACACCCTGCTTTGATTGTTTTTCTGAGGTTAGCTTATGGTAAGTGGTTAATTAGAGAAAATATCAATTCTGTAAGTGAGGATGAATTGTGTTTAGGGATTATTTATGAACTCTAAAAATTTATCCTATGTGTTCTTGCATTACCGATTAAGATCACGCTCTCACAATTTACACAAAATTTCAACCTCGTGTGTTTTTGTGTTAATTATTCAATTGGTTTCTTAGTTTCATACAATTTAAAAACACAATTAATGGATCATATTAAGTGAATTATATTAGATCAATGATTCAAAATAATTAAATGAATAGGGTAGAAGATTGATCGATTACAAAAAGACTACTCTTCCATGGGTGGCGTAATAATCGTAGAAGCGTTTTGCATGTGCAAAGGTTTATAATGGGTATAACCCAATAACGCTTCTACTCAAGAATTCCAGCCCAAAGAGGAAGATTAATAGAAAAATAAATTTAAACAAAACAGAATAAAGTAGAAGAAATAAAAGACAAACAAAGAAGTTTATTACACAAACAAAAGCATTACAACACGAAGGAGAAGAAGAGGGCTTCGTTGAAGGGATCCTTTCTTCAAGAGATATCCTTATTGAAATGGTTGGATAATAGAAATGGATCCACTAATCCTCTTTCCTTAACTTCCAAATTCACTTCCCAACCCCACCAAATGATAAAAACACCAATTTATATAGTGGTGGGGAGGCTAGGTTCAATGTAGTTTCAAGTGTTAATGGGGAATCTCGGCCAAATATTTTATTCCAAATTTCACCACCCATTTGACCACCAAAACGAGTGAATTGGATGACCTTCCAGAAGGATAATATGTGCGTATATTGGTCCTATATCTCCTCTCAAATGTTGGGCTCAATCTAAGCCCATATGAAGTATGTAGTGCGAAATACAGAAGATTCTCCATTCTGGCGTGTCCAGCCCACCTTTGACTTTATGGCCCCATTACTCCATCCAAATGCATTCATTTTATCTAGTTTCCTGAATACAAGTTGTATCCCATGAAGTAAGGAACATATTTACAAAATAATAAGTTCAAATAATTCAAATAGAAATATATATGATTGAAATACTACAGTGATTTTAAAAGAGTAAAACTGGAATTTTCATCAAAGATTCCAATGAATGATCTAATCCCAAATAATTTATAATTAAACATATTTAAAACAATGTGAGGAAATTATATCATTTATTATTAATAATTTTTTTAATAACATAGTGTTTTATCAATTATTCCATCACTATTGAAGAAGGGGATAAAGAAAATGAAGCTGTACAAGGTACACTTCTTATTCACTCAAGAATGGAAAAATTATTATTTGATTCTGGTTTTACACATTACTTTATATCTCCTAAGTATGATAGAACTATTTAATCAATCCCTAAATAAAATAAAGTAGAGATATGAATAAAAACACCTAGTGGTGCAATCATTTCAACCAAACTGTTGAACTCTTAGCCTATTCGAATATATGGTAAGATTATTCTAGATTATCTCGTGATAATTCCCTTGGTAGACTTCGACACGATACTATGGATGGATTGACTCTTGTTATAAAGAGCACATATAAACTGTCAGGAAAAGGAAATATCTTTTCATATTCTGAACCATACCATGCTCATCTAAAAATGTAACAAAGATCATAAATCTCCTTTATAAAATCCTTCAACGGTGTGGGTGTTGGTTTTCTGTGAAGAACCATACCTCACTCAAATAATTGAGTCAAAGGAAGTTATACATCTTGGGAAAATTCCCATCAGAGGGAATACAATTATTTATTTACTAATGAGTTTCATGGACTTCCCTTAGATCTTGAGGTAGAGTTATCAATATAACTCATACTCATATCTACTCCTATATCAAAGTGTCCCTATAGGATGGATCCTATCGAACAGAGGAGTTAAAGAAGTAGTTGTAAGAGAATTCGGACAAAGGGTACATACACCCTTGTGAATCACCTTAGGGTGCACCAGTTCTCTTTGTGAAGAAGAAGGATAGATCAATGTAGTTGTGTATCAATTATCAGGAACTCAACAAGATCACCATAAATAACAAGTCTCCTCTCCCAAGGATTGAGGACTTGATCGACCATCTACAAGGAGCTTAGTACTTCTCAAAGGTGTATCATCATTCTGGATATCATCAACATAAGGTGAAGAAGGAATATATTCAGGAGACTACCTTTTGTACAAGGTATGGGCACTATGATTTTTTGGTGATGCCCTTCAAACTTACTAATTCCCATGTAATATTTATAGATTTGATGAATAGAGTCTTTATACATTACCTCAAAAAGAATTTGGTAGTGTTTATCGATGATATTATCATCTTCTCCAAGAGTAAGGATGAACATGAAAAACATATACGGATTATGTTGGAAATATTGAGAAAGGATAAGTTGTACACCATGTTTAGAAAGTGTGAATTTTGGATGAATCAAGTCATGTTCTTAAGAAATCTTATCACAAGTGAGGGAATTTATGTGGACCCTTCAAAAACAAAGGTGAGTAAGGAATGGTCTAGAACCTATAGTGTCATAGAAATATGTTATTTTCTTGGATTAGCTAGATACTACCGACGTGTTGTGATAAAATTATCATGATTATCGAGATTGATAACTAAGATAAAAAGGAAAGGGGTAAAGTATGTCTAGATGGAAGAATGTGAGGAAATATTTAAGGATCTAAAGATAAGGCAGATCACTACACCTATACTCATAGTACCGAAAAGTGGTGAATGTTTTTTGATATACAGTGATGCTTAAAATAAGGTCTTGGGTTGTGTACTCATGAAAAATGATAATTTTATAGCATATTCCTCATGGTAGTTGAAGATCCATGAGCAGAACTACCCGATGCACGATATGGATCTAGCAGCTGTGTTTTTTCCTTGAAAATCTATCGATACTACCTCTATGGTGAGTAGTGTGAAATATACTGATAACACGATCCTAAAGTATATATTCACACAAAAGGATCTCAACATGCATAAAAGTATGTGGTTAGAGCTAATAAAAGAATACAATTTCTCTTTTCACTATTATCATGGCAAGGCAAATAAGGTAGTTGATGCTCTTAGCAGAAAAGAACCTGCTACTCTATCTATAATGCAGATTGAGAATGACCCTATCTTCTTGAATATGAAAAGGAATGATTTGGAAATAATAATAGTAGGGAATACATCTATCATTTCCAAAATTATTTCCCAACTATCAATCCAAGAGAATATTAAAGAGGCATAAAGGGATGATCTGAAGTTACAAAAGATGGTGAATGCAGTAAATGAAGGGAGAAAGCAAGAGTTTCATATCAACAATGATGGTGTGATTCATTTTGGAATGCATCTTTGGGTGACTTCATCACTTGGTGTAATGATTGAGGTATTTTATAATGCACATAGCTCACCTTTCTCTATCTATCTTGATAGCACAAATATGTACGATGATATGTAAGAACACTTTTTGTGGGAAAACATGAAGAAGGACATTACTGTGTATATCTCAAGGTGACTAATATGTTATCAAGTTAAAGTAGAGAAAAAAGTTTAAAGGGATGATACACACATTTCCTATACCCATGTTGAAATGGGAGAATGTCACCATGGAATTTTTCATGGGTCTCTCAAAGACATCCAAAGGGTATAATGCGATATGGGTTGTGGTGGACCAAATCACCAAGAATGCCCACTTTATTGCTATTCAGGAAGATCCATCTCATAATAAACTAGAAAAGATATATATTAAGGAAGTTGTGAGACTGCATGGGGTTCCACTCTCTATTTTATATGATTGTGATCCAAGGTTTGCATCAAAATTCTAGAGGATTCTTTAACTTTCCTTAAGTACTAAATTGAATTTCAGCAAGGCTTATCACCCCCAAACTAATGAAAAATCTAAAAAGACTGTTTAGACACTCAAATATATGTTAATATATTATTATTTAGAATTCAAAGGTGGATGGGATCATCATATCCCATTGGTTTAGTTATTATATAACAATATATTCCACTCGAGTATTCAGATAGATGCATATGAACTTTTGTATGGGAATCGATGTAGAACTCCAACATGTCGGGATGAAGTTGGAGAAAGAAAGCTACTTGGACATTATCTTATACAAGATATTACTGAGAAGGTTCAAGACATCAAATAACATATCAAATATTCTCAGAGTCGGAAAAAGAGATAGGATGAAAACCATCAAAGGGGCTTGGAGTTCTATATTGAAGATAAAGTCTTCCTTTGAATATCACCATGGAAGAGAGTCATGTGGTTTGGAATGGAAAGGAAACAAAGACCAAGGTACATTGGCCCATTTGATATCCCTGACTGTATTGGATCCGTGGCCTATCAACTCAACTTCCACTAAATATGGATCAAGTTTATGATGTGTTTAAAAAATCACTCCTGAGGAATTACATACCATATCCCTCACATGTACTGAACTCAGTAGTGGTACAACTGGAAGATGATCTCTCTTATAAGGATAATCCAGTAAAGATTCTGGATTGGAGATATACAGTTCCATAAAATAAGAAAAACTATTAGTGTTGGTGTCCTAGAACTAACTTCTTTGTACTTCATTCATTAATAAATGCCTTATCACATCTTGATTGTTCTTATGCATGACAATTCATGTGATAATGTCCTATGGACAACTATTGCATTAATGGGTCATAGTGGATCCCTGCTATGATGAGAACCCGGAAGTGCTATAACATTGTTCTTGAATATATGTTCTATGTATGAATAATGTTATTTGACGGACACAAATAATACAGGCCATTAGGGGTGAGGACTCATAAAACGCTGAGGCACCTTCTCATGGTGTGCACCCTTGGTAATATCTAGGAGGATATTATGAGAACGAGACCCGCCAGTAGGAAATCCACATTTCATAGTGTCATTGGATGTTCCTATCTACAGACGTGTGTATTGGTCCTTATACTTTAAGATTATTATTAATCGGTATTACAACTCACACACTTATATGTATTGACGAAAACTATGACGACACACTATTCGCAGTGAGGTAGGATACGTTGGGTGCATCATGAGTAATATTGCATTAATAGATAACGCGAGAATGGATTTGTCCATTCTGTTCCATAACATAAGTAGATATATCAGGCCCTTTGATGGAATTGATATAGCCTAAATAAATCCATGGCCATGGTAAGGTGTGGGTGAGTTCAAATCCGGGAAGTCAAAGAAGGAATAATCGAGCACATTGGTTAATGGAACTAGCATGTAACCCGCTTGATTGGAGATATCATGACAAAGGTATTATATTACATGGTAAGTGTTCGTTGGAGGTGACACGTCATTACAGCGTTAACTTATTTCTCTATGGGTGCCTTGCCATGTTTCTAGATTCTAACCTTGGACTTTAGGCAAGCTCTGCCTAATGCCACTAAGAAAGAGGCCCAGAGGGTCACACACTAAGTGTGTCCATTTATATCAGTTAAATATTAATTTAACAAGTTAAATAAAGATTATTCCCGAATGTGATTTAATGATTATTTAAGGATTTCTGATCGCATTTATTTTGACACTGGTTATTCGATAGAATATATTGTGAGCAAAATAATATATATATTTATTAGCGAGTAATGAAGTTACATTTATTTAAGAAATAAATAGCCATTACTCAAGGTCTAATAAATATTTTGGAGAAAATAAATAAAATGAAAAAAAGTACACGTCGTGTAGTTTGGTTTTCGGGATTCGTGGGAAAATATTATTTATTTAATTAAATGATATTAAATGTAATATGTTGGGCGCATGTCAAGTAATAATGATGGTCAACTTTCATTATTAAGACATGGGGTATTACTAAGAATTAAACAAAATGATTAAATGCTTTTGGGCAATGAATTCATTTTATTATTCTAAGTATTATAATCCCAATTAAATTATTCTAATAGTGAGAGCCATTATTGTGCACAACATATTTGGAAATACTCTCAAGATAAGAGAGAATTCCTTTTCCACAAAGAACACTTTCATGTTATGAGAGAGAGATCCTCCACCGGATCAAGGCGGTATAAGGCGGACATCACAAGCGAAGACTCTTCCACGCTAGCACCTGGAGATCACTTCGGTGACGGTCTAGAGATACGGGGAACACGTGTGGATCACCGCTAGAGAAATCCTATACTTGGATTCTATGATGCAATGACTGATCACGGGATCATGACCGGAGACTCCAACGAAGAAAGAATCCCATCGAGGTAATTCTTATGAAATTATTAAATGAATTATAACCAAAATATAATGATCCTATCTCAAGGTTTTCGGGACACTTCTTTTCTTTTTCATTCTTTGTTCTATTCCAAAGATTTGGCATTTTAAATCGTGACGGATCTCGGACTGAACGTTGTTTAATGTTAAAATTAAAGTTGGGTAAACCCACCAACGCGCTTCCACTACGCTCGAAACCTTCAAGTGGTATCAGAGGGGTCATATCGTTGATTATAATTATTTAGTTTTTTTGGTGATTTACTCATTTAATAATTTAGTTATTTCAATTCATGTTAAATCATTCTGGAAATCTGAATATCGAGATTCGTTCCTCCTCCCTTGTTTCTCGTTCACCTCACAGAAACGTATTTTTCTTTTAATTTTGATTAAAATAAAATAGAGAAACTCATCCAGAGGAGCCAAACGTTTCTAGCCATACAACACCAGAATACACGGCGTTTATTTGGAAGTACACACCGTGTAGTATAGGTTCAATGCATTGATTGATCCGCCAAATCAGGCCGTGTATTGGATTCTGTCTAAGAATTTAAGACACCGTGTGTTGACCAGAAATAGGTGGCACACAGTTTCCGGATTACACGCCGTGTGGTCCAATGAACACGGCGTGTAGTCCTTTCGTGTTAGGGTTGGGCCGTGTACCCCATACATGGATTGGACGGCTGGAAACCGTGTAACGCAGAACTACACAGTGTGTGTCCCACAGAACACGCCATGTATTCCGAAAAATTTCTGAAGTACATTAACACGCCCTATCCCCGGGAATGTACTTTGGATGGACGGTGAAGAAAAGTACATTCCATGTAGTCGGAACTGCACACCGTGTACTCACCTAAATTACACAAATTTATTAAAATTTATTATTATATTATACAAACCCTTGAGACATGTACCATGGTGGAGGCGTAAAGCTGAGGCACAACACGTGATAGGTGTTTTGTATATGTGTGTTTAATTTAACATCTGCGTAATGAACGGGAATTCACCGGGTTGCCTCCAAGGTACAAGTTACGTACAAGGATAATTTTAAATAAATTTATTTGTTTAAAATTATGATGGATGAGAATCTCAAGGAAATTCAAGAAAAGGTTTTAAGATAAAAGGATTGATTAATTAAAGATAATTAATTAATTCGAGCGTGATTTATCTTAAACAGGAATGATTAAAGAATTTAATGCTAGTTTTATTTATGCGTAAATATCGTTGCATGTATTGATGATCATGATCTAGGCCAAGACCTTTATATGTGAATGGTTTCTTTTAATTTATTTATTTAAATGAAATTTGTTGGATTGTGAGACATCTCCTCATTAATATGCAGGGCATGCGTGCCCAAGGATTCTTTTATGTCAAAACCCCCTTTTACCCCTCACCTGCGTGTGAGATAAATGCATATGTAATGGATGGAGCTACCAAGCTAGTGGAGGTGGCTCAAGTCAAGAGCCAAGGTGAATCCAATCCAAGGAGATACAAAGGTGGACAGGTGGAAATCTGTAAACACGAACCTAAAATGTTCAAGGTGTTTCTCCCATAGGTCTTGGGTTAGTTTATCAACTGCTAGATAAACTAAACAGTAGAAAAAGCTCATGATCATACCATTTATTTTATTTCTATCAGTTGCACAGTTTATTTATTGTGGGTGTGTTGTCACGATCACACAATTAATTAATTAAACGAGAATGCAAGATGTAACTAAAATAAAACTGGCTTATACGTAAATATTATCTTAGACATGGTTAATCACTTAAGTATATCCTACTTAATATTAACAAGCATGTAATAAAATATAATAAAATGGTAATTTACGTATAAGGATAAAATCCCTCAAAAGAAATATTAAGTCGGCATAGCCTTCCATAATCTTGTTTAGAATCGAACCATAGTTCAAAGTGCATGTCCAACCCTAGTTGGGGTGTTTTCAATTATAGGGGAATTATAATTCAAGGTTTTGGGTTGACTTGACTTGGTTCGCATCAAGGGTTGACTGCCACAGTAGGACTTGGTGTGACCAAGAGGCAAAGGTTGAGTAAATCCAAAATAAAAGGATTTCTGGATTGGAGAGTCCACTCAGCGGATCATGGAGCTTCAAGTTAATGCAGTTGGCATTTAGAATGCCTACCTAAAACCCTTAAAGTTGCTTGACCAACCCTAGTTGGGGTAATGAGAAGGGAAATATGGAACCTTGCCACTAGAATATTCACGCAACAGAATATTCCAAATTCAATTGTGAGGGATATTGGATTTCGATAAAATAGTGGGAGACTAATAAGTATTAATTTATTTATTTGTATCAATTTTTGTAATAAAGTACTAAACCTTTTCTCATCATAATTTGTAGAAATGACAAGAAAATGACTTCAAACATATCATTGCGAACCATACTCGAGAAGTAAAACCTTCTCACTATCACTAATTTCCAAGAGTGTTCTAGGAGTTTACATGTCGTCCTTCGCCACAAAAAGAAATTGTATGTGCCGGAAGAGACTATTCCAGTTATTCCTGGGAAAGAGGCTAGTGATGAGGAATTATATCTCTACATGAAACACATGGATGATGCCACAAATGTATAGTGTTTCATGCTATCGGTCATGTCTAATGAGCTCTTGAAGCAACATGAAAACATGGGCGTGTATAGAATGATGTCTCACCTTAAAGATATCTACCAAGAGAAGGCGATACAGGAGAGGTATGAGATCTCCAATGCTTTGTTTACCACGAATCTTGGAGATTCTGCGCCAGTTGGGCCTCATGTATTCAAGCTTATTGGCTACATTGAATTCCTGGACATCTTAGGGATTAAATTCCCGGATGAATTGCATTCAGATCTCATCCTATAATCACTACCCAAGACCTTATCTAGATTCATTGTCAACAATAACATGAGTGGAAATGAGAATCGTCTATCAGAGATTCTGACCTTCATTCGCCAGGTAGACAAGGACATGGGGCGTGACAAACCTGCAGTCCTTATGGTGAACAAGAAAAGGCAGGAAAAGGTAAAGGGGCCAAAGACTTATAAATGATCTGAGGTCCCCGAGCACCGTCCCTCCAAGAAGGAGAAGATCCAGAGGTAGGGAATGGAATGAGATGCGGTGTGTTTTGCATGTGGCAAGCAGGGCCACTAGAAGAGGAACTGCACCCAGAAGCGTGGGGACACTTAAGGTGCATTCGTTATTGAGTGGAATCATTCTATTTCTACACATTGGGTATTAGATACAGCTTGTGGGGCTCACAACTGTATTCAATTGTAGGAACCATGTAGATTTAGAAAGATCTCCAGAGAAGAGGTGGATCTTTGAGCTGCCAATGGAGCAAGGCTAGATGCGTTGGCTATTAGCGACTACCACCTCTCATTGCCGACTGGGATGATTTGGGTTTTACATAACTTTTATTTTTTTCCTACTATTACCAGGAACATAATTTTGGTGTCTTGTTTGGATATGGATGGATTTTTTTTCATGTTTGGAAATAAGGGCTGTCTATTTTATAAGAAAAACGTTTGTTATGGTATGACACATTTTAATAATGGTTTGTATGTATTAAATTACAAAAACCAAGTATTGGAAATCGATAACAAAAAAACTCACATGATTCATACATCACCCAGTTGTGGGATCACCGCCTTGGTCATATGAATGAGAAGTTCTTGACAAAGCTCTACCAAGATGAATATTTAGACTTTACTGAGCTAAAACCACTTGATAGATGTCACGCTTGTTTACAAGGAAAAATGACCAACCACCTTTTGGTGGACAAGGTGAAAGGTCCGCAGAGCTTCTAGGATTGGTACACCTAGATGTCTGTGGACCATTTCCAGTAGAAGCTAGAGGTGGATATTATTACATCATTACTTTTACTGATTATTTGAGTAGATATGGCTATTTCTACTTAATGAGGTATGAGTTAGAGTCCTTAGGGAAATTTAAAGAATTCAAGAATGAAGTAGAGAATCAACTTGGTAAGAAGATAAATAAACTTCGATCGGATCGAGGTGGAGAATATCTGAACCAAGAGTTCATCGATCTTCTACGGGTGTCTGGGATTCTATCTCATCTCACTACTCCTTATACACCACAGTAGAATGGTGTTAGTTAAAGGAGGAACCGCACCTTGTTGGACATGGTGAGGTCAATGATGAGTCATATGGGTCATCCATTATCCTTTTGAGGATATGAATTACAAAATGCAGCATACACATTAAACCAAGTACCAACTAAGGCAGCAAAGGGAATTACCAATGAGTTATGGAGTGGAAAGAAACCCATTTTGTCGCATACATGTGTATGGGTATTCGAGACATTTTTTAAGGCCTTCTCAGGCAATAAACTAGCACCCTGGGGCATGAAGTGTATCTTTATAGGATATCCCATGGAAACAAAAGGATATTACCTATATAACCCTCAAGACAAGAAAGTGACTGTCACTAGACAAGCCGTCTTTCTTGAGAGGGAGCACATCCTCAAGAAGGATAGTGGGAGCAAAATTGACTTCAACGAAGTTGATGCTCAAGATACACAAGAGTTGGTACAGGAACAAGTTCCACAGATCCCTATGGAAGAGGTTCCAGAAACACAAGTACTCCGTAGGAGCTCAAGAGAGGTAAGGGAACTAGAGAGATTTGGTTTCCTAGTCACCAAGGATGGTGAATCATTATTTTTGGACAATGATGAACCTCTCTCTTACAAGGAAGAAGTAGAAAGCTCATAAGTTTCAAGATGGCTAGAAGCTATGAATTCTGAGATAGATTCCATGTATCATAACCAATTCAGGGTTTTGGTCGATGAGACAGTTAATGTAAATCCTATTGGATGCAAATGGGTATTTAAGAGAAAATTGGACATGGAAGGTCATGTTATCACCTATAAAGCAAGGATAGTTGCTAAAAGATTCAGACAGCATCAAGGAATTGACTATGATGAAACATTATAGCCAATTTCCATGTTTAAATCCATATGAATTATACTTACCATAGCAGCTTAGCATGACTACGAGATTTGGCAAATGGATGTCAAAACAGCATTCCATAACGGGATCCTTCCGGAAGATGTCTATATGACACAACCAGAAGGGTTTGTGACACCAGGTGAAGCCAAACGGGTTTACAATTTACAAAAATCCATTTATGGATTAAAGCAAGCATCCTAGTCATGGAACATTCGATTTGATGATGCCATAACAGAACATGGTTTCATTAAGAATGAATGTGAGACATGTGTTTATAAGCAGTTTAAAGGGAATGCAATAATTATCCTAGTAGTATATGTTGATGACATATTACTTATTGGAAACGATGTACCAGTCTTACAATCAGTTATGGACCAGTTGGAAAACGGTTTCTCCATGAAGGATTTGGGACAAGCAGCCGACATTCTAGGGATCAAGATCATTCGTGATAGATCCAAGAGGCTGCTTGGACTAAGTCATGGTACATACATTGACCAGATACTAAAGATATTTAGTATGGAACAATCCAAGAGGGTATTGGTTCCAGTGTCACATGGCTTACATCTTTCTAGGAAAATGTGTCCCCAGACACAACAAGAGAAAAATAGAATGATTAAGATCCCATATGCTTCGACTATAGGATCCATCATGTATGCCATGTTATGTACTAGGCTCGATGTTGCCTATGCACTAAGCATGGTAGGCAGATATCAAGAAGATCCAGGAGAACATCATTGGACTACTGTTAAGACTATCCTTAAGTATCTGAGAAGAACTAAGGATATGTTCCTGGTGTATGGAGGAGACGAGGAGCTTATCATCAGAGGGTATGTTGATGTTGGTTTTCAGACAGATCAGAATGATCTGAAGTGGAAATCTGGATATATTTTCTATCTCAATGGAGGAACTGTGAGCTGGAAGAGTTCAAAGAAGCCAGTTTTCGCCGATTCTACAGTAGAGTCTGAGTTTATAGCGGCTTTTGATGCCGCTAAGGAAGCCGTCTAGATTCGGAACTTTATCTAGGAGCTTGATGTGATGCCTAGCAGTAATGATCCCATTACATTGTATTGTGATAATAATGCAGTAGTGGCTCTTGCAAAAGAACCAAGGTCACATCAACGGACAAAGCATAGACTCCTGAAGTATCACCTCTTGAGGAATTTTTATCAAAGGGGTGATGTTGCAGTGAGTAGAGTGTCCACGGAAGAGAACGTGGTGGACCCCATGACCAAAGGCCTATCTTATCAGAAGCATGAATATCATGTGAGAGCTAGCGAGTTAAAGGATATTAGTAGTTGGCTCTAGTCCAAGTGGGAGTTTGTTGGAGTTGGTGGCCTAGAACCAACTACTTTGTACTTTATTCATTAATAAATGACTTATCACATCTTGATTGTTCTTCTGCATGAAAATGCATGTGATAATGTCCTAAGGACAGCTGTTGCATTAATGGGTCATAGCGGATCCCTGCTAAGATGAGAACCCGGAAGTTCCATAACACTATTCTTGAAAATATGTTCTATGGCCAGAAGATGTTATTTGAGGGACACAAATAATATATGCCATTAGGGGTGAGGACTCATAAAACATTGAGGCACCTTCTCATGGTGTGCGCCATTGGTAATATCCAGGAGGATATTATGAGTACGAGACTCACCAGTAGGAAATCCATATTTCATAGTGTCATTGGATGTTCCTATCTACGGACATGTGTATTGGTCCTTGTACTTTAAGATTATTATTAATGGGTATTACAACTCGCACATTGAGATGTATTGATGAAAACTGTGACGACACACTGTTCGCAGCGAGGTAGGATACGTTGGGTTCATAATGTGTAATACTGCATTAATAGATAATGTGAGAAAGGATTTGTCCCTTCTGTTCCATAATGGAAGTAGATATCTCATGCCCTTTGATGGAATTGATATAGCCTAATTAAATCCATGGCCATGGTAAGGTATGGGTGAGTTCAATTCCGGGAAGTCAAAGAAAGAATAATCGAGCATATGGGTTGATGGCACTAGCATGAAACCCACTTCATTGGAGATATCGAGACAAAGTGATTATATTACACGGTAAGCGTTCATAGGAGGTGACACATCATTACAACGTTAACTTCTTTCTCTATGGGTTCCTTGGCGTTTTGTTAGACGCTAAACTTGGACTTTAGGCAGGCTCCGCCTAATTCCACTGAGAAAGAGGCCTAGAGGGTCACACACTAAGTGTGTCTATGTTTCTCTGTTAAATATTAATTTAACAAGTTAAATAAAGATTATTCCCGACTGTGGTTTAATGATTATTTAAGGATGCATTATCACATTTATTTCGACACTGGTTATTCGAGAGAATATATTGTGGGTGAAATAATATATATATTTATTAGCGAGTAATGCAGTTACATTTATTTAAGAAATAAATATCCATTACTCAACGTATAATAAATATGGTGGAGGAAATAAATAAAATGAAAAAATAAAAGTACACACCGTGTATATTTATATACATGTCGTGTAGTGTGTTTTTTGGGATTTCTGAGAAAATATTGTTTATTTTATTAAATGATATTAAATGTAATACGTTGGGCGCATGTCAAGAAATAATGATGGTCAACTATTATTATTAAGACATGGGGTATTACTAAGAAATAATTGAAATTATTAAATAATTTCGGGCAATTAATTCATATTATTATTCTAAGTATTATAATCCCAATTACATTATTCTCATAGTGAGATCCATTATTGTGAAAAACGGATTTGGAAATACTCTCATGCTAAGAGAGAATTCCTTTTCCACCAAGAACGCTTTCAAGTTACGAGAGCAAGATCCTCTAATGGATAAAGGCGGTAGAAGGCGGACATCGCAAGCGAAGGCTCTTCCACGCTAGCACCCGGAGATCCCTTCGGCGACATCCAGAGATATGTGGAGCACGTGTGGATCACCGCTAGAGGAATCCTGTACTGGGATTCTACGACGCAACGACGGATCATAGGATCATGACCGGAGACTCCAACGAAGAAATAATTCCATCGAGGTAATTCTTTTTAAATAATTAAATTAATTATAACCAACATATTATGATCCTTTCTCAATGGTTTCGGGACTCTTCTTTTCTTTTTCATTCTTCTTTCTATTCCGACGATTCGGCATTTTAAATCATGACGGATCTCGGATTGAACGTTGTTTAACATTAAAATTAAATTTGGGAAAACCCATCAACGTGCTTCCGCTGTGCCCGGAACATTCATAAACCACCTTGTCAAAGTGCTATGGAGGATCTATAAGTATGAATAAGAAACCTAGGAATCATAGGAGGTGATTAAGGAGAAGTAACCTCATCTATTTATGTGTAATGAAAATTCATGGGTGAAATTTTAAAATGGGGGAAGAATGTATGTTGACGCTCCTTTCCGTCACAGAGTCTAAAAGAATGAAAAGGGAACAAACCTTGAACCCAAAGTGATTCATCCTTTGAAGAAAAAAAAATCAAAAATCGACAAATGCCTGAACAAGGCTTCAAATGTACATGCGTCGCACAAGTTCCCTCACTGTCGCGCAAGTACACTTGTGCACCGCCTAATGGTCACGCCAGTGACTTGCCCGCCCTCTTTGAAAACCACCCAGGTTCTTCTCCAGCCTATAAATACCCCCTGTGGGCCCCCCATTTCAGGAGGAATTTTTTCCCAGAATTCTGATATAGAGCTCTGAATGCCCAAGTCTATTTTTCAAGTATTCCGAACACTTCTAAAGTAATCCATTACCTATAATGGAAGGTCTAACAAAAGAGGAATAAGGTCTATGTGTTAAAATTCACTAACAATTTCATGCCTAAGTGTTTTTACCCTTAAGGGAAATGGGCACACTTGCGCGCCTCCCTACCTATTTATTGAAACATGCATGCTGCTCTTCTGGAAGTACCACATGATGATTCTAAAAGCTTTGGCCATGAATCACCCAAGTATTACTCTACATGGCAAGTATCGCGCAAGTACCCATGAGCCGCGCATGTATACCTGTGCGACCAATACTTGTGCACCCATGCAGTACCTGCGCGCCTGCCAGGACATGCACACCCCTCTCTTTTTGGGTTCCATTCCTGCCCATTTAACCCCTCTTATTCCATTCCACCTCTCCTATTCAAGATTCAGTCTTCAAGACACTCTTCAAAGCCATTTATGGAATGTTTTCTTGATTTAATTCCTTATCTGAAAGGAGCTCCGTGGAACATCTCTCAAAACATAGTGATTTTCACATCTTTATGTCAGCTAAGTAAGAGAGTTCATTCATTCAACCTAATACTTTAAGATAAGAGAATCCTTAACATGGGCCTCCGTTTCAGGAGTAAGACCCAGTCCAAATCCTCATTACTTTGGGAATCTTCATTAGGAGTAATCCCCAAGTCCCCTAACCTGGGCCTCCTTTTCAAGAATAAGCCTGAGTCAAAATTCCCCAAATTTGGGCATCCTCCTCAGGAGTAAGCCCCAAAACATAATTCACTTAACCTTGACCTCCTTTTCAAGAATAAGTCTCAGTATCAAATATAGGAATCCTCTTTAAGAGTAAGCCCCAAGTACCTTAACTTTAAAACCCCTTCAACCTAGGGCTCCTCCTTAGGAATAAGCCCCAGGTCTTAATTTCTCTTAACCAGTCATAATTCCTTTTGATCTGGGATTCCTTCTCAGGAGTAAAACCCAATCATAAGTCCCCTACTAACTTGGGCATCTTCCTTAGGAGTAAGCCCCAAGATTAGAGTATCCAAATCTCCCTAAAGTACATACAACTTTATGGACCCCATTCATTGATTTCATCCCTGAAGTAAATCTTAATGCTCATCTATTTTGGTACTCATACATATATAATCCCTAAATCATTTCTTATGATTGCATCAGTGCATGGAATAATTGTCTGGTTTCACCAATACCTCTTGTTTCTCACACCGAGCATGACTCATGTGATCTGAGAGTGTAAAAGTAATCATGACATGTTTTCTTTGAGCCATCAATCATGAATAAACATCATACTCCCTTACTCGAACTATGTGGGTTCTGATTCCTTTTCCAAAACAAAGGATACATAGGTTTCCCATCAGCGGGTACGATCCTAACTCTGAAATAATCCATGTCATCCTGAATGAAAATAAACTTCAAGTGCCCCACTGAGTGGCTTTAAAACAAGTATGGTTATCATAATGACAAAGAGACTCTTATGTATTTAAGGATACCATCATCTAAGAATCTCTAACAAATATAGATGATTCTCTATCGATGAAGAACCTAGAATACATATAAATGATTCTCTAAATTTTATTCATATCAATCATTGATTGTGAGATTAATGGAAAGCACATTTTATACTTGGTAATGTAATAAGGATTCATGAACATAACTTAAATCTATAAAGAGAGTCCCAGAGTAGACAATAATTCCCCTAAAAAAGGTGTGATGAGTCTGAACTCCCATCCTCTCGACCAACGAAAATTCCTAAGCCTAATTAGTCCACAACTAATGAGCACCTACCTTTGGAAAGTTGGTCCAAATGGATATGGAATCAATGGATGTTTCCAGTTCTACGAACAAACCCGTTAGAAACAGATTGGAATTTTGGAACATTCAATCAACAAGGTCATCCCCAATTCCAAAAGGAAACAAAAAATGGTGAACCCGACGTGAATCCTTAACCAAGTGAAAATGATGCTTTTATTATTTGTTAGGACCATATTTAAACTTAATGAGAGGGCCAACAAAGTAATCAACGACTTATTTTCTCATCCAAAAGTTTTCGTGGCCAGACATATCTTGATTATGTCTGTTATATCAAACATGCACTCTTTTTCCAAGATCATCTGCATTTCCAGAATTGATTATCTTATGTTAACATCCGTGAATACGTCTACCGTGAAAACCTCTGCTGAGAATGCCACTACTGCTACTCGTGCTGGATCATCATTTGCTCTGAGGTCGACATCACCTACTCAGTGTATTCAACGCTGGGTATCAAATTCACTGGTTAAAGAGTACCATCAAAACGGCACAATTCTGACTCTGGAGGCTGCTCGAAAAGCCCTCCAGGTCAATAATTCAACCTGGTCATCCAAACAACGAAGAATGGCGATCAAGAAGCAGGCAGTACTAACCACCATCTCCAACCATTTCGGGTCGTTATCCCTGGAACGCAATCACCATTTACTCCCATATTCTGGGGAGGTGAATGATCAGGTCCCTCAAGGCCTTAATTCAAGGAAGCAGGAGTCCTTCCTGAGGGCTCCCATCAAAAATCACTGCCAGACTCGTGCGGCAGTGCGCGCTCAACATGATGAGGGTATCAACACCAGGCGTTCGACTCAGGTTCCTTGAACACGAGCAAGCAAGACGAATCTCCAGAGGTGAAATCTGGTCAACAGTGAGCATGTTCTCATCTCTTCTATCTCCGAAGAATTCCACCAACCTAACTTGGTGGCAAGCAACGAGCGGACATATACTCCCGTCCGTTTTAATTCTGCTATCCAGCAGACTCTTCTGGAAGCATCATGCCAATCCTGCTAGGCAATTCCGGTAGAGTACTATAGGAAGGAACATACGCCTGTTTATACGTCATCAGCTAATCTACATACTCGTCTAACTACATATGATGGATCTCATCAACCACATTTCGTGAAGTACAATCAGCAGGCACATACACATGCTAGTATTGATCAAGCCTACCAACAGTCTCGCTTGGTAGCACTTGGAGAAGTCAGTCAGAAAGCTCCGGTGACAAATAGGAGGCAAACACAACTCTCTGCCCCAACACTTGAGTACTGTCAGGATTCACTCACAGGAAATGGAGGACAGGAGCAGGAACAGACACCTACTCCAAGCACGAAATGGATGTATATCCCCGTTCTAGCAGTTGAAGTCACCAGGCATATTCTATCAATGGTGAAAGAGTATAAGCAAATCCCTACTCATATTCTAGATGCTTGCCAGGATATTATAACATCTTCAACAACATCTTAGGGAAAGACACATAAATCTATCCCTACCAGGGGAGTGACAAATCAACAGTTCACTCCGAAATAGACACACACATCTGTTTCAGTCCAAGAGGGTTGTGGGGCGTATTCCCCCATATCATATGGATAGCCAAGTTAGGCACATACACCTGATTTTAGTGGATATCGTCGGCCTAACTTGGCCATATCTCCTGATCAGGCACATACATCTGCTCATAGTAGCCACGTTCATCAACAAGTGGTTTCCAAGGTGAGTAAGAAGGCCTCTAAGAAGAAGACCCGCCCAGCACAGTCAAGAGATCAAGAGCTAATCTATAACAAGACCTTGCTCGATGCTGGATTTCATGATTCCCTCAGACAATTATCTGTTAGTATCCAAGATTCTACTCCTTCATTTCCCAATAGTGGGAACATTAATTCAAGAGGTCTTAAACAGAAACTTCCTCATGAAGGATTGCTTTATGACAGTTCGGTTGATCTTGATGTTTTATCTTCAGATGAGAGATTCAATAACCCTTTGTGTGGCCAGAAGACAAAGGAGAAAGAGATCTCATCTTTTTCTGTAACCCACCTTAGTGGTCCTCCCCATGATGATGAATTTCGCTGCAAAATTTATCTTTGTAGTAGTGATGCACATTGCTCAGGAAATGCTCCAGTGGACAATGTAGTGCCGAGAAAGCACTCTTATGTTGAGGCACTTGCAAATGCGAAACTAGTCATGTCTTATGCTTCATTGCTAGTAGGTGAAATAATTTCTCAACAAGATGATAACCCAGGTTGTAGGTCGTTCTTTGAACCACCCTTAAGTCACACATCTTATAGTTTGATCAGTTATTTCTCTAACAATCTTGTTGAATCCGACGAACCAACAAGGAAACACCATCACTGGTTAAATCAGGTAGAAGAATCTTCATTGAATGATAAATTAGAAATACTTAACATGAGAAAACAACTGGAAAAGGGTGAAGTACCAGTTATGTTTTGGCCTCTAGATGACCCTCAGTATGAAATTCCAGGGATGTTGACGGAAGATGGAATTCATGATATTCATCTTAACATATGGAAAAAAATTTATCATTGGAAAAAGAAAGTATTATCTTATGATGAATATGAAAATAATCTTAAGATAATAGAAGGGTTACAATGTCAGATTGATTTGGAATCTCTATCAGTCTCTCGATATCTGAAGGCTAATAAGCAGCAAAGAGCCCTTCAACGTTCATGCCATGGCGCACTAAGAATATTGCGCCAGTTAATTGCCAATGACCCATCTAGTATTCATGTTAAAGGATGGGGTGTTCATGGAGCACTAAATTTCACTGTGCTCTCAAGTCATCAAAGCCCGCCAAAAATGGTATCATGCAATGATATTGCCCGTGACTGGCCACAATCAATGGGTTTAGTTTGTAATCAAAAGCTTACTCAAGAACAGGATTCAACTAGTTCCTCTCAAAATCAAGAATACATAGAACAAGTTGTTGAATTACTCCTACATCAAGCAAACGAGAATATTGAACATGCCTCTCGTATGGAGCATGGACATCATCAAGTGAATGAATTGTCAGAAATCATCCAACGGTATTTTGAACCGGGTGATAAAGGAGTATATCGATTGATGCATCCATCTAATTTTCGGACTAAGGTCCGCAAGATCTGGAGAGATTTTAAGAAAGTCTTAGACATAGCATGTCAAGAGCCACCCCAGCTTTCCAGACTGGGGACTCTTTTAACCCAACCCTCGGAATCAACAAATAAGATTCGAGGATTTGAGAAAAGACACCAGGAACAGCCCCAGTCCACTAGACTAGGGACTTTTTCAAATCATCAATCTCCTCCTCAGTGACAGTCGGTCTTCTCTCGATTGGGGAAGAATCCCCAAGAGGAATGAAGATCCAAATTATATGGATATTCTCTCCAAATTACGATTCTACAATAAGTTCCTGAGGGATCAAATCAACAAAAGGCAATGTCTCATTGGGGGCATGGCAGAAGACAATATCACAGAAATGCTGATAGAAGGGATGCGATGCGTTATGCATCAATTAATGACATCAATGTCGTTGTTTCTGATCCACCAGATGAGACTCTCTCATGGGACTCAGATGAAGAGGTTCATGCTCAAGAAGTTGTATGCACAAACACAAATGAAGAAGGTGTGCAGACATGAAATCAAAGGATTACTCAGAACCTAGGTAATCCTTCAGGTAATCCACTTCCCCCTCTCCGAAAGGGAGCCAACAAGGGGAAAGGAAAGAATCAGGTTACTCAACCTTCCTCCGAAGAAGGCCAATTTCATTCACTTGAGCAAAGGTTTGCGCAACGGGAGGAAGAAATGAAGGAATTGAGAAGTATGAATTCAAAAATACTTCAGGGTAGTCTTCTTACTAAGCTTGCTGGAGTCAGTCAGCCAAGGGAATTTGTTGCAGCTACTGAGATGGATCAAGAATATCCTCCTCTATCAGTACACCCTAACAGGTCTAATCCTACTTGTCAAGTGCAATAACAATTAGCAGTGCTGAAATCAGTTGTAGTACCAGTTTCCATACCTGTCCAAGCTCTAGTCATTGCACCTTCCCAAGTCCAAGATCAACTGGATGTTTCTCAAAATTTAATAACTACCATTTAGTCATTAACTGCATGGTTAGAGACTATGGAAGGGAAGTGTGTGCATGTTCAACTAGAAAAGAGAACTTACCCTAAATGGGTAGATTCAATCTCTCCCCCATCAAGTTCTGGAAACCATGTATTCCCTATTTTCAATGGATCAGGCGATCCTGAACAGCATTTGACGCATTACGTGTCTTGTTGAAATCCTATGATGGGAACTCCGAAATAACAAGAAGCATTGAAACTCAGATGCTTCGTGAAAACCTTGCAAGGACCAGCTTTTGTTTGGTACACAATCTTGTTATCTCGGTCAATTATCGGGTGGGAGGATCTTCCCCAAAAATTCTATCTTGAGTTCATCTCGACGTTGCCCAAGACAAAAATTTTCGATCCTAAAAACTGTAAGAAAAGGGAGAATGAAAGGGTCACAGATTTCATTACTCGCTGTAAGGGATTAACGTATTCCCTAAGCATAGAACTCCCTCAGGAAGAACTGTTTACAATCTATGTGTCAAATCTTCATGATTAATTACGCATGTCGTTGATCCCTATGAAATATATAGGAGGGTTTCGAGACCTTACTTCAATCACTCAACAGATTGAAGATTCTCTTATAAAGACTAAGGATAAGGCTCGTATAATTCCCTCAGCTCCAGGAAAGAGAATGGGTAAAGCAGAGACTGCTACAGTTATGCTTAAACAAGCACCTGCACCTGCTTCTACATCAAAACCTTCATCTTCTCAAAGAGCTCCACCTTCTGGGCGCCAACAAAAAAGGCTGTTTAGTCAAGATGATCAAGGAGATCAAAGACGAAAACAATTTGAGGATATGAAGAGAAAAATCTACTATTTCTGAAATGAAAAAGTTCCTGGTTATTTTGTTTCGGCTCTGGAAAATAATTTGGTTCAATTTACAAGGCCCAAGAGGCCAAATATGGAAGGAGATGAAGACCATCCCAACTATTGCCCCTTTCATCAAATGTTGGGGCATCCCATCCAGGAGTGTTTTTTCTTCAAAGACCTCCTCCAAAAGATGGTCGACTTGGGACAAGTCAAATTAAAAGTTTCTTCAGCTCAGGTAGCATGTGTTACTACTATAGTTCAAGAGGAGGAAGGCGAATGAAAAGTAGTCAAAAGAAAAAATGTGCCGAAATATGATGATTGGATGGTCAGAAAAATGATCAACTGAACTCATGCTGTTTTGCGAACACAATTGAAGAATCCAATTGTGCCTTCTTCCATGAATGTCGTAGCAAAACACTCTTCATCGGAGGGAAAATACTCAAAGAAACGTCATTATTCCTAGAAAGAAAAAGAATCAGAAGAAGATGAGTATGTGTCAAAGCCTAAGTTGTCTTTGACTCTGGCAGACTTCATTCCATCTACTTCAAATTCACGGGCACCGCCCCACCAAATGACACAACATAAACATGCTAATCATGAAGAGTCTTCATCAGAAGAAGAGTTGATTTTCAGTTCTGTTAATATGATTCAATTAATAGATCCATATGCTCGTCACAATTTCTATTTTTATGAGCCTGAATTCCCTATATCAAATAGAGGAATAAGAGGAAGTTCTAGAGGCTCAGGATACAGGGGAAGACGCGGATATTTCAGAGGCCACTATTCAAATTCTACCTCTGCTAGAACTATTTATCCGGCAGAAACTCATGGTAGAGCCCTTCAATGAGCTCAAAAAGAACAAGAAAGTTCTTCCACATAAGGAAGACTCAGCCCTAGCACAATTATTCTGGAAGATCGGTTGAAGGTTCTATCTTATTCCTCTCAACATGTAAATAGACCTAATAGATATAATATTCCAAAGCCAAGAGTATTACCAACTCTTATCCCGGTACAAGATGCATCAAATTCCAAAGTATCAACATCCAAGGCACCTGCTAAACCACATGTTCCTATTGGGAAACGTAAATATTTGGATCAAAAGTATGATATATTGAAACACCTGGCCCAAGTACCAGCCATGTAATCAATTCTGGATGCCTTGAATTTATCAAAGGATCTTCGGGAGGAACTCATTGAGGCTTTCTCAAGTCCTCAGGAGTTTGAGACTGAAATTGGTGCAGCTGAAGTCTACCATGTAGAGAATAATCCTACAGAATGACATGCAGTAATATTTTTTACTGATGAAGATGAAGATGATGTCGTTCATGGAAATATTAGACCTTTTTACTTATCTGGAAAGGTCAATGGCATAGACATCTGAAAAGCTTTCATTGATAATGGTTCAGGAGTCAACCTCATTCCCATTCGTACACTTCGTCGATTGGGCCTCACGAAATCTGATTTATCTCCTTCTAATTTGATGTTACAAGGATATGATAAAAATGAACAAGAACCACTAGGCTAGATTACACTCCAAACTCTATTTGGAGATCTTGTGTCCAATTCAGATTTCATGGTTGTTGATCAAGACTCAGCATTCAACATCTTTCTTGGAAGACACTGGCTACATCGGCATGTGGCTATCCATTCATCATACCATCAATGTCTCAATTTTTGTTTTGATGGTCAATCTGGGACATTATATGGTGATAGGGCCCTGTTCAAGACATGTGAATATCAATACATTGAGGCAGAATTATACCACATGAAGGGAAAGGAGGAATCGACAACAAAGGGGATTACTGAAGTTAATGCTCTGTATGGTTTGGAAATGATTCCAGTAAACCCATTAACACATGTGAGTACAAATTATGTTTTTCCTATCAGTCAAATTGATAGGATAGAACCAAATCAAAATACTCTTATGGAAAGATCAATAATTTCAATTACAAAAATTTAGCCAGACAACATGGGAGAAATTGGTTATTCACCAAGCAATGATGAAATTCAAATGGAGATGTCTTCATTTTATCTGCTGAAATCTAGCAAGTCTATACTTCACCAATCAGGCAAGGGAAAGTTATAGCAATGTCAGAGGTAAACGATGATGTCGATTCTCAATCCATCATCTCCTCTTTATTACCCAAAGAAGACCCTTTATCATAAATTGGGTTGGAAATGGAAGCTTCTTCTTCAAGATGTGAAAATTTTTGCATCTCTTCTGATCATGAAAATTATGCTTCATCATCAACTATGGAAGTGGAAATAGAGGAAATAAAACATGTTGAAGAAGAAGAGGAAGATCTCAGAGATGCTCCGCTAGCATTTGAAGAGGGTATCACTACTACTGTGGATGAACTCAGAGAAATCATTCTGGGTACAAAAGAAGATCCATGCCACACTTTAATCAGTGCATCCATGAATCTTGAAGAACAAGATATGTATATTTCCTTTTAAAATAAAAATCTAGATATATTTGTTTGGAACTATACAGAGATTCCAGGGCATGATCTTGATGTTTCCACTCATCATTTGGGTTTTCCAGAAGAACATTAAGGATTCAAACAAGCTACTAGAAGAACACACCCAACCTATGATTCCAAAATTGAGGTTTAAGTGGATAAGATCATCAAAGCTATCTTTGTCAGAGAAGTTCAATATCCCAAGTGGTTGGCTAATATTGTCCCAGTGAAAAAGAAGAATGGGAAAATTAGAGTTTTCATTGATTTCATAGATCTTAATTGGCATTTTCCTAAGGATGATTTTCCAGTTCTGATTACAGAACTCTTGATTGTTGCGAGAGCTGGCTATGAAGCGCTTTCCTTCATGGATGTATATTCTGGATATAATAAAATTCGGATGGCTCTAGAATATGAAGAATCTATAGCCTTCATAGCCCCTCAGGGTGTGTTTTTCAATCGGGTAATGCCCTTTGGCCTAAAGAATCCAGGCACAACATATCAGCGTTCCATGAATCATATCTTCAATCCCTTTTTGGGAAAGTTTGTTGAATGTTATGTGGATGATTTGGTGGTCAAATCCAAGAAACTTTATAATCACTTGGCAGATTTAGAAGTCATATTCCACAAGTGTCGACAACATAATTTGAAGTTGAACCCCTTAAAATGTGCTTTTGGGGTAACCGTGGGGAAATTTCTTATCTTCGCCGTACGCCATCGTGGTATCAAGATCGATCTGGAGAAGAAAAAGTCAATCCTTGGCATTTAAACTCCTCGAAATTTGAAATAATTGAGAGGACTTCAAGGACACATAGCCTATATTCTGCATTTCATCCCCTATTTGGCAGGCAGAAGATTACCCTTCACCAAATTGATGAAGAAGGGAGTCACTTACCAGTGGACTGAAGAATGTCAAGAAGCATTCGATATTCTCAAGAAATATCTCTTGAGTCCTCCAGTAATAATTCCACATGTTGAAGGAAGACCACTTATCCTCTATGTGACAGCTCTAGAACGATCATTAGGTTCCTTTTTTGCTTAGAAGAATGATATTGGGAATGAAAACAGCCTCTACCATCTCAGTCAGACTATGCTTGAAGTCGAAACCCAATATTCAAGTATTGAGAAGTGCTGCCTAGCATTAATCTTTGCATTTCAAAAGTTGAGACACTACTTGCAGCATCATGAGGTCCAATTAGTATCTCTCAATAACCCACTCAAATTTATCCTTAGTCGTCCGATTCTTACAGGACGTCTGGCAATGTGGGAAGTTATCTTGCAGCAATTTGATATTCAATATGTGTCTCAAAAGGCGAAAAAGGGCCAAGCTCTGGCTGATTTCCTTGCTGAACACCCTTTGGTGGAAGAATCATCTTCAGATATTGAACTCCCTGATGAGGAAGTTTTCTTTATTGAAGAAAGCCTTTAAACATGGGAAATTTACTTTGATGGTGCTTCTAGAAGTCCAACAGGGAGAAAAATGGAAAATCCTAAATTCAACAAAGTTGTCTTAGGGATTTTACTCATTTCTCCAGAAAAGGAATTGTTACCCTATTCCTTATTATTGTGGGCAGGTGGTACAAATAATGAAGCAGAATACCAAGCTCTCATTACAGGATTGGAGTTGGCGCTTCAAGCACAACTGAATCACTTAATGGTGAAAGGTGACTCAGACCTGGTAATCAAACAAGTCAATGGGGATTATGCAATCGGGAAAGAAGAACTAATCCCTTTGTATGATTACTTCAAATAGTTAATGGTGGAGTTTCCTTCGGAACAAACATTTTCTTATGTCCCAAGATCACAAAATTCTCAAGCTAATACACTGGCTAATATATCCACAGCTCTGGAAGATCCAAATCGGGATGAGACAACCATCAGTATTGCCCACCGTCGTACAAGTTCACCTTATGTTAGATCCAAAATAGAGGAAATCAATGAAATTAGTTCCATCTGTAAACCACATGGTCACACTACAGGATGGATGACACTTATCAGGGAATACATTCAAAATGGAATACTTCCACCTGATAGTGCTGGGAAAGAACAAATCCTACAACGTGTGGTCAACATTACCCTTTATGATGGCCCGGATCACCTAGAGAAAATTCTTTATAAGCGTGGTTTTTATGTAGTTCTCTTCAGATGCATTGATGGTGAAGAGACAATGGATGTCATGAAAGAAGTGCATACAGGAGTCTGTGTTACCCACCAGTCTACACATAGACTGTCTGATCATATTTGAAGGCTTGGATACTTTTGGCCTTCAATGATACAAGACTATGTTGATTTCACAAAGAAGTGGTTTTCATACCAAGTACATACCAACTTCATTCATCAACTTCCAGAGTTTCTTCATACAGATAAATACTCGTGTCCATTTTCCACATGGGGAATGGATGTGGTGGGACCTTACCCTTCAGCTACGACCAAGCAGCTTAAGTATATTCTTACTGCTACTCATTTCCTTTCCAAATGGGAAAAGGCATTACCTCTCAATGAAGTTAGTTATAAAAGAATTTTTAGCTTCATCTAGTCTAACATCATTACCAGATTTGGTGTCCCTCATACAATATTGACGGACAATGACACCAACTTCTATTCATCTGAGGTGAAGAAGTTGTATCAAGAATACAACATCAAATCTAATCATTCATCTCGGTATCATGCAGCGGACAATGGCTAGATAGAAGCTTTCAACAAGACTCTGTCAAATATAATGGAAACGATGGTGGATAAAGATAAGAAATCATGGACTGATAAACTCTTTCATGCTTTATGGGCTTATCGGACTACCACCCGCACTACAACACGGTAAACTCCATATTCATTCTTATATGGAATAGAAGTAGTTTTTCCAATTGAAGTTAAACTACACTTGCTCAGAGTATCCATTTGTGATCAGTCATCTACAGATGAGAAATCTCAAAAGTGATTAGATGAATTGGAATGGTTAGATGAGAAAATATTGTGCACTCTCCACCACTTAGAAGTCTATCAGAATCAAATCACATGAGCTTTCAACAAAAACGTTTTTCTTCGTTCATTCGTTCAGGGAGAATTGGTATTAGTTATCATAACTCCAATGATACTAGGAATGAATCCTCCCAAGCTTGAGCCAAAATTGGAAGGACCTTATTCGATATATAAGTTCTACTCCAATGGAGCTTATTATTTAATCTCAATGGATGTAGAACTCATCACTACTCCAACCAATGCTATATTTTTGAAGAAGTATTTTTTATAAACAATAAATGAATCATCTACGGTCCATGCATATGACCCTAAACTATTTTCAATTCCCTTTCATCCAGCAATATGTTAAACTGAATCATCCACGGTCCATGCATATGACCTTAAACTATTAGCACATTCATCCAACATGACGTTAAACTGTGTCCCCTTCATCTTACTTTCCATATGACGTTAAACTATACGACAACGGTCCATGTATAAGACCTTAAAATATTTGCATGTCTTTTTTCCAACATGACATTAAACTATAACGTCCTAGCTACATGACTCTAAAATGTATAGAAGTTACTTACGTCCAGAAATACGTTAAATTGCATTATCCACGATCCATGCATACGACCTTAAACTATTGGCACTTACGTCCAATATGAAGCTTAACTGTATCGTCCCTTTTTCGTCCAACATGATGTTAAACTGTGAAAAAGTCCCTAATATGTCCCACATGATGTTAAATGGTGTACTCTTTTGACCTCACTACATGAAATTAAACTGCACAGTCCCCCTTTCATCCAACATGACGTTAAACTATATTGTCCCCATTGTCCTAGATACATGATGTTAAACTATACAAAAGTCCTTTAATATTTCCTACATGACATTAAAATGTACTTTGTCCCTGCTACATGACATTAAACTGTGCAACACCAATAGTCCTAACTACAAGACCTTAAAACTGCATAGTCCCTTTATATGTCCTACATGACAGTAAACTGTGCATCGTTAAGGTTGTTGTTACCTCTTGTTTCTCACACCGAGTATAACTCACGTGATATTAGAGAAAATTTCAACCATAACACCCTCTCTGGGCTGCTAACCACGCGTAAGTCCCAACATCATTTTTTAGGTCATTATCTTCATGAACAACTTGATCATTAATTAATTCTTTAATTGAACTGAACAGACTTTGATCCTTGCCTTCTAGGATGGGTATGTAGGAAACCTCCCAAGTTTCAAGCCCAAAACCAATCTCTTCACATCAGTTCACCTCCATCTCATAGGATGTTGATTCATCAAACCGTCCCCAGAATTAATATCATTACATTGGTTAACTTTCGTCCTTACTATATGATGTTAAACTGTACAAAATTTTTTGTCCTGTGCGACATTTTTTTTCCTATACGACAATAAAATTCAATATTCTTTGATACCCTCACTTGAGAGGGAATCATAATTTACAATTATTTTTCAATCATGTTTCATTCCAAAGACTACGTGCATACATGGAAATGCCCGAACCTTTTATCTTGGGTTATGCCATCATTGCACTAAAGTACCCTTTCACCCTTCACATGTACGAACCAAATTTGTACAGAGGGTATTTCTAGAACTACGTGGGATTGATTCCCATCCTTATGAGATACGTTTGAATGTTTGAGTGTCCCTCGAATCCAGCCCCATGTCCTTTTGGTCCTAACCCCAAATTTCACTTTCAGTCCCTTGGATGAAAAGTCCCCATGAAAACACACACTGTGTATTTCTTATAAATGGTCCAAGATCTATGACCCTAAACTAAGATCTCCTATATTTTCATCCCACGTGACATTAAACTATAGTTTATGAAATACGTATGGCTTGATTCCCATCCTTAAGGGATATGTAGTAAAGTCCAACATTTCAATTCAGGACCTAGCCACAACATGATTATGGTTATCATTGATCCATGTATCTCTGCATACATTGGAAAATACCCATCTTTATGTGTCATAATCATAGTCTGGAATACTTCTAGATCTTCATAACCCTTTTTCTTAACTTCTAATCACAAAAAGCCTGAAATTATGAGAGTTCTTTTACCTGACCATGCAGCACGTGCCCTTAGGCGGCCTTGCCTAAACAGTCTTCATAATAGTCGTTTCAGCCAAGAGATGCTATTATTTGACTATGAAGCCAATGCCCTTAGGCGGCCATGCATAATTAAACCCCCTAATGGGTTTGTCAAATAGTGGAAACTTAATTCTTGGGAAGAAAATCTCTTTTTTCCTTGGTTGTCTTAATGACAATATGTAGGGATCCGTAAAAAAATGGATATCCTTAACATATCTACCCCATACTCTTTTTTCATGATCTGAAATTATCCAAGTCTATGGTTTATATTCTCCCTCCATACGTTTGGGTCAGACCTTCGTAGGAATGATACCCATCAAGTTCTTTGATAATCTTGTTTGGAAATATCTTCTCCATATTCAAGTACCTCTTTCCATATAGAAAACTCTATTCTTTGGGAAAGTTGAATCCCCATAAACATTCAATGGCTTTTTAGCTCTTGGAAAGTAAATTTCTGAGAGTTCTTTTGCCTAACTATGCAGCACGTGCCCTTAGGTAGCCTTGCATAAGTAGTCTACAAAACGGACCTGTCAGCCAAAAGATGCTATTTATTTGACTATGCAGCCAATGCCCTTAGGTGGCCCTGCATAATTCAACCCCATAACAGGTTTGTTAAATAATGTTAACTTCATTATTGGGAACTACTTCTAATGAGATTTAGCTCTTTTTCATATCATTCCTCAGATTCAAATATTCTTAAGTCATAGTTTACATATTTTCTCTCATACTTGAGTATGTTAATATGTTTTAAGATAAATTTTCAAGGAATTGAGTCAATTTTAATTCATTTGATCAAAGCTATTTCGACCGTAAACATTATCCTCTTTATGTCTGATGTGCATGAATTTAAACATCCCACAAGAGACAAGGGAACTCTAAATAAAAGTCAAGTTCCAGCTCACTAAACATACATTTTGTATGATTTTGGTAATATTGAGAAATTAAAAGATTCAATGTTTGTAGGGTTATTTATAATAATCCTTTTAAAAATCAAACTATGATTAATAGTCCCATTGTCTTAGGTAAAATTTTAAGCAGGTAGCTAGAAAAATATGTGCACAAGTGATTGAAGATGAAAATATTTTTCATTGATGCACAAGGGTTAGAAGGACATCCATATACTAGAGTCTCTTCCCCTTTTCAGGAATTACAAGACGTTCAATATAACTCTCCCTTTGATTTATGGCATCCCAAGCATCATCAACAGCCTCTTGGAATTCATTAATTCAAATGGATACCATAAGAGATGCAGTTATACTAGCTCTTCTTGGAACAACTTTAAAATAATGTTCTTAAGCGCGGTTCGAGAAAATTTCATGCTGATCAAATAGTGACTCTGTTTCTGTCCAAGAGAATTGGAAGATGAATACATGGATTTGAGAATGATGCATAGGAAGTAAAGAGCCATTTGGAGAGAGTACTCTTTTCAGATATTGTTCTATTACCATGTTTGTCTTCTCTCCACCAAACGTAAGAAGAAAACATTTAAGCCCATGGGTTTTCCATTTTCATATCTGCAAGGAAATGGAATGGAAGAAAAATTTGAAATTTTACACCAATGTTGTTGCTCTTAATGCACAGCATAACAGAAATAGAGGAGTAGTGGTGCAGCTGCATCTCAGGAATATAGTTCTTTGCATCTGGAACATTGAATCCTTGCAGATGACCATGACCATACAGAGGTAGGTAGATGCTCTGTGTGCAATTAAGATGATATTTCTCTAAGTACTTAGCCAAATCTGGGAAAGTGTTGTCGCAGATATCACAGTAATCATGGCCAACAATGTTCATCATGTCATCAATCCACTTGCTATCCAGTTCATTAGCCGTTATGATTTTGTTGGGAGCCATTGAATCTGCACAAAGATTGAATTATTAACTCTTAATTAAGTTGATTTTTTATAAATTTGTGAAAGAATTCGGAAAAAATTGCTAAGGCATTAAGACGCGCAAGTCTAATTTTGGCGCGCAAGTGTGGATGTGTCGCACAAGTTTTTGGCACACAAGTATCACCACGCAAGTTATATTACCTCTATAGTATCACGACAACAAAGAAATAGCGGAAAACAGAGCAACCTTCGCGGAGAAGGTCACTTGCGTTGCGAGAGATTGAATGTTTGAAATCCGGATTCTTTATATGGAAACGGGGCCACATATTTATAGGCCACACCCATACCCTGTGTGCAAAAGACTGTCCAGCTAGAAGTCGCACGCCAATCCCTGCGCGCCATACCTTGCACGCCACATATTCCTTGGTTTTCTTCTTTTCCTCAGAGTCAAATCCTCTTTTCTCTCCGGATCCAACTCTGAGGGGGGACATTTGTTGATGCTGTTTTCCGTCACAGAGTCTAAAGGAATGAAAAGGGAAAAAACCTTGAACCCAAAGTGACTCATCCTTTGAAGAAAAAATCAAAAATCGACAAAGGCCTGAAAAAGACTTTAAATGTACATGTGTCACGCAAGTTCCCTCACTTTCGCGCAAGTACACCTGCACGCCGCCTAATGGTCACCCAAGTTACTTGCACGGCCTCTTTGAAAACTTCCCAGGGTCTTCTCCAGCCTATAAATACCCCCGATGGGACCCCCATTTCAGGAGGAATTTTTTCCAGAATTCAGATATAGAGCTCTGAACGCCCAAGTCTCTTCTTCAAGTCTTCCGAACACTTCTAAGGTAATCCTTTACCTAGAATAGAAGGTCTAAACAAGAGTAATAAAGTCTAAGTGTTAAAATTCACTAATAATTGCATGCCAAAGTGTTTTTACCCTTAAGGGAAATGGACACACTTGCATGCCTCCTTACCTATTCATTGAAACTTGTACGCCGCTCTTCTGGAAGTACCTCAGGATGATTCTAAAACCTTTGGTCAAGAATCACCCAAGTATAACTCTACAGGTCAAGTATCACGCAAGTACCCATGAGCCGCATATGTATACCTGCACGACCAATACTTGCGTGCCCACGCAGTACCTGCGTGCCTGCCAGGACTTGCACGCCACTGTCTTTTTGGGTGTCTTTCCTGCCCATTTAACCCCTCTTATGCCATTCCACCTCTCCTATTCAAGATTCAGTCTTCAAGACACTCTTCAAATCCATTTATGGCATGTTTTCTTGACTGAATTCCTTATCTGAAAGGAGTTCCGTGGAACATCTCTCAAAACATAGTGATTTTGACATATTTATGTCACTAAAGTTAGAGAGTTCATTCATTCAACCTAATCCTTTAAGATGAGAAAATCCTTAACCTGGGCCTCCTTTTCAAGAGTAATCCCCAGTCCAAATCCTCATTACTTTGGGAATCCTCCTTAGGAGTAATCCCCAAGTCCCCTAACCTGGGCCTCCTTTTCAGAAATAAGCCCCAGTCATAATTCCCCAAATTTGGGCAACCTCCTCAGATGTAAGCCCCAAACCTTAATTCCCTTAACCTAGGCCTCCTTTTCAGGAATAAGCCTCAGTCTCAATTATGGGCATCCTCTTTAGGAGTAAGACCCAAGTCCTTTAATTTTCAAATCCCTTTAACCTGGGCCTCCTCCTTAGGAATAAGCCCCAGGTATTAATTTCTCTTAACCAGTCAAAATTCCTTTTCATCTGGGCTTCCTTCTCACGAGTAAAACCCAATCATAAGTCCCCTCGTAATGTGGGAATATTCATTAGGAGTAAACCCCAATATTAGAGTATCCAAATCTCCCTGAAGACCATACACCTTTATAGACCCTGTTCATGGATTTCTTCCCTGAAGTAAATCTTAATCCTCATCTATTTTGGCAGTCAAACATATATAAGCCCTACATCATTTCTTATTATTGCATCATTGCATGGAATAATTGTCTAGTATCACCAGTACCTCTTGTTTCTCACACCGAGCATGAGTCATGTGAGCTTAGAGTGTAAAAGTAATCATGACATATTTTCATTGAGCCATCAACCATGCATAAACATCATACTACCTTACTCAAACTACATGGGTTCTGATTCCTTTTCCAAAACAAAAGAAATGTAAGTAGCCCATCATTGGGTACGATCCCAACTCTGAAATAATCCATTTCCTCCTGAATGACAATAAAATTCAAGTGCCCCATTGAGTGGCTTTAAAACCAGTATGGATATCATAATGACCAAGAGACTCTTATGTATTTAAGGATACGATCAACTAAGAATCTCTAACAAATATAGATGATTATCTATCGATGAAGAACCTCGAATACATATAAAAGACTCTCTAAATTTTCTTCATATCAATCATTGATTCTCAGATTTAATGGAAAGAAGATTTTATACTTGGTAATGTAATAAGGATTCCCGAACATAACTTAAATCTATAAAGAGAGTCCCGGAGTGAACAATAATTCCCCTAAAAAAGGTGTGATGAGTCCGACCTCCCATCCTCTCGACCAATGCAAATTCATAAGCCTCATCATTCCAAAACTAATGAGCACCTACCATTGGAAAGTAGGTCCAAATGGATATGGAATCATTGGATGTTTCTGGTTCTATAAACAAACCCGTTCGAAACCGATTGGAATGTTTGAACCTTCAATCAACGAGGTCAACCCCAATTCCAGAGGGAAACAATGTAACGACCCAAACTTTTATCAATGTAATTCCTCCCTTATTATAGTAATATCATATAGTATAATCACATAAAATTAAATTAGTAAACACAATAACACATCATGATTAAATAAACAACTAAATTTTACGTGACCTTTAAACATGATTTTTCCAATTATGTGATTTGAATTTTGAGAATATGACATACACGGTTGGGATCAGTAAGATGTTTGGAGTCCGATATGAAAACATAATTTATGGTGAATAGTACATACTATTATGAATAGTAATGTCACCACTATGAATATTATTATGACCCTTATGAATAGTAAATCATGCAAGGGAATAAGAACCTTACCAATGATAGTATAAATACAATTTATCAATCCTATAAGTGAAAATATGATATAATTATATTATAGTATTGGTATTTTTGTAAGCCATGAATATTTAATGATTAAATTAATAATTTAAAATAAAATTTATTTTCATAAAATTTATTTATTAATAATTATTTTTTACTTCTTAAGATTATATGATAATTTTATGAGACCTTAAATTAATTTTTCAAAGTGTTAGAAAAGCAGTTTTAATTTTAAAATTTTTATCTTTCAATTAAATTATGATTTTATTTAAAAATTAAATTATTTATATTTAGAAAATTATTTTCATAAAAGGAATTTCATATTCAGATTCTACAAATTGAAAATTTGTTAGGGTGAATTTTTAGGTTTTTTATGAAATAATTGGTGAATAGTGAAATTCGATAATTTAAAAAATATAAAAAATATATGAATTTATACATCATCCTTGAGTCATGGATGATGTAGATGGCCATTTTTTATAACTCACATTCCCTATTTACTATATGTAGTTATATAATCATCACTATTTCTTGTCTTGAGGGAAATTAATAAACAAATTAATTAAATATTGAGAAAACACCCCTTCCCTCCACTATAAATACTACCCCTCACAACCTCATTTACCCACACCTATCAAGCTTCAAGATTTGTAAAAATTATGTAAAAACCTCTTTGCTAGACCCCCCATGTCCCATATCTCTTGGTATCATAAAAATGCCAAGCCTAGGTTCATTGAGGAGGATCTCAGGAGAAGAATTCAAGAAGTAATTCCTCTCTCTCTTATCTTTCAATTTCCTTTCAAATTTCATTTCATTTCTTATCTTATACTAAAATTATATTATCCAAATGTCATGATAACTCCGGTATGATTGATATAATGTTATTATATCATGTTAATGTAATATTATTTAGTATACTCCTCCCTCTCTCTTTTTTTGATGTACTAATTCACCATCATCGTGGGTGATACACCTTTATTTTCCTTCAACTCCTTCAATAGTATCAATAAAACCATTAAATGGTTTAAAAAATATTATAAAGTTTATTTTTTAACCCCTTTTACTTAATGTAACTAAATTATATACATTTTACTAAATGATAAAACAAAACATGTTCGTTGTGACCCAAACACCACCCAAACTAACCTAAAACAATCATCATTAAATTTTAACTAATGATTCATCCTCATGGTATATATCAAAACTCACTATAAGATCATTTAAACCCCTATGATATCATTAATAAAATGTAATACCAATTTTTTTATGTTTATCCATGTTCTACATGAACTTCCATAAATGTGTACAAATGAGCCGTTCATGAAAACCAAGAAAAAGAACACTCCTGAACAATGAATTTAAACTCTATATTCATTCAAAGGATTATAAAAGAAATTAATGAAATCAACATGAAACATATTAATTTATAAAATGTTATATAACTGTTAATTAATTAATCTAATGTCATTATATAGGACATTAAAGTTAAGAAAACATTCAGATACAAGGTAAAGGGAATTCTCAAATGCAACATTCTTTCTTCGGGGTTTCCCTCTTTCACTTAATTTTTAGTATGGTTATTCCTTAAAAAAAATTACTTCATCATTATATTACTTTTTATGGATATACATGTTTTCCACTGGATTTTATGTCAAACACAATGTTTTCCAAAAGAACTATTCTCTCAAAAACACACATTTTACTTCCCACTCAAGTTGGATGGTGCTTGTATCAAGCATGTTATTTCCTATTTCATTTGGGAACCAATGTTTATGAATGTATGATTTATGAAGTGGAATCCATTCTATTCTATGAGTTTTTTTAAAGTTCAATATTTTCATATATTCCATTTGGAATGCATGATAATGTAAATTTTATGATGTGATTGGTGCACCAAAAATTATATAATTCTCAAATGCATTGGGTAATGTGAAGAACCTCATCAATAATGTTAAATATGTGTGAAAATGATGGTATATTTATTCATAACTAGGTATGGTAGTTTACCACTCTGACATGATGTTTCATTTTTATGAATTTCCAAATTCGAAGTATTTTCTTAATGTCTCCTCTCATGATTATGATCTTATGCCGATGTTATGATGATAATTATTATACTCACCCCATGTTATATTGATTCATGTCCTTATCTATCCTCTTACTATGGTTTTATCTCAACCCTTTTGATTTATATTCTTAGCTGATTACATGTACTAAGAAGAACTAAAGGGATAATAAGAATCTAGAGAAGAATAAATTAAATAAATGTTTATGTTTTATGTTGAAAAAGTTATGTATGGTCAAAGTTTTTCTAAGAAACTAAACCTTTAGATACTCATTGTGTAGTGTTTTATGTTTTTTATCATTAAAATGGTGTAAAATTATTTTATGAAAAGTAGGATCGCTATAGAAAAAGTAACAGAGGGCTGTTTTTGGTGGGTACAATCCCAAAAAATCTTGCCTCATACAATAAACAACCAAGAATACTGGGTGGTTTGGAGATGATCCTTTGTTCGATGTAGAAAGTTATCATGGATCTAACATGAATGAAACCTCTTGGAGAACATGATACTATCATGGATATTGGTGGGCCAAAAATATCCTAGGCTCCATATCTGGTGAGAGGGATTCAATCTTTCTTGATGGGACACATTGGACCAGACATGAACTTCCTACATCACCTGGGGAATCTCTTATCATTGGACACAACCGAGGAGAATTCCATCAAATCCACATCTTTATAGAGTCTTCTCAAGGTTAGGAGAACTATGTATGGTAAACTATGATGCACACCGAAGGATTCACTCATTTTTTAATCTTTTAGAAGAAGGATACCATGATGGAGATACTCAATGAAAGAGTTGTCCAATCAAGGGTTTCTTCTACTATGGGGGGCCTAGAGGTCCATATGTAGAAGCACCAGAAATTAATTGGTTAACCTATGGGATTTTGTAATTATATGTACTGAAGATATAAATTACTCTCTGATACACCACATTAATGAACATATCATCCTGACTAGGTTATACAAGAGATGTGGATATATAGGCTAAGACATCGGATTGAACACTCAACGATCAGGGAACATGATCCACCTCAGGTTGAGGAGGGGACTGAGCCATCAGCTGGTGAGTACACTCTGGTGGTGGCATGAGATTTGTATTTCTGAATATTTATTCACCATTAATTTTTTTGATGACTAATTCAGAGTCCCCCTTCACCTATAAGTAGGGGAGATAAAAATTAAGGTCCAGATTGATTCTAATGATGAGATCCTAATACTCTTCCTCATTGTTATTCCAACCATCTATCAATAAAAATATATACTATAGGATATCCTATGTGAAAGTGACGAGGATGATCCTTCGGCCTACTCTATTGATCATGGGATTATTGAGCCTTCTACTCATTGGGATCTTGGAGGCACCATAGAAATACATCTACTAACCATTGAAAGGATAGACTCATTTCCAGATTTGAGAACCAGAGGCAATTTGTTAGGAGACAAATGAGCGGCTAGAAAGTCAGATAATGCATTAACTTTGACTCATTTTTGTTGGACAAACCTAATGTTGAACTAATCAAGGTACCCGACCCATCGTGCCAATCATCCTATCAACATCAATAAATTTTGGATATATTTAAATGGGTCTACATGGAAAACTAACTATATCACATGATACTATAGATAATGCTACAACTTTTTCGTTGAAAAAACTTGCACATGAAATATATTCTTGATGGCAGAATATCTGGCCTCTTTGTCAAGGATCATGTGACTAAGATAGTATCAACTTTTCTCCCTACCTTAATTATTATTTTGGGCAAGAAGGGTGTTGAGGGATTGTTCCAAGACCTTCACATATAGGAACAAAGTCTTCCTATAGATGGGTGGCATCATGATCAGAGCTTGTAGTTGATAATTCATAATTTTCTCAAAGGTGGTAAAAAACTCTTCATCCCACTGGTGGGCAATACCATTTTTTATGATCCTAGAAAAGGGATTAAACATTTTGGATAGAATTGTGATAAATCAGAATATGTAGGCTAAGTGGCCATGGAGGCCTCAAAGCTCCTGAATGTTACTCAGAGGAGGAATCTATCTATTGGATTTGATCCTCTCTAGGTTGATATCAATGCCTTAGTATCTAATGATTAATCTGAGAAATTTACCTGATGTAACCCTGAATACACACTTCAAGGGGTTTATATTCAAATGCTGGGAGTTATGGAAGACAAAAAATTTATTAAACTTCTTGAGATGGTCCTGAAATGGGTGGTATTTGACCAAAAAATCATCCAAGTAGAATTATACTAGAGTACTGAGGATCAATTTTACAATATGGTGCATTTACCACTAGAACGTGATAATTTTTTCTTATATAAGAGTGCCTTAATCCTATCTAGATAATGAGATAACGTATTGAAATTCATATTTCTCAACCTCCCTTTTATAGTAGGCTTTTGCAGTGGCTACTTATGATTCAAACTGGATGGGGCTTTTTATGAATTATGTAAGGTCCTCACACATTTATTTTAACAAGCATTGGGCGTAAAGGGTTGACAACCTTACAGGTATGATAGAAAGATGCTTCATCCTTTTGTACATCTATTCCAAATTCATGTTTCTACCTATTGGGGGTGCCCTTTGGCATGATCCATGATGAAAACCACTAGATTTACCACCAGGTTATTTCTAGTGCTAGTAATATCATGTTGTTCATCAGTTAACGCTACTAAAACCACTATGGTCTTATTTTCATCTAGATGAGGCCTAGTTTTATCCAGACACGGCTGATCATAACATGACTATGGCTATTATACCTGGTCATTTAGTATGGTCAGCAGTGGGGTCATGTCTGGCAGAGCAGGCTATGAGGGATGTTCCTATTGAGCTTGGTGTGGGACATATTGGATAGTCTTGGTAGCATGAACATCTCCATTTGATGTGATGAACTAAGTATCCTATGATTTTTCATGCCTTTGACAACATTTTCCCGAGGCATCCAGATACTTTTTAGGGAACACATCATAATCCAGTATTGTGAAGAGATCTATCAAATAAACAAAGTTCTTATAGGAATACTCCTTCTCATCATCAATGGGGTCTTCCAGTGGAGGGAAGATTATTAGTGAAATTACCAACTCTATAGGCATGAAATCACAGAGAATGAAGTATCAATTTTTCACCATTGGGGGAATCTTATTTCTCTTTAACCATCGGTACATACTCTTATGAGATTGACATGTCTGTTATGTGGATAAAAAAGCATCATAAAGATAAGGAGTTTTGAATTCAAGATGTTCAAGTTGGCCTAAGTGGGTGCGAATGACCCCATGGTTGTGGGGAACTTCTATAAAGGATAAAAATTCTTCATACTTATGATTCCCTCACATGGAAACCTAATTCCATTCACCTGAACTATAATTGTTTCTATCGGGATTAGTAGGGGCATGTTCCACCTATTTTGAGTCATTTTTCAATTTGACCAAACCATTATCCAATTGTTCATAGAGCCAATATTTGAGCACATATAATTGTTTGATAGTGTGTAGATGGATCATGTGGTAAGGGAAATGGCCTGAGATATCAATACACTGATCTTAATGGGGCCTCTTTCACTCTAGAAGCTTCATAATTTTCTACTCCATGGAACTGGGGAATTATCTAAAAAACTATGCATCTTATAAATAGTATGTCTTGTTATTTTGGTCTAGGAATGGAAATATGGGAGCCTATACCTAACGAGGGGATGGAGTCTGATAGGGGGCTAGAGACACATTCACTCATCTAGGTGGTTATGCTTGGTAAGGTAGTTCTTGTTGATTCTATACTGGATGAGGCTGAGCTTGATGAAGCTACTGCACTTGGTTAGGCTCTGATGAAAAAAGGGAAAACATATCTAATAGCTCTGGGGACTCTACCTGTACTATGAAAATAGTAGCAACTTTTTTGGATCTTATTGCAGGAGGATGGGGAGGTAGTGTGCATGCCTGCAGGGCTTACTGAAAGGCTTCCTCCAGATGACGGTCCTTGTTCGAATAATCTCATAACCCACTTAGGATGTTTTGGGTGACGAGGGTAGGTACCAACTCAATATTGACATTACCCACACACATCTTCATCCAAATCTCTTTAGTCAGTGTCATATTGAGTAAATTCATGAGGCCCTTCCTATGGGAGATGAGGTATGCGACGTACTCATCAAGAAGTTTTTCTTTCATTTGAAGAGGTTAATAAATATTGTATTGCATGTGGGGAGTTGAACTGGTATAGTAACTATATGTAAATATCTTCCTATCCAATGATAGACCTAGTGGGTAACTAGATGTACCAAACAAACACAGGTCTTTCGATTTTTAAAAGAAACATCGGATCTTGGCGACCTTTTTCTACTCTATAGTTCCCAACATAGGCCCACACCTCAATATGATTTTGGAAAAATAATATTGTGGTTCACCCATCTCATTGAATGGGAAAAATCATGGGTTCTTAAAATATAGTGGTGCTCACATGTCATCCAACCATGCTAGGAATGACTTACCATCATGTGGGATCACTACGTCCCACGCCTCCTGGGTTTCAAGATGAGTGGTGAGAGAAGAAATAAAATCATAATAGCGAGGGTAACTATCTTGATAAGGATCCATAACCACCAAAGTGTTAACATGATCATCAACATGGTAGGAGACCTTATTGGCTTGTGGAGTGGAATAACCTTTATCCCAAGGAGGGTGGTAACGCTACTCAGGTAGGTCTAGTGACTCATACCATGGTTTCTTTCTATACACTCCCACATATGATTTTTTTGAAAGAATAATAACACCATGTTCAATTGGGGGAAATTGGACAAGGGGGGAGTAGTGCTTCCCTAATGGAGAGGAAATGGGATCCTTTCAAAGAGTTCCATAATCCGGGCACTTCTCATCAAGGATCACATCAATGATACTTTTTATATTCATAACCTATTAGAGAAAGTTATTAATCATGGGACCATACACTATCTTCTATGGAATATTAGATGGATTGTATGACATGAGATGTATTTTTACATTGTTGATGTTTCATCTAGTGGGAAAAGGTGTAGAGGTATCCTTGAAGATGAGTGTCTGCCTATACAGGTGAGTGAAGACACCTATATGAGGGGTTTTTGATACTTTGCTTCCTTGTGGGGGGGGGGGGGGTTTCTCATTGCACCCTATATCAAAGCCCCTATCCTTTTAGTTTTCCAAGAGGATAGGAATGACCATTTTTACCATAAACATACCTGGATGGAAATGATCAATTTCAATTTGTAGGTATACCTATCATAGGATAAGGATGAAATGGAGAGTGGTATACTATCCCCTACCCTGTATCTACACAATATAAAGATTCCAATTCAATGATTTTTTAGATCACAATGAGTCCCTTGATGCATCTCTACTGGAGAGATTGGTGGTATCTAGGTGATGTTAGGTGATGTGCCACTGGGAGTGCTGCCAAATTAACAATTTGACATTACCAATTAATATCATGAATGTGATAAAAGCTTTATGGATAGACAAAAGTATGGTCACATAGGTGATAAATCATCACCTATATTGTATGGAAGAAACATGCGAACTGTAAGTTGATGAGGGACTCTGAAATATTGAAGTTAAATGTTTAATTTGGGAAAAAACCACCGAAGACATATCCGAATCCATATTATCCTATAATATATATTGTAAAGAGTTTTTAACCTATTCTTAGTCAGTCTAGGTTTATTTTTTCACTTTCCAAGTAGTAGCACTGATTTAGATCGGTGCAGTGGTAGGTTGGCTAGTGGAGGGGTCACTTCATGGGTCAACTATTCACTACGTGTTGGAACATATCTTGGGGGAGGTTCCAACCTCATCATCATGTCCTTATAACACTGGGTGTTCAACACTACCTTATATTGAAGGGTATACTATCGATGATAGAGATGACTGTAACATGATCCCATGGAAGGGGGCCAAATCTTCCTCCAGTTGCATGTACCTATAGATGGATTTTAGGATCTTAAAGATTTTCACCTTCTAGGATGGATAACCTAACTTTTAGAGATCTTGAACAATACTCTGATGCCAAAAATTGGGGTGAAGGCCCCATCATTAATTTTCATTATCCCTTATAATTCGATAGGTTGAAATGGTTGACAATTACTTTCTTCTTACCAGGACTTTCCTTCTATAGAAAAGGTTCTCCCTTTTACCCTAGGATAGTTCCACATGGTAAGGTAGCTCTCCGGCATGGGGAGAACCTCTGTTCTGGTAGGTTTTAGTGTGTGTAGGACATTTTCTTTGATTTTTTGGTATATATGGAGGGCCTCCATATCAATTGTTATTGGAGTGGGGAATACCTCCACATAAACTAGTGATAGAGTAGCAAGGACCTCCACACAAGTTGTTGATGAAGAATAAAGGGCCTCCATTTTATTCAATGGGGATATAGGGAGGACCTATATACTAACTGGTATGAATTTCATGGAGAGGAACTCCATACTGGAAGGTTGAAATGCAAGGTGGACCTTCACACTGATTGAAATTGGAACGAGTAGGACAACCATGTTGAGGAGTAGGGATACAGAGAAAAACTCCATACTGGATGGTGAAAGAATGATGAGGACCTCCGATTTAGCTTGTGAAAACATAGGGATGACCTCCATGTTGACTAATAGTGATATCATGGGGAGTACCTCAATACTGGTCATCGAAGAGGCTGGGAGGACCTCTGATTTGATCAATGTTGAGTTAATAATGATATGATGATGACCTTCAAGCTGATTGACTATGACACGAAGAGGACCTCTATGTTGGGAATCATAAGTAGAGGAGGGAACTACATACTGAATCACATCATCACAGGATGACCCTTAATAGACATTGGTAGCACTAGCGATTGACAAAGTAAAACTAAATTTCTTGTGAGGTTATTGAGGTCTTGATCCCAACTAGAAAAATATGGGTTCTTATTCATCAGTGGTACGGATCTAGTGGAATGCACTAGCTGTGACAGTTGCCACTAAATCCATGGATTATGATGCTCCTTATCATGCATTATACTGAGCTTGTTCCTAACATTGAATTCATGTGGTTGGAGCTGGGGAGACATAGCAGGGGTAAGTCACACATATTCTTTACCCTGATAAACCTATATTTGCTACTGGAAATGGGGACTAGTGGGAGCCCTACTTCATGGATCATAGGTAGTAGTCATGGATAGGGTGACTTAAGAAACCCCCACCTCCTTATCATATGGAATAATGTTGTAGGATCACTATGGGGAGAGACTCCTGAAGCAATTCTATATTGAAACATGGAGTGTCTTCTACCTAAATGGCCCTTGGGTGAGGCAGCGTCGATGATGTGTTGAACCCCCCAGGTCCTAGTTGGTCATTTACCTTGTGGGAAGGACCCCCACCAACTCATACTGATGTACGATGGTGTACTTCATCCTCCTATAGATGATTTCCTATTTTGATATAGGGAATGGGCTCCAAATAGAAAAGTTCATAGTGGAATTCATGGTGGAGGTAGTGTCATGCGGGATCGCTATATTAAAATTTCTCATACCACAGCTCATGTGGGCATTGGGTGGTTAATTTTTTATTATTGGGGTCATACAAAGTAGGTGGATTCATCCATCATTATATGAATAAGGAAACAATATCCAATTCCCTAGTATCATCCAATATTATAAAGATGGAGAGGGATCCATGTTGAAAATTTGATAGATGTATGAATTTAGAATGTTTACTGCCCTAATTTCTAGTGAGTCATGTTTACATAACCGTTTTCTTAATGGGGACTAATGCCGAATATTTTAATCAGATGACAAGATATTCTACTAATTACTTGATCACTACTAGTCCCCATGTTTAGGATAATAGTTTCACATTAGGTTCACAATTTTGGTTTATAACACTTGCACTGAGGCCACCGGTTGCATGTTTATGTGTCTTGGCATTCTTGTTACCCAACATTCCAGCTTTCCAATGGTGGGAAGATTTCATAACTTTCATCTGTGATGTTTTCTACTTGATAAAAATAGGATAAATCGATATGAGTTCCTCCTTCCATGGATTCATCCTTGGATCATGTCACCTAATCTAAGTCTCCCTCATAGAAATTCATGTTTGGGGAACTCATTACTGGTTCCATATATTTGTCGATGTTGGTTAATTACACTACTTCTATCTAGAAAATTCTATTTGTCTAGGTTTAGAAGCAACATTCATTTTGTAGAGTAGTCACTTTTTCCATCACTAGAATGTCTAGATTTTAGGAACATTGGTCACCTGTGTTCTTCATCTTGGGAGGGCATCTCATGGATGCATCTCAAGCATGGAACCGAAGGCATTCCATGTTGATCATGAGGTATCTAATGCCAAGGGAATTTATTTTCCAATGTTTTCACCTCAGTCATCCCATGTTTTTCATGAGGTATGTATTTGGGATAAAAAGTTTAACATCTTTTGTAGATGGATTTGATTGATCAAAACACCCAATGGAGGTGGATCAAGAAGGTGTGTCCCTACGAGTGAATATTTCACACATATAATTTTACCAAGGATGGATCCAAACACCTTGTGGAAGAATATATAGGTGGTGTGTCCCATAAAGATAGGATTCCATACCAAGAAGTTTGTTCAAAACACCCCTCAGGATAGATCAAGGATGTTTTTATCCGTAGAAGGTAGCACTATGGTTTACCATTAGTCGGGTTGGAATTCCTTGTGTAGGAAGATCCAGGGGGTGTGTTCCATAAAGGGAAGATGTCACACCATGAAGGTTGATAGGAACACCCCTTGGGTGGATTAGGGAGTTGAAAATACCTAGTAGGGACCAAATTGGATTACCGTGTTTCGGTTAAGAATTTCCCATGGTGGCAGATCCAGGGGGTCTTATAATGGGAAGATGTCACACCTTGATGGTTGATCAAATCACTCCTTGGGTGGGTTAGGGAGGTGAACATCCCTAATAGGGAGAACCTTTATTTACCATTGGTTGGAATTGATCCTCAATGAGGCATCTAATATAACCTTTTTAGAAGAAAGGGATTAAAACCAGAATAGTTTGATACCACAGTTTAAGGTCTTGTGAAAAGTCCCACCCATGCAGTTTAACATTGTGCAATAAGGATTCACGCATCACATAGGGAGCATCGCTGAGAGATGGTCTAGGGATTACATGTCAAATAATCCCTTTATAAGATTATTTGTCTTGGTTGAGTTGGTGTTGGGATTATGCATTGATTAGGTCAAGGGACCTAGAGGATATGTAGTATCCCAGGTGAGGGGAATGATCTTACCAGGGATGTGGCTGAGAAAAAATTTTGATGGATGTGGATGTTGGGTTCGGACCTCAGGGAGGATTTCTAGGTATCCCATTTAATTTGGAATAAAATCCCATATAGTTTAGAATAGGATGGGGATTATACCTATACAGGAGGCCCAAAGGAGCATGTGGTTGGGGATTATACGTGAAAGCGTCCCATAGGATCTGTATGGTTGTGGAGGATTACACCTAAGAAAATTACCATATGATGATCGAGGTCAAGTTTATGTCATGATCAATGATAACCCCTAATGCCGCATGAGTCTTTATTAGTATGGGAAATAAGGGGAAGAATTAGATCTAAAGATCATACAATCCACTTCATCCACTGGTGGATAAAGGCTGGGGTTATGCTTGGAGAAACAAAGATGTGAGTGGGGTTTACATTTAGAATCTTCCTGGGTAGGATCTTATTCCATGTGATTCATACATTGAGCTTCATGTTATTTTCACATAGGGTATGTGAGGATTATGCATGGAGAATACCTGATGGAAGAGGATTACTCATCGATGGTGGAGAAGGTGGCATCCCATGAAGATTGTATAAGGGGAATCCTATGTTCATCACATAGGGTATTGCTACAGTTTTACATCATTTTCTGGGGAAGTTAGAACTAGGTTGTTTTAATTCATGAAACTAGAATGTGGAGGGAATATCTCCCTACATCGTAGGCTTACATAAGAATAACTCAGACACCTCTTGGTAGGGAATGTCATTGGAACTGATAGGTTAAATGAAAGGAGGACTGGCCAGTCATGAAGTCCTTATTAGTGTTCCTATGCTATGTAGAAACAAGCACTAGCTTACCTAGTCTAAGAATCAAGTGGTTGGTGGGGGTTTCAGGCCTCACTTGAAGTGGTGTGAGTCAGATTAATGGGTGGAATGGGTTACATAGGGACTCAAGATGTAGCTGACTCGATCATGGATTGGTGTGAATGCTTCAGGCTCCCAACCAATGTAAATAGGTTCCAACTGAAGGTAAGCATCATGGAGATTCCCTAGAGAGGGGTTTCACAAATCTTAGGGACTTATAGAGAGGTGATTTTTCAAATATGGGTTGCTTTGTAAAGGCCAGGGTCTTCATAAAAGAGTAGGATTCAAAAAATAGGAAACCATGACTCAGGATGATGTATTGGTTCATGAGAGGAGTGCTTCATGAAGGATGACTGAATTTAAAATACTTAAGAGCCTTTGAGCACCTTATTCCTTGATGAAGGGTGTAGTACATTGAGAAATACATCTCGACATGAGGGGGGGGGGATTTGAAGAAAACATGGATAGGGGTTTCATAAAGCCATTGTAACTTGGATGATCCATTTATGATCCTGTTCATGATTCTCAGTAGGTTTGAGTGTTGGGAGAAATTCAAAAACTAAAAGTTTGGCAATCATCCAAAAAATTGAGAAATAAAAAGGTATTTATAGGAAAGGGTTTTCATGATTATTGGAAGAGTTTTTTGATGAATTTGGGTACTTCACGAATGGATGGGTTACTATAAAACTTGCAAATATGCCATCAACCATTCGCATTGTCGCAAAGTGCTCTATGACTCCGAAACATAATGTGCAAAGGTTTATCATAAATACATTATGAGTTCTTGAAAGAAACTTGTGTTCTGGTAGATCCTCGAGTTCTAACCATTTTTGAATCATTAGGTCTTCATGAAAAAGACAATTTAGATGAATTTTGTGACATTTGAGGTCAAATTTTCTCTGAACCATCAATGGATTTGTCAGCTATTCTAGTGGCTTGTATTTTGGTTCTAAAAGGCCCAACACCCTGACAACATGTTTTTTTATGACTAGGAGTATGTATTATATCATTATGAGATAAATTATTATTATTATCCATTTTTATTGTTTTCATAGATATATAATATATTCTGTTTTAGTTGATTATTTATTTATGTTGTTTATTTATTCTTATCATACTAATTATGAAGTTTTTATGATATGATATCATACATTTTATGCAACTATTTACTGATCATCTGATCTCACAATTATTTTTTTCATTTCCACTGAAAACCTAGACGAGAACTATGTGTAATTTTCATGAATGTGATGGGAGGGATAATAATGTTTTACCAATGGGATTATTTTTTATATTTTGTTTGCAACTATAATGTATCTATGTATCTAGTATTTGAATACTACAATGTTACTGGATCCTATGTGAACTCTTATACTCTATACCAAAAATATAATATAACTAAAAGCTCTGGGTTTCTGGAGTTTGGGTAGTTACGTTTGGTATTTGATAAAGTTTAGTATTAACCATGAGAAAACTACTTTGTAGAGCCTAGTTAGATATTCCATGTACTTTGAAAAACCATCATGAATTCAAATTCACTACAGAAATATTAATAGGAATTTTATTTTATAGTTCAATACCAAGATATATGATTTGTAATACATTTTATAATAAAGGTAACTAATGGGAGGATTCAGAACCATATCAACACTAATAGTAAATGTATGAATATTCCTAGGAATAATTAAATGAAGTCAATGTTGAGGGTAAAAAGAATATAACCATTTTATGGTCATTGAAACGGGTTATGTAAATCAATCATTCCCACATAGGTAAACTTATTGATTTAGAACATTGTGTAACTATGATGGACTACTTTATGTGACAAAAACTACTAAAATTCATTGAAACTACTAATACCATGGTAGCTGAATAGTGGATCATGTCACTATATAATACATTTCCCACTTTGGGATGTAGTGAAAATGAATTAGTCAACACAAACCTCTATTATCTAAAGTTGTATTTGGTAAATTGGTGGTCACAAACTCAAATCATGAATGTGGAATATGAGATAAATGGAATGGAATATGAAACTATTAAGGATGTATTTTATGAAAAATATAGTCCTCAAGTGAAAGGAATTGAAATGGAAAGGTAGTTCCTCAATATTACAGAAACTATGGAGGAAACAATTACTGAGTATGATGCTAAAATTTTAAGGCTGTATAGACATGTTGCAGACTATGTACATATATCATAAATAAAAATTTATCATTTCATTAATGGTTTAAAAGTGAGACTTCAAAGGGTGTTAGACTCTAATTAAGTTTCTTCATATGAGGATATAGTCTCAATAGTTATTAATATAGAATATGATTTCTCTAAGACATATGTGTTCAATTGAAATTAAGAAAAGAAGTGGCTAGATGAGAATAATGGAAAAGGTAGTGCAAAACGGGTAAAAGGAATGGTGGGATTTAACACATGTGATAACTATGAGAAGGACCTCCCTGTGGATTATCAGAAAGGTACTAATGTTTTCTACAAGTATAAATAAAAAGGCCATCAATATTTTGAATGAAAAGTAAATGCATATTTTTTTTGATGTTGAATTATTTAATTATTATGAGATTGGAAATTATGTAATATATAGCTCCAAACATCAATGGAATTAACCTCCAAAAAGGACAAGTGATAATTTCCATGCTTACATAATTACCACAGCTAATTTCAAAGTTCCTAATTAAGTAGTGTAAGGTACATTTATTATAGCCTCAAAGTTATAAAAAGTTTTATTTGATTCTATTTCATATCAATCTTTTATATATTCTATGTTTAAAAAAACATCAGATATTTCCCTAGCACCCAAGAAAGGGTGTTATCGATTATAAAACTGAGTAAAAAACATCTTATAATAAATATGTGTCAGGAAATTCTAATAATGATGCATGGACATACATTATTTTCAAACATTATAACTATGGTTGAATTTTTTCAGATCTTTGGTATTGATTGGTTTTTAATTCATAATGAAAATATTTATTTTCAAGAGTGGGAGATTATGATTTGTGAAGGTGAGGAGGAATATATTGTCTTTAGAGGGGAGTCTTCAATATATAAATCATATTTAGATCCACCCCAAGCATCTCTTATTAATGAAATTTTTGTATAAGATGAATATCAATCGCAATATATGGATAATAAATATATCTTAAGGATAACTGATGTACCCATTTAAAAAAATCATCGATGTTTTTTAGAAGAATTATCTAGTCATACCCCAGAGCATGAAAATGAGTTCTCTAGTGAACTACTTCCTAATACAATTCTTATATCTAAATCACCACATAGAATAACACTAGTGGAGTTAGTGGAGTTGAAGAAATATCTATTTTTTTTATAATGTATTAATATACCTTAGTGTTTCACAATGGGCCCCCCCATTTTATTCATGAAAAATAAGGTTGGGTCTATGAGATTGTACGTCGATTTTAGGTAGACCAATTCCATAAATATATAGAATAAATATACTTTTCCCAAAATTAATGACATATTTTATCACCATAGAGGATCCCAATACTTTTCAAATATTGTTCATAGCTTTGGTTATCAATGATGTGTGTGTGAAAAGATTATATACCGAAGATAAAATTTCAAACATGGTGTGGACAATATGAGTTTGGGAAAATGCCTTTTGGATTGACTAATTAAACATATTTCTTTATAGATAAGATTAATAGATTTTTCAGGTCATGTAATAACCCATTTGGACCCCTCTAGGGTAAACATTAAGCTGAGGGTGACACACCAAGATCACCTCCATTAAGCTAGGGGCTTGAGACTATCATTGATAAGAATATCACTGAAATGGGAGACTATAACTAATGTACCTATAAGCATGCACACAACCATCTCCACTCAACAGTGTAGATATATAATTAAAGACCAACACTTTTAGAGTTTAAACCGTGCATGAATCAACCACTAAGGAAAATATATCAATGTTTATCCAAGATAACATAAAAGATAAAAAGGGGAAATATTCACAACCAACCAAAAATGAGGTACTATTATAGGGGGAAACTAAATAGTGATCAACTCCCACTATCTAATGTCGACCACATAACATGGACAGTGAATCTAATTAAAAATTTTCTTCTCTAACATAGGGTCCACTGAAGTCACCACTAATATTTATGTTATATACATAAGACACAACATGTGTGGACGTAGACAATAGTGGGGTGAGTATATACATACACATTAGGATGCCCATAAAATCAAAAGGGAAGAAAAAGTATAAAATATCAATCTCAAATCATAATAAATAGGTTAATTAAAACCCAACATCAGATGCTCAAAATAAACCCCAGGGAATAGAGAAAGGGGATATATATCTTCATAGATAGATAAGAATGATTATTCAACTTTCAACTCTCAAAGGTCCATCTCCAAAGACAAGTACCATGTGAAAACTCAAAAGAATCAGGGTGGAGGACCTACTCCTCACAACTATGCTCCATAGTCAAGGAGTAACTAACTATAGTGGAAGAAACTTTCCCTATTGGAGATCAATGAATGGGGAATACCACTCCATAAATAGAATAATTTTTCCCTCTATACTATGGGGGAGTAGAAAATATCCCTGTATTAAGAGCATGGGGGACCCATTCCCTAGTGCGACAAGGGAGTACTGACCCCAACATCTATATAATGAAAAAAATTGATCACTACCACTAAGAAATAGTTGTTTGTATAAAAATCATGATAAAAACACACTATTTATTATCTCTAATTCCACAAAAAATTATACCATCATGTCCTCTGTAGATAACCACTAAGTCTAAGATACCCACTGACCCAAATTTGATTCCTAAATATGGATATACTAAAGGTAGAAGTTATTGGGGAAGGTAAATTATATTAATAGGTGATAAAAAATGGTTCTTAGTTAGTCTAGGTTTACTTGTGTCCTCCATACCATGCCCATGTACTTTTTTTATGCTAATTTATGCCAGCTATTCTAGTGTGCTTTGGTCGTTCTAGGGTGTTCTAGCTGTGTCTGGGTATTCTGGTCAGGTTTGGGTACTCTGTTCATGCCTTTTTACCTAGCCATTCCCATGTAGATGGTCAAACCCATGTAATTAAATGTTTTTGGGTTTATGTAACCTAATTTACACATCAGTTTTTAAACTTCAATTTCTATGGATTGTTACATTTAACACAAAATGTGGTATTTATCTCTTTGTGTAAAACCTATCTACCTGAGAAGGGGACCACGCAAAACATGTTCCTCATAACTACAGGCTATATAATTTAGAAATTACCATATTTATGTGGTCATCATGAGGATGATAAAATCCAATATTTATAATACTTCATCCTCCATTTGACTCACCCAAGTCTATCAAAACTAATGGAAATCATCTTTGATAATTATTTCATGATATCTAGTGGTAGGAAAATAGGAATCTAGTTACCTAATTGGTAACTTCCATGCCATACAAAACAAGTAAGCAACCCAAATCCTCAAATACATTTCCCATAAACTACATTCCACCATGATTTACCATCAAAACATTGATAACTATATCCTTCACACATCAACCATGAATCTAGTGGGTCAATAATGCTCAAATATTCTCAGTAATATCTAATTTCCCACACTATGGGCCAATGATAATTAACATGGATAACAGTGGTGGGAAAGCCATAAGAATATGGTAAGATCATCATTGTATTATAAGATCCCAACCAATGATCATAAATTATTGAATCCAGTGGTGTAAAAGATAAGAAAAAAATATAACAAATACATTAAAGGACACTATTTAATTGGGCTTATACAAAGTACCTAAATTTTAGATAACAATACTTAGATTTGAAATGTAGTATTTTCCAATAAATAAAAGGGAAAAATACAAAAAAATAACATTACCCACCTCAATAATGGACTGGACATTGGTGAAGAATTCATACACTAGTGAAGAAGGTGATGGTTCCATTGCATTCTTTATTCATATCACAATTGTCCTTTGTCATTTACAATGATCTATGTTCTCAGATAATCCTTTCTAATGAAGCTACCTCCTTACTAATCTGTTAGGGTTATATGGATAACCCTAGATATTTTCATAATGTATAATATATATAGAGGGGATTATTATTTATGTTAATTATGTAAATTAAATCTAAAATATATATTTAATTACTTAATACACCCACCAATAGTTGCCTTTAAAGGAATGACCAACACTGACTAACATTATCTCCAATAGAGTGTAAACCATATGATTCAAAAAAAACTAAAATCTTGGATTTCCCATCCTTGGTACGGATAAACGAAAAACCCATTTATTCTAAAAATATGAATTCATTTGATTTAAAATATATTAATATTTTTAATATATTAATCCTATGGTCCTAAGACACCCAAAACACAATGCCAACCCTAATGAAAAAATGTAGATATATATATATATAAATATTCAAAGATAAAACTCTTGAAATTATATTTATTACATTCTCACCTCCTTCAATTATTTTCACCCTTAGAAGAACATGATACAAAAATAGGTAGGTATAATAAACCCACATCTTACTCTCACACTCACAAGAGATATCCTGTACACTCTTATGCCACCAAAGAACTCAAACCAAATGGATGTTCTATCTATGCATGATCCTCTCACGTGAATTCTAAATTTCGATTAGATACTCAAATAAGGTTGAACCATCCTCAATGTACTTCTCACCCTAGTTCATAACATGTGTTGGGTTATGAAAATATCACCCATGCCGTGAAACTTGGATGAAATCATGCACTAGATATAACTATAAGAGAAATAAAAAGTGGTAAGAAACCTCAACAACCATCCCTAGGATCTGAAATGGATAGATAGACCTTAGGGATAGCTTTCTTCCCTAGATTTTATCTTTCTATACTATTATTGGGGAGAATCATAGGAAAATAAGGTATCCATGTTCATACACCAAAGTTCTATAATGTTAGTCTATGTAAGATTAACATTAGCTCTAGGATTTCCTAATACTCCCAAGCATAACCTGAACCCTCATTATCATTACATGTACTATATCATTCCTAACAAGAGATGTCTATCCAATCTTATTCTATCATAAGAGTGACCTATAGGGTCTCAAATAAAGTACCTCAAAAGGTGACATATTGATAGTGGATTTAGAGATGTTGTTGTAATAAAAATCCATTAATAGAAAGTGACTTTCCGAGATCTAAATGATGTAAAAAAATTAGGATCTTAGAATATCCTATACAACCTTCATGGTTCACTAATTCATACCATATTAATTGGGGTAAAAACACAATAATCATCCATAAATAGGTCCAGAAATTATCTTAAAAACCCCTCTATAACCATGACATGAACCATTAATTATAGTCAGAGACAATCTTCATATGTACATCATGAATTCAAATGATCTTTCTCATGTACAACCATCACAAAAACTCGATCGAACTCTTCTACTGAATGGAAAGGAAGTGTGTTGTCTTTGTAACTATCCAAATAAGATAATAAAATCTCTCTTTTTATAGAATCCAAATCAAAAAAATTATATATTTAATCCCACTTAAATTTTGGTTCTCAATAGGATGAGTAAAGACTACTATAACCTAATGTTAAGCTTTTACCAACTAACACATGAGACACCAAGAAACAAAATCGACATTTCTTTACCTCATTAAAACCCACAAAATATTCCATAGAAGGTCCTTGTACCTATTTTACTTACTTGGGTGTGAAGCTAAGGTGGATGTATTAAAATCCCTTAACATCTTCTCATGCAACATCATTAGAACTACCATCTATCCCTAGAAAGGGATAGAATGCTTCCCTCCTTCAAAAATCCACCTGGTTCATATCCTAAGGATATATTGTTAATTGGAATTCGTAGTCGATATCATCCATCCAAGACACACACACACTAACTAAATAAGCAGTGGATTAACTAAAATTTACTATAAGTAAGCTACACCCCTCTCCTCTACCATTGTTAGCTACTATACGACTAACTTCTTTGATGCCTCCTCCACCAAGAGAAAATGGGATTTCCTACTAAGGGAGTCTACTGGAAAGTTTCCCTCCCATAGGGTTTATACGGTATCAAAGTCATACTCTTGTATGAATTCCAACCAATGCCTCTATCATAGGATGAGATATATATGGGTGGAGATATACATATGACTTCGATTGTCTGAATAAACATAGAATCATCCTCCTAGAAGATAATTCCTCTATAACTTCAGGGAAAAGACTACCAAAACCAAATCATGGATGTGGTTCAGATAATTCTACTCATGGGGTCTCAAATGCCTTTACCCATAAGTGATCAATTCTCATATCTACATCAAAACACAACCAATCCCAACTTGAGAGTAATAAAAAAACCACATATTTAATTCCATAATTGGTTGTTTCAACACAACAGAACTAGTCATACCCTACCTAATATCCTTAAAGGATATTTGATGCTACCCATTAAATGTAAATAGACACCCTTTCCCTATCAAGGTATCCAATGTGGCTGGTATAATCTAAAATTCAGCCACTAAACTCTAGTAGTACCCTTCCAAAATGAGAAAAATCTGCACTTCCAACATTCTCTTGGGTGGTTCCTTACCAAGAACTATATAAATATTTTATTTATTAATAACTAAAATATTCTTAGAGGTGAACATTCCCCAAAAATTGAAACTCCCAGATCCAAAAATGAGACTTTGATATCTTACCATATAACTGCTACTGCTAGAGAAATTCATAGACTGTTCTTGAAAGATCTGCATGCTCCCCCTCAATTTTACATTATTTCAGTTTGTTTTTGATATAAAAACCCATAAATTGGTCCATATATGAATGGAATATCCAGTTCATAGGTGCCATAAACATTTTGGTTGAATTAGTCAGACTATAAGGAACCACCAAGAACTCATAGTTCTAGAAGTGACATCAGAATTACATATTTGGAATACCATCTTTGTAAACCCCCAACTAATGGTAGTCAAACCTTGGATTGATCTTTTAAAACCAACTCACTCATTTAAAATGGATTAAAAGGTAAATTATCCACAGTAATGGGAACTTTTCGTGATCATTATCTAATTTAAGCAAAGTTAATCAATGAAAATTCTCAATCTCCTATTATTCTTTTCACAAAAAAAACTGGAGGCACCAAGGGAGATACAATGGGTCTTAAAAAACGTTTTCCTAAATGTTATAACAATTTAACCCCTTGTTCTTAGAGCTCAGTAGGGGACATATAATACATTGAAAAATATATCAATGTAGTCCTAGGGTGACTTTTGATGAAAAAGTTAATCTTTCACCTGTTAGGTAGTCCAATAACATCTTTCGGAAAGAGATCCATATAATTCTACACTATTATTGAATGCCATATTCTTTAATATTTCACTACACCATGGTCCAAACTCACTAATAATTGGGTCATAGGTTATAGATTCTATCTCATGAGCTCCACTCACTTATCTGTAAGACCCCTCTCCCACATAAAAGATACTCATGCCACATCTATAAGAATTCATCTAAATATCCTTCAGTAATATTCATTCTAAGTATAAACTGCAGAAAACCAATCTATACCAAGGATGACATCATAACGTTTCACCGAAATGACCAAAAGGTCCCATGAGAAACTCTTTTTATTGAGTGCCAAATTTCACTTATGAAAAAAGTGAGATATAGAATAATTACTATATATATGTACCAAAAAAATTGTTTATGGTATATACTCAATGAGAAGCTATATCTATTTGAAAAAGGATATCAAGATAATGGAATAACACGCACCTATGCCTACTAGTACTAGAGATAAAGTATTAAAGACACAGATCAAACCTTGAATCATTTTTATTGCCACATAATAATATCCCTATATAACCTAAAATTGTCGACACACTAGATCTACATCCCTATGAACCTTGTATGGGAGCTTGGTGGTGGTGGATAGAGTATGTCATAGTTGAATTATCCTTATGTAGATCCTCCATCTAGAGCTCCACTAGCTCTATCAACACCACCCCCCTAGGGGACACCCTGACCATACATGGTATTTCTCTGGTCATGATGTTGTCTCTATTTTGGAGGTCCATCAACTTACTAAACACCCTTAGTAGCATGACGAGTTCGGTAATCATAAGTAATATGAACTTTCATATCATAATAATAGCATCTCCCCTTTCCAAACACAGCGGGGAATCTGTTCGAACCTTGTTCTATATATAGATATGTATGAGTCATGGTGTGAGTATGGCTCCTATTACAGGACCCAGTTGAGTGAAACCATATATTCACTACATATGAATCTACCACACAATGATTACTTATGGATCTATCTCTGTAAAATCCGACTACTAGAAAGTTATCCATATGAAAATCCCACTGTATCACACTAGCATAAGTGGGAATTCATAAGGAGGATACTCTATCTTGAATGTCTCTACGAAGGCCCTTATAAAAATTATATTCCCTAAAGTAACCATCCCACACCATATCAAGAGTGTAATGTGTTAATTATATGAAATTCACCATGTACTAAACCACAAGCATATCACCTAACTATATCTCAATATGCTCATTAATCGACACATTGAATAAGATTCAAGGGTAATAATATTCACAAAAAAACTAATAAAAGTATAAAAATTAGATAGTTATATAATTATATATCTGGGTTATCAGACCCCAAGAGTTCCCTATTGCAACATGAATAAGTTTTTTCACAAAAAAACCATTTTATGTTTCAAACTATAAAAAATATAAAAACTCAGACCACTATCTTGAGCCAATACTTTTCAACATGATGTTTTTGACCACCTAGAAACCTATGATATCTCTAATTATAGAACTCTGATAAAGTGTAATGATTTCTTTCATCTTCTTCCTGAACCATTAGAGCTATTAGATGATCAATAGGTGGATGCCCTACTCTATATTATCATGGTGGAAAAACTCCATGAATGGGTCCTTTAATAGATACATTATCACTAAAAAAGTCATCTTTGTGACCCTATATTAGTATCCTAGATGGATATCATCACATAATAATCTAGAAATATAAATATTTATACAATATTAAGATGGTAATATTTAGTGAACTAACCCAAGAAATACATCAAAATAAAAAAATCAAATTCTATTTGATTTATATACAATTGCTTTCCCTTTAACTAGTATATAGACATTCCAAATTTACAAGCATGTGGTTAGAGTCCTAGTGTATTGAAATTCAAACCTCCACACCATCATTCGGTTTTCTATGATGTGAGGCAAATTGTTGAAGATCTGAAAATTTTCCCTAAGCCTGAAAACCAATGTTCATGAAAATTCCAACTCTATACACCAACCTAAGGACAAACCACATTTGATTCCACTTTATCATGACCTAACCTATTGCGACCACTCCTAGGCTAGCTGTATTCTGAGAGTGATACACCAATAACATACCTAATAGACTATGGTATTCTTACAAGTTTAAAGTATGTATATCAATGAAATGGGAGACCATATCCTAAATTACCAGTATGTACAGACACACACAACTATCTCTAAAAAATAGTGTTGAGATATAATAAACGAATAAGACATATTGATTGAAAACCATTCATGTGACAACCTCTAATGAAAATAATTTTTTTTAATAAAGTCTAACATGATGTTTATATTAAGAAAGAATATACCCCCAACCTGAAATAAGGTCCCAACCTAATATCTAATGGGAAAGGTAAAATTAAATGAGAGCTTAGCTTCAAATATCTAAGACCAACAACCAAACATGTTGAGTGACTCCATGTACCACCAAGTTCCACTAACACTAGGTCCACTAATTTTAAAACCAATATGCCTATCATCTTTATAAGACACAACATGTTCAGAAATATACCATGAATATGTGAGTATATACATACCTAGAAGGATGAATCTAAAGACCATGATGGAAGAAAAACTATAAAATAGTCATCTTAACCCATAAGTGACAGGGTAAAGAAAACACAATATGAGATACTCATAAGAGAACTCAGAAATGAGAGAAATGACATCTATATAATTAAGTAATTATAGGAATTATGAGTCAATATACAACTCCCAATGGTCTATATTTGATACTAGGAACCACATGCATCCCCAAAAAAATCATGGTGGAGGGCGCACCCCTCGCTACTACACTCCACAACCTAGTTAAAAATAACACTAGTGGACTACCCACATCCCACCAGAGCTAAATGAAAGGGGAGTACCAATCAATAGATTGAGGACCTACACTCTTTATAGTATGGGAGAGAATTGGATCTACCTATATAAATAGAATGGGGGATCTGTTTCGTGGAGCATTAGGGGAGTAACAACCCCTTCATTTTTATTATGAAAAAATCTGATCACTACCATTGTGAAAACTTCACTAGATGATTCATCACACTCGCAACACCTTGTTCATATTTCTATTTCTTAAAAGGATTCCATAACATCCTTATATTATAGGGTCATGTGGATAACCCTATAGAGATTTCATAATAAAAAATATATTGAGAGGGGATTAGGTTTTATGTTATTTATGTAAATTAAATAAATAAGTTTTTTTGATAACTTAACAAACATGACAACAACCTCCTTTAGTCGAACGACCGATTCTAACCTACATTATGTTTCACATAGGGTAAACCCCATGTTCTTGAAAAAACAAAGGTCTTGGATTTCCCATTTGAGGTCCCAATCAATATAAAAACCATTTATTAAAAAATTATATGTTTTCATGATTTAATATATATTAATATTTTTAATACATTAATCCTGAAGTTTTATAACACCCAAAACAAAGATCCAACAGAGTTGATATATATATATATATATATATATAAAGGATCAAATTATTGAACATAGTGTCATTATAATTTACGTATTATCTTGATAGTTGTATGGTATTATTAATTGATGATATCTTGATATAATCTATGATTTATAAAGAGCATGGAATTAATTTGAAAATAATTCTAGAGTTCCTTAGAAAAAAATAATTAAATGGTAATACAGTAAGTGTGAATTTGTGTCTCAAGGAAGTCTAATTTCATGAAAATATTGTCTTTAAGAATGAAAAATATATTAACCATTTAAATAAATATAAATTATATCCAATTTTTTTGGGATTATAAGGATACTATTAGTGGTTTATTTAATATTTTTCATAGTTGGCCAACCTATTAACCTTATTAACATATAAAGGGGACAAATTCATAGGGTGAAGGGAATATGAAGATTGTTTGGTGTATTTTAAGTGGATACTAATTAATTAATTGATATTAACTTTGCAATCATGCACATAATTATTTTTCATATATTGTTATTCATTATATAAAGGACATTGTTGTGTCATTATAGAGAGTCATATAGTGATTTTATATGCATAATGTTAATGAAAAAGTCATGAAAAAACCATCCAACAAAATAATTTGAGCAGGCATATATATTCATTATATTGGAAATATCAAGACACTACATCAAGGGTGAATGATGTTATATAAATAAACACCACAATATTTTGAGTTATATCTTCTCTTATAAGGAGGATAACACGAGGCAAAGAAGATGGATGAAACTACTAACAATCTATGATTTATCGATTCACTACAACCTTAGGAAAGAGAACAAGGTTGCTGATATGTTGATTTGGAGGGTCCATGGAGTTCTAATCATAATGAGGATTATCAAGGATCATATATATTGAGTTCTTAAAAATAAGGATATGGTAATTTTTAGGCAAGGTGATTGATATTTCCTTTTCCATGAATGTGGAAAACTATATTTACAAAAATATGTATATAAGTACCATATTGATGATGAGAACATAAAAAATAGGATTAAATAAATAAATAAATTGAAATTAATATAATACATATCTAGATATAGATTGTTGATGTCTGAAAAGAAGATATATATTCCATCCATATTGCATTTGAAGATGGAAATACTAGATGAACCATATAGATCAAATTTCTCTATACATCCTGGAACAAAAAATATGTATATGGATATAAGATAATTTTTAAATTGGGATGGTATGAAGTGGGAAATTGTGGAATATGTGTCCAGATTCTCAGTATAACTGTAGGTAAATTTTTATACACAACATCCTATGGGAGTCATGAAATTGTTGGGTTTCATATGATAATTTAATGATCATATTCATTAGATGGAATCCCAAAAACTGTATATATATCTTTATAAAATTATCATGTAAATAAAAATATGAAATAGAGAATCTAGGAATTCCATATAGTAGTAGCCGTCTTCTTCTTTTGATGCAGAATACCTGAGGGAGATCACATGGATAGTGAATGGAAGAACCATGCCTCCAAGGGAGTACACTGGCCAATGGACCCATGAATGATTCAGGGAATAACTAATATATGAAGGGGTTATGAAGCCCTTTTAAAAGAGATAAATGGTTTATGGGAAGAATATATAAATGAAAGAGACTCATATACATCACACTATACACACCCAACAAGAGAGGATCTCATCATCTTATATAGCATAAGTAGGAGGCTCCAATGCATCATATACATTTATACCAGTTGGGGAATAATTTATTGAATTGTTTCAATAAATTAATAAAAATCCTCTAAACCATCCATAAATTAATTTCAACCAAGGAAACTATTCATCAAATATATATATATATAAATATATATATATAATTATATTCCTGCCATATGCATGAAAAATAAATTACTTGTATTCATATAATAGATGTACACTTATATATATATAACATAATATATTATATATATAATGAAACACATACATGTTTACATTCATCTCCTGTATGTAAATTTTCGTGCACATCCTTAAATCTCCCACTATTACTAAAATCACATAATAACCTTAAAAAAAATTCACAAATATTTATTAATCCATGAATAATATTTTAGATATAGTTTTTCATCAAACTCTCTTCATTTTGAATAACAATTGTATACATAATTTTATCTTTATCTAAGGGAATAACTATTTGATCCTTTAATCCTCAGCGGTGTTAAAAAAAATTTAAATGTCAATTTTATAGATGTAAGAATAGGGAGAACCCTATCAACTCATTTGTTCTATTCATGCAACTAAGGGGTATGGTTTGGTCTCCATAAAACAGACTTATATATCTATAAAAACATGTACCTTACTAGATATATCATTTAAATCATATATATAACTATTTAATCTCATTTTATATGACATCAAGCAACTGATAGAAATATAAAATGTCAATCAAGTATTAGCCTATCATCATTTCATGATTCGAAAAAAATAATGACTAAATCTATCAATACATCTCATGTCATTTATATATGTTTTTAAACACATCATATGTGAAAAAAATAAGCATGGTAATGAATTTATTAATTCTAATTCAATAATGTAATATATATTTTTTCTTTTTATACATCTGGAAAAATCTCACCTTGGTTGCACTCCAAACAATGACGTGGATAACAACATACCAAACTACCACTACATTAGATAAGTTCATATTTGGAATTTCATAATTAGGGTATCAAATTATAAGGGTTCTCATGATAGATTTCTCACCAACCATAGGTAATAAGGATCGATAATAAGAATACACCCTAATGTATATCTATGATTGTATGACATTCCATGCAATAAATTTTCATGGATCATTCCATGTAATATGACTCTACTTATTACCTAATGAATCAATTCATCATATCTCATATATAAATCCTTATATCATATATAATAATATATTCAATACTACCTTTACATATCATCACAACCCATTATACTCAATGATGATCATTTATAAGGGATAACTCGACAAATTTACGATGAGGGAATATTTATCATTCATTTGTTCATCTAAATTAAATTTTTAGTATAAATTATTGAATGTAAAATGGAGATTTACTTTGTCATAATTACTTGATATGTTTACATATATTACAACCAATATTTTAATATATATAGATTATATATGAATCTCATGTTATTATAGTGGTAATGGTTTTTGATCATTATATCTATGTGTATTTCCTATCAAATTCGTATGTTACAATCTGATAAAATCATCCCACCAAAATCGTAGTGAGTAACATTTATAAAGAAAGAAAGTTTTAATAATAGTGATACACATGAATAATATTCTTTACGTTCATCTATTTGATATTATATTCAAACCCATTAACTTTAAAACATGAAATTTTATAATTTAATCTCATTTTTTCTATATAAAACTCTTTCTATGTACATCATCATCTTGCTTGGAACCCTTCCATCAATTTTTTCCTCAAAATAATTTTTAAATAATGTAACTATTTTCACTATAAATTTACCATCATATCCTAAAAACTTTAAGGACATAGTGATATCGACATAATTATGGAAACTAATATAAATCTTTATATTTCTCTTTACATCCATACCCAAAACCCTTTTAAAATAGAAAGTGATGAAAATTTTGTTTTGGATTGTATAATCCTTAAGAGAAAGTGATGTTCAATTATTAAGATAACTAAATGAAACTCTTTAAAGTTTTATTGAGAATCACATATCCTTTAATAATTTTGGATACTAAGATAAAAATTAATATAATATTATACTTGTATAATCCAAGGTTAATAGTGATATTCTATTTTTCACAGTTACTAGATATAACTATTTACTTTTTAGTTTACTATAAATCCCATACAATCTTTTATTTGTTAGCAATGATATTATATAAATTCAAACATAATACAAATTGTTTCTTAGACACTATATTATCTTTAGAATATCCTTTTAATATAGGAAAATAACTACTTCATTTTTATAGAAATAATTTTTTCCCTTTTAGTAAGAATATATAACAAACGAAGTGTTGTTTCCATATCATATGGCTTTCTTTGTAACTGGATCATTTTTCCATTGAAAATAATACTTTAGTAAAATATTTTCTACATATTTGGAAGGGAAAAATTACTTATATTTTATGAAAGTGAATAAACATTTTATCCTATAAAAAACACTTTATTTATTTATTTTTCTAGAAATATAATTTAAACATAGAAATGTTCATCAGTAAAACAATCTCATTAATTTTTAATAAATATAATTGTTATATATTTAAAGGAGAAAAAATTTTCATCCATATAAATTAATCTCATTCATGAATTCATCTATTTAGAGGATACTTTCTCCATTACATTATGCTTCATTCTTCCATTCTTCACATTGCTTGTAAACTCCTACATATTTACAGCATTAGTAAAAAATAGAGTTGGTTTCGTATACCCATTAGAAGAAAAAAAAATTAAGTTTATAATATTCATAAAATTTATAGATTATCCACTTGTTTTTTATGAATTTTTTGGTATTCATGATTCTTTCTCATCTAGAAAACATTCTAGAAAAAATGGAAGAATTTTACTTTCCAATTATTGTTTATTATAACTGGCATTGGGAAATATTCACAACCTCTTTTATTAACATTATTTCATTTACCTTTTCCTTTATTTTTATAAAACACTATAATAGTATATAATCTAAGACTAACCATATCATTATTATTAATCCTTAAAATGTTATATACCTTTATTAATGCTTTAAATAAATAATTCATGTTGTAGTAAAATAAAAATTAATGAAACCTTTCTAGTGGTAATTGCAGAATGAAATAAGTAGAAAGCTTAAACTTAAGAGGTGAAACCATCCTCCCTAAATCATTAAAATACACAATATTATTGAGTACATTGGTAGATAATGAGGTTCCATCCACTATTTTACTTTGAATATGATCTTTTTAAAACTTCATATTTTCATGTCCTTGTTCTTGATAGCTCCCATTTAAATTTTCTATAATTTTGTTAAAATACATATACTCATGTTATTTTTTAATATAGAGGACCATGGTAACAATAATAAGAGTCAATGACATTATATAGTATTTTAGATGTTTATTGTAGAAATATGATATTTCTTATGGAATATCCATCATAGAGGATTTATCTAGATGTGGCTTCTCTAGTATATTGAATTTATTCTTCATCTTTAGAATGATTCTGATGTTTCTATACAAATTAAGAAAGCTATATCCATTTATATTTTGATTTTCAAGGAAAGATCACAGGTTTAATGTGGTGTATGGTGCCATTATATAAAATAGAAATTATACCAAAAGAATATCTTTTCTCATAAATTTAAATTATGAAATTTTAATGATAGTTCTCCTAGTAGAATTCATGACCCCTAATGTTATATCTATTTCATGTGACATGATCCATATTTCATTATGAAATACGTTTAATTGGAGTTAATATCACTACATAATTATTTAGGTAGGGAATATTTCTAATCACAATAGTTTATAATCTTATATATTTGAGTGGATAACCCTATACCCATATCTATTATATAAATATACTCACCTATATTCCTCTAGTAACCTAATCCTATTAGTTTTTATTGGATAATGTAACTCAAAAGAAGTGCCAAGAAGAAGCTAAAAATTAATAATATAGGGGCACCCATATTTGGTATAACCTATCCATAAATTTTTTAGTTTCACTTATCCTTGATTTATTTATAGGATATAATCTAGGGGGACCCATATTGGGCTTGAACTACCAGATTGTATGACCAAGGTCTGGACAACTGCTGCTTTAGAAGGAATCTCACATTTATTATTTGATGGGTTTTTAATTTTTAATTTAGCAACCATTTAATATAAAACATACACATATTAAATTCTTAACTATTAAAAAATATATAATAATTATCTTATCATTTTTATTTCCTTTTTTGTATTCATACTTCTAACAATTTATTGTTGTTAATCATTATTCAAGACACCAAATTAATGACTTCATGCCACATTAATGCGTAACACTACATGCAACTGACAAGTATGTGTTATTCACAAAAAATATGTATAATATATTCAGACATATCCAAATTCATCATATTCATATATTATATTAATGACTCATGAAATATAATATATTTATATGAGATTGAAAAATTCCACTTGAGTAAGCCCATATTGAAAAATAAAAAACCCTATAAATTTTTCTATCCAGGGAATGACTCTAAGAAAGTTAGTTATCCAACCCCATGTCAATATAAATGTGAGTCATTAAACAAGATATAATTCATTTAATGAAAATTTATAATAATTAATATGCACAAACTATGCTCAATAGTTATTCTCAAGCTCATAACTAAAATTACAAATCTAGGTCAAGGTATATTAAAACTACGTTTTATAATATCAAACCTAGAATGATATGAAAGGATCTACCATAGATTTAATTTACAATATAATTGGGAATACAAAATATTCATATTTCATACACAATTTACTAAACATCAATATCAATGAAATTTAAAAAATAAATATATAATTTATCTATTTTCTAAAACATGAGATATTTATGAAATGTTAATAAATAAATTCTAATTATAAAAATTTTGTAATTTAGTAATAATATAAAAATTTTATATTCAATTTAATATGAAACCCTTTATATTTAATTTTAAATGATATTTATATGGAATTTCACGAATTATAATCATTTTACAATTCAAAATCTATTATATGAAAATATTATATAATCTAAATATCATATATCTTATAATTTATAAACTATTTATAAATAAACTCTATGTATTTCTTAATAAATATTTTATTTCATGATCATAAGGTATTCCATATAATTTTTCAAAAGGTATTTCAAAATATCAACCATTAATATTTGTAAATAATGTTTCATAAACATTTATTTATTTATTTATATATAATTTATAATTATTAATTTATTTATACATTCCTTATAAATTAAAATAACCTTAAATACCTTTTATTATGATTTATAAATATTTTATAAACTATAAAAACATTTAATATGTAAAAAAACATCAACAATTTTTTGATTACCCTTACACATCACACCTTTTCTGCCCATTTGTATCACCTTATTACAATTAAATATATTCCTTGCATAAGGTTACTGATTTTTTTATCCACTGTGTCAAGGTAATGTGCATATTACCTTTACACAATTTCCAAAATATGAATGGGAAGGGTAAAAAATGTGTAATTTGATTCCAACGAATCTAAAATTCCTTATCTGGTGCATATGCAGTTGGGCTTTCCTTACTAATGATGGGGTGAGGAATATGGTATTTACCATTATCTCTCAATACAACTACTAAAACTATACAAAGGAAGAGTTGTCTATTTATTTGTTCTTTGAGGGAGAGTAGGCTTCCTTTGTTTGGAAATTCTTTATCATCTTCAGCAGTCCGTATGAGTAGACTACCCGTGATAACATCCTTAAAAACTAGTTTCATGACTCAGATTATAAAAGGTATGAAAATAAGGAAGGATTTATTTTATCCGAGGCTGACATATGGAGTGTTTGGAATGTCCAAAATAAATCTAGTCTTGAGAGACTTTGTAGCTAAAACCTGGAAGTTATAGTTAGGGAATGGGCCCTTGCAGTTGAGTTGGTTCCTCTTATCAGGAAATGGGAACATTCTTCCTCCTTGAAACTACACATGACCAATAGGCATATAGTACACATGGATCACTGTCAGGTCATACAGGGCCACTTGAAGCACTAGAACCCTCCTATTGGTGGTCTTAAAATAAATATTGACAGATCATGAACTAAGGGGAATATGAGGGGAGGAGGGGTTGTTCTAAACCAACCTGGCTTAATCATCTTTGCATTAATAATTTATATGGGACACAAGGAATATCTAATTACTGAAGCCTACACTATTCTCATGGAGGATGAATCACACTTCTCCCATGGTATTGTGATTTCATAGGTTTAAACCGACTCATATGTTTTCACAAGTCCATCTGAGGGATATTTATATTCCATGTTTGTTCATAGATATTGGAATATCTTCACTAAAAACATGATGATTACTCACTCACAGAAGGAGGAAAATATGGTGGTGTACTTCCTGTATTCTTGGTACACTCCTATTAATCTATGTAACATATTTGTTTTTACTGGATCACTTCCCCCATAGGTGCTGATCTTGTATGATCTAGAGCTTTGGGGATCCATTATTTAATACCCCTATGACTTTTGTTTCGAGCCTTAGGACTCCCCCTAATAAAATTTCATAAAATTGGATGGATGTAAAATTATGCAGTGGATAATGTACTATTATGTGAAAGGGTGATATGTTGATTACCATTACATAAACTCCTATCATAAGGGTATTACCATTACACAACCTATTTTTATAAAGTAAGAAAATGGATTACCCTTACATAGTCCTTTTGTGTAAAGGTACTGCTTAAAGGTAAAGGAATTTCATACTTTATGAAATGGATCACATATGGGTGTAAATTTTATGCAAGAAACCTAAGTTATGTAAAATTACATCTACCTTTACAAATAATATCCACACTACTATATAACATTACAACCATTATGCAATGCATTTTCCTAAATATAGTTTGAGGTTACACTTACACAAACCTTTTAAAAAATGGTATGAAATTTACATAACTCACATGAAAAATGGTATATCAAATTTTTATTTACATTGCCTATGTAAGGGACTTTAACATTTTTTTAGGTTTATGGAAATGTTGTCCTTAATTTTTTCTTTAAAAAATAAATGATTTAAACATGTCTATATGTTAAAAAACATCTTATAATACCACTGATGGGTTTTGTATGAAAATATAAGGATCATGTGCATTGGAGGAAAACCCAAAACACATGAGATATATATTCAAGAAGTTAACATGTAAATAAAAATAAAAATGACATTACATGGATATCGCAAACAACTATTAGTGTCTTCTTCCTTCATCTAATTATTCTTTAGGGATATCGTGAGGAGTGATGAATGAACGTACCCTTCCTCTAAGTATGTACACTATCTAATGGATCCATTAATGATTGTTGAAAATAATATATATCAGAATGGGTTCAAGTTCCTTATCAAAAGTGATAAATAGTTCCTAAGAGGAAGAGAGAAATAGAAGAGGCTCATACGCATCACACTACACACACCCAACAAGAGAGGATCTGATCCACATATATAGAGAATGACCGAGGGTAAAACATTTCATATGTGTTTCTTATAGTTGGGTATAATTCATTGAAAATTATTAAAGATTTAATTAAAATCCTTTAAAACACCTATAAATTAATTTTAACCAATGAAACCATTCAAGAGAAAATGAATAATATTATATATATATATATATATATATATTCTTATTGAAGGGAATTCCCTTTTGTGGACTTTTATAACCCTCCATGCATGGAAACCCCCTCCCCCATGAAGAAGTCACTCCTTGAGGTAGCGCCCCCTCCGGGGAAGGAGCTGTTGCCAGCTGAGATGGCAGAGCTTCCCAGAGGGTGACAGCCCGACAGTGATAGTCCGTCAAGTGATCAGTCATCAATTAGGCCATGTCTCATTTTTCCCACCTAGATGAGACCAGGCGACCAGGCAAGATGGGTCGATCCTGGGGGAGAGGCTTGCCCCGAAAGAGGACTCCCAGGATTCGAACCCTAAACCTCCCAAATAACAACGTTGATGTGCCACTCTCCTTCCCCACCACACCACCACCTAAGTGGTATATGTATATATATTATATACAAGGATCGCATGAATGAAAAATATATGCATTATATTAAATTTACAATTATATATATAATTATATTATATATATCATGTATGCATATAAATGTTTACATGAATCTCATTAATGTACATTTTAGTGAATATCCCACAAAAACCACTTCTCATACCTATATTGAAGTGCAAAAATATTACAATTGACATTTCCACTAGACACCCAAAGACTCTAATGATGAATGATTCTATATGGGTCATCATTCATTGTATTACCACGTCTTCTAATTTCAGATAAATAAGAGACTTTATACCTCTAGAGAATATTTCCTAGCTCTATATCAATGAAATATCAAGTCTTAATTGGGTACCACTATAAATTGTATCTGTTCACGACCCATTGTTCACATCAAATTTGTGAATGAGTATTGAGAGGGATGTCGATACTAAGATACATTTAAGAACCACTAATCACACCCAAACATAGGGGAATTTTGAATGTTCTATATATACTTCTGAAAACATATTGAGATCATGTTCTCTTGAATGTGAAGGTATGTGGGATCAATATCTTCTTTTAGTGAAAAATACATATAATAATAACTTCCATTAGAGATTACATGTAGTACCAAATGATGTAAAATATGGGAAGATGTTATGTGATCCAACCTATGGAAATAATTTGGAGAGAGAAATTAAATTGGTCCATAGCATGTGGAGGAGATGATAATAAATATATTGACTATTCATTATCATATTAACACAATGTTGAGAAGAATAAATTCTATACAGATGATCAATGGAAGGACTTTTGATATCAAGTTGGGGGTTATATATTCTTGATGGTTTCACTGTGGAAGGGAGTTTTATGATTTGAAAAAAATGGTAACATAATCCCTAGGTACATTGGGACTTTTCAAATATTTTAAAGAATTGCAGTTGTACTTTACCGATTAGCTATGTCACCTAACATTTCAAAATTACCTGACCCCTTACATAATTCATTACTAAGGAAATACATTCCATAACCAACATATTGTACAAAATATAAGGGAATAGAGTTTGATCCTAACATAACATATAATGAGGATCTTGTCCAGATTCTAGACACTAGAAATCAAGAATTATAGAATTAGACAACCCAACTAGTGAATGTCCAATTGAGAAATCACAAACAGGAAGAGGAAACTAGGAAACTTGGAGAAGTTATAAGAAAAGAACATCCAAATTTTTTTATATATTTTATATAAAAACCAATTTAAAGGATGAAATTATTTAAGGGGGGAGAATGTAAAACCCCGTACCCTATAATGATAGGTAAACACCATATCCTGATCTATCATATATTGTTCACTCTAAAGAGACATTATTCATGAGTATATTTAAAAGATTAATTTTTGATTGTTAGAATTTTAGTTTACCAAAATAAGATTATTTTTCTAATTTTTGTAAAAATACTAGCTTATGATGAAATAATGGAATTTTTCTAAAAATATTTATTTTTTTTGGTAAATAGTGAAAAAAACATTTTTGTTAAAACTATGAATTTTATGAAGTCACTAGGTTGTAAGCATAAAATAAAACTCAAAAAACCCTTATAATGAATAAATATATTTTTTATATGTAACATTATACGTTTTAAAATATTATTATTAATTTATAAAACTATTTTAGATATTTTAAATCTTACGTCACATTTTTCATTAAAAGTATTTTAATGAATTGAACATTTTATATTTTAGAAATAACTTATATCACCTTTATAAGTTAAATATTTTTAAATTTATCAAAAATTTGTAATCAATATACATTAATTATATAAAAAATTTCATTTATATTTTTATTCATAAAGTATAAGTTACTTATGTAGAAACTAGCCAATGTAGTCAAAAATAAAATGATAAATGTAAAAAATCAAAGGGAAACATGATTTAAACACGATAAAAACATATACATAATTTATTTTATCTGTTTTGGATCAACCTTATTTATTACATATTCCATTACATGTCAATTTAGTATCCACTCTCGTTGAGAGTGACTTCTAATTAATGAACATTTTTGGGTATTTATAATAATATCATCCATTTTCACTTATAAAAGCGGAAATCCTCTCATAATTTCCCCCACACCCAAACCCCCTATGTTTAGCCCAGAATCTTCCCCAAAATCATTAAAATACACATATACTCCTATTGTAGGTTTATATATTATCAAAATATCATCCATTAATGTTTTACTCTCATTTTCAAAGTAAATAATCCTAGTAAGTACAGATTTCAAACAACTCATGCCTATTTTCTATTTTAGTATGCTTTTATTTTTCCTAAAATAACTATTAACTGTTATAAAATGATAACTTAAGTCTGATTATTAAAATATTATTTTATTATAATCGTCTTATAAGCATTAACCACCTTCCCCATTTTCTATTAAGAAATAAAATGTGAATTGTGCGATGTGCGGACTACCACCACAAAAACGCTATGAGTTTTTCATTATTTCCCCATATAAAAGGATGATACTAATAGTGATGTTAATATATAATTATTATATTTACCAAATATTTTATATTTTTAAATAATAATCCATTTTACTATTATTCACCATTCTACCAGAAATGAAATTACCATGCATGCATATACGCTGACAACTACCACCATGGAACAATTGATTTCTATTTCTTCATTCAATCACTGCCATTCAAGGATGTTTATAATAATGTGTTTAATAGGATAGAGATGATTTTTTCTACTATAACATTTCTATTATGAAAAACTAAATAACCTATTCACGATATAAACCACAATAAACAGTTATAAAATTAACCATTTAAAACAAGTATATGAAGAGTGCAATTCCTTATTAATATTATGTACTATTTGACACTCATTAATTATTATTTTAAATAATTAAAATTTTGATATATAAAATTAATAATAACTAAATATTTTTATTATTCTTATGGTATAATTATATTATAATAAAACCACCTCATAATATTTCATTAAATTAGGGAAGGTTTATGTTTGGTTTAGTTTAACCACCAAAATAGATAATACTATGAATTTATATCTTGAATTAATAAATGAAAATAATTAGTAGTATAATATAATAATAATATTTAAATAATTTCTTTTTATTCTAGAGACTTTATATAAACATTTAATTAATTAAATAAGAAAACACCCTTTTATCATCAAGAATCACTAGCTTGTTATCGGTTCAACATTTGAGGATAAATACTAAAACACTCATGAAAAGAATTTTTAAAATCCTAAATAATTACATATATTACCTAAAATTAACTTTAATTATCTATTAATGATTAAATTTATAATAATAAATAATATATATACTACTATTATGAATCTATTTTGAAAATAATCAAAACTTTAAACACCTTGTGTTGAAATTATATAGAATTCATATAGAGAATGACTATTTGTGAAGTGTGAAAATGAATATAGAAATTGGTAATGTTTTTAATGAACTGATTAAGATATCTATGTTTGTGATACATGATTTTAATTTAATTTCCTTGAAGTGATTACAAGAAGTAGGTGTTTTGAAACCTGAATTCCTCTCTTTGACATATGTTCTGTATTATACATCAAATTTCCTTTATGTAGTATATAAACTAACTAGTTTAGAATTTTTATTATGAAATTAATTTATTATCCAAGATATACATTTCATGATATTATGATTTAATTATTACCCAAGACATAAGTTGGTATCTCCATATCAATTTTCATTTCTTGGAACTCATGTTATATTTAACACCTATTTCCTTTTATGTGGCATTTAAATATACATGGAATAATTTTTACCATGTTACTCATAAAATTTAATGGAGTATGCCTATATTTTTATCCCTCCATCATGTTTTTTTTATTTAGGGGTTACCAAAACCTTTGTAAAACTCAATATTTTCCATGGTGTAAAAACCATCCTAGGTTTTGGTAAAGTAAAACCGTGTGTTATTTTCTAGTAAATACATCATTGTCAAGATAGTTGAACAAGGATATAGTTATGGTATAGATGAATTCAGGGGTATTCACCTAGAAAATTGTTGGTTTAGAATTAACTAAATCCTTTCTCAAATTCACAATGAGTGGAATTAATACTACACCACTGGCTAGACCCTCCTAGTGGATATGATTGGGAATATACACATTATATTTATAAAAAATTTGGAAGGAATTTTCCAAAATATTTATTTGGTATAAATCAAATAAAAACTATTAAACCCTAATATTATATTGAATGTTAAACTAAGAACATTCAATGTACCCTCAGCACTATATTTTTTGATATGTGTACTTGTAGTCACTTTGATGATACACCAACACTTCCATATTATTTATGGGATTTTCTAATAGAAATATATATTATTCTATTTCATCGGGATATATTTATCCCTTTGTTTTTTACATTATACAGATATAGTTATTATTATTCATTCAAGGGTTCCATAGGGAATCTTATGAAATTTATTTTTGAATCTTACAATGAATTTAGTAGGATTTATCATGTGACAGGTTGGGCTAAAAATTATATGCATAGTTGATGAATCAATAGATCTCATGAGACTAATATTTTTGGGTTTTTATGTATACATACACCCATATCAGTATATTATTTTGGAACACGACATTAAAATCATTTTTTTGATATCCGAAATTATGTATTCCATCAGTTTGAGAACATTCATTATTGTTATCCATGTTTTCATTTATTATAATTGATATAGATTTTCTTCGTTTTTACTTTATTATGGATTTATATTGTTTATTTGTTCTTTACAAATCAATTATTACATTTTTATATTATGATAAATTATTTTTTATGATACTCCATACTATGAATCTAATATAATCCTTATTGGTTTTTATTTCCCCATGACACTTATTGGACAACTATGTATAATTTTTAATGTAATTATAGAAAGAATATTAATTTTATTACAATTTGTCCATGTTTTATCTTAATATTTTGTATTTTAATATATATATGTTTCTATTCTTTCATGAATAATAATACATTAGATCATGTAGGAACCATTATATTCTTCACCAATAATATTATATAACTAATGACATTGGGATTTTGGAGTCATGGTTTTTTATAGTATGTCCCTTGAAGTTTATAATTAAGGTCACCTATAATATATTCCTTGAATTCATTTTATTCTTTAAATTAATTAAAATTTACACAAAGAAGTGAAAGGCCAACATTGAGATTCACCATAAATTAAATCTACAATAGTTAAGAGGTTTTCATGGGAGTCTAGGATATATATGGGTTTTTACCTCCCATCTAGAAAGAATGTGTATGTCCTCCTTGATTATGATAAAGAAAGTTCTTATCTCCTTGTGGGATGATGCATATTGAGATTCCATCATTGATATCATGCTGTAATGGCTAAATCTTATTTATTTTATATTATCGGTTTATGGGAAAAATTTGACCCCCTTTTAGATTGTCATAGAGTGATCTCTTTTGTCCCTCATAGAATAAAATAATAACATGGGTTTGAAAAATTTTCTAAACTAACTAATTTATATGATGATATAAACCGAGTTTTGATATTCTCTTATCAAGAAGAATTGACTTGTTTTGGTATTCACAATCCAGAAGAGGAATCGTCATATTCAGTATCATGAGGTCAAGTTGATCTACCTCATCGAACCATTAATGGAAACCCCCAATTATCCCATATTTGTTAGATAATTTTCATGTTGTAAATGGATATATTAGTGCTTTTATATATATTTCATTTATTATAAGTCTTTTAAAGGGTAACCATTGGAATATTTCCTTGTTCACACCCAACTCTTAAACTATTTCCACTAGAATTTATGTTTATTAACTAATACATTTACTCTATTAATGGATAATTGCCATGTAGTTAAATTAACACATAAGGTTCCTCTTAAGTGGAAACAAATTAAAATATATAAAATCTAAAACACAATAGGTCTAGCCTTACTGTTATTCTTGTCCCTTACTCAAAAGACCCTATTTCATACTTTATTCTATTTTTATAAAGATAAACCAGAAATGAGGATGAATCATAATAAATAATTACTAATCTCATGTTTATCATTAATATCCAATTACCCCAACTACATGTAAAGGGTGACTATGAGCTATTTATCAAGATAATTAATAGTGACCACTCCATCAAGAAACAAGACATTTCCCACATTCTTCATCACACCTACGAATTAATGGTATACTTTACCTTTAAATTGAAGGTGTATTAGGACCCATTTTCTTATAATGATAGGGTATATTCCTTGAAAAATATGCTTGTGTCCCTAGAAATCGTGATATGGAAAACATGGTCGTCTAGGTGTCATATAAAAGAGTGGTAGCCCCAAAAATTATAGATAGTAAAAATTGGGAGGTAAATCAAACCAGAAAAATATTGTAATAAAAAATTCCCTAAAATTATATCTCTACTAAATAAGAATTAAATTTAATGGCCCATGTTATTGAGTACCTTCAACATGGGATATTGTATTGAGGTAAAAATGAGTGTGATTATATCCACAGTTTAATATAAAATTTCATTCTCTATGATAACCCAAAATTAAAAACCATTTTTATAAATATATATTAGATATAATCTGTATAATTTAAAAAACAATTAAATTCTCCATATCTTTAGAGATGTTCATGTTATAGAATATAGATTTCACCCTATAATATTGAACCTCTCCCACCAAATCTTGAGTCTTTGGTAGTTTTTTCCACCAGGATTCATGATTTCCTGGAGTTTATCAAGAGGTTTTTGGTGATCTAGGTTGATGAAAACTTCATGAACCAACCATTATAGCTTTTATACACTATTATGTAGTCATGAAATTTTCCACTATGGGGAATTTATGTTATGGGTCCCTACATATTATAGAAAATATGACAATCAAAGTTCATCTTTATTGCCACCAATTTATTTTCAAAACTATGTGATGAAAACACCTTGAAGAAGGTTTAGACCAAGTATTTGATTATGTTCATGAAGTCTCAAATCATTAATTAGTTAGTGATCCCTCAATTTATTCTCATATATAATGGCACCAAAATCTGAGCCTCTGAGATAAAAATATTCAATTCAAATTATAACATCTAATCCATCAACACTTACTACTACCATTAACCAAAGAATAGACAGATCAATGAATTCAATAAATACCTATGTAACACTATGTAGAGGACACCAGATCATAAAAAGAAGAATTGGCTAGATAAAATCCCTAATGTGTTATGAGGATATCAGTTCATACCATTTACTTCTACCTAGGTGAAACCTTACTCCATATTTTATGAAAAAATGGTCGTGTTCCCCCATTAAATTCAGTAATATCACTCTAGATAGAAATTTATAAATAATTGATATAATATGATTGGTAACAACTCTATATATATTATTTAGAATCACAATATAGTAGTATACTTCATGGATTTCACAATATTGACATCTAAAAAAATTATTTTCTTGAGAATTTAATAAAATGATTAATATTTAATCATTCCATTATAGTGACATGGTTCACTCATTAATATCACAAATGAAACCTAAAATAAAATCACATAAGTTTGATTCCATGTGGGAATTCCCCTTCACTAGGCACGAGGTATACTCTAATGGTGCATATTACTTAATTATCAAGGATGAGAACCACAACATGCCTCCCACCAATGAATTGTTTCTTATGGAGTACCATGTGTATTCCTCACTAATATATATCTCATCCTGGAATAATTAAATTAAAATACATGACTAACATCCTAGAGGAATGATGTAAATCTACATGGGAAACCCCATTTCCATATGACATAAAATTTCATGGCCATCATCCTTATCGTATAAAAATAAATTGCATGGTAATCATCATTATTTGAAAATGTTAAACTACATGTAAACATCATTATCACATAAATTTATCTTCTATTATTACTTGGACTTATCTGTATGACCTTAAACTATATACATGAAAATTTTATATATGATAGTTAAATTATATAACTGAGGAGAGTTCTCACACAAGACAACACCTTTTCTACTTTGTTGTTGGTTACCTATTACACAATAACTTAGAACAACATATTGCTTGATTCACATTGTTATATGATACATAGTAACTTCAAGATAAATTATCTTAATCCCATACACAAGGACCAATCATATTATATATCACTATTCATATAGATTCAGCAACATATGTTGAGCCTACTTTCATCTCCCAAAGCTCAGATGATTCCTCCATTCAATCATGTCCAACATATAATCTATATCTTCATAGAGGATTTATATCATAGAACTATGTGTGGATGGATTCTTATTAGCATGGGATTTATAGGTATCCCAATATTTATCATCTGATTCCCTACATTAGACTCTATCTCTATCCCCTATTATGCTCCCGGTGATAGTATTTCCACTAATCACTCTTGGGATTAAATCTTTCTTCACCCACCATGGCACTTATACACTTTCTCTCATTCCATATTATACATGTTCAAAATATATACTCAGGATAAAAATAAAATAACTACATATTCCATGATTATTTCCTTACAATATACGTAGTGAAATCCTGCTCTCATGTCACTGGCCCAACCATAGATATCCTGAAAGTGACATCATGTCTCTGTGATTAGTAACCCTCTATCAGGTTACTATCTCCATCCATGCCTTGAGATTATGAGATTTCCCAAGTAGATTATCAAATTTTTGCAACCTTAAACCCTATCTTTATGGACTATGAATTATAACTATAGACTATTAACATTCTTCTCTCAGATTTTTTAAATTTACACTAGACTCCAAATTCACATTAGGTTTATCTTATCCATTTTACTATATATACTATATTACCCCACAATCTATGTTTTACAACTTTAATCTCTATCAATAGTAATACAATAATCATGAACACAAAAATTGTGCATATATATATTTGAGGATTTATATTTTATCATGTGACTCCCTATTAACATCTGGATTACCATTCATTTATTGTTAAATAGACAACTGCATCCTTTGGATGATGTTGTATCATAATAAAAATCCACCACACCAATGGTTTTATTTCCAAGAACATAAAATAAGAACAATAACCACCCAATGATATATTTTTAATGAAATTAAACTAAAAACATTCCATATACCATCCAAGTAGTGAGACCATTAATTCCATACCCATTTTGGATGAGATGTATGACCTTAAATGTGTATATTACCACTAACCATGATATTTTATCTTAAACTATATAGATTTTGAATTTCCTTGATCCCCTTAAAGTATATTTAAACATCAGTTTCAAGTCTTATGTGGTTACTAATTGTTCTAGTCCCAAAATTAAATCAGTTCATATGCCATCCATATATGTTTCTATGCCACTTTGATATAAACAATGAATAATGACATAATCCTAGAATGTTGTAACTCTTTTAGGGAATATCCATCTCTCAAAAAATAACAAATTGTCCCATTAAATTTAAATAAATCTTAATGTTTTATTTTTGAATGTATTACCCTCATTATATGAGAATAGAATAGGTTCACCAGTATCAACTTTCCTATCATACAGGGAACATTTCTTGGAGGAAAAACCCTTGGAAACAATATGATAGATCCCAACATTATAATAGTTTAACAGTAGCAATCCTTAAATTTTGGGTCCCCATTTCTGATATATCACTAGTGAACCAACCTTTCAAATATATGAATATTTTTATTTTTAGTCTATCTTACTAATCTCCCTTTAATTAAAACTCTCGAATTCACAATATTACTTCTACAACCTCAATGGATCAATTTTTATTCCATAACCTTTAGTGTTTCTCATCCATCTATATTATCACCTTAGTTGGGTGAATCAATAATTTGAAATTACACCCAACCTAATTATCCATCTTTATCATTTTTATTAATTTTATTGACATAGTATTTCAATATGAACCCATTCACCAATATTATATTCCCCCACATTTTATAAATGATTTTATATTTCATATTTTTTCTCCAACTAATCATGTATCATGTGGCCTTATATGTTTGTGTTGATTATTTTATTAGTGTGATTGAGGAGGATTGAAATTAAAAGTTGCTAATTTAAATAAGTAAGATTTTAATATTTGGTAAAAATATAGGGCTATCCTTAGACTGCAGAATCCCCTTTGATAAAAAAATACCTTATGGTAGTTCATGGGTAATTGTCAACTAAATATCTTCTCTCCTATACCTAGAGGATTTTTTCAGCCTATCAAATATTTTATTAACCATCCTTCTCATCCTCCACCTATAGGCACACCTAGGTCACATTCATTTGAATTTTTCCTTATTGATTCCTATAATCTACCAAATGAGTCATCACATGGGACATATCAACCATAGAGACATTTACCTATGTCCTCATACAGGTTATCACCTCTTCCTACAAAAAGGTTAGTACATGTATCTGAAACTCCTCTTCATCATGATAAGATTACCCATATTCAATCAGCCATAAAGAGTCTATATAATGGACCTCAAACTTGAGTCTATAATAATTATCTTGTGATGATACCAATTTCTATTCCTCAATAAAGATTTTGTGGACCATAGCATAGTGGTTATATTAGTGAATACTTCTAGCCCCTAGGTTCACTATCCAATGGTGTAGTGTTCCCATCTATCTACCCATCTATCCTAAAGGGGTATAAATGAGGAAGAAATGTATGTTCTTCCATAAAAAATTACCCATCAATTATTTTTCTGAGTCCATATCTAAACTTGGTTATACTTCTTATTTAGTTGCGGAATGAAATATGGGGTATTTCTCAATCACTAATGATAGATGCATAATTATAGGTACCATCGAGCTAGGTTCTGCTACATAAGGAAAACCTAACTCAATATGTAGTACTGACATAGGCTAGTGCTAAACCTTTAAGAACATGGAATACTCCTCTTGTGTGATTAGAACCTCATTTTCCCACTCTACCAATGGTACTCTATCAGGATCATCATAATGAGAAGTGAGTGCTTCACATTCTTAATCCTCTTAATTATCAATCAGGTTAGTGTTGGACTACTCCTAAACCATTGGTTCCATAGATTCTTTATCCCATTGGGGGCCAAAAAGTACTAAAATAATTTAGATGTTAGCTCATGCAATGTTATCAAATACAAGATACCACTACACAATTAGTTATTACTTTATTCAAGAGCAGTGGTGAAAAAAATATCAAACTATGATAAAAAGAAAATTGCTATGGATGAATGTTAAATATCAGTTTAAATATCATAAAATAGATTTGGAATATAAAACTAGTTATAGACATGAAAAATTTATAACCTTTGGTACCGATAGGCAACTCAGAGGTCACTGAATGAGGGTCCTTGATTTTTCATGTTGGATCAAAAATGAAAAACACAAGGAATTCAACACACATTTCTGAAGAATATTCAATAGTGAAAGAGGGTTGGATTTTAGCTTTTACTCCATCTGATATGTGGTTCATCAGAAACATTACATGCTATGATAACTACACATATTCTATTATTGGAAACAACACTAATTCATCAAGAGAAAAAACACTGTACCCATTGGGAAATCCATGGAGTCAAGGTATTTTCCTCCCCCTACATGGTAACTCAAGTATAACATTGTACTCTCCCTTAATGTATATTGGAGTTAAGGTTATAAAGTTTCTTCACTCACTAACTCATGTACAAGTATGGGTATGTAATTTAGTGATTCTATAAATAAATAGACACCCTTGGATTTATAGGATCATGGACTTACCTTATCTAAATAGTTCTCTCTAAAATCCATATAAAATGTGATCACCTTTCCCCTACATAAGATTTCTCTCACCCTATTACACTTACCCTTGATTAATTGTAACTAGAATCCATATACTATACATATTTTGGTGGCTAAAAAACCATAAGAGACTTTATCATGATACCTATCAGGAATCTTCATCACATGGTTAATGAATACATCATTATAGCAGTAGAATGAAATCAACTCCTTCTGATCATCAATGTAGGCCCTTACCACTATCCAAAAGATCATGAATGTATTATTTATGACCCCGATGCCAAGAATGAATACTATTTCACATTTAAAGATCCCATACAACCTCCTTCACATGAGGAACAACCAAAAACACCCATGTCTTATGTGTATTATGAAATGATGAGTTTTTGATACCTCTATGATTAATTGAAAATTATTACATTATGTTATTCTCTATGTGGACTCAAGGGTCGAAAATGATTCTCATTACCATTGAACCTACTTACCTATGATCCCTTTATTAAAAAATGTTCATGACCAAAAGGAATATCTGTGGAATCATGGGATTTGAATTAGATGTTCATCGATGGTAACTTACCCAGTATAATCCCTACTATTTTCCCAGTTGGTTCCCTACAAAATGCCATGTCTTCTACCTTGTTGTATAGTCTGATTGAGATGGAATTATTGACTATAATGGGGTGAGGTGTCCTATTTAAAAATTTATTTATGTTAAAATCAAGAAATAAAATTACCTGTGAAACTTCAATTATAAAGTTAACCCTAAACAATTCCCATAAAATACATTAAAAAAGTTATGTATTGGATAAAAAATAATATGAATATTATGAATGAATCAGATTATAAAAATTAAATTACAAAAAAATAATGTAGAGGAAAATAAAACAATTAATACAGTCAATTTTTTAGTATTTTAAATCACCATGACCCTAAATAAACTATTTTAATCTTCTGTAATTTTAGAAGAGTTCAATACACACAATGAAACTCACTTTTGATAAGGATGATAAAAAAATTAAAAATGAAACCTTTTATTACACTAATATATATCCCAATTTTTTCAGTTCTAGAAAACCCATTTATATTCAATAAAAAAATATGTACTATTCTAAGAGATGAAAAATGAGGGTCCTATTTATCAACACTAAAAATACTAATGATAATCGTAATCCTTTACCAGTTCTATTTTAGTGATAATAAAGGGGTAACTTTATCATTGCTATAAATATAGATAATAAAAGCTATACTTATATAGTGTGATACTAATATTACAACACACTTAGTATAAAATAAAAAATATAATTCAAATAAAATTTACTTTACCAAAAATAAACTATATTATATAAAACCAAAACATTGGTCTATATAATGACATTAGTAAGTTTAATTTATCACAAACATTCAAAAGCATTTATGTGTGATTGTATTTGGCCCTCAACCCTCTCTCAAAATATCCTCATCATGTTATTAGATGCCAAAAATTTCACACCAGCTTGAGAAAAAGTGTGCAACTATATATGAAAACAATTATTATGTTATTAATACTAAAATGAAATAAATTAAACATAAATACAAAACAATACATTAATAAAATTTCATTTTTAAACTGAAACAACAAATTTTGAGTCATATTAGTCACATTTTATATCAAAATGCAGTGGGGATATTTCCCACACATCAAAAATGACTTATAGATCATTTATCTAAGCTAGAAAAACAATATGATTGTGATTTCTATATTTAGTGCTTGTGACATGTGTTGTTAACTAAAGTATCGATTTTAAACTAAAAACATATAAATCAAGTCATATCACGAACACCGTGTAACATATTGAGGTCCATATGACTCTAACACATCACAAATAACTTATAAATAATTTTCCTAAAGTATCAAGACAATATTTGTGTGTATTCATGGTTTTTAGTGAGTGGAACAAATTTTGAGATAAAATAACACTTTAAAACTAATAACATCAACTTTGAGTAATATCGAGAACACCATGTATTAGACTGAGTTGTGAAAAATTATCACACATCAGAAAATACATATGGATCATTTCCTTAAATTATAAAAACAATAGAAGTTGTTTGTTCATTTTTGAGTATGTGACATGTATTTTTACCTAAAATGTTAATTTTAAATAAAAAACACACTCTTTGTCATGATGGTCACATCATGTCTCATGTTGATGTGTTCTTGATTCCTACACATCAAAAATGACTTATGGGCTGTCTTCTAAATCTAAAAAAACAAAATGAATGTGTTTTCATAGTTTTGAGTATGCCACATGTCATTTTTACTAAAATCAAAATTTTCCCAAAAAACACACCCTCAGATTCATACTAGTCACATTTTTGTCATTTTGATTTGAAAATGATTACTAAATGTCACAAATGATATATTAATCATTTTTTTAAATTATCAGCACAATTATAGAACATATTTTTTGGTTTTCAGTGAATGATACTGATTTTGACCTAAAATGTCCATTTTAAATTGATAACATACACTTTGAGAAATACTGGGAACACCATGTATTAGATAGATGTGTGACTATTTCTTACACATCAAAAATTACTTATGGATAAATTTCCTAATGTATCAAAAAAAGTTTAATTACTTTTCATTGTTTTGAGTATGTGACTTCAATTTTGAAGTAAAATGTAAATTTTAAATAAAAATACACACATTGAGTCATACCGGTCCCACTGTGTGTTAGATTAATGTGTGAGTGATTCTTATAGTTCATAAATAAATTATTTATATATTTAATAATGTATCAAAAATATATGAATTCATCTACTTAGATTTGATTATGTCACATTTCAATATTACTAAAATGTCAATTTAAAGTGAAAACACACATGTTGTGTCATGTTAGTCAAATTGTGTGTCGATTTTGATGTGTGGATGATTCCTATATGTTATAAATTACATATAAATAATTGTACTAAATAATTAAGACAATTTAAGCGAATTGTTTTTCTGTTTTTATTGAGTGATACATGTTTTTATCTAAAATGTCAATTTTATAGTGATAGTATACACTTTGATTCATATCACACATACTGTGTAATGGATTGAAGTGTGGATGATTACAAAATGTCACAAATGAATACCGAATCATTTTCCAAATTTATAAAACAATATTATTGTACTTTCTTAGTTCTCAGTATGTGATGTGTGTTTTGACCTAAAATACCAAATTTTAATAAAAACACATGCTTTGAGTAATTCTAGTCAGACCAGGAATATAATTGATACAAGTTGGATACCCACCCATCATAAACTACTTATTGATCATTTTAATAATTTATCAAAACAATACATATGTTTTTTATTGGTTTTATGTTTGTCACATTCCTTTTTTACTAAAATGTCGATTTAAACTAAAAACATGCACTTTGAGTCATACTAGCCACATCTTGTATCATTTTAATGCATGACCGCTTCTTGTACATCAAAAATTAAATATTTATCATTATAATAAACTATAAAGATAATTTGAGAATTTTTAGTTTGTTTTCATAGGTGATAGTCATCTTGAACTAAATTCTCAATTTTAAACTGATAACACACCCTTTGAGTCATATCGGACACACCGTGTATTATATTGAGGTGGGTATTATTTATATATAATAAAAATTATGTATATGACTTTGTAAAAAAGTATAAAAAAATAAAAATTTGGTTTCTTATTTTTTAGTATGTGACATGTATTTTTATCTAAAATTTTAATTTTTAATAAAATCACATACCTAGAGTTACTTCGATCACACCATGGGTAAAATTGAGGCATGGTTGAATCCTACACATCAAAAATGACTCAAGGGTCATTATCCTAATGTATCATAACAATACGAATTCAATATCATGGTATTGATTATGTGATGTGTGTTTTAAATTAAAATTTATATTTTAAATAAAAACATTCACTTTGAGTCATACAAGTCAGAACATGTGTTGGATTAACCTGTGGTTTATTCCTACACATCACAAATGACTTAAGGATTGTTTTCCTAATGTATCATGACAATACCACCATGTTTGTTTAGTATTCTATGAGTGATAGATGTTTTTAACTAAAATTTAAAATTTAAACTCTTAACATACACTTTTAGTCATATCAGGAACTCTGTGTATCAAATGGAGTTCTAGATAATTCATATAGATCAAAAAATATTTATTGATAATTTTCTAAAAGTATAAAAAAATAAAAATTTGTGTCCTCGTTTTTCAGTATGTCAATTTTATTTTGAAAAAAAATGTCGATTTTAAATAAAAGACACACTTGGATTCATATTGGTTACACCATTCATTGAATTGGCATACAATTTATTTCTAAAAATAAAAAATGATATAATTATTGTTTTCCTAAAGTATCAAAACAATCTGAATGTGTTTTCTCATTTTTGATTTTGTGATGTATGTTTTAATAAAGTTATTAACTAAAATAAGAATCTAATAAATATAATAAGTAAATAAACTAATAAATAATATATTAGATAATGAGATAATTATTTTGAAAAGTAGTAGGAAGTCACCTCTTAATTATTTCTGTATACATTCTAACACCATGAATTCTACTCATTCATTTCTAAACAATTGTTTTTCCTTTTTTGAATAATAGGAAAATTGATTATCCATGTAGAAATATAAAAATATAAACTAAAAAAGTATTATTAAATAATTTAAATTAAATTTTTATTATCATTGTAAATACATCTTCATAGGTTATAGTTTGTTGATGGAATATGATACCTTTGAAAAAAATTCAAACACAACAACCACATTCTTTTCTATTAGTTAGTTTTGGGAACTTCAAAAAAATTATGAAAAATAAGTATTTTTTTGACATATGTTTTGATAGTGATATATTATTATATATACCCTAATACTTATCATATTTTAGAAGTAAATAGTCATCTTGTTCTCATAGACTATCCTGATTCTATGATTTTGATGATATTTAAACACCATCTTATTATAAAATAATTTTCAAAAAAACATAATATAAAATTTATAACATGATGGTTATTTGTAAAATGTTAAATTATTGTATTTAAAATTGATAAATGTCATCAAGTGTGGTCTATTTTTTGGGTATCCATTCATTGAATCCAAAAAATATATCTTTAGATTATCTGAATTTATTTGAATGAGCAACATGTAATACATAAAAAAACAAAAAGCAAAAAGTAATGAATGGAATTAAAATATATTTTATATGATTAAATTGTATATTTTTACCATAATATCATGGGTATTAAGATGATTATTTCATATATAAGTTTTATTTAAAAACTTATAGCTAGTTTTTACACTATTACTTCATATTCCTTTGGTTTCAATGAGAATTTGTTTGTAGAAGTTATGTGAGGACCAATGAGTCAAAGAAACTTTCATAGGGTTTAACCATTAAATAGTATTGATATATATGCCTACAAGAAATATGAATATTATTTAACTATAATTAAAATAATAGATAAGCTATTGGAAAAAATTATGAAAAGCAACCTCATGTATACATTTACAACTATGAGTCCTGGATATTCATGTTTGGAGATTTCATTTATATTATCCATAGAGAGACAGTATCTAATGGCTTCTCTATGAATTTTCTTATTTAAAATGAATTATGGTCATATTGAAAATTTTTTATATTGTATCAACATTAACATATTAATATAGCAAATATGGAAGTTTAAATAGAGGGGTGGACGAATTTTATGATGATATTTTCTATTGGATGATTGATCCTTTAGATATTTTGGATTCAACCTTTAGTTTCACTTGCTTCCATTTTTCTATAGGTAAAAACATTCATTAGTTTAATAAATTTTAATTAATTTTTATAGTTTTCAACAAATAATAAATTAGAAACTAATCCCTCCTTGTTGACATGTATTTTTACAATATCAAATGAACATGCTACGAATGTTCTAATATCAAGCTTGATCATATAAAAATCCTAATACTCAAGTTCAATAGGTAGATAAATTTATGGATCATGATCAATGTGAATCCCCATTATCACATGAACTATTAACAATTTTTGTGTGCGCATAATATCTCTGTGGATATTGTACACTGTACCTCTATCTACAAGGTGCTGGGTGGGTACTGATAGATGTAAATCAAAATAATTTTCACCCTATAGAATATCAGTCCAGGAAATTTATCAATGAATTATTGAATCATATTTCATAGAAATAGTTATGAAAAAAATGAATACATATTGTAGGGAAGAACTCAGAGGGGAATTTCAATCCTCAAGGTTAGTTAGGGGAGCGGGGATCTTTCTATAGAGGTTGTTGTTTTGTTTTTTTATATTTGATTACTTCTGATAATATTTTCTTAAAAAATATACTTCCAATTCTAGTTTTATTATATATTTTATGATCATTCCATCACCTCATTCTTTTTCTTATCATTTCCCCCCTTTTTATTTCTTTTCTCAAAATATGTTCAGAGTAACACCCCAAAACTAGTACCTTTGATGTGACTATATTATACTGGACACTTCAATTCCACTGATATTATCTTTTCAGTGGGTATGATTGATAATGATTCTTGTATCATTGTTTGATAAATAATATATTAAAATAAGTAATCATTTTTATGAAATACTTATTTAAATAAAAAATTTCATACTTACACATGATTCCTATAATTTTTTGTGAGTTTTCATCTATTAGTATGCCATATTTATTTACTTCATACTCCCTCTATATACCAAGACATGGGATATAATTGGATTTATATCTTGATCCATCAATATATATGTAATCAATATAACATAATTATATTTTTTTTCATGACACATAAATGTATTATTCTAGATTTAATGTAAATACCATTTTCTCAAGTGATGGATCCCCATACTTAGTTTATCGTCGGCATACATTGTTTACATTTCATATAGCTTATTTCCAGCACTCAGTTGTTGTTTAATAAATTACCAATTCTTAATTCAAGTGATTTATAAAGTTATTTTTATGAATTATTTTACCATTAAAAACATACCTGAAAATAACTCTCATCACAATGACCAATAAATGCATTCCACGTTTGTTGGTTTATCTGGTTTTGATACATCTTTTTGTGGGTGAGAGATTATATTTACTTCAGTTCCTATGTGATGATACTTCATATGACTTTTTGTAATGCACTATGAGCCATTGAATCAATAATTAATAAAAATTTCATTTGGAATTATTGTAGAATAAATGCATTTAGTATGGGATAATGAAGAGTAAATAAATGTTCCATTTTTTTGTTTTTTAGTAAAATAAATAAAATATATCTTAAATTTTCCCAAATATCATCCCAAATCAGTTGGTTAAGTGCGAGCATAACATTATTCCATATATTTAAATCAACTAGAATGGTAATTTGAGTAGAGAGACCAATGTAACTACTAAACATCACCTTCTTATGGTTAACATGATGTCCCTTTTCATTTAATCCATCCATGAATTTGATTCCTTTGTCTCTCAAATTAATCATTTTTATTAACACTATCATGTTACATTGATAATATTTTTTTTGACACATGTTATTCACCATTTACCATTTCCCTGGATTTAAAATAATCAATATGTTGGTCCATTAGATTGGTAGAATTTACATGTTCAGAATCATGTTGTTCCTATATACTGGGATCAGTACCATGCTGAGAAAACTATTATTCCCCAAGATTGGGAGCATCAGTGTGGGTAGAATTAATTATCTACAAAAGTGGTTAAATATTTAAATTTTATTATGTAAATATATTATTGAATAGATAATAATATGAATAATTAAATGTATATTTAAAAAAATTATAACTTGATTTTTGAACCCACTTTTTTAAGGATGAAAGGATTTAAAACCTTTATTGAGTATCCAAATCCCATCATTTTGGTCTCCTCCAACATGCTATACCATTTATACATTGGGACCAATGAAATATTATTAAGACATCCCAATGAAGGGTTATCCTCAGTTGATGTGATATCTAACCCTTAAATGGTTTTGGTCAATAATAGAACAATTTAAAACTTTCTATCTATAGGATATAGAACATAAAATAATTATACTTCCTATGATTTCATTATAAACAGCCCATATTTATACCCTTACATAATCAAATCCACTTTCATGAATTCCAATTCATCTATTTTTAACTAAAATGATTTCATCAACCCACTTGAATTAAAAAATAAGAACATATAATGGATTATAATATAAATATCATATTTTTTATTGATGAAAAAGTGTGATATATTATCATAAATTAGATTTCTATCCTTATAACCAGATAAATTCATTGCTTCAACTATAATTTATACTCTACTATTTTTTCATGGTACCATGTTCACCATGTTCACTAACGTTTATTTGTATAGAACACGTAATTATCAATTAAATAACTATTTTACGATAATACATGAAAAGTTGGTCCTCTAGAAAGCCATAAAATTCATTCTAAAATTTAATTCTGGTTTTTAGTTAATTTCTTATAAATATTACCTTGAAATCATCATATAAACTATTGATTATGTGTATTTATATCTAATTTTCATTCTATGATGTATTCAATTTCATTATAATTAATTTTTGGTTAAAAACATATGGATTAACAACTATAATATTTTAAAAAATTACAAGTTGAGCCTACTCCCACTTTGTAATAGTAATTTGGATACTAAATATTCCAGAAATTCATTCATCCACAAGCTACCTAGTGTGACAAAGTTTTGGTTGACCAATGATTTCCACATCAGACTGGTAGTAGGTACATAATTCAACATCTTCCTTAAGAACATATAGCTCTACAATAAAACCTTATGAATAAATTTTATTTTTGACACACCCATTCAAAATATCTATATACCATTCATTGGGGTTTCTTCCATCTAAAATGTATAGTTCTAAATAGTTTAATCTCTGTAACCAAGAGAACTATCAAGTGAAAAATCATATCAAAGAATGGTCATGATAAGAACATATCTAATTAACACAATATGATATCAGTCTCCATTCCATAGTTTCTAGTTTCATATATTCTATAACTTTGATACATATATCATTGAAAAAGAAATAGAGTTTGGTTGATGTATGATAGACATTATAGAGACAAATGAAATGAAATGATAAAAACATTTGGTCTTACATTAAAACATGATCTTAATGTGATTTAAAACCCTATAACTTTAGATTATTCATTGATATGATATACTTGATTTTGATGAATACTCCTCTAGAAAATGTACATTATTCATGAATTTCAAAAACTGTTGTCACTTTTTTTCCGAAAGAGTGTAAGCATTTGGAGGAGGAAAAACCATTTTTTTCATCCTTTACTGGTTCTAACTCTTCCCCTATCCAAATGTCAATAATGTATAACAAAGCCTTAATTACATCATTTTTATGTGAATTTAGTAATAATCCAATTAAAATATCACCCATAATATTTTCCACATGAAAAAGTGAATAAAATGTCTATCATGGAAAAAATTACAACATCTTAATTCAAAAAATGATCTCTTTTTATAACTATTTTTTAAGGTTATTCAAATAATATTTACCAAAATCAATGTCCATATATTAAACTTTCTAAAATAGTTGATCACATGTTAGTGGAGATAATGTTTTACCTTCTTCTAAACACCCCAAAAATGTTGTCATTCAATATTGGTATTTATATTACAGGGGTATAAATCAGTGATGTCCTAAAAACATAGTTTTCAATGAATGTTTCAACCTAATTGAGTGTGTAACTGGTTAAAAAATGGAATACCCTTGATTTACATTAATTATATATCCTAAAAAATTTCTATAAGAAGTAATTCCATTTATCATCCTATAAAACATGGATCTAAATGTGAAATAATAATTCTATAAAAATTGTACAATGTAACACCTGAATCCCCAAGTAATTTCAAATCTTGAGTTAATGGATCTATATAAGTATAAGTATCATAACCATGTTGTTTTTGTTCTAAAATAAGCATAGATAACATAATTTTTTTTTATTTCATGGATAACCATGGTATCATGTAATAATTTACCAATGTAATTTTCCATGTACATTGAGTGTTGCTTTGAAAATCAAAAGGATTAACTCTATTTATAATAACACAAGATCAAGGCTTCTCAGATCATTTCCTAATTCCAGATACTCTTGATCAGTTTTCATCCATTGAGGGAAGTATGTTATGTGATGAAGATTCCCATATATTTCTTATATCTGCATGCCACATAAATTTTCAGGCAGTATCCCCACTTCCATGTAGGCATTTAAACCTTATAATGATTAGAAAGTACAATACAATATTCATAAGACATAATTCATCTTTCTTATATTGTGTCTCACCAAACTATGGTTGTTTTTAAGTTATCCACGGTCCTTTTAAAATAGTATAGAGTCATTATGATTAAAATTTATTCTTTTAGAGATCATACCCACTAAACGTAGCATTATTTTAGAATTATATATTTTTTTAAGGAAGATCATTATCTTATCGGAGAATATCATCCAATATAGAAAGTAGTTAGTAACGATGGTGTCACTCTATATATTTCTAGATTTTATATTATATAAATTCAATATAGCTGAAAATGATATATATTTATTATAATTATCATATGATGTAATATTTATAATATAATTTAACTTCCAAATATTTTATATAATCACATATTTCATATTCAACTATTATTTTCATTTCCACAATATGATCCTCCTCATTTTTCACACCTATAATCATATCCCCAATATATTGTTCATAATTATTCACACCTATAATCATATCAAATGATCTATAAAACAATGTGTGATCCTAGTCACTAGCCACATTCATTTCCCCCCATGTTATTCCAACATTTATAAATTCGATCAATTACATGATAAATCATGTGTTCTTCTAACTACTCTGGACTAATTAATGTTGAATAATAATAGTCTAAACATAGAAAAAAGGTTTGAGAAAAGTCATATTCTTTATCATTTGGAAACATTGTGAACCCTTTCATCCCATAATAATATTTTGTCATATTATTGGTATCCATACACATTTAATTCATATAAATCCTATTTGATTCAATAATATTAATATTTGAAATAAATAAATAAATATACACAAATTATGAGAATAGAAACCCAAAATTTTAATCCCTAAAGAATCATTTAAGCTACATAAAAATATAGTTCAAAGAAAATATAATGAGAATGATAAATATTGGAATTAGTTTTAGTAGTGAAAATCTTTGATTGAAAGGAATGTGTCATATATATAATGTTACGAAAAATATAATTAAAATTTAATGTATCGAGAAACACATAGATCAAGGATAGTATGTGAAACTTTTAAAAGTGGGAGTAAAACACGAGGGAGGATTTGATGTATATTAATTTCTTCACTTGGTATGTGGTGGGAAAGGAAATGTTTCAGTGATAGTATTATTTGGACCCAAATTTGATATTTGTTTAGATGATGAAAACATGTAAAGGGACAAATCACATGGTCTTGAGAAACCAACATTCTAAGAAACTATTTAATTTACATGAAATGAACCAGAAGTCTCTAGTTGGGGATCACAAGCTACTGGAAAAACCAAAGGAACATTTAATTGGTGTTTTCTGAATACTTTAAATTTAAACAATTTATATTGTTGAGATAAATCATAAAATGGAAGAAATTAAAATTCGCATTTAGACCATATGGAAAAATAAATTTCTACACCAGTTGAACTAGTATCCTTTTGGGATCAACAAAAAACATCATATAAAACTAATGATTGGTGTATAAGCCCAACTACCTTGAATAATACGAAAACAAATCATCCTTAGTGGGACCAAAAAAGATAATAAGCACAGATTTTTTTTTGGAAATTATAAGTGAAGTTTAAACAAGAAGGAAACAAATATGTATGTTTTCAATACTGGCCAAAATTATAAATTAATGAGTGAACGACAGTCTGTGGGAAATTGTAATGAGAATTATGGGATCCCCATAATTGGGAAAAAATATAAAATAAAACTATGGGTCTATCTCAATGATATTAACCGATAAAGTCAACTTGAAGACGAATATAAAAATATTGATGAATTAGAGAAATATAATGGTTCTATGAATGAATGAAATCATGGAAAAGATTAAGAACACACTTAAAAGAAAGACACTCTTTCTAATAAGAATTGAGGTTGAAATTAAAGTGTGAGGAATCCTCAATGGATTCAGTAGGGGGCTAAAAAATTATTAGAGAAAGTTTACTGAACTAGGGAACTATGAATGAAAAATCAGGAGAATTAACCAACTTAAAAAAAATCCAAAATATTGTTTTTTGTATACTCACTTATTTGTATCTTTCTTATAAGAATGAATTTTTAACTGAACACGAAGTTATCAGTTTGTGTTTAAAAATTCCAATCATAGATGTTCTATTTAATGAGAATTTTAAACGTATTTGTGTTTTTTGACCTCATGATGAAAAAAACAGGGATAACTGTTTGATTTTAACCCGTTGGAGTAAGAATGATACCTAGAATTTAGATCAGATTACCATTTGTGTACTTCAAAAATATTTCCAACTTATCATTTGAAATCACTACATTACATAATAAGACGGTTGAGTTTCTATTGTGTATCAAAGGTAATTAAATCTACATACACTTTTAGTTGGGATATACATGCAATTGTAGTGAAAAATTAGCAAAAAAAGATCTCATGTATGATTAATTCGATGATATATCATATGATTAAATAGACAAACATGATCAATAAAAAATAGCGAGTAATTAAAATAAAAAAGTGAGGAGTTGATGTTTATTCATTTCATCACATGGTATAAGGAGGTCCATGTGGTTTTCAATTATACGATTCTTATGATAAGAAGTTGATATTTTTTCAGATGATGTAAATGTTGATTGGGCCCAATCCTACGGTCTTGAGAACCCAAAAATTTATGAAACTCTTAAATTTATTTGGGGTTTGATGAATAAAAGTGTGGGTCTGTCTTAATCGGATAAATTGATAAAGTCAATTAGGAATATAGATCAAAATGTTGACTTAAATAAATATAATGGTGATCTAAATGAATAAAAGTGTGGACTTGAGAAATAATTAAAGACGAGAAAGATACACACATCCTCGTACAATGTTAAATGAAGAAAACGTATATGTTTAAATAAATTGTGTATAGGATGAGGGTAGAGGGTAAATAAAATCATATATGAACATGGGTAATATCATAAAATAGGGAAAAAAGTAATGTTTTATTTGTTTCCTTCCAAATCACCTTGATTTAGAGGTGATTTGAAATCTTCATTCAAGTAGAATCTAATTTCTCCCAGTTATTCCCTAAAGAATATCTCTTAACCCAATATAACCTCACCAAATAGGGTAAATGAGTTTGAATCACTCCAATTTATTTTATTTATCCCTAAATCTCCCCTACTAAATGATTTGTTAATATAGTGTAAAACCATTTCTTATGGTGTTTGTCTCACACCATGATGTTATAATTTATGCTTCAACCCAAATAATAAAATAAATCCATTCTGAAGGTTATGAATTTAGAAAAATCTTGAGGAATAATTAAAGAGGTTCTTGAATGATGCGAAGGCTAAGAGAATATAGTTCTAGTGATATAAGATCGATTAAATATGAGTATAAATAATCACATACCTTAGGTTTTGAGAGGATTTATTCATCTGAAAAGTTTTAAGGGGAGTAGTTGAAGAGGTCAACTTTCACAGGAGCTTGAACAACATGATGGAGAAAGATATGTTGTGGTTGAATTTCTATGACCAGGAAGGGTTTTATCTGTGCTTTCTAAAAATAACAGATAAAGATGAGTTTTATCATCTCTAATATAATAAGTGTTGAAAAAAATATATTTATTAGGGCTTTTTTAGCAGTGATAAATATTTGTTTGATAAGATTTTATAAATAAAATAAAAAATAAATATCAAATATATATTAAATATCAAAAAATTATCAAAAAAGATAAATATATTTTAAATTATTAATGAATATATAATATTAAATTCACGAGTGTTAAAAATGAGTGAAATTGAATAATTAAGAATAAAGATACTTTAAAAATATTAAGAAAATGGATATGCTATATTAATTATACAAATTATTAAAAAAATTAAAATAAATATATATTAAATCAATATAAACACATATTTAAAATATTTAAACAAAGTAAATAAATATGTATAAATAAAGCTTATAAAAAGATTAAATTTTAAAAAACAGTAAACATTAATGAATACTCAAAATGAAAAAATAATATTTACTAAAAAATAATAAAAAATAATAAATAAAATTTCATAGATAAAAAACTATTTAAAAGAATGATTTTTTGAGATTAATTACAAAAATTGTAAACACGTATAAAATAAAGAAAATGATAAAAACTATATTTAAATGTATTAATTATATTGATTTCAAACATTCTAAAACTATTATAGCTTAATAAATAAAACTAAATGAATATTAACCATATAAATTAATAACACGATGAGTGTATTCAAAAAAAGTAATCAATTTAGTGTATTTCATAATATTAACTACATTGGTTGTAAACACATACAGAAATGATGAAAATATAGGAAAATGAATTTAAATTAATTAATTATATAAATCTCAAAAATTTTAAAAAATATTGTAGATTAATAAATATAATTGAATAAAAATTAAAAATATATTTTAAAAACATATTAGGAATATTAAAAACTAGAAAATAATTATGTATAAAAAAATATTAAAAAAGTGAATTAGTACAAAAATATAAAAAATTATCAAATATTAAAAATGATTAAATAATATTAAATGTGGAATTTTTAAAATGAATAAATAAAATTTAATAAATTAAAATATATCAAAAAAGATGTGAAATTGTGACATTAACAACATTAATTACACACATTAAAATGAATAAATAAATATTATTAACTATATAAATAAAAATATTATGAAAAATAAATATTATATTGACTTCAAAAATATAACAATTGAAATTAATTTATAGGAATAAATTATATAAATTTAAAATATATTGAAAATAATAAAACATAATATATAAAAATGAATAAATATTAATCACACAAATCTCAAACATATTAAAAATATGAAAAATTATTAAATTAATTTTTAAAGATTTCAAAACATTTATAAATTCTTGAAATATTATAAATTAACTACTACTAAAACTTAACAAAAACCAAATAAATTAATATTAAAAATGATTACATAAACTAAAAAATATTAATTTTTAAAATTAAAATATGATTTAAAAAATAATTTAAATAGATAAGTTATATAAATTTCAAACATATTTTAAATGATAAAACATTATAAAAAACAAATAAATATTATTCTTATACATTTCAAACATATTGAAAATGTTGCATTGTAAATAAATATATGTATTAATAAATATTAGATAATGATTAAATTATATCAAATATTAAACTCCATAAATATTAAAAATGAATAAATAATGTTAAATTAAAAAATATGATAAATAAATAAATTAAATGTATAATTAAAAATATTTAGAAAATTAATTCTTAAGATTAACAACATAAATTATAAACACATATAGAAATAAAGTAAATACTAAATAATTCATTTAAATAAAAAAATTATGTAAATATAAAACATTTAAAAAATATTACAACTTATTACATAATATTGAATAAATAATAATTATTTAAATTAAAAACATATTATAAATGATACTTACCAAATAAATATGTTTAAATTTTACTTGTTGAATTGATTCAAAATATATTATATCAAAAATAAAAATATACATTAAATGTGAAATAATATTATAAATTTAAATTGTACATTCCATACATACACATATACACATGTCCTATGCATATACAAAAACACATGCATATATTTACATCCCATATATAGACATAGATATTAATATATAAAGTCAAATATTACCTATTAATAATACATAATCATTTTTATTTATATAAATTTTTAAATTTTTAAAATAAATATTAATATATTATGTATTATTAATTATATATATATATTAATTAATATATATAATTAAAAAATAAATTTAAAATATAAATATGATAAATATATATATAATGATGACATTTTTTTATTAATAATTATACAAATCTTTTATCGGTGCTATAAAAAGTTATGATAAAGAATTACCTTTATAAGTGCTAGAAAATGCCCTAAAAATGTGTACGATTTTATTAAAACTTTTTATACTGATATAAGTAACTTTTATCATCACTATTAGTTATCATTGATAAAGGTTAAAATTTTATCAAAAAATTCTACTTGGGGATTATACAATTCAACAATGTATATGTCGTGATCTGTGGTTGTGTCACATAAAGGTATAATAAATCTAACTTTTAAAGGAGTCATAACACACAACCAACCTGATATATGTTTGGTAGTCATAACCCAACATTAATTTTGAATATGATATATAAACAAGAAATAATATCATTTAATTGGGAAAATATTAAATCGACTCTTATGTTAGAAATAGAAAATTTGAGAAGATATAATAACAAATCTCAAAAGAAATGAGGTAGAAAGGTTTAGATGATGATGATAAATGTCAATGAATATGAATAACTTTTATTACATTATCTGTATATGATCCAAATATGAAGTTCATGTGGGATTACTCCAATGAAAAAATGTTCATAATATAGATTCAACACTTCACAGTTCTCACATGAATATAATTTTTTTTATCACCCTTGAATAAACTTCTTCAATTTTAATTAATCAATCTACCACTTGATTGAATTTCAAAAGCTAATATTCTATCATTAATTCTTTGAAAATATTCATCATGTGGGGTGTTAATGAGAATAAAATCATATAATTATATGTTAGAAAATAATAAACATGAGAAATTCAGGTTACATATTTTTTGAAATATTGTGCTTATTCACAAATAATTGTCGTGATCTATTATTTCTATGAAAAACAACATAAAAATAATTCACATTTCATAGATAGAATATATTTATATATATTGAAATTAATAAATAATTAACAATACATTAAATATAATTTTATTAATCAAAATTAATCAAAAAATTAATGAAAAATAATTAAAATAGTATTTTATTAAATTTACATATAAAAAATATACAATAACATTTCATCTCATTTAGTTATAATCTCATAATGAAGATTTATTATCCATCTAGAAAAAAATAATTTAATAAAAATACTATCCTAAATATAGAATAATAATCCACATTATAGAAAACCTATTATATATAAATTTTTTTACTACCCATCGAGCTTAATTTTACCTTGTGCCTTCAAAGGGAATTAGGTATTATATTGCATCACATACCAGCATATAGACCTATATGATTGGATCAAGAATAATGCACATAAATTGATAATGTAGAGCCTCATGTATATTGATCCTGTAGAGGGCCCAACATGAGATTCCTTCTAAGAGTGGAGTTATAGATAACATGAACATCATAACTACACAATACATGGAAGACTGAATTGAGAATAGTATATATTCTTTGATTACATATCATGAAATTGGAAATGTTCAATGATTTATGGCATGAAACTAGAGTCTTTAAGTCACTTTAAATTAAAAAATTTAATAGTTACTCATCATTTTCCCCTCCATTTTGAAATTCTCTTAAAAGTAAATTAAAAAGGTTTATAAATAGATTCAAATACTTTATAACAAAAAAAAATTAAAATCCATTTCATTCACAATTGATCTCCTCCTTAATTAATTCAACCATGATATGATAGTTAAAATATATTAAGCACACACAAAAATCTTATTTCATAAATAATGAATGAAAAATATTCTTATAATTAATATAAAAATATAATGTTTAAATATGAGAAAAAAATAAAAAACATTAAATAAATATAATTGGAGAATACCTACTCTTATTTAAGAAAATTTTAGATTTATAATAGCAATGGTAATAAAATAAATAAGAATATGAATTCTTATCCTTCACAAAATCATATAAAACATTAATTTACACTAATGAAAATATCAAACGTCGTTAATCTACAAAATCAATTAATGTATGAGATATTCTTAAATATAAACAAATAGTCAGTAGTAGGAGAATAATTAACTTCTTGAACAAATGATAAACATTAATAAATGTTTTATAATCATACCACCTTAAATATTTAATAAAATTTATACTATTTACCTTCAAATATCAAATTATTTTAGGGATTTATTTCAAGACTACATGTCTAATAATACATAAAATAAATTAAAAAACTAGTGAAAAACAACTTTCATTCAAAAAGAAAATTAATACTCCCCATAGGTTAAAAATCAAATTCTCTTATCAAGTTGTGTTTAAATAGATCAAAATCAACTAGAAATTCAAACTATAAGAGCATCATGTTTAAAGGTAAAAGACCCCATAAATTAGGTATTAAAGTATAATATATACCATTAATCATGTTATATAAATTTAAAGTAGTAACCAAGTCATGTTAATGATGATTTAAAAAATATGCAATTTTTATTATTCACAATAGATTTTAGTAAGTTAGATAAATAAAATATTAAATATAAGAAATTCTCTTTAAATTGATGTTCCTAAAATAGAAAAAAATTAAGTTATAATTTTAAATAACCATTATAGATTATTAATAATTCAAAAATTTGACCCTGATTTAAAAAATCAAAATAGATTTAGAGGGATCATTTATCGTTTTTACTAAGTTAAAATGATTTTCAAATGTCTGATAAGAAAAATTTTAAGACATAAAAGACTTCCCTAAACTAAATTTATTGAAAATTAAATTCTAATTACCTCATAAAAGAAATAAACTATTTAATATAATACATAGTGAAAAATTTTATTAAGAAAAAATCAACAAAACCAATATACAAAATCAAGCTATCAAAGGATAATTCCAAACTAATATGTGATTTATCCTTAAAATGAAACAGTTAAAAAAATTCAATGATACATAAAAACATATTGATCTTATTATTAAATTATAACAAAAAAATTACATAAGAAATAATATATTGGAAATTGTTTTACATATTATTAATTAAATCCCCATTTAAAATAATAATAATAAATATTCATGTTTTTTGGATTATTTTAAAAATTAAAACTAATTTTTTTAACATTTATAATGAAATTTGAATACATAAAGGTATGTATGGAAATAATTAAAAAATAACCCCTATTAATTAAATATTTTCTTAAAAAAATATAAAAACATTAAACACCCCTTTTTTTACATTGAAACACATAATCATTAAGAATTAATAAAACTGAATTTTAAAACTGAAATATTTCTTTAACATACTTGAGAAGAATACGTTAGGTTTAAATATAGTTTAAATTGTATACTCCACCAAATTAAAATCATCTTTTCTAAAAAGATATTTAATTAATTTTATTTTTTTACAATTAATTATAATATAAAAATTTATATCTGGGATTTTGATTCAAACATAAAATTATTTTAGCATGATCACTATTTAACTCAATTACAGATAGTTTATTGGTCATTCAAACACACCATGTATCTCTAGAAATATTTATGTATATTTTTTACCACAAAAATAATTAACATTATTGTTTTGGCATCCAATCTATATTGGTCCAAACTAGATTAGTGATAAAACATTGAAGCACTAATACAGAGTAAATCCATTTATTATATAGTGATTAGAAGGTAGATTCATTGAAAATGAAGTCTTAGTGGGGACTAATGACTGGTTAAATATTAATGAACATATTTTTGACATAATTTGTTTCAAATTATATCTAAATCATTTGACATTTGATAAATTTGCTTTTGTGATTTTAGAAAATTAGTTTTATATATCATTATAATTTCCCTATTATAACTAAAGAATGTTTTATACTTATAATGTTTTTTTATAGTCATCATTTTACCAAATTTTTCATTTCCTTGAAAAAAATAGGTAATTTTGATTTTAATATAATAATATCTCATTTTCCCTTTGAATGATTTCTTGATCATCATTAATTTTCCCATATAAACAATATGATGTGTATGAAATTTTTTTTTATTATTTTATTTAAGCATATCAAATTAATTTTAAAATTTAAAAAAGTCATTTAAAACTGTGGTAAATATTCTTTCATGATCATCATCATTTTTACAAAGAAAATCATGAATTATATCTTTTTAAAATTTATGTTTTACATTTTATCTTTTTTAGTTTCTTATATTTAATGTAAACCTTTTAATTTTAATCTGTAACATTAAAATTTCGATATTATTTTGTGTGAAGACTATTTTATTTAATTAATTTATTATTTTCCATTTTTAATTTTTAATAAAATTCATTCATTATTAAAATATCATTTTAATAATTATCATTTTTTGATTAACTAATGATCATCATATTCAAAATTTGATTCATAACCTAAAGTAGAATTAGAATTAGAAAACAAATCATCTAGGGAGGTTTTCATCAAACATAAATTGACTGATTCTTTTCTACTCTCAGAATCATCACAACACATGTATGACTCCTTAGTGTAGCTTCATATGACACGATACTCACATTTTAACTACTTGAAATATTTTTATTTTCCTCCTTGTTTCAAATTTGGACAATCATATTTAATATGTCCCTTTTTTTCTTCTCTCATAAAATATAAATTCTGAAGCATTATTTTATTTATAGTAATTAAATTTAATGCTTCTTATTTTATCATAATTTTGATAATATCTATTGGTATGGTTCTTTGAACCTATCATTCATTTCTTATACTTATAAAATACTTTAATAATATTTTCTCTTTCAACTTCCCAACTACATTGAAAATCAAAATCAATTGTATTATAAAAAATATTTATATTATATTTTAATTAGAAACATTTAATTCTTTTATGATCTTCACCATCATTTTTATTTGACTCCATATCGTATAGAATACGTGATCATTTCAGTTCATCCATTATGTACTCTGTGGAATATATATAGTCATTAAACAAATCCTTATTTGAGTTCCACCTTGTAAGTATATCATGAGTAATTCTCTCATTAATAACATCAATATTCATGGTACCCCCTATAGTAACCATATTTTTTTATAATTTTGGTAAATATAATTTTTATATCACTTAAAATTTCATGATCCTTCATTTAGAATAATTGGAACTTATACCCTTGAATGTCTATCTTGGTTCTCTATAACTTATCATTTCCTTGATGAGTGAAATTTAATATACTTATGATTTCAGATAGAGTTTCACAAGATGAAATATTCATATAAATATTTATACTTAAATAAAATTTGATATAATTTATAATACTATAGGCCATAAGAAATTTTGGAGTAAAATTTTTAGTTATATTTTTTAAACTGACTACAAGATATTTATTATTTTTTGGCATGAAATATAAAAAATCAAGAACTTTATATTTTCAAAATACCTCTATATAATTCATTTGGTATTCAGGGCCAGTTCCCTTGAAATGAAGTTCTCAAATGAGATTCTACAATTCGACTTCCTAAATTACTATAAAAATTAATGGATATTTCTTTAAACTTTTTGATCAAGGATAAATGTTAAAACAAAATAATTATAAAACAAAAAATTTCCAACCTACTCCTTAAAATGAACTAATATCTAAAACTAATAATTAGTATCACAAATATGCTTATTACGACACTATAAAAAATCATAATACTTAAAATTTCATCAATAGAATATATATTTGGAAGTTAATTAAAAAAATTATATACACGTCAAATATAATTTCAGAAATTAAAAGTAATTAAAAATTAATAAAACAATTCCTAAGGAATTGTGTTAAATTAAAATATGAAAACTATATGAAAACAGATCATCAAATACATAAATAATTTCATATACTAAAGTCGTGTTCTAATAGGAAAAAATGTATCTTAGTAAAAATATATATCATGATGTAGAATAATAATAAATATTTCTGAAATCCTGAGAATTTTAATTCTATATACATCCTTTAGGAGCATCAGTTTACCTTATGACTTCTAATATCATGAGGTATTGTATTGTATCTTGTAGTAGAAATAAGTGGTGTTGTAGTGGCTTGAGATTTATATGCATCTACTTATAAAATAGAGCTTCCTATATATTCAACTAATAAAAGAACCAATAAGATTTTACTTCCAATCAACGAGTTACTGGTAACAATAACTTTTTTTTCTGTAATATAAATGGTGGACTACATTGAGAACAATGAGTTTTCTTTAATATCATATTATGAAATATAAAATGCTCAATTATTCACAATATGAAGCACATATAAAATAAGAATAGAAGATATGTTTTTAAATCACTATATATAAATTGATTATGCATATGGAGGAATAAAAATGAAAGATTATATTTTACAGAAATACTGTGTAAAAAAGAGTACGCACTGAGTTATTTAATTTATTGTTTGAGCACTACAAAAAATACAATGAATGAGAGTTACTAGTCTATATCTATATTTGTGTGGATGGTTTCCTTCAAAAAACATATTTTTAAATAAACCATGTGGTAGGATAAGTTCTAATTGAGCAATATATTGGGATTTAGTTAGTTGAGTATTCATGGAAGGATGATGCTCTGAGGTATGTCTTTCAAGGTAGAATCAATATTATATGTGGTAGCTTTAAAAATCATAGTAGATTCATGGAATTAGTGTATCGAAAAAATGATAGTTTGTAATGATCATGTGGAATCTTGAAGCCTCACTTTTTTCTAAGAGTCTCATATAATAGGATGAATCACTTAAAATTAAGTTCAAGAAGAAATAAAAATGTTGGCCTAATAAATAGAAAAGACAAGTGTCACATTATGTCATTCTAATGTAGTAGGTGCACATGGATTCTTATGGTAGGTTGAGACTTAAATTTTTTATCTTATGGTAACATGAGCTATCAAAATGAATAATTTTTAGAAAATCTATAGCAAAGATATGAAAAAACTCACTACAGGTCATAAAAACTTATCAACCACATTAATAAATTTTAATTAACCAGAAGAAGAAAATATTAACTAACCATAAAAATATGGATTATTTATCTAAAAAAATAAACACATTAATATATATAAATTTTAATGTATCAAAAATAAAATAAAAATTGTTAATTATGAATAATTTTAATTTATAAAATGGTAAATAATAAAACTTTAATTCCTATAAACTAAAACAAATCATCCCCATGGGTATACCAATGCATCCATCCAGGGAATGAGCTTCTTAAACATTTCCATGGGCAATATAATCATCCATCTATAGGCATAATCAATGAGTAGTATAGTTGGAGAAATAACCTTTGGTAGTTTGATCCCTTTTCTGGTGACCTCCCAATCTAGTATATATTAAATCTATCAAGGTATCATCAGGTGTCACCTATTGTATACCATGGTGTATACCCACAAAGTAAGAAACTTAATGAAATGGTAAGATTAATGTCATTATTAACCATAATATTAGCATCATAGAATGTAAAAATCCACACATGGTTGAAGGTTTCCATATACCATAATAACCTATAGTTTTGGGTAATCTATGGAATCATACGGAATCTCCACTCATGGAATAATCCATGGTACAAGATAAATGACTACGACGATTGCTAGCCCAGCATGTGGTGTCTCGGGAAATATTTTGGTCACCCAGCAATTATTCCCTTTTGTATGTCAAGGAACATCCTAAACCATCTATAGAATTGTTTCCTTTAGGTAAGGGAATGCTCTCTCTTTCATTCCTTAATTAATGTTAGTAACATTGTAAAACCCCGAGGATTAAATATAATAAAAAATGAAATGCATGAAATTTTGTTTGAAGTAGACATTTTTAACAATCCTTTGAACATTATTTTTTATCTTCTATTTTTTGAATTTTGAAAAATAGTCATTTACATCTATGTTCAGTAAGTTATTTAGATTCTGATTGAACTAACTTGTTTTTTAGTGAATAGTAACATACTATTTTGAACAATAATATGAATAGTAATATGACAATAATGAATAATAAATTGTATTATTATTTTATTTTCTTAAGGCTTTAAGATAATGACATGTTGGTTAATTTTTCAATGTGATATAAAAGCAGTTATAGAATTGAAATTGTTAATTTTTGAATTATGTATGATTTTATTTAAAAATTAAAGTAATAATATTTAGAAAATTATTTTCAAAAAATGGAGTTTATTTTTAAATTCTACATGTTGAAAAATGGTTAGGGTGAATTTTTGGGATTTTTTTGAAATAGATGATTTTTCGGTGAATAGTAAAAATACAGTTTTGAGTTTCAGTGTGTTAATGACATCATTAATGATGTAATAAATCTAGTCTACTTTTTTATAGTGAAATAAGATGTAAGTTGTAACAAGTGGCTAATAACTTGGGAAAATACCATGGGAAAGCCCATGGTTTTGCAAATTCCACTTATGAGGTACCCCTGGGAAATTATTAAAATATTTCCTCACTTTTGCTTCAAATACCAACACATTACTTCAATAAATTCATTCCAAATTCTTCATAAACAATGATCTGGCCTCCTTAACTACCTATTAGTCCTCAAAAGGTTTATTAAAGCCCCCAAGGTCCCAACATTCATGTTCTAGGAGTTACTCTACAAGGTAAGAAAATTCTAAACTTCTTTCTTTTTCCATTCAAGTTCACTTTTATGTGGTATAAAATTAAAGTATCCATATAATGTTATTATTTGCATTTTATTCTTTCTCTATTATTTATTATGATTCATTTCTAGATGGGTGAGCCTTTCCCCTCTATTTTTAAGGTTTTGTAAGACCATGATGCACAGTCGTTTGGCTTCTGAATTTATGTAAGGGATTTTTCAACTATTCTTTTATTTTGAGTTACTTTATTTTCTTATTATTTCAAAACTTATTCCACCAAAGGGGAATGAAAGATAAAGAAATAATGTATATTATGTATTTAATCATATTCATGGAAAATTCAACATAATTCTTCTTCTCCTCTCCCACTTATTCATGAAATAAAGACATTGCATGTGATGTGTCGAATTACCAACATCGTGGACGATGTGATTTCAATTTACATTAATTATTTCAAGTTTGGTCATGAAACCATTTTTATGGTTTAACTAGGATATAATATATGAATTATTTATCATCCATTTTTCTTTAATTATTTTTTACACATGGTTTTAATTTATAAAACAAAATGAGGTTATTATTATCAAAGAACCACTGAAATGATCTAAACTAACATCATATATGTTTTCACTTATGAATCATCATAATATAAAAATTCAAAATGATAAATGGTATAATTTATGGTACTATAAATATGTAAATACCTTTCCATTACAATTCTGGGGTTTCACTTCCCATCGGCAATAATATCCATCATGAACCAATCATCGAAATCATGTAAAGAAACACACCCAAAACAATGCAAGGAACAAAATACTAACAATTAAACGGTGAAATTATCTAATTAAATGATCATATAAGATATTATAAAGATGGATATATTTCTTTAAGATATTAATAACACTCTTTTAACCATTATAAAGAAGTTTTAAACAAGTTTAAGTAAGACAGACTCGAGGTAAGGGAATTCTTACCCCAATTTCCATTCTTTGGGTTATCCTTTTTTGTTTATTCATTATGTGGTATTAATATTATTGGTGTGATGAATTATTGTTTATATTATGTTTAAATATGTTTATTTACAGTTTATAAACATATTATTTCTATTATTTCTCACTCCATTTATATTTTATGGGACTTTCCTTAAAAAATCCTTATAAAACACTCTTTAATAAATTTCAAAAGGATTTTTTTTTATATGTAGGGAATGAGAGGTTTATCCTAATTTAAAGATACATTATTACCTTGATATGTTACCTGGACATTATTTATGTAGGTTTTTTTCCCATTATAGCTCAATATATTTTTAGTTGATCCCATTATATCTTAAGATATGTTGGGTTGAGCCTATTATAGCTCAAGATATGACTAGTGATCCCCATTATAGCTATCCAATGTATTGGGTACTTTGGAGATGTAAGTTTACCTAAAGGATATTACATGTGTAAGGCTGAATGTAATATTGATATGGTAAATATGTCCCACGGAAAAAACATGAGTATTCTATGCATTCATGTTTTTATGATATGGGTTTTATTGGTTTTTATGTTATCACATGAATAACGCTTTCTATCTTTATATCCTTTAATGATTTTTATACTTATCCCATGTTTTTAAAATGTTTTTCACAAGATACGACGATGGGTAATAGAAATAAGGGACTCATGATATTTGATATGGAGTTTTATCAAATAAATCATGTTTTATGTTTTAATTTTTTATATTTTGAAAAAATGGAAACTGTTTTTAGTAATATCCTATTGTATGATTGTTGGTATGTTATGTATGTAAGGTATCCCAATTCTTTAAAAATACAAAATCAAAAAGATCCTCAATGTGTAATAATATCTGTTCTTTTATAAAATTCAATATTGAGTAGTATTTTAAGGCTGTGTCCTTATAAACATCACCTTCTAATGAACTAGGATTTTTTCTGCATTGCTTCAAGAGTTTATTTCTAGTAGAAACTCACCATACAAGTCATTGAGGATCAAAATACCAATAATACTATAGTTTTTATACATACATATCTTTACCTATCCATGAATAATGTGTGATGTTTTAGTTTTATGTAACCATTTTCTTAGAAACTATAAGATAAGGTTTTTGCGATGTTAGGCATGCACCTATGATGTCTATTATACTTTATATAATTATTCCTGGCATAAGGCATCTCTCAAACCCTCATAGGTTTATTAGAACCATTAGGCCCATACCTAATCATATATAAAGATTCATCTTGGTTTATGGTACCAATTATTGTTACATTCATTCCAATTGATCACTATAATAGCTTTATACATGGTGGAAAACTATGTAGGTAAAGTCTTAGAAATTAGAGTTTCTTTGTTCACATTCCAAGTTAGATTCCTCATAGTGCAAGGAAATATCAATTTATGGTTTCTTACAAAATCTTTAGTGGTAGATATATTTTTATACACATATTATAATAACCTAAAAACCCATATCGATGGGATGCTAATGAATTATTTTGGGATCGCGATATCATCCAACAACCCATGTCTACATTCTGGTGGTCTTTGAGATAGATAATAATCCCAATGTTTTTTACTAAATAAATTTTCCTATTTTTAGTGTTGTGGGTGAATTAATAAACTTGATATAATTCAATGGTTTTGTGATATCACCATTCTCAATATTGAGTCATCATATGAAATTACAAGATCCATGTAAATTGTTTAGACATGTTGTTGACTTTTAGAAAAGCATAGTTCATGAATGTTTCCAACTCAGACAAGAGTTCAATCTCATGGATGGATGGTTACTAAGGAATTATTAAAGAATTATTTTCACAACTAGAAATAATGAATGAACAAGTCAGATAATTTTGATTGAGTTAATGATTAGAACTTTTTGTTAAGTGACTCTAGAAATATTTGATTTTTCAAAAAGAGTGGTTCGAATCTATTTCTATGAAAATTTCATAGTCCAATTGAAGGACACTACCGAAATTTATAGGGATAGGGTTCACTGTTTACCTATTGAGAGCTGTGATAATGGGTAATAAAATACTAAACACCTCTTCCTTTTTATAAAATTTCCCTCTCATCCCTCATCATACCTAATTATAATGACATGCATCTATTTACACATAAAATTATTCAATGGATATTAGAGATGAATAATGAACAAAGTGAAAAAAATTATAGCATGTGGGTAAAGTCCCACACTACCTTAGAGAAGTATGATTTGATTATAAGAGGATCTATGGGAACCCATATTGCATGATCGTGAAAATTTAGTGTGAGTGTGTAACTCTTCAACCATCCAATCCTTACACTAGTTAAGAGACCTCTAAATTTTCCACATTTCATCACAATGAGGGTTTTTTGATATTTTTGAAAAGTTTAAGAATATCATATCATGAAAAGTTGATTTTAATATCACATGCAAGTGGATCAGTGAAACATACATGGCCTCCAATATGAAAGAAATTTTATTTGAATTACATTTTTCAATACATTCAATGTATTTTTAGGCACTTGATACTTTTTTTGTGAAACTCAATCACTGGGAAGAAAATATCTCATATAAGGGACTAATACCTCATGAAAATAAAGGGTTTATGAAACACCTACCTTGAACAAGATAGTGTTATCAACCCATTTGATGTCTACACCCTGATAAAACCTTCAAAAGGGTGATTAGTCATGGGTAAATTCACTCACCCAATCCAAATTAACACATTGATACGCCATATCAAAGATCAAACTTTTACCAATACACATATAATTCCATTTAATTTTATATTATATTAGTTGAATATATGTATGAGACACATGTATCACTCTACATCCATGAAATATCGAAGGAATCCAATGCATAATCCTTGACCAATAATTTGTTGTTTCCCATATAATGACATAATAATCCTTATTGTGTGATGTTAAATTACATGGAATACACCTATCATGTTACCGTAAATAATAAATCCTAAAACTATATGGGTTTTGATTTATGTTCTGATGAGATATACATGAAACCTCGGAGATTCTTAATCCAATCATCATTACCATCCCATATCTTCATTCAGAGGGGGTGTATCCTAAAACATGACACTTTCTAAGAGATTATAAAACCTCTTTATGTTCTATCTATGTGGATTTATCCCCTAGGAATCCCCACTGTAATCTAAAATGCAAGAATCCCCTATAGATTCTAAACTATAAGTGTCTACAGTAGATATTAAATCATGATCTCCCTCTTTCTTGACATTAACCTTTTGAAGATATTCTTTATTATTTGACAACCATAATATGACACATCATTTTTTATTTTATGTGTATAGGATTCCTCATCCCTTGTAATGTGATTATAATAAGATTAAATATACTTACTTATGAGAAAATCATAGGAGGAACCATTATTCCTTATGTGTTGAGTGTAATATTCCCCAAACATCCTTAGGTAGTGGATATAATATGATTTATCATATTAATATATTTATATTATAATATTAACTCATGTATTGAAATTAGAAATATAAATTACTATATACTATACCCAATATATACATCCCTCTTGTCGTAAGGTAATTTTCCCGCTATAGTATAAACTGATTTAATTAACTAATTTATAAAAGTAAGGCCTCATGAAAAGTTTTATGATTATTTCTTAAATCAATGATGAATTCTCAGACCCTATAACAAGATCCTCATTGATATAAACTAATTATTATCTTTTTATCCTAATCAATAGTTCCATCATTATCACCTAAATGGTAGAAAAGATACCTTCCTTTTGATAATGGGAGCATAAGGATGAAATAATGACCATTCTACGCATCAATAAACATATCAAAAAAGGGTAAAAATAATAGAGTATCTCAGAATTCATAATGTCCATATTTAATAATTTCAACATTGTAGTATTATATTGTGGTGTGAAAAATCATCGGTATTCCCTTTCTCATTCTTGAGACATCATATTATGGTGTGAATATTGATATATAATGTGCACTTCTATATTAATTTCTCCTAAATTAGTCATATGAAACATAAATAATGGCATGATATACACTATTTATTGCATAATATTTAATTTAAAACCCTAAAACACTCTCCATAAATACACACAACATGACAAAAATAATTACAATGTTATTTTTTTATCTTCTTGAAATCATATTTTATACTTCAATAAACCAGTTAAATATTTATTAATCATCATCAATTTACCAAATAGAAAAAAAATAACTTATCCTACGACTATCATTAATTAACAATTCGTGATTGTGGATCTACACTCATCAAACCATCAATAAGTTCTCTATCTTTTTATATCCATTACATGATACAAACTCAATCTTCCATATCCAATCCATATCCATTGACTCTAATATATAAAGTTATATTAATTCACCAACACTTAAATAATTACTCAACATGGTATCCCCACTTCATAATCTATAAAATGATCATTATATTACTTCTTAACTCCTTAAGATAAGAAATAAGTCCATCCTTTATCAAACATTATTCATTGTCTTCTTGCACACAACCTGTGAGTCACTCATCATCATATTACTAAAATTATCATTCAAAACATTGATCATAATACCATCATTAAGTGAAATCAAATAAAATATATAATATTTCATTTTGATATTTCCATAACTCTATTTAGTTTCAAGTTAAAAATTTATACTCCAAAATTGCATTGATTAACATATATATCATATATAGTTGATGCCTTGGAAAACAATTATTTGGGGTACGTTATATTTGGTATAGAACCCATTGAAAATTAATTTTTTGCATTTATAATAAAAGGTATTATAATAAATTAATAAGGATATATCAAAACCATCTTTAGGACTAATTAGACTAATTATTCTTTTTTAGGTCCAAAAAAACTAATAATAACTTAATTTTGAATATATTTAGGATTGGGATGAACTGTAAAATGATTACAAGACATGTGATATTTCTTCCACCCATTGAGTATCATATGATGATTATAATAATATTCACATGGATAAAATTTTTAACCACGAGGTCATAGTACCTAGGTGGACATTTAATATTTCTAAGGTTGTTTAATATGAGAGTTAAGAGGATAATGGTATGTGAGTTGAACAATGTGATTAAAAATTATTGTTATTTAGATACATTATCCTCAAAAGAGTGTATCAATCCTACCATGATTTTGACATCCAAAAGAATATAAGGATTATCGTATCAATAAGGGATCCCAGTTGTAGAGGAATCATATTTTGGATAGACCTAGATATGTCGAGAGATAACATATAGAAACATCAATATATGATTATCATATGGTTCAACTAATATAATAGATACATAATAATGTTTTACTAATAGATCAATATTTTAAAACAAAAAAATAAAAAATATTAATCCAGCGTAAAACATTAGAATTCAATGGAAACCAAGATTAAAAACTCATAAAATATATTAAAAATCACGACAACAAAAATCATTAATTGAAACATTCTATAAATCCACTAATTTAAATAAAAACTCATGAACACCAAAGAAAAACCCATAAACATGTCATTTCATAAAAAAATTAGGGATGGAGGAAAACATTACTTCTATGGATTCTCGTAGATATGAAATAAGGAATAAATGAGTTTGGAAGAGATTACACTATGTCATAGAGAAACCAAAACTCCACATTATTAATCAAGATAACAAAAACCAAGAAAATTGTTCAAGAAAAGAATACATATAAATAAATAAACAACTAACATTGTTTAGGATAAAGAGATCCCCAAGATCCTACCATGATCGAGAAATAATGAAAGAGGGGATAAGAAAGATAAGAAAGAGCCCTACATGGGTTCTTAGAAAAAAAATGAAGCCTCAAGGATTATAAAAAAGAGTGTAATAATATTAAAATAGAATAAAAAAGGGACTGATTTAATGTAAAACTCAACATGTGTTTATTGAAAAACAAGTGGAGGTATGTGGGTACCTATTTTCACCCTATAACTACCACCACTCTTCTTGGATCCACTGAGTACCTAGTACCTCACAGCAGTTACCTTGTTAAAATTGAAGATTTTTGTTTTCATATGGTCACACCTTGTAATCCTAACCAAACACCAAAATTCCCCCCAATAATAAAAAACGTCAACTGAAACCACTAACATCATCACCCTCAATCTTTAGGTTATATAGATGAATATAATAATGTAAAAAATATCCCTCATCCAAAACCAAAAAATATAAAAAAATTATCATGATTTAATTCCCCACCTTCCTAAAATTAAACAAATTTCAAATTTACATAAATTAACAGACATATAAAATTCATAAAAATCCACTATTTATCCCAAAATAAGATTAAAATAAATCATTTAAATAAATTAATTTAAACTATCATGGGTTAGAGAGACGATCATGGGTAGAGGGTGAGATACAATCATAAATAATATAATCTAGAAGTATATTCATTGAAAACATTCTTCATCATCACATTTTAAGATAAATTAATTGAAAAAATCCATGTATATTTAATCAATTAAAAAATTTTAATTTCTATGAAAATCATAACTTCTAATTATCTATTTTTTTCACAATAATTTTGTTCCTTTTATTTGGAATCATGAGACAGAGACTATAAAAAATAAATTGAAGAAAACATTGTGTGTATGAACCGTATGAGGTCCAACATGAGGTTATAAAGGGTGCATGGTTGGCACAAATTTTGTCGAACCACACAACCAAACCATACGACCCAATGTGTTTAAGGAAAAATGAAAATTTTTACCTTAATGAGTTAAAAACATAAACTATACTTTTATTGCTTCTTCTCCAACAATATAGTGATATTACCCCTCTCGTTTGATCTCTTTTTGAAGCATAATTGTGGATTTTCTCTCAATCATTTTTTTCATAATTGGATTCAAGATCCAATTGCCTTATTGGATATATGTAGGTCAGTTATTCAATCATGTAGTGTCATTATTCCATTTTCATCATATAGGAGGTGTTATTTAGGTGTAAGATAATATGACATATTTTTAGTATTTTTGTCCCTTCTTCATTTTTCTTCCAATATAGACTGGATCCTAGTTCAATACGAGATAGGTTATCTATTACAGACCAATAATAGGTTGTCTATACATTTTTTTGCAAGTTTAATGTTTTATAAATCTAGTTTCTATTATGTAGGATGTTTGACATTCCAAAATTTATTTGAAAATCAATTAAATATATAAAGTAGATTAATTGAATCCTTTTAGGTTTCCCTATGAGTAACATTTTATGGTTGGAGGTGATTTAGCCTCAACATAGGCCTCCCATATGGTGATCCCTTATTTGTTTCCTATATTATACCACTCTACAGGGTGTCTGTGATATCAAAAATGTTTTTTAGGGACTTTATTGATTAAATGATAATTGAATGACTCATTATGATAATTTTATTCCTTATTTACATGTGATTACATAATATTTATTTAGTTGTCTGTTTATGTGGTTTTTATAGAAATTGTTGGAAATGAGTTTGAAGAACTCATGGAATGTGAATTTTTGTTAAATGATTATTTCAATTCAATGATAAATTGATTATGGTGGTGGATTCCTTCATAAAAATACCATGGATCCTAATTCCATTTTATTCAATGGAAATTTCTACTCTAAGGGACTTGATTATGGTAGTATAAGAATTGCACCAGTTTATTCTTTAGATCCTGATTCCATAGGATTCCATGGGACTTAACATCCATTGGATATGGATTTCATAGAATTTCATTGGAAATAGTCTTTTTACATGATCCTTAGACCCCACCCAGGACTTTAATTAATTTCCATAGAGATTATCTTGGGACTCGATGTGGATGAATTTTTCTTTTATACCATGGATCCAACACTCTATGGTCTTACAATTTTGATTGCATGGGTTGTTTGTTATGAATGACTTGATTATACGGTGTAGCCATGAAGGATTTCGTACACATGGTTATATGGTGTGTCTATGGTGGATATTTTGACATGTTTTATAGATAGCCCTAATATGGGTATCAGATTATAGTGGTTAGATTGGATTACATCACTCCTGTTTTTTCTATTTATAGTTTTCCATGTTTATGGGAGCTTGAATATTATTTCTAGGGAGACTTGTATTAGCTTGTTATAAAAATATTGTATTTTTTATAGACAACATTGGTTGTAGACTACTGAGTGTTATATCACACCATATTTAAACAAAATTTGGGTATTCTAATAGAATATACATATGAAGGTAGGGACTATAGAAAATGCCCACTATATGATGCTGAATTTGAATGATTCTTAGGATATGGGGATCATAAGACCGATCAAGGCACATGATGCTATTTGGAGATTTTTATTTTATTGTCTTTATAATTTGATTACTTTATTGTACTTGATTCCTATATACATATTTAATAGCTTTGTAGATACATGACATGACATATTATTTTTTATATGAGATTAATTTTGTAATTTTTTTATTTGTTACTATCCTAGATATTATCTTCTATATAATTGATTCACTACTACCTAGACTGGCTAATTTTCTCCATAAAACTGTGACTTACTCTGAAATGATATCCAAGTATCCCCATGAAACCACCTTATGCCCTTTTTTCTAGTTGGAAACCTATGGTGTTTGGGGAGGTGCACTTGAGGGCATGTGATGCACCGACTCAAGGATCCATTTAATGGCATCCCAATCAGGATGTTACAAAGTGTTATCAGAGAAGTGTTTATTTTAATTTATTCTCTATTATTTTATGATAATATACATATATTAAGAAGATATTGGAATTTTTTAATGGGATATTCTTGGGAGTAGATAGTCCATTTACAATAAAAATCCAAATTTCTTAGAACGAAACATGTTTTTTGGATCTTGTGTATCAAGACTAACTTGATTATACCATTGGGTGACACACTTTTTGTTTGATGTTCCTATGATTATTGATTTAATTTTTTCTCTATGATATGATCATATGAATCTCATGTATCATTTTAAGAACCTGTTATGATTCACATGCCCTGAATTATTCCATGCCATGTAGAGTGCATTTATTGAATGTGCTGCTTTGTGATATGTGCCTTACATGATATATCTATGATTTAGTGACATTATTTATTAAGTTAATTAAGAAATATGTTCGGTGCTTAGAGTGGATGACATATCCTTAACCTTGTTTACCTTCTTTGGCCACAAGGCTCCCTAAGTAGTCAACTATGGCACGTTGAGACATGGACCATTGGTTGTATGGATTGGAACATGTTATGGTATGGATTTAGTGGATGCCAAATTTTAGTTTATAAGGTGTATGCACACTTGTGGAATGGAATTAGTAAACAATTTAAAAATATCTGATAAGATGGTGTGAATTTAAATGAAATTGAAATTGTGAAAAAATATAACTTGAACTTGGCTCGAATTTAGAGTTAGTAGTAAGTTGTGTCTTTTTGGATTTGAACACTATTTATTTTTACCTAGTACTAGATTTAATTGCAAGAAGAGGGTTGTTCTTTGTTTATATAATGGATTCAACCTATTTTACACATTTAACTAAATTCTTATGGTTATAAATATTTATTGAGGAACACGTTTGGCATTATAGGGACGTGCCACAACTGTGACCTCTAGTTTTATGCCAGGAGGGTAGTGATGACCATGATCTTGAGGTAGTGGGATATGGTCTACCAGTAGATCCTCCTATAGTGCTAGTTGAGGAACTAGTTTTAATACCGAATATTGGTGATGACTCATAGTTCCATGAGTGTTTTATTTGATTCATGCAGACTATTCAAGGAGAACCTCATCTTGCCTCATCTATTAAAGAGTCGACTCATGTGTTCTAGTAGTTTAATCCTCCTATGTTTTCAAGGGATAGAATTCCATAGGTTTATGATCTATGTATTGAGACTACATTTTCTATTTTAGAGTATCAGGAGATACCTCCTGTGAAGAGAGTGAATCTTGTAATATATACAGTTTAGGGTGTAGGTAAGTTCTATTAGGATGTTTTGAATCTAGATAATATGCTTTGATATATGGTTTTAAGGGATTTACAATTAAATATGTATGACTAATTTTTCCCTAAGAATATGATAGAAGAGAGGGCGAGTGAGTTTATGCATCTGAAAAAGGTCACAATTAATGTTTTGGAATATTTAGTACTCTTTATAGATCTTCAAAATTTTCCATCAATTAATCTTCTTGATGTGTCATTGAGGGAAAGATGCTTAGAGGTAGTTCTCAACAATGTTGTTCGATCAAAGGTCGATTTTTTGGTTAATGAATTTGAAAGATTGAATTAGGTTCTTATTACAAAGAGGAACCTGAAAAAAGCTGGGGTGAAGAGTAGGGAAATCTAATCTCTCAATCCAATGGTTCAACAACCATTGGCTAGAAGCTATTTTTCAAGGATTATTGTGAGGTATGTACCATCCTTGATGTTAGTGATGGTAGCTCTATTTTCTTTCATCAGTGTGTAACATGGGAAAATATGATAAATTTGTGTGATTGATACCCAGTTGAATGAAACACTTGTGGAAGGATAGGCCATGTACAAAATTTTTTCAGGAAATTACCTCCTGTAGTTAGTGGAAGGGAATTAACTCCGAATCTATGTTCAGGAGAGAGATTCACGGTTCTACATTAGAGTAAGAGCTGGGGTAGTACTAGTTATTTAGAATGAAGTGGTGGTCATGGACAAAGTAGAAATATATAAGTTTTACCTAGAGAGTATATTGGTGCTAATCCGAGTAGTGAGGATATTTTATAGGATCGTAGTTTAGACAAAATGTATTCTCTATACCCTACCCATGAGGAGTACGGAACCAATCCATCTATGGTGAGAGGTACAATCTTATTAGCCTCTAATATAGTATCTAATCTTTTCGATACCTGTGCATGACATAATTTTACATCTTTACCAGTTGTGGATTTCTTTGGTATCATTGATTGGTTTTATGATGTCATTATGATGCCTGAAACTCAGTTAGTGATTATAACAGAGGGTTTACACAAGTACAAGAAGTACCCCCTTGAGATTGGATGGTGTCACTTCATATAGGTTCTTTTTTTCATTGAGTTGATAGGGTTAGAAATCATAATTGGGATTGATAGTCTACTTTCTTATTAAATTTTTTTCAATTGATATCATAAGAGGGAGACCATCACATCACTAGATAGAGGATTTTTTATCCATAAGGATGAATGGGACTCCCAAACAAGATGAGCAAGACTAGAGAATTGTGGGATTTCTAGTATGATGTCACAAATTTCTATTTTATATATAAATTACTAGGGAATGAGTCAGGATGAGTTTCATCTAATGGTTAATAGTTTTAGTAAAATATTCCGAGATTAATTTTAGGGTTTACCTCTAGGTAGAGTGACGGATTTCTCTATACAGATAGTTCCAGTAGCCGTAAAATTATCGATTCCTATTTATAGGATGGTTACTATGTAGTTCTAGGAGCCGAAGGGACAACTACTTGAGATGGAGGAAAAGGAGTTTATATGATCCAATACTACTCCATGGGATTCAGATTTCCTTTGGAAAAAGGGGGACGATACTCTCAGGATATGCATGGATTATCTAAAATTAAAGCAGTTTAAGGTTAAGAACCAATATAGCTTACCTAAGATCGATGAAATTTTTGACCACCTTTGAGGAGAATGCATTTTCTTGAAGATTTATTTGAAATATTGATAACATCAGGTACATTCTTTTACCTATAGACATAACTAGTATAACATTTTTTTATAATCCACAGTCTATACAAGTTTCTGGTTATTTTTTCAGTCTTATGAACATGCCAATAGTATTCATGGTGTTTTTCTCCTTCTTAGGATTCATTACTGGTGGTTTTCATGGATGATATCTGGGAGAATTCTCAAAATCTATATGACCAGGCAAAATATCATGATATTATTTTAGATATACTAAGTGGGCCTCAGTTATATGTTATGATCATGAATTTTCAATTATAAATGGATAAGATTTAGGTCCTAGGTTATATTATCTCAGATATATGAGTATAAATTAACCTATAGAAGGTGAAAGTTATAGTTTTCAAATATCATCCCAATAACATTTTGACATACATAGTTTCTTTGGGCTTGCAAGATATTATAGGTTTTTCATTTAGGAATTATCATGATTAGAAACACCACTACCGATCTAGACTTAGAAGCGAGTGAAGTATGTATAGATAGATACATGCGAGACTAACTTTTAAGAGTTTAAAGGGATACTGACTTCATTACCTTTCCTAATTCTACGAGTGATGGGTAGAAGATACACTATGTATTATGATGCATCATGTATTGGGTTAGGAGTAGGTGTAATGTTAAGGGATAGAGTTATTGCATTTGATTCTTAATATTTGAGGCTATATTATATGGATTAAATGACACAAAATATCGAGATAGTGGTTTTGGTTCATGCTTTTTACTATTGGTGTGACTATTTACTGAGAGAGCATTTTTTGTGTAAACAAACCATAAAAGTCATAAATATATATTGACACAACAGGACCAAAATTCGAGGCAATGACGGTTGGTTGAGTACCTATTGTCTTTCGACTTAGATCTTGCCTATACACCTAGAAATGGAAATGTGGTTACTAATTCACTACATAGGAGAACATAAATACATGTAGTTAAGAATGGAATTAGAGAGTGGAATCTTATGGAAATTTTTTTACAGATTCACTTAGAGGTGTAGGATGGTTAGGGATAGACCATTTTGTTATCATTAGTTATCAGATCTACTCTTCTAGATAGAGTGAGGTTGAGACATCATTCTGATGTTTAGGGCCTAGTAATATGATAGAGTTTGGAAGGTAAGGTACCGTCTCCTAGTTGGACTGTGGGTAAGGATGTAATTCTTCATATCCATTGTCATAATTTGGTTCCAATAGACATATGTGAGGAGGAAATGTGGGAGTTTCATGCCACTATTTTAGAAGTGAATCTCATTTTTACCAAGATGATTCATGATTTACATCTCCAGTATTGGTGATCGGGGATGAAATTAGAGGTAGATAGTTTATTCATGAGGTGATCAACCAATCAGTTGTTGAAGGTGTAAAATCAGTGACCAGATGAGATTTTATAGTAGTTACTCATTCTTGAGTGGAAATGGAATTATGTTGTGATGGATTTCATGACCATATTGTAAATGTTTCCTAGAAATAGTGGTGTAGTGTGGGTTTTAATTGAAAGGATAATGAAGTTTTCTTATTTCATGTTGATTAGGGAGACTATCTCAATAGAATATCTTTAGAGGATTTATATCCATGAGATGAAGCATCTTCTCAGGGTTCCATATATCAATGAATTAGATATGGACACCCAGTTTACATCTATATTCTATTTTTTTTAGATTTCTATGAGTACCCACGTTCTTATGAGCCCAACATGCCACCATCAGACTGATTGATAGTCATAGAGAACTAAATAGGTTCTTGAGGACATGTTTTGATCATACTTCCTTGATTTTGGGGGATCTTGGAAGAGGTATATACTTATTGTTGAGTTCACATATAATAATATATATTAAGAGACTATACATATGACACATTATGAGGATTTGTATAATAGACCATGTTGATATCCACTACGCCGGCTAGAGGTAGTAAGGGACGATTTTTGTGGACCTCATATTATTCAGGAGACTTTATAGTAGGTCCTATTAATTCAAAAACATATGGTTAATTCATAGTCGAAGTAAAAATCATTCACTGATCGCCATCAAGGACCACTAGAGTTTGAGTTTGAGGATCATGTATTCTAACATATCTCATTGAGGATGGTACACTTATGTATTAAGATATAGGGTATGTTTTTTCAGTGATATGTAAGCCTGTTCAAGTCTCGGGAGAGAGTTAAGATGATAACCGATCAGTTTTAGTCACTTTAGCGACATAGATCCACACACAACCTCCTGCATGCATCTTAGCTACTCGGTTATCACTAATACCCATATCAAACTCTATAGCTGGATGAGGTGGAGTTATAGGTTGATGCATCCTTTAAGGAGAATCTGAAACAAGTTTTTAATAGGAGAAAAAAGGTTATCAGAGGCCAATTATTTCATCTTGTATGGGTTCTATGGTAACATGAACATTTACAAAACAAGACTTGGGAGTAGGAGCCTGGCATACATGTTCAATGGTTGGAGTTATTCCTAGGTGCGTACTGAACACACCTAGATGGGAATTTCAGAGATGAATTACTTTATATCGGGTAGCTTGTATGATGTTTGGTTTTACTATGAGGTAAAAATATTTTTGTTTGTAGTTTGACACCTTGGTATTGAAATAATTTGAGTCACTATTGAGGTCACGAGAGTCACATGGGTTTCTAGGGATTGTTCAGAGCCTTGATCCTAGGTTATTAAAAAAAAGAAGCAGGGAGGAACAATAATTTTAAACCATATGACCCAATCCACACTGTTTGAGGAAACCATGCATGGGTAGATAGAGGTATGTAGGAGGTGAAATGGTTTGGAAAAGCTATATATCTAGGGAAACACACCCATGTAGGGAGCTCTATATTTTCTGGTAGTGTATTGCATCATGGTTTGCACATAGTTTCCCAAACCATGAACATGATCCTTGCGAGCTCTCACATGTGGTAGTGAAGGGTCTATAGTTGGAACATGATTTGGAAAACCATGCATCCAAAACATACAATCCTGTGTGTTGGAGGAAAAATGAAATTTTCCCTTAATTAGTTTAAAACTTAAACCCTCTAGTTATTTATTCTTCTCCATCGACCAAGGGAGAATCCACCTAACATTTGAGATCTTTTTGAATCCTAATATTGGATTTTATCCTGATAATTTGTTTGGAATCAAATTCATAAGTGTATTTTCCCATTTTATTTTCTTCGGTATGTTATTTTATTATATTGAGCCTTTATTCATTTGGCTTCTTACCGATGGAGTTATTTTGGAGTAAGATAATATTCCCTCTTTTTATGATTTTATATTGTTCTTAATTTTTCATCTTATATAGACTGAATAAGTGGTTGATACTGGATGAGTGATCTATTATAGACCTAGATTAGGAAATTTTATGTTTTCCAGGAAGTTTTTGTGTTTTTAAAACTAGTTTTCATTGTATCGCACTCTAGACACTTTGGTGTTTCCCAAAAATTAATTAAATGTTTATGGTGGATGATTTAGAACCTGTTAAGTTTCCCCTTAAGTACCATTTTATGGTTGGAGGTATTTTATCTTCAACCTTGACCACCCATGGGGTGATACCTTGCTTTTTACATATGTTATAACACACCAATGGGTGTGTGTGAGACTTCCACTGATTTTGGGAGCCTTGATTAATTAAATGATAATTGAATTAATGATTATGAGAAAGTTATTCCTCTTTACCATGTCATCAAATTATGTTTATTTGTTTAATTTTTTAAATGTATTTTATAAAAATTGTGGGAAATGTGTTGAAAGAACTCATTTAATATGAATATTTTTGAAATGATTATTCCAATGTGATGATGAATTGATTATGGTAGTTTATAACATGGTCGAAATACCATGGATCCAGATTCCATAGGACTATATGGAAAATTATACTAAAAGGGTATTTATTTTGGTCATTAATTCCTTGGACCTATTTACTCCTTGGATCCTGATTCTATATAATACCATGGGATTTTCTACCCCTTGGATATAGATTTTCAGGGATTTCATTAGACATGGTCTCTTGACATATTACTTGGACCACACACATGTCTTTACTGAGTTTCTATCATGATGATCCTAGGACCCGACATACATTCTTTGGTCTTCTATACATTGGGTCTGGACCTTCATGATCTCACATTTTATATTTCATAGCATGGCCATTTGTGGATAACTTGATTATAGGTTGTGGCAACGATAGATGTCATACACATTGTTAGACGGTGTGGTCGTGGAGGATATTTGAGAATGTTTTAAAGACATCCCTAGTATGGGCATCAGATTTTAAGAGTTAGACCACACTGTATCACATATATTACTTCTATTTGCAGCCTCATTTATTTATCAAATCATGAATATTGTTTTCATGGAGCCTTTTTTGGTGGGATAGTATCACATATACCTTGGTAACTTTATTTTCAGCACTGTTATACCCATTGTATATATTACACACTATTTTATCAGTTTGTACACATAATGGATTTTTTATAGACACGTTTGGTGGTGGCCTACTGAGTGTTGTATCATACCCTATTTGGGCCATCATTTGGTACCCAAATAGACTATATGGATTCATGTAGGGATCGAGGAAAGCACCAACAATACGATGCTTGATTTGAAAACTACTTAGGAGCATGGGAGGACATGAATGAGATAAGATCACCATTCTATATAAAGATAGTTATTTTGGTCTCCTTGTACATTGATTCAAAAATTTTATTGGATGCATGTATACATGTTTTCAATATTTTTACATACATGACATGACACAATATTTTGTATATGACATTAATTTCAAATTTTTTTATTTATTACTGTCTTGGATGTAAAATTATATCTAGATGATTTACTAATTCATTTGTTTATTGATATGTTTCCTATAAATCTACATCACTTTGACATGAGGACATTGTTTCCCCACAGATACTATCTTGTCCCTCACTTCTAGTTGGAAACCTCTGGCATCCAAGGTGGCACAGATGAGGCCATGTGACCCATTGGCTCAAGGCACCATTTAGTGGAATCTAGGTTGGGATGTAACATGGTCATTATGAGAAACCATGTCTAGAAAGTAAAAACACAAATATTTAATGTATAATAAAGGAGATAATAGTGAGATATGAATTAGACTCTAGAGGAATTGTTTGATAGGGAAATGAAATTATACTACTGGGAGAATTTGAACCAAGGAAGGATAAAAGTGAGTTGAAATCCATTCCACAATTGATTTGTGGGAACCAATATGGGATAAACAAGGGTGAATTTGTTACATCAATGAGGAATCTATGTGAATTATTTGGAGTTAGAGCGGTAGTAATGAATAAAATATTCAATATGATGATTGAAGATAATTAATATCCTTTAAACGTCTCTCCCTCTCATTGTCTATGATTTTACATCGATCAACATCATTTTTCATTGAAACATGCAACAGGTTTCTATATTTCAAAAACATCAATTATGTTATCCAAATATTAAATATTATTATTAAAAAAATTATTATTTTTAATTAAATATTTGTTATCTTAAATTAAAAATATATATTTTTTTAAATAAAAATAATAATTATTATTATTTTTAAATAGTATTTATAATGGTTATATTAATTTTTTAGTTTGGTTAACAATTGAGTTAGTTGTTTTAAAAATAATAGTGTTACGAAATAATTATAGTTGTATTAATTGTATCTTGGATGGTGATTCCCATGGGGTCCATTATCATGGGTGTAATTTATCATTATAATTAATTATAAACATTTATTTTATATCATTGATCTATGTCATTCATTATTTTTGGATAATAGTAAATAATTCAAATCATTTATCATAAGTTTATATAACACATATATATATATAGAAAATAATGAAATGATAAATTTTCCCTCATTTATCTCTATATTCTCCTCATCCTTATATCTTTTGATATTTTCATTATAAGTTTGTAATCATCTAATATTATTTTACCATTATTTAACATCTATTAATTTATGATTATGTTTACATTCCAATTTCAATATACCTCTCACATTTTAACATTATTTTCACATTTTTCCAAATGTATTATTAGTATGAGATCTACTATTATCAAAAATTTAGTGTAATCTAGTTATTCATACCTTCCATGGTGAACAATTCTAAACTCATATTTCCCCTCTAAAGTTAATGAAAAAATATAATTTATTTTTTCATAATATTATATATCAACATATTCCACCACCATTGACTCTTGAAAAGTAATATTTAAAATTTAATTTAATAAATTGGATTTAATACACAATAAAAGGGTTGAATTAGGGTGATGATTAAATTAAACATTACTATTTACCCTCACCCAACATTAGATCATGTTCCTATTTTAGAAGAAATATAATTCAATTTATCATTCACCTTAATTAATATACAATAAATATAAAATATGTAATAAAAATGGAATATATAGGGTCAAATGGATTTATACTAGGTTGAACTTTACTAAGATATATTCAAGGAGTATACACATAATGTTGTGTTACTGTACTTAAAACCCAAAAATAATTTTTTATATAGAAGAATTTATTCTACATTCACAATATAAAAAAGTGGACTACCCCTAAAAGGAATATATATATATATATATATATATATGAAACACTACCTTCAAAGTGTCTCACTACAATCATTCTTCTCAATCCACTACTTTAAATAGGGTCTATAACAATTTATATATGTTTAGTTTTCTCCAGGAATAATAAATTTAAAATAGTAGGATTTCAAAAACAATCTTCAAGCATTATTCATTTATGTCATTCACTTATTTACTTCTATTTCCCCTAATAATATAAATTAATGATTCTTTTAAAAAAGTTTAATTGTTTTTTCTCCAAAATATCTTCAAAAAAATATTCCAATTCCTCTAATAATGACATGATTAAATAACCTTCTTCTCAAGGGATTTATCATTGTTATGGTTTTCTTCACCTTCACTAATCGTCATGATATATCAATAGTAATTTTTGGACGAGTCTCTATATTATAATTAATTAAATATGTAAGTAATGACTATATATGTGTTCTGATCTTAATAGATAGGATACATTGATAATTCTCTATATAACTATCTGATACTTATCCAGTTCCACCATTGTAAAATTTATATATTCTTATAATATCAAAGCCCTTAATTTGAATCGTAAGACTAATCTATGTTTTCATGATAATTTATAATCTTTTCAAGTGTCACACACATTTATATATAATAGAAAGAATCCAAGAACATCAATTAAAGTATCAAAATAATGTGTAACAAACTTCAATATCATCATAGAATTCAGATTTAAAAATTTGGAGATATTATCTTGATTATGGAATATTGATTCGTGTTTTGATGAAATATACCTAATTTAAAATATATCTCCCAAAAATGGCCTTCCAATTATTTCATGTATTATAACAAACAAACTAGAGTATCCTAGAAAATACAATATGTGTATTCATTTTTATTTCATAAACGAGGGTATAGACTAATAAAATATTCTTTACCATACAACAACCCTTTGTTTTGTTTCATTTTCTATTATTTTACATAAAAAATTGCACATTTATTCACAAAAACTTCTTCACCCACACACAATGACATCCCATCAAGGCTTGAATTATACATATTTCATTCATAGTCTTAATTATAATGTATCTCAAATGTCATAATATTCATTCAAAACACCTTCCCTAATAAATATTTAATATTTTAATTTTAATACACTTAATCTTGACCATTATAATTATTTTAACTTCATATTACAATGTGAAACTAAATCCTTAATGGATGTTGTTTCAACAAATTCTCAAATAGAAAACATATGTAACTACAATTTTGGTTTAATATTTTTTATTCATGGAGTAACACTTCTTTTAAAATTGATAAAACTATATATAAATTGTAATAATATAACCCTAGAAATTATAATATGATTATTTTTATCTTATAAAAATCACTTTCTAAACATCACTATCCTTATCTAATACCACTTTAATATTATATGATGCCTAATTTTAACTTAATAAATATCTCTAACCAATTAACGCAATAGGGAATTCTAGATTGTTTAGTGACACTTCACATTTCATTGTACAACCTGTCTCATATTCTATATTATTTCCATGTCAGGCCACCAATTTTCCTTAACATTTCCTTTTACATAGACTCCTTATTATCAATTTAAGTTCCATGAAAAACTTTTAACATATAAAATTCCATATTATTATTACTTGAAATTGTATGTAATGATCATTATCTTACACTTTTTCTCCATGAAATATTAACCATCTCTATCACTCATCAAGCTTGGTTAATTGATATCCCAAAAAAAAAACTTTGAGTAAAAAATCATCATATTTAAACATTTTATCTTTTAAATAAATCATTACCAAAACATTATCAATTAAAAAAAATAACATATAGTCATTATATAGAATATTTTCATAAGTCTCTTTTCATTACATTGTAAAATTTATATTTCCATTGACATATATTGATGACAATATCAGGTGTTGGTGACACATCAAAATAATTAAATAATTGGGGGACACTATATTTGGTATAGAACCATGTGTAAATTTATATACCCTATAGATAATCAATGAAATTTTATTTAAGAATGAGTATGGATCAAATCCAACATTTATTTTAATTTGTTCAGGTTATCTTGTTTGGACCAACTACGTTAAAAGAATTGTAAACTTGAATATATTTATATAGGGATGATGAGTGGAATGATTATAATTTTAGTTGGATACCTTCCACACATTGAGTAACCTATATCTATTACAAGATGATTCATATGGATAATAATGAAATACATGAGATCATAAGTAATCTAACAGGATTCCGAGGGTTAGATAACAAGAGATCTTATAAGAAATGGGTTTCTAATTTGAAATTAATTATTGTATATTGTTAGTATTATTATATTTTATCCATAAATATGTTTATCAATCCTTATGGTCTATTAACGGCTAAAATAATATAAGGTTTATTATATCCCATAATGGAAACTAGTCGAGGGGTACTCTTGTATTGGCCAGTCCTAGTTGTGTGGAGAGGTTAAATATAAGAACATCAAGGTATTAATATCTTATATATGAAATAACATAACTCAAATCTTCATGATTGTAATTTTGGGGATTTTTAAATGTGAACATAATAGAATAACACAATATATCCTTCCTTGATACTCAAGTACTTCGGACATAAGGAAAATTGGATATTCCCAATTTCAATTATCTAGAAAAAAGTGTTAAAGGAATCAATTTATTTTATTGGGAATAATTTTTACTTATTATTAAATAAATGAAAAATGGATTCAAATAGGGATCCTTCTATGAACATCACATGCACTAATTTTTTCAAAATAATAAATAAATACATTATAATATAGAAAATATCCAAACAAGATACAAAAACTAAATTTCACAACTAAATAATAATAAGTCATAAAGCATATCTATATAGAAAATTACTTATGTTATCAATAATCATGTACTATTGATGAAATATCTATAAAAAATAAACCAATGCATAAAAATAAAGAATAAAAGTTGAAATATTTTAATACAAATGTAATAAATATTACATAACTAAAAATAATAAAAGTCAACCATATCCATGAGACAAGGGAGTGTACTCCACATATCACCTCCTCAAAAACATAAGTAGAATTTATAATAATCTACTATGTATAAGTGGATTCTTTCATTTACCTCCATTATATTTTATGAGGTATAAAAAAAATTAATGTTAGTATATATGGTATAAGAAATAATCGTAGTGGCATACCATCGATTGATTCTATATAATTAATTTTATCAAAATAAAGAAAAATATTATAGTAAAAAAACACATAAATATACCATTTATTTTCATGAGAAACATACCTCAATAACTATTATATAGTTACCTATTTATTGTGTAAAAAAATGTTCTAAGGAAAATCACAATCAATCCATGATAAAGATAATAATGATCTAAAATAACCCCAATCATGAAATTTTACATCATGGGATAACTAGATAGTTTCCTAAGAAGGTATTATAGGAATAATTGCTTATAGAACAATCATGAAAGTATCTTAATTTAATCCTTAAAATATATCTCCCCTTGACTAAAAAGTCCTATTTAGAATTAAAACCCTCTAGATCTCACTTATTATAATTTATAAGAACTAATTGTTCATTATATCACTACTATAGATGTTTTCAATAAATTCATATATAGAAAACCATAGCCTCCCATGAAATTTGCTAAAACAAACATCATATAATCAAATATTACATATAAACTATTAAATAATTAGTATACTAGAGTATTTATAAGTATCAAATGAAACTTTTTAAAGACATAAAAATAGTAATAATCCAAAGGATCATGATACAAAATACATGAACCCAAATCCATGTAGATATATAAATGAAACAAATAATTTAACCTTCATTATAGAAAATTTATTGCACTATATCCGATAATATTTTTGATAGAGAACACTAAATAATAATGAATAGACCCCTCCCTCTATGATGAATCCATTGGATGATCAAAATATTCCAATCATTTAGGATTCACCCTCTTATCTACCATGATATGATAGTATCTCACTGAGAAATGGGTGAGGTATGAAGTTAACACTATGAAATACCACCCTCTATATCAAATGGATTTCTATGTTTATATATTCAATGGGATATTCCAAATACAAGTAGAAATTTACTCATATGTTTGATAAAACATGAGTAATTCATTGTTTTAAAGCTAATGTATACATTTAAATGTATCCAATTAATATCCCATACATTTCATTTAATTAAAAAGTTTATATAATGATATCTTATATTTGAAGTTATTTTTTTGCTAATGTTTAAATTCAACCTCATTTTATAATCCAAGGATGTGAATTGAACCATATATTATGATACATGAAATATTATATAGCAATGTTATATAACATTAACGGTTGAGATAATTTTTATAAAATATATTTATAATGTTTTAAAAGATATACCCAAAGGTATGAATCATTCCATATGAAACATGTATATCATACTATATGATATAACTATATAATATGAAATTATATTTTCAAAAACATCATATTCTCTATATTTTCTTTAGGAAATATTTCAATAAATCACCAATTTAAACTAATACCACACAGACAATGTGTTATATCATAATTTACTGAATAATGTATAAAAACTTACTAGACCATATCCTAAACCTATTTTGGATAACATCAAGAACACCATTATGAATCTATTATAAAATTTTATGTGCATCACATAATACATACTATATTTTAAATACCCATTCAATATTCCTTTTGGATAAAATATAAAATATATTTTATAGGAGGTATTCAAAATTTTTAAATCTAAATACCCATTTAATAAACAAAAACATGTGACCCTATGTAGAATTATAGTATTGAAAACACATATTAATTCCAAAAATCAAAAATATAAACAAATATTGGCCTTTATAATTTCATTAGGGATACCCAAACAGTAAAATTAATTCTTAGGATCTCTATAAAAAAACATGTATCACTATATATGTGTCAAAAAGATATATAATATACACGTATATTTTTTCATATGACCCTTGTGTTTTAGACATTGATTAAACAATGGGAATAATTAATTTCAATCCCATAAAATCACTCATATATTCACTATTCAATGAGAATAGAAAAATATGGTTGATGAATACCATACATGTCAGTCAACTAAATAGATTATCACATCACATACGCCTCACCCAAATTGATAATCACATCACATTTATGTAATCTAGTCATGTATATACACTTCGTCATTTTATATAAATTGAGTGACTTGATTTTATACTCATTATATGGTAGTATAAATCCTTCATTAATCCTAAAATGTTGAAATTATTATCAACAAAAAAACCCACCTAATTATCTAATATCAAGGATTTTATATGAATGATATTAATGTATTAAGTTCCTCATGCTAGGTATCCTAAAAACAAAATGTATTGGGAAAATCCAATATGAAATATAGATCCCTATTATACTATATAAAAATTTTATAAAACTCTAGGTGGTATACATATCTAGTTCTCTAGCACCTAAAACCATTATTATAACTCATGAGTATATTTTTTATCTACATATTACATATTACTCATTAAAACCTTAATATTTCATCATTAACTATAATAATCCATGATTAAAATTAATTAACAATAACTCAATGTATTATTTTCACAGTTAATTATATTACAATTCTTGTGGAAGATGCACCCAAGATGAATGTATGATAAAGTGGATACATCATTATTTATGAAATGATATATCTTTTACTCTTAAATAATTTTATGTATATAATGAAACATACATAAGAACTACTCCCATAACCCATTAAAAAAATTCCAGTATGTCCTATACTTCTTGAACTTTTAATACTCTATTAAACTTATTACTTCAATATGTAATTCCATTTACAAATCTATGGGAACATCTGATAAAATATATCATTAACTAATTAATGGGTAACATTAATAAAGAAATTAAATTTGAATAATTGTGAGGTTATAAATCATATTAAATTTTTTAAAATATTGAACATAGTATTCAAACTCACTTACTACGAAACATAAATTCGATTTTGTTAATATATTCTATTGTTTACAGAGAACTCTTTAAAAGTTCATAATCATCATAATTCTTGTAACATTTATATAAAAATTTATCCTAATATCACTTATTAAACATAATGCAACTCTTTTCATTATACATTTACCAGTTCATCCGTATCTTTTTTCATATCCAAGTGATACTCATATCATTATGGTAAAAAAGTATAACCATTTACATTTTATTTTGTATATATAACATAAATACATTTAGAATATTAAATGTCATTCACATTTAAATTTTATGGTTATAATATTTTATTTATGATACATTTAACATCTCTATTTATATAAATACTTTCACTATCCTCTTATAAATATAATTGCCTTCAAAATATCATGTTAGGATATAATAACTCTTTCCTATTAAGGGAAAAAGTAATTTTATTTTAGTGGGAATAATTAAAAATTTATCTTTTGACTACCATATTTTATATAGTGTTTAAGTATTTCAGAGAAGTCATCTTAAATAAATATTTTATTATTTAAAATATTATAGTAATTGGTGGTGGAATTATCTCCCTCATATTTTAACAAAATCCATTAATAAAATATTTTATCTTCAGAAAAACTCATTTAATCACTTTGTTCATTTAAAATTTTTTAAGAACTTAATAAATAATCAACCAGGCATATAAAAACCAATATCTCATTGTGTTCATAAGAACAATTTGTTTTTAAAAAAAATTACATTATAAAATTATACAATATATTTTGATATTATATATCTATTATAGAGATCTATCTAAGATTAAAATTTTAATTTTAAATTCTAATTATCATTTAATACATTTTTTTCAATATTTTAATAGAAACTAAAAATTTAATTAATTCACTCATTGATTTTAAACTCTTATATAAGTAAAAAATATTAAAATAACTTTTTTTACTAATTATATTTATAATTAAATTATTTATTTCAATAACATTGATATCTTATATATACACTCTATTTTATTTCCAAAACCCATTTAGGTATCATGGGAGATCCCATCATATGAAAACACTACCCTTCTTTCAGACTTTTACTTTATATTTTAATAATATTTAATATCTATTTGAATAAAAAATTATGTTATAATCCAATTAACTAATTATTATTGTGGTTTGATATTTTAAAATTTTCCCCAACAATTCAAAAACAAATAATTGAGATCACATTTCATACTCATCTCTCTTAAACACTCTATGAAAATAAAAAAAATATTAGAGATCATTAGAACCTTTACATTAGTATGAATTACATGTATAGTGTGTTTATGTTATCCTATAGTCCCTTCAAGCCATTACTTATTCAATCATATTGTGTTTGTGAGTGGAAAATAAAGTTCTATGGATTATATTTATTTAAATTACATTAAACCTCAAATTAATTCATTTATTCCTCTCATAACCATCAATTCCATCCACATATTGAACAATATAAATAGTATGATACTTTGGATGTTATTTCTCTAAGAGAAAGATTTTTATTTTACTTAATAACAATTCAATTTTTTATATTATTCTATGATGGTTCATTGAATTATTTTCTCATTTTAATTAAGCAATTGATCTCAATATCATAATTGAAAATTATGTCATTATATCAAAAAAATAGTAGATGAGTATCATGTTTTACATTCATTTAACAGTGTATTTTAGTAAACATTCACTCACTTAAATGATGACACATTTTATAAAAATAATATGAATTAGTTGAGAGAGAACTATATTTGACTAAATAATAACCCCACATGACAATTCATTTCATTTCTTAGCCATTTTAAATTTTTTTCATTCCAATCATATCATATATGACTCTTGGATAGTTAATTGGATAAGTCATTATTCTAATATATCATATTGACCCACTTAACATTATTCCTCAAGTATCTGAACTCCTAGGGATTCCATACTAAGTGAAAAATAAATAAAGTAATGAGATTCAGTTGTATAACTCTTAAGATGTTCTATTTACACCAAACCTTACACAAGATAATCTGTGGGTACCTTAAAAATAACCTACTCAGTTTAAAGATTGAGTTCTTCAAGTGTGTTTGATTTAAAAGAATTTGACACTTGTATTTGTATAAAGGTAATTTAAATCTCAGTATCATATCCCATTTATTCTCTTAACATATATGTTTGATTCTAATGATTTAGTTTTGGATCACATTAATCCTAATAAATGAACTATCACAACAAAAATTCAACTCTTGAAATTAATGTATAATAATTTAATGATAAAATATAAAAAAAAATCTAAACTAAAACATATATCACAATCCAAAATATAAAAACTAATAATTATGAGTTAAATGTGGGATAATTAAATAAACAAACAATTCATAAATAAATAAATTATAAAAACTCTATAATTTAGTCATACATTATGGGAATTCCATAAATAGATTAATATAAACTTTTTATATTTATCACTAATATGAACTCCTTACTATTATCCCTCTTTATATGAAATTTTACTTGAATACATGATATTGGAAAAATCAACGCTCTATATATGCACTATTCTAATATTATCACATATGTATTATTTGTACATTGATGATGTACATATAAATAGTTCTTAATAAGGATTAAATTAATTATTTAAAAAAGGGTTTTCATTTGAAAAATTCAAATACATAATTATAAACATTTCAAAATATAATTTAAACTTCTTTATATATAGCCTTAATTTTTTATTTAAATAATTTATAAATTAGTCTTTCAATTTTCATATAAACACTTTATATCGAAATTATAAGTCATTTTATATAATTTCGAAAGGCTTTTTAATATTATAAAATATTTATTTATTAAATGATTAATATAGACATAATTATTAATTATGAATAATTTATAATTATCTTTATTATAAGATTTTATAAATTAAAGAAATAAAAAACAAATTTTCCATATTTTAGAAAAATTTATAAATTATATAATTCAATTCAAATTTTAAAATTTGAAAAATCTAGATTTTATACATATAATATATTTGAGATATGTTATTTATTGTAATCATTTATTGATAATCTATGTGACTAAAATTATTTAAGCACTGTCAATATTGTTTTATGATTTATAATCCTTATTTTTTATTATAACATGTCATGATGACCTATGTAACATTAACTCCATGGTTCTCTGAATTGTTTCTTACAACTGGAATTGAAACGGTTTTCTTTATTGCATTAATTCTTTAGGGATGTTGTTTTTTATGATCGATATTGATATCCCAATGGTTATATGATACTCTTATTTCCATACAGTTTTTGGTTCAATCATATATTATGAGTCTTAAGATCATAAAATATGTTATTAAGAAACTGAAGAAATTTTATTCTGTCATTTTTTATAAAATGTTATATAGTATAACACAGTACCATCGTACCTTATGATAACAAATGTAAAATATTATTACACTACAAAATTCATCACATTTCATATGATAACAAATATAACTTTAAAATTACACCAAAATTCATAATTTTCAAACAAGAATTCATGATTTAAATAAAATTTCAGGTATCTAATATCATGGATGGATTTCTCAAGATAAAACTAAACATATTCAAGGTAGAATAAATAATAATAAACCACTGAACCAAGATCTACTAGGAATGAAACCAATTCCATGTATATGTAAAAATGATTATCCATTATGTACCATTCATAGAAGATCATTGGTTTTAATAGACTAAATCCTATATTTGATAGATATCCCTTAATTGTTTCCAACTAAATCCTCTATTTATAGTATATCCATGTAATGATCATAATCACCAACAAACCATAGCAAGATCCTCCCATATCCTTTGATGTGGGTGTATATTATTAGGAAAAGCGGTAGGTGTGAAGAAAGCACTGGGAAATCTATAGAATACCCGACAAGGGACACACCCCATTTCAAATGGATAGCCTTGTTTATATAGACCTCAGTACATTACCAATAAAACATGGAATTTACTTATAGGTTTCATAAAGCATGATTAATGCATTGATTATAAGATTATGCTTGAATTTAAATAAAACCAATGATTCTCACAAAAATTTAATATTATTAAACATCTAACATATTGATATCATGTTTGAGAAATTATTTAAATGTTTTTTTTGATGTCATAATACCTTTTATAATTAATAGATGTTAGTTTAAAAATATGTTTTGATACATGAAACGTGATAGAAATAAATTATATGAAACAGATAGCAGATAAAACTATAATATTATATCACCATATAATTGAAAATGATATACCAAATTTCTTGAAAAATTCCATTTGAAACTTATTTGTTGTACATATGACATACCCATATTGTCTGATATGATATATCCAAAAACGTAATATTAGTTTTTTAGATTTAAGGTATATATTTATATCATAAAACCTCCATAGAAATAGACCCTTAAAAATTCACATTAAAAGATTCAAAAAAAATTGATCCCATTGAAATAAATAAAAAAATGGGATAATATGAGGGAATGGAATAATAATCATCATTTATATATAATCTAAACAGGTCAATATGTTAAGAACATATAGTTTAAGACATTAAAATTTCATTTCAAAACCATAAAAAAAATGAAATCATCAATATAAATTCATTTGTTCTACATTCAATCTCATTTTCACATTTCAGGAAACATGTGTTATATAAAAATAAATTGAAAATAGTTTTTAAGCAAAGGGTCTGAACAAATTTCGAGTACTATAGATCTTCCAAGAAGATAAATGAATAGGGTATACATGGTTATTAATTTATTAAACTTTCTACATCTTTAACCTATTAAATGATATGGCATGTAATTAATAAGCCTTGTATAAGAACATTGTATACCCCTTCCAACTTAAATTTTGTATATCAAATAAATAGTCATTCTTAATTATGAATGACTAATTATAACAATTAATGTGTTATATAATATAATAAATAACATGATATTAATAAATTCATGAACATTGTTGCAATATGATATAAATCATATCCAAATACATACATGAAATAATAAATCAACTAATCCATAAATAAATTAAAATACAAAAACAAATTATAACATGAAGCGAGTCATGGTTCAGGTAATTGAAAATCATTTTATCAAGATACAATAGTAATTTTCTTACAAAATCCCACAAACAAAACATAATAAACAAATTATAGTTTACAAATGTTATTCCAAAAATGTAACTAAATGAGAATTGGGAAATAATTAGTCCCTACTAGATGTAAATAATGTGAATTATTATGTTTGGAATTGGTTATGACCAATAAAATCCCATTTCAATATAAAAAAGGAATTAGAAGATGAATATTTAACTATCTTAGATATGAAAATATAATTTCCATGATTGGAATTATTCTCCATATTCAAAACATATTTTACGTAAAGTATCTTCTTAAAAAAAAATGTTCAATTTAAAAAATAGGGTTTTACACATTAATAATTAAATAAATAAAGTAAATACATTTCAATTTCATTGTAAACTTTTACTTTAACATAACATAATAATGAAATGGGTTTAAAGAAGCTATGATTTTATAAATATTTAATTTCTAATATGAATCTAACATTGAAAAATTACCACTTTCAAAGAGTTTTATATAAATAAAATAAACTAAACCTCATGTCATTTAGTCTAGTTTATAAATATATATAAGTTAAAAAAATTATAAATGTTGAATAAAATAAAAAATATCTTTTATTTGGTCATACCCAATAATACCTTATCACTAATACAATTTCTTAACATAGTCTAAACATGGATAGTTGACATCTAACTCATCCAGGATGAAGTGTAATGAAATGATTTCTTTTATAAAACATGATAAAGGATCAAGAAATAGTCAAACCAAGGTATAAATATTATATAAAAAGTTAAATAATGAAATATTGATTCTATTTTACATTATGTATAAAAATTATTATAAATTTTTAGGATATGAACATTAACAACTCTTTTTTACCATTAATGCATTAGCATTATTCCTAATTCTGAGATTATACCCATGAAAAATGATACTATTTAAAAATAATAGGTCCATGCCATAGATGCATGGGATATGACATTCTAACATATGATCACATTATACATAGAATTTTCAAAAGGAATATAGAATTATCAAGAAATATAAACAATCCATTCATGGAATAAAAATTCATAAAAAATATTATAATTTAGAGATAAAATCATGAAAATATTTAACAATGAACGAACACATTTTTTTTAAAACATGTTGAAATTTATTTATTTCAAGTTAAGATAAATTAATAATAGTTTACCAAAACGAAAATTTAAAAATATTATAATTAATTTTAATAATTAAAAAATATTAATCAAAATAATAATATTTTTTGAAGTGAAATATTGTAATAATATTTAACACAATATATGAAAATAACATTTATAATCCATCCAATTATAATTCTGAAAAATATTGTTTTATTTTTATTACTCATTTGAAGAATAAGTGGAAATATTATCGCATGCATTACACAAGAGTTTACTATAAGGTTTTAGAAAAACCTACCATATTCATAGTGGACCATTACCATCTGAAAAAATATCAATGAAAATACTATAAAAAATTAAATAAAATTTCTATTACCAATGAATCAAAATTAAAAACATAATATAATAAATTTACTATTTGAATCATTGAAATCCACAAAAAACTGCATTAAAAATAAATGAAAAATATTTATAACCAAAATTAATAATTGAAAGACCTAATAGCCCATGAATTTAAATCCTTAAATAATGAAAAGAAAAGAATAAATGGACTGAGGAAAAATGACTCCCGTCTGATTCCCATTAAAGGAAAAAAGTTAAAACCCTTTGATTGAAGTGATTTCACTAGGTTATGGTGAAATAAAAACTGAAAATTCCCAATGAAGTAAAAAATGTGAATAAGGATATATAAGGGATGAAATGATACAAGGAAAATAATTACTAATTATTTGGTAGAAGATAAACACACGAACCCACTATTATTAATACCATAGGAAATATGAGAGAATAAAAGAAAGGAGTGCCCCTAGGATATTAATCTTTCATATAGAAAGAATGTGGCCTTATGGATCCCAAAAACATGGTAAAAATATTTAAAAGAAATAACATGAAGGCCATTTTTTAATGTTACATTCATCATGGGACTATCAGGTACCCACTAGAGGTACTAGTCTACCTGGTGGAACCCCCAAACTAGCCTCTATTTTCCTAGATGAACTCACTACTTGGTTCCCCCCATAGGGTATCAAGTGCCACCAAAATGTTTTGTGCTGATAAAAGTGACCATTCTATGGCTAGATACACTTCTAAATTCCCCTAGAAACATTATGTGTTGTAACCCAAACATGCAGTGCTAAATTTATTTTAGAGACATTATAAATAGTTTTACACTCAATTTAAAACTAAAATCCATAATTATTTATTTTATTAAGGTAGAAAACTACATCAAGAAAATATATTTATTACAAGATATCAATTTTAAATATAATTATCAATATTAAATATTATATAAAACAATAAGTCAATAAAAAAGAATAAAATAATCCACATCTCGATCTTCATTGAGGATCATTCAATGGATAATAACTTTTACAAGAATAAACAATTTAAATAATAAATTAAATGATTTTATAAATTTAATGAAATGCTGAGTTGACTGATTTGTGAGAAGTGTTTGAGGCTGCATATAAGAATTTAGTATGACCACTATATGTACAATCCTTGGGCTTATATTGATATTTGTCTTATATTCATATTGACATTATATGGCTGATGATACCATCACTAGAAAAAAATAATTTATATGATAAATTCAAAGTAGTATTTTATTAAAACGTGACCACAAAAAATACTCATTGAATTGGTGTCTATAAATAGAAGTAACTACATTGTAAAATAAATATAGAATGGATTAGAAATTACATAAACTAGTAGTAGTTTTCCATATGAGGGTCATTTTTCAAAGCACGCAAATGATGTTAAATTACATTGGTGTTCCTTAGACCAAGCATAAGTAAAATGACCTGAACCGTCTTTGAAGTTGGTCATAGTTTAAAATTTATATTCTTAATAATAAAAGTATATGTGGAAACCAGGGTTGAACCCACATAGAAGGAAAATTTGACCACTAATCTTCTAAAAAACAACAAAATACCCCACTTATTTCAGCCGTAGAGTAGATTTTTTTATTTTTTTACTTTTTATATATTTTTTTAATTTTTATTAAGCAATAGAGTGACAGAACATTCCAAAACATGTATAAAAACTAAATTGAATCTAGTAATAGTTGAAAACAAAGAGACACAAATATGTAATACACTGATAAATGAACAATCTAATAAAACGCTCGGAGAAAAATCATCATTATATTGGTTCTAAAGGTATTCTGATTAACTTAATGGTTGTTGTAGAGTACCACCTTATAAATAATGACTCACCCCCCTCACCAAGAGTTAAGTCACACAAGCCAATCAATTTAAGTGTTCGCCACTCCAAAATTAATCAACTATGAACCATTTAAAAAATGACAACAAGATGAAATCACCATATGTCTTAAAGTCATTCGAATTTAATATCTTTTGAAAAGTGTTTCCACGCTCAATATTTCTAACTAACCATGAAATTTTGAGATTATGTTCTTGTGGTACAAGCAACTGAAAAAATTCAGTATTGATCTCGTCAATGGTTTCTGAATTCATTGAAATTATAAAGTGAAAAAGAAAATTAAATGATAACTAGTAGAACTTCAATTTATCCTCGAACTATATGATTTAGCTAGGAATTATCTCTATTATCAACACAACCACTAAAAACATACTAAAATAGAGTACCAATTCTAGATTTAAGATGGAAGATAAACTCTCGAGATGATGCTCTGCTCCTAAACTCCTCTAGCTCCACGAAGTTATACCAGAGTTTCCCTCTGCACTACATCTACTCAGAATTAGATCCTTGAATGTGTTGAATGAATGTCGCTCTTGTTGCTTGCTCTGTTTTTGTATCCTCTGCCATCTGCTGCTCATCACCGCCACTCTTCACCGACTTGAGGTGTCTATCATGTGTTCACCAAACATGTGTGTTTTTTGTGACAACCACATCAAATTAGTTTTTCTCACATAACTATCTATGAGTGAGTTAGTTAAGTGAATCTGGATGTATTCACATCTCTCTAATGAACCTACATAGTTAGAATAAAAAATAAATAAATACATGAATCAAAATTTGAATAAATAATTTTTTCAATAAAGAATGCATAAATGTTATTGAATTTGAATTAAAAATATATAAGTTATTAATTTATATGTTAACTTAATTTATTTTTTGTTGTTCCAAGTTATTAATTATATTTTTTTAATTTTGAAGGTGATTAATTAAAAATTATATTATATTAAAATTTTAGAATTTATTCAATTATTAAAGTTTAGTTTTTGAATATTTATGTTTTTCAGATTATAATTTAATTTTGTCACAATAATTATAAAATTATAGAAATTTATTATAATTTATAATTCTTTTATTCGTAAAGAAGTTAATTTATAATTATTATATACATTAAAGTATTTCATTTTAATTTTAAATATTGTTAATACGTTAAACATTGGAATTTATTCAATTAATTAGTTACTTATTTATTATATTATTATTTATTTTTTGGCATTATTCATACTTTATTTATTTATTATATTTATTATTATTATTTTATTTTAGTTTAATGTATGTTTCTTTATAAAAAAATCAATTCACCCCCCAATCATGTAGAAAAACAGAGTAGAAAAGTCTTTTAAAATTAATTTAATAATTTAACAATTTTGTTTTGTTAATGTTTTATTATTATAATTTAATATTATTAATTTTTTATTTATTATTTTTTTCATCTCTTTCTTGTTTCTCCCCCCCCCAAATCTTGGTGCATAGAACCAGGGGAGGAGGGTTTATCAGTTCCTTCTCAAAGAATACCACAGCGGCAGTGCTCCTTTGCTCTAGTGGTATCGGCGGATCCATCCTTTTCCCTCCATTTGTTGTGGTGCATCAACTATCAATAGTGGCGCAACAATAGGTCACAACGATTTGCCGATGACTCTTCCTCAACAATGCAGCAAGGGAGGCGAATTCTCAACCTCTCCCTTAAATTCCAACAACAATAACGACCCAGATTACAATGGCGTAAAGGTTTTTTTCCAGCATAGCAGTAGCGCGATGATGCATGAAAGGGCGGAAAAATCCTTAACTATGAAGGGGCTTTGAACCGGTGATGATCTTTTCTTCGAGGGAGTTCATGCTGGTCGGGTACTCCTCGGCTTGAGCTACAGGTTGTGGTGCAGTATCTACAGCGCACAACATCAGAACATGATCTCTCCTAATCCTTCCATTGTGGCTCATGGTTCAGGAACTATTGAAGGATTTCACCGATTCTAAATTGAAAATCGGGTTTGTGGTCTGTATATTTGATCTGTTGTATTTGATTCTATCTCTTGTGTGGAGAATAAGTTGTTTTGGGTCATGAGTAGAAGCAGGGGAGCAGCAGTGTTAGTGCTTGAGGCTGTGAAGAAACTCTAGTAGATGTGTGGAAGAAACCGTGAAGTAATGATGGAGGTGGGGAAAAGGAAGGGAAATGAGGTTGTGATAGATGGGTGAAAATGGTGAGGTTCAAGAGATATAGAAGGGGATTGGATCAGTCTAAGACACCTAACAATAAGATAAAAAAAATAAACAATCAATGAAGAGGAAAAACCAACGGTGACGTACAGTGGAGAGCGCAGGGTCACCGATGGCTTACAGATAAGGTCACTGATAGTTAAAAAAAGGGTGGGTCACTGTTAGATTAAAAACATATGAGGAGAAGCATAAGGTCACCATTGGGAATTAAAAATAAGGTTCACCGATGCATAAATAGGGTCACCGATAATTTATAATATAGAGGTTACCGATATAAAAATTAAAGAGTAAATGATTCACCAGTAGCTTCCAAAAACTAAGGCTACTGGTAGAAAAAATAAGGGTCACCAGTGGCTTTAAAATAAAAATCTCACCATCATGCAACAACAATAAAAGGGTCACAAGTACCAATAAGGTCAACGATGTAGATAAATTAGAAGATTACCAGTGCGTAAATAAAAAGGGCTACTAACTGATAGAACATATAAAGGGTTATCGATGCACTACACTGGTAACCTAAAGAAATAAAAGTAATAGTGAATTTCAAAAAGTAAAACTGTGTAAATTGAATTTAAAATAAAAACTTAAGTAGTTAAAAACAAATATTGAAAATAATTTCCCATTTAAAAAAATAAAATCAAAAATAAAATGATTGAAAATTAAAGGTAGGCTAAACCACATGAATTTAAAACAAGATTATTATTAAACTTAAACTTCAATGTTATACTTTATGTTTTTAATTAATAATAGTTATATTAAAAACTAGATTAATATTAAACTAGGTTGATAAAAGACTAAAATTAAAAGTTTTTAAAGGGTCTATAATGAGTGGAAAAGGATCGCATCAGTGACCTAAATAAGTCACTGATACGATCATATCTTCCTCACTAGAAGACTAAACACAAAATTCAATGAATTAAAAATCTTATTGAATACAGAGGATCGAATAATTAATTTTTTAGAAATCTAAATTAACTAATTAAACAACTATTTAAATTATTAAATTTAAAATAGAACTTTTTTATTTAATTAAAACTAAAATCCTTATCTTAATTTATAAGCTGGATGGTTAAACACATTAATTAATGAAATTAATAAATTTAAATGAAACTGAATTAAAGGATAAAATATTAAAATAAATACTATGATAATTTACACAAATAAGGATATTATATTATTATTTATTATTAAATTTAAATTATTAAAAGGTGAGGAGATTATAATCAACACAAATAATAAACCAAAAAATAAATTAGATGAGAAAAGTAAAAATAAAATAATTATTTTAAAGACTAGAATTACATAATTAAATATAAAAAATGATTAATTAACAAATTTAATTATAAAAGTACTGAAGTACAATTTTTAATAAAAACTGCTTAAATAATTTATTAAATCATTAAAGATTAAGTAAAATGATGTGAAAAAAAATGTTAAAATAGAGCCACATAAAATTCCACCAAACTTAAGAATTGTTTTCCCTGAAACAATTTCATGTTTTATTATTATTGAGAAATATAAAAACTTTTTATTATATTGTTCAAAATGTAACATGTCCAGAACATTCAACAAAGGACTTCAAGACTGTCATTAGACTTAAAAAAATGAAATTTTCAAATTAAGTCTTACCTTAACAAACTCCCAAGTGTAATTAAGACAACAATGAATCATATATCAAAGAAGATGCCATGTCTCATATGTGAACCTACTTAAGGATTTATTTCAATCCAGAATCAAGTTCTTAATCCAAAAATAACAAGAGGTAATGCATCAATGGAAGTAAGACCTTAACAAAGGAACTTTGTACTTTGTTTTTTCACCTAGGTTCCAAAATTATTATTTTTTCTAATAGCCTTATTGATACAACCTGAATGATCTCCATATAAACCAATTGTCCACTTCTTCATTTGGCATTCATCATTCTTCTCACCTTAATGAACTCATTTTTGACCCTAGAAAATTTATTTAATTTTTCCCAAGCACTGTATCATGTGATAATCATTGTTCAATACACATATTCAAAGAGTAGAGAGAGATTATAGTAAACAAAAATTCACCCAACATCTAGGGTCTCAAAGACTCACCATGGGATCCCAAATTCCCAAATTACACCAGTTTCAAGAGATTTTTAATAAAACCATTTCCGTTGTCCCATTAAGATGATTATTGTTAATAACTAAAAGATTAATAGGTCCCCCCAAGAGTAATTCAAACTTCCATTTCCAAGGAAATGATCATAACTCCACAAACATGTAACCCAAAATCAATTTTCAATGATAATCCCTAAACCAAGATATCCATTAAATTGATAAGTAAATATCACTCAAAAATCATCCATTATCAGTAATTTCAGACTCAATGCACAACATAACTACGAATGAAATAATGTATATATTCAAGAACAATTTGAAAAGCAACGCAAATCCAAAAATTATGCATGAATTTTGAAAAACAATTTAACCATTTCTAACAAAAGGTTTGAAGTTGCAGTGGGAATTGATGAGCTCTCAATTAAGCATAGTTTAACATAGTCAAGATTGACCCCCTCCCCCAAACTTAAAACCCAACTTTGTCCCCAAAGTTGATTTCTAAATATAGAAAAAGAACAATTTGAAATTTAAAGTTTCAAAACGTATTTTCAATTATGTAGATTTATGACATGTAAAAAGGTTCTCTTTAAAGTTAAAAAATATTATTTACTACAAAATTTAATTTTAAAACAGGATTACAAGTATGTACATGAATTAACATTTAAGGCCAGTGACATAGATTTTCATTAATTTACAAACATGGTATGAAATTTGTAATTGAATAGTGAACTAGGTGTAAGAATGTTATCATATTGAGTTCAATAATGTGTTCAATTGAGTAGAAAATAGAATGCTAAAACACCCCAACCTAAAGAAGATTCAATACAAAATTTCTCAGCCTACATGTACCCCCTAACAACACTTAATTTCATAATGTTAATGGTACTAATATATCAATGAATACAAATTTTGAACAAGGAGGAATATGCAGAATTATTATTTACACAGTGACATACAAAAAAGTTTCATTCCAATACAAGAATAATTTTAAACATATGCAGAAACATATAAAATAGAATTTTCATGCAAGACAAGAAGTAAATTTTTTTTAAGATTCAAGAAGTAGAAAAATGAAATAGAATATAACAGTAAGGTACTTACCTAACTTAAATACATTTCCATTAATCCTTCAGCATGGGAATACCACTCCTTATATGAAAAAATAGCAGCTTCATGATAACTGTGAAATAGAACAAAGAGACCAAGAGCAAGCAATAACAAGGACTTATAAAAAACAAAGCATTGAAGTAGTACCTTATTCAAAGGTAAAAATGAAACATAACAATGATTAAAAGAACCATGGGTTGCCTCCCATACATCAATACGTTTTATAGTATTAGGCAAGACTTTATTCAAGACTGGTTTTTAAGTATAGTGAAGGTAGTCAAGCTCTTTGGTTGTCCCTCCAAATAAAGTTTCACTCTCTTCAAATTAACTAACATGGGTTTTCTCTCTTTGCCTACAATTTCAACAGCTCCATTCTTAATCACTATCACTATAGTAAATGGTCTAGACAACTTGGAAATATGTTTTCCAGGAAAGAGTTTGAGTCTAGAGTTAAAGATAAGGACCTTCTGTCCAGGTATGAATTCCATGTTTTGAATGATAAAATCATGAAATATTTTAGTCCTCTCTTTATATATCCTTGAATTATAATAACTCTCTCTCCTAATCTCATTAAGATCACTCAGCTCAAGTAATCTTCCCTCAATATCACTCTTGAAGTCAAAGTTTAGAACCTTAACTGTCCAATAAGACTTGTGTTGAAACTCCACAGGTAAATGATAACATTTCCCAAAAAACATCAAATAAAGATACATACCAATTGGTGTCTTGAAAGCAGTTCTATATGCCCATTTATCTTTATCCAATTTAAGGGACCAATATTTCCAAGAGGTTGACACAGTTTTCTCAACTATTTATTTTAGTTCCTTGTTTCAAATTTCCACTTGTCTAATGAACTATAGATGATAAGGAGTTCCAGTTTTATGAACACAACCATATTTCTCTATCAACGCTCTAAATTTAGAGTTCTTAAAGTGTGTTCCATTATCAGTGATAAAATCTTTGGGAACTCTAAATCTTGTAATGATGTTATTTTTGAAAAAATTTATTACTGAATTGGCTTGATTATTGGGTAGTGCCACTACCTCATCCCATTTTGATAAATTTCATTCCCTTGAAATTTTATTACTTTTTGGGGTAACTCTTTCTTCCTACCAACGTTACCTGACATCTGACACCTTATCACAACTAACTACAAATATCCTAGTATCCTTAAAAAGAGTAGGGCAATAGAAACCATATTGCTAAACTTTTGGAGCAGTCCTCTCACCACCATGGTGACCTCCCCAAGGTGAGGAGTGACAACTCTCTAAAACAGGAAACATCTCTTCCTTAGGCACACACCTTCTATGAATACCATCAGCACATCTCCTAAACAGTAGGGGATCATCTAAAAGGTTGTATTTAAGCCTAGAAAAGAATTTCATTTTTTGATTATTGGACACATTTTTGTGAAATACACCTGCTTCCAGGAAGTTAGAAAAATTTACAAACCAAGAAAATTCCATGATCGACGCAGAAAGTAGCTTCTCATCAAGAAAGGAAGAGTTTACCTCCATAGGATCCTACAATTGAGTAAGAAGAAGCCTAGATAACTTGTCAAAAACTAAACTTTTAGCTCCCTTCTTATCCCTAATCACAATATCAAACTGTTGGAGGAACATAATCCATCTAATCATCTAGGGATTAGTTTTTTTCATAGAAAACAAGTACTTTATGGAAGAATGATCAGTGAGAATGATAACTTTTGAACTTAACAAATTCTGTCTAAACTTCTCTAGAGAAAAACAAAAGCTAGTAATTCTTTTTCAGTGGTGGTATAATTCTTTTGGGCCTCATCTAGCCGTCTACTAGCATAATACACTACATGAAAATTCTTATCTTCCCTTTGTCCAAGGAAAACACCTACATCCATGTCACTAGCATCACACATAAGTTCAAAAGGATGTTTCCAGTCAGGTGTAGTGATAACAGGTGATGTGGTGAGTTTCTCTCTAAGTAGATTAAACGATCTCAAACATTTTTCATCAAAATTGAAAGGTGCATCCTTGAACAGCAAGGAACACAAGGGCTTAGTAATTTTGGAAAAGTCTTTTATGAATATCCGGCAGAAACTGGCAAGCCCTAGGAAACTTCTAACTCCTTTAACAATTACAGGAGGTGGGATTTTTTGAATGACATCAATCTTAGAAGTATAAAATTCCAAACCACTTTTGGAAACCTTATGAACAAGAACTATACCTTATTTAACAATGAATTGACACTTCTCCCAATTAAGAACAAGGTTGGTTACAATTCATCTTTTTAAGACTAACTCTAGATTTCAATGACTAGTATCAAAAGTACTACTGACAATGGATAAATCATCCATGAAAACCTCAAAGATTATCTCAATAATATCTGAAAAGATAGCGCTCATACACCTTTGAAAGGTGGTTGGAGCTCCATACAATCCAAAGGGAATCCGCCTATAAGAAAATTTACCAAAGGGTCATGTGAAAGTGGCCTTTTCCTGATCCTCTGGAGCAACAAGAATCTGGTTGTAATCGGAATACCCATCTAGGAAACAGAAAAATTCATTTCCAGTAAGCCTATGAAGAATTTGATCTAAGAAGGGCATTGGAAAATGATCCTTCCTAGTGGATGTGTTAAGCTTCCTATAATCAATATAGACTCTCCATTTTATATATTTAATAACATGGATTTCTTCATTTTTTCATTTTTTACTACAGTGAAACACCCATTCTTAGGAACAACCTGAATAGGGCTGACCCAAGCACTATAAAAAATGGGATATATCATTACAGTGTCTAAAAAAATAATCACTTCCTCTCTCACAAATTCTTTCATGTTAGGATTCAATCTTCTTTGACACTATATCCTAAACTTATGGTTAGGCTACATATGTATTTTATGCATAAAAAATGAGGGACTAATACCCTTGAAATCAGCTATGGTTTAGCCTCTAGAAGATTCAAATTTCTTCAACACACTCAACAATATGTCTTCTTGGTTTTCATTATGTTCGGTAGAAATTATGATAGGAAAAGTGCAATTCTCACCTAGGAATGAATATTTTAAATGAGCAGGGATTGGTTTTAGTTCAAGAGTGGGTGGTTCTATACTATAAGGAAGACTCTTAGGTCTAGGAGGTCCAATATATTTCATATATAACTTATAAAGAGTATTTAAATATGAACGATTTTCAATTTTAGACACAGATTCAGAAATAATAGTGTTGTTGGCCAAAGTGGGAAACATACTGTCCAATCATTCTATATTACAGTTTAACAAGTTTATCAAAGTAGAAACATCAATTTGTGTCAAAATATCTCCCTAAATATCATCAAAGTGTTCATAAAGGTAAGTGTTTGAAGAAACACCCTTATATTCACTCAAAAAGATCCAATGTTTTGAAACAGAGGACTCTTCTATAGCAGAAACAGGACAGTTGTCCAATCTGGGAAAATTTTCAGGATTTGGTGTTTGAGCATAATTTTCAACTTCTAAGACAGATTCAATAGGATTTTCAGTTTCTCAATTATTTTCTTCAGTAGAGGATTGTTTTTCAGATTCTTTAATGTGTCCAAGTTGATTTTTATAAGAACTTTCATCTTCAAGGAACTCAATTTTTGAACAGTTTTCAGAATAAGTTGGTCCTTTAATGTTCTTAAACACATTAAACTCTTCTTCTTGTTCTCCAATTTTGAAAATAAGTTTACCCTTTGACAAATCAATAATGACACCACCAGTGGCCAAGAAGGGCCAACCCAAGATGATGGGGAACTCTTGATCGCACTCCTTATCTAGGACTAAACCGTATGAAGGCAAAAATTACTTCCCTACCCCAACTAGCAAGTCATATACCCTACCAACAAGATGATTGAAAGATCTATCAACCAACTGTAATATGACTGTGGTGGGTTGAAGGTCATCCAACCTCAACTGTCGAAACAGAGAGTAAGGGAGAAGGTTAATTCTGGAACCTAGATCACGCAAATAGTTTGGCTAATCATAAATTCCTAGTGTGAAATCTATGAAAAATCTACCTGGGTCTTTCAGTTTAGGTGAGATTTTCTATTGAAGCAAAACACTAAACTCTTCAGTGAGGCTGTAAGTATAAAATTTCTCCAAATTATATTTGTTTGAAACAATTTTTAAGAGATTTCATGTAATATGGGATTTTAAATAAGGCATGAATGAATGGAATGTTGACTTGTAGATTGTAAAATACACCATGGAACTGAAGAAGTTTAGACCTGATGTTTCTTTGTGGTTTTGGCTTCCCAGGGAAAGAGATGGGTGGGGATTTTCTTTAAGGATAGTAGGTATATCCCGCACCTCTTCATCAAATATTTCTTTACCTTTACTCTTTTGATTTTTAGACGAGTTTCCAACTTTAGTTTTAGATGATAAATTCAATTTTTGATCATTTTCATGTCTTTTTTGTGAATTTACAGCATGTGAATAAAGTAGATTTTTATTACCAAATTGAAGAAGATTTTTATTTTGGGCCTTTTCATGGTATTTTTAGCAAATGTTTGAGTATTAAGCGTACTTATTATGATAACAACCATCATATTATCTATAGGGATAAGATCAGTGGTACTTGGAAGTCTACCTTCTTTCCTAAATGAAAAATCTCTTCCATTTGTCCAAGTTGTGTTTCCATGTTTTTCATTCTAACATCAGTTTTTATTTTATCTGACTCGTATTGATTTTGATGTTTGGTTTGCTGATTCATATATCTTTCTTCTTGAGAGTTAATTTTCTTAAAGATTATATCAAACCTATAAGACATATGATTATCATTTTTTTCTTGTGCATTAGAAGACTCACCCCTTTATTGATTTATAAAATTTGTTCTTGGTTTGTTAGAGTACTTTGGGGCAGTGGATTGTTTAATTAGACAGTGATATTTCCATGAAAAGCTGGCGTAGTTCCTGTAGCCTTGGTTCTAATTATTTAAAAATGGATCTTTTTTAAGAGGCATCCAAGGACCATAGTTATCAATGTGTGAGTTCTCTTGTTGTTCGGATGGCATATCAAAATTAGGACATAAGTTTTTTGTATGCACAAACATACCACACTAGACACAATGTTCCCCTAAAGATTTATTGGTGTTTTGACATCCAAGTTAATTAATAGTTTTTTTTATTATGGTTCGTTAAATATTGAGATTGGTTGGTGATTTCAGTAAGTTGGGCTTGAGTTTCATTCATTGAACAAATGTTTGAATTAACATTTCTATTGACTCATTTCATTCTTGAATTTTTATGTTGTGAATTCAGTGAAATATTGTTAAATATTTGACTGAGTTCTTCATCTGTCTTATAATTATAATTTCCCCCAGTGGCTTGATCAACTAGATTCGGTCCAAAGGATGACAACCCTTCATAGATGGTGTCCATAAGAAGGTGAGATGGGAAATGATGATGGGGATACTTCCTAAGAAGATCCCTAAATCTATCCTAGACTTCAAGAAAAGATTCTCCATCCTTTTGATAAAAAGTAGTTATGTCTGTTCTCAGTTCACCTTTAAGTCTTTGGGGATAAGATTTCATAATAAAAGAGTTGTACACATGATCCCAGTTTTCAAAGATGTTCTCATATTTACTCAGAAACCAATTCCTAGAAATACCTTTAAGGAAAAATGGAAAGAATATCATTCTAATTATTTTTCTGTGAGTCATAGAAGATTTAGTTTTTTCATAGTATTATAGAAATCTCTAATGAAGGATAAAGAGTCCTCGTTAGACAATCCATTAAATGCAGGAAGTAGTGAAATGTGTGACTATTCATGTTCATTATTTCTGGATCTAGGACTATGTCTAATGGAATATGGATTAATTGAAACTTAAGGGAGTGGTAATTTCCTCATCCTAGGCCTTTCAGCTTCATCTAAGAGTTCTGGGTGATTATTTCGAAATTTGTTAGGTGGAGGAACTCTCTCATCAAGATTATCCATTTCAAATTTGTTTTTCTTTATTAGAGCTATTAAATATTTATCTAATTTAGGGTTCAGGGGATCTAATCTTACACAATAAGTTCTTGTTCTCATGAAAAAAGCAACAGATAATATTCTGTAGTAAAGAAAATAGTAAAAGTTCAGTAAGGAATGAAACAGATTTTTACAGATTTTTACAGATTTCAAATTTTTATTTTTTTAGATTTTTTAATATATGTGATTTTTTTTATGTTTTTTTAGAAAAACAATTTCTCGTGCCTTCCCCAGCAATGACGCCAATAATATGACATGAACCATCTTTGATGACAATCAATGATTAAAATTTATATTCCTACCAACTACAGTATATGTGGCAATCAGGGTCAAACCCACAGAAAATGCAAATTTGACCACTAATCTTCTAAAAAACTACAAAAGACCCCACTATTTTCAGAAGCAGAGTAGATTTTCTATTTTTTTACTTTATATTTTTTTTTAATTTTTATTAATCAGTAGAGTGACATAACATTCCAATATATGTATAAAATCTAAATTTAAGCTAGGAACAACTGAAAACAAAGAGACACAAAGATGTAATACACTAATAAATAGACAATGTAATAAAACACTCAGAGAAAAATATCCATTATACTGGTTCTAAAGGTATTATGATTCACTTAAATGTTGTTGTATAGTAGCACATTAAAAAGAATGGATCACCTCCCTCACCAAGATTTAAGTCACACAAGCCAATCAATTTAAGAGTTTGCAACTCCAAAATTAATTAAATGTGAACCATTTGAAAAATGACAATAAGACGAAATCATATTAAGTCTTAATGCTTTTTGAATTTATTATCTTTTGAAAACTGTTTCCACAATCAATCTCACCAATTGACTGTGAAATTTTGAGATTAAGTTCTAGTGGCACAAGAAACTTAATGAATTCGGTATTTATCTCGCTGATCGTTACTGAATTCATTTAAATGATAAAGTGATAAAGAAAATTAAAGGATAACCAATAGATCTTCAATTTATCCTTGAACTATATGATTTATCTAGACATTATCTCTATTAGCAACACAACAACTAAAAACATACTAAAATAGAGTAGTAATACTAGATTTAAGATGGATGATAAACTCCTGAGATGATGCTTAGCTCCATAATTCCTCCAGCTCCAAGAAGTTGTACAAGAGTCGCCTTCTACACTCTCTCTACTTGGAATTGGATCCTTGAATGTGTTGAATGAATGTCTCTCTTACTTCTTGCTTTGTTTTTGTATCCTCCTTCATCTGCTTCTCATCACCGCCACCCTTCACCGACTTGAGGGGTCCATCATATGTACACCGCACACGTGCGTTTTTGTGTGACTAACATGTCACACTAGTTTCTCTCACGTAAGTAACTCCGACGAAGTTAGTTTGGTGAATATGGATGTATCCACATCTCTCAAATGAACCTAAATAGTTAGAACAAAAATATAAATAAATTAATCGACATTTAAATAAATAAAGGTTCCAATAAAATATGCATAAATGATATTAAATATAAATTAATAATTAATAATTATTAATTTATTTGTAAAATTAATTTATTTACTCTTGTTCCAAGTTATTATTTATATTTATTTAATTTTCAAGGTGATTAATTAAAATTTAGATTAAATTAAAAGATTAGAATTCATTAAATTATTAGAGTTTAGCTTTTGAATATTTAAGTAATTTTGATTATTATTTAAGTTTGTCATAATAATTATAAAATTATATAAATTTATTATAATTTGTTAATATTTTATTCGTAAAGAAGTTAATTTATAGTTATTATATACATTAAAGTATTTCATTTTAATTTTATAATGTCTTAATAAGTTAAAGATTGGAATTTATTCAATTAATTAGTTATTTAATTATTCTATTATTATTAATTCGTTTGTATTATTCATGCTATATTTATTTATTATTATTTTAGTTTAGTTTAATGTTAGTTTATTTATATAAAAATCAAATCATCCCCCCAATCACACAGAAAAAGGGAGGAGAAAAGTCTTTTAAAATTAATTTAATAATTTTATTGTTTTGTTTTGTTAATGTTTTATTATTATAATTTAATATTATTATATTTTTATTTATTATTTTTTTAATCTATTTCTTGTTTCTGCCCACCAAATCTTGCCATAAAGAACCAGGGGAGGAGGGTTTCTTGACTCCTTCTCTAGAAAAACCATAGTGGCAACGCCCCTCAGCTCGAACAGTAATGGAAGACTCATCCTTCTCCCTCCATCTGTAGCAGTGCAACAACTCTCAATAGCGGTGAAACACAAGGTCACAACGATTTGGTGTCGATTCTTCCTCAGCAGTGCAGTAAGGGATTCAACGTCTTGACATCTCCCTCGGATTCTCATAGTGACATCCGCCCAGATTACACTGGTGCAAAGGTTTTTTTAGCCTAGCAGTAGGGTGACGATGTTTGAACTAGCAGAAAACTCCTCAACGACATATAAGCTTCGAACCAGTGATGATCTCCTATTCACAGTGATTTGTGCTAGTCGGGTCCTCCTCGGCTTGATCTATAGGTTGTGGAATAACATCTACAATGCACAAAATGAGAACACAATCCCTCATAATCCTTCCATGATGGATCATGGTGTAGGAACTATTGATGGATTTCACCAGTTCTTAATTGAAAATTTGGTTTGTGGTGTATATATTTGATTTATTGTGTTTGATTCTATTTATTGTGTGGAGAATAAGTTGTTGTGGTTCATGCGTAGAAGCAGGGGATAAGTGGTGTTAGTGATTGAGGCTGTGAAGAATCTCTAGCAGTGATGTGGAAGAAACCATGAAGTATGGATGGAGGTGAATAAAAGGCAGGGAAATGAGGTCATGATAGATGGGTGCAAATGGTGAGGCACAGGAGATAAAGAAGGGGAGTGGATCGGTCAAAGACACCTAACAGTGAGATGAAAAAAAATAAACTATCAGTGAGGAGGAAAAACCAATGGTGAGGTGCAGGGGAGAGTGCATGGTCACCAATGGATTATAGATAAGGTTACCAATAGTTACAAAAAAGAGTTGGTCACCATTAGTTTAAAAACAGATGATGAGTAGCATAAGGTCACCGTTGATAATTAAAAATTAGGTTCACCGATGCATAAATAGGGTCAATGAGAATTTAAAATATTGAAGTTAACGATTTAAAAATTTAAGAGTAAACAATTCACAAGTAGATTCCAAAATCCAAGGCTACTAATAGACAAAAATAAGGGTCACTGGTGGCTTTAAAATCAAAATCTCACCATCACACAACAAAAATAAAAGGGTCACTAGTACCGATAAGGTCATTGTTTCATGTAAATTAAATGATTACCTGTTCATAAACAAAAAGGGCTATCGACCAATAGAACACATAAAGGGTTACCGATGCACTACATCGGTAACCTAAAAAAATAAAACTAATAGTGAATTACAAAAAATAAAACTATGTTAAATGAATTTAAAATCAAAACATAAGTAGTTAAATACAATGGTTGAAAATAATTACCTGGTTAAAAACATAAATCAAAAATAAAAATATTGAAAATTGAAGGTAGGATAAAAAAATAAATTTAAAACAAGATTACTATTAAAATTAAAATTTAATATTATAATTAATGTTTTTAATTGTTAACACTTAAATTTAAAACTGCTTTAATGTTAAATTAGGTTGAAAAAAGTCTAAAATGAGAAGTTATTAAAGTGTCTATAATGAGTGGAAAAGGATCAAATTAGTGATCTAAATAAGTCAATAATACAATCATATCTGCCTCACTGGTAGACTAAACACAAAAGTTAATGAATAAATAATATTACTATATACATAGGATTGAATAATTAATGTTTTAAAACTGAAAATTATCTAATTAAACAACTATTTTAATTCTTAATGTTAAAAAGAGAACTTTTTTATTTAATTAAAATTCAAATTCTTATCTTAATTTATAAGCAGGATGGTTAAACACATTAATTAATGAAATTAATAAATTTAAATTAAACTAAATTAAAGGATAAAATATTATAATAAAGACTATGCTAATTTACACAAAAAAATATTAAATTATTATTTATTATTAAAGTCAAATTATTAAAAGGTGAGCATATTAGAATTAACCCAACTAATAAAAAAATCAATTAGATGAGAAAAGTAATAATAAAATAATTATTTTAAAGACTATAGATACATAATTAAATATAAAAAATGATTAATTAACAAATTTAATTATAAAAATACAAAAGTACATTTATTTAATAAAATTTTCTTAAATAATTAATTAAATCATTAAATATTAAGAAAAAAGATGAGACAAAATAATGTAAAAATAGAGCCATATCACTAAACATTATCAAGTACAACCTGATTGAATGCATCTTTGGGAGAAGTTCAATCTCATGGAAATCAATATGAGATATATGTTTGCTAAATCACCATCTGCGACAACCACCACTGATTATCGTACCGTTGGGCCTTATTTATATGTTCTGACAGTTGTTTTAAGCAGAATATAGGTTTATATTAACATTTAATAATTAATTTAATAAATGGTAGAATGAACATATATAGTTTTTAATTTGTTTTTAAAATTTTATACATTTCAAATTATTCTAAATTTAATTTTAAATAAAAAATATAATTAATTATTAAATTATTTTTATAAAAAAATATTTCTAATATTAAATTACTTATTATTCAACAAATAATAAAAATTAAGGAATTGTGAATAAAATCATTTAATGTTTAAATATATCATTTCCAAGAATTTCTTTGTTCTTTGTAATGTATCTCTATCTTATTAAATTAAATTAATAGCTAAAAAAGATTGATTATTTTTTTAAATTTGTTGAAATTATATATAAACAATAGGCTACAAATTAAATGTATATTTATTTTACACAAGTAATTAGAATAAATTATTTTCATTCTTTAAAATATATTTTCTTAAAATTTTATTTTTAATTTTTATGTGATATTATATTAAAACTATTTTTTTCAAATTTAAATATTAAACAGAATTAAATTTATTTAATATTTTTAGTCAGATTTCTCATATTATTTAATAAGTTTAACTTCATATTTAGTTATAATTATAATCTGTGGAGGTAAGAATTAAGGTACCACTGTAATGGAAAAATGTAGTGAAAAGGTTAAATTAAGGGGTAAATTCTTTCATATCATAAAATTTTATCTCAAAGTGTATATATGATGAATGTATTTACACATACTTATACCATATCCATTATTTGAAGAAAATTCATCCACTTTCTCAGAGAAATGACAATCCAAATTCATTAAGGAATAAGTAATTGTGAAAATGCGACTTAGGTTCAACTATAAAATTATCACTCATCTGTCTACATTAGATCAATCCATTACTTATATTTCCTTTTTAATACATATATATATATATATATATTCACTCCATAATTATCCAAATTAATGTTTGGTAAATTCTATTTGTAATAATAAGTCTCAAATTATTCATGTCAAAGAGGATCTCTAAGAGAAGGTTTAAGCCTTTGATGTATGTGTTATCTTCTCTCTAAAATTTTTTTCCAATACCATTTAATAAAATTAATTCTATTTTTTCAATTTAATAGAATTATTTATAATACATTATTATTAAAAAATGGTGATATTATCTATATATATATAATAACATGTTTTTATTCATTCATTCCTTATAGAATGTCCTTGTTTGAGTCAGTTTTATTTCCAACTTGAATGATTTAATATTTATATCATGAAACATTAAGAATAATTATATAATAATAATATGAAATAAATATTCTAAATTTAAGTTATTATAATAATTAATTAATGTTAATACATATATAACAATATTATTTAACAAAATTAGTTCTTTTATAATCAATTGGGATTAAATAAAGGTTGTATTAACTGCTCTTTAGAAAATATTACAATAACATTGAGAAAATGGACATTAGACTTCATATTTATATTAAAAACAAATTTATAACATAAATTTATTTTATTTAGGTGGTATTGATCAATTAATAGAACTGATATACATATTCTAATATAGAACAAACGAAACAATTAACACCTAAATATTATGTTTTAAAAAATGAATAATTAGGGGTAATAGGTAAGTATAAATGAGTATTATATAGTAATATTAATTTAAATATTTTGTTATATAATATATTAAGAAAATATAAATTTAATATATAGAAGTTTATATCATCTTCGAACAAGTAAAACCCCATTTAAATGTTTTTTCAACATAATGTCCTTTCACTGTGTAATAATATTTTGTTGGAACATAATTATTTTTAGTAGTTAATTATTACCAGATGATTGAATTATATTTTCATCCTATAATTTTTCATTTTATTTCTCTTTCTTTATTATAATTTCATTTTCTAATTATTCATACATTATATACTACGAAATTGTAATGGTTTTTTTTCTAACATTCATTCCTTGGAGACATCTTTTGTATTATGAATATATTTTAATTTATATAGTTCATGTTATGTCTATTTGATATATATTTTTCATAAATTTCCCTTTATTAATGAAATTTGATAATCAATTTCATATTCTATCTTTCCCTTTCAATTTCCTTATTCATTACCAATATTGTAGAGGTTTCTTTGAACTAAATTTCCATTTCACTTGGTAATAATATTTCATCATTTTTATGTTATTATAAGATTTTTATATTATTCTATTATTATTTTTAAAATTACATTTTCTCCCTTCCCTAGTTATATTAAATTTTTATATGAAAATCCAATTCATTGATCAATCCCATACTTCATAAAAATTTATATTTAATAATAATTATATTTACTTATATTTGGTATTTCTCTTCATTGTTAATATTATTTCTTTCCACAAATATTTTCTTTTACAATTTGGAAATGTAGATATGTATTTTATTATATAATACTATTTTTATCCTTTTCTCTTCTCAATAAAATTTTATTACTCTTTAATCGATGTGGGTTTTCTTTAAACCTTCCTAAAAAGCATGAAATTGATTCTGTTTTCAATTTATTATATTTTGTGTCTATAATTTAACATTTATTTACATAAACATCACTTCAATTAAAGGTTCCATTATTAGGGACTTGATAAATAATGTTTTAATAATTCATATTTTCACCCATCATGATGATATTGAATATGACTCATAGATTAATGTTTATGATAATAATAAGAAAAAAAATTGAAACTGCTTTTATAATTTCAAAATCATTTCATACCTATCTCTATATGATATATCATATATGTTGTCATGTTTCATATATCACCCTTTAAGTTACCTTAAATTATATTCTATCTCAGATATTAACTTTTTTGATATAAATTAATCTAATTATTTTTAAATATAATGTAATACCATTTTAAAATATTATGTAACTAATATTCATTCCATGTGATTTTAATTGTTATATATATGATTTATTTATAGTTTCAAACATATACACAATTTAAAATTATGTGATAGGTGGGTGTGATAAATCCCACTAATACATTGGGTATTTCATTATATCTCTTGAGATAATGATGTTATGAATTGGAAAAATTACAATATCTATTATCAAAAAAATTATATATGGATATCATTATAGGTTTATAGAAAATAAAAATTATTCATAGGTTTGACTGAGGTTATTTATTATCCCTATATTATGATTAAACATGATCGGGGTTAGAATTTTTCAATATGTTATGACTTCACATGATTATATTTGTGACACATGCCAATGTTATTCCCCATGGATCATGATTATTTTACAATGATTCCACACTCTTATTCCTCAGTATATATGATGAATTAATAATGTTACTTTCAAGTTATATATAATTCTATATTGACTTATGGACAATATTTATGATTCCATATTCATTTTAATCGATTATTCCTCCCCTTTTTATGTTTTCTCCCATGCTTATGGCTTAATACCATATGAATAGTTAATATGATTTTCCCTTACATGGTGTTTAAGAACACTCTATCTTATGTTTTTTCATTTACCTAGTATATTATATACAAGAATATTCTTAAGAATAATTTTCTTTGAGAGAATATTTTAGGATATATTCAAGAATCAATATGAAAGAAGACAATTATGTAGTTAGTCAACAATGATAATAAACATTTGGGTTCTGTGGTTTTAAGACTATTTATCTGATTTAATGCTTAAATTATTGAAATTTTGTAAAATATAATCTTCTTATTATCATTTTTTCTTAGTACATATAAATGTGGTGTTTTGATATATTTTAATATTACATTAAAAAGTGAAAGTAGACCCAAATAAAAGCAACCTACGTTAAAAAAACCGTATCATAAAAGAAATCAGGGTTTCATTGAGTTGGACATAATGAAGTTTCCCTTTTTAATAGTTATTTACACTAATTATAATAATATGTTAGTTTTTATTTCTTATTATAACCCTTTTTGTTTTATAAAATGGATTTAATGGGGAGGAACTAGGTTGGAAATGGGTGCTATAGACAATGTAGTGATTTCCCCAATGAATAACCTAATTAGAGGGGATATGGAGGTAAAACCATAATAGAAATTTAATCTTAGGTTATGATAAATAATATAAAATATGTTGAGGTGTCAAATTAGTAAAATAATAACATGTTATTGGGTTTTTAATTCATTTATAACCACTTCTCCTTAGTGGATCTCTCAATCCAATAATTTATATGAAATGGGTAAGCATGATAAATAATATATTTTCTATTCTTAAATTCTCGAATAATAAAAAAGTAAACTTGAATAATTATTGAATAGAAAAATAATGAGAAAAATAGTTAACATTGATAAAGGACAAGGGTAAAACATATTTAGTTGAATCTATGGAATATGTGGATTTTAAGAAAATGTTCTTCAATAAATATTTCCCCCAATCTCTTTTTGTTAAAGTAAATTGAAAAATCCTTGAGTAAAAAAAGGAGAAATAAACTGGTTTATATAAATAAGAATTCAAAAGACTTACATGGTACACCTCAATTTTTAATATTGACCATGAAAAAAAAGATCAAATATATCTATAGTATCTTAAAAAACGTCTTCAGAAGGAAATACCCATAATTGACTTTTGGAGTTAAGAATAAATTGTTCTCTATGAATATAAGGTGGAAATTGAAGGCAGTGAATCAAATGGTTCTTAGAAATTTGATGATAAGAAATGTAAAATAGAGTTTCATGAAAACATAAATGATAAATAACCCTCATGAAAGAAAAATTACCCATATATATGCCAAAAGTATCATTGAAGGAACAAAGGTAAATTTCCTAAAAGGAGAGGATAATTTCTTATGAGTAGAAAATTTTTCCATCAAGCTCATGAAAACTAAAGAGTGATTAGGAAGTAGGTTAATTAAATGGGCAATATAATGTCAACTAATTAATCATCCACAATTAAATGATTCAAAATCATGAAGTTTTTATATTATAAAAATTTATTCCCCGATCTAGTTTTTAATGAGGATAATAAACATCTGCTACCTCCATGATTAAAGGGACATGAAAAATATATTATATCACTAATTCTTAAGTGGATCCTTATAATAAAACTTATAAAATTAAGATTATTATATAATATAGATAATTTAATTTATTATATGATTATAAGTCTTTACATTCTTGGATATCATTAATACTTTCTAAGAATGTTGAATCTACACCTCAAACAATGGATACTGAATTATTGTTAAAACACGTTGGGGTGAGATAATTACATCCAAGGAATATTACTCTTTCTTTGTTTATTTTTTCTAGAATATTATCTTAATACATCTTTTTCTTCTCACATTTATTGATTTAAATATTATATTGGAAATGGATTAGGACTCCCTATATAGTTATATTATCAATTAACAGAATACAGAGATCTCATTTCTTATCCATGCTCAAATGTTAATGAAAGGATGATTTTGAACTCCTTTTAGAAACTAATTTCTTAATATGGTTCCTAATTATCATTAATAAGGTACACATTGTAACACCCGAGACTTTTATGTTATATAAACCATCAAAGGAATCTTTTTCTACACAACACTTGCTTGGCTTGCTTTGCACGCAATCACGACCTTCCTCGATAGCTTGCGTCGTACGCAATACCGAGTTTCACTAAACAACAATATGCTATTAAAACTAGCCGTTACAAATAGTAATAACCACTTTTTAAAATTTTATAAATTTTATTTTTCAAAATGGACTTCATTTTTGGACTCAGAATATCGAAATTAGCCTAGGGTCAAATTTTGGTATTTTTCTGAAAACTTTCAATTTTTGATGAATAGTGAAACCACTAAGTGGTAGGTTAAAAACTGAATTTTGCATAAAACTTAATTTTACCGCTTCTGTGAATGGAATTTCAAAAATCCGAGAGACACGGTTAATATCCAGGACTAAAATGTGGTTCAATGAGATGAAAATAATTTTTTGGTGAATAGTAACTTTTTACTATTTTTACCGCGGTTAATAGTAAATAGGGTAACTAAGGGTAAATATGATATCAATATTACCCTAAAACATGTCCTAATTCTATTGGACAAGTGTAATTCGACCAAAAACAAACTTAGGAATAAAATATGACCATTTAGGCCCACTTGGATTAGATTAGGACATTTATTATTAATTTATTTAAAGAAGGGTTAAAATAGTTAAAATCAAAGTTTAATAAGTAAATCATTTTTAATATGGGGTTATACATAAGATAAATTAGATTGTAAATATTCATTAGAAAGCTAAAAAGATTTCCTACATGATGGTATTTTATTTGTAATTTTTAGACATCAAATAATATAATTTATTTATGACACAAAGATGATGCAGTAATTATCTTATTAATGAAATATTGACATAATTGATAATATAAATACCAAAATAAATGTAATTTGAGACGTTTTATGAATTCCACTAATTTTCTAGGTTACTATGATATATTAGTGTTGATTTAATAAACTTGGTTCGAACATATAATTCTTTTATGACTTTCAAAAAAATCATATATCAAATAGTGTCAAAATTGACACAAAATAGTTTTTAAATCAAATATTATATTATTAATTGTTATTTTATTCCTAAAAATCTAAGGTTCGGCCAAATGACTTAGATAAAGATATATATATTAATAATAAACAATTTGGGGTTCGTTTGGCATGTTATAGTAAGTGTATTAACCATATAGTGAAAGAAAACAAAAAGACACGGTAAAAGTTAAATTAATTAACTTAGAGTTAAATCTAATTGATAAGGTTAAAATAATACCCTAAACTTGTCTAAATCCTATTGGTTGATAGGATTTCGACCCATACCCACTTTATCTTCGAAATAAGACCCTTTGGAACCATTATAATCCGATTTTGACTTTAATATAAAATAATATTTTGAGATATTCCTAAGGTGCCCCTCTCCTCCCTTATAAAAGGGCACCTCCTCCCCCTCCTCCTCACACCAATTTGAGCACTCAAGCTCGGCCAACCCCCGCCAAAATCTCTTCTCCACTTCCCTAGAAACATCATAGAGGTTCTGGTCTTCCTCAAAGATCAATTTTAGTGCCCTAAGAGGAGGTCTCAAAGAGGCGCTTCAAAGAAGAGGTAATTACCGTTACCAATTCTTTCATCTTTATTTCTTCTTCCACTTCTTCTTCTTAGGTTGTTTCATTATGAAGTAATAACATAAGTATAACTCATATACTGATATGTTATTATAAGTATGAAACAACCCTATTTCACCATCTATCCATCCTACGGAAAAAGAAATCACCGCGCGTGCGTACGTACGGAATACCGTCTCCACGCCGTGGTGTAATCTATTGTCCACCATCACTTTACAAGGATGGGTATAATGGTGTAATGAGTAACTATATATGATTATTATGAAGTAATATTGATACTGAAATAATATATATATACTCCAATACAATTCCACGACCATAGGAACGATATCATCACTCGTGCGTACGTACGGAATACCGTCTCCACGATGTGATGCGACTCGTTCTACATGATCTTCATTTCATAATGATTATATAAATGAATTGAATGAATGAATATGGTATATACTACACTAATACCATTCTGGAAATGAATTATCTATAACCTAAAGATAAGAATAAGAATTTATTCGACAAAACACGCATAAGAACAAAAAGTTATAAAGACCCGAGTAACAAGTAACAATGAAATATTACTAACAAGAAGCTAATAATATGACCATATATGATATCATATCAATATGTATGATTCTGGAATAAGTCAATAACAATATTTAAACCATTATACAGGAGCTTCGGACACGAACAAAGCAAATCGGACCTAAGGTAAGGGAAATATCACAATCTCATTTTTATCCGAGATTGTTTATACGTTGGTATTTACTGGGGTGTATTTTATCATCCACATCCATGTTTCTTAAATATGTAATATTGTATCCATCCACTTTCAATTGTTTAAATCCAATTTTACCCTTAGGTGCGTTTTTATTAAAGAATATGAAAGGAATCTTTTGTCGTTTTTCCGTACGAGGTACTTTTTGACTTTTCCGACAAAAGTACGAAGAATGTTTTTTTTAACTTATATGGCATGAATGGATTTTTAAAACATTACTTCAAAGAAGCTTCCTTTACAAGTTTTCAAGTTTATTTTTAATCAACTTCTTTTATTTTAAAGTTGTATGACATGTTATGAAAGGATTAAAGATTTTTAAGTAGAAAGGATATTTTCCTCAAGAATGGAGTTCAAGTATTTTATCAAAATTATTTTCCATCTAAGATAATAAAAGGGTTCTGTTTTTATCCCTATTATTACATTGATTTGATCATGTTGTGATGGAATTATTTTTATGAATTCCTTTATCTTATATGAATTGATTTATGATGTCATGATGTTTCAAGAATCCCATTTTTGTTACATGTGTTATGCGATGATGTATGTTTTATGATTATGTGGAACACATAAGAAAGGATTCATTATAAGATGGGTGGGACCTATATCTCCCTCCAATGCATTGGGTAAAGACTTTATATCTCATGAGATAGACATGGCTGGAACGGAAGGTTATTTCGGTTCAGTGATACAGGACTGAAACGAGGAGTGAACTCGGTTCAGAAAGGGACTTTGTCCACTAAGATAGTCTTGGCAATGAGTCATGACTAACAAGAAATGATTTTCCATGATTATGTGTGCATGCCACAAAGTTTCAAGTTTTATGTTATGATTATGGGGATCTCATTTTCACTTCTATGATTTATTCCATGTTAAGATATTATGATCTCTTTTGCAGGTTTTGATTTTCAAAAAGATATGATATGATTTTTATTTCCTTTATTTGCCCTTGCTGAGCATTTGAGCTCACCCTTTTATGTTTTCTTTTACCCAGGTCAGGAAGATGGATATTAAGTAGAATATGCTAAAAGGGACCCTATATATGATGAAATAAATGGGAGACACTGTAGAAGATTTATGAACCAGTTGTTTATGTTTCCCAGTTTCTAAAGACACTATACCTATACGGTCCTTTGTGGTTTTGTCATATGTTGTAATAAGTGTGCTTCAATTTTGAAGTATTAACAATGTATGTAAAGTATGGGTCGTTATAGTTGGTATCAGAGGAAAGGTATAGTCAACCTTTGGAAACTAGGATGTGAAAGCCTTAGTAAGAACCCTAAGGATAAGTCTAAGCATAGAACACAATCTTAGAAATGGCCATGAATAACCTAGGATAAGACCATAAGCATGAAAATTTTATTCTTGAATTATGTGGTTTCCTATTATAATTAGTGTTTCTCACACTATTCTTCTTGGTTTTAGTCAATGGCTGGAACCCGAAGGAACCGTGTTAATGCGGAATGCGATGGGCAATGCAATGATTGTCCCCCTGAGCAACCAAACGATATGGGAGCTGGAATGCAAAATCTTGTAGCCATGCTCACACAACTTTCTCAAGCTATGAATCATGCAGGATTTCCGAACGAGCAAAGGAGGGAGCAACATTCTGTTGAATCCTTCATGAGGCAGCGTCCACCTTCTTTCAGCGGGTCTACTGATCCATTAGTTTCTGAACAATGGATTAGTACTACTGAAAAGATATTTTCAGTTCTTCAATGTTCTGAGCATGATAATGTCATCCTAGCAGTGTATCGTTTGGAAGGAGATGCGGATCAATGGTGGAATCTTGATAAGAATACGAGGCAAAGGGATGAAATTGAGTCTATGGAATGGGACGACTTCACGAACTTATTTTTCAATAAGTACTTCCCTTTTATTCTCCGAACAAAGATGGAGAAAGAGTTCCTTGAACTGAAGCAAAGGGATGATGAATCTGTTAGTACCTATGAAGCAAATTTTACAAGACTTGCAAGGTACGCTTCTGGTATTATTATCCAACCTGAGAGTAAGATCGATCGATTCTTTAGTGGCTTAAAACCAAGTCTTCGAAGGGCGTTAGCCATAAGGGACTTCAATAGATACGAGGAAATCGTTCGATGTGCTCTCAAAGTCGAGATGGAGATTGGAGTAACCCATCAGTCACATGGGTTTGATAAGAAGAGGAAGATGGAATTCAAATAAAAATCTAAAGAGCACACGGAAAAGAAGATGAACTTTCCCTTATGCTCAATGTGTGGAAAGAAACATGGAGGGAGTTGTCTTAAAGGGACAAGTAAATGTTTTAAATGTGGAAAGGAAGGTCATCGGGCATTTGAATGCCGTGATAATGGGAAGAAGATGTCTAATGATGAAAACAAAGGAAGGGATACACAGAATGAACCTACTACACTTCAATGTTTCAAGTGCAAGGAGATGGGGAATTATGCCAATCAATGCCCAAATCCAAGGGTTGATGATGATGGTCGATGTCAACAAACTCTTAAGGCTAAAGACAAAGGAAAGTCACATGCAATTTCTATCAGCGATGTGGAGTACGATAACGATGTGGTGAAAGGTACACTTACCATCCACTCTAAAGTAGCAAATGTTTTATTTGATTCTGGATCCACCCACTCTTTTATTTCTAAAGAATTTTCTAAGGGTATCACCGTATTACCTCAACAATTAGATGTTGAGTTAGCTGTGACAACACCTAATGGCACAACAGTCGCATCAGAAGTTTATAATTCTTCTCCGACCGAAGTTTGTGGGAAAGTGCTTCCTGCAAATCTTGTGATCCTTCCTTTAGTGGAATTTGATGTGATTCTTGGCATGGATTGGCTTTCTCTACATGGAGCTCATATCAATTGCCAAAGAAGGGAAGTCACATTTCATATTCCAGATCAACCTACGATCGTCTATCAATGCAAGGATGAACATAACCTTCCAGTGGAAATTTCTTCCATCTTATGGGTATTTATTCCACTAAATGAAGGTTATTTATCTCAAATATTTGGCGAGAAACTCACGATTAAGAATATGCCCATTGTACGGGAGTTTGATGATGTCTTTCCGGAGGAATTACCGGGTCTTCCACCAAATCGTGAAGTTGAGTTTTCAATAGAACTCGTACCGGGTGCTTTGCCTATTTCAAAGACACCTTATAGAATGGCCCCAATTGAGTTGCAGGAATTGAAGAAGCAACTCCAAGAGAATCTTGATAAGGGATTCATACGCCCTAGTGCGTCACCTTGGGGAGCACCTATTCTATTTGTTAAGAAGAAAGATGGATCAATGAGACTCTGCATTGATTATCGAGAACTTAACAAGATCACTATTAAGAACAAATATCCTCTCCCACGCATTGATGACTTATTTGACCAACTACGCGGAGCTCAATACTTTTCCAAGATTGATCTTCGTTCAGGGTATCATCAATTAAGGGTCAAAAGGGAGGATATACCAAAGACGGCTTTCCGTACAAGGTATGGACACTATGAATTTATAGTGATGCCATTTGGTCTTACTAATGCCCCTGCTATCTTCATGGATCTAATGAATAGAGTCTTTAGAGACTATCTTGATCAATTTGTGGTAGTCTTTATAGACGATATTCTTGTCTATTCAAAGAGCAAGGAAGAGCATGAAGATCACTTGAGAATTATATTGAAGACCCTGAGAAAAGAGAAGCTTTATGCCAAATTTACCAAGTGTGAATTTTGGCTTCAAAAAGTTGCATTTTTGGGTCATATAATCTCAAAAGAGGGGATATCTGTGGATCCAGCAAAAACAGAGGTTATCGAAAGATGGTCAAGACCAACAACAGTAACTGAGATCTGAAGTTTTCTTGGTTTGGCTGGTTATTATCGACATTTTGTAAAAGATTTTTCACGATTATCTAATCCACTCACCAAGTTGACTCGGAAAGGAGTTAAGTTTGTCTGGACAGAGGAATGTGAAGAGAATTTCAAGGAGTTGAAAAGAAGGTTATCCAGTGCACCTGTGCTCACACTGCCTTGTAGTGGAGAAAGGTTTGTGATCTACAGTGATGCATCCAAGAAGGGATTGGGGTGTGTTCTTATGCAAAATGATATGGTGATAGCTTATGCCTCACGACAGTTGAAAATCCATGAGCAAAATTACCCAACACATGATTTGGAGTTGGCTGTGGTAATCTTTGCATTAAAGATTTGGAGGCATTACCTTTATGGTGAAAGGTGTGATATTTATACTGATCATAAAAGTTTAAAGTATATTTTCACACAAAAGGAGTTGAATATGCGTCAAAGAAGATGGTTGGAGCTGATTAAGGATTATGACTGCTCAATCCATTACCACCCTGGGAAAGCAAACAAGGTGGTAGATGCATTAAGTCGACAAGACCATGCTAGTTTATCCATGATGAGGATCACAAAAGATCCAATATTTATGGATTTACAAAGGATGGATCTTGGAATTATAATGGAAGGGGAAAAATCTTATCTTTCTCAAATGAATGTTCAACCATCTATACATGTGAAGATTAAAGAGGCACAGAAAGAAGATGTCGAGTTACAAAAGAAGGTGAGAAATGTTCCTGAATTCAACCTTGATTGTGATGGGATAATAAAGTTCAGGAATCGGGTTTGCGTTCCTCCCATCCCCGAATTAAAGAATGAGCTGCTGGATGAGGCTCATAGTTCGTCATTCTCTATTCATCCTGGAAGCACGAAGATGTATAGGGACCTGAAAGAGTACTTCTGGTGGGATGGCATGAAAAGAGATGTTGCTGAATATGTCTCTCGATGCTTGGTTTGTCAACAAGTTAAAGCTGAGAGACAGAAGTCTAAGGGGATGTTACAACCATTACCCATACCCGAATGGAAATGGGAAAACATCACTATGGACTTTGTCACAGGACTTCCTAAAAAATCCAAAGGCAATAATGCTATCTGGGTCATAGTTGATCGTCTTACAAAGTCTGCACACTTCATTACTATTAGAGAGGATTTATCTCTAGATCAGCTTGCCAGGATATATGTAAAGGAAGTGGTAAGATTGCATGGAGTACCACTTTCTATTATATCTGATCGGGATCCGAGATTTACCTCGAAGTTCTGGCGAAGTCTTCAGCATACTCTGGATACAGAGTTGAGTTTCAGCACTGCTTATCATCCCCAGACAGACGGTCAGTCTGAGAGAACAATTCAAACCCTAGAAGATATGTTGAGAGCTTGCTCTATGGATTTCAAAGGAGGTTGGGATCAACACCTACCTTTGGTGGAATTTTCTTATAATAATAGCTTTCACTCTAGTATTCAGATGGCTCCTTATGAAGCTCTCTATGGAAAGAAATGCAGGACTCCAACTTGCTGGGATGAAGTTGGGGAAAGAAAGCTATTAGGACCTGATCTCGTTGATGAAATGGCAGAAAAGGTCAGATCTATTCAACAACACATAAGAGCAGCTCAGAGTCGACAGAAAAGTTATGCCGACAACCGAAGAAAAGACCTAGAATTTGAAGTGGGTGATAAAGTGTTCTTACGAATATCTCTCTGGAAGAGGGTTATGAGATTTGGAAAGAAGGGGAAGTTGAGCCCTAGATATATCGGTCCTTTCGAAATACTGGATCGTGTTGGGAAGGTAGCTTACCGATTGGCGCTTCCACCGAATCTCTCTCAAGTTCACGATGTGTTCCATGTATCTCTCCTGAGAAAGTACATACCAGATCCTTCACATGTACTCAGCTCAGAAGTTGTACCGCTGGAGCAAGATCTTTTTTATGAAGAACAACCGATAGAGATTCTGGATCGTAGCGAAAAAGTCCTACGAAACAAGACCACTCGCTTGGTGAAAGTTTTATGGAGGAACCACCAACTTGAAGAAGCTACATGGGAGCTTGAGGATATGATGAGGGAGAAGTATCCTCATTTGTTTGTTACAAAGTGACGAATTTCTAGGGCGAAATTCTTTTTAAGGGGGGTAGAATGTGACACCCGAGACTTTTATGTTATATAAACCATCAAAGGAATCTTTTTCTACACAACACTTGCTTGGCTTGCTTTGCACGCAATCGCGACCTTCCTCGATAGCTTGCGTCGTACGCAATACCGAGTTTCACTAAACAACAATATGCTATTAAAACTAGCCGTTATGAATAGTAATAACCACTTTTTAAAATTTTATAAATTTTATTTTTCAAAATGGACTTCATTTTTGGACTCAGAATATCGAAATTAGCCTAGGGTGAAATTTTGGTATTTTTCTGAAAACTTTCAATTTTTGATGAATAGTGAAACCACTAAGTGGTAGGTTAAAAACTGAATTTTGCATAAAACTTAATTTTACCGCTTCTGTGAATGGAATTTCAAAAATCCGAGAGACACGGTTAATATCAAGGACTAAAATGTGGTTCAATGAGATGAAAATAATTTTTTGGTGAATAGTAACTTTTTACTATTTTTACCGCGGTTAATAGTAAATAGGGTAACTAAGGGTAAATATGATATCAATATTACCCTAACACATGTCCTAATTCTATTGGACAAGTTTAATTCGACCAAAAACAAACTTAGGAGTAAAATATGACCATTTAGGCCCACTTGGATTAGATTAGGACATTTATTATTAATTTATTTAAAGAAGGGTTAAAATAGTTAAAATCAACGTTTAATAAGTAAATCATTTTTAATATGGGGTTATGCATAAGATAAATTCAATTGTAAATATTCATTAGAAAGATAAAACGATTTCCTACATGATGATATTTTATTTGTAATTTTTAGACATCAAATAATATAATTTATTTATGACACAAAGATGATGCAGTAATTATCTTATTAATGAAATATTGACATAATTGATAATATAAATACCAAAATAAATGTAATTTGAGACTTTTTATGAATTCCACTAATTTTCTAGGTTACTATGATATATTAGTGTTGATTTAATCAACTTGTTTAGAACATATAATTCTGTTATGACTTTCAAAAAAATCATATATCAAATAGTGTCAAAATTGACACAAAATAGTTTTTAAATCAAATATTATATTATTAATTGTTATTTTATTCCTAAAAATCTAAGGTTCGGCCAAATGACTTATATAAAGATATATATATTAATAATAAACAATTTGGGGTTCGTTTGGCATGTTATAGTAAGTGTATTAACCATATAGTGAAAGAAAACAAAAAGACACGGTAAAAGTTAAATTAATTAACTTAGAGTTAAATCTAATTGATAAGGTTAAAATAATACCCTAAACTTGTCTAAATCCTATTGGTTGATAGGATTGCTACCCATACCCACTTTAGCTTCGAAATAAGACCCTTTGTAACCATTATAAACCGATTTTGACTTTAATATAAAATAATATTTTGAGATATTCCTAAGGTGCCCCTCTCCTCCCTTATAAAAGGGCACCTCCTCCCCCTCCTCCTCACACCAATTTGAGCACTCAAGCTCGGACAACCCCTACCAAAATCTCTTCTCCACTTCCCTAGAAACATCCTAGAGGTTCTGGGCTTCCTCAAAGATCAATTTTAGTGCCCTAAGAGGAGGTCTCAAAGAGGCGCTTCAAAGAAGAGGTAATTACCGTTACCAATTCTTTCATCTTTATTTCTTCTTCCACTTCTTCTTCTTAGGTTGTTTCATTATGAAGTAATAACATCAGTATAACTCATATACTGATATGTTATTATAAGTATGAAACAACCCTATTTCACCATCTATCCATCCTACGGAAAAAGAAATCACCGCGCGTGCGTACGTACGGAATACCGTCTCCACGCCGTGGTGTAATCTATTGTCCACCATCACTTTACAAGGATGGGTATAATGGTGTAATGAGTAACTATATATGATTATTATGAATTAATATTGATACTGAAATAATATATATATACTCCAATACAATTCCATGACCATAGGAACGATATCATCACTCGTGTGTACGTACGGAATACCGTCTCCACGATGTGATGCGACTCGTTCTACATGATCTTCATTTCATAATGATTATATAAATGAATTGAATGAATGAATATCGTATATACTACACTAATACCATTCTGGAAATGAATTATCTATAACCTAAAGATAAGAATAAGAATTTATTCGACAAAACACGCATAAGAACAAAAAGTTATAAAGACCCGAGTAACAAGTAACAATGAAATATTACTAACAAGAAGCTAATAATATGACCATATATGATATCATATCAATATGTATGATTCTGGAATAAGTCAATAACATTATTTAAACCATTATACAGGAGCTTCGGACACGAACAAAGCAAATCGGACCTAAGGTAAGGGAAATATCACAATCTCATTTTTATCCGAGATTGTTTATACGTTGGTATTTACTGGGGTGTATTTTATCATCCACATCCATGTTTCTTCAATATGTAATATTGTATCCATCCACTTGAAATTGTTTAAATCCAATTTTACCCTTAGGTGAGTTTTTATTAAAGAATATGAAAGGAATCTTTTGTCGTTTTTCCGTACGAGGTACTTTTTGACTTTTCCGACAAAAGTACGAAGAATGTTTTTTTTAACTTATACGGCATGAATGGATTTTTAAAACATTACTTCAAAGAAGCTTCCTTTACAAGTTCTCAAGTTTATTTTTAATCAACTTCTTTTATTTTAAAGTTGTATGACATGTTATGAAAGGATTAAAGATTTTGAAGTAGAAAGGATATTTTCCTCAAGAATGGAGTTCAAGTATTTTATCAAAATTATTTTCCATCGAAGATAATAAAAGGGTTCTGTTTTTATCCCTATTATTACATTGATTTGATCATGTTGTGATGGAATTATTTTTATGAATTCCTTTATCTTATATGAATTGATTTATGATGTCATGATGTTTCAAGAATCCCATTTTTGTTACATGTGTTATGCGATGATGTATGTTTTATGATTATGTGGCACACATAAGAAAGGATTCATTATAAGATGGGTGGGACCTATATCTCCCTCCAATGCATTGGGTAAAGACTTTATATCTCATGAGATAGACATGGCTGGAATGGAAGGTTATTTCGGTTCAGTGATACAGGACTGAAACGAGGAGTGAACTCGGTTCAGAAAGGGACTTTGTCCACTAAGATAGTCTTGGCAATGAGTCATGACTAACAAGAAATGATTTTCCATGATTATGTGTGCATGCCACAAAGTTTAAAGTTTTATGTTATGATTATGGGGATCTCATTTTCACTTCTATGATTTATTCCATGTTAAGATATTATGATCTCTTTTGTAGGTTTTGATTTTCAAAAAGATATGATATGATTTTTATTTCCTTTATTTTCCCTTGCTGAGCATTTGAGCTCACCCTTTTATGTTTTCTTTTACCCAGGTCAGGAAGATGGATATTAAGTAGAATATGCTAAAAGGGACCCTATATATGATGAAATAAATGGGAGATACTGTAGAAGATTTATGAACCAGTTGTTTATGTTTCCCAGTTTCTAAAGACACTATACCTATACGGTCCTTTGTGGTTTTGTCATATGTTGTAATAAGTGTGCTTCAATTTTGAAGTATTAACAATGTATGTAAAGTATGGGTCGTTATACACATGGATCAAATATTCATATAGGAATTCAAACCAAAAGATATTCCAACTATATTAAAATATATTATTTTATTTCCTAAACAGTAGTCTAGTCATCCCCCAAAATGAGAGGTTATTTTTTATATTGAACTCACAAATAGTTATATTCTAATATTGATGTGTCATTATATAATATCCCCCATTTTAAATGAATAATTAATGAAGCAAATTCAAGAAAATTTGTCAAATGAATTTATATTCCTAATTAATTCCCCATTTGTACAAGTGTTTTCTTTTTCCACAATAATTAATGAAGAATGAATCACAACACATATAATCATGAACATAATAGGATCACTGTCACAAACCGAATTTGATCGCCACTGAAACTGGTACCAAACCCAGCCCGTGACAATGCCCGAAGGGAGTTCTCGATCCCTACGGGCTGGAACAAGTTTCTAGGTATCATAAAATGACAATTTGGAAATATTTACCCATGTTTGTAAACATAAAACAACAAATGAATCCAATAAAATGAATCTAGATTTTTAAAACCTCACAATGTTTAAAAAAAACAGAACTGAATTATATAGTATAAAAAAACTCAACAGGACAATAAAAAAGGTACAAAACCAAAAATCAACATGCCCAGAACCTCAATATGGCAAGAGGCATCGCCCTCAAGCCATATCCACAATAACACATCCTGAATGACCAGTGAAAACAAGAACTGTTGGCACAAAATTTGTACCCAAACCTATGAAAACAAAAATAACCAAGTCTACTTACACCCAAGGGTGTAAGTAGGGTGTGAGCCAATTCCTAGTAGGATACCACCACTAATAGATTCCATGTGATAAATATTCAAAGATGAAGAGCATGTAATTTTTCAAAAACATGTAATTTCTAGTTTCAATTTCTAAAAGATGCAACTAAAAAAATCAGTTTTCAAGTGGGCTAATTTAAAGAATCAACACTTTTAAAAAAAATTCAAAAGATACTTAATTTTTCCAGCCAAATATAAAATATTCCAATGGTAAGTATAAAGGATCTAATGAGCACAAGCAATAGGAAATAACCCTTAAGCACTAGCTAGTTGTGGGTCCCAGGTACCACGTATCTCGGTGAGAGTAAACACAAAAAATATCCATTCTCTTGCATGAGCCACTAGTAGGGAACATACCCATAACCTAGGGGTCCCCAATCATCATCATCATAGTTTAGTTAGAGTTGTAAGCGTCAATATTGCTAAGTGAAACTGAGGCCAAACCCCAAGGATTCACTAGCATACTAGTACACGTCCACCCACCTAGATACCCTGGTTTTCCCTTTGTGCTCAAACAAGTTCAACAAGCCATGAATTATAGTATTCACATGTGAATATCACTTCCACATCACAAATTAACCAAACTTCACCATGAAAATCACACATGTCACAAATTACACTTTTCAATCAAATGTATTTTGAAATCAAACTCACACAAAAATAGCCCACAACACTTTTGGCATAACTTTCACAATACAACACATCCTGTAAAAATTTTATAAAGTCCCTCAAAATATGATAAACATCACATAACAGCTGACTCACATGTTTCATAAAACCCTTTTGATAAACAAAATCCATTTTTCACATCGCACTCACACAAACAGCCCACATCACATTCACACCTCTTTCACATTTAAGTAAATCAATTAAACATTTTTATAAAACATTTCCAAGAGGATACACATCACATGACAGAACTATTCACATTTAAAATGGTCCATTTGAAAGTATAAACAACCCAAAATAGTTTTCCAATATGAATTCACCTCTTACATAAATCATTAACCCATTCAAAACTTTCTTAAAATAATTATAGAGTGTATGAAATCTTTTCACATAAAACCCATTTCAAAACTATATTTCAAGGAATAAATCATACAAATACAAATTCAAAACATAATTGGAATCCCCAAAAACATTTATTAAACTATCCCCAGGTGTTATACAAACACCTAAAACAATACCACAAAAGATCCACATGAAAAGCACACGTTTTCAAAATTACATTCAATAATTACTATAAGGTTTTACACCTTAAACCCATTAAAAACCACTTTAAAACCTAATGGAACACGAATACCCAACCAAATCAGAATTTTCATCACAAACAAGATTTATTAAACCAATTTCATATGTTATAAAACACACCCAAACAATACCTAATGGGTTACACATGAAAAACACCCAATTTTAAGAAAAAATGAAACTATAAAAATAAATGCTTAACCAAATACAACATAAACATTTTTCGCACCACAGAAAGCATATTAGGGACATTCATAATATTTAATTCAAGAAAACTAACTCATCTAGAAATTATTACACATGTAATCACATACCTTTTATGTCGAAGCCCTCAAAACATGGTGCGAAACATCAACCGCACCAACGCCGCACCTCAAGGAAGATAAATCAAGCCCTATACGACAATATTTGACCCAAAAGACACCTAATAAACCCCTAGGTTCGAAATTCAACTTCTAGTGATGAGGAACTTCAAAAAAGGGTAAAAGAAACCATATGGAAGGAGAGGAAATCAAGGAAAGAAACACTTACTTGAAATATCTTGAATCAAACGAACCAAATACACCAAAATTTGAATCTACAAGCAACCATGCCGGATATGGAGGCTCTAATGGGGATGAGAAGGTCATGTGGGGACTGAAATGGGGGAAAATAGTAAAAATTATAAGATTTATGAAAGAATCAACTTACCTTCTCAAATCTGGATGATTTGAATAACCCTAACTAGTTTTCCCTACACTGTGAGGAAAATGAGGTCCAAAGTGGGAAAATGAATAATAGTGGTGAGCCTCAGGATTACGGATTCAGGTGGGAGGTGGAATCATGGGAATATAGTAAAAAATGATTATGTTATTAAAGAATTAAAAAATAATTTAAAACTGGAAATGGCTCACGGGTTGGCCCAATTCCAAATTAATTCACTCAAACCCAAAATGCTAATGGCTTCAAAAAGGGTTGAAATGGACATGGTGATTTGGATAGGTCATGGGAGGAAATGTGGTAAGTGAAATGGATGAAAATTTTTAACAAATAATGGAGTTATAAAATAAATAAAATTTATTTTTAAATCTTGAATTGGGCTCATGGTTTGTCCCAAATTTTGAAAACCCTCAATTTCCTCCAAAATGAATGGAAAACCTCCAAAACAAAGAATGAATGGAAATTAAATGAAAAATAAATTTAAAAGAAGTCATATATGTGACAATTAACTCCACCATAAAACTTTTCATCCCCCGAAATCTACAACAAGGCCAAATAAAAAAACCAAACCCAACCGATATACTCAGAAGTAATTATTTGCCAAGATTCACCCCCAAAGGCGAAAACACCTCTAGTGATCATTTAAGGAAGGATTACTCTCACAACCAAAACGTACAACACTTTCTTTAAAAAATCAACCGCATTCAAGATTTATCCCAAATGAAAACTCCTCAAACACAATCTGAACAACACTCAATCAATTTACATAAACAAACAACAACATCGAACAAAGTTACACTTACCCTACTATAAATAAACCCTTGGGCACTATCTAATATCAATGTTTACCCAAGGAATATGTAGGTAGTTAGATATCTCGTAATTATAATACCTACTTACAAGACAATACCAAGGAAAAAAACTTGTGTTACTCGTATGAAGAGACACAAATTGGCTCCCCACTATAAGAGACAACTTAATTTTTTTTCCAAGACAGAATCATGACACTAACAAGGGGAGGCGCAAATAGACTCTCTAGTTCAAGGGGTATACATAAATTATAAATTTACAAAAGAATATGCATGATACCCATGGTGGGTCTCCACACCACAAGAAACAAACATCTTAATCGACCGTCGTGGGCCGACATGAAAAGGCCCCCAAAAATTTAATGATTTAAAAAGGCTTCACAGTTAGTCCACACGGTTTTGGAAATCGTGCACTAACTGTGAAGATCATTCATTATGCCTGGCTTCATAGCACATGGTCACTACTAATCATGCACAAACCATGTGCTCAGCTTGTCTAGACAAATTTCAATCCATTCTCCAAAGACTCAATGGAAAACAAGGGGGGGGGGAGATATTGGGATATGACATGGGTACAAGGACCTCCACCTATTTTCAGGAAATGATAACTACATAAGAAATATGATGAAACCATAGGTTTAAACTCTTCTAATCATTCATAATGAGTATCGGACTTTATACAAGGGTTTAAACGACACCAGGGTTTCCCCTGACTACGCACCAGCTTCTCTCCAGGACCTATGGATAGAGCTCAAAATATTGAAGCATCTTCGGCCTCACAGTTAGGTTGTGGAAACCCCTGTGTGTAACTTCTTATCTATGTGCCACAAACAACTACGCCTCATACTCCAATGGGTTCACTAAGACATAACACACTCCATAACTCACTTTTCCGAAACCTGACATTTCACTGAAACAAGGGAATAGAAGATGCACACACATCACACCTTGTTTCTTTGGGTGAGAAACAATAGATGGGCAGGAAACGTCTAAACACCCTGCTCTAAGATAGAGGATTTGATTTTTTTCCCAAGGGAGACATACTCCCAACATAATAGAGAACCTCATAAGATTGCACAACCTTCAACTTTACAGTCAAATGAGTAGACAACATCACAACGCATCACCGAACATGACCTTTGCGATTGATAGAAACAATACACTGAACGAGACATTATGCCAAGTCCCTGAAGAATAAACAAGTCCAAAAAGTGGACACAACAGCCTCTCGTAACCAAAATACCAAAATTGGTGGTTTTAAAATAACTCTTGCTTCAAAGAAAGTATGAAGAACCCAGAGGCCCTCTTAGACACCATCAAGACACTCATCTACACTAACAACACCATAACACATCCACTTTTGATGAATCAAGAAACATAAGAATCTATGGTCTCTTTCAACCTTCTACAAGAACTATCCCACTAAAATAGAATCCACAAATCAATGAAATGAATGGGTGTATACTCAATCAACAAAGATCGATAAAATATTCCTTATATTGATCAACTTGAGGATTTTCCAATGGTGAAACAATACGGGTTGAACTTCAGTTGTGCATTAACCCTTAATGGGGGCATACCTTATTCAATGAGAGAACCCAAGGAACCAACCAAGCTGGTCCATTGGTAAAAACATGACACAAACCAGATCCAAACACATGAAGGGAACCACCATAAAGGTTTCCTGAAACATATCATAGAAGCGACTACTAAACGGTCCTTCTACCCAACTTGTCGTCCAAACACAAACCCAAAACACGGTTTGACCAAGAGGGGTTCATGGACTCAAAAAATCCCAGAAAATCAACATTTTCAAAAAAACACCTAATAGACACCATCCAAAAAAATTAAACAAGACATCATGTTTTTCATTAAAAACAACTCTTTGAAAACAAATGGTTCAGCAGTTAGCATATCCACTAATGGTACCCCATGGGCCTCAAACATGCATGTTTCTGTGCCACACCGAGCACCCTCCTCATATCCATCCTGGAACTCATACAGTCATTCCATCAGCAATCCATCATCCCATATAACCCCATGCATCTGGTCTCTCATGAAAATACCAATGGTTAAAACAAAAATTCATTCTACTTTTCAAAACCAAAACGGTTAACCAACACATCCTTTTTCTCAAAACCACTAACCACAAGATCAAAATACCAATTCAAATCTTAAAAAACATTTCAAAAGGACACAAAAATTTAGAAAAGAACCCACTTTAATTTTATTCACATAAATTTCAAAACATATCATCCCATTGAAACACACTTTGATTGTTTAAAAACTCTATAGGAAACACATTTTCAAAACCAACTTCAATATAGTTCTTGATTACAAAATAAGTATAAGCACACAATTGTTAATTTAAAAATAATTCTGAAAATTTAGTTCCACCATTTCATAAATCAAACCATTCCCTCTTTATTTTAAAATCATTTCACAAAAACTTTTTGCTTCTTAAAAACAAGTCACTTTAAAACCTAAGTTCCATGATTTCAAAACTAAAGAACACAATACAATGTGAGAGGAAACTAGTTTTAGTGGGTGACTTAGACATATGGTTGGCGACCATATTCCAATAACTTTGCTGTAATAAAGAGTGTTCTAGGGAATACCCCCATCTCTACATGGCTTTCTAGGATCTGCGAGCTCCCGAATACCTTCAACCCAACTCTCTTCTAATTTCCCCTAATCATCATTAAACCAAGAAAACCAAAGGACTCCTAAAGGTCCTGACATCCCCTAGGGACATGAATCCTATAATGAGGTGTGGTGATCATCCACACTACTCATAACCAAAATTTAATGTCCCAAAAATCCTAACTGCAGACGATCTCGATTGATCCCAAATTAACACAACCCAAAGAGAGAGAACCTCCTTTGATACCATTTTATTACGAACCAAATCTGATCGCCACCGAAACAGGCACCAACACTAGCCCATGACAAGGCACGAAGGGCGTTCCCAATCCCTACAGGATGGAACAAGTTTATGGGTATCATAAAATGATAATTGGGAATGATTTTTCCAAGTTTATAAACATAAAACAACAAATGAATCCAATAAAACGAATCTGGATTTTTCAAACCAAAAAATGTTTTACAAAAATTCAGAACTGAATTACATAGTCTAAAACAACTCACCAAGACTATAAAAAAGGTTAAAAACCATTTATGAACATACAAAGAACCTCAACATGGCAAGAGGAATCACCCTCAAGCCATCTCTACAACACCACATTCTGAATGACCGGTGAAAACCCGAACTGTTGGAACAAAATTTGTACCCAAACCTGCGACAACAAAAATAACCAAGTCTACTTACACCCAAGGGTGCAAATAGGGTGCGAGAAAATTCCCATTAGGATACAACAACTAAGATATTCCATGTGATAAACATTCAAAGACAAAAAGCATGATAGTTTTTAGAAACCTGTAATTTCTAGTTATAATTTCTAAAAGATGCAACTTAAAAAAATCAGTTTTCAAGTGGGATAATTTAAAGAATAAACACTTTTAAAATAAACTCAAAAGATACCTAATTTTTCCAGCCAAATATACAGTATGCCGACAGTAAGTATAAAGGATCTAATGAGCACAAGCAATAGGAAATAACCCATAGGCACTAGCCAGTTGTGGGTCCTAGGCACCTCGTATCTCGGTGAGAGTAACCACAAAAAATATCTGTTCTTGTGCACGAGCCACTCATAGGGAACATACGCATAACCTAGTGGTCCCAAATCATCATCATCATTGTTTAGTTAGAGTAGTAATCATCAATCTTGCTAAGTGAAATTGAGGCCAAACCCCACGAATTCACTAGCATACTACTACACGTCCACCCACCTAGATACCTGAGTGTTCCCTTTGTCCTTAAACAAGTTCAAAAAGCAATGAAATATAGTTTTCACAGGCAAATATCACTTCCACATCACACATTAACCAAAAATCTCCATGTACATCACACAATTCACAAATTCCACTTTTAATTCAAATGCATTTTGAAATCAAACTCACACCAAATTATCCCACAACACTTTTGGCATAACGTTCACAATACAACACATCCTTTAACAATTTTATAAAGTCCCTCCAAATATGCTAAACATCACATAATATCCCACTCACATGTTTCATAAAACCATTTTGATAAACAAAATCTATTTTTCACATCGTACTCACACAAACAGCCCAAATCACGTTCACACCTCTTTCACATTTCAGTAAATCAATTAAAAATTCTTATAAAACATTTCCAAGAGGATACACATCACATGACAGAACTATTCAAATTTTAAATGGTCCCTTATAATGTATAAACAATCCAAAATAATTTTCGAATATGGATTCACCTCTTACATAAATCATTAACCCATTCTAAACATTCATAAAACAATTATAAAGAGTGTACGAAAGCTTTTCACATAAAACCCATCTCAAAACCATATTTCAAGGACAAAATCACATCAATAAAAATTCAAAACATAATTGGCACCCCCAAAAACATTTATTAAACTAACCCCACGTGTTATACAAACACCTAAGACAATACCACAAAAGATCCACATGAAAAGAACACGTTTTCATAATTACTTTAAAGAAGTACTATAAGGTTTTACACCTTAAACCCATTAAAAAAACCTCTTTAAAACCTAATGGAACATGAATAACCTACTAAATCAGAATTTTCATCTCAAACAAGATTTATTAAACCAATTTCATATGTTATAAAACACACCCAAACAATACCCAATGGGTTACACATGTAAAATACCAAATTTGAAGATAAAATGAAACTATAAAAATAAATGCTTAACCAAATCCAACATAAACATTTTTCGCACCACAAACGGCATATTAAGAACATTAATAATAAGTAATTCAAGTAAACTAATTCATCTAGAAATTATTACACATGAAATCACCTACCATTTATGTCGAACCCCTCAAAACATAGTGTGAATCATCAACCGCACCACCGCCGCACCTAAAAGAAGATAAATCCATCACTATACCACAATATGTGACCAAAAATACACCAAATAAAACCCTAGGTTCGAACCCCAAATTCTGGTCATGAGGAACTTCAAGAAAGGGTGAAACAAACCCTAAGGAAGGGGTAGAAATCAAGGAAAGAAACACTTACATGAAACATCATGAATCAACGAATGAAATACACAAAAACATGAATATCCAAGCAACCAAACCTTATATGGAGGCTCTCATGGGGATTATAAGGTCATATGGGGACTGAAATGGGGGAGAAATAGTAAAAATTAAAAGATTTATGAAAGAATCAACTTACCTTCTCAAATATGGACGATTTGAAGAACCCTAATAAGTTTTTCCATACTCTGCGAGGCAAATGAGGTCCAAAGTGGAAAAATGAATAATGGGGGTGAGGATCTGGATTTTGGATTCAGGTGGGAGGTGGAATCATGGGAATATAGTAAAAAATGAGTATTTTGTTAAATAATTTAAAAAACAACTTTAAAACTGGAAATGGATCACGGGTTGGCCCAATTCCAAATTAATTCACTCAAACACAAAATTCTAATGGTTTAAAAAAGGATCCAAATGGATATGGTGATTTGGATAGGTCATAGGAGGAACTCTGGGAAGTGGAATGGATGAAAAATGTTAACAAATAAAGGAGTTATAAAATAAATAAAATTTATTTTTAAATCTTGAATTGGGCTCATGGTTTGGCCCAAATTTTGAAAACCCTTAATTTCCACCAATATGAATGGAAAACCTCCAAAACAAAGAAGGAATGGAAATTATATGAAAACATAAATTTAAAATAATTCATAGATGTGAAAATCACAATCAAGAAAAAGTATCTTATACCCAATATTAATGATTTATTTGATCCAAAAATAGGGGATAAAAAATTCTTGAAGGTGTATCTTAGATTATAAAAACATAAATTTATGGTAAAGTTAGAACGTATAACAATGAAATACATCCATATAATATTTGAACACAATTAAATCATAGTGATTCAATTTAGATAATTAAATTTTATTTCTATCATAATATATTTAATAAATAAAATAATTATTCATTAACATATAATTTATTTTGTAGCCTTTATTGATGATATTATAGTATATTCTAAGAAACATTATGGTGATGATGTGAATTTCGCGAATGTAAAAAATAATTTAAAAAATTATAATATGTATTCCATGAACAATAAGGATGAATTTTGTAAAAAAAGTATCTTTATTATGTTAATTTATACTAAGATAGGATATATTGGGGTATATTTCAAAGGAAGTAATGATTTAAGAATTTCCTAAAACAACCACTATGATAAAGGTCCTAAATTTTATTCAATTAGCTTGATACTATCAATATTGTTTAATAAATTCGTATGAATTATCAAATCTACTAACCATGTTAATGTGTATTGCACTAAGGATTATACAGATATCACCTCAATTTATATCAGAGGGACCTATCACCCTAATTTTTTGTATAATCATCAATAATTACACAAGTCTCATATGAGGTTAGGTAGTATTTTTTGTTTCATTAGTATGGTCAAGTCGTAATCGATATATCAAAGGGAATTTTTTCATGAGATATTTTCCATATTTGTGGGATGCATTGGAATGAATAGATTATATGATATAGATCTATGTGTTGAAAAAAATATATGATAATAGAACTTGTGGGCTGATTCATCTTGATCCTAACATGGAATCAAAGAATGGGTGAAACTTCTAAAGCCTTTAGGTATAATAGGGGAAATATTATTTTAACCAAGGTTATACAATCCTCCCCTTGGTATCAAGGAAAAGTAAAAACACATGACAACATGGTGAAATATTATAGTGGGATTCAAGTCCCAATTGGGGAGAGCATGGATTTATGATATTATTTATATGGTCAATTTGAAATACCCCTATCATGGGGGCTTCATTCGGGAGGTATTTTATAGTTGTGGGGGACATTGAAGATAGAAAAAACTACGTGGGGTGGATCACATAGATTATAAAATTAGTATAAAAGTGATAGTGGGAAGATTTAACCCAACCCATATAAACTTAAGTTCCCTTGTGTTAATGATTCATCTTTCTACCAATTGGTCTTATTGTCTCTATTAATTTATTTTTTCAATGATGATGAAATGGGTGATGGATTAATTATCCACCCATTTCATGTAAATTAATGATTCTGATCAAGCATTATGGGTTAATGCAATTGATGGTTCTTCCTTTTGAAACAGTTAGTGAGCCTCACATATTGGTAAAGTAATAAATTATTTACACCTTATAATATTGGTGATTTCTAAATGATTCGGGTTTGGTGGGGACGAGGATCCAATTTTATTTTTTGAGGATGTTTGATGGAATGGATGGGAAATCCTAGTGAAGGTTTTCACTCATTATTGAGGTCTATAATGCTTCCAATATCTTCTCTAGATTTAGTTTCCATTCCTCCTCTCCCTATCGGTATGGTGTTGTGGGTTTTCAATGTTTTAGGATGTGATTTTTGGGAAGTTGATGGGGTTCAAGGTGGCCTAACCAACATAGTCTTGGCCCATTTGGATTTTTTGGTTCTATTTTTTATGGATTGTATTCATTTTGTTCTTATTTTTTGGTTCGATGTTTTGAAGATTGTTTTTTGAAGGCTGACGAAGTAGTGGGATGATGTCACAAGCATTTCAAGTGTAAATGATAGTGATGGAGGTCAGTTTTCTTAGCTCAAGGTGTGACACATCAGTCTGTGGCTAAGTCTAATAGTTTCATCATTTCATCCATTTTAATTTTAAATTTTAAATTTAGTAAAGTGTGATGGAGGAGGCTCATGGTGTGGTGGTGGTTTTTGGGTGTGATATTGAATTTTGTATTTCAAATGGCATTTTATGGTGATTTTTACATGTGTTTGTTGTATATTTCAATTTTCTTGTGCTTTGGTCTATCGTTTTTTTGATCTTTAAGTGGTTCCCACTTAACCTCAAAGTGGTTTTATTAGAAAATAGAGAAAAAATAGATTTGGATGGAACATGTTGATGGATCCAATCCTGGGATTTATATAACTGCTCCATAATAAACGAAGTCCATATATGTGTTTCAGATTATATCCATGTTTAATATTGATTTTGAATAATCAAATATGTGTTTATAACACATTGGTAATGATTTTAAGATGACATAGAGTTTACCGGATGTTGGATACTAGTTTGGAAAGTGCCAATGAAATAACGTGATGAGCTTAAAGGGTGAATGAAGATCCAAAGTAGGATAAAAAATCCTTCTCTACTTATTGATGTTCATTATTGAAATCACTATTTTATATAACATGGATAATTATTTATAGATTAAATATTATATTTAAATGATTATAGGATGTGTAAATTCATGAAACACTCTCACTTGAGTGTTTAATATGATATATGATCTTTGGAATGGAGCTAGAGTGATTAAGCATGTTTGAAAAATTCTATATGGTTATTTAAATTTTTAATGAGTGGATGAGAGTGGTTGGTGTTGTGTTTATGATGTTACGGATAGAGTTTATATGATTTTATGTCAAGATTATCACCTATCTGAAGGAAAATATGCCCAATAGTGTGGATATTCTTAATGTTTCATCATAAAATCGATTGAAATGTGACTAGGGTTGTTTATTCTTTCATGTGGTTGATTAGTTTCAATGGGTAATCAGTTGGTGGGAATGGTTCAATAGAATAAATTTAATTGATTATAACATCTAGTTGATAGCTATCTCATATGGTATTTTACTTGTGATGTACAATTGATAATGGCATTGTCAGTCAAGATTTGTGGTCAGTTTCAGAATTATGGTTTTTCATTTTTGTATTTCAATGGATACATAAATATTATAATGAATTTATTTAGGCCTCATAAATGTAAATATTATTCAATATAATGGTATCCTCAACTTTTTAATGGATATTTATTAGTAAAATAAAACTTTTGTATAGGTTATTTTAAATTTATATAACATATAAAAATGTACCTATGAGATTATAAAGGTTACATTTAAATATGTCATACTAACCTTACTATTTAAGTACTCATGTAAGGTTAATTCAATAAAAACTGAGTTTTGTGAAGGTACTAAATTACAAATTTAACAGAAACCTTAGATGTCTAAATTATATATAAAATTTAAAAAATACTTTTGTAGCGGTAATATAAGGAATTTATGATTTAACATTTTATAATGTGTGATTAAATTTGGATGATCCGTACTCTTTTTTCATAATGATCATAACATCATAATAGAGATTTGTTTCAAATTTTGATTGAGATGAGTCAATTTATGTTAGATTAAAAATGTGGTAATCATCTTAATTTATGTATTATTATTCATTAAACACCACAATAAGAAATGGATATTGAGTCATGTGGGAACATGAATTGCTTAATGTTTTTATTAAATATTTGGATCATGCTTAATGCAAAAAAGTGGGATATTTTTTTATATAGAGTCCATTAGAAAAGTAATACTATAATTTTGTTTCCAATTTTTGAGTTATTATCAAATATTGTTGTGTCATTCAAGTAGATGTAAGAAGATAGAAATAGAGATTGATTTAGTGAGAATGAAGAGGATGAGGAAGAGAGGAAGTGACATTTTGGAACCTTGATGTCTCTAGAATAATTGATTTGGTTGAGATAAAATTAATAATGAAAATTAAAAAACAAAAGTAAGGGAACTCATGGAATTTCACAAGATACACCCATTTAGAGGAAAAATTAATAATAAGGATCATGAGAAAACCCACATAATAAAATGAGTGGAGAAATTCATTGTAAGATCCTAGGAATACAATTCACTGAAGATATTTGATATTCCTAAATGGTTGAACTAATTTTAGGTGGACTATTTATAAAATGAATATTATGGAGATAAAGAATTTTGTTTCCATTGATAAGGGGAATACGCAATGGTCCAATGGATTATAACCCAAACATTTTTTCATTGGAGTTATTTCATGTTAGGTTCACCATTTTTTTAGATAGGGAAGAGATGATCGCGACACACATATGGTCTGGCCTAGTGGTAAATTCTTGGGGGTTTATTCCTTGAAAAATCATCAATATCGAGTACTATTTATGTTCTTATTAGAAAATCCCAATGATTCCCTCATCTATAACCGATTATGGACATACTTTCCAAAGGAAGCTGTTCGGTTGGAGTTTCAGTCCCAGTTACACTTACGTTCTCACATTGGTCAAGAGGATGAGAGGTCAGTCTCATTATGAACTTTTTTGGGGAATTATTTCCCACTCCGAGACTCCCTTATAGATTTAATATATGTTCAAGAAACTCTCTCTAATCATTATATGAGAATGGTTACCCTAAAAATTATTATAGTTTAATCTCTTTATATAAGAAAGAAAATATCATTAATGAACCCATCTATATGTATCTGAGGTCATCCATCATATTCTAGGTAATGGGTTGCTACTTATGTCCTGAAGCTGTATAACAAAGTACTTTGGAATTTTCTTCCACACAGGGAGTCAGTAAATATGTTTTCGAGGGGATTGAACCATTATTAGGCTTCCTACATATATTGGTTATTACAGGAATAAAAAATCATGTGGTTAGTTAAACCCATGTAGTTTAACATCATTAATAGAGGAAATATTCATAGGTAGTTGGATTCCAGATATTTGAAATCAAGTCTTTAGGGGACATCCAATGAATCCTATTCATGGAAGGATTTAGAGTTATCGTAGCTCGATCACACCCTTTAGACTGGCCCCAAGATAGATTCTCTTATATGAGTAATGTGCTTATCATGACACTCATAGGGGATTATATGCAGAGATTTTCCTGGTTGGTGGATATTTAGTATGCCAATGAGGTGTTCATTGAAGCTCCCTAAGACCATGTAAGCTACACTCAATGTGAGAAACAATGAAAAAAATTTGATTAACATCATTGAATAGGGTTGTAAGAATTATGTGTTGGAACTATCCATGAGATTTTTGATATGGAGCTTTGACCTTGAACCAAATCCTATATATCTTGGTTATAATAAGAATCTATGTTTTCGTAGTTCAAGAGTTTCTCAACCCACAATAGGATGAGGTATTGATCCAACAATGTAAATGATTGGGTTATGATGGTTGAAATGTCGAAGACATAGTGGGGCCTATATTGATGTTAATTCCCACATGAACATGGGCTAAGGACTTTAGATGGAATCGTACATATCCTGGTTATAGTGGGAATTAGATTCCTCATAGTTCATTGAATTGGGGATTACACTCCTACGTTTCCCATATATGTGGGGCATGTCATATCATACCATCAGTCAAGGCTTACACACTGAGATCACCCGTGTCCTCATAGAGACTTATGGTGTTGAATATGTGATCATTGTAACTCTCTAAGCCCACAGGATCTATAATCGGTGTGGGAAACAAAAGATGGCAGGTCATTAGTCTTATTGCACATGGATGTGGGAATTATGTGTTGTAACTCCCCTTGGGGTATTTTAATATGAATCTCAGGCCTTGGAGAGGCATCCTACATATCTTGGTTATTTTAAGAATTAGAGTCATCATATTTCACTTGATCATGGCTTACACTCTGACATTTCCCACACATGTGGGACATGTCATATCATGTCAGTAATTAAGGATTATGCCATGAGGATACCCTATTAATTAGGGCTTAAAAAATTAGGATGAATTGGGTGATCAAATTAAAGGATTCCATTATCTTTTTAAAAGCTTATGATGCATCGGATATGATCATTAAAACACCCTAAGTCCATGTGAGATATACTCGGTGTGAGAAATAAGGGATGAAAAATGATAAATTTAACTACTTGTGGATACGGTAATTATGTACAGGAATGACCCTTTGGAGGTTTAATATAGAGATTAGACCTTAGGAAGGTGTCTTACATATCTCAATTATGGAAGCAAGCAGAGTTCTCAAAGTTCACTTAATCAGGTCTTACACACTAAGGTTTCCCTTATCACCGAGGCTGACACACTAAGGATGAATAAGGAGATAACGTCCCACGATGACATGTCATCTGGGGCTTACAAAATAATTCTTCTTTTTACTGGTCTTCTTGTCTACCTATTATGCACTGATTGTCCACTTGAAATTACTTGGATGTCTACCAGATATGTTAGAGAATGTTTTCTTAATATTTCAAAAAGTAAATAATGTGATCCGGTCGACTTTTCTAGAGGAAGTCGCTTATCTTAGATGGAATGTCTAAGGGTTGTTTCATGATCAATGCTAACTTATTCAGAGGACATAAAAATACATGGATGATTTGCCCTAGAATCCATCACATGACCTAGATAGCTTTTCTAGAGGGTGTTTCATGATATAGTAGGCATGCCTTGGTGCCATAATGAGAGATGGCTGACACATATAGTGAATTTCACAAGAGTAAGTGTGACATGTCATAGATGGATTCACATGTCTTATCTAATATGTCTAGTGGGCATCACAAAACCATGTTGGCTTACCCAAAGGGGGTTGTGAGAGCCAGTCGGCATGCTTGGGTGCTACTGTGAGATTCAGCTGATGTGAACTAGCACTACTATATGAGTTAGTAGACATGTATGAAGAGAACTACAAGATTAGAATGATGAACTGAGAGGGTTTCACAATATCTAGGGGAATTCCCATGAGTCATTGTATGGATTTATTTGACATGTCTAGGGGACTTCACATGATCCTAATAGTATACCAAAGGAGTGTCACATGATCTGGACAACATATCCCGCTGTTGTTTTATGTCTTGAATAGTTCATGTGAAGTGAATAAGGGTAAGAATATATCTTCATTAGATTAAGAATCTTTCATTTAAAATTTGTTCTAGACTTAGTATTGTTCATGACATAGATTTTTTCAATGTTAGCATATTTTAAATACTGTGTGATCTAGTAGGAGTACGGGATGCCGTTCTCATGTCATATCATAAGGTCTTCACATGATCTATGACTGGTAATATGAAGTGTTCTATGCATGGAGCATGATCGATCAAGCCGTCCGCTAGAATATTACCTGATGGAAGACTTTCCATTCACAAGATTATCCACCGTAAGAAATATTCTCGAGCACTGGTGTAGATGAATTTCAGAAATACCATGAGTCTGGGAGTCTATAGGTCAAGAGTCCAATCCTCTTTTCATGTTTCAGTGGGGAATTTATTGGAACCACCACCTAGGTTTTTCAGTTATTTAGTAGGTGTATCTATTGAAAATATAGGAAGCAGTTGGCGAAGGGATCTGGCACCATGCATCTTTGCGAGCCTCCATCATGGACCGCTTCTGAGGGCACCACCTAATTTTTAGTGGCTAGAAGCCCCTCCTAAAACACATCCTTTATTATATTATTACTAATTAAAAGGGACTCATTGAATTGTGTGGGTATGATTATGGACTTCCATATTGTCATATTGGCATGTCCAAAGGCCTTCATAAGATATGGATGCCTATTACAAGGGCATCATGTGATCTAGGGTGACTTGTCCAGCCATCTCGTGAGATCATATCATAAACATCCTAAGAACGTTTCATGGGTTTTAAGAACAAGAGTGCTTCATTCTCTTTCCTTATTATCTCCTTTGTTTTATGTGAAAAAATTTGGGAGTCATGCAATATTTCATTAGTAATGTCAAGGAAAAAGTCTCTATTTTTTGTTGAAGCATCGCATGACCAAGATTGTCCTATGAGAGATACACAAACAGTACATGGATAAACCCATGCATTTTTCCTTAGGGAAACAAAATGGAAGCATGCAGTCTCATAGACATAATAGAGGATTTTCTCCTAATGGGGATGACATGATAGATGTTTCATATCGAATATGGTGAATCCCTAGGGGAACGTCGCGTGATGTTCAATGACTGCGAGAGGATTCTTCCTCTTCCTCTTTATTTCCTTTGTTTTTATTCTAATAGGGATTAGGGGTCTTGTGAGTTTGTCCAGAAGTTGTCAACTATAATTATCCTTTCTATTAGTGATGCATCCCATTACCCTTATGGTCGCAAGAAACCTCCACCTTTTGGAAAAGTTTCCTTATTTTTCAAGGATTTTTTGATGGTTTGTCTAAAACTCATCAATGACGAACCACATGGATCTTTCCTGGATGCTATCGCACGAACGACGATTGTTTGGGGTGACTTATCAAGAATATGAGGTCTTTTCAAAAGGGGTTCCTTGGGATCCTCTACATGTTATGTGCTTCATGTGGAGTCTTCGTGTGACCTTATAATGGTCATGGGATCACGATATTCATGAAGGTTCACATGATCCATAGGTCTTTTTCACATTATTCTTCCTTAGATTTTTTGGGAAAAATAATACCCATATTCTTGTTTTTATTCTTTTTTGTATTTTTCAATGCTCATTTGGAGAGCGTTAACAAATTCCCCCCCTCAGGAGTGAAATTTGTAGTGATAAGGGATCTGTTCCAAAGAATGTAAATTCTCTCCTAAGACTTTGGTGTTGTCATGAATTAGTATATTGGGAAAAGTTTAGTCTATCAGGAGAAACTTGGTATTTTGTGAAATTACCTATATATATGTTGGGAGAGATCCATTAATTTTCTATATTATAATTCTACATATTTATCTCCTTTTTCTTCCACCACATACATTTATAGAAAGATTGTTCCATGAGGCCTAATCGCATAACCTGTTTGCGAGACTTCATCACCTGATCAATCCTTCAAGAATTACTTTTCTTAGGTGCTCATTCAAACTAATTACAAACTATATTTTATTTACTATTTGAACATCAACTACATGGGTTGTGATTGTACTGAGGAGTTCACAAGATCCGCTGGCATGATCATATGATCAATTGAGTATCAAGTGATTTTCATGACCTTGTTCAGGTAATTCCATCATAAGTCTCCAAGGGGTCATGTAATTGCATGATGCCTTGTGGGATTATACAACCTGTGAGACCTCTGGGGGTTAGGCTATTCCAGATCACTTTGGTCAGTTTTCCAATTCCTTATCTAATTCATGTGATCTGCATTATGCTTCTGAGACTCTCATACCTTTATTGTTTGAAAAGAATTTATTTTATCTTAATGACATATACCACTTAATTATTTTTTGATGGATTCATATTCTCACCAATCATCCCCTATTGGAGCCAACCAATGGTCCAAGATTTCTAGACATCACAATACTAGCCTCAGATATCATTTGGAATCAGATAATTATTTTTTGAATATGATTCTCTCTTATGAGTTCTGAGATTACCCACTATCGCATCAAATGCTTCTATATGGGTACAGTTTTCTAGATGATTCCAACATTCCTCCTCTATATTTTAATTTTCCACCTCAATGGGTATCATCTTCTCCTAACTGTGTTTAGACAACAATTACTATGTATTGTCTTCTAGTTACAACTCAATACCAATGTTTGTATTATCTATTGAAAAAATCTCATATGGGATCCAATGGCTATGATTTCACTCATAATATTATTTCCCAGAGTTATTTGAGGATAATTTCCTCTTCTGTAAACAATCTGGGTAGAAGATGGTAGTCAAAATGGGATCTCTGTCTTGGCGGTAATTTCTCCGATGATGGGGCATGGACCTTTTGGACCAGACAAAGGTGTTTGGAGTTTTATGATGATTTATACAGGGTTCATCTTTATGATGACATGTGGATCTTCCAATTCATCATATATCCCATGCCTGACCTCCTTCGAGAGATGATCAACCATTGGTGCCTTGGTACCAAAACATTTAATTTATCTCATGGAGAACTGGGAATCAACATATGGGACATATATTAGTTTGGATAGATTACTCCCCTTGAAAAAAATGTATGATTAGTTCCTCCTAACCAAATATGTATGTGATGATCATTAACAGACTATAGCATTGGTGAGTGACATGATATTCATTGTTACAAAGTAGCTGATAAAGGATTTGAATATGCACTTGCTTATCTCATTCAAGAACTAGATAAATATTTTCCTCAATAGTAGTCGATTCAGACTGACAACTATTTTCCATCGTTGGTTCCCTTCTTAGAAATTACGCAATAGTGATGGATCATATTGGGATATTTCAGATCCTAGAGATTATACCTCATGGGGAAATTGTGTGAACTCAGAGATTTTTCCTCACCTGAAACAGGAAGGCTTTATAACCATGTTCATCACTGAATGGGTCTTCTTATTCAGGGATACACATTAACAAATTCTAGTCATCACATTATTGATGGTGGAACAGATTGGGGAGGGACAACACTTTAATCTACTAGTTTCAGTATTTGTATACCTTTTTCAATTCCTGGTTTATATTCAACAAGGTAGATCCTCTTATAGGATCAGTGTTACTCTATAGTTTTTATTTTGATGGATAAGGGAGAACATTCATTGTAATGAATATTAAAACACTAGATGGATCCCTAATGCTTTATACCTCCCAAGACTGTTGAATATATCGGGTGTTGGGGCCATGTATCTAAGACCTACTTAGGTTAAAGATGTGCTAAGACAATCTAATAGTTTTGATATTACTCCCTTTCATGAACCATATAGACTGATTATTGATAATTGTATTGGCTCCCATAATGAAAGGTTATACATAATATCTCTTCAAAATAGCGTTCTCATATCCAGAGTGGATGAGATTTTTATCTATAAACCTTATGCACCTTATTGATTCTCTCTTTAGTTTTGATACATTCAAATGATCTCCCCTATTCCTATGGTTAGTGTTTGGTGGGAGTGGCATCCTAGGGTCATCGATCAGTTTTGGATGATGATATCATGTGCGGATAATGAGGCTAAGATCATACTTCCACCTATTGAAACTCCCACTTTCATTACCCAGGTCTATACCTAGGCTTTGTTATCAGCTTATCCAGATGGTGTTCTAGGCCAGCTGATCCATTATGAGGATAAGACTTCTACTTCATAAATCCCTTAGTTTTTAGAAAAAATGGAGTATATTAAATACCTGGGAAAGTTTTTAAGGAAGAGACCTCATTCTAGGGATCATTTTTTCGATAGTGGACCAAAATCCATTAAAGAGGTAAGTCCTCCTACAAAGGCTACAGATGACATACTTGGTGAGAGAAGATCACCCAAGGGTTCATCCCCTATTTAAATACAGACTCAATTGATTATTCATCCTCCCACCATTCATGAAACATTGTTTATAGAGGCTTATAATAAACATAGGCTGATCTAGAAATAGATTCATTCTTTGATTACTTCAACTCCCTTGAAAAAATTTCGTGACCGAGGAGACCTCCTTCATTAGTTATTTTAGGACTAGGGGTGGGTTTTTTTCATCAGTGACCATTTAATGAAATCATGATGCACATTTTATTAACTCGGTGTGGTATGTAAAAAATTGAAAGATATATTCATGATCTCATAGATGAGGATCACCTTACTAGGTAGATGGAGGAGACATAAGAGGAATTGGAGAATGGTTGTCAGTTGATATCTAAATTGCAAGCTCGGATACATGCCTGATCTTGTAGATATATAGAATTGAAGATATTTTTTCTCATCTAATCTCTGAAATTTCATCATGATCATCCTCATTAGATAGTACTCAGAAGAGGGTTTAAGAGATGACCACTTTGGTCAAGACTCTCTATCCTAGGGTAAAAGCGGAAGTGGTGAGGAGAGTAGCACTCCAACATTCAATTGATGCTTCCCATCAGACTCTTAGTAACCTATCCAAAACATCTAATCTACTTTTACTATTGTTAGAATTTTTTAATGCAATATATTTTAATGTGACATTAGAGAGACTCTAAAATGATGAGACTACTCCCCCCATTTTTTACATTATTAATGAGTGAGTTTTTTTGAAATTTCTATATTTTCATCCTGTTTATTTTCATCCATGATATGCATGAAATATTATTGTTTTAATATAATTTGCATTTTCAATTATACCTATCCCCTATGCTCTATTGAATGAATACGAATTCCTTGAATTTATGTTGACATTTTACCAGATTCTATTTTAGATATGCTCGTGAATGTTCACCAATAGGATATCCTACACTGAAAATATGTTTTACATATCTTGAGATCACATAGTTTGAAGAAGGATCATATGGGTAGGATATATGTCCTAGATGGAGAGTGATATATCTTTAGATGAGGCTAATAGGTTTGGTTAGAGAATATTGATTTCTACTAAGGTATATAGAGGTCCTTATAAGCTTTTACACACTAAATCTCTGATGTCCTGTAGTTTAAGGTTTTTTTAGCTCAAACCTGATATTTATTAAGTTTACTGTCTTTTAGCTTAGACATGAAATTGATTTATTCTGGGGTATTTTTTCTTGAACATGATATTGCTTTATTTTAGGTTGTTTTAGGTCATACCTGATATTATTATTGTTTAGGGTCTTTTTTATTGAACCAGATATTTATTTAGTTTAGGGACTTTTTATCTCGGACCTGATATTGATTTAGTTTAGGGTATTTTAGCTTGGAAATGATATTACTTTAAATTATGGTATTTTATATCAGACCTGATATTGCTTTAGATATGGTTATTTTAGCTTGGACATGTCATTGCTAAAGTTTAGGGTTTTTAGCATGAACTTGATATTTCTTTAGTTTAGGGTATTTTAGATTAGACTTGATATTGCTTTAGTTTAGGGTAATTTATCTCAAACTTGATATTGCTTTAGTTTAGGGTCTTTTATCTTAAACCTGATACTGATTTTGTTTAGGGTGTTTTATCTTGGACTTAATATTGATTTAGTTTAGGGACTTTTTTATTGGACCTGACACTACTTTAGTTTTGGTTCTTTTATCTCAGACCTAATAAATGATCATGGGATATGGTGTAGACATTCCATGAGTGACCAAAAGAAAACTGATATGTTATGGTATTCCATGGTGTTACTAGGAATCATAAGGATTATAATATCCTTTTTGCTGAGTGACACATTTTTTTGATGACCATAAGCTAATATGCATGAGCCATATGCATACATGAATATTCTAGAAAAGGGTCCCATGATTCCAATTTTCCTTTCTAGGGGATATGAAATATTTATGGAGATAATATAGGTTTCAGGGTGAAATACTATAGATTACAAGTCCACCTAAATAGCTAGAATATGTGTGATGTAATTCATAACCCAAAATTTTGAGTTGTGAATATGAGATGGGGAAGAAATGTTGGTTATATACCATGTCATTATGATATTACAGGTTATTCCACGGTGTTTCCTGGGATCATAATTATTGAATCTTATTTTTGGAAAGGAGGATATGCCTTTAGTTGGTGCATCAAAGCCTTTAAATGTGGATATCATTGTCACGAAACAGATGATCTCCACTTCTTTCTACAGGACATAAATAATTTTTAAAGACTCAAAAATCCATAAAATGTGGTTCGATATTGAGAAAGGCTATCCGAGAATAGTATTGAAACCCTAGGGAAATTAGATCTTCACTTATAATGCTTGATATCCAAACCATGTGGTTTTAAATCATGATCTATTTGTCAGTGAAGGTTTGGGAATAAAAAGACTCATTCTGGCCTTGATAAAGGGTACAAAAAATGGTGATGTCACATCGATGATGTTAAATCCACTTGGATAGTTTGGTATGGAGACTATAATTCATAGTCGCATATGCTTGAATAGGGACATTGATATGGTACAATCATACCGGGAGTAGTTCAGACACACTGGGGTGTTTAGTGTATTAACAGTAAAGTCATGGGTCATAAGGATTATAATGTCGCTTTTTCAGAGTGACACATTTGGTTGACAACCATAGGAACATATGCTGGGGCCATATGCTTACATGAATAGTCAATAAAATGGTCCCTTGAAGCTGTTTATCTTTTTCCAAGAGCCATGGATGGTTTACAATGATCCGAGGCACCCCAAATAATGATGTGTGATTTATAGAGAGTGTAATATCCAAGAAGGGTTAGCGCACCAGAAATGTTGCATCACTTCCGAATAAACATTTTCTCATAGTGAGGAGATGTGAAAAATCATTACTATAAATTTTTCTTATACCAATGGTCCAACAAGCATAGCCTGGATTTTACAATGGCTATATATTAGGCCCTATGAGATTTGTGTCTCATTCATTTACACCATGACTTTTCCTAAACATTAGAGATTAAGAGTTTACCGAGTGAATACTTGAATTTTTCTCCGGCCTCCCATTTTCAAGATTTCATCCTGACAGTTTTAATGTATTTTTTCTAGAAGCTTAAGGTATTTTAATTTGGACCATTATATGATATAATTTACGTTTTAACAACTTTTACCAAAGTGAAAGTAGTTTAAGGTCATTACACAAATGGATATATATGGAGGATGATACACAAGGGTCTAATTAGGATACCCAGGAGCAAGAGCACCCCAATATCCTTCTAATTTAGAGATGAAAATGTTTTAAATCATAGATAATGATTCTAAAATCATTAGTAATGACATGAGATATTCATACTAGGAGTGATTCAAACACACTAAGGTGTTGAGTGATTCAATAGCATTGTTTGGGAATACAAGGATCAACATTTCCTTTTTCTTAATGAAACATTTAGTTAACGACCACTGGATCCAATGCCTGAGCCATAGGTATACATTTAAAATCAATAAAATGGTCCCTTAAAGATGGTTATCTTTTTTTAGAGACCATGGAAGATTGGAAGAAACCTAAGGGACTCGAGTCATGAAGTATTGTTTATGGATTAGGGTGATTAAAAGATGATGTAATTACCTCGTACTATGGTTGACTGGGTTAAGGATCATATGGTTCTTAGATAAAGAATGATGATGGGTGATGACCTCCATGCGGTTTAATGTCATGTTACAAGGTTCTGTTCGGTGTAGTTTATCGTCATGTGGTGAGTAATTACCCTACATAGATTAACATCATGTGGTTATGATATGTTCCATGTAGTTTATTATCATGTGGTGGGGACTTATCCAGTTTAGTTTAACATGATATAGTGAAGATGTGTTTCGTGCAATTTATTTTAATGTAGTGAGGATGGCGATGAACCAATGTGAAAGTGTAGAAGCATTATGGCTGGACCAAAGGATGGAATATTGAGAATCACTATGTTTCTTGTGAGGATGAGAATCAATCCATAAGTTTTTTTGAATGATGATTCTTATATAGGTCTCACCCACACATAAGGAGAGGGTAATTTTTTATTTTAATTATTTTTGACTGGGCTCATTGTTGGAGATTAGAGAATCACTACATTTCCTATGAGGATATGAATAAAGTCAAATATAGTTCTTGAATGTGAAACACTTTAAACAGGTATGAACAATATGTATAGGTGGGAATCATTTCCATTTATTGTTGCATATAGGCATAATATTGGAGATCCAGACATCAATATGTATCCTATGATGGAATGAATAAATATACACATATTTATTGAGGAACTGTGCAGTTTAACATCATGTGATAAGGATGAAGATGGACCCACATGAAAAAAGTAAGATGTTGTGGTTTGACATAAGGGTTGAAGTCTAGGAGTCTCTATTTATATCATATGGATGATAATGAAGACCCATGATGTTCTTAAAATGGAGGTGTGATAGAAGGAAAACAAAAACCATAGGGGTTCTCTTGTGTGAAGTCCAAATAAGTGTCCATTTTTATATCATTAAAGGGACATTAGCTAAGTAGTTTAACATCATGTGGCGAGGAATCCTGATATATCTTTTTATGGTGTTTCATTCAGGATGAAGATGAGCCTGTTGAAAGCTGATATGCCTTGTTCGTATAGAAAGAATCCCTTACCAAAAATTCTAAGCCCACACGATGTATGCTCAGTTTGAGAAAAAAGGAATTAAATGGTTTCTCCCACTATGTGAAGAAATTTTAGAGTAAGATAAGAGAATTATATATCATGATGTGGATGGACCAAGATATACTATCAAGGAAACCATACAAATCTCACTGGAAATGATATTCAAGCCTTATGTAGTTCTAGGAAACCCATACAGTTTAATTTCATAAATAAACGACATCTACTATGTAGTTTAACATCATGGAGTAAGGAAAAATATTACCCATCATGAAAGAAAGAGAACATTATGGTATCATGCATTTTAACTTTAGGTGTCAAAGACATGGGTCTCTCAATGTTAATGGAGGTGGATTCCATGGGTTCATGTAGTTTATTGTCAATCAATAAGGACAAGAGATGTCATACACTTTAATATCTTGATCTCTGGACACAATGGTACAGTTTAACCTAATGTAACTTGGAAAAACATATATAATTTAACATCATGTATCCAGGATGATCTTGTACAGTTTAACATCATGTAACTAGGATGATCTTTCATAGTTTAATATAATTTAAATTGGAATAATGGTGGGAATTACATTGATATGGATGCCCAAATATAGCTATGTGAATTATTTCATAATAAATCTCACATTGGTGAGTGGAGTGACATGATTCCCATCTATTGTGGCCAATGAGTAATCCCCATTGTGATAGAACTTATGTATGATGTAAGGTATTTCCCATTTGTTTTCCAACTTAAAGTGATTCTTGCCCAGTATCACTGGGGATTTGAGGACCAACACCAGTTCCCCTTGTAATAATGATTAGAGGACAACCTTTTTATTGAAGGCTCGTGCAATTTGATTTTGATGGACCTTGTGGTCGTTAAATATACGATACTTGTTTTCACTAAGTCATTACAATTCATCTATCCACTTTTGAGATTGTTTATCATCTGATATCTATCTGAAAATGGCTATTTGTAGTGAGTGTATCTAGACTTATATGTGTAGTACTACCTAGGTCTTGTACTCTAATGAGTGTGGTGTTTCCTGTTTGGTAGTACATGTGGTGGTATAGTAGGCCCAAAAAGCATGTAGAAGATTTTTGGAAAATACTTCTTATCTTTGTTCACAATCTTCTAGAGTATATTTGATAGAGTCTTATTGAAGGAGAATATCAATCCATTTTCCATTGCATGATAGTGAGATGAGTGACTGGATTTGATGTTTTACTCTCGATAAAGCTTCTCTAACTCTATATAATAGAAGTTGGCGATGTTATCTATCAAAATTATATGAGGGACCCTGAACCTAAGGATGATATGGTACTTAATTAAGTTAGTGATGTTATTCATCCAGAATTCCTAGAGTGGTATTGGCTCATTCCATTTGGAAAAGAATCTGGTGGCAGTAAGGATGTACTTGAACATCTTAGATGTGGTTGGTGGTATGGACTCATGACATCCATTCCCCAAATAGAAAATAGCTAGAAATATGTTTCCATATGAAGAAATTCTATGGGTTGATGGATGAAGTTCTCCTGAAATTGAAATGTATGATATTTCTTTGGGAATTCCATGCAGTTTTTTATAATGCTTTTCCAGTAATATCTCAACCACCTTAGCTAGTGACAGAGACTAGTCCAAAATTGATGGGCACTTCAAGAGCCCTCATGGACTTCTTCCATGGCTGTAGAAATATATCATCTTGCTATGAATCTAAGGAGGATTCTATCAAAGGCATGATTATAAAAGGTTTTCTTATCATTTAGAACATCCTACAGGGTGAAATTCACTACACGATGCCAAATTGGTTCCCTTGTATATCAATCTATTGGAAGAGTCCCATTTTTAAGATAACTAATTATAGACTCCATCCATCCATGGGTAGAGATTGGTTCATCATGCTATTGGGAGGTTTTAACCAGATTTATTTCTTCCATACCACATATGACAATATTCTAGGCCATTATTTGTTGTGTGATAAGAAAGAATACCTCCCCCTAATTTGGTTTATCTAGGATAGTGGATGAAATGGAAAATGTTTCCGCGTAAGAATTTTGTGATCTGGGAACTTAATGAAATGTTTTCTTAAAAATGAACTCTTCCATTAGTACTCTAACGTAGCCAGTGAGAGGGGCTAGTTCCTCCTTTGTGATGGATTATTGACCAATGATCTAATTTATCCCTAGTTATGAATCCCCTTTGACATCCAAGTAGTATATTTGTATCTTTAGGGATAATTCCAAGCCAGTAATAAGGGCATGGTATTCGGTCTTGTTATTCTTGTAAACATCGAACAATGAGAAAGAGTAGGAGAAAACTACATTGTTTGGAGAGACAATTAAAGTCTCTAACCTAACCCAATTTAGCTTTAGGTTTTCCATAATTATTCCTATGGGACTCTAATAGGAACCGTAATGATACATCCCCCATGTACGAGGAGTGTCATGGGAATATAATACCTCCTATTTTGGAATCTTAGTGTCCTCCAGTGTTTTTTCTGGGAAAAGATGTGTAGTAAGGAAAGCAGACAAGGCTTTTCCTTTCACTAATTTTTTTGATATGAAATGAATGTCCTATTGATTTAGAATGATCACCCAATAGTCTAGGCACCCAATAAATATAGAGAAAAAAGGATGTAATTATTAGAATCAATATGAGAGATGAGATGGACTTGTTGGTGATGCAAGTAATGCCTCAATTTTTTCACTACAAAGATGAATTTGAGGTAGTTCTTCTCGACATCAGAATATCAGGTCATAGTACATAGCATGCTCTTAATAAAGAATTAAATACTACTATTGCTCCATGCATCACTGTTTTGTTCAAGGAGGGTTCCCAATGATCTTTCTATTGAAGCTACATATAATATGAGTGAATCCTTTCCTCCAGAGGCCTCAGAACCCGTGGGTCCAAGAGATACTTCTTGATATTCTCAATGTATTTTTTTCATTCATAACCAATGGATAGGATATTTCTTTATTCATTATCCTGGTGAAGGGGAGAGATTTGACAGTCAAGTTATAAATGATTCACCGAATATAGGAGAGGTTCCCTTGAAACCCCCTCTATTATTTGAGATTTCTAGGGGAGATATTTCTAGAATAGCACTAGTCATTTCTGGGCTAACCTTGATGTTGTGGTGGCATAATAATAATCCAAAAAACTTCATTAATTTCACCTAATATAAAAATTTCAGTGGATTCATCTTCAGACTATGTTGTCACAGCTTGTCGAAGACTATTTGAAGATCCATGAAGTGATCACATCATTTTTTGGATTTTACCCCAGTTCATCGACATAAAATTTGTCTATATTTATTAATAATGGATTAAAGATATGGTTTATGGTGTGTTGGTTTCTTGTTCAAGTATTCTTCAAATCATAGTGAATGACCTGATAGTGAATGATTCCCTGAGGTTACATGAAGGTAGTGACTTCTTCATCTTCAGGGGCTATCTTGATCTGATCATACCATGATTACCTATCCATGATGGAAAGGGTTTATAATCTATTAGTTTCATCGATCAAGGGTACTATAATAAATTGTGAGAATTTTTCCGTCATGAAATATTGTTTAAGGTCTATAAAATCAATTAAAACCCAAATCTTCAAATTCTTTTTCTTGATCGGGATGATATTGGAGAGCCATCATGGGTATTCCACTTCTTAGAAAAAGTTAAATATGATAAAATTATCAACATCCACCTTTATATTTGTGTAACGAGAGTGGTTAATCCTCCTTGATACCTTATTGAAACCTCAATGGTCATTGGGTAGGTCGAGATGGTGTGTAGAAACATCTGGATTCAATCTGGGCATTTCTGTGCAGTTCCAAGAGAACAAGTATCAGCACTGCTTTAGAAATGAAATATACATCTCTTTCTCTTTGAGGGTCATGGTGACACTAGTCATTGAAGTCCGCATGTATTCTTTATTCCCATATTTATCTGTATGTGCTCATTAATGGTGCTGTAGACACCTTCTTAGAATGTGGGAGGGGCATTCTTGAGGTCCTCTATATCCTCTTTCATCTGTAATCCTATGGTGACATTTTTAGAAGAGGATGGAAATATGGGGGATTCTCTGTCACTACTGGGGTGAAAGAGGCTATAAGAAGATACATTATCATTCCATGTTTCTTGAGTCACCCTATAATGATATCGAAGATGAGTTTCATTTACACTATCATTGGGGTCTGTGAGAGATTGGAAATCTAGGTTCAAGACTATTACCATGATTAGATTTTAGGGGAGCACGTAATTGTTATTCTGAATTGTCCCGAGATTCATAGGGAAATTTTCCAAGACATTACAAGCTTAAAACAAGAAATAATTACTAGCCACTGGTTTTTTTCTCCCTTATTGTAAAAATATTCTTCACCATATGTGGATCCACAAGTTTCAAAGGGGGATTTTTCAACATGTAGTATGCCTACTTTTACATTTATGGGGTACTTCAGAACATGATGGAATATTCAAGGTTTCACCAAGTGGAAATGGAGCCAGTGCCTTTCGAACGGAACATTACATGTGGTGTCCTACTGAGTATACATGAACTCAGTGTCTAATATAAGATACCCAAACTGATATTTGAGCTTGATATTCCCAAGAAGACATTGATCATGCTTATCATACCCTTGAATGATCAGCTTTTTGGTGGGACAAATCCACTTCTCCTATATCCCAAATGTTAGAGGGTTCAAATTGGGATGATATAGATCCCAAATCCATTATCAACTAGGGTCCTTTGGACATTGACATTATTGAGTCTACCTAAAACATATATGGGCCTGATAAGTCTTTAAATAACCTCTTATTAATCTTGGTTAGTGGATGAGATGGTGGCATGACATTATACTAACATGGTCTCCACTCGATAAGCCTCAGTTGCAGTGACTTTTGTCTCTTACATCTGTGGGATTTATAGGGCCTCAACAAGTTACTCATTGTGTTATTTTGAGAGATAGAACACATCTAGGATTGAGATCTTTGATGGTACAATGGAAAACTGTTTCATAACATCATATCTTTGTGCTAGAGGTTGGTTCTTCCTGATATGGAGTTGCTCCAGGGAATACAGTTCAGAAGCCGAGACATTTTAGGTGGATAGTATTGGTGATTTCACATAAATCAAGGGAATGTCAATTTATAGTGGTGTAGTTCACAATAAATTTCCCTTGTTACTAGGTCGATCATATAATTTAACCCATACTAGCTGTTCATGCAAGAAAATTGGGTGCAGACGACTCCCAGAGGGCCCCACGACACCTTCCTACCTATTTTGGTATTTCTGGAGATTTTTACCATGAGTCTCCACTGCATATATGTTCTCCATGGGGATATGATCAGAAGATTAGGTCCAAACACATCTGAATTGTCCAATATATCCTCGGTTTTGGCACATGCGGCCTCCTATTCGCTAGTTAAGTGTGGGAAAATCATATTCTAGGGAATATTCATCATCAACTAAGGCGTATGACAAGTGTATCATGTTGAAATTACCAAAAATGATCTCTTCATATATAGGTGATTATGTTTAGTGGGGCGGTTCCTATACCATGGATGTTTCAAGAAAGAATTTTTCAAGAGTTAGGGCTTTCCTTGGTGTATAATATGACTCTTCCACCACTATTTCATCCTACTTCTAGAAGTTATACACAATTTTGGGAGGTATATTTGATGCCTTCATCTTAGGTGGTGGATATATTTTGGGTTTTCTTGTTATCTCTTGATGGAATGCGATCAATCAACTATTTTATGAGTCATCCAATTGTATAACTTTTTAGCACACCTAGACATAACATTCTTCCAATCACCTTCTTGATATTCCTGGACAATGGTTATGTTCGACACTTGTCTCAAGGAGTCATCTAAAAATACCTGTATGGAATTAATCATACATTAAAGGAAATCGTTGAAGATGAAGCATTTATGGATATTATGACCCAGACTTCGATTAAAAGGGTAGTCATCCAGATGGTCGGTGAGGTTGACATCATCATCCTTCCTGGGTTGTGGTTGTGTGAGCTTGTTATTATCCATGGTTTACAAGAAATAACATGGGACATATTCATTTCATAAAGAGTATTATTTTCTCATTAGTTCCTCAAATTATGAGACAACCTAATTTATTTTTTCATCAGGATGAGGGAAATTATATAGTGGCCACCACTCGATAAGAGGTGCTAGGTTGTTTGGAACCAACCTGGGTGAAACACCCCAAGATTTTTATGAGATAGATTTTTTTATCTTCTTTAATTTATTTATTTATTTTTTAATTATTTGATATATTGTGATGTGTGCTACACCAAGATAACCTTTTGATAAATTCAATAATGACATATATTGTGGTATACACAACACTATTCTTGGCTTGTGTTATACAAAATTTCATGTTCTATTGACAAAGTTTATTTCACACAATATCATGTTGAAGGGAACAACAAAATATTATTATGTTACCTTATAACCTAGTCATCATAATGGAGGGTATGAACAATATTAACTAAATTATGAAAATATTCTTAATTTTTTGGTGAAAAATTATTTATAAATGAAAATAAAAAAATTTTAAATAAAAGGATTTATTTTTCAGAAAAACAATTTAAATGAAAATAAGTGAGTTTATGAAATAATAAAACAATTATTAATGGATTTTATTAATAAAATATATATTTAATATATTCAATATAATTTCTAAAATTCATCTTATATATTTTATAGACATCATATAAGAACAAATTCAATTTTTCAGATCAAAGAACCATTTTTCAAAAAAATGCACTTTTTCACCCTTTTGATGGTGAACCCATTTTAAATTTAGTTTTTGAAACTTTTATTTATTATATTTAACAAAATAAAATTCTTATTTGTAATTAGGATATAAAAATTTAATTTGGATTATTTTTTCATTTGTTTCTAAAAAGTTTCATATTTTGATGAATAGTAAAAATATACTAAATTTCAATTAAAAAAAATTAAATTAAAATAATTTGTGTGGATTAATTATATTATTTAATGGTTTTAAATTATATATAGACTCTATTTTTATCTGTTAATATAATTTTTTCAATGTAATTAATTTAATCATTAATTTAGATGTAAAAACACTTCAATATTTTGCAATGTTTTAACTTATAAAACTCATTTTTCAATCAAAAAATGAGATTAATTTTAAGATAATTACTGCAAATTGTGTGTTTTGAATTGTTAAAAATGTATTCCATATTTTTAATTAGTGAGTCCAAATTATTTAAAAATCATTATCTTATTTTTGGGCATTATGAATAGTAACTTCATTAATTTTTATTAATACAGTAAAAAGATAAATTTGGAAATTAAGGGTAAATATAATATTAAATAATTACTCTAACACTTGTCATAATATCATTGAATGAGTTATTTTCTATCTAAATAACCCTTGGGTCAAAATGGTTCACTTTGGAATCCACTTGTATTAGGTTAGGAAATTTATTATATTTTATTTAAAGAAAAGTTAAATATGTCTTACTCAAATTTTAATAACCTTATCAGTTTTCAAATAAGGTTATAAAGATGATAAATTAAACTACAAATTATATTTTGAAATAAAAATTCTTTTTATTTTTCATGTTAATTTTTTTGTAATTTTTAGGGTATAAATAATTACTTTGAAGGCTTATATATTGATGAAGCCGAAATTATTTAATTAATGAAAAATAAAAAAACAATTTATTAAAATGATAATAACCATTACAAGATGAAAAAACATGACCAAATATAATTTTTTGAGTATATATCTACCATATTCATCTAATGGTATTGTTATTGACCATTTAGATCTATATGGAAAAGGCTATAACAATTTTAATATTTTATTTAAAGTGATGATAAAGTTGTCACATTCATGTTTTAATAAATATAACATTTTAATGAAGAATTTTATAGGATAAATATTTCAATATTAGTACTATTATGAATTTTATAGTATTTATTGTTTTCATAGTATTTTATTTTTAATTTTTACCCAACAAATGTGTATATTAAATAACTACACAAAACTGATGTAGTAATTATTTTATTCATGGAAATATCATATTAATGTTATTAAAAATATTGAAATAAATATAATTTGGGATGATTCATATATCCAGAAAATTTTCTATAAACCCTTTTCCCCATAGGTAAATAATAAAATATTTTTTTAAGTTTATCATATTATCTTGATTTTTTTTTTTAAAATCCATGAAATGAATACTGTCAAAATTGACACTATTGATATTTTGTCAAAATAATGTATTATTAAATAATTTAAAAAAACTAAATCAATTTTAAAAATCTATAATAGTTATTATATAGTGTAAAGTTCTCTAAATTATTCATTTATAGTATTATTTACATCCAATAAGTGAATATTTAACCCTTTGAATATTGAAATATTTGTTACCTTAGTTAAAAATAGAATTGAATTACTAAGTGTTAATTAAAGTTATAAGGTTTAAATTGATATAAAAACTTGTATAAAATTTGTTGGTTGATTATATAACAAAATTATATAATCTAATCTTAGAAATGATAATATTTCGGTGGTTTTTGGATGGTTTTTTATTTTTTAATAAATTAATATATTTGGAGATTCCCAATGTGTCCCTCACCTCAATTATAAAAGGTAACATCCTCCCTCAAAACTTCACTTAACTTTGAGCCTTCAAGATTGTATATACCCTACTAATTTCCATTATAAAATGGCTCAATTAAATTATAGAGGTTCTAGTATTCTCAAAAGACCAACTCTAGTGCCTTTAGGATGAGATCTAGAGGGATCTCGTCGAAGAAGAGGTAATCTCCACTACTGATTCTTTCAAATTTATTACTTTTTCTACTTACCATTCCTATGTTTTATCTATTATAATGTAATAAATACAGTATCCCAGATATTCTGAGATGTTATTATGATTATGTAGAAACCATATCCCACCTTTTATCCATCCTACGAATAATGAAATCACTACACGTGTGTACGTATGTTTTTCCCCACCACCTTACTTGGAAAGGTATAAAGATGGAACTGACAACTATATGTGATTATTATAACACGATATGTTTTTTGGACCAAAATATATACCATCCACTTCTATTCCATTTCAAATTTATGGGAATGATATCTTCGCGTGTGCGTACGTACGACCAACATCTCTACGATGCGATGTGAATCATCTACATGATATCCATTAAAGAATGATTATATAAATATATAGAGTGAAGAAATATGATATATATTACATTAATATAATTTTAAAAAGATATAAATATGACTTAATAAGGAGAAATAGAACTTACTCAATAAAACATGCATTATAAAATGAAGCAGCTGACACCCGAAAGAAACGTAATAATGATATAATATGAAACGGGGGTTAATATTACCTTTTTTGATATAATAAATGTAAATATGGTTCGAGAATAATTAAATGAAATTATTTAAATCATTTTAAATGTGGTTCAGAAACATATATAGGATATCAAACCTAATAAAATAGATAATTTTACAATCTCATTATTATTTGAGATTATTTATATATAAGTATTTACTAGGGAATATTTATCATCCATGTACATGTTTCCTAAATATGTTTTCAAAAATGTTATTTATATTATTCTAAAATTTTATAAAGTCAATTTTACCCATATTTTTAATTTTAATTAAATGGTATGAAAGGAATCTTTTGTCGTTTTCAATACGAGGTACTATTTGACTTTTCGAAAAAAGTAAGAGAATAATGTTTTATTTTAACTTATACGGCATAAACATATTTTTAAATTTTCACAAATCCTTATTTAAATGAATATTCTTTTAAAATATTTCATGATTATTCTCAAGTAAATTGTTTTATTATGAAACATCACATCATTTTGAGAAATGAAAACATTAATGAAGAAGAAAGGATATTTTCCTCAAGATTTAATTTCAAGTGTTTTATCAAAATTATTTTCCATCTAGGATGGAATTATTTAATAGGGTTACATTTGTATCCATATTATTCCTATATTTTTTTTATGGAATCTTATTTATCAAATACATTTGTTTTAAATGGATTATGTTGTGATGAAATAATGTTTGAGAAACCCATTATATTCCTTAGGTTATGCTATGATGAATGACTTATGTTTTTGTGGAACTGTTAAAAATTATTTCATTATTAGATGGGTGGGACCTATATATCCATCCAATTCATTGGGTAAATATTTATATCTCATGATATAGACAAGTATGGAATGGAAAATGATCTTGGTCCAGTAATACAAGGATGGAGTAAGGAGTGAACTTGGTTCAGTAATGGACATTGTCTGCTATAATGGTCTTGAAAACGAGACATAACTAATATGAAATGATTTTATATACTTATGTGTTTGCCAAAATTTCATGTTTTATTCCAATGTTATTTTCTCATGGCTAATGTCCCTTTATGGTTTATTCTTTATAAATTGACAAGATTTATTTCATGACTTGAGATTTTTGATATAGGTTATATGTGGTATGATTTTAATAAGTTATGTTATTATTTTTAAATTATCATGTTAATGTTTTGTTTGATATTTTTCTTATTTACCCTTACTAAGAATCTAAGCTCACCCTTTTTAAATTTTTTATTTTCCATAGGATATAAAGAAAGGTTTTAAGTAGGAAAACCAAACGGGTTTTGAGATATACTAAAGATATTTTACCAAATTAGAAAAATATGTCCCAATATTCTAAAGGCACTAAATTAGTACTGTCTTTGGGTGTATTTTTTGTAATGTACTAAGTATTATGAAAAATTAATGTAATGACCATGTACTAAAATATTGGTTCATTAATGTTAGTACTAGAGTGAAGGTTTAGTTAACCTTTGGAAACGAGGTTGAAAAAATATTAGTGATATCCCTAGTGATATTTCTAAGGATATGTCTTGGGATGTTCCAAATGAGAATTCAAAGTATAGGTTACAATCCTTGTGTTTTGTTAATGATCATGGTTAACATAGGGTTAAACCTAAGGTGATATAGACTAAAATTACTTCCCCTTGACTATGTTATATTCATTTTATGAGTTTTTTATTCACATTATTAATTTTTTCTGACAATGGATGGAACTGAAAGTGACCATGTTAATAGTGAATGATATTGGAAATACAGTGATTGTCCTCATAAAAAACCATATATTATGGGATATGGAATGAAAAATCATGTACCTATACCTACACAAGTTATGAATAATTCTATAATTCCAAATGATAAGAGAAGGGACCAATTTTATATTGAGTCCATCATGAATATTCCACCTTTATTTAGTTGGTATTTTAATCCACTTGTTTCTGATCAATGGATCAATCCCACTAAAAATATATTTTCTGTCCTTCACTATTCAGAATATAAAAAATTCATTTTGGATTTTTATCATATAGAAGACGAAGCAGACTAGTGGTGGACTCTAATAAAGAATACGAAGCATCAAGATGAAATTTAATCCATGGAATGGGAAGGGTTCAAGAACTTATATATAAATAATTACTTACCTTTTATTCCTCAAAATAATATGTAGAAGGAGTTCTTTTAGATTAAGAAAAATGATGATGAATCAGTTGGTACATATGAGAAAAATTTTATAAGACTTTGAAGGTACACTTTAGGAATTATCATCCAACCTGAAAGTAAAGTTGATAGGTTCTTCAGTGTCTTAAAACCATGTATTAAAAGGGAATTATCCATAATAGAGTTTAGTAGGTATAAATATATTGTGCGTTTTTCTATCAAGGTAGAAATGGAATTTGGGGTTACATATCAATCTAATGGTTTTGAAAAGAAACATAAGACATAGTTAAAGGGAAAATCATAAAATAATTATGAAAAGAAGATGAGTGGTTCCTTATTCTCAAAGTCTGGAAAGAAACATGATTGATATTATCATAAGGGGACTGGTAAAAAAATTTAAGTGTGGAAAAGAAGGTGATCTTGTAGTTTAGTTTTGAAGTAATAAGAAAATGATAGCTAGTGGTGAAAATATAGAAAAGGATACACATAATATTACTCCAACACTTCAATGCTACAAGTGCAAGGAAATGGGGCACTATAATAACGAATTCCCTAATCTAAGGGTTATTGATGATGATTGACATCATAAACTTCTTAAGGCCAAAGACAAAGGAAAATTTCATGAAATCACTATTGATGATGTAGATTACGATAATGAAGTGGTGTAATGATCGAGTATTTATGTAATGGGATTCCAAAATAATGTTGGAAAATAATTTTTTTGGTATTATATAATAATGAAATATATATTTGTCTCGTGTGGTTTTTCAATATTTATTTAAGAGTATATGTTGAGTGGTACTGGTAACCATGAAACATTATTTTTTTTTTTGAAAAAACCCATTAAGGGAAGGATAACCCATAATATGTTCATAATGTTGTGATAAATAAATAAAGAGTTGTTTGAAAGTATTAATGGCATCATGACTGATATGATGAAAAAGTGATTTAAAATATCATTTGTAGAGAATATATAATCTTTAAGATATATGGTATATGGAATGAGTTAATTTTTTAAATTAGGCATTTTTTCACTAAGGATATAGAGTAATTAAATTTAATACCATGATTGAAAATAATACATGATAAAGTCATTCAAATGTTTGGAAATTAACCAACAAGAGATACCATATTATATTTGGTAGATAAATGTTAAGGTGAGTTGGTGAAACTATTTCTAAAATTTGGATTTTCAGCTTTCATAAGGTTATAGAGCTTATCAATTTATGGATAGTTTAAGTTAAAATTGGGATGAATTTTGTTAGAATAATGTTTTACCTCTCTATAGGTGGAATTATGCATATTTTTTAGCTTATTTTAACCTTTTTTACGATATATTGAATGAACTATCATCATATTTATGGATAGAATGGTCTAATTACTCTTTAGGAATGAAAATTTTCAACTTCATTTCATGGAATAAGTAATGAAGTGGAAATTCATGAGATTATACTCAATCAAGAAAGTATTTATTCTCAAGAAAAATTCTTCAACTTCAGGTAAATAATCTTAAAACCCAAAATGTTATCCTAGTACATTAATTTCTGATGAATCAAATGGACCCTTAAATCATCGTAAATTTATAGCTCTTTTATTGTCAAATTTCTACTAAAATTTTTATCTATCACCCTCCATCAAAAATTTATGGTCATATTTCTCTTCAATATCTATGTTTTTACATTCCACCTATTATCTCTAATAAGGAAATCCAAATTTCGAGTGACTTTGGGAAACTGTTATACTTTTCAAATTTCTTTTTAAAATAAATTTTTATAATTCATTTTTTTCGTTGTGGGTTTCAATGAAATAAACTTTAAAGTATTAATTCTTTTATAATCCAGATGAATTCTGAGGGAGAAATTCATTTTAAGGGGGTAGAATGTAACACCCCGATATTTTTATGAGATAGATTTTTTTATCTTATTTTATTTATTTATTTATGTATTTAAATTATTTTATTTCATGTGTTTTACACTACACCAAGATAAAATTGTGCTACATGAAACAATGACTTAGCTTACAGTACACACAATACTATGTCTGGTTTCTATTGCACATAATTTCAAGTTCTTTTGATAGATTTCATTTCACACAAGACCGAGTTTATGAGAAAAAATAAATATTATTATTTTTACTTATAACCTAGTCCTTATAATAGTGGTTATGAAAATTATTAATTGAATTATGTGATTATGTTTAATTCTTTACATAACATCTAATTATAAATGAAATTAAAACACTTTTTAAATAAAATGTAATATTTTTCTGAAAAACTATTCAAATGCAAATAAGTGGGTTTATGAAATAATAAAATCACTCTTAATGAATTTTATTAATGAGATATAAACATAATATATGCAATATAATGTTTAAAATTATTATTATATGTTTTCTATACATGATACAAGAAAAAATTCAATATCTTGGATAAAATAAGTATTTTTTCAAAAAAATGCAGTTTTGGTGCCTTTTGATTGCACACCCATTTTATATCTAGTTTTGAAAATTTTATATATTCTAATTCAAAAAAAGAAATTTCTTATTTGGAATTGGGATATAAAAATATACTTTTGATTATTTTTTGATATTGTTATGATAATTTTCATGTTTTGATGAATAGTGAAAACATACCAAATTTTAATTGAAAACAAATTTTTTCATTGAAATAATTTATATGGTTAAATTATAATATTGAATGGTTTTAAAGTATAAATAGATTATATTTTTATCATTTTGGTTGTTGTAATTAATTTTCCATGAATTTTTATGTAAAATCATTTCAATCTTTTACAATGTTTTAGCTTTTAAAACTCGTTTTTCATTCTAAAAATGTGATTAACTTTAAATTAATTAATACAAATTATATGTTTTGAATTTTAAAAAATGGATTCCATATTTTTAATTAGTGGGTCCAAACGATGTAAATAACTTTATTTTATTTTTTGGGAATTACGAATAATAACTTTAGGAATTTTTATTAATACGGTAAAAGGTAAATTGGGTAATTAAGGGTAATTATAATTTTATAAAATTACCCTATCACTTTTACTAATATAAATGGATGATATTTTTTACCTAAATCATAATTGGGTAGATAGGGTACCCTTTGAGATCCACTTGGATTAGACCAGGATATTTATTACATTTTTTTAATGAAATGTTAAATATGCCATACTCAAATTTTAATAAGTTTATCATTTTAAAAATAAGGCTATACAGAAGATACATTAGACTATAAATACTAATTTTAAATATTTTTTTTATCATGGTAATTTATTTTTCATTTTTAGAAAATAAATAATTACTTTGAATGGTTATACATTAATGATGCAGAAATTATTTAATTGATGAAAAATCAATAAAATGATATATATTAAACTGATATTAACCATTAAAAGACAAATAAACTAGACCAATTATTATTTTATGATTATATATAGACCATAAGAATCCATTATTAGAGTTTTATTTACCATTTTGAGTCATATGTAAAGCTTATGAAACTTTTAATATTTTAGTTAATGTGATGTTAAAATTTTCACAATCATGTTATAATAAATATAACATTTTTAATATAGGATCTTCCAATATATATATTTTAATATAAGTACAATAATAAAACCTATAGGATTTATATTATTCATAGTATTTTATTTTAATTTTTTTTCACAAAAAGCAGATATATTAAATAATTACACAAAACAAATGTTGTAATTATTTTATTAATGGAAATATCAAATTAATGTTATTCAAAATATTAAAATAAATAAAATTTGGGATGATTAATATATCAAAAAAAAATTCATGAATAACTTGACCTATTATAGGTATAATAAAATATATTTTTTTTAAGTTTAAATTCATATCTTCATATTTCTAAAAATCTAGGAAAGGAATAGTGTCAAAATTTACACTGTTTATATTTTGTAAAAATAATGTATTATTATATTATTTAAAAATCATAAAATATTTTTAAATATATATAATAATTATTATATGGTGAAAAAGGTTCTAATTTATTCAATAATGGTCTCATTTACATCAAATAAGTGATTATTTCACCCTTTTAATTTTAAAATATTTGTTACATCAGTTAAACATTTAATAGAAAAACTAAGTGTTATTTAAAATGATAATGTTTAAATTGAAATAAAAACTTGTCTAAAATTTATTGGTTGATTATATTACAATGTTATCTCATATAATCTTCAAAACTAGGTCATTTTTGAGTTCTTTTGGATGTGTTTTTATTTTTATTTTTTATAAATTAATATTTTTGGAGATTCCAAATGTTCCCCTCACCTAAATTATAAAAGGGCACATACTCCCTCACAAATTCACTTAATATTGTGCCTTAAAGGCTATATATAACCTAACAATTTCTATTTTAAACATCCTTAGTAACATTATATAGGTTTTGGTAATCTCAAAAGACAAACTCTAGTTCTTTTAAGAGGAGATATATAGGGAGCTCATCGAAGAATAAGTAATGTCCTTTACTGATTATTTCAAACTTATTTATTCTTATACATAATATTCATGACTTGTATCCATTATAAAGTAATAAAGATAGTATCTAATATATATTGATATATTATTATTATTATGTACTAAAAATATTCCACCTTCTATCGATCCTATGAAAAAGGAAATCCCCACGTGTGCGTGCATAAGGCTTACCATCTCCACTCTATGGTGTAATATGTTTCCCCACCACCTTACTTGGATGGGTATAATGATGTAAATAATAACTATATGTTTTTATTATAACAATATATGAATTTGAGAAAAAAATATATACCATCCACTTCTATATCATTTCACAATTATGGGAATGATATCATCACTCAAGAATATGTACGACCTATCGTCTCCATGATGTGATGTGATTAATTCTACATGATACCCATTAAAGAAAGGTTATATAAATGTTTATAATGAATAAATATGATATACATTACAATAATATCATTTTTTAATTATATAACTATGTCCTAATAATGATAACTAGAACTTATTCAACAAAACATGCATATGAAAATGAAGCAGTTAACACTCGAAAGAAGAAAAATAATGATATATTATTAATTGGGTCTTAATATGATCATATATTATATCATAAATTTTAATATGGTTCTATAATAAGTCAATTACTTTATTTAAATCATTATACATGAGGTTTAGATACATAAAAAGTATATCATACATGAGGTAAGAGAAAATTTCATAATCTCATTATTTTCTCAGATTGTTTATATGTAAGTATTTACTAGGTTATATTTATCTTAAATGTCCATGTTTCCCAAATATATATTAATACATATTCATTCCATTTTGATAAAACATTTTAATGTACAATTTTCCCTTTTTTTACTTTTTATTAAATGGTATGGAAGGAATATTTTTTCATTTTAAATATGAGGTAATTTTTGAATTCCAGAAACAAAAATATGAGAAGAATATTTTATTTTTTACTTATACGGAATGAAAAAATATTTATGTTCTCATAACTCCATATTTCTATGAATATTACTTTATAGTATTTCATGTTCATTTTCAAATAAATTCATTTCTTTTATAATTGGATGTCATTATGAGAAAAGAAATGTTTATGAAGAAAGAAGCATATTTTTATCCAGAATTAATTTAAAGTGTTATCAAATTTATTTTCCATCTATGATGAAATTCTTTAATATGGTTATGTTTCTATCCCTATTATTCCTATGATTTTATTATGTTTTTTATGTAATGATATTTTTGAAATTTATTCTTTACATGGATTTTGTTAGGAAGAAATGATGTTTATGAAACCCATTTTATTCCTTGGGTTATTCTATAATTAATTATTTATGTTTTTGTGGAACACATAAGAAGGAATTCATTATGATATGGGTGGGACCTATATCTACCTCTGATGCATTGGGTAAATATTTATATCTCATGATATAGATAGTTATCTAATTGGAAATGATCTCAGTTCTGTAATACAGGGTTGGAATGAGGAGTGTACTCAGTTCAGTAATGGATTTTTGTTGTTGTGATGGTCTTGTCAATGATCCTTGAATAAAATGAAAGGATTTTATATGGTAATTGTTTCTCACAATTCCAATCTTTATACTAATTTTATTTTCTCATGGACTATGTTCCTTTATGATTTATTCTTTAGGAACTTCCATGATTTATTTCATGACTCAATATTTTGATATATGTTATAATTGGTATGATTTTGAAAAGTTATGTTCTTGTTTTTACATTCTTATGTTCATGTTTTGCATCAAAATTTTCTTATTTACCCTTATTGTTCATCCGATCTCACCCACTTCTAATATTTTCTTTTCCATAGGATAAACCAAGGATTTTATGTAGAAAAACCAAATGGGTTATGGGAGATGATTAAAATTTTTCACTAATTTAGGAGAATGTGTTCCAAGTTTTTAAAGACGCTAAACTAATATAGTCTTTCGTTGTCTTTTTGTGTAATGTATTAAGTATTCTAAAAAAGTAATGTAATCTCAATGTAATACATGTTTCAGTCGTTAGAATGGGTTCTTGTATGGGTACCACTATGGGTTTAAAATAAAAAATGGGGACTTTTTCTTTGCCATACATATTTTCGGATGTTGTGGGAATGAGTTAAGTTTTAGATGGGGTTAAATAAATGGATTACTCAAGATGTTTTACCATTTTAGTGAAGTCACAAAACCTATCTATAATCTTCATGGGGATTAGAGGTGTTTAAAACCCTTCCTAAATATTTTCATCATATACTTTCAGTTGTTTCTCATGCATGAGAGGGATGATATGTGAATTGGATAAACCATTACATCTAGATTTGAAGTCATAAACCCTCTCATTCTCACAGGTTTTTTTTTTCAATTTGATGATCATTGTCTTCCAAAGAGTGTATCTGAATTGATAAAGGAACTGATAATGAAGGTCTTCCCATCCATTCACTGATCATACTCGTAGACTATTATCCCAAAAAGGCTATACCTATCAGAGTTTGTACAACACACCTCATCTTTGTTTCCTCCTATTGAACTTTAGGTCCCATCATCGGCCCACATCTGGACATGATGTGTGTGAGATGTTTTTAAGGGTTTCCCACACCATCAAATGTATAGAAGGTAGGATTTAAAAAATTTGTTAGAGGCTGTTTCATCCACCAATTCAGGATATGGATTCATCTTAGAATGCACAGGTGCCCACCAACTTTCTATAGATTATATTTGAGTATCTAGGGACTTGATGATGTTAAGAATCTTCATGGGGAACTACTGCACGAGACATATACTGTCTATAGGGTCAGGTGGGGGTTGATGAGGACTCTCCACTTTTATATCCCACTGATTCTCAAATACTCCCATGATAGAATGATTACTCTACTGAGGGAGAGGCTATCGCTACAACAGAGGAAGATCATTATTTGGAGGTGCCCAATTTTGGAGCGTTACATGGTTTTGGGTGTGTGTAGCCTTATTTGCTGCATAAAAATCACCCTCCTACCAGGGTACATTTTTCATGTTGTGACCCTCTATATCTATTCCTTGGTCAATTTTAATCATGTTTTTAGAGACAAAATTCACAGATTCGTATTGGGAAATGGTGTTTGTGCCTTTACTTTAAACTCAATAGACTGGTTCTTTACAACTTCCAATAAGGTTGTTATTCGAACCCTTAACCTTATTGTTCCATTTTAGCTTGTGAACCTAGAGGGGTCTGATCACATCCATTATATGCTCCTCCCTTCTTGGTATATGAACAATGAACTTAAGGGAGTTTCCAATCATGATTACAGAATGGCCCCCAACTAGCGTAGGTTTGTCTTGTTATGGGAGGAACGAGAGGGTTGTAGACTATTTTACTACCAACCCAGAGAATAATGATTACATCTATGGTGATGATAATGATGAGAAATACCTCATCCCTGTGGGGTGGGGTTATTCGGGGCCATAATTGGAATTGGTTGGTATTGTTGTTGAGGATAAAATGATTCTTGTTTGAGATTTTATGACTCCCTAGGCTAATATGATGATATAAATTCCCCCTTCCCATCAGGGTGGGGTTGATCTGGAATCACTGATGATTTTTCTACGGTCCTCTTAGGGGATGATGAACATGGTGATGGTGATTGAGATATAAATTGACCTAACCTAGTGGTATGGGGTTTTTTCGAAGCTACTAATAATGTGTCCTAAATCCACTCTATAATTGATGATTTGAGAGGTGGAGGAAGGAGTAAATATTCTCCTAGCCATAGGGGTAGGGTCCAGTCCAAGATAGATGATATGGAAGCTTCTATAATGTCCCATTTAATGTGTTGAAGTTTTTATCACATGGGATATGGGTGAGATAATAGCCCTTGGTGAGAACCATTCCTCAATGAATGTTTTCCGGGTGATCGCAACTTTAGTCTCAATGTCTAAAATGTATTCTGATATCTTTTAGGGGACCATATTTTTAGTTCTACTAGCCATCCTCTCCCTTTTTTCATGATATATGGTCGCCATTGAAGTAGGGGAATTCCATTGTATTTATCAACTAGACCGAGGGCAACTCATTCCCCTAATCTCACCAAAGAATATAACATTTCATGACACTTTATCTGAGTGGTTCTATTGTTCCATGGTACGAAAAAAGTGTTACGATACATATTATCCCCATAAATGAACAAAGATGAATGATGTAGATTTTGAGATCATCCATTGAAGAGTTGTGATGCAGTGGTGAAAAGTGTGTTGCAAATTTTCACATTGATTTTCTAGTTTTTTATATCAGACCTTGGAGATAGTAGCTAGGTCCAGCTAACAATAGAGAATTTTGATGGTCTGAAGGTGACCCTCATAACCTAGATAAGGTTGGTATTAATAATTCATCCACTGATTAGTGGAGCATACATTTTTTTGTAGATAAGTCACACACTCCTTTTCTAACTCATTTGGGATCTCAAGGCTAGAAGTAGCAATGGGCCAGAACCTGATGGGTAGGTTTTTTCTGAGCAACTATCTCCAATTGTGAATGTACTCTTCATATGACTTACATGTCTCCATCTTTTCTAACCATAGAAGATGATTTTTAAGGATTCTTGATGAAGAGAGTAGAGTTCTGCTATAAGTTGATGGGGGAACATATGTATTTTAACATGATGTTTTGAGCACCTCTCTATATAATTGTTTCATAGTTTTTAACACCTCCTTATATAGAGGTGTCTCAGAAAAAGGTGTTTTTCCTTGTTCATGGGAGATATAACCATGGGGAGGTTGACCATAGTGGATTTCAGCAGTAGAGTTCCTACAATCCTTTCCCCCATTACCATATAAAGTACTATCATGTTAATGAATTTCTGTTAATTATGCTTCGATAGAAAAGATAACATACACTTTTCTCATAGAAAATGTGTATCAATATAACTAAAGGAAAATGGAATTGAGGAGATTGGGAATATGGGCTATCTTCTGCATTGTGGTTGAAATATTTTGACCTGTATTTTTAGAATTGTGCAAGAAAATGATCCTTCTATATAACAGTTTCTGAAACTTGATTATAACTGTTTTGTGCTGTGGGAATATGAGTTTGTTTTTGTGATGTTTCATGAATATTATGATGATCTATCTTGTTATCAAGAGGAATATGATCCTATCAGGAAGCATGTTCTATTCTCACATGGTGATACTTAGTCAATATGGGAGTGTGGGCCTGATATTGAGCCTTTGGGATATGCCTCTGGTATTTCTTGGAAGGAGTATGAGCCTTCTCTAAGGAATGTTCCGCTCTCACTTGGGGGGGCACAATTGTATTAGGAATATGAGCATAGTCTAAATTTTCATTACCCACGAGAATATGTCAATGGACCCCTATAATGGGATAATGGATATGAGAATCCTTCTATATTTCCTTGGAAAGATGATAGGGTAGTCATTCATTGGTGGAAGTATGAATATATTCCTAGATTCTATGATCTGTCGAAATATGTTTGGCATATTCACTGATAGGAATATGAGCCTGCCTTAAAGCTTATGAAATTATCATTTGGTTATACCTAGCCATAATGGGGATATATTTCCAATCCTGGGCCATTGGGTTATACTGATGGACTTATACGATAGGTTTTAGGTCCACAAGGCTGAATACCCTGAGAGGGGGGTGAATCAGGGTATGAATAATTTAAAATTATCGCTCATTCTGATCTTGTTTCACTGTTAAGAAAAACTCTCTTCTATCTCTTTCATGTTTCACAATATAAACAGAAAGTAAATCATGCACATGAAACATCAATTTTTACTTGGTTCACCCTCACTGGGCTATGTACAAGGAGAATACACTGGAAATGTGTCGATGTACCAAATCCACTAAAATCTCACTGCTGTTTACAAGGTTCGGGATAGATCACTTCTATTCCCAGGCTCGCTTCCTTTACAATGTTTAGGGTCAACTCACTACTTTCCCAAGGGTCACTCCTTGTCTATCTCTCTCTGGCTCACTGCTAGTGGAGAGGATCACCTTCCCCCTCTTCATTTGCTTATTACTCTAGAAAGGATCCACTCATAGTTTATAGACCTGTAATTCACTTAATTATTACTAATGAATGCATCCTCTATTGTATTTATATGCTCTGTTGAAATCCATATTTCACCCATAGATGAATCTCACTCTACACCAAAGATATTGGGCAATCATCCAGCTTCCACGCAACACTAAATCACTTCCTTGAAACAACCTTACTTGGCGTCCTTCTCTAAGACAAAGTGCATGTCTCGGCGCGCAAGTCAAAACTGGCACGCAAGCCCACCTCAATCCCTTGTGCGACACAAGATTATCTAACTCCAAACTTGTGCGACACACACCCTCTTACGCCAAAATAAATATTGGTGTGCAACAAACAATTTTCACACTTCTTCAAAACATGGCACATAAGTGTCACCAAACCACTTGTGCGACACTTCCTTATTCAACTCAGAACCTACGCAACACTCTTCCTTCCTCGCTCATACCACCTTGGACACGCAACTATCACTTGGGAAGCAACCTCTACTTGCGCGACCACCACACCTGCACGATGAGAGCTCTGATTTTCTCCATGTTTTGAGCTCATAATCGAATGAGGAGGGGTCGACCTGTTTGAACACCCTGAGCTATGATGCACAAGTCTCCCTTAGACGTGCAAGTCTCGGCGTGCAAGTCTCCTTCCACACAAATCACTTGCGCGACCAAATCCAAAACATGCACGACCCTTATCCATTTTCCATATTTTGATTCTTTGATCTTGAAAAAAATTTGGCGTGCAAGTTTACTCTCATTCAAGTACACGGCGCACACTTCCCTTTTCCAAAAACCAATTTTCTTCATTTGTCAATTTTCAGGCCCAAAAATTTGGCAAACATTGGAAAATAGCACCACCATGTATTTATTCTTTTTGTACCGCCTCCAGATAATCCATTCATTTGTCAACGTTCTTGAATAAAACATGTATCGTTAACCACAGTACTTGAACTTGACATGCCACCATAAATTCCCCTTTGCCAACAAATCTGTATGTCATGGTTTGCTTTTCCAACAATCACAACACAGATGTCCACATTGTCAACAAACACAATCATCTCAAAAATGATTCAATTATACCTTGAGGGATTTTTTCCCAACAATAGGAATATAATCCATTCCTAGGTAATGTTCCCCTCTCATGTGCTGATCCCTAACAAGAATGGGGATATGAGCCTAATCTTGGGGATTGGAAATATGCTGCTGGAATTTTTTGATAGGCATGTTACCCTATCCTAGGGAATGTTTTATTGTCACCTAGTGAACCTCAATTTCAATGGTAGTATGGGTACAATCCAATGAACCATACTTATCAGAATTTGATTCCAATCTTCCTGAATTAGAGAAACAACATGTGCCTACTTCGACACAACCACTTATTTGCAATGATTATAGTGTTGAGCTGTGTAGGCTTTAGGGATTGGAGTATAGCCCTGTTCCATTATCTATGATAGTGATAGAATATCCCAATGGAGTTATTCTATATTTGATAAAATATATTTAAATATTAGTAAAGAGTGTGTAGGGATATAAGCCTGCACATTTTCCATACCAACTATATGTTGGAAGATATCCTTGATTGAAACAGGGATATGAGAGCACATAGGTCATTCTGGTGTCACCAGAATATACTGATGGACATAATGAATGAGGGTAAGGTTATGCTTCACTCATGACTACTATGGTAATATACCCATAGAGTTGTTTTGAGTGATCATGGATATGAGACTGTTTGCTGGTCCTTGATGGAATATGCTAACAAGCATCATCAGTAGGTGTTGGGATATGAGCCCTCTCATGGAATCCATTTCCTTCCTCCTCTGATAAGAATTACTTGTTTATTGTTCATGGGAATTAAAGGCAACAATGTGTTAGATGGTACCCTTAGACGGAAACTGATGGGTACTAGGGAAATGATTTTGGCGATGGTGGTTAACAAAAGCCCTCTTCAGCAGCCCTTGAACTGAACGCGAGTAGTATTTTTCTTCCTAACATAACTTCATTAGATATGGAAGATGGTTGTAATTGTGCTCTAATAATAATCTCATTTATGATATTGGTTTTAGCGGAAGGGGTTACTGGCTTAGCAGTAGATTTTCCTTGATGATTTGGATTTTACGGTTGTCGTTCATAAAGAAACTCACTAGAAGATTCTATGGTTGGGATCATACCATGTCAGTGGTACTCCCAGACCATCATGTTTCTTGCCTACTGTTGGAGATTTTGATCAATTGAGATCACTATCTGACATGCAGGGGTGGCTGCCATAGGTGATTTACTATATTGATTGCAAGATTAACAATACATTATCTTGCATTGGGTTTTTATCACTGAGAGCAGTATCTGAAATCATATAGACAATGAGGAACATGGTTACTAATTAGTTTGATATCATATTCATGATGTTCTCAATCAGATATGCATGGTTAACACAATTTTACTATTTTCTTGATTCAGTTATTCGACTCATGTAGGCTTGTCAATGTGAGGATGGACTTATTGAAACCTTTATTACATAGGATACGCTATAATATTCACATCAGTATTACTTTTTTTGTAGGATAGAGAAACAAAGTGTCATGATTCATGATTAACTGATCATTTTTTATTTCATAAATTCACATCAGATTCATCATTTTATTTCCATGGATAATGGGAAGATAGAATGGTAAGATGGATTATAACCCAATAATTTTATATTTGGAGTTATTTCATGCCAGGTTCACCATTTTGTTTCTGACAGAGAAGAGATGATCATGGTGTACATATGGTTCGGTCTACTGGTTGATTATGGGGGTTGTATTCCTTGATCAATCATCAACATCAAGTACCATTTTTATTCTTATCGTAAACTCCCAATGGTTCCCTCATCCATAACTGAGTATGAAATTACTTCCAAAAGCTAGGTGGTTAGTTGGGGTTTTAGACCTAGTGACACTTATGGACTCACATTGGTCAAGATAATGGTAGGTCAGGCACATCACACCCTTTGAGGGGAATTTTTTCCAACTCAGGGAATCTCTTACAGATTTAAGATATGTTTGTGAAACTCTTCTTAATCTTGATACGGTACAAGTTACCCAAAAAAATGATTATAGATTGATTCTTTTTATATAAAAAAGAGAATATAAATAATGAATCTATATATATATATCTATGTTTCTCCATACACTTCCATGTAATGGGTAACTACTTATGTGATAAAGATGTATAACCAAGTACATCATAATTTTCTACCACACAGGGATGTAGCTAATGTTATAAGAGAGTGATGAAGCCATAATGAGGTGTAATATATATCTTGGTTATTGTAAGAAACCAAATATTTCATTAAACATATGCAGTATAACATTATATCCTGTTGGATGCTAAATATTTGAACTCGAGTCTCGAGGGTAAATCCTATATATCCTATTTATGGAAGGAAAAAAAGTTATCATAGTTCGATCACACCCTTGGGACTGGTCTTAAGGTAGATTCACTTATACAATTAATGTTCTTATCATTCCACTAATTGGGCCTTACATTCTGAGATTTCACTAGCTGGTGAAGATTTATTATGCTAATGGGGAATTCAATGAAGCTCCCTAGACCCACATGAGATATTCTTGATGTGAGAATGAAAGGAAAGGAAGTGATCAACATCATTTCATATGGTTTTGGGACTTATGTTTTGGAACTATATGTGAGATGTTTGATATGGATCTCAAACCTCAGAGAGGCATCCTATGTATCTTGGTTATAGAAGTAATAATAGCTTTTGTAGTTTAGATGTTTCCCATCCCACTATAGGGTGAGGTATTGATCTGCTAATGGAAATGATAGGGTTTTGATGGTTGAAATCTCAAAGGCATAGTGGGGATTATACAGATGTGAATGCCCACATGAATTTGGTCATGGGACTTATGAAGGAATCCTATGTATCTTGGTTATAGTAGAAATCAGAGTCCTTGTAGTTCATTTAATTGGATCTTACACTTTGAAATTTCCCATATATGTGGGGCATGTCATATCATACCACAGGTTGGGTCATACCCACTGAGATCGCCCATCCGTTATAAGGACTTATGATGCACATGATATGACCATTGAAATTCCCTAAGCCCACATGAGCTATGTTTGATGTGGGAAACAAGGGATAGTAGATGATCAGTATTATTTCCCATATATGGTGGACATATGTGATATAACTACACCTGGGTATTTTAATATAGATCTTGGGCCTTGGAGAGGGATCCTACATATATTAGTTAGTGATGAATCATAGTCTTCATAGTTAACTTGATTGGGGATTACACTCTGATGTTTATTGTACATATGGGACATGTCACATCATATCAGTAATTGGGGATTATGCACTATGCTTTCCCTATTGATTGGGGATCACACAGTAAGGATGAAAAAGGTAATCAAAGCCTAAAATGCCCTTATATTTTTAGAAGCTTATGATTCAAGTGATATTATCATTATAACTCCCTAATACCACAAGAGTTATTCTCAGCGTGGGAAATAAGGGATGACAAATGATTAATTTCACTACTTTTGGATACAAGGCTTATATACTAGAATTACCCTTTGGATGTTTGATATAGAGATCAAACCATATAAAGGTGTCCTACATATCCCATTTAGGGTAGGAATCATATTTATTTTAGTTCACTTGATCGGGGCTTACACACTGAGGTTTCCCTTATCGCTGAGCTTACACAGTATTGATGAACAAGGTTATCTTGTCCTAGGATTCCATATTGTTTTGGGATTACACATTGAGGTTTCCATTTGTTTCTGTACTTGTCCGCCTTGCATGTTCCGATTGTCTACTTGACATGAATTAGTTTTCTACCTTATATGTCATAGAATGTTTTCTTGATTGTCAAAATGAAATCACATAATCCATTCAACTTGTCTAGAAGACTATTCATATCATGGATGGATGTCTGAGGGTTGTTGCAAGATTGAGGCCAACGTGTGAGGAGGACATTACAAGACTCAAATGGACTACCCAGGAAGCTATCACATCACTTGGATGTCTTTTCTAGAGGGTGTCACATTATCTAGAAGACATGACATGGCTTCATCGCGAGAACTAGATGAAACATTTGTGGGATTTCACGAGAGTTAGGGTGATAGAAATCGGTGGGCATCGAATGTCTTAGATGAATTTTCTAGTGGGTATCATGAGACCAAGCTACTGTACCTGGAGGATGTCGTGAGAGACATTCAACATGCTCGGGGTGCTACTATGAGATTCAACTGACTTAAACTAGAGCTATTATACGAGTCATGAGAAATGTCTGAAGAGCACCACAAGACTTGGATGATGATCCAAGAGGGTTTTGTGATTTCTAGGAAGCATTCATGTGAGGTGTTGTATGGCTTGCATTGACATTTGCATGGGACTTTCCATAATACAAACAGTATACCAATGGACTGTCTCATGATCTGGATGACGTATCCCGATGTTGTTGTGTGTCCTTGATAGTTTGTAAGAAGTGTATAACATTCAATTTAATGTTCTTTAGCTTATGTCTCCCATATTTACTCTTCTTTTTCTAGATTTAATATTTAAAATTCCTTAGACTTGTTCAGTGTAAGCTTATTTTAAAATCTTGTGTGATCTAGCAGAAGTATGGGATATCATTATCATGTCCTTTCAGAGTTCTTTCACGTAATCTATGAGTGGTCATGCAAAGTTCTCTATGTATGGATCTTGATCGCTCAAGCTGTTTGCCAATATATTACCTTATAGATGACTTTCTAGTTATGAGATCATCTACTCCGAAAAATCCACTCTATCACTACTGCATCTAAATGCTAGAAATACCTTGCATCTGAGAGTATAGAGGTAAATATTGCTACCTTTTTTTTCATGTTTGGTTGGGTAATTTATAGGCATCTCTACCCCCTTTGTTCTGCACTTTGTGTGGTGTATCTAGTGTGAATCCTGGCTAGAGTGGGTGAAGGGCTCTGCCGCCACGCATCTTCGTGAGCCTCCTCTGTGGACCACTTCTGAGGATGCCACCCAATTTTCAAGGACAAAGAGTCTCTCTATCAATGCATCATTTTATTGGATTATTTCCAATTGGTGGGGACTTGTTGAATCATGTGGGTATGCTTAACGACTTCCATATTTTCATATTGATATGTACAAGGGCCTTCACAAGATTTATATTCCAATTAAAAGGACTTCACATGATCATGGGTGAATTGTCCGGGAGTCATGTGAGATCATATTGTGAACATCCTTGGCGCGTCGCATGGGTTTTATGATTGTGAGTGCTTCCACCTCATTTCATTTTATTTCTTTTGTTTTATGTGAAAAAGTTTGGGATTAATACGAGACTGAATGACTAATTTCATGAAAAATTACTCTACTTTTGGGTGATGTATCTCATGACCAAGAAGTTCCTATGAGTGATACACAAGCATTTCATGGACAAACCCACCTGTTTGTCCTTGGGGAGGTAAAAGGGAAGCATTCAGTTTCCAAAACATGCCTGAGGATTTTATCACAAATGGGGATGACATATAAGAGGTGTCATGTGCCCTCTTATGAATCACCGAGGGTGTGTTGTGTGTTTTTTAGCAACTACGATAGGCTTATACATCTACCCCTTATTTCCAATTTTTTATTCTAAAAGGCCCATGGGTCTTTTGATTTTGTTTGTATGTTTTCAAGGATATTTATTCTTCCCATTGGTGATGCATCAAATAACCCTCATGACTGCAAGAAGCCAACAAATTTTGTACATTTCACCTATTTTTTGATGAATTTTGGATGGGTTGTTAGGAAATTTCCAATGAATAACCTCGTTGATATTTCATGACATCCACAACATGGCCACTGGTTGTCCAAAGCACCTTCGTAAGAGTATGAGGTTTTGTCAAAAGTGGTTCTGTGGGATCCACTAAAAGCTATGCATAGCGCATAGAGTCTTCATGCGACCTTATAATGGTCACATGATTAAGAGTTTCATTACAGTTCACATTATCTGAAGGTCTCAGTCACCTTCTTCTTTCTTAGCTTTTGAGGGGATAATAATACACATATTCATGTATTTCTTCCCTTGTGAATTTGTCAACCCTTATTTGGTGGGAGTAATTTTTTTATCCAAGTGTTCATGAGTATCCAAGAGTTTTTTTGTTTGATGAGGTAGATTAACTATCAATGAAGATGATGATGATGTTGAAGGATGTGATCCCATGATGAGGATTCTGATCATATGGGAATTGATTCAAAAGTAGTAAGATGAGGTCTCTATGGTAGCCATTATTGAAAAATCATTACAAGAAGAAAATAAAGAGAGACTATTCCCTACTTTGAATGTTTTAATTTATTTTTGTTGATCATTTTAATAAGATGACGTGATATTGGTCTTGAAGATCACATAGGCTTGATAAGTGAGATATAAATATGACTATATTCAATAGAAACCTGTTAAGATGACTTATACTAGAGGATAAGTTTCATATGTTATTCTTGAATATTACCAAGAATTAAAAGAATCTACTATTAAGTTTATGGATATCTACTTCATGTTTCAGAATCATCCTATATATTACTGAGGATCTACATACAAGAAGAAAATCAATAAACACTTTCATATATATGGTGGGACTCCACTAAAGATATGTGACTCAGGATATTCTAGGATATCACTGTGTGACTCAATGAATACATTGAGAATAAATTAATGTAATTCCTATGTGAAACATGAATCTTTATGTCCAGTGCAACACTGGTAGTGTATGTGTGAAAAAAACCACCCAATATAATTAGTATTTGATTATAGTGGATAATCCTGAATAGGAGAGACAAACCAATCACTACAAGGAGTAGATATTATTACTTAAAATTTTAATAATATTGCATGATGGATACTTTCTTTATTTTTATACACATTTTGTGACTTCACGATTATACTAAAATAGCTCCATATGCACTAAGTGATAATATTGGTTAAATTCTAAATGGTTTTATAGAGAATTTGGAATTTGAAAAAAAAATAATAGTACACAACTTATTCACCCCCACCCCTCAATTGTTTACACCAATCCTATTGAAAATTTAAATGTATAAGGGAGTAAATGTCCATTGGAAAAATGATTATAAACATGTTTTCATGGAGTTTTATAATAGGATAGTCACAATACTTATCCTCACACTACACTAGGGGATGGAAGGGTATATGATATAAAATGAGTCCTAAAAGATTTTATTTTCATGAATCCTTATATGAAATGAAAGGGTGATAATTGATACCTCACATCAATTAAATATCCATGCTAAAGTTATCTGACACATGATCTAGATCCATAAGATGTAATTTTTTTATTAATGTTATGGAGGCATAATTTTTATGATGAAATGTGTAATATATATATATATATATATTGATCATGAAAGCTTTATGTATATATGAAAATATAAGGGGTTCAATAAAAATTAATTTATATAGTTTTAGTTGATCAAAGACAATGATTTCTCAATACAATAAAATTTTGGGATGGGAAAAGAGGTGGGCGACGCTCTAGAAAGGAAGAGACACACCGATTTTTCCATGACAAGGACATTTTCAGACTCAATATTCATTTATTTTAAAATGATAAACCTATTAATAATAGTAGAAGTGATGTAATAATACCTTTCTAAAATGATTTATTGACCATCAACCCATGTGAGGATTAAAGAGGAAAAAATGTAGATATGGAGTTATATAAGAAGGTAGGAAGTATTCTAAATTTAATGATTTAAAATAATAGAGTAATAGGATTTGAGAAATTAATATGTATCCCATTAAAACTAAAATTGAAGATTGGTCTTTTGGAGGATGCATATGACTCTTCTTTCTATATTCTCCTAGTAAGAACAAAGATATATAGAGATATTATGAATCACTTATAGTGACACAATATGAATAAGGATATTATAGAGTTTATAACCCGGTGATTGGTATGAAAACAAATAATGGACAAACATTTAATTTAAGGGGGAGATGAAACCATCACATATAACAAATTGAAAATTAGTGAGAATCTCCATTGGTTTTATCATTGATTTTTTAAGCATTTTAAAGGGTAGAATGAAATTTTGGTTGTATTTTATTGGCTTATAAATTCACCACACTTTTGTTTCAATTTAGGAGTATTTATTAATATAAAAACCGAAAAATTGTAATATAAATGATTTCATTAGGCTATATGGAGTACCAGTTTCAATTCTATGTGATCTTGATCCCTAGTGCACATCAAATATCTTGAGAAGTATCCATTAAGTATTGGATAAATAGATAAACTTTATCATGGAATATCATCCTCAAACTAAGGGTAAATCTAGAGGGATCATTCATAAATTAGATGATATATTATGATATTTCTCTATAGATTTAGAATGATGTTAGGATCAATATATTCCTCGAGTTTGGTTCTTATATGATAGTAGTTTTTACTCAAGAATTTTAAAAGGATCCATATAAGGCTTTATTTGAGAAAAGATTCCCAAATTTGACATGTTGAGACAAAGATAGATAGAGGATAATATTAGGAACTGACAATGTTATTGAAATCAAATAGAAGTTTAGGATTATTCAATGAAATATCAATTAATCACCAATCCAAAAAAAGATATGTAATAAAAATCATCAATGATATCTTACATTTGATGTTGGTCATAATATATATATTTGAATACATCCATAGAATAATATTCTGAGATTCATGAACAAGATAATTTTGAGCTGTAGATACATTAGTACCTATAATATTCTTGATTGTGTTGTGATAAAGAAAGACCACCCATCTAGTCAATGTTTTGTGGTGAAATAATAATCTTGAGAAAGTCATGTCATATTTGAAGAATGAAATATGTCAAAAATAGACCCATTTTTTCATATAAGTAATGAAATATTAATTGTGAAATTATATTAAGGGGTTAGAACATAACTCCCAATACATATACTAAAAAATTCCTATTAAACCCATGATAAATTATCTTATAAGTGATATCAGAAAGAAGTTCAATTTATTTATATCTTCAATTAAGAAAATAAAAATTGAAAATAAAATAAAATAAATGATATCTGAATGAAACATTATTGTCAAAATTTTAAAATGAATAAAAACCAATATTATTTAAAAAAATTAAAAAATTGAATGATTCTTAAACTATATCATCCATGAGGGTTATACAGCCAATAATGACTATGGATAGAATACAAATAATTATAATTATTATAGAAATATTTATAAATTAAGTGATAGAAAAGATTATAGTTATTGATGTAATGTGACTGGTTATATATTGGAATGTAATATGATTGGTATATATATGGTCATTGAGATTATATGGGTGTTGGGATTATATGTTTATTTGGATTATATGGTTGTTCATACCATAATTGGACATTATAATAATAACTGATATAAATTATAAGTAGTATTACATTAAAATGTCATTTTTATGACAAATCATTCTAAATGGAAGGTATAGATTGAACTTACCATGTTATGAAATCTATATACAAAGGAAAATTAAAAGAATCAAGTTAGAAAAGTATTTCTTAAGAGGAAATGTTTTTTATCCTTTAAAAGAGGCTAAATAAATATGTTTTCCCATGTTCAATTTCAATCTAAACATAAAATTGTATGGCTTGAGTGAAATCATCTATAGGATAAGTTCATGATCATGGAAATGATAAGGATATCTGACCTTTTTGAATCACCACCCATGTCTAATAAGATTACATATCTTACCCTAAATAATTATATAGTGGTATTCAGTGTTTTTTGTAAGTGTTTCCATTGAAAACATGTGTTTTACCTGAAAATGACAGGTTTGGAAGAACTGACCATGTGACCCACCACAGAGGAATATTCCAAGGTCAAGGAGCATGCTATAATAATGATTCCAAGGTAGCACAAAAAGTGACAATTCTATGTGTAACGGACATGAATGCATAATTTAATGATGAGTTTTTTTTTATTTTTGAAAGTCTGTAATTATTCCAAAGGAACATGCATGAAATAATGAATATTTGTGTGGAAAACATCCCTTTGTGCAGTAAAAAAGTTTTAAGACAAATGTGTTGTAATATCTAGGATGTTGTATAGTAAATCCCTTGAAACCAAACTTAGTTGGACGCAAGATGGAGTGTTTCCGATAACCTTTAGTGAAAAATTCCCTTTTCACACTAGATTTAAAGTCAAATTGAGTATTTTGTGTGACCAAACTCAAGTAGAAAAGGATGGATTCATTCTCAACCTTGTTGCATGCCTAGTGATTTTTGCACCCAAACCTGATGATTTTAGCTGTAAATAGAGTCTCACCCCCACCATGAGGGGTGATCTAGAATATAAAATGGTTCTCCCATGCATGAAAATAATCCTCTTCTATGATAGATAGAAACACTAGATACCATATACCATTAAAGGAAGATAATTTCCATGAATGACCCATTGTGGGACCAAATATGATTTGGCCTATGGCCACGTGATTCTCATGCAAATCCTTCCAATGATCACCAGGTTTACACAACTAAAGTTAACTTTGTGACACACTAGCCCACGCACAACTCCAAATCTTGCAGAAACTATGCCTATCAAATACCTGAGTTACCCCTTTTCTTGATCCTCTTTCTCATGAAAATCTTACACACAACAAAAGATATTTGTGACAAAATAATTCTTGGTCACTGACCTGATGTTACCTTTTCCTCTATTCCATCAATTATCCTACCTACCAATCTTAAGAATAGGTACCCAAATTCATATCACTACTATGAATAGGTACCCTAATGTCAGGCCTCTTGATTTACACTCCTCCATTGCAGTTCTAATGCCATGTCCTACCCTAAGGTGCATGATAGGTGGTCATGATAGTACTAGATGTTACATATTTGAGGGAAACTATTCACCCATATTCATAGGAAATCATTATATAGTAGCATCCTCTTTCCGTGATGCAATCCCCCTATAGGTGTGACCCCATCCACATCTGATATAGAAGACATAAAACTACACAGATTCATATCTTAGTATTATAATGTTAAACTGCACGACAGTGCCTTCAGTAGATAATGTAAAAATATATCCTTACCCTATATGTTAAAAAAAATATGCTCCATATATAACCATCATTAGATGACACCATATACATTAACACTGGATGATCCTCGAGCCCTATCCAAGTACCATGCATAACCCCTACACTATCCTTCCACCCCACGGTACTGTCTTCCACCCCTAAGAAGACTAAATGCATATTCCCTATACAATACCCCAAAGAGTGATCTGATTTTGTAGGATGACTTCCATGTGTAATCCCCACACCATACCGCATCCATACTCCTTCTGAAGCAAGAAAATGCTTGCCGCATGATGTTAAAATTCATTGATTTATCTAGTCACATGACCTTAAAATGAAACATCGAACTATGTTTGTTTTATTCCATTTATCTAAAACAGGGCACATAGCAAACACCCCTAAGTTCAATACAAAAAACCATAAAATCCAAGTGTGAAATATTCCCTCCTAGGGACACTTAACCACTTGATTCCTCTTAATAGGGAGTCCTGATCCATCTATAAAAGATGTTAAATCCATGTATCAATACATCTTAAAATGGTGTTATGATACATCTCAATATGACGTTAAAATCATCAATAAATCCATAGTAATAGGAAGTTTTGATTCATATCCACATGATGTTAAACTTGTGACCTAATTAATATTCAAAGGATGTTCTAATTTATCTCCACATGACATTAAACTAGTGATCTAATCTATCTCAATAGGATGTTATGATTTATCTCAATAAGATGATAAAACTATGAAACGATCCATCTCAACCGGATGCTAATATCTATATCCAAAATATGTTAAACTCTTTCCATGATCCATAATTCATACCCCATGTAATGAATGCGTGATTCCTAAGGTAAAAATCCTCATTATAGTTACACCCATGGAATCAACTACCTCGTGTCTGACATATGATTCCTTGGGATCCACTCTTAAGATTCACCATATGAGATGCATCTTAAAAGGAAAAGAAATTATGGGTTCCCGACATATCAAATGTCCATAAATTCATCCAAACATTCCCAATGTGAATAATCCCATAATCCAAAGTTGTTAACCTGTTAAGATTGATATAGTGTAATTAACTATATTTTACCCAAAGATGGAGATGGAAATGAGTTCTATTAAAATGACTTAAATCTAATCGGGATACCCAAAATAAGAAAAAATATCTAAGGAGGAATATATGGAAGGAGGAACAAAAAACCAATAATAAATTTTCAATCATAAAGATTACATCACTGATGAAAGTGATAGAAGCCTTCCACCTTTGGAATATAGGAATGCATGGTAAGAAATTAGGTGTGACTTACTATAACCCCAACTAATACATCAGAAATAGAAACAGTGAACTTAAAGTGCAGGTTCTTCTCCTAGAAAATGGAGAATGTGTAGAATTTAGAAAAAAAAGAAAGCTTTCATGTCACTAGATTTAGTTATTAGGTTTTTGGTCCCACAAAAAAGGTGGTCCCATATTGAAGTTCATATAATGATTGGGGAAGTATATGTTGCGTATAATTAGTATGTGAAATCATTAGTATGGGAACTTCCCTATAACAGGAGGAGTGGTTTATCATGGGGAAATGGTCTTCTCTTTTCATATACTTATAATGATGGCAGGATGAAGCTGTAGGAAGCCAATGACCACACCCCAATAGGCACTAACGAAGGGAGAATGTAAATGTTGTGATCCCACATGAGTACACCCCCACCATGACATACACCACATATTTAGTTTTTGGGCTCCCATTCTCTATCTCACCCTCTAATATCATAAAAATGATTGTGATTAACACCTTAGTGTGTTTGTACGTGAAGAAGGGGTCATTCCTTCTAGGGACATGGCTTGTAAGGACCTTGAGGCGTCAATGGATCATTAACACCACACCCCCATGGTTTTGAATGGGGAAAACTCCCCCCCCCATTCAAATGGAAAATAGATTATGGGGGATCTCTATAGAGTTCTCTAATATCACACTCCCATATTCCGATGAAGTAGATGATGTTTGAACCATGCCAACTAACTCCACCAGTAGGGAGTTTCCATGGAGGGCTCCCCCTAATCCATACCTATTCCAGCATCGAAGAGTATCATAGGTTGATGAATGAGTTTAAATTATTTCCAATCTTCCAGCCTTGATCCATAGCACATGACAACAACAACAATGGGAGTCACAAGACACCACTCCTAAAGTGGAAACGTTTAGGGATCCTACATCAATTTCGACTATCGGTGTACTCCAATCATATCCTTATAACAGGTGAGCATGGATCCATTTTTTCATTCATGGGATTGAGACACTAGAAACTTCATAGGCATTAAAGGTTGACTCATTCGGTCACCAAAATCACCAAAAGCTATTACAATCCATCCTGTAATTGGTGGAATCCGTGTTGAGGTCCTACCTACACTACCATAATCCAACATGGAGGTCCTCCCCATTCTCTCCCCAACCAACAAGGAGGTCCTCCCCATTCTCCCACAAACCAACATTGAGTACCTCCCTATGTTTCCACAAATCAGTATGTGGGTCATACCCACACCACCATCAACCAAAGTAGAGTTCTTCCGTAGTTCAATTCCAATAAGCATGGTGTTCCTACCCATGTTCCAACTAACTAGCATAGAGGTCCTCCCCATTTTCCCACCAACGAAATATAGAGGTCCTTACCATGTTCCCACCAACCATCATAGAGGCCCTCTTTATGCCACTATTAATCAGAGCGGAGGTCTTCCCCACTCCATCAATAATTAGTGAGCAGGTCCTGCCAACACCACCACGAACCAAAATAATGGTCCTCCCCACTCCATTTCAATTCATCATGAAGGTGATCCATGTCATAAATATATAACCTACCTTGAAGAACTGTCTCGGGGTATGAGGGAGAATACCCTCTATCAAACATAGAACCATGAGAAGTGTCACACCATTATCAACCCTTCAGACTATGACCTGGCAGACAACTCAATAGTGGAATGTACAACCATGTTTTCAGAGTATTAGGATAAATACTAACAATTGTGATTCACTATCTTGAAAGCCATGGTATATAAGTACCCCATATCTCCAATAGAAATCTACTGGTGGAGGATGTTCTAGACCCCTTCTAAAGATTTACACTACAACTATCTCCAGGAAAACTATTATCCATCATCTCTTTCTCAAAATATGAAGGTAATGATATGTTACAGTCTGGGTTGAGACCGTCAGATGGAGAGCACTTCATTGATCCAAAAATTGACATTATCATCATATCACATAATGAAGTGGTGAGAATCACATCCTAAATGGAGATCATCTTGAAGATGGATCCATCTATAAGATATGTTACAACATGGAGTGACCATTTGAAATGTGCTTCTGTCCCTCTTCTGGTAGAGTATCCACAATGCAGGTCTACATTTATGCAGCCATCTATATCAAAGCGAGTGCCAATCATGGATTGGGATAACCAATTAACAGAATATTTATTCAAGATAGAGTTATATGGAAGTACATTGATGCTGATAATCTATAATTAGTTTTATGGTCACCTTAAACACTATAAATTTTCATCCTAGAGTCTCTTACATAGGATCTTGTGGCATGTTTCTCCCAAATCATTTAGGTGACATTCCACCACCTCTGTGATTGACAATTGAACTACCTAGGGAATCAGGAGCACCAAGATTTCATTGAACAGTATTGAAGTATGGTTAAGATAATGTAAATCCTGGTGGCTCAATGACCCGAGTCATATGGTTATTGCTGAACTCCCAAGTAGACTTGTGTTAAGAGCCTCACCATGATCTACTTGTTCATGGAAGTAGATTCTCTGCATGTACAGATCAGATTATGGGGAAAATATGTTGACTTCCATTTCATTCCTATCATATGACATCAACATGACATTCAACCCTATCTATTTATTTATAGTGAATATTCCACTGTGAATACCATCGAGGTAAATATGGTCATCCAAGACCATCTAGAGAATAAAATTAATTTGTAAGAACCACATCCAAGGGTGATCCAGTACTAGGAAGACCCTCTAGAAGGTGTACTTACTCATCCATATAGACATGAACATAGACATAGGAGTCCCATAAATGAGAAATTTCTTCCTAAATATCGGAACATCAATAAGGGTAAGGGACATATTGATCCATCTGACCCATCCAGGGTCGCACCCAAAGTAGAGACTGAACCCTTGGTGGCCACCTTGCTCAAAAATATTGAAGGATAGAAAAGTATTTCCATAGATATAATTTATGAACATCACAGAGGTCATAGAAATAATTATGAGATCTCATCTCTCCTCTAGTTAGGAACCCATTCCTCCTTATCTAGTTGCCCAGTTTGGACTCAGTGGACCCACACATCCAGCCATGAATGATTCTGGGGGATCTGTAAAACTATAGAGAAGTGTATCATCCAATCATCCTAAGAATCATGAACTTCAAGACTATATTCTTTGGATAAAGTTTGTTATGATCATTGATTTGATGATCCTGTAAATTCATTTGTGGGTAGTGAACCTCACCAAGATGACTTGATAGCTACTATCATTGCTCGCCTTGAGTCCCTTAAGATAAGTTAGGTGGTAATCCATCCTAGTAGAAATCATTACCCTTCATGGGTGGATAATGTCCTAGAAACACTAGAGTTTGGTAATATCAACAGCACCCCATTCAATGGAATGGGTGTCCCAATAAAACAGTTGGACAAATTCAATTGAAGGTTCTACCCTATGTTGTGAAATATTGAATTACAAGAGGCTACCAAGATCCAATGCTTAATTAAAGCCTTGAAAGGGTCTTCATTCATTTTGTAAAGCCACAACATTTAGGGTTCACTGCCAGTTGGGAGAACATGCATAGAAATTTCCTCTACTAGTTCAGTTCCACCACATTCATGATGAGTATTTCCAACCACTTAAAGTGAAAACTAAAGTATGATGTGTGAGTCAGGGACTTCATCACTTGGTGAAAGTGAATTAACTACTTAATTGACATGAAATTTTCATAAGAGTATCTAATCAATATATTCATGGAAAATTTCAATAATGAGATTAATGGTAACCTCAACTCATTCAAATGTACAAGTAGATTTAATGAGCTCTATAAAAAGAATCAACACATGGAAGAATCGTTGTAGTGGAATAGTAGAAATTGATCCCATTACCCTTTTTAAATCCCATGAGAAGTCCTATATATACTGATACTTCCATGAATCGAAATTCATAGGTTCTTAAAATAGTACACTTACTAGACCCTTTTCCAAAATAGAATCACTAGTTACATCCAATCCAAGTGGAGCCTCTCCTAGGCCAACCGTTCCCAACACAACCACACCATGTTTCGCTGCCTTGATGAGAAAATTTGGTTCCAAACCCTCATGAAGGAAAAGTTACCAAAGAAATTTTTTCAGAAGAAAGAAACATGAACTATTCCATTAGGGATTCATAGGTCTCATGATACATCATTTATGCCATAGAGAATTGGACCATAATGTTTCTAGTCTGCAAGAGACCCTAAGTGGATGGTGTTACTGGATTCCTCAATTATTTCCCACATTATGGAATCCTTGAAGAAAAAATTAAAGAATGGTTCTTGTCTAATGATTGGCTCGAGGACCTTGTGGACCATGATTTAGTAAATTTTTGCAATGTTCCTATGCAGTTGACAAATGTCTCCACTGATTCCCACAACGACAGTGAAGGATTTGGTGAATGGAAACATGCTCCTTACCATAGGAAGCATAAGTATGATGATTAATTGGATTTTGGGGTGGTATCTCACACCAATGGAATTACTAGTTCCCTAATGATAAATTTTGAACCTATGTTGGTTTTTTCACCACCTTTGACCACTTACTCCACACCCGAGTCCCATCACTCTATGTCTCTGAAGAAGATTCACTAATGGAATAATGGAAATCAGAGTCCTCCTCCAGTTCTGAATCCATCTCACACTCTAGGTGAATTTATACCTCTTGATTGGGGAAATATGTATAATTTCTACACAACCCTAGAATATTCCATGGATTAAGAGTAGGATTATAAATTCATTCCCATAGTTGAGTGAGTGGAACACTTCAGGATACCTGAGATTTTGGAATCCCATGTAAACCAACCAGGTTCCACATACCAAATCCATTGAAGGAAAGGTTGAGGATACGTAAGAGTCCATTATTATCTGGAAAACTAGGCTGTTAGTGCTATCGAGATTAGTTAGTAGGTTTTTCATAGAGCCAAAGAAGAACTGTACTACCGGTATACTCTATTAGGCATTCCTACAAAGACAACTATGTTAGTTAACCCACTAGCTCATCCACAACTGTGTCTTTATCATCCAAATATAGATATAAGTTAAACTCATTAAACTAATATTCATCTCGTAGTTGTTCAGAGTAGCCCAAAAATTCAGCATAAAAATATTTCAAGCACTAGATAGACCGTAATGGTTCAGCCATAAACATATACTGTTCCCCTATCTATTGAGTGACCCTATAATAGAACAAATAATCCCCTATCATGAATGTATTATATGTTGAATCACTTTTATGTAAAACATAAAAGTCTATTAATTATCATGTATCTATACTTATAAAAAGAAATGTGTGATGCCCTTGCTGAGGCTTTGAATTTATGACTATATTTTGACGAAGAATTAACCACTTTCGAGGAATGTGAGAAGAAAGTGGATGAGAAAGAGAATTTTGGAGCCACTATATTCTTTTCTAGATATGAAGATAGCGTCATAATTAATGGGAACATATTCCCACTGTATATCATAATGAATTTTAATGTCAAAGAGATCTGCCACTTCCTAGTGGATACTAGCTTTTGGATAAATGTCATCCTGACTCAGAAACTCCACAAGAAGGGACTAACTGATGAATATATAACTACCTATATCCTAAAAAATCTTAGGTATGATAAGAGTGAATAGATTATGCATTTAATGGTTGGAATGAAGACTCAGTTTTTTTGGATTGATTTAAAAAATTGAATCCATGGTAGTCTCATAGGATACTGCCTACAATGAATTTCTAGAATTTCCATGGATTCATTTTCATGCATTGACCCCTTTTTATCTCCCTAGTGCCTGAAATACACCATCAATGATAGAGTATGGGTTCTCCAGTGTGATGTCTCCCCTTTAACTCTAATTAATCCTGATATCTATATTTGGATACTAAAAGAGAGAAGGGATGTAGGTTTAGGATGATGGGATTAATTTCATCAATTCTCCCAAAGATCAAATATCCATTTCAATCAATCCATGGAAATACATGAATGACTAATTCATTATCCTGATTAATCTATTAGACACTATGATGCCAGACATATGGGGATTATTCATTATGTATAAGAAAAATGGAATTGAAATCCTTAATAAAAATGAGTTCCATGTATTATATCATACTCCTAATCTTCATATACTTAGCTAGTACTAGAATCCCCAACTCATGTGAATTACCTAAAGTTATCCCCATGAAATCCAATTCACAGTATTCCCACCATGTTTCGAGTGTGGGGTTTAGTTAGTGAAAATTGATGCATCACCATTACTTTTACATAAATAATAGACCATGTGGTCAAAGACTAAATGGAATCACCTTAACATCTTCTTTGGACATATAATCAATAGAATAGGAACCCATTAAGATAGGGTAAATGTCTACAAGGGTAGACACCAATGCTTCTTGTGAGTCGGTTAGCCTAAAAGATCTACCTCCTTCCTCTGATTCTCATGTCTCTCATGCTGAATTTGATTTATAATACTCCCCTTATGTGTTTTAAGAGGGTGTATCCACCAACATTGAATATTCATTCTAGGTGAACCTTGGTACTAAGGAAGATCTGAGGCTGATGTTGATAAGTTCATCCATATCTTTCGAGGAGTAGTTTCAGTATGTGTTCTTTCTAAAACTACACTTGTATGTATTTTCCTGGAGCTATGATGAGATGTCAGGGAAAGGACTTCATGTCACTATTCATTGTCTTATCCTCCCTTTAATCCATCATGGGTCCAAGAAGGCTCCCAAAAAGATACAACCCTACCATTTTTTCATGTTTGGTACTGTAGATGAAAAGTTTATCAAATCCATCATTATTAGTGATGTGTACTTCCACATATGGATAGAAAACATCACCATAGTGAGGAAGAATAAATGGTAGATTAGATTAAATATTCACTTTTGGGACCTCAAACACCATTGTTCAAATGATATTTTTCCCCTTCTAGTAACAATATTATTTACCAATGTTGTAGTAGGGTTCTAAGCTCTCTCTTTAATGGATAGATATTCTGAGTATAATTATATCCGGATGGCCCCTTATGATGATGTGTTCTCCTACATTAGGGTGCCTCAATGGACTTTATTCTATCAGGTGATTCCATTTGGCATGAATAATTCTGTGGACACAAATATGAGATCCATGAACCACATCTTCAAGAACATTCTAGGGATATTGGTGGAATTCTAAATAGATGACATGGTGTTAAAATAATAATAGTTTCAAGATCATACCAAGGACCTTAAGAAAGTGTTCAACTTCCTTTACTTTTGACACTTGAATCTAAAACCCTTGATGTTTGAATTTGGTGTCACCTATGGGATCTTACTTGACATCATTATAATAAATATAGTCCACAGGATTGACCCAGATAAGATCAAGTCCATTAATCAAATGCCTAACCCAAGAAACCTCCAAGATTTGCATGGACTCTAAGGCCACATTTTCTATATATTACAACTTATCGAAAATATTTCTAGTATATTTAATCCTTTATCGAGGCTAATAATGAATGAAACTATTTACCAATGACATGCAGAGTGCTGGAACATCATTGAGAATATCATGAATTATCTTCTATAACCTTTGCTGATGATTACAATAATCTCTAAAAATACTTTTTTCCTATATGATATCACCCTATAATGGTTAATTGGAACCCTTATATCCTAGAAAACCAATTAGGGTAGGGAAAATAAACTATACTATCTTCGTCATATGATACTTGACACATAGACCAGATAATCCCCCATTAGGAAGCATTTCCTTGAATTGGTTTTTATAGTGCATAAGATAAAAAACTATTTGTGACATCATAATATATAGCCTCTATCTCAATTATACCCACTGAAGTATAGGCTCAATCATCCCATGTCGATATGATTATTGGAAGGTTTGCTGGTGATCCTCTAGTAGTTTGGCATCTATTTTTTCCCACATAAGGATTTAAAAGGAAAGCTATTGACATATCTCATATCCATAAATAAATCCCCAAATGAAATTCCCCTAGATGTTAATTTTCTAGATGAGGATACACTCCCAGTGAATCATGCTGTTCCTTATTGGTAGATTAATTTTTATGGTGCCTCCTAGAGCCCGACTGACAGAAGGCTAAATAACCCTAATATCAATAATGTAGGCCTAGGACTCATATTCATCACTAATACATAATACATCTTTTTATGATTATTGTTATTGTTAGAAGAATGTAGAAAAAGGAAGGATTTTAGGGCATCATCACAGGTCTTAAGCTGACCCTTAGGATTGAGGTCCCAACTTTACTAATAAATAGAGACTCCAAACAAGTCATCAAGTAGGTCATATGTGACTACATCATCAGAAAGAATGACCTACCACCCTTGATGGATTTTCCAATCAACTAATGACCCAATTACTTTCCTAGATGAAATTGAATCATTTCCCTATGTCATAGAATCTTATATAAGATGCCTTGGAATGTTTATTTTCATCTCTTGCAGAGCCCATATAGGGTGATCGGTTTATTCATGTGGCACGCCAAAGGGACATCACTCCCACCACTTCAGATGATGTCCGAAAATAGGTAAACCAACTTGGTAATAGTACTCATGTTCTAGGGATCCACGGCCCCCTTTAGAATATTAATGCTTTATTAGAGTACTATATTTTTTGAGAATCTCTAGTGTGGAATTCTCCCACCAGTCTGATCCATTTGTGATAAAATTCATTTGTGTTAAGCATTGTTGACCCTCCATAGGGGGCCTAACATTGAAAAAAACCTCTATAGGAATGGGTTTTAAGGAATTATCCTCTATTTCATCCAATGTTAAAAGATACCTTAGGTTATTTAGGATGTCCATGTTGGGTCTTATGAATCCCATCTTGCTGTATTGAAGATTTACTACTAGATACAGAGGCTGGGATACTTCTAGAACACCATAGTCCATGACTACATAAATTTCTCCATTAGGTATAAAGCATATCAAATCCATGCCATCTTTTTTCATCGACCGATGAAGCTTATCAACACCACAATGTACACTTATACCTTTCTAGTATAGGGACTTGGAATCATGGGTCTATACCCACAAAAAATAGCTCAAGAGCGTAGGATCATCAAGAACACAACTGGCTTCTTCTCTAAATGGAAAGAAGAAGTTCCCCTCAAGAAAGTCAAATAGAAATCTATGGTCGAGTTAATGAGATACCACATGATCCAATTATTTTGAGTTCATCATGTTATTCTTAGATACAACAACAAAATCTTCTAGGATTCTTAATTGATGAAATTACATTCAAAGAATAACATCTGGTCTAAGTATACTTCTCCATACTATGCAATGGAAAATGGGAAGATTGAGACATTTAAGAAGACCCCATCTACCATCCCACATAAAATAGTGGGATATAAAAAATGATTTTTCCTGAAAATATCCCCAATAACCATTTTTCCTATCAGAATAAAAATCAAAATTCCACCCATGTGACCCCATACTCTCTAGTATATGAAACCAAGGTGGGTTTTCCCATATAGGCTCAGTTTGCATCGCTTCAAACAGATTTTCATGACCCAAGGATAATATAATAAATGACATATGTCCATTTAGATTATTTTTAATCCTTTATTGTGAACTGGCTCCAAGAATTACACAATCTAGAGTGGAATCAAAACAGGGCAACAAGAGAATCAAACAAGAAGGTTCATCTATTCTCCTTCCTCGAGGGAGTCATGATAATGGCTCTCATAATGACGATGATATTGGGTATAAATATTCCAAGGTCAGAGACCAAATGGGAAGGACCTTACACCATCCATAAGGTCCATCCTTATAGGTCATTCTCTTTGATCACCATGGATGGAGAGTTTATTACACCTACCACTGATGAAATTTTTCACATGAAGTACTTCATATAAGGATACTCATGGTCCATTTATAAAGACCTAAAACTATTTTCCATGGTACACATATTAAGAAAATGAACTAACAGTAACCCCAGGGTCCATGCAGCATGACCTTAATCTGTTTTTAGGGGTCCAAGATTTATGACATTAAACTAAAAGTATCCCCATGGTTTATGCAGCATAACCTTAAACTGGTTGTAGGAGCCTGAGTTTTATGACTTTAAATTATTAGAATCCTGATGGTCCATTCATAAAGACCTTAAACTATTTTCAAGGGTCTGTGCATTATGAAATTAATCTAACTATATCCCCATGGTCCATGTAGTCATGAACCAAAAACAACATCCCCCATACACAATGTTAATCTATGGCCTTACCCCATACCATATGCATGCGATTCTCCATGAAAACCATGGGATGTATATGTTTCCACTTTAGAGAGGTTTACACCCTCTTATTAAATCATTATATTATGAAACAATTAAAAAACTATGTGTTTATTGATTCCCATCCTCATGGGATATGTAACGATAGATATACCCCTTTTCTTTAGGAAAATTCATAAATTCAAAAAACCTATAGCACGTTTTACCTATTTTGGGCCAATAATTACAATATTAAACTATATAAAGTTACTTTTGAGGTATGTATGTTGTATATGATATTGTGTTCCATCCTTTCCTATCATATTTTACCTCTTCCATTCAAAGAAAATACCCTTGAAAAAATCATCCTCAAAGTCCAAGCATCATGACATTAAACATTTTTCCAATAGTCCAAGCAACATGACTGTAAACTATTTTCCATGTTCCAAGATGTATGACCTTTAAACATTGTAAAACTATATTCAGGTTCACTTAGCATATCACATATCCTTCTCATATAATTTCACGTCAAGTTAAATCTTTGATTCCACTCGAACATCCTCAAAGATCCTACCCTTAGTCCAAGCATTATTACCTTAAAAAATTTACAATTGGTATAAACTATATGAATTTAAACACAAAGACCTGGTCCATGATTTATGACCCTAAAATGTGTGTATATAGCCTCCTTGGCCCCTCATTCTGGTAGTTTTATTCATCCTTGGTGTTTTAGTAAGATTATTCCTCTGCCACTTTCCAAAACTACATGTGTATCTATTCACATTTTCATGGGATACGTAGTGATTCCTAAATAATATCTCTCCAATACCAACAAAAAATTCACTACAAAACCATTCGTTATCTATGGTTCTATTACCCCAAAATTATCTCATGAAATTCTTATTTAGGTATAAGAACTATTCACTTTCCTTATACTTTTAGCGGTCTCAGATTCCCTCATAACCCGACATGAGAAAGAAATGAATAGGTAGAATGATGCACAAGCCCAAAACATTTCCTCAATACATGATGCTAAACTGTATCCCTACCCCATATAAAGTCAGGATAACTCTTAATGTGATATTATATTCCCTATATAAAAATTGGGTTCCCTATAGAAAAAATATAATATAACCAAACATCGACATCCTCACCACACTATGTTAAACTGTAGCCTTACCCCATATTAAATCGGTATGCCTCATATGCTAATATGTGATGATTCAGTATCCTTATTCGAGAGGGTATCCCATTCTAGTATTGGTATCCAACCATTTTACCTTCCATAACTATGTATGGATTGATTAACTTCCTCATGGGATACAGATTGATGCCTAGATATTTTATTCTGGGTTTTTCCCAATTGTCAAAACATTACAAGTTATTATCTTCCCTGGTAATATGGGGTCGACCTGGGTACGGGTTGTCGTGTTTTTTATGGATTAGGGATTTTTGGACCTCATTTCACATTGGTTTCTCACTCATTCATTCCAAAAAATACCCCTATTGACACAAGTTCCCCCCATTGGTCAAAGCTACATTCACATAAACCAGAAACATCTCCTATAATTTAATCTTTATGACTATAAACTAGTGGAATCCATACTGTGAGTTGTATGAATTTAAACTACTAAGAATGAAATCCTTAGTTAATTATGTTAAAAAATAACCTTATTTTGTATAACAAGTGTGTGATTCCTTATACAGTGATTATAGGATGATGATAAAAAAATCACCATGCATGAAACTGAGATGACTCATTTGATTAATATGGGATTAATTAGAAAAAAACGTCCTTAGCACACAATTTTAAAATGTGATTTTAACTTTTATGAAACCAAGATTCCTTAGATGATATGTAAGGGATGAAAAAAATATTTACCAACATAAAAAATAGATTTCTCCTAATGTATGATGATTTGGTATCCTCACTAGAGAGGATTTCACCCTTCTGGTGTTGGTCTCCACCACCTCTTAGAACTACATTTGGAATGATTCCCATCCTTATGGGATATGTTGTGAGACCTAGATATTTAATATTAGGACTAGCTCTACCATCAACATATTCATGGTATGTCCCATCTTGGGCATTCTTGATTCTTGTTTACTAAAACATTTATTTAGAAAATTATATTACCTGGTAGAACAACTCCTATGGCGCACAATATCCCCTTTGGGACATTCCTCATTTTCAAATCTATACATCATGATTTATTTTTTCTGGTTGATCAATATCGTGCATATTTGAACGAGATCATTAATTCAAACCACCCCATATTACCTATTATATTTGGATCTATAAGGGTCTTTGACAACAAACCATAGATCCCATGTTTTGAAATAGATAAATGGTCGATCCCATACCACATTCTAGGATGATGCAGGTATAAAAATTATTCTTTGAACATGTTCAATAGTTTCTCCCCATATTTCATTCAACCCTATTTTACTATCCAGATCTCAAAATGTGTGATCGCTCATGCAGGATCTTTTAGTTACATTGAATCCTCATTATATTCTCCCCTAAAATCAATGAAACCCCTTATTACTTTGTGTTTATTGTATAAATATTTTATCATGTTGGATTTGGTATTGAGGAGAGAGGGATTCTTCCTCAAATGAGGTTGAGACATGTGGTCACCCAATTGTCCAAAATTTATGAAATCAATCTATGAGACTGTAGTCTAGGAATAATTACATAAAACATTTTGTAAATAATATAATTGAGTTTTTTAGTGGCATAGGGTGGTATCCTAGGATCCTCCTTTCACATCAGTAATCATTCTTCAATGTATTGAAAGTTTCATCGAGTCCCAAAAAAATAGTACAAGAATTATTACCTTAACCTATTTGCATTCAGTCTAAACTATACAAACATAAAACATGATCCTAGGTATAAGGGTCAGGAACTTAAACTGTGTGAGATTTGTCTCAGGGACATTCTATGTGGCGTTGGGTGGCCTCTAAGGACCCTTTTTGATGTAGGTTAACCTTTCAAATTCAACGTTCATTACTTCAAGTCAAAAAATGTCTTCTTATATGGAATTCAACCTTTAAAATATTTGATTCTTTTTTTGTTATGATCTCTTGGACCTTATACTAGGATATTATGTATAAACATCATGACTTTAAACTGAGTTCCAATACTCTGTGAAATGTGTTGTGTCATGTTGGGTCCCTTTGGCGCTCAATTTTTTCGGGTTCTTACTCCACCACTATACCATAAGTGCCTGAAAATAGAAAAACAAAATGTTTTGATGACCCAATAGCCCCTTGAATGTTTGAAAAAGGAGTAGGTCAGTTGAGATTCAGTCTTAATTCATGGAATAAGTATGTCCATGAACCAAAATCCTAGAAAATATGCCATTCCTATAGTAGATTCCTCCGTTGAAATTCCACCGAGCAGTCCCCAATAGATAACAGATAGGATTCAAGAACTCTAAGGCCACCAATGAAACCTTTTCATCAGTACCTCTAGTTGCAGCAGCCTTAGGTGCAGATTCTAAGACATGCCTACCATTACCTGATGGATAACATTCTATGATATAAATAGAGATTCCCTATTCATCCTTATCTTTCTCCTGTATAAGGATTATCCTAGTTAGAGCCTTTGAATAGAAGAGGGGTAAGATATGGAAGACGCAAGGGGGTTCAACAAACTAGGATCACCTCAAGAAGCTTGACCAAGTCGATATCTTCTGCAAGGGTGAGCTAACTAACCTCCTAGAGAGTCTCCTAATTAGTGTAAAACCCCATGATTATTTGTCACTATAACACTATCTATCAAACCGTCACATCTTATCCTATGTTGATTATTTGGTAGATGATGTCTCTATAGGATCAGTCTTTCCACTGAATATCACATGAATTTGGATAGGGGAAATATATGGTTCCAATAATTGGTGAGAAAAGGAATCCATGGATTATATGTATGTAAACCTCCCATGTAAATAAAACTGTGTTATGATACTTGAATGCCCAAACACCGATAAAACAAACCCTTCCCAGGAGAGCCTCCACCATAGTTGATCTACTGTTATGGTCATCTGTAGCATCCCCAAGGACACATAGAAAGAAGATAAGGAATAATTAGTTGTATGTAATTGAATATAACATAAATTCTTCATGGGCTTCTCCCTGGATCTAAAGGTTTCGTCATGAGGCACCTCTTCCTGTTCTCGCAACAACTTATGGGGAAGGCCCTCCCCTCTAGGATGCTAGGGAGAAATAGTGCCTTACACTATCCCTACTATAATTAAAACCAGAGCACATAATTGTTTTTCAACCCCTCAAAGAATATCCCTCCAACTACCCAGATTCTCAAGTTCCTTGCTTGCTAGCTCAATCACTCTCACTCACTAACACAGTATCTCACACGGGTATGCCACCACCCAGTTTTTGGCATATGTATAACAGGGAATGGTGTTGAGATTGGTTAACAACATCCTTATAACCTCCCTAGTGCCTTCATCCATGAACATACACTATATATGAAAAGGGATACATGGATGAAATTCATCGTGATCCTCCCATGTAAAATTTCTTTGTCATAATTTGGATGAATCCGAAATACTGGGTGAAGGAAGATGGTGCGTATGACTCAAAATATTTGTTTAGGTCAATCCTAGAAACTAATACTCCACCTTGGATGTTCCTTAGGCACTATTTATACTCCAATGTCCCTTATGATTTTTCCACCATCTCGTTAATCAGGGCTGATAACATGTAGATGTTGAAGTTTTCATTGAGTCTAATACTGACCATGACTCTGAATTCACTTAGCACTCTAGACTAACCCCTAAATATTTGAGCAGTGAGGGATATAGAATATGATTTTATAGGGTGATTGAATTTGTAAACTCATAAACATGAATTTGGGATATGATCCACCCATGTAGGAACTAGAATTGATATATAAATATTCTTGGGAATACTCCTCCTCTCTAGATGGAACAATAGGCTGTAGATCTGGGAAAGCATCGAAACCCCATGATTCACCTAGTTATTAGACTACCTGATCCAAACCATCAAAATAATACATGTTATAGTCCCATGAATTCATCTCTGACAATAATAATCCAACCACTGATGAGGGTTCTCTAGAATGTATTATAGGAAACTATTAGCTTCTGGTACTCTACTATAGTGTAGCCCCACAATTCTGATTGTCACTCCTCCAAGATTATCTAGTACGATCTCATTTTACTCATATACTACACCATCATATACTTCTTCATACCCTATGGAATTATCCTGAATTTTTCCTTCTTTAAGAACATCCTAAACCATGTCTTGAATGCTATGTCCTTATAGAAGGGTGAAGCCGATCCTGGTATATTCTTCCACATGTCCATAAGGTTCTATGTTGTGAGAGGGATCTACCAGCTATTTCCATAGGTGTTAAGTTCCAAGAGGAACTCATAATGCTGGAACTGTATCATTGGGATAAAAATGATGTAGTGCAGGTCCAATAGACCAATGCCTACCTCCCTCAGTGAATGTAGAAGGTGTTGGTATCTGGTGACCAATGATTGAGGATCTCCGATCAAATATCATGTTGGAGATATGCATGAAACTATGATTTCTAAAATACTTCATATAGTTTTATAAGGCACATCACATCCTCATACACTTAGAAGGTGAACTTTACCCAGTACACCCAGGACCACTCATCCGAAAAGTTAGCACTATAATGCATATCCTAATAATTGTACCAAAACATGTCATTGTATTGAAATATAAACATGAAGATGATCACATAGAAAGACATGAATTCTTAACCCTCTTCCTACTCTACAATAAACATACTCATCCATAAACTTATCATCTAGATGGTATTATCCTCAAGCTCTTGAGAAGAGTTACTAAGAAAATAGATATTCAATGAGAGAGCTCATCATGGAAACCAAACTAGAATGGTGGACTGTTCACTTTTATGGGTAGGATAGTGGCTTCATCCATAATCCCAAATTTCTAGATTGATAGATTTTTGTTTAGAAGATAGTTTCTCTGGGATTCAGATAGTAGGCCCAAGAGTACTTGGTTTCTAGAAAAGACTCTCCTAGCTCAAGGAATCTCCATGTTCCCCACTATCTCTTCCCTCCAGGTGTTGGATGAAACATCAATTAAAACATATTTTTTGGTTTTCCATTTCTTGAGGATTTTAGAGATTTATGTATGAAAGGAAAATTCTTGGATCTGGTCACACAATGTATGCTATGGTGCATGAAATTGAAAATTTTGGTGAAAAAGTTCCTTTTAGGCATAAAAGTTGTTCCGTGAATAAGAATTACCTAAAATTAGTGGCCAAAGCTCAAGATTTCTTGAAAAGAGTGAGATATAAACATGAGAGACAAATTATCATGGGAGTAATTTATAGTACTTCACATGGTTCCCCTATCCAAATTTATAGACTCTGCATACTGGATTGTGTAATGAGTGCAACGAATTTTCTTGATCAACAACACATGTTGTGAGAATAGATCAAAATTATCCACTTGATTCGGCGCTTTACTTGGAATGTGACCATTTGGATCCCTATGAGTTCTGATTTTGAGGGTGGTATTTTTTTGTTTTGAAAACATTTTTTTTACCCAAAATGGATATTTTTGGGAGAAATGAACAAGTATCCACACTGATGGAACATTACAGGATTGAGGATCATGTTTCAACAAGCTCGAAAAGTCGTGTGAAATGTTTAAATTCCACATGTTATAGAATTACATGCGTAAGGATTTGATCAGTTCTCCAAATGTTTGTAAGAATTAAATTACACCTAAGGAAAATTAATGAAACAATGAATTTTTGTGTGAAAAAAAAAATTCTTGCCCAAATAGCTGATAATGAAAGGAGATTTCATATCTAGGATGTTGTACTGCCAAGACACTGACACTTAAGGTATGTACAGACAAGATAGATCATTACACACAAAAATTGTTGCAACATTATCTTTGTTCACCAAATGAGATGTTTATGTGAAGATGTTTCATGACCAAGCTCAAGCCACAAAAGATGGGGACACATGAAAATCTGTTTCATACCTAGTGAGTTGTGTGCCCAATGCTGAGGAATTCACCTATAGATAGAACCTAAAACCCACACTGAGGGGTGGTATGGATGGTGAAACACCGCTATCAATCATAAAAAACATAGTCATTAATGAAATCACACAATAAAGACCATAGACCATAAATGGTAGAGAACTTACGCGACAGACCTCATGTGGGCCCAAATATAACTTATCATACCGTTGAGTCATCCTCTTGAAACTCCTCCCAAGGATATTCGGGTTCATGAAAGTGAATATTCCTTCATGAAAACCTTGGATTCATGAAATTCCAAATATTTCACACAACTATTCCTCTCGAATCCAGAGTCCCCCTTGTTCTAGAGTCTCATTCTCATGAAACTATTGCACGTAAAATAAGAATGATGCACACAACAACTTCCTTATCCCCATAATAATATTCCCTATGCCTCTAGTGCATGAATTACCATACTTGTTTCTCTTAATAATAGGTAACCTAATTCCTATAATTACTGAGTATCGGTACCCTAATGTAAGGCCTCATAATTTTCACTCCTCCATGGTAGTTCCAATGCCATGTCCCACCCAAAGGCGCAGGAGCGGTGGTAATGTAAGTCTTAGATGTGGAATCTTTGAGGGATAATGTGAAAATATCGTAGTTATAGGTCCTTATGTAGGATATTCCTCTCTCCTTGACATGGTCCCCCTCAAGGAGTGGCCCCATCCACATCCAAGATGCGACATGTGAAGTTGTATAGCTCCACATCCAAGTCATACAACCTTAAACTAAAGGACAACATCTTTAGTTCATAATATAAAATATCATCCATACCCTATGTTATAAACACATGATTACCCATGTATGTCCATCATGGTATTCAACCATACCCCTTACCACAAAAATATCAATCACCCTTGGGGAGATTCCTTTTATAAGCCCCACACTATCCTTCACTACCATAGGAAAATGTCCATCCCTAGGTAGCTTCCACATGCAAGACCCATATGGTCCACCAAAGAGTGATCCTATTACACAAGGAATATTCCAAGCATAAAACCCAAAATAACCCTCATTGATTCTCCGTACATGATACTAGTGTCCTTTCAAAATGAATTTAAGTTTTATGGAATAATTATGTCACACAACCTTCAACTACATCATTGAAATATGTGTGTTTTGATCCATCACTCTTAAATGGAAAATGTACGAGATATCCAAGAGGATAAATCTCGACAACAACAAAATCAATCTTTTAAAACATCTCTCCTTGGGATAGACTTAACCACCCAATATGCCTCAATATGTTGTCCTGAGCTATGTCCCCAAGACGTCAAACCCATGACCCAATCTATTTCCATAGGATATTAAACTCATGACCCGATCCATCTCAAAAAGAAATTATGATCTGTCTCCTCGTAACATTAAACCTATGACCTAATACATATAAAAATGATGTTTTAATCCATCTATAAAAGACGTTAAACTCATGACCTGATCTGTCTTAATAGGATGTTCTCTTCTGTCTCCACATGACATTAAACCAATAACTCGATCCATCTCAGTTGTACTTTATGATACTTCACCAAAATATGTTAAACTCATTCAATTATTCATAGTTACTTCCCATGAAACGAGAATGGAATAAATGAGGTAAAAATCCTTAGAATACTTATCCCACTAGAATCATCTACCTTGTGCCTGACAAAAGATGCATTGGGTTCCATGCCTAACATGCCTCTTAATAAAATAAGAATTTACTAGTTCCCAATATACCCAATGTTCAGGTATCCATCTTGATGTTTCCAAAATTACTACTCATCCAACCGATGGCTTCTTCCCTATCAATACAGAAGCAACATAATTAACTATTTTGAACCTCGATCTGGAACTACGAATGAGTTCCTTGAACCTGACTTAAATTCCTATAGAAGACATGGGCTAAGAAGAAATCTACACAATGGAATCCATGGAAGGAGGAAATGACATCCCATTATCATGTTTCGATCATAGAGAAGATAATGCTAATGAATGTTATATAATTTCTTCTCCTTTGGAAAGAGATAATGCAAGGCAATGTAGTGGGTGAGACACGCTGTATACCTAACCAAAGCACCACAAATAGTAAGTTAAAGTTAGAATTATATAACAAACAAACTATTAAATTAATAAATTTTATTTTAAAATATTCATATATATATATTCATTATTATGTGTACTATTAAAAAATTGTATTTTTTATTTAACTAAAAATTAATGAATGAATTTAATAAAATAAATATGTTTGAGTCTTTATAAAAAAATATTTATTAAATGTGATTATTTTTCATTAAATAAATATGTTAATTTTATATAATTTGGAATAACATCATTTATTGTTTAATATATATATATATTATGTGTGTAATATATTTTTATCATTTTAGAATATATCAATATTTACTATATAATTAATTTTAATGAAATTTAGTGGTCAAATATAATCTAATAAATTATGATTCATATTTAAATTATCACATAATAAGGAATAAGAAAAAATAAATTCTTATGATTATAAATTTATTTTTATAAAAGAAAATTCATGAGTTTTATTTTACTATAATAAAATTAATTTTATAAATATTAATAATGAATCTAATAAAAAATATTTAATATTTGGAATCAGTGTGTCCAAATTAAATAATAAATGATTCATTGTTTTAATTTATAAAAATTATTCACTAAGTTAAAATTTTACTTACTATAGAAAATGCGATAAATTAATGTCTAAAGTCATAAAGTATCATATAAAAGTCCATCTTCAAGGATGAGGTGCTAAACAAACCATGTTAATTGGTCTTCTTATCCCATGATACATCCTCATTAATTTCAAAGATAAAGTTAAAAATGGATCATTCTTGGTATAAATCCCCTTATACCATGGATTAATATTATTTACATATTGAGGTGTTCATTTGATTTTCATTAGAGATGAGACATGTATTCCTTGACCTTATAGTTATATATCTCCATTTTTCTATTTCCCTTTCGAAATTAATTAACTCTTATGATGATTGGAAATATTTTTGGATATTTACTTGGTGAAAACCTAATTTATGATGTTATAAACCATTCCATTACTCATTTTATCTATGTGGAGGTCGATGATTTGAAAAACCCCATATATTTCTTTTGGATAGACTCTGAAAGGGAATGAAATTATATTAAAGGGGTGATATATGAATCATAGAAAATTACTATATAAATTATTATCATTTAGGTCATATAATCCATAACTATTGTTGTATGATATATACGGGTCTTCATAGATGTAGACCATATATTTCAAAACCTAATCCTTTAGATTGTATTTGTAATCACAATTTTATATCTAGGGATATATACCAATGTAATAATTGGAATCATTATTTTTCTAGAACATATTATCTTGATAGAGTGGAAAAAATTAAAGTGACATGAATGTAATATGTTTCTAAACTGATGTCATAGAAAAACCATCAGTCCATAGGTTTTGTAAATTTCATGGTAGTGTCAAAATATTATGAATCTTTGAGTTGAAATTTCTATTCTGTTATGACCTTTTCTACGCCCTCATTTGTTCTTTCACCACTTCTTACGTAGGTAAATGGAATGGGTTTTCAAATATCACATGGTAGTGTCGTTCTCTAGATCAATAACTAATAACCTATCTTTAGATCCCTCCAATAAAAGGGAATCTAAATGATCAAATATAAGCTCCAAGGGCACTATCAAGGATTGAAACATTGAATCAATTTAGTTTTTATAGAAAATAAATCTCATTAAGGATAATTTTTAGTATCAATGAAATGTATTTTGGACACATTCAAGATAATTATTTAGTGTATCATTTAGGAGTTTTTACAAATTAATAAGTCATAAAAAAACAACAGCAACATAGGTACCATCTTCTTATGAGTTTAACCGTCAATAATGAAAATGATTTCATGTCGGCATGAAGAAAGAGAATAAATATATCATATACTAAAAATTATATAAACTATATATCAGAGAAAATATATATGTAAAAAACACTATTCGATTTTTTATAAGCCTACAACTCCTTGATATATAGGAAAAAAAGGGGCATAGAGAGCCAGGTTATAAAAATAAACAACCCATTGAGGGTAAAAAAGGACTCCCTAAGGGACCAAGGGGATCTAGGTTCTATGGGATATCTTGTTTATCTTGTGAATAGATTCTATCTATTTTTTCAATTCATTGTGTCTAAAAATATAGAGGGAGATAAATTTCAAAATATCCCTATAAATAATGGTGAAATTAATTATCTAGTAAGAAAATATTTGACAAACAAATTGTAAATTTGGTGATAATAAATTTCCAATATAAAAGGATAATCAACATCATCTAGTTGAATAAAAAGTTCAAATATGGCGGGTGAACCTCTGACTGATCCCAAACAAAGTTAATCACGTTACTATTTTTAATTATTGGAATTTATAAAATTAATTTGTTATAGTTTCAAAAATAAAAAACAAATAATTTTATTAAGAGTGTGATTCAGGAATAAATTATAGGATCAATCCATATTTAGAAAGGATAGAATGTCTTTGGGAATCTATCCATGCCCTTGAATTATTTCAAACATCAGCTTGTTTGTACTTTAGAGGAATTTAAATTTCTATCTCTCACCCATGATGATTATTTTAATGTACCACAATTAATTTTATTAAGTATCAATGAATTTTTAATGTATAACCAAAAAAATAATATTTATGAAATTACAATGATGTAATTCATGGGAACCATTAGTAGAACCTTCTTGGAGTCTTTACCCTCTGGTTTTTTCTATGATTTGTTTTGTTTTCTTGGTGATGGTGATTGTTTTGGTTCCCACTAAACACTCATAAATATATTATATAAAATAAAAAAATTGTGGTGGTATGAATTATGAACCTACCCTTATCACATATATATCATTTTTTGACTTTGGATCTAGTTTTGTTGAGAAATTTCATTCCTTATTCATTATAGAATCTGTATTTATAAAAACATTGCTCAAACTAACCTATAAAAGAAAATACTGTCTACCCACCTCAAAGTACACAATCAATTTATTTAATTCTATAATTAGATATCAAATTATCTAACTAACATTATTGTCTGAATTTTGGAAACCTTTTGTTTCAAGAATAAGTCATAAATCATTTATTCTCTAATGGATCTCTAAGAGAAGGTATATATATTTATTAAAAATGTTATCTTCTCTACAATTATATTATTCATCACCCTTTTCATTGAAAATCTTTTAAATAGAATTTATCACTTTAATAACGTTATTTTAAAACCAATATTATTATATAACATAAAAATTATAGTTATACAATGACATCTTCTTATTCATTCGTTCATTATAAAATGTTTTTATTTAGGCCAGTTCTACCACATTCATGGATGAACCCATAACTATTATATCATGAATGATTATGAAAACATAAATAATTATAATATGATGTAAGATTGATGAAAATAATATATTTTCATAGTTCTAAAATGGAAAAATTTATTTTTATATTCATTAAAAAAAATCTATTAATTGATTTGAAATTTGTAGAAAAAATGAGATTTGACCACTCTTTACAAAAAGTAACCATCACATCAAAAAAATTACCATTAGTCATCCTAAAAATATCAAAAAACAATTATTTAATTTCCATGGTAATTATAGTGGTGATGAAATCTTGTTAGAGGATCAATTACTAGAACTATGAAACTGAAGCTAGCAATGACCAACTGGGGAATTATCACCAACTATTTATTTTAGCGAAACATAATAAATAAATATGGTAATATGATATAATAAATAAATTGTATAAGTAAAATAATTATAAATATATATTTTATATAGATTTTTAATAATCCTAAATTGATTATATCAATGTTTAGATATTTCCCTTCCAACTTAGAATCCAAGAAAAAGTTTTATTTTAACTCAATTTCATTTTAATTAGATAGAATATATCTTATTTAACATAATTTTACCAAATTGGGTACATTATACCTTATAATTTTGTTATATATCACATTATTATTTTATATATATATATATATTCATTTCTTTCTCATTTTTCTATTTTTCATTAACTCATATATCATAAAAATTGACATAATAATTGGTTTTCATCTCAATTTTCCTTTTTAAAGACATGTCTTATTATTATACAGAATGTTTCATTTATATGGGGTATATAATATAAATTTGACATTTTTTATCATAATTACAGTGTAATTATTGATATTTAATGTTACATTCCATGTTCTCTATTTTTTTCCAATTTACTTATTGATCACCAAATTTATAAAGTGATTTTAACAAAATAATCATTTCAATGTCTCATAATAATTATTCATCTACTATGTTCTTCTATTATATTTTGTGTCATGATATATATATTTCAAATGTTCATACGTATTTTTTATATTTAAATTACATTTTCATGTAAAAATTATTTCCTTTAATAGATATATTTCTTTTAATGAGTACAACATTCTTAAGAATAATTATGATCCACAATAATGTGCATTTATCTTCAATGTTCATATTAATTCTAACCCCAACTGATATCTCTTTTAGTTCTAAAAAAATATTATTTATATTCTATAATATTCATACTTCCCTTATCTCTATTTTAAATTTAATTTTTTAACTATTTCATTGAAGTGGATTTTCAATAAAACTACTGAAAAAGATAAAAATGCATTTATCTCCTTTTATTATATTTTCTATATTTCGTTGCATATTTATATACTTAAAGATTATTTCATTTCAATGTTATTTTATTGGGGATTTTTTTAGTATAATTTTATAACATATCTTCTTATCATTCACTGAAAATTATTTTTATTGTGGCTTATAACATTATTTTTAGGATAATGTTACAAAATATTTATGAAATTATTTTAATGATTTCACTTCCATTTTCATATATATCAATAAAATATCTATATTCTATAGTATTATTTTTCATAAATCACCCTAAAAATTATCTTATTATTTTCTTCTTATGTGAGAATATATTTTTGGTATCAACTTTTCAAATTCCATATTTCATCTTATAAAATTAAATTTGAAGAGGTTTTATATGAAATATTCTTCCCCTAGGGTTTTCAGCATAATATGTATAATTTTTTTCATGTTAAAAAATATGTATGGTTTAAAATTATCTAATGGAAGTATTTTATATAACCCTTCAATACATTGGGTAAATAATTATATATAATGTAGTTATAATGTTAGGTGTAGTAATGATTATGGTTGGTTATGATAACAATTTCAAACGAGGACCTGAATGCGGTAATCTATGTTAAAAACATTATGCTTGATCATGATTTTAGTTAGATATTATAACAAAATTATTTGTGCACTATATTATAGTTTTCTATGTTAACAATTAAATTTTATTATATTTATAAAAAAATAATATGTTATTCCCCATGGATCGAGGTTATCTGCTCCTGTTTTCGAATTCTTTAGCTATGGTACATGTAATGATTTCATGATGTTCCTTTTGAAAATATATATCCTTCCATCATTCACTATAGATTAAAATAATGATTATATGTTATTTTCAATAAGGTAGTTATCTAAAATTTATTTTTTCTCACATGTTTATGGTTTTATCCTCTATGACCTGTTGGTTTTTTTCAATTACTGAGATTTTGAGCTTAATCAGTTACTTACCTTTCCATTTTTCCATCAAACTATTTATAAGAATATGTATAAGAGGAAATCATTTTTAGAAAAAATTTAAAGATATTTTTATGAAATAATTTAAAATAATATAATTATATAGACAATATCAAAATGATATCAAATGGGTTTCGACATCATTTTCTATTTTTGCGATTCAGTAATGAAATTATAGAAATGATTCAAAAAATATATTTGTTATACTCATTTCTCCTCATTAAGACTCACTTGAAAAAACCTATAAATTATTCCTTAAAATTAATAATCTATATCCAATTTCTCTAACAAAAAAAATCCATTCACTTAGAGTAAAATTTTCAAAATGTAAAATAATTTAATTACATGCTTTCATAAAATTGGCTAAATTTCACATTAACATAAATCCATAAATACATTAAAATTTATATACAAAACCACCAATTTAACTAAAATAAAATTTGATGAAATTTATAAAAAAAATTTATTATAAAATTTTATGGTTTATAGGGAGGCATGGGTTGGGAGAGATTGATAGAGACTCCAAAACAATATAATATTAAAATATTATTGTGGAAAAAATCCATCATTATCATGTTTTGTGTAAAAAAAATCGGAAAAAATTTTAGTATATATATTCAAACCACATTTTTTTAATTCAATGAAAATAATAAAAACTAATACATATATATGTTTTCAGAAAACAATGTTTTCTAATTTTTGAAAAACATGATAGAGTAAACTATAAAAAATCTAGAAGAATTCCAAATAAAACATTTTTGAATTTCAAACAATATGTATTATCAACATAACTAAATCTATTTCTGATGTCAAAAATTAATTAATGGAAATAATGTTTAGAAAAATAGAAATTCATATATTTTTATACTTTTTGTATTTACATTATGAAAATTTAAAAATAAAAAATAATTGTTATGTTAAAATGAATAATGAATTATATTTTATCTTCCAACTTCATATTTTTTTAAAATCAAAATTTAAAATGGAATATATAAATTCATATAATTGTTCATCTATGAAATCTACTTAGTAGAAATGATTAATTTTGAAATAATGTTAATTAATGAACATAATTAAATTATATTTTCTGATCACTAAAAAATTATTTTAAAGCATTAGAGGTTAATAACTAAAAATGAAAAGTAATAAAATTGGTGGGTAAGTAAAAAATTTAACATCTCATAATGAAGTTCCATAATTGTTTCCCAATTATTTTCAATAATCCTTTATTTTAAAAGGGAAAAAATTAATAAAAAATTTAACCCATTCTAAAAGTAATGAAGAAACATTTTATGGGGACATTTAAAAATATGCATGATTATTTTTTACAATGAAAATTGATACAAATCATAATTAATTGATGAATACAAAATTTTAACATAGTATTCTAACACATATGGATCCAGTAGTTAAATTATTATTCAAACCAACTATGATAAGGATAAATTAGTATTTTAAAATATTCAGAAGGAATTCATAAATACTAAAAAGAAAATAAACTCTATTTACATCACCAAATGTTTTAATATGGAAAATTTGTGTATTCTTGAGTATTTATCTTCTAGAGACTTCACAAAATACTCATAAATGACTCCAAATATAGCAGAAATTTCCAAATAATAGGGTTTCATGTAAATACACTATCATTTGGGGTTGGTTATATTTTTTATTTTTGGTTATTTTTCAAAATTTGGGATATATATTTTGTTTAGGGTGAATTTAAGGGGCTTAAATAAATTTGGACGAAGAAAGATCTTTTATGGGGATTAATATAACTACATTGTTGGAATTAGATATCAGGTGGCCCATAATGAGTTCTTGAATGGTTCTTGGGAAACATAACCTTGTTAATTGAAATTTCATTCATTTTAATCCCTATAATAATCCACTAGAATAGTTTTCCACCTCATTTTAAACCAATAGTATTTCCCTCATGCCTCCTCATAACTGATTCTCATCCTTAAAAGATATTTCATTAATTCTTATTCTAGGAAGATCTAATTGGTTATGGGGGATCTTTTCAATAAGGTAAGACCATGAATCCTATACCCATTTTCATAATTTGGTGCCACTGAAATCCATCAATTTTGTTTAATTTCTCACTGTGTTTTTATTATTAGTGTTTATCCTATGTGAGACTAATGCAACACCATTGATTTGAGTTTTTCTTATACCCTCTTTCTATTAAGTGAAAGTAATCGCTAAATATATTTTTATGAGGTGGTTTTTTCATGTATAGTTGCATAATCTATATCTTGGACAATAAATTAGGTTCTACTATCAAATTATTTGGCCAAATATATCCCCTCTCCACGTCCATATAATGTTAGCTGACGAACGTTTTTCGATCATGTTATCCTAACCATAATATATTACATTAATCAAATATTTTTTTTATTTTTATTCCACATGATCAAATGAAATGATTAGGTTGTATTAAATTGTATATTCCATTCTATAAGTCCTTAATTTAATTATGTTTCTTTGTTTGTTTTGTTGTATTATCATAGTAAGATTATTGATTTATCATGTTATTAGAATACATAAAAAAATAATAGTATATATATATATCATTTATACTACATTATAAAAAAATTATTATGAATTTCCAGTAATAAGTTAAAATGTTTTTATATGGAATATTTTATGAATTTTTTAGATATGACAGTTATATGAGATAACCTTTTATTTTTTTTTTATTTTATCTTTTATAGGTACCCTATTATATAGAAAAAGGTTATACAATATGATGTGATTCATGACTTCTCTAGCTATGTTTATTATTTTATGAAATTAAATAGGCTCCTAATTCTATAATATGGTATACCCAGTCCTTGATTCCCAATGGAAAGGGTTCTAATTTCTCTCTAAATTGAAATACTAGATTCCATTTCACTTAATATGGGTCACTAATACGTTGGAACATGAATATACATATTCATATGTATGAGTAAATTTGTGTGCATGTGAGTTCTTCTTTCCTCTAAAGTAGGATATCTTTGATATGTTATTTTGATACAGAGTTGAGGAGTCAACTAGGCAGTACATGTATGGATCCTCAACAAGTAGAGATGTAATGAACCATAATTGTAAATATATAATTTCCATTCTTAATTAAATTTTGTGTGATTTTTTAGAATATTTTATAAAACAAAATCACTCCATTATACTAATTTATAACAAAATATAATTGAGTAAATGTTTTAAAAATCATAAAATAATTCTTTAAAAATGAAAACATAATATCATTTTTACGGAAAAATATATATTTTATGTTCATTAAAATAAATTTTTTGATGAATTTAAAATCATGTAATAAAATTTTATATTCTAAAATTAGTTTTATATAATTTTATATAATTGATTATATATTTTTATAAAACCATTAATAGTATTTCTCAGGGTTAGAAATTTGATCGTGATATAAAAATCAATGTTTTATAATAAATAAAGATTTCATTTTAAAAATAAACCTATAATATTTATAAAATTATTGTTATAAAATAAATGTTATTTTATGAATCAACACATCAAAATTATTCTTTGCCCTATTTTTTATATTTATCAGAAGAAGTTGAATTTTTAGTGAAATAAAAAAATGGAACTTATTAATACTGAAACTTTTAGTACGTCATAATCATTTAAAAATAAATAATAATTTATGAAACCATTTAATAAATAAAAAAATGTATTTAAGGATTAAAAATAATTTATTTAAAAATATTATATCGAATTTAGAAAGATATATTTGTAAATCTACAACCAAAATTATATTTTATTTGAATTAAGAAAGTGTTTTTGTCATATCCCTTCTAATACATATTCATAAGGTTCAATTTGGTTTTAGAATGGTTTAAAAATAATATAACCATACTTTTATTAATATTGAACTAATAAATTAAATCTAAATTATCACTACATATAATTTAACTCTGAATTCATTTTTATACTTATATATATATATATTATAAATATTATTTTTATTCATTATACATTTAATATTTTTTAATTAATTTCAATCACTGTTAAAATATTTAAATAAAAAAATATACTTCAATTTTTTAATATAACTATTAAAATCGTGTGAAAAAATTTTATTTTCAATTTTATTTATAAAAATATGTTTTTGAGTTAAAACTTAGTCCCCCTGATAGACTCTCAATTAAAGTCAATGTATATATTTAAGAGATGAAGTGGTAGAATATAAAAAAGAACTCACCTATAATTGAGTGTATGAGGGATTTAATGAACCTAAATTATCTTATTCTCACTAATAATTAATTTCTGGATCCACTATCCTTAAATATAACTTCCATGTTAATATTATGAAATTTATATTTATAAAAACATCACCCCACTAACTTAAAAAATGATCCCTTCCACACCCCACTTATTCTCACAACAAAAGTATCCAATATCAACTAAAACCATCTGAAACATCTCCTAAAAACTCTTTATCATGTTCTATAGGTTCTATTCTCACCAAAATTCCAGTCTAAGAAGTCTTAAGGAACTGTCTAAAGAATGATATTCATGTAAGAAGCAATATTGATAAATTAGTTCTTTTAATTTTCTTTCATCATACACCTCCTCTAAGTCACATAAATCCTTAATTAAATAATAAAATTAGTAACATTTTTAAACATGAATGATTTTAAAACCATGTAATATTAATTATTTTACTTTTTTCATTCCATTAATATTAAAATAAAATTATCAACTATATCATGGCCCGTTCACAACCTCCATGAGTGATGTGTTTAATTTTTCCTTACCACTTTACAGGGATGGTTATAAAAATTTATAGAATTATTATATATGTTATTAATGACATTATTAATATTATTTAAATATATTAGGTTACATGGGGGTACAATTACACCAACCACACACTCCACTTATAGGATGAAAAGTCATTCCACAAGCCCCAATATAAATTGACCATTATATTGATCATATTAAAAATAAACGATCATAGTGATTTTAACGGCACAAAATTAGACTAAAGAGACATATTTTATAATTTAAATATATTTTTGAAAAACTAATTATATGTATAACTTTTTTCTAGTATACTAATTAAAGAACCAATAATTAAAAAATTTTAGATATTATATAATATATTCGAAAACATAATTGACCATGTTAAATATACTGAATCAGTTTTGGGAAAATTGATCGACCAACCTCTCATGGAAGAAGAAATAAAAAACTACATAAAAAATGAATAAAATTTGATAATAAATATATCATAATAATTAAATTAACATGATAGTATCTTTGAAACAATTATTTAGTAAACATAATTTATTATTTTAGATAATAGTCATGTCTACCAAATGAGCCAGCACTTGATATAATGCAACTCCCAAACTAATCTCTTTTCTTTTGTGTTATATGTTCACTCTAGACCATAATTTCACTCTAAAAAATTATCATACACCTCTTATATATTCATTATATATGGATCTTAAAATTATACATGTAGTATTTTACCTTTTTATGGGGTTATATAGTTTATTCCTAACTTCCCTACTCAATACTATCTCTAAAGAAAACCACACTAACCTGAATATTTATATTCATTATTCCATTTCATGTCTAAATAAATTCGATGATTTTATATTCCAAGATTTAAAAAATAATTAAAAAATTTATAAAAACCATTCTTGGATTATTCTTTTTTCAAATATCAGACAACATACATACAATCTACAAATATTTTTTATTCATTTCTTAAGAAAATATTAGGGGGATCACTTTTATTTTTATCTATTCAAATAATTATTAATTTGTATTCATTATTTTAATTTATTTTTAATAAAATAATATTATATAATGAAATATGAACATAAAAATGTTTTATTTACTTTTTCTCTTACGAATCATTATGATATATCATATGGGTTTTCTATGAGAAAATATTATTAAACCCATTTAATTATCATGGCTTACTCTTATGTTTATGGATTATATTTGATTTTATTATCTTTCATGTATATTCATGTAAAATTATAATGTGATGGTAAGGAATAGAATTATTTATATCTCTAATACATTGGGAAATGTGTTTATCTCATGAGACACCATGTACTATGAGTGGGTACTAATCCTGGAATACTAGGTTACATTTTCTTAACAGCAAGGCTTGACTTAGGATTATGATGCCATGTTTTATATGGTTTCCATGTTATTAGGATTCCATGAACCCAAAATATATTCTTAGTTATTTCATAAATCCATATAGATGTCTTATTTTATTACATGATGATAGGTCTCTTGAGTCTTATGTTATAATACTTGTCTATTCTCTTAATATTATTTATATTTGACCATTTTACTTTATGTATTTCCCTAGTATATCATTTATTATAATAAATGTATCAATAGATAATTGGATAAACTTATTAATAATTAAATAAATTTGTTATTTATTATTTTTAATATAACATAATATATATCTAATATACCAAATTCACCAAACCCCTATATTTATAGGATATGTTTTAAGTTATTTTATGTTAAAAATTATTTATTAATAATTTAATTGGAATAAAGTTTCTATTGGTATAAAAATGTATGGTTATTTTGGGGGATTAAGATTATATAACATTACTATTATTCTAATTAATAAATCTAAATATATAAAATGGTCCTAAGTTTTTGGTAAATTATTAAAATTGTGTATTACTAGAAATGGAATCCCAATTTGGATAATAGAAATGGATGGATGACCTGGTATTGATGACCTAGGGGTAATAATACATGAAAATGATTCGTTGGGTATTAACTTAGTCATCACTAAATTCACAACAAGTCATCCTAACTACACAACTGATTTCATAAATCTAAGTGATATTATTTAGTTGATTCATATGATATTCATGAACCATTATTATTGGGTTTAACAAATCGTTATGGAATCATTATAGAACACAATAGGACACAAACCATGTATAACCTATATTGTAACATATTTTAATTCACATGTTAGACTATAGATATCTTTTATGAGTGATTCCTTCTATTTTAATCATTTCCTTTTATATTATTATTAAATAAAGTATCATCATCCTTAATATTGAATTATTTTAGTAAATGGAGTGAAACTAGATCAATTTTACATACAAACTATGTGATGCGAAATGTAATTTTGTCCCCAATGAGATTCATAATATGAAGGTAGTAGTAATTAATAACTTCACGAAAGTTTTTTAAATGATGACTCATGTCATGAATAACAACATTAATCAAATGGAATTAATTCCTCCAAATGAATAATAAGATATGATTTAGTTGTTTATGCATAAAAGGACTCTAACATTCTTTATACCTTTAGATCCATTAGTTGTGGAATAATGGATTAAATCCATTAAAAATATATTCACTATGCTCAAGTTATTCAATCAATATAAATTTTAATTAGTCATTTATCATTTAGAGGGTGACTATAGTCAGTAGTGGGAAATGATCAAAAACAAAAAATCCTATAGAATAAATATAATCAATAGTGGTGTGAGGATTCAATACAATAATTTTCCTAAAATATTATCCGCACAAACTGTACTTGAAATTGAATATAGAGTTTCCTATAATCAAGAAAATGGGTGATGAATCAATTGGATTTTATAAGAAGTACTTTACAAGTAATGTAATTTATTTCTATGGATTTGTCATTTCTCTCAAAAGGATGGTTGACCACTTCATTATTAGACTAAATTCAAGTCTTCAAAAACCATTGGGGATTCGCGGCCATAAAATCTATGAATTTTTTTCCAATGTACCCTTAATGTTTAAATATAGATGGGTTAATCTCAATTTTCTCCTTAGTATAGAATTATTAATAAGAGGTATGAGTTTTATATTAGAGGATCAATTGCAAATATCAATTATGGATAAAATTGAATTTCCTAAAAATCAAAAAAGTGGGAAGAAGCATCCTAGTAATTTATTATATGGAATATGGAGTTTTTTCATGTGTGAAAAGGAGGGGTATAAAAATAATTAATATCAAAATGAGATAAATAATCTCACTAATATAATCGATTTAAATAAATTTATATTAGATCCACTACCTATAGACAAATTCATAAAGTATAATGAAAATTTAAACTATGAAAATCAGTGTACTAAAATTATGGTTGGTGAAGATAACCATATACATAAAACTCTTAATCCAAGAGAGAAAGGGAGAGCTTATGTTATCAGAATATTTATGGTGTATCAAGAGAATGAAGTGTTGATAAGTACAATTTTTATTCATTAATAAAGATTGAATATAATATTTTATTATAGTTATACATATTCATTTGTATCATACATATTTGGTACAATTATTATCACATGACCACAACAACATGGAGATTGATTTATCAATGAAAATATAAAATGTTTCAATTATTTCATCTCAAATATTTTATTCTTCCTCAATGAATATATTTGGGATAAAGAACCCCAATAATATTTTTATACTCCCTATAGTATAATTTGATGTTATAATGGCAATGGACTAGTTTTCCTTATATATAACCATAAATAGTTGTTGGGATTAGGAAGTCCCATCCTATGTTGTAAATAATACTTTGATTTTATACAAATTTTAGGAGAACAATGAACATACTTTAGATGTAGATGTGGTTTGGCTTAGTGGTAAACACCATGTAATCATACATGACAATTGGGGGTTCAAAACCCATTTGGTGTAGCTACTGTAGCAGTACTCTAGCGATACTATAGTTATGGAGGTATTGTAGCAACAACGGGTACTGTAGTAGTGATGAGTACTATAGCAGGTGAGTACTGTAGAAGTAATAATCACAAAATGGGCCTTGGGAAAAAAATTTGGGCCTACAGTCTATGTAATGGGCTACATGACCACTTGTCCATTGTGCTATGAAATGGGTCTCCTCCTACCCCGTTAAAAAAGGTCTTTTCTTTGCATTAACATGAAAAATGATGTTTTGACCCCAACCTTTAAAAAAATGAACCTACATTATAATCTTATACTCGGTTATGAATATCATTTCCTTGTTAGTAAGAGTATCGAACACAAATAATAGAGAAATGGGAGATCACCCTTAAAGGATTTATAATTTGTTTTGTGGTTTTGTCTTTCAGCCTCGAAACACCCAACGACTGCATATCCAACAATTGATGGACCTGCTTTCCAAATGCAAGCATTCACTGGATGGTCTGACCAGTGACTCTTATGAACTAACATTGGTTGAGAGGATGGGAATTCGGGCTCATTACACCCTTTTTTGGGGGAATTATTGCATGTTCCCGGACTCTCTTATAGATTTAAGACGTATTCATATGTTCACAAATATTTGGTTTATACCCAAACATAGTATCCATAGATTTAACCCTGGTGGGAAATGGTCAACTTGAAGTAGGGGATTCGGAATCATTCAGGCCTCAGGTATACCATCCCTCGTTGGATTAATGACCTGTGGAGTCTGGACTCATTGAGACGGTGCTGGGAGCAACTCAGTGAACCGATGTGAAGATAGTCGGATCGACTGGTTGTTGGGATTAAACCTCGGGGAGTCTTCCTACGTACCCTTCCTAGGAGACAGGGATCAAATTCCACGTAGTTAGAATTGGTGTTTTGGTGAACCGATGTGAAAGGGGGTCAAAATGACCCAATATTGGGCTTGAACCTTGGGGAGGCTTCTTATGTACCCTGCCTAAGAGATAGGGATCAAAGTCCACATAGTTCAAATCGGCTTGGGACTTATGTTCTGAGGTAGCCCATGGTGGATTAGGGCTTAGACTCTGAGGAGACCCAAGATGTTGGATTGGGGCTTACACTCTGAGGAGGCCCAAGATGTTGGATTGGGGCTCACACTCTGAGGAGGCCCATAGGGTGGATTGGGGCTTATACTCTGAGGAGGCCCATAGGGTGGATTGGGGCTTACACTCTGAGGAGGCCCATTAGAGGATGTCATGGTCGGTGCTTACTCTAAGCCCACGTGAGTCATGCACAGTGTGAGAAATAAGAGGCAGCAGGGACCAGAGGATCACATCGCGATAGGTTCAACCATGAGAAATAGAGTGGGGCTTATGCATGAGGGTGGCCCATGGAGATAGATTGGGACTTCCACATTGAGGAGGCCTATAGTGATAAAGCACCACGGGAGAGGGAAAGGGGGTGCTTCTGTCCTCATCTCCTCTCTTACAGTGCATGAGGGCTTCCTTATGATGGGTATTTTACCATCCCCGGGAAGCCCTTGAGAAGTGGAGAGACAGAAAAGGGATTATCGAGCTCAGATCCGCGAACAAGGAGGGTTCGCAGACTGATTGGCACCCCGTGATCCAAGATGGTACGCGGCTCTGGGTTTGATCCGTGAACCAGGGTGGTCCGTGGAGGGTTCCATGCCGGCAGCAGAGGCCAAGGGTGGCGATGGCCAAAGGCTCATCGGTCAGGGCATTGCCCGCATAGGAGAGTGTTACGCAGTGTGACAGATGGGAAAAGAGGCACAAACTCCCTGGTTCGCGGGGACTTCATCTGCGGAGGGGGTATGGTTCACGGTTTTCCTTGTTTTTGTTACTTTAGGTTCACAGCTCACCAATTTATTATGTGTTTTCCAATTCCATGTTAATTCATATACCTGCTGTGGTTCGCAGATGGGAATTTCACTATTTTCAAAATCCGAAGCCTCCCTTCAACTGATCTCCTTCCGAATCACCAATCCCTCCAAATCTAATTCCAATACTCCGACCCCTTTTTCATTCCCCCTTTGTCTCCTTTTATAGAGTGGGTAAAGGGATGTATCTATGGCCACGCGACACCTTTTGCGGAGGCCCATAACCAAATACCCGGTTTACAGCTGACATGGTCAATCCGCGATTCGCTGTGGGTATTAGACACTTCCCCCCCCCCCTCCGCGAGGCGAACTGAGGGAGTTCTCCGCGGCTGCGGAGTGTTCCGCCTCAATTCCACGAACGACAGCGGGTGCGTCTTGAACCGATCGATGCGGTCTACGGTTGGGGTGGTTCATGATGGTGAACCAGACTAGCGCCCATCCTGCCTTGCGACCGCGGAGGCTCTCCATCTCTATTTCATGAACGATAATGGTTCGCGGAGGGGGAAATTCGCGGGGTCTAGCCACATTGCGTTTCCATGGGACCGGTTCGTGGACCGGTCCTGTTTGTGTCCCTTCTTTAATTTTTTCTCCATTCTTTTCACCAATTCTTGGGGGGGTTTGGGTAGAATCTCCTTTCCAGATTTTTTGGGACCCTACAAATTTCCCCCATTGGAATGGGGTCCGATCAGAATGAAGAGGAGGCTATTCTTATGCAAAAGTGGTATTGAAACTGAGATGGTTTGTGGTAGAGAGGTGGAACCGGTAGGGGACCACGCCTATAAATACGGGTATCCCTTCATTTGTCTTTTTTCGAATTCTTTGCGAAACCAGAGCTCCTCCGCCTCCGCGTGCACGATCCTTCGTGAAGTGCCTCATCCGCGAACCCGCAGTGACCTCTGCGAACCATTCCTTCTTCGCGGTCACCTTCACCCACAGACCAAATTCTCAACCGTGAACCATTACTCTTAATTAATCAAAAATTAACTGCTGAAAGACTGCAGAGGAACATTCTTCGCTGTTTCGATGCTCTGCGGTTTCGATGCTCCACAGACTAAAATACCTTGAACTTTAAAAGTTTCTAAATTTTCCGAACTTAATCACGTAAAATCTAGATCGAAATTCTGCGGAGCAACTTGGGTCACGGTTTCCTGGCCAACGCTTAATGGGCCAGGGTTTCGCAGACGGATTTCCTGAAGGGCTGGTTCATGGGATGATGTCATCATGAACCGTCCTCCGAGGCCTCCTTGAGGTCTTTGCTTATGAAGGCTCATTAGCCATATATCTGGGTATTTTTGTCCAGATTATTATTTCGGACTAACCAATTTTTGGCTTTCGTTGTGCAGGGATAAGATATGGTTCCCCCTAGTTTTGTTCCGAGGCCAACTACAGATCCCCTCTCAACTGGCTCAGGGAGACGTTCAACTATGATTCACAGAGTGGAGGGCATCAAAGAAGACCCTAGTCAGTCTATCATTCCTGATGACGGTGTATTGAAGAACCTTCTCTCTCCGGAGTTTTCTGATTTATCCACTATCAAATCAGCTTCTTCTCTACAACTTCGGTCTTTAGGATGACGTCCCTATCCCCACTAATTTCTCAGGTCTCCCTTCTCCTTTCTTAGAAGCACCGTCAAAATGAATTCAGGAAAACCTTACCCAATCCGGGGAGATAATCTCTAATTCTGGTCTGAAAAACACATTTATTCTGAGGGGATCTGTCTAGACCCAAAGCAATCAATGCACTCAAGAGATTTCTCAGAAAGCTGTCCTTAAGGACTACCCTTATATTACCAACCTTGTTTGAATGGATCCTGATGCAGGGTGGGTTCCCAGGTGGGATATTCGGTCTGGAAGGCTCTTCTCAAATGATTGGGCCTGGGCTTTCTGGGTCCATCATCACTGCCGGGAGTCTCTTGAATCACTGGAAGCAGTCAATTTATACTCAGCAGTGTGGGCCTCCCAATTTTCCATTTACCCACCATCCTTGGTCCTGCCAGAACAACTAAGTCACAGGTGTTCAAGTACTAATACATTCCACCTTTCCCATGGTGAAGTTGGTATTAGCCTATGGGATATCCACCAGATAAGAGGACTTCCGATTACTGGAGAGATGTATGACAAAATTTTTCCCACTCTCGACGCATGGGATGACATTGAACATGTGCCTTTTTTAGAGAAGGAGTTGTGGGTTACGGTAGAGCAGTCATTGGTTCAGGCATTGTGTGCCCTCTCTCTTATTCCCTATGGTACCTGGATAGGGTTATTTCAGAACACTACTGGTCATGTGCCAAAGATGAAGCTCCCCAGGACACATCCTTCTCAATAGTCATGAACCTCCCCTAGTTCCTACTAGGCGGTTCTGGAGGTGGGCAACTACCTTTCATGGGGTTACAAGATGTGCCCTGGTGTGTAGCTTATGCTCCGGTTTGATGGTATGTTTCCTATGTTCTTGAGCAGATGGCTATTTCCTTCTCGCGATAGTAATCCCTACGCCAGGGCTTGCACCCTGATGATGGCAGTTGAGCTGGCAGAGCGCCGCCTGGTGAACTTGGTTGTTCCCACACTGGCTTGCATTTATGAACTGATGGGTTACATACAGAAGGGTGGTTCACCCTTCCATCTGAGTGGGCCATTTCAATTTTTGTACGGCTAGGTAGCGGATCATTGTCGCTACTATGAGTATCGTCACAACACGGTCATCTCGCTTCCTACTTTTCAGCCTACCCTGCTTGATGTAGTGAGAGTTCGCCTGAAATCCCGCATCCCTGGTGAAATCCTCGAGCTTCTGAGTGAATTTTTACAGTTTTCTTTCACCCCTTACCCCACCCCTTCTGGCATCTTAGTTAACAACTACCATGGGATCCTGGAGGAGCAATCTTACATGATTTCTCTTTGGGACGGATTTCTGTCTGCGTGGATCGACGTGGTTTCACTGTGTGATTTGTATGTCTCATATCATTTTTCTCGCCAGTTTGGGTGCGTGTAAATCCAAGTTTTCCTTCCCCCTCCTCAGGCTCGAGGACTTCACCCAGCCACACTTCGTCAATGGTGGCTGATGCTGATGCGGGAGGGATTTGACGTGAGTATTCCCCTGCCTGATACGGGGGCGGCTGCCGACCTTTCCATGGAGTATGGAAAAAATGGGTAAAATACTATCCTGATGGGATCCTGGGGAAGGTTGTACAACAAGTTCCAAAATTAGGAGGTATGGTGGCTACTGCATCCACCACACCTTCCTCATCAGCTTTAAGGGAGGATCGACAAATGGATCTTCAATCAAAGCGACTCATAGAACATTCCTCTCCCAGCCCTGCGGTGGCCGTAGTTCAGACAAATTCATCCTTATTGTGCGTGGATGAGGGTGAACCTATGGTTTTGGGTCCCAACGAGACCATCCCGAAAGATCCTCCAGTCGATACCGGGCTTAGCAACATGGTTCCCAAGCCTGAACTGGGGTTGGAGGCTCTATACTTTGCAGCTTCGAAATCAACTTCTAGCAAGAACACGTCTGCACGGGCTGCCATGCCAGAATTCGTTCTCGTGTCGTCCAGCAAGGATACTAAAGATCCTCGTACCACGGAGGACCATTGGGAAGTGAGCAGATGGGCCTAGCCCCGAATCTGTGAAATCATCACTGAAACCCCTTTATCCGAATGGGAAACTAAAACCTAATCTCTTTGTCAGCTCTTCCTGGGTTTGGGGTCAGGTGGCTTTGACTATCGGTAGTTCCATTCTCTTGCATGCCAAGTTGTCATGGCCCGTGAGGAAGCTGTCACTAATGAATTCAAGCTTGCTGACATCGATGACGGTCATTGTGGGGCCCGAACCATGGAGTAAACCACAACAAAGCTCCATCAACTGATATCACGAGAGGCGATCTCTCGAGATCAAGCGTCTGTTCTATCCTCCGAGCTCCACGAATGTGAAGAACGGGAAGCGATGCTGAGGAATCAGTTGTCAGCTATAACCGTCCATATGAAAACCACTAGAAAATGGATCGATGATCTCAGAACAATAGTGGATCATACTATTCCGGTGGCTGAGATTGAAGCCATGTAGAAGGTCATGTTGGAACGGTCTTGTAACGACCTACGCCGCACTGTTGCTGATCTGGTGGAGAGGGCGATTCAGGCTCTTTTATGACTATCAAAGCCACTCTTGTACCCTCTGTTTTACTTACCTCTCACCTTCACTTTTTTTGAGGGAGAGACCTCAGTTTGTGGATGTCCTCCCCCCATTTTTTTGGTTCGAACGAAATACAATCTCTGTCAATCACTTGTTGCTATAAATTTGATTATTGCTAGAACAATTGTTGTGTAAATAACAAATCACTAAATCAGAATTAATCATAACTCCAAAAAACAAGCTCTCACTTTTTCTGAGACCATGTGGTCCAGCGAGCATAGTTTGACTATTTCTAGGGTTTCGTAAGAAAACCCTACAAACTTTTTGTATTTTTTTAATGCCCTGATTTTTCTTGGACCCATTTAGTGTGGACCTAGCGGGTATAACCTGGATTTTCATAGGTCTTACTTTTCGGGTTTATGGTCTAACAGGATTTGTGCCTCTTTCTTTTGTGAGCGGTTTAAAGTCCCGCCGACAAGACTATCACTACTGATGTTTTAGGTCTAACAGCTTTGACCAAACATGGTGGGGCGAGGGCCCCAATGAGGTTTGGTTGACCAGAAGATGTCTCAATACCCTTCAGATGCATGTGGGGGGAAAACATTTTTGGGTGATATGTAGGGCATGTCTCAAGGCATGGGAGCCGCTTCGACATATAGAGGTAGGAAGAACATTGCCTAAGGAAGTCTTGCCTTTGGTAGATGGGCCAAGGGCGATCAATATGCAGAGCCGCTGAGGGCATTGTTTGCATAGTCATTCAAAGGTGTCCTTAAGTCAATGAATCTCCATTTATGATGGCCATAGGACTTTATAAAAGTCTGGCTTATGGAAACCATGATGGGTGTCTTGGAAAATGGATGTGACATCTAAAAGGGTCTTGAGAACATCCGTACAAATCAAGATTGTGGTCGGGATACCACTTCCATACGCATCTAGTTAGCGTAAAGGATGGCTGAGGCTTGACGTAGTTTAAAGTAATGCAGCTGGGACATCATTTAAAATGGAACGACTTGTCCTGGTTGTCAGTAATCTTGTCAAAGATGTTACACCATATTCAGGCCGGATTTGTGAAAGAAGTTGGTAAACTGTAAATCAGATGGTTTCCGAATCTCGAGATATACATGGGGGATCAGGGGTCAAGAGGCGTACAAAGAGAATCATTGCCTAAGGAATTATTGACTTTGGTAGATGGAACATGGGCGATCAGTATGCAGAGCCGCTGAGGGCATGGTATGCACAGTCGTACAAAGGTGTCCTTATGTCAAAGTCTATCCACATTCGATAGCCGAGCAACTTTAAGGAAGTTGATATTTAGGACCACCCGGGGTGGCTTATGAGAGTTCGGAATTTTCTGAGTGTAGAGTATGGTTTATGATGAGAGGTTTCCTGGATACGGGGGAAAAATCTAGACTAAACTTCCCGAGAATGGGTGAAGTAATCCCTTCTCATGCAGGTGTGAGATGGTGACTTGTGCCAGTCTGACCCGTGCACTGAAGGACAGTGAAAAGCCTTCGTTCCTTAGTGATCCTGTGGCGGGTTTGACCGTATAGTTTATCTTCATGTGATTGGAACATATTCCGTGTAGTTTAGCATCATTCGACAAGGACGAGAGTCATTTTTAGAGGTTGTTGTGCATTTTAACATCATACAGTGAGGACGTGGGGGGCATTTTTTTTGAGCCAGTGAAAACTCTTGTGGTTGGAGGCGTTTCCCTGGATGGTTAATTCTTGGCCTTTGCAATTTCATGCCAAGCATCCAAGATGTCCTCTGCAGTTTTAACGTCATGCATTAAGGGCGCAGTTGCAAAGGACTCTCTTCATCTGAATGTAACTTAGATTGAATATCTCAACATGACTCAGATGTGGAGGGGGGTTGATTGGTGTAAATCATGGTTCCGTGGCTTCTTGGATCAGGAGAAATGATATGGTGGCTCTGAGGACGGTAAGCGTATGGAGCTAGGAAGAGTAACGCCATTGTAAATCTTTCTATTGGTAGACGGGCTAGGGGATATCAATATGTAGAGCCGTTGAGGGCATGGTATGCATAGTCATTCAAAGGTGTCCACGGGTCGATTAATTTCCACTTCCAATGGCCGTGAATGGTTATGAAGATCCGCAATTATCCGGGTCATGAAGTCTATCATTTGGTAGGAAAAATGTCTAGACATGTCGGGAATACATAGCTCTGGTTGCTGTTAAAGCATAGAGAGCTCCCTGCGTCGATTTACTTTGTGTGCGGGCGGTACATTTACTCCATGCAGTTTAACGTCGTGCGATAAGGACGAGGTAATCCTTGTTTATCAGGCATAGAGGTCAGACCGTTGGATTACTTTTGCGGCAGTCACTCGAAGGATAACTGGGTCAACATGTTCTGATATACTTAGAACAAGGTGGGGGATGAGGGTTGTAAACTGCAACTTTGAGTTTTCTCGGATCAGGAGGTGTGGTGTGGGGGCTTTGAGGCCAGTAAGTGTACGGATCTAGGAAGCATACCGCCAGAGGAAATCTTGCCTTTGATGGACAATCCAGGGAATATCATTATGCAGAGCCACCGAGGGCATGGTATGCATAGTCGTACAAAGGTGTCCCTGGGTCAATGACTTTCCACATCTGATGGCCATGAATGGTTACGAGGATTCGCGATTGCTCACAGTGCACAGTTAGGCATGTGGGAATAATGGTGTCCGGGTATACAAGAAACATTTTCACTGTAATTGTTTGTTGAGTCAACGTAGCCTAGTCTTGGATTGATGTTTGTTGATGCAGGTCGCTATGTGAACCACCGGCTGACACATAGGCTAGCCAGATAGGGATACCCTAGAAACACCTGGATGTGAAAAGGGGAATGAACTTGTAAACCACTTCTCCGTAAACTTCTGCATCAGGAGGAATAACATGGGGTCTCTGAGGCCGGTAAGCGTATGGAGCTAGGAAGACTATAGCGTATGGAAATCTTGCCTTTGGTTAGACGAGCTAGGGGCTATCATTATGCAGAGCCGCTGAGGGCATGGTATGCATAGTCTTGTAAAGGTGTCCACGGGTCGATGAATTTCCACTTCGGATGTCCATGAGTGGTTATGAAGATCCATAATTATCCAGGTCATGGAGTATAATGTATGGAAAGGATGCATCCAAATGTGTAAGGAGTGTTTACATCTCGTATCATCATGTGTCTTGGGTGGGTCGTGACGAAGTCCTTAAAGTTTACATCATACGGTGAAGACGAAGTCCGTGCAGTTTAACGTAATGTGGTGAGGATGAAGTCCGCGCAGTTTAACATCATTGGGTGAGGATGAAGTATACACCCCATGCCGGCCTGGTTCAGACACGGTGGGAAAGGGAATTTTTTTCTTTTATTCAGGGGGCTGGGCCAAGACTAGGGATCTTGGGATCGCTACATAACCTACGAGGGAAGGAATCAAGCCGTACGTAGTTTTCTGGAAGAAGTGCACCCCGTGTAGGTCTGATCCATACATGGGGGAAAGGGGCATTTTTTAATTTTTGTTATTCAGGGGGTTGGACCAGGACTGGGGATCCTCGCATCGTTACGTATCCTGCGAGGGTAGGAATCAAGTTGTATGGAGTTCTCGAAAATCAGTGCAGTTTAATGTCATGCGGTGAGGAAGGAGTCCATATAGTTTAACATCATGTGGTTAGGATGAGGGGTATTATTTGATTATGTGCAGTTTAACGTCATGTGGTGAGGACGTGATACTCCTAGTTTAAGTTCATGGAGTTTGGACCATTGGGTGCTTGGCAGTTTAATGTCATGTAGTTTGGACACTGAATACACCCTGTGCAGGTCTGCCCTGTACACAGGGGGAAGGGAGAATTCTTGACTCTAATTATTCGTGCAGTTTAGCATCATGCGATAAGGGCAGACTCCATGCATTTTAACGTCATGCGGTGAGGACGATGAATACACCGAATGCATGTTTGGCCCGTACACGAGGGAATGAGAATTTTTCTTTCTTTTTGATGTGGGTGGGACGTGGTGTGGAATTCTGGCGTCACTACGTATCCTGCGAGGGTAGGAATCAAGCCTCACATAGTTCTCTGAAAGACTATACACCCCATTCAGTTCTCGTCCGTACATAGGGGAAGAGGGAATTTTTAAATCATCTCGTCCTTATAGTTTAACGTCATGCGGTGAGGACGAAATGATCTTAGTTTAAGGTCATAGAGTCTGGACCGTTGGGTTCTTGGCAGTATAACATCATGCTGCTCAGACGATGAATACACCCCGTGCAGGTCTGGCTCATACACGGGGGGAAGGGGGCATTTTTAAATCATCTTGTATGTGTAGTTTAACGTCATTCGGTGAGGATGAAATCATTCTTTGTCTCTAGGTGAAATACTTTATCAGGAATCTCACATTGGTAGGAGCCGTTATAAATTGTCTGTCCTTGGAGATCAGGGCATATGCTCAGTTGGAGTAGACCTTGTGTACAATATATTGTCCTTCCCACTTGGGCTCCAGCTTTGGAGGCTTCTTTCAAGGTATCATTGGGGTCCGGAGGAGCAACACTAATTCTCATTCCAAGAAAGATCGGAGGAAATATTTTTTTTTGAAGGCTCGTGCGATCCGGTTCCGGTATACCTCCAGATGGTGTAAAGTGTGCAACCGCTTCTCGTCCAGCTGTTCCAATTCACTTAGCCACTTTTCTGACTACTCATCATTTGATAATTGATCACAGATGGCAACATAGAGTGAGGGAATTGGAGTTCAATGGGCAGGACCGCCTCTGTGCCATACACCAATGAGTACGGGGTAGACTGAGTAGCGGTGCGGATTGTGGTTCGATAAGACCACAATGCATGGAGGAGTTTATCTGATCATGACTTCTTTTCTTTGTCCACCATTTTCTGGAGGATGTTGGACATGGTCTTATTGAAAGCCTCTATCGGTCTGTTGGCCACTGCATGGTAGCGGGATGAGTGGCTAGCCTTGATACCATACTCATGGTATAGTTTCTCCAATTCAGCAGAGCAGAAATTGGTGCCGTTGTTCATCAGTATGGTATGAGGGACACCAAATCTGGTGATGATATTGGTCTTCACGAAGCTGAAAATATTTCTTGCCCTGACTTCCTTGAGGGATATGGCTTCTTCCCATTTGGTAAAGAAGTCGGTTTTCGTGAAGATATACTTCAACTATTTGGCCGTGGCGGGAGGATATGGTCCCATGACATCCATCCCCCAGATGGAAAATGGCAAAGATTACTTGTCTTGATGAAGTAACTCTGGGGGTTGTTGTATGAAGTTGGCATGAATCTAGCATGAGTGGCATTTTTTGGTAAAATTCTCAGTCTCATGCCACTGTGGGCCAGTAGTACCTAAGCCTTCGAACATGATGGGAAAGATTGGTCCCTGGTTTATGTGCTCTACATTCTCCGGTATGTACTTCATTCATTACAATGGCAGTTTCTTCTCCATCAACACATCTGAGGAGCACTCTATCGAGACCTCGTTTGTAGAGGACCTCTTGCTGACCCGTGCTACCTTGTAGGACAATGTTGATTGCCCTTATCCGTATTTGCTCTCGTTCAGCCCTGTCTGATGGATGCACTCCCCATTGAAGTTAGTTTGCTATGGGGGTCATCCAGTCGGTGGTGGGAGCATATGGCTTGGGGACAGGACTGATTTCAGGGATTTCTTCCGTCTTAGCTTGAACAAATGACAATACCATTCGACAGTGAGCAATACTGAGGACCGTTTTATCCCGGTTTGTGTTGGCTAGGTCTATGGCTGCGTTGGCTAATGCATCAACCTGACTGTTCTGGGACTGGGGAATATAGGTCAATGATGGTTTTGTGGAGAATTCTTCCATTAACCCCCAGACATGGTCAGACAGGGGGATAAAATCCTCTTTTTTAATAGTATAGTCACTATTAACTTTCTTAATGACCAGCTCCAAGTCACATTTTACCTTAAGGTGTCGTACATGTTCCGGGAGTGCGAGATCCAGACCTACAATGAGAGTTTGATATTTCTCTTCATTGAATGTACGTCCTTCTGATAGGAGGAATGAATATGGAAGGACTGCCTTCTCTGGGGACATGAGTATTATCCCCAAACCCACATTATTAAATTTGGGATCCTCCATCCACTTCCCGGTTGGGCTTCAGGATGTGCCATCGAAGTATACTTCCCATGCTGGGAACTCTTCTTTAACCGAGAAGATATCTTCGTCAGGTAGTTCCGCATCTGGTGCGGTGGTCGATGTTGAAGGGTTCTCTTCCAGAAAGTCCACTAATTCCTGGGCCTTGATGGCTTTTTGAGGCACGAAAGAGATGTTGAACTGTTGCAGGATGACCGCCCATCGGGATATGCGTCTGGTTAGCATCGGGCGGCTGAGGATATACCAGATCTTGTTACTACATGAGACCAAATGGAATTTGTGATGCTGCAGATAATGTCGCAGCTTTTGAACTGCGAAGACCAAGGCTAAATAGTTCTTCTTGATATTTGAGTATCGAGTATCAGCATTAATCATTGTTCGACTGACTTAATAAAGACTGTTTTCACAGCTGACATGATTCTATTGTGCGAGGAAGGCTCCTAGTGATCGCTCTAAGGCTGTCACATATAGGATGAGAGGACTTCCTTGAACCGGGGGTATAATCACCATTGGGCTTAATAGGTACTTCTTCATGTTGTCGAACGCCTCTTGGAAGCCATTCATCCATTGGTACGTGACCCCCTTCTTCATTAACCTAGTGAAGGGTAAACCTTTTCCTACCATGTTGGCTATGAACTGCATAATATAGGCTAGGTGTCCATGGAATCCCCTCAATTCAGTGAGATTACGGGGAGGTGGAAATCCAAGTATATCCTTTGTCTTCTCAGGGTCAACTTCGATGCCACGATGGCGTATGATGAAGCCAAGGAATTTCCATGAGGTAACCCCGAAGGCGCATTTAAAGGGGTTCATCTTCAAGTTATATTGTCAGAGCTTGTTGAAGACGGTCTCAATGTCTGACAGGTGATTTGAGCACTATCTGGACTTGACCACTAGGTCATCTACATAACATTCAACTAATTTCCCCATGAACGGTTTAACAATCCGATGCATGGCGCGCTAATATGTGGCGCCGGCATTTTTGAGACCAAAGAGCATGACCCTGTAACAAAATACCCCTTAAGGGGCCCTGAAGATAGTGGATTATTCATCTTCTCAGGCCATCCTGATTTGATTATATCCAGAATAGCCATCCATGAAGGATATAGCCTCATACCCGGCCATTGCATCAATTAACAACTCGGTTATTGTAACCAGGAAGTCATCTTTCGGGCAATTCCAATTCAGATCTATGAAATCTATGCAGACGCGGATTTTTTCTTTCTTTTTCTTTATAGGGACGATGTTGGCCAACCAAATGGGGGTATTGGACCTCCCAAATGAAGACTGATTTAATGATATTATCGACTTCAGCCTCTATTTTGGCGGCATGTGAGGGATGCATCCTTCTGGCAGCCTGTTTATATCCCCGATGGTCTTCTAGAGGACCCAGGTGATGCGTCGCCATTTCGAGACTGAGTCCTAGAGTTTTTTTACAATTCCAGGAAAAAATAACCTGATGTTGGTTCAGGAAGGAGGTATATACCTCGTGTTCCTCGGAAGACATGGCCGCACTAATGAGGGTGGGCCTCGGGTCTTCCTCGGTACCCAGGTTTATTTCCCTGAGTTCGTCCACAGTGGTGGAGAAACCTTCCTCAAATGCAGGAGGTGCGTCCCTGAGATCCTCCCCCTCTTCTTCTCCCAAACCCTCATCTTCCTAGTCTGACAAGGAGAGAGCTCCTGACACAAGTTCTTGGGAGTCCGGAGGCGAAGTGTCGTGGGAGTCCCTGCTCGAGCTTTCTCCCCACGATTGAGGGTCAGTGGATGTTCCCACATTGTCACACTCGGCCATCATGGATTAAGTAATGAATAAATCCAAATGCGTGTCCGTACTTGAACTCCTACTCTCAACATGGTTGATGGGAAGAACATAATCTCTACCAAGCTTCTTGAGGGGATCATCAGGAACTATTTCCAGGACATTTGAAGCGGGGATCCAGTCGACACCATCGACCAAAGGCTTCTTCTTCTTTTGCTCATAGAACCCGACGTCAATGTTATGTGACTCGGAGAGCTCGAAAGGGTCCTTTTCGGAGTGCGATGTTCCACTTTTTCCATTGACATAGTACTTGATACACTGGTGGTAAGATGAAGGAACGACCATGTGCTTATGGATCCATGACCTTCCCAGCAGAGCGTTGAATTCTATGCTCTTCTGGACCACCAAGAATTCTGTGTAGGCTGCCAGGTCACCAAAATGGGTCCTCAGCTTAATTTGTCCCATTGTCTTATACTCGCTATTGTTGTAACCTAACAAAGTTGTGGTTGAGGGAATTAGGTCATCCTCACTATAGCCCAACTTACGGAGTGTCCGTAGAGGAAGGAGGTTAACTCCGGAGCCATTTTCTATGAAGACTTTCCGGATCTCAATACCATTCAGTGTACCGGACACATATAGTGGTCTGATTTTTCCTTGCATGATGGAATCTTCATCCTGTTCAGTGAAGGAAATCACCGCATCGCATTCAACCAGGTCAGTCTCTTTCCGGTAAATTTCAGCGGCAGCTACCTTGGCTTGAAACTCCTGTGGGCTGATCAAAGCTTCTATAAGTGCCTCCCTGAGGTCTGCTGACAGACTCAGGGCATCCAGGATGGAAAGCTTGGCTGGTACCGATGCCAGCATCTTAAGGATATCATATATCTACTCAAGCGGCCGACGCTTCTTCATTGGCGGGAGAGTCTTGGCGGGTACTTTAGAGGCTTGAGCATTTGACGATGAGGGACCGGCCATATAGTCAGATATCGATGTTGTTCTCATGTTTTGAGGACCTGGCCAGGCCGGCCTGTTTGTGAACATCAAGCAGCTAGACATTTGCTCCTCCTCAGGTGGGTTTTGCAGAACAACAGGGCCAGAGTGGCTACTTGTGGAGGTAGAGGGGCATTCCTTCTCCTGCTGAGTCCGTCGAAGGTCTCTCCAACGGGTTTCCGCGATATTAACGGTTTGGGCCGAGGTCCAACCATAGGGCTGGTTTTGGCCGCGTCTGTGCCTCCACTGGTATCCCCTACCTCTGCGATTTCTCCTCCTGGATCCTCGTGCAGGGAACTCGGGTTCGTAACCATACCCTTTGTCATGGAATGATTCCATAAGATGGATGACATTAATAGAACCAAACATTGGCTCTTCATCCTCTGACATGTCAACCTGGTCGGTTATCCCTGATGGTTCAATTTGAGGGGTTGGTGCCCATGGCGCCAAATTCAAAGGCATATAATCTACCAGGTTCGGGACTAACTTTGGCCCCGTCGCAGACTGCTCCTCTTGCGACTGTTTCTTTCTTTTACTCTGCCCAGATGACCAGCTCGTGGAGGGTTGTGAGGTCAATATCGTCAGATGTGCGGCGTCAGGGGCTGTAAGTGGCAACACCGGTTGCTGTAGTTGAGCTCGGTGTATGCCCTGGGCTCAGTTGATAGTCTTCCGAGTCATCCAGTTATCAAATTTATGCCCCTACTTGCTAGTGACATTCTTCCACCCCTCCTATTTGTCAGAGTCGGTGGTAGATATACATGCCACATGTGCTGGGGGTGGTCCGAACTCGACTTTTCCAGAGTCTACCATCCTCTGCAAGAGGCCTTTGAAGACTAATCATTCTCAGATATTGTACCCCAACATCCGATGGTTGGGGCAGTAATCTGGCCTGTAATCGCCGCCAACTTCTTCAGGTTTCCTCGGCTCTGGGAGGTGGATCAAGTTACAGTTCATGGTGGAAATGAAGTAGCCATGGACTTGATTATCTTGGATCGAGTATAATTTTATTCTTAGTTCATAAAACTGGTTCGGCTTCGGTGCTCTCTGATTGTCCCGTTTAGGCAGAGGTGGCCGCTGATATGTAGGGGGCCTTTGACGATTTGGTGGAGGCCTCAGCGGTGGAGCGGGAATAGGGGCCGACTTGAGTGCAACATTGGATGCTTTACCTCTAGGTGCTCTTTTTGCAGGAGCCTGCGAGGCTATTAGGGACATCGAATTAGTCTGCTGTAGGGAGTCCTCATTTCTCTGAGCAATGGTCGAGAGATGGCAGAAGCCAGCGATGCACTCCACTGGTATGAGCGGTGTCCACAACTCATCTCGAAGATTAACTATGCATATATCTAGAATCTCATCTTGATGCATTGGCCTAATCATAGAATAGGTCAGACCATTCTATCTGGTGATGAAATCTGAGACCCTCTCGTTCTCCCTCTGCTTGAAGCTCATGAGATTGCTGACTGTTGTCTTAGGCAATGTTGAGCTGAAGTTGAACAGGAACTGCTGCCGAAGGTCCTCTCAGCTCTTTATTGACTGGGTTGGCAGACTCGTATACCAGACAAAGGCAGATCCTTGCAAGTTCCGTATGAAGAATATGAGCTTCACTACTTCTTGTTGCTCCAGATTTCCCATCATAGGGTCGCAATAGGATGTGTAGTGCATCAAATGTTTTAAGATAGGGAATACAGGCTCCCAAAATTGGGAGGAGGTGGCCTGTTGGTCACCCAATCTGTATAGGGTTTCTTCTCCAGCTGTATCGGAGTGCGTTGACCTTCCATCACTTCCAATCGAGCTGTTAGTGCCTTGATGGTGTTGGTGAGTCCCATGTTTACATCATATTGGGCCTAGTCCTGGGAAGGCGTAGCCCGAGGCATTTCCTGGGGATCCGGATTGGCCGGTACCAGGTGTGCATGTGCCATTTGTGGCACCTTCGGAGGGTTCAGGTGTACTTGCTCCGGTTGCTTCTTGAGTGGAGGGATGTCTTGGTATTCATCTGAATCTATGTTTAGGTAGTTGGACGGGCCGGGGTCCACGTTGGACGGGAGCCCTGACCGAATTTCATTTGTCGGGGAAAACCTTAGCTTTTGAGGTGCACTTTCATGGAGTGCATGATGCGGTTCCTCTTTGGACGCACTCTCAATAAGGTGGTTCCTCTGGAGTAGCTCGGCGTTAAGCCGCCGCAATACTTTTATCTCCTCTTCCTGTCGAGCGAATCTCTCTTCGAGCGTGAGTGGATCATTTTTGTCAAGAGAAGGAGGTGGGTTAAGGGTAACCAGTCCTTTATTCTTATCCCTGTTGGAAGCTCGCTGGGTAGGAGGAGGAGGGTTAGCTGGAAGGACGACCATATTTAAAGCGGCCCTCTGGTTCCGGATGTGCACACCTGGTGGTTCGTTGTGAGTCACAGCCTGACCGGAACCATCGTCTCCCTATCCGTTCATATTTTCATTTTACCTAGTGTCACTTGTGGGGTTAGACTCTATGGCGTTGATGAATTCATATCACGGGGCGGAGGGGACGTCATCTTCCAAATAGGAAGAGGATCTCCTGCATCTTTGGATGGCCCTCCCTTTCATGACCTAGGATTGCCTTCAGACTTCTTGACGAAGGATGACACGAGGAGTTCTTTGGTGAGACCTTACATTGTGACTTCCTCTTAGAGGGGATGATGATTCAAATGACTGGATAAGATGAGAACCTCCTCTTCTGACTGTCCTCCCTAGATAAGAGAATACTGATTCTCATGGGGGAGGTTGTTATTGAGGGGGTAATAATGCACCCTGCCTTGAGGACTGGGGTTGGCTCCATTCCTTAGACATTGAGTCTCTTCTTGATATTAGTGGTCTTATGGGGGAATTTTTTGTTAAAAATTCCCCCATCCCTGTAGGCTGGTTTGACCCTGGATTGCGGTAGTGGCTACCGCTATCGCTAACTGCATGATCTCATGTGCCCCCATTCAGGGGTGAACTGGGTTTGGTGCCGAGTTCTTTTGTGGATGAATCCCCTCTGGGGAGGCAGGAAAAGATTGCTGATTGGCCTCTCTTAGGCGGGAGGCCAACTGTTTTCTCTCAGTGGCCTGATTCAGAAGTTTTTGAATGGCTTGTTCCCATCAGGCCTGCCGCTTCTAGGACTTACTCAAGGCCTAACTCTGCTGGGTGTGTTTCCTCTCCTAAACAGGAATACCACTCGATCGTTGTCTTGATGTGATGACGTTGCAAGACACCATGCCGAACGGGTTCTTCAGGGTGGGGAGCAGAGTGAAATGAAGAGCTCCATGTTCTCCCCATCCCCTGATATGGACTCCCTTAGGAATGTCACTGATGAGGCGGCGCAGTTGGTGCAGCGCACAGAGGGAGGCTATATCCATGCTTCCTTTACGTTCTCGGGGCACTGTAGTCGCGCCGTAGGAAGGGACTCCAGGTCGATATGACACAGGAGGTATCCTATCGTCTTAACGTGTCTATATACCCTTTATAGGACAGGAAGCTTGATTTCAGCCGGCGGAGGGGCGTCCATATATTATGGTTGATGCTGCGCACACATTCTTCTGAAAAATCTCTGGGTATGTCGAACTGAGAGGTGGTCGTGGGACAAAACATAACTAGTATATCATCACTGGCCAGTCATTTCCTCAGGTGCATCATATTGGCATACTCCTCCTCCAGTGATTCCTCTACCTGGTCAGCCCAACTAAGGCGCTCACTATAGTCAGAGGCAGTGGGACCAGTAGGTATTGAATTGTCTTGTGGGCGATTCTGAGGTGGTTCAGAAGATGAATGTGGCCCTGGAACAGCTCCTGATCAAAGAAGGGCATCACTAGTGACAAGATGGGAATCTTACATGCTCAATCCCATCCTTCTGAGTGCCTCGACATACAAGGGGCTTTCGGTGCTTGCTTCTGTAGGGGGATGGCCTTCATGTCGAAACGATACATCATCGCGGGGAGGACCTCTACAGTGATGGTCGTAATGGCGAGGACTACCATTACTGCTTTATGTTTCACCGCATAGAGTACTTTTGCAGTGCACACCCTGGGGAGGACCTCCAAGGCATGTCGCAGCAAGGGAAGGACCTTCGGGCTGCACAGAGTTGTTACAGGGAGGACCTTCGCAAAAACATCCATCGTGGTGAGGACGACCATTATGGCTTAACGTTCGACGTGCATCCTCGGGAGGACCTTCAGGACACGCCAGGACAAGGGGAGGACCTTCTTGTTGCTTAGGGCAATTGCGGGGAGGACCTTCGTAATGGCAGCCGTGGTGGTGAGGACTACCATCACAACTGCGACAATGGCAAGGACATCCATTACTGCTACGCCAGGGAGAATAAATGTGGGATACATCCTGGGGAGGGCCTCAAGAATGTGCCGCAATGAGGGGAGGGCCTTCATGTTGCTCGACGTCTCTACGGGGAGGACCTCCGTTATCATGGTGGAGAAGACTACCACCGTGATCTGATGCCTAGCTGCGTGGAGTTCTGTTGCAGCTTAACCCCTGGGGAGGACCTTCTGGGAAGGACATGACAAGGGGAGTGCCTTCTTGTCTTGATGAGACATCACTACGGGGAGGGACTCCACAGTTGCGACTATGATGGCATGGACTACTATCAAAATTTGTGGTCCCACTGCATGGAGAGTTATTTCAGTGTATACCCCAGGGAGGACCTTCAGGGTGGGACACGACAAAGGGAGGTCCTTCTTGTCATGATGAGACGTCACTACGGGGAGGGACTCCGTAGTTGCGACTATGATGGTGAGGACTACTATCATAATCTGTGGTCCCACTGCATGGATAGTGATTGCAGTGTATACCCCGAGGAGGACCTTCGGGGTGGACCGCAACAAGTGGAGGACCTTCTTGCTGCTCGATCTTCTGGTCATGTTGAGGGTTTCCATGATTCTCATCAAAAGAGGAGATCTCTTGATCGATCATTATATACCCGCGGGGGAGGCCCCCACGGGTGCTCTGGGGAGGACCTTCAGACCTGCTGGTAGCGACATTGCAGGGAGGACCTTCACAACTGCTACTGCCACTCTCATTATTTCGTAATGGGTGGGCTGTGTCCTGAGCCTTTGATGAGTGCTCCATGGCGTTGGGAACCCCAGCTTCTAGTAGAGTGGAGTCATGGACATTCCCTTTATTTTCCGATTGCCTTCGGCGCGTTCGAGGAGCTTTCTTGTGGGTATCCGAGACCGTTTGTTGTTGATAACATCATTCACCTTTGTGTACCTATCTAATTAGGTCACGTGATGCTGTCAAGATACGCTGAAGAACATATTTACTTTTAGAAAGGATATATGCCTACTCTGGAGCATCCACTTTGATGGACGGGTGTCCCCTAGTTGGAACGAGTGATGTTGCTCGATCCGGTTGCCCTTGCATCACGGAATATGGCCAGCAACCCTCTTGGGCTGAAGTAGGGATGCAGATCTTCTCCAAGGTAGCCAACTCCTCTCATAGATGAGTCGCCTCAATTGGGGAGACAGGATCACGGGCCCGAGTCCTTAGTGTTGCCGCTGATGCAATTACATTCAAGAGATTCTTCAAGATATGATCTGGGATCGATACCTGGTCCTCCATCATTGCAAGGATATGTAGAGAGAAATCTTTGGCTAGAATGAGTATGAAGGCCCATTATGGTATCAGAGTAGGAATATCCTGCTCCAGTCCTCCAGTTGTTAGTGGGTACTGACAATTCTCCTATGTCGGGGCAGGTGAACGAGTCTGCCCCTGTACCGGGATACGCCGATTTATCTCTATGTTTGCTACCACATCGGGGTGGCGGACATTACATGCATACACCGGGAGCTGCCCCTGCATATATTGGTTTCCCACCGTATCGAGTCAATGGCCTTTGTTGGTGGGGAGACGTGCCCGCCTATAATTTTCCACAACATCTGGGTGGTGGGCTTTGCTGATCGCTACCATATCAGGACGAAGGGTGTCAGAAGCATCTGCTAGGATCTGGTCCTGTAGGCACTGGGTCGCCACCATGTCAAGCTGGTGGGCTTCACGAACGTGGGTAGGGAGAGGTTCTTTCCTGGTAAGTGTCATCCTGTGTGAGCGACGGGCTTGATGGAGCTCAGCAGGGATGGGCGCCGTCTCATATGATGCCTCCATGTTTGGAAGGGGGGCTTGGGAGGAGAGAACATGTGTAGTTTCCTATTCGTGGTACGTCTCTGTGGATAGGCTGCGGAGCTCCTCCTCGGGGACCAGGGTGATGACCAGTCCCTGATTGTACGTCTTCCACCCTTGTAAGGCGATCCGAGGGGCCGGAGCTCAGGGAGCATGGGCCTGAATCCTCAGGGAGACGTCCTCCTCGGTGTGAGGATGCTGAATCGCGGCATGACCGAGATGAAGTCTGCAGGTGGGGGCCTTGGAGCAGAACCCCCGTTCGGTGGGGATGAATTCCTCAACGTCGAACTCATCTGCCTCCCTAAGATAATGGAGGTACACATTATCCCGTTCTGTGGATAGAATCCCGAAACGGTTGGAGACAATAATAGGGGCTTTCTGGATTTTCCTTTTCGGCTGCTGCTGGGCAGGTGACCGACGAGTTTTGACGGATTGGAGGGCATGCATGGCCGCCTCCACTGTTGGGAGAGTACCGTTCACATGGTACTCTCAGATCAGTTCGTCCGAGACCTAGCACTGAAGACGCTGGGTTGGTGAAGGGGTCCTCCATAGGTGAGGATGTCCGGTCCTTGAGTTGTCGGAATCACGCACTTGTGAGTTACTTCGGGATTCCATTGGATCGAAGGGAGTTATGTGTAGTACCTATAAAAAATTTTAACAAATACAAGCAGAAAACCTATCAAAGAATTATATCATGATACCATGCGTAGTTAATGACCTTTCTTGGCCCTCCTTTTGAGTAAAAGGTGGCATAGGGTGGGATTAAGTTAAATCCGTCATGCTTGGTTAAATAATGACATCGGGTTCACCATTTTTTTCATGGTTTAGGCTTTTGGCCTTGAAATGCCCAACGACTCCGTATCCAATGATTGATGGCCCTTCATTCCAAAGGCAGGTGTTCACTAGATGGTCTGACCAGTGACTCTTAATAACTCACATTGATCGAGATAATGGGTGTTCGGGCTCATCGCACCCTATTTGGGGGGAATTATTGCCTATTCCGGGACTCTCTTATAGATTTAAGACGTATTAATATGTTTGTGAATCTTTGGTTTATACCCAAACATTGTATCCATGAATTTAACCCTGGTGGGAACTGGTCAACTGGACGTAGGGGATTTGGAATCATTTAGTCATGAGTTTTACCATCCCTCGTTGGATTAATGACCTAGTGGAGTCTGGACTCATTGAGACGGTGCTGGGAGCAGCTCGGTGAACCGATGTGAAGACAGTCAGATTGACCAGTTGTTGGGCATGAACCTCAGGGAGGCTTCCTATGTACCCTGCCTAGGATACATGGATCAAAGTACCCATATTTTTAATCGGGGTGTCGGAGAAACGACGTGAAAGGGGGTTAAAATGACCCGCTATTGGGCTTGAACCTCGAAGAGGATTCCTACGTACCCTGCCTAGGAGATAGGGATCAAATTCCAACTAGTTCGAATCACCTTGGGACTTATGGTCTGAGGCAGCCCATGGTGGATTGGGGCTTACACACTGAGGAGGACCACGATGTTGGATTGGGGATTACACTCTGAAAAGGCCCAAGATGTTAGATTGTGGCTTAGACTATGAGGAGGCCCATAGGGTGGATTGAGGCTAACACTCTGAGGAGGCCCATAGGGTGGATTGGGGCTTACACTCTGAGGAGGTCCATGAGAGGATATCATGGTCGATGCTTACTCTAAGCCCCCATGAGTCATGATCGGTGTGAGAAACAAGAGGTAGCAGGGACCAGAGAATCACGTCGCGAAAGGTGCGCCCCTAGGAAATTGAGTGTGGATTACGCATGAGGGCGGCCCATGGAGATAGATTGGGGCTTACACTCTATGGAGGCCTATAGTGATAAAGCACCACATGAGAGTGAAAGGGGGAGCTCTTGTCCCCATATCCTCTCTTACAGTCCATGACGGCTTCCTTATGACGGGTATTTTACCATCCCCAGGATGCCCTTGACAAGTGGAGAGGCAGAAAATGGATTCCCGAGCTCAGACCCCACATTACCGTGGGAATGTGGACCCATGAATGCTTTGGGAATTAGCTCAATAGTCGGGACGACCCCTTTTAACCTGTTTATCGTGGGTATGTGAACTTAAAAAAGGCGCGCTGATGCGCCTGAGAGTTACACCGCACGGGTCTAGTGGCTCTAGTGGAGGCCTCGGCTTGGGGCCGATGAATAGGCCTGTGAAGGAGTCACGGGGGATCGGGCCGGATTGGGAGGATCTTATGTGTCTCGGGGAATGGGAACTCTAGATATATTGGTCCCCTTCGCGTAGGGAAGTTCTATGCCGATGGAGGGGATGTCCGCGATCTAGGGTGGTCCGCGAACTGAGAGGCCGTCCGTGAACCAGGAGGGTCCGCGGACTGAATAGCCGTCTGCGAACCTGGAGGGTTCGCAGACTAATTGGAACCCCACAAACCAAGTTGGTTCGCGGTTCCAGGTTTGATCTGCAAACCATGGTGGTCCACAGACGATTCCTTGCAGGCAGTGGCAGCCAAGGGAGGTGCTGGCCGGAGGCTCATCGGTCGGGGCTTCGCCTACGTAGGAGAGTGCTACGCGGTGCGACAGATGGGAAAAAAGGCACAAACACCCTGGTCCATGGGGACTTCATCCACAGAGGGGGTATGGTTCACAGTTTTCCTTGTTTGTGTAACTTTAGGTTTGTGGTTCACCAATTTATTATGCGTTTTCACATTCCTTGTTAATTCGTATACCTGTTGTGGTTCACAGATAGGAATTTTGCTGTTTGCAAAATCCGAAGCCTTCCTTCACCCGATCTCCTTCCGAATATCCAATCCCTTCGAATCCAATTCCAATTCTCTGACCCCTTTTTCTTTCCACTTTAGTCTCCTTTTATAGAGTGGGAAAAGGGATGTTTCTATGGCCACGTGGCACCTTTTATGGAGACCCATAACAAAATACCTGGTTTACAACTGACTTTGTCAATCCACGAATCTCCGTGGGTATTGGACGCTTCCCCCCCCTCCACTAGGCGAACTCAGGGAGTGCTCCGCAGCTGCGGAGGGTTCCGCCTCTATTCCGCAAACGACAGCGGCTGCAGCTTGAACCAGTCGACGCGGTATGTGGTTGGGGAAATTCATGATGGTGAACCAGATTGGCGCCCATCCTGCCTCGCGACCGCATAGGATCTCCGGCTCCATTTCGTGAACAACAATGGTTCACGGAGGGGGCACTTCGCGGGGTCTAGCCACGTTGTGTTTACATGAGACCGGTTCATGGACCAGTCCTGTTTGTGTCCCTTATTTAATTTTTTCTCCATTATTTTCCATAATTTATCAAGGGGGGGTTGGGTAGAATCTCCTTTGTGGATTTTTCATGACCCTACACCATTGCAAAAGAATATGATGATGTATTCACAAAGTAGTTTCTTTTCTTCCTCTTGAGTGAGAGGTTTATTTCATTATTGAACTTATACTTGTATCTCTTCCCGCATCCAAGACTCAATGTACATTAGAACTCATTGAAGTGGATGAACTAAAGAAGAAACTATAAAATAATAATTATAAGGTTTTCATATGACCATGTGCCTCGCCATGTTGTGCAATGGTTCATATTATCAAGAATAATAATTCGTCAATTCATATATCCATTGATTATCAAGAACTATTCTAGATAATAATAAAGAACAGGAATCCATTGTGATGGATTTATGTATTATTTTATTAACTACATTGGGACAAATTCATCTCTAATCTAGAACATTGATTTGATATCATTAATTAGTGAAGATGAAGGGGGATATTCACAGTATTTATTTCCATAAAAAGGATGGACACCGTGAGTTAATAGTAATTCAATTAATATTTTCTAATAATATAAAAATTATCAGGTATATAATGAATAAATTATATAAATATTAATTAAAAAATATGTTCTGGTCTTTATATATGATATTCTTATACACTCCAAAATAATGTACGAACATGTAGTGAATTTCTATACTATGATAAAGACTATACTAAATGAGTTAAAATTATAGTAAAAGTGATATTTGGATTGAGAAAGAAACATTATTATTGTATATTATTCCATGTAAATGATTTTTTTGTAGATACATTGATGACAAAGGTTGTTAAGGAATATCCCAAAACAAAATCCATAATATAGATTCATAATTTCCTCAAATTAGATGGATATTATCAATGATTTGAGAGGAACATATCTCTATTATCAAACACACTGACCAAGATAACTTGAAGGACTATCAAGTGAAGCTAGACTAATTTATGTGAAAAAAAGATTCAAGGATTAGAAGATTAGGATAATCATTTAACATGTACACACACTACCCAAATTTTGGGAAGTATTAATAATCTTTAGTGATGCTTACAATATAGTATTAGGTTGTGTAGTAAATCTAGATGATAAATTGATAACCTATACCTCAATATAATTAATTAATCATATGAAACATTACCCAAAATTAATCTAGAGTTTGATATTATAATCTTAAAAATGATGATTTGAAGAAATTATTTCTTTATAAATAAGTGTGTGTATATACAAATTATAAGTGATTATAGTACACATCCCCACAGAAAAAGCTCAATATATGGCAATTAAGTTGGTTATAGAAGATAAAGGATTAGGGTTATCAATCCATCAGAATCCAGGGAAGTTAAATAATGTGGTAGGTGATTTAATTAGAAAGGATCCTACAACCATATTAATGATGATAATTTAAATGATATTATCATCTTATACATATAAAACACAAACATGGGAATCATAAAAGAACAAATAAAATCCTAACATGATAAAATGACAACTCAACTCTTTTTTTGTTGAGATTATTAAGAAATCTCTAAGGAGTGATGTGGGGAAAAAAATATTTAGGATGCTATAAGAATGAGGAAGGCCTCATTGTTCATCATTGATGAATAATGAACCATGACATTTGGGGCTAAACTATGTGTAATAAAAAATACTAATATAAAGAAATAGTAGTTGATTGATCCTAATTATTAGCTCTCTATACACCTTGAAAGTAGCAAGATGTATACTTATTTTTTAAATAACTTCTTTTGTGATAGTTTAAAAAAATGTATTGTTGAATATAGATCAATTTTCTTGTTATACCATCATGTTAAGGAAGAATGAAAAGATTCCAATGGGATGATTACTGTTTTTCATATAGAAAAATATAAATAGAATAATATAACTATGAATTTTGTCACATGTCTCCCAAAAACATTTAATGGAAATAATTTTATATGGGTCATAATGGACTATCTCATAGAGGATTCTAACATTACCTTCATTTTACAGGACATTTCACTCAATAAAATTGGAAGGATATAAATTAGAGAATCAATGAGATAACAAAAAACAAGAATATAAAATGTATCTGATAAAAATCTATGGTTTAACAATAACTTTGAAAAAAATTAACATATATTTTAAATAGAGTTTAACTTCACTATATCATATCACCACCAAAATGACACCCAATGTGATGATAAAATCTAGATGATTGATTATATGTTGAGATAATTTTCTATGGATTTTAAGGGATTCTAGGATCAGTATCTCCTCTTTTAGAGTTGTCATATAGTAGTAGAATAATCCAAATAATTTAGATGGACCTCTATAATGACCTTTTTGGGGATAAACCAATGATCTATGATCATATGAGTTACTAAAAAGACCACCAAAAATTCAAATTAATGATCCAACAAAATTTCTCACAGAGATCATAAAATCGAAATAAATAAACCTCTAAATTTTCACTTCCACTCGTATAAGTGTACCATATGTAGGATGTTACAACAACATACACCCATAATAAATCGACCATTCATAGAAATTTAGAAAACAATATAGTCATAGAAACTAATTAAGATTCTATGAAGAAAGGAAAAATTTTCAGTGGAAGTACATAAAGAAATAAAAGGAAAAAATGAATTAGTATGTGTTAGATGTGTGTTACTATATACATGAGTGGAACCACTATTTGATTCATATATTATAGAAAGTTAAACTATTATTTGAACTGATAAAATAGTTAATAATAATTCATTATATGATGATTATACTACTACAATTCCTTGATTCACTGTGTAATTTTCTCATATACAATTTGTGACAAAGATTCATTATTCCAAACATTCTTCTTTTGTACCTAATTAATGTTATATAGAACTTATATGATCATTTTAGTATAAATACCTTCCCACATGAATGTAATGGCTCTATATTTTTTGTTACTATTGATATTTAGAAAAACTATTATCCTTGAATTCTTAAATTGGTAAGTTATTATAGAGTGTTCACCGTGAGAATTATTTATAGAGTTTACTAACATTTTAGAATTTTTATGCTCCATAAAAAGATCAAGAATTATGATGGTCAGGACATTACAAGTTGAACTGCTATTTTGTTCAGACTAACCCATGCCACCTACTGTAGATCATAATTTTAGTGAACATATTTATTGTGCATAAACATCTGGTTCTTTGAAACTCGGTTTCACTTACCAATAATCTTCTACATGAAGACTTGTTTCAATGAGACTCCCAATGAATATTCTTGAATAATACTTCCATCCATATTTTCTACAATAGTATGAAGTGTTGTACTACCATATCTAATTCACTTGAACCCCACAAAGTCATGATGTTTCCTCAAACATTCATGATTATGACTTTTAATGACCATATACACCATATTTTGGCTACATGTGGTATTCCATAGGTCTAACAACTTATCTAACAACATGTTTGATATAAAGTGTCACTTAATGTAGATATGATTTTTCCTTGCATGAAATAAAATATTTTTATCCATGAAATTATTTTTTTTTGTCGTAGAAAATAATTCCTCTTTCCTAACTCTTCCCAATTCAATTAAAAATTTAATCAAACAAACCATTATCATTTCTAATTATGTTGTCCCTATATACTCTTCTTCTATTATATTTAATGAAACCATATTTTTTAGTGTTTAAGTACACCCAATTTATATTCCACCATATAAAAAACATATTTGGATATTCAAACATTCCAATTACCTATCAAATATTAGATGAAAAAATACCATGTTGTGGTCCATCCACTCCAAAAAAATATCATGATCATATGTTCCTTTGAAATACTGAAGGATCCATCTAACTAATTCTCAATGTTATTTTCTATACCAATCCTTATACCAATCCTTATATTATATTATATGTTCTTTTTCATTGGATAATTTAATGTGTACGGAAAGATAAGTAGTGATTTTTTTTCTTTTACACATTCCAAACCTTTCACTTATTTTCCAAACATATTCCATCTATGTTAGAAGCATTGTTCCAATATTGTAATCCAAAACTATCCTAATACATAGTATCTTCATGGATTTCTGGAGATCTTTCATATGAAAACTTACAATCAACTTAAATATCAATTTATGAGTCCCTCAATCATGTAGTTAAACTAGAAACAGGTAATTAATATAAAATATGAAAATGAGGAATGTAAAAACATATAAATGATTATAGAATTAATAGTGATCAATAATATATCTATTTCATCATTCCTCCAACAAAAAACCACTGCACTTATGTTTCAACTATCATGGTAATCGCTTCAATACAAATAATATTTTCTTCAATGTACATAAGAATTATAGTACACCTATTTGATGGTTCATGTAAATTTGATCCTCCAAAAAACCATAAAGTAAATATTTCATGACATCCATCTTTTCAAGAAATAGATTATCCCATGTGATAATAATTAGAACTTTTTGAATGGTATAATGTTTAACATCCAGTGATAATATTTATGATAAGTACAATCCATACTTTGGTTGAGACCCTTTCCGTAACAATAATCCTTTTTATATGTTCATTATATAAATCTATTCATTAACTTGGTATACTATTTTATTTACTAGTTCTCTTTTCACTTCTAAATGTTCCTCCATTTACCATGCTTAAGTTAATTTTAAAGAATACATATCCTCATTTGTTGGTATATCTTACTATTTTTAGTGAATTGGTGATGCTTCATACCAAATATTTATAGGTTCCTTTGTATCCATTAGGATTAAAAAATAATATCATCTATAGACCGCTGAATTGGTCTCTTTATTTAATTATATCTCCTGAAAATAATTGACTTATCTTAACTACCCATCTATGATCTATCTACCATAACATGAAATTCTGTTAAATTGACTTATGGATGACATAATTATGGTGATTTCACTCAATATTCATACACTCTTAAACTTTCTATATGATCTCTTTGACTTCGGGTTTTTTCATCACTTGCACCTACATTTTATAGTTTTCTTAGTATTCTAGTTCTCACATCACCCAAACCTTCAATAGTTGAATTTTTCTAAATATCCTTCTTCTGTAATTTCAAATCTTTCAATTGAATTTTCAAAATAAGTTTATTAAAACTTCATCATATCATTTTTTTCTTCATCATACCATTAATGATATCCAAAAGTTTCATATCTATATCCAATGAAAAAAATTACGGATTTTGAGTCAAGTTTTTCATTTTCCTTCTAATATAAATTTTAATATGAAAATCTACCAAAAACATTATGTTATTGAAATTATGGTCATTTTCAAAAACACATCTCCTACATACCATTCTTCCTAAATTCGCATTCCAAACTTCTATTGATGAGATATTTCACTATGTTATGTTTATATTACCAAATTTACATAGGAATTACGAAGTATAAGGAAATACTTAGAGAACAATCTGTTAATGTACTATACATTCATTCTGCCACTCAATTTTTCTATAGAGTATTTAGAACTTTATTATCATTCCTTTTTTACATATTTCAAACAAAAGTTACTGATGATTTGTCAAGACTATTTACTACCGCAATCTGTTTTGATTTATTCAGAATCAGATTCCATTCACATTCCACCAAATAATTCCATTAAAAGATAACATAAGATATATGAATTAAATTATTAAAAAATCAAATCTGTACTTTCCTCATACTATCATACATTAAATTATATATTCATATGGAACCATCATAGGACTACACATGGTTGGGTCCCCAAACATCATAGTGTACAAGTTCTAAATTATCATCCCTGGGATTACATACATCTAAGTTGAAGGACCCTATTTTCTACATTACCATCACAAAAATTTCAAATTTCTTATTGTTTTTATCAATATTTATTTTTCCATTATTATTTTACACTTCTATATTCTTCTAACTAAGGTGACTAGACTTACATTACAAAATTTCTGGATTGTCAAAATTTTAACATCCAAAAACTATAATCCCATATGACTTTTGATTATGTAAATGGATCAATAATTACCCCAATTTATAAAATCATAAATATGTAGGTGGAATTATATTTACATTTTAAAAATATAGTTCTCTAGATAAAAATATCTAATTATCCAATAGAAATAGTTCTTTTTCATAACCTAGGCATGTCGAAAACATCAATTATCACCAAGAATCCCCCATTATTTATTTGGATGTTAAAATATAATTTTGATATAACATATAGGGATTCAATATCCAATATATGTAATTTTTTTATTTCACTAATATATAATTAACCATGCATCTTCATTCACAAGTTTAATGATAGGATGCTCCAAAATTCAATCACATAGGCTTCTACATGAGTATTCTAATCATTTCACAAAAAAATATTAATTCATTATTTTTTTGTATTTATAATGGAGATACGTTATCCTTATGTTAGTATTGAGATAACTACTAGTAGATACCCTGGATAAATTTCACAAAAGTTATTCATTGAGTATCAAACTTCAAATATTATGAAAAAATAATTCCCTTTTTTCTCTGATGTTGATAAATACAGTAACCATCGAACTGACGCTCACAAGAAGTGATGATAGAGGAATCAATGTTTGTACATCACTAGAAAAATATATATTTATTTATATGAGCTTCCCTCCCATCATAATAATGATATTCAGATGATTTATTTTTGTTTTTGTTCTTAAAATATTATGCTATAAAATCATTACATCATAGAATCTTTGTTAATGACCTTCAATTTTCATACATATCTACCAATTAAATTATTACATTTATTATGTTTTTCTTTTATGGAATTCAGATAATAGAATTTTGGTTAGATAAAACCTTAATAAGACCAACTCCTTTCTGTCTAATCATTCATAGTCATCCTTATCCATTTACACCAATTTCATAATGGACACTAGAAATTGCAAGTCATTTTGAATCAGAGGATATTAAATGTGTATTCTTTAGAAGTAAAAATATATTCCATGAAATTAACTTACCTAGATATTCCATTAATATGATACTATACAAATTATAATACCCAATTACAAAACCTTGAGTGAGGATCCTTTTTAAATATCACTTTTTGGTGATAAACCCTGAAACTCAAATCTCTTATCCTATCTGTGTGACCATTGAAAGGATCTTATGTATATTAGTGTAGTACAAATGTTGGAAATATGGAAATTAACCTCCCATTGATGAAGTGTTTTGTAATTAAGAAATAAATTTCTCTTACCAAAAATACAAATGCAGCCTTTCACACACCTTAGCTGAAATTTACACATATAAAAAACAATCATAATTTCTATAAAATGTAAAAAATGTAATTGTAATGTCCAATATTTTACATGTATTTTTTTTAATTATATGGAATTTCACGAGTCCGTGAAAATTGACGGCGTGTGATTCTGAGGCCCAGTGTGCCCGAAATGAATTTCTGAACTTTTTTTCAATACATTCAGTAAATGCATGAGTGGCAGTTTCTAAATTTTAAACCTATTCTCAGATTAAAAAACTAAGGTCACCGTTGAACCATAGCACCAGGATTCACTTAATGGAGGCTTCACTTCGACCGTATTAGTGTTGAAAAAAAAGTTAGTTTTTGTAACATTTAATAAAATAAATAAAATAACTTTATTATTTTATTTTATTTTATTCCTCTAATAGACAAGAGGTAAGGTGGGACTGACGACATGTCAAGACAATAAATGGCTTGACCCTCCAATCTAAGTAACAACAACAATGGGGGAAATTAGAAGGCTTCCTAATAATGATCCCTGATAACTCCCCACGTCATTACTCTCCCCCTCTCCTATAAATATAGAGCTTGGGGAGGGGTATCAAACAAGCTTCGCTAAGAAGTAAAGTAATGTTGGAGTGCTATAACGTCATGTTCTTAGAGGATGGAGCTAACCCCAGCAGGAGGTGATGTGCGACACCGAAACCTGAACCCAAGTTTGACACTCGAGCACCGGCAAGGGAGGCTTGTTGCAGGGATGACGAAGAACCAGACTCCCTCAACCACAAGCTCTATCCAACGTTTCAAGGAATGGGTTTTTTCATTTATGATTTTTAAATAATTTCCTTCTTCCCCGTTCTTGAAATTATACAAAGAACGCATGTTAACTGACTAACAGGTTGACCCGCGATTCATTCGTCTTTGTGGGAGTTCATTGTGGGAAATACTGTGGGGTTTATCTGGATGTTTAATTCAACTGTTATTATTCCCTTAACCCCCTAGTGTTATCTCTAATGCGGAGGGCCTAGGACGACACGAACAGGGCCTAAGACCCTTCGTTCTTGTGTTGTTTGTGATCACCTTTTTTTTGGAAGTTGGCCACAACCCGAAGTAGGGACTACCCCAGCAAAGAGCATGATCCCAGGAAACTACTAATGCCGACAGTGCTGGAAAGTGGGCCACCGGTACGTGACCGATGGAATGATGAACACCCTGCCACCGGCACCAGTGCCTACGGCAGTGGCACGTGGCGACACCAGCCACTTGTCTAGCGGAAGGTTGGTCACCGGCCCAGGCAGTAGTGATGTAGAGGAGGGGCCCGCCCCTGGAGGCGTGCCCATGCGGCAGCATGGTCGCGACCAAAGATGGACGCAATGAGAGAAAATGGATCGTTGGTACAATCGGTGGCCGAAGGATGGGGCGCGCACCAGCGGCACACCCGGCGATTGAATCGCGGCCCATTGGCCGCGGTGCGGATGAACCGTGGCCCGTCGGCCGCGACATGGAGGAACTGCGGTGTCACGTGGTACTGTATCAGGTCAACCCCTGAGTGTTTGACCCACTGACGTAGCCTCATGCCACGTCAGCCCTACCAGGACGCATCGCGTCTGGGTGTCCCTGGCATCCTACACCGCCAGGTGGGTGGCACCGTAGGGTCGGTCCAGCGAACCGACCCGTCGCCTAGTGGGTCGACCCGTGGCCTAGCCGTGTCAGACTAGGCCCATCAGGCCAGCTTGAGCTGAGTCTGGTCAGACCCGAGTCTGGGCAGGTCTACCAAGGTTGAACTGGATCGGCCCGTACTGAACTGGGTTAGGCCTGTCCGACTGTGGTAGACATGACCTGGACCCTATACCGACTTGTTACACAAAACATGCCATAACTTCTATATTGGGTGCCAGTTTGACAAACCGTCAGCAGCGTTAGGATCCTTAGGGTGAGGAATTCCTTTTGGGAAGCTCCATCTGAGTTTTGGAGAATGTCTAGGTCACAGATGGGTTGGATATATTACGAATCCAACTGGGCCCTCGGCACTAAAAGGATCGTATCTCGCAAACCGTCCATTCAATTGATGAGCTGTTTGTGGCTTTGGGACTATCTTAAAGAGACAAATATTTTGGCATACCTTTTGGTGACTTCCATGGATACAAAGATGCAGAAAGTGGCTTGTGGAGCGTTTCTCCAAAGCAGACTACTTATGGAACCCTAAAGTTGGCTGAGAACTGAATACTACTTGATGATTGGCCTAGTGGGAAGTGGCTCTGTGTGACCCAGTAGTCCCATAGTGGGCAGCAGTTCTATGTGACCTAGCAGACCAACAGTACGTGACAAGAGGAGTAGCTCAGTTCGGCCAAGGTGGGAAGCAGTTCTGTGTGACCCGACATGCCCACAGTGGGTAGATGCTCTGTGTGACCCAACATTCCCACCATACCCATCGAGGATGGGTATCACAACAGTTCATGAATAGTGGGAAGTGGCTCTGTGTGACCTAGCATCACCACTGTACTCGATAGAAGGGGTATTCTCCAACAACTGAGGAGTCCGATGATGTGATAATCCTTCTAACCTTGACCTAATGCGATGCCTGGAGTGAGTTGACTTGTGTTGTGTACTTTTTCTTCATGCTTTGTAGTTTTTACTTTTTAGAACTCTAGGAGACCTACAAGGGTCTCGGGGTCCCTACTGAGTATCGTCATACTCACCCCTACACGGGTTTCTCCTACACCTTGTTGTGTCTGGTACAGATGACATACAACATTGATCGAGGCTATGGGAGCTAGGACTGGGTAGTGCTTGGAGATGAACCTTTTTGGCATGACGTGATGCAGGGACTACAGGTCGTGAGCTGTGCCTACCCTTCAGGTAGGACCTGTGGTGGAAGATACAGGAGCTACCTTTCACTTTTTTTTCTATTTTGTACTTTTTCAGTTGTACTTGTACTATTTTGAGTTGGTCTTGTATTCTGGCCCCCCTTTATTTTCAACACTCTTTACTATAGTAGTTTTCTTCACAGCTGCTTTTGTTTGTTCTAGACTGTGTGGTTTCCTCTTGTTGCATTCTACTCTGTGAGTTTGTATAGGTTAAAAGGCAATGCCTTCCCATTTTAGGGATACACCATTCGATGCTAGTCGCCAACCCTTGGCCTATAGAAGGTTGTCTTTGGGTAGTCACATAATGAGCCCCGGGGGATGGTTCGTGACAAAGTGGTATCATAGGTGGTTAGATCTACCTCAGAGACCAGGATTCTATGTTTTTTTAATGAAATTGTATTGATGGCTGCAAGTCCAACCTTCAGGTCCGAGTAGTCCATGGATGGTGCGGCGTCCAACATATCCATACACTGGAGCCACGAGTCCTGCTTTTCAGATCAATGAACAAAAATACTTGTTGTGTATTCATTTTGTGATTTCAAAAAACAATCATCTCACAAAGTATAATGATCTAACTGTGGAACGAATTGATTTATTTTAGGATTCCTCTATGAGGATGACCATCTAGGATCCAAATGCGTGAGGACAGTCCTCTCAGTGACGAGGCATCTGTACAGGGACCAGTGTTTGAGATGGACCCACCAGGTGGTGCCCTTGTGCTACCACCGCCCAATAGTCAGCCTTTGCTACCGGTGGTTCCAGTAGATGATTTTCATAGTCTCAACACCCTACATGATTTTTAGAGATAGATTCCTCACAGTTTTAGGGGTGAGGCTGGCCCTCAAGTCACTGAGGACTGACTAGTGGTCTTGACGTGGGTCTTCTGCTTAGTGAGGACACCACCTGACCTGATGGTGATCATAGCGACGAGCCTTCTACAGGGATCAGTTGGGAGATGATGGATTTCACCATCCAAGTTCACGATGAGTTGTCCCTCACTTGGGTTGACTTTGAGAGGCTTTTTCAAAAGGATTTCCCCCCCACGTTGCATTCTGTGTGCATTCAGGATCCTCTTCACCTTTAGTAGGGCAGCATGTCAGTGGCCGAGTACTCAACGAGATTCAGAGAACATTCCTGCTACTGTATGGATATGGTGAAAGACCCTTTCTTCGAGGATCATGACTTTGAGTATGGGCTCAGGAGGGAGATCATGGCTTCATTGGTGACCCTCAGTATTCCCTCCCATGCGGGTGTACTGGAGCGGGGCCCTTCCTGCAGAGAGCTTCTAGTCAGAGCAGGCCCTAACAGCGAGAGACAACATCAGACCCCAGGTATCAGAGTCTTTAGTAGGAAGTAGGTATCAGGCATGTGGGCCCAAGCGGGCTAAGCCTTTCATAGGGCGACCCCAGGACTCCGGGTTGGCAGTACAAGGATCCCTTTCCAGAGGGAGTTAGAAGGGAGCCAAATAGTTCTTTATGTGTAGAAGACAGGGCCACATGGCTCATGACTTCCCGACCCGCCGTACGGATGACTAGAACATGGTCGAGGGACCACCATGGAAGAGGAATATGTTTGAGTGAGGTGGTACGCATGGTGGATGATGTGTAAAGGGATCTATCCATGTAGTGGGCGGTGATTTGAGGTGCTATCGCCACCACCTCCAGGATGTCCTCCCAAACCACTGGGAGAAGGTGGACAAGGGCGAGCTCAGCTCTAGGTAGCCGAGGCCTATGACCATGGCGCTTCAGTGATGATTAGAAGTACGATCCTGTTTTACTCCACCCTAGTTGCAGTTCTTGTAGAAACAAGTTTCAGTCACTCTTTTATTGTTATGACCCTTGTTTGGAGCTCGAAGATTTTGATGGAGCCATTTGCTTGATCCTTATAGCTAGAGACTCCTACGGGAGCAGAATCGATGATTTCCCACTTGTGCCAGTGTTGTGAGCTTACTCTAGGAGGTGAGAGCTTCGGCTGGGATCTCCTAGTAGCGGCGTCGAGGTCTTATGACGTCATCCTAGGTATGGGCTGGTTATCTATAGTCCATGCTCATATTGACTGTATTAGGCATAATGTATGGTGTGTCTGCACAGATGGTGTCATGTCTTTCTTCACCGGTGAGAAGGGAACCTTTGTAGCACATGACAGACTTACCCAGAGGAGGGTGCAGCCAATCAGCCATCAGTTTTCTAGCCTTAACCTCAAGGTAGTTGAGGTTGAGAGTCCGATCTATCCTATAGTAGTGGAAAAGTATGCCGATGTATTCCCTGATGATGTCTCAGGACTACCTCCATGTAGATAGGTAGACTTTTTCATCGACATGTACCCTTGGATGACACCGACATCTACACCAGCATATCAGATGGCTCACACATAGCTTCGTAAGTTACTGGTATAGTTGGAGGACTTGTATGGAAAGGGGTTAATAATACCAAGTGTTTCTCCATGGGTAGCCCCGATTTGGTTCGCCAAGAAGGTAGATGGGAGTTTGAGACTTTGTGTGGACTATCGACGCCTAAACTAGGTGACCATGAAAAACAAGTATCCACTTTCAAGAATTAGTGATCTTTTCAACTAGCTGGAGGGATTTCATTGGTTTTCAAAGATATACCTCAGATAAGGCTATCATCAGCTCAACGTACGAGATGAGGATGTGCAGAAGATGGCCTTCACATATAGGTTTGGACACTATGAGTTCTTGGTTATTCCATTCGGCATGACCAACGCCCTTGCAGTGTTCATGGGACACATGAACATGATCTTCTAGCCATACCTCAATCAATTTGTGGTGGTCGTCATCAAATACATCCTGATATACTCAGAAAGTAGGGAGAAGCATTCCTATCATCTATTGATAGTTTTGGATACACTATAATAGAACCATCTTTATAGTAAGCTCTCGAAGTACCAGTTCTAGATTTTAAAGGTCCACTTTTAGGGACACGTTATCTAGGAGGCTGGAGTTATAGTAGATCCAGTGAAGATAGAGGATGTACTTTCTTTAGAAATTACCAAGAGTTTGACCGAGTTTCAAAGTTTCCTAGGGTTGGTTGGATATTACTAGAGATTCGTGCATGACGTTTCTAGAGTATCGACACCCTTGTCAGAATTGAAGAAGAAGGGGAAGCCTTTCGTATGGACGGAGAGATTCCAGTAGAGTTTTCAGACACTGAGACCGAGAATGATGAGTTCTCCCATCTTGTGGCTACCCATAGAGGGAATTGGGTACGTAGTCAACTGCGACACATCAAGGACCATAATTGGGTGTGTCCTGATGTAGGAGTGGGTAGTGATCACCTATGGATCGCGACAGCTGAGAAAACATGAGAAGAACTACGCTACCCATGACTTAGAGTTAGAAGCAGTGGTATTCACCCTGAAGATACAGCAGATTTACTTGATGGGAGGAAATTTTATAGTCTTCTATAATCACAAGAGTATCAGGTAAATCATCAATCAGAAGGACCTAATCCCGAGACAACAACATTGTCTAGAGTTCCTCCAGGACTATGACTTTGAGATAGTCTATACTCATGGGAAGGGGAATGTGGTAGATGATTCACTTAGCAGGAGGTCTGGTCTACAGTTACAAAGTGAGGTGACAGAACAGCAAGCCACGTTGCAGATATCCTTCACGGATAGAGATGGAGTAGCCTACCTACAATCTTTGACAGTCACCCCCCACTCCTTTAGCGAGTCAGGGAGGTGCAGCTTGGGAACATTGACTGTGAGGCTCAGTGTGTTCAGATACCCTCAGGATAGGAAACTTATGGATTTTATGAAGGTGGGGAGCACATCATTCTCTTCTGAGGATGTACCATGGTACCCGTGGCTCTACGGGAGGAGGTGCTGAGAGAGTTCCATACATCACATTTGGCGGTATATCCTGTTGTGGTGAAGATGTACCAGGACCTCTGATGCCAGCAGTGGTGGCCAGGGATGAAGATGGTTGCAGTAGAGTTTGTTTCACGATGAATCACTTGTCAGCAAGTGAAGGTCAAGCATCAGGTCCCAGTAGGCTTAGCTCAGCTACCAGAGGTTCTGGAGTAGAAGTGGGATGGGATCTCCATGGAAATTGTGACAGGTCTTCCACGTACGTCCAGGGGACACGATTATATCTGTGTGATCATTGACTGACTCACCATGTCGGCCCACTTTCAACCTAACAAAGAGAAGTGGTCAGTAGAGGGCTTGGTAAGCCTCTATGTACAAGAGATTATGTTACTCCATGGGGTTCCATTGACGATCGTTTCTGACCATGACACACATTTCACATCCCGATTATGGAAGGGTTTTCAAGAGGCGTTCGGGACTCAGCTACGTCTGAGCACCGCCTTCCATCCTCAGATGGATGGTCAGACTGAGTGGACTATACAAACACTAGAGTACATGATTCGTGCTTGCATCATAGATTTTGGCCACAGTTGGGAGGATCATTTTCCCTTGGTGGAGATTTCCTACAACAATAGTTACCACTACACCATCAGTTTGGAACCATTTGAGGCCTTGTATGGTCAACCTTGTAGGTAGCCTCTATGCTAGACAGACCCTGGGGAGTCAGCATTTATGGTTCTAGAGATTGTATGGGCTACCAATGATAGGGTGTAGATCATCCAAAAATAGATGATGATTGAACAAAGCAAACATAAGTCTTATGATAATATAACGTGGATGCCATTAGAGTTCTAGGAGGGGGACCATGTATTCCGGTGAGTCTCCCCTCGTCAGGAACTACAGAGATTTGGCTGAGACAATAAGTTAACACCGAGGTTCATCAGTCCTTTTCCGATACTTAGGAGTATTGGCGAGGTGGTGTACCGCTTGGCACTCCCACCACAGTTGGAAAGGGAGCACGATATCTTACATGTATCCAAGCTGAGAGGATACGTGCATGACCCATACCACATCATCGAACATGGCGAACTGGACTTGGACAATGGGGCGACGTTTACAGAGGTTCCAATAGAGATTGAGGAACAACAGGATCGGGTCCTTCGTGGGTGGTTGATATATATGGTGTGCATTTGCTGGTAGTACAAGAACCTCTAGAAGAGCACATGGGGGCGGGAGGCTCAGATTCGTGCTCAGTACCCCCGTTGGTTTCCTTAGTCTATGTTGTGGATTTCGAGGACATAAAGCCCTTAGGTGGGGAGAAAGTAAAGACCCCGATTTTCCATGTAATGTTTTTAAATTATATGGAATTTTACAAGTCCATGAAAATTAACGTTGCATGATTCTGTGGTCTGCTGTGCCAGGAATGATCATAGGAACTTTTTTCAGGTATGTTCAGTAAATGCATGAGCGGTGTTTTATAACTTTTGAACTGTTTCTCAGATTAAAAATCTTAGGGCACTCTTTAATCCACAGTGCTGGGATTCTCTTAAGCGAGGCTTCACTTCGACCATAGTAGGTCCATAAAAAAAGATAGTTTTTGGAACTTTTAATAGAATAAATTAAATAAATTTAATATTTTATTTTATTTTATTCCTCCAAGAGACAAGCAGTAAGGTGGTACCATTGACATGTCACGCTAAAAAATGGCTTGACCCTCTAATCTAAGTAACATCAACACTATGGGAAATTATAAAGATTCCTATTAATGAGCCCCAATAACTCCCCACGTTGTTAATCTCCCCCTCTTATATAAATATAGAAATTTGAGGAGGGGTATCAGATAAGATTTGAAAAGAATCGAAGTTCTGTTGGAGTGTCGTAACGCCGAGCCCATAGGGGATGCAACCAAACCTAGACAGATGTGACGTGCGACACTGAAACCAAAACCGAAGTTTGATGTTCGAGCGGTGGCAAGGGCAGCTTGTTGCGGGGATGGCGAACAATGAGACACCCACAACTGCGAGCGCTCTCCAATGTTTCAAGGCATGGGTTATTTTGTTTATGATTTTTAAATAATTTTCCTCTTCCCCATTCCTGAAATTATACGAAGAAAACAGGTCAACTAACTAATGGGATGACACGAGATTCATTCGTCTCTATGGGAGGTTGTTGGGGGGAATCTGTTGGGGTTTATCTTGATGTTTAATTAAACCGTTATTAAACTCTTAACCCCATCGTGTTATCTCTAATGCGGAGGGTGCGGGCCGACATGGACAAGGACTGAGCCCCTTCATTCCTATGTTGTTTGTGATCAAATTTTTTTAATTTGACCACAACCTGATGCGAGTCCAACCCCAACAAAGAGTATGATCCCAAGAAACCAAAAACGCTGACGGTGCAGGAAAGTGGGCCACAAGTGCACGATCAGGGGCATGAAGGACAACCGACCGCCAGTACCGGCACCAGAAGCGGTGCAAAATGGCGTGAAAATGGCATGTCGTGGCACTGGCTGCATGTCCTGCGGAAGACCTGCCGCCTCCCTGGGAAGGGGTGTAGTAAAGGAGGGGCATGCCCCTGGCGGCGCATCTACGCGGTAGCAGGACCGCAACCTACGATGGTCCGAGAGGGAGAAAAGGGGATGCCGATACAAATGGCGGATGATTGACGGGGTACACGCCAGCGACACGCTCGATGATGGACCCTCGGCCCATCGGTGGCAGTGTGGATGACCCGCCACCCATCAGCTGTGGTGCGGAGGAACCACGACTCGTTGGTCGCGACGTGGAGGACTTCAAATGCCACGTGGAGCTACGTCGGGTCAACCCCCAAGGGTTTTACCCACTGACGTGGCCCTGTACCACATCATCCCTACCCGAATGCATCGCATCCAGGTCTCCCTGGCTGCCCGCGATGCTAGGCGGGTGGCACCATTGGGCTTGTCCAGCGGACAGAGCCGCCGCCCAGCGGGCCGACCCGCGGCCTAGCTGCTGGACCCGCGGACCAGCCGGGTCAGGCCAGGGCCAGTTGGGAAAGTTGACCTGAGTCAGGTCAGACCTGAGTCAGGCCGAGTTAACCCTAGTTGAACCAAATAAGCCCATGCCGAACCAAGTCGGGCCGGTCTGACCGTGGGAGACCAGAACCATACCCAGAACTGACTTGTTACACAAAACATGCCCTAACTTCTAAACGAGATACTCGTTTGAAAAACCGTCTATAGTGTTGGGATCTTTAGGGAGAGACGGTCCATTTGGAATTCTCCACCTGAGTTTTGGAGAATGTTTGGGGAAAATCTGAGTTGGGTCGAATATGAATCTAACTGGGCCCTTGGTACTAAAACCCTCGCATCTTGCAAACCGTGTATCCGATTGACGATCCAATTGCGGATTTGGGACTCTTTTGAGGAGATGGATATTGTGGCATACGTTTTGGTTACTTACATGGATATTAGGATGCATAGAGAGGATTGAGGAGCGGTTCTCCCAAGCAGACTATGTATGGAACCCTGTGGTTGGATGAGACCTGATGATTGTTTGAGGATTGGCCCAGTGGGAAACGGCTCTATGTGACCCAGCATGCCCATAATGGGAAGTGGATTTTTGTGACCTGGCACACACATGGTTCTCAACAAGATTAGTACTTCAATTCATCTGAGGTGGGAAGTGGCTCTCTGTGACATGACATGAACATAGAGGGAAGCGGCTCTGTGTGACCCGACATGCCCACAGTACCCATCAAGGATGGGTACCACAATAGTTCAAGGTTAGTGGGAAGTGGCTCTGTGTGACCTGGTAGGCCCACTGTACTCGATAGAGGATGATTTCTCCAGCAGTCGATGAGTTCGATGATGTGATAACCCTTCTACCCTTGACCTAAAGCTATACATTGGGTGAGCTGACTTGTGTTGTGTACTTTCGCTTCTTGATTTGTGGTTTATCCTTTGTAGAACTCTAGGATACCTACAGGGTTCTCGAGGACCCTACTGAGTATCATCATTATCACCCCTACACGGGCTTCGCCCACACCTTGTTGTGTCTGGTGTAGACAACGTACATCGTTGATTGAGTCTGAGGGAGCTAGGTCTGGGTGGCGCTTGGAGATGGACCTTTTTAACATGACATGAGGTAGGGACTACAGATCGTGAGCTATTCCTACCATTCAGGTAGGGCTTGTGGTGGATGATCGAGGTGCTACCGTTCACTTTTTAGTTGTTTTGTATTTTTTCAGTTGTACTTGTACTATTTCAAGTTAGGCTTGTATTCCAGACCCCTTTATTTTCAGCACTCTTTACTACAGTAGTTTACTTCACAGTTGCTTTTGTTGCATTCATGTCTATGTGGTTGCCTCTTGCTATGTTCTACTTTGTGAGTTTGTACAGGTTAAAAGGCAATGCCTTCCCATTTTAGGGATACACCTTTCGACACTAGTCACCATCCACTGGACTATGGAAAGCGGGCTTGGGGTAGTCACGACATGATCCATGGGGGACGAGTCATGACAGTAATATAAGTAGATAATATAGTAAAATGAAACAATGGATTTAAGTGATTTATTCATACTTTCCAACAGTCATCAGAGGAACCATTGTGACTATCATTAATTAATTAATGTAAAAAGATTACATTATCTATAAAGTTAATAGTATTAATTCTTCATAGAATGATTAGAACATTGTAATTTTGTGATTCACCATATAGATTTCTAATATATTATTTTTCATTAGGATCCATTATTCCACACTTTTGCCTTCAGTCATTGATTCCATTTATAGAAAACTGACATGTATATTCTAGTCACACCACCTTTCAACATTCTTGGAGAGCCTCCATATACAATGTTACTATTGATCAGAAGGAAAATTTCTAATAATGACCATTTCCATCGATGAATGATTCTAGACTATTTCATCAAGAGAAATCATTTTCTATTGTTTCCAATTTCTTGGATCGTTGAATTCCCATTAGAAGATATAAAATCCTAATGATCCTTATATGATAGGATGAAATTTCATAGTTTTTATATTGGTACCTACAACATGTTGCTGACCAAAATTCTGGTAAATGCATTTCATGTGCATGAATCTATAGTTTTCTAAAAATATGCTTCACATTGTAATAATCCTCTATAAAAATAAATCAAATGATCCAATCTTTTGGAAGGAATTTTTAGAATGTAATAAAATAGGACATCAACTATTTAGAAAATGAAAGATAATGTCAAATCCATTAAACAACATATCAGGGTAGAACAGAGTTGAGACAAGATCAATTCTAATAATCTTTTATGAGACATGGAGATTGATGTTTGAGAACACTTATTCATTTATATGTCCACATTAATGAATGTCATGAGGTTTGGAAAGCCCAGAAAGCTATGTCCTATATATATTAACCCTATTGATATCTTTAATCTCATAGGGTATGAGGAACATTTACTAAAACTCCCAAAATAACATATCAAAAGTCCATGATGTGTTCCTTGTATCCATATTGATGAAGTACATATCATTGGAGTTTTTCCCTAGACCTAAATAAATTTTCTTCATATTGTTTTTATATTCATATACTTGAATATTAATAAATATCTTATCACATATTGACTTTTTATATATGTAATGTTAATGTGATAATGTAAAAAAATATATGTCACATAGGAAAGATCATGGAAATTATATGATATAATGAGAACATTAAAATTTTATGAAAATATTGTTAATGAATATGTCATATGGTCTTACAAAATCCTATGATGGGATATATATGTATAAGACTATAAGGTGTTAGATACTCATAATAGGAAGAAACACCATCTCATGATGTTCACCCTCAGCAATCATCAAGTATATAGATTATAAGGAAGGTAACACTAGTAGAAATTTAATAGGTTTTATATCTTTAGATATTCTAGTATGTGAATGTATATAATGATCCATAAAAATTATTATTATTATGAATATATATCATGAGTCATATATATTGATGTATTATCATAATCCATGATGAAATATTTTTATGGTGATGTTGGGTATACTGGATGCATCGGAGTTGATATTACTTAGTAAGTAATTTAAGAAAGGGATTTTATATTCTATCTTTTTGAAATATGATATCTCAATAATTTGAATCAAATTGAACTATCATATTAAATTATATGTCCATGGTTAATATAATACTTCTTTTTTGTAATTCAATGTAATACATGTAAAACATATAGTTTGATAACAAGAGTATGAAATTTTCTTGATGTGATGTTATGAAAAGAGATTATATTACACAATAAGAATCCATAAATTGATGACATCATTAATAAAATTAACTTCTTCCTATATGGTCAGCCAAAAAAATTCCATGATACATCTTTTTAACATTACACACGCATTCCCAATGGATTGGAAGAATAGTCTTAGATAGTTACACATTATATGTTTCCATTGAGATCAATTAAAATATATATAAATTTAATTATTTGATAAAATGTTATTTTCTAGATAGAGTAATAATATTTATTTATTATCTATTGATTCCATTTATTTAGTAACTTTTTTATAATTATTAAATATTAAAATAAATATATTTTTCCATGACCATGAATATTAAATTTATTTACTTATTCACTGAATAAGTAATATGTTATTTTAGGCTCTATAAATGGTGAGTAAGATGGATGGGTTGATTGAGGAAATATATAATGGGAATAAAGTACAAAATATCATTTATAAAAATACTAATAATTTTATTGATATTAATATTTACAGTGAGACACAGTAATGTCAAATAAACAACAACAACAACAACAAAACCAAAATAATAACAATAATATTTTTATTAGAAATGGTTTTTTCAAAATATTAATAAATGTTTAAGGAATTTTTGAAATTACCTATACTATAATATGATCTCTATATTTACCCAATTTTATCATTTCTACATGTGTTGAAAATAACTTTCTTGCAGAAAGATTTCCAATATATTAAATAAAATCCATAAAGAAATTATCTATTAATTATATCTTGATAGAGATAATTATTTCAACACCTTTAAACCTCACAAGAATGAGAGAGAACAAGAATCAATCCTTCAATACGGAATGATTGGTTTGTATTCATGGAAAAATAGTGTAAGATATTCAGTATCACTAAGATATAACCTATAATACCATTTTCAACTCTTGGAGATCAAAAAAGTGTATATGGATTACTAATAGAGAAATTCCAATTTGGATATTATTGACATAATTATTTTAGAAATTTGAACATAAATTTGATCAATAAATAAATAAATCTAAGAAAGTACTAAAGGATAAGGTAATATCTTATTTTTAAATCAATTATAAATTTAAAGTGAAAATACCATCTCTAATATTCAGATAATCCTCTTTCATTGTTCATTGGATAAAAACATGAGATATTTCATCATTTATCATGTTTGATGATTTTATGATTGGATTAAATAAAACACAATCATTAATTATAATCTCATATGGATACCACTACACCTGATAGATTCATATGGTATTATAGAAACTATGATTAAATATATAATTATCAAATTTTCATTAATCAATTATCACATTTTATATAAGATTTAATTTCCATAGTTTTTATTTCCTAATCTAAAATTCAACACTTCTTATTCGTTAAACTTCCTCTTCAAATTAACATGATATAAATAAGTAAGGATCGTATAAGGAACCCATATTGATATACATATCTTTTTAGATATATAATAAGGGACTACAAATTGTGTAACCCAAATGTACACACCCTATACCTATATTCACTACACCACTACCATAACAAGAAATACATTTTTGGTCATTTTAATAAATATGTGGGGTCATTATACACAATGTGCTGACAATAATTGGTTAGAACATGCCTTTAGGGACTACACACTATATAATTGGGTTATGTATCATATATACCAACATAGTTTCCCCCATTATTTTCATGGAGACTATGTAGTAAAATATCCATCATGTAATAAATGAATTACATGTTTGTACTTTATTCCAAGTATCAAGGGATGATGTGATTTCATTACATATAGAAATAATATATGTCGTATATCCGATAGATTCTCACATCAAATACATAATGTCTCTTTAGGTGTGTATTATAAAAATAAATACACAATTTGTATCATACATATACATGTCTTGTAACTCATATCAGTTCAGTTTATTACAAATAAAAAATGAATTACACCATTAAACCAAATTAAATTTTGTTTGTGTGTCATTAGTTGACTATATAGGTCATTTGATAAGTTTTAAAGAATATTATATTCCAAATTGATTTCAATGTTATGTTTCTAACTACACACCATTTATGATCATTTGAAATCATGTGATCCAAGTGAATTAAAAGTGGTACACACTACAAAATTGAACACTTATTGTTGGGTGATTAATTAATATTAAAAAACTATGTAATTATATGATATATCATGTATAGTAAATGTTGTGAGATTTCATAGAACATGATTACAACATATTTTTAGTATTTCAGATGATTTCATGACATGTAACTCCATGTACACGCCATGTACTTATTTAATTTTACAAATATATGTTTCATTTTTTAAAATTATGTAATAAGGGAATTCATATGACTATTTGGATGAGAATTATGTTAAATAAATAAATTAATTAATGATATAGTTAATTTATTATTTTGGATAATTTATCTTAATAAGGGAATTTTCAAATTAAAACTAGCTAATTGATATAAGTGTGTATTTGTTTTAGGTATGTGATAGATCACAAACATAACCAACCAATGTATGTGTTGGATTTATTTAAATTTAATTACATGGGTATTATTAATATTAAATTAAAATCATGTGTGTTATCACTTCCCCATTTATTATGTTGGAGTTTTGTATCCTTGGTATCTTTTATATAAATCTTTTCCAATGGTTTTACTATATTGTGTATTAGTAACCATATATAACGAATATCGATGTAAGGAGAGGTGGTTGTTCAGGATGAAAGTGAAGGTGAAGTAATCTTATAAAATACAATGCTTTATGTTAGAATATTGTCACCTGAAACAATACCGCCTCAATAAATTTATTTTATAAGGGTCATAGAAAGATTTATAGTCCTCTAAATAAATAAATTATTAGAAATATGCTGTTCAAATCACTCCATATATTTAATTTTATTTGTTCAATGTTTTTATATATATTTTTATTCATGTTTATATAATAGTTAAACTAGATAACATATATAAAATTTTAAAAGGATATATTTAAGATATATTTTAATAAACTAATTATGTGTATTAATATTTTATCAACGAAAATATTAATTAATTATGTTAAATAATCATACTATTTTCATGAAAATTTAAAATATAATTCATAATTAAATCAATAAAATATTACTTGAGAATAAAATTTCCATTATCTGAGTTTATATGGACTCATAGTTAAAGGTTTAGTTCACGCAACATTCAAGGTAAAATTTAATTATTTCTAGAGTCTAAACAATGGTTATGTTTAGGCTTTACCTAGATTGTATTGAATTTATCATCCATATTCAATTTGATAATAATTCAGAGGCAAGTGTTTATGAAATTAAAGTCATGAGTTAATGATTTAGGAGAATACTCCTTAGATAATAGAATTTTAATTTAGAATTCAGAAATACTATCTAGAAAATCACCTTAGGATTTCCATGTCCGCAATCTGTGTAATGAGAAGAGAAATGATGAGGGTTATTAGAACTTTTTAAAATAGAGGGGAACTAATAAGGATATTAATCTATTTTGTAACATATGGTTTCATAAAAAAGATAAAACACTTATCTATAATTTCATAATGTTATATTATAATGGAGAGATTCTAAAATGCATTATACCTTTAAAAAATACTAGTGAAAGGAAATTTCTTTATTATAAGTAACATATGGGAATGATAGAAGCACTTACACATTATATGATAGCATAGATTAAAGCATTGTGTTTTATAATACGTGATTTGTGATCCTCTTCTAAGGAGGTCAGTGGGTAAGAGCTTATTGTCTAGAAAAAAAAATTAGATTATACAATTTACATTAAATTATTAATTTATTCATCTATTTTTTTTTGAAATCTTGAAGTCTTATGAGAGCATGAATATATATATAATGCTAAAGAATCTTCTTGATCTTTGTCAGGACGGATCTATATTGAAGTAATATGAGATATCCTTGACACTATTTATTTGTAAACACAAATATTGAGGATGGAACTTAGTTAGTCAGTATTATTTTTTATAATAAGTTTCTACGCATTATAAGGTTTAAACTATGTGATGAATTGGGCACCAACCACATTTTCTCATACATTCGTAAGATGTTGTCCTACTTTATTGATAACTTTAATATGAATAACATTGAAAAGTCTCTCCCAAATCTTCTTACTATGTGTCATGAACCTTCCCCCAGGGACCTTTCAATGTCTACCCCACGACCACCTTCCATAGGCCAAGGGATTGCGAGCAGCAACAGAAAGGAAAATCCCAAACAATGGAAGGCATTTACCTATAAACCTGTACACACACACAAAATTCAAACTATGGAAAGTAAACACAAAGGATAAAAAAACTATCACTGAGACAACTACTAAGACTACAATACAAATTAAAGTACAACGGGGCTAGAATACAATCCCAAAACCAAAAAATAAAGTACAACTATCATGTTATATCTACTCGAGACTCTACCTAAGTGTAGGTGGAGGTAGATTCCTATTGTCATAGAAGTACACCTGTCTGCCCCGTCTCACTGAGCCCCACATGGACCCAGACAACCAAGGTCTCCGTAGAAGCGTCGATCACCTACAAGAGACATAGAATGTGTGGGAAAAGCCCATGCAAGGGTGAGTAACACATTTCTTAGTAGGGACCCCGAACCACAAAGGAAAGACCACAAAGTAGGACCAGTAAGATCACATATAAAAAAACACAACCAAGATATCTAAAAAAAGGTATAACTAAAAGTATAGAAAGTAAGATTATCAGTCGTTGGGAATATTCTTCATGTAATAATGAGTTACTCATCCCTGATGAGCTACTGAGGTATGATTGCTCGATTGTTGGATCACTGAGCTCTGCTAGTCTGTTGAACCATGGAGGTATTCTCGTCTACTGAACCAACGAGGTATGCTCCTCTAATGAACCACTGAGGTACACTCATTTACTAAACCATTTAGGTATGCTCATTTTCAGAACCACTAAGGTACACTCATTTATTGGACCACTGAGGTATGCTCGCCATAGCCTTCGTGTCACAACTAGCCGTATAATTCCCACTCTCCAGTGTGCTTGATTTTGGGAGAATCTACTCCTCAAGACATCAGTCATATCTTGACTATCACAGAATCTTACTTAGAGTGTCCCCAAAGTATTTTATTATTGTAAGGGTCCTAATGCCACAAATGGTGCGTCAATCGTACACCTGTTTTGAATGATATTTACATTATAGTGAACAAGGGCCACTTACATCTGGGCCTGGTCTCACCCGACCAACCCAACAACGGTGTCTTGTGTGACCCAACCCCGTTCATTTGACCCGAACTAATTGGGTGTGGTCCGAATCAGGCCGACCTGGCCACTGGGCCTGGCCTATTGGGCCTTCCTGAACCTAGTCTAGTTCGGTCGTGGGTCCAGCCCGCCAGGTCGCTCAGCAACCCAGTTTTATCAGGCCTGGCCTGTATTTACGGGCTGGTTCTATCTGTATACTAGGACACTCAACAACCTGGTCCACCCTGTCACTCTGGCTTGAAGAGATGGGCCAACCTCTTCTCCTACTCAGGGAGCCCAGTGGTTTGGTTTGCTCCATCGTCCCGACCCACATGGTGACCAGTTCTCCCTCTACCAGGTCATTGTGCTGGAATCTGATTGAGCGGCCATGCGTCTGGCTGAGGCCGACCTTCTCCCCTCCACATGCGGTCTTGCATGGAACGCATGCTAGGTACATGTCGGGGCACACATCCGCGGGCCTCTCCTCCAACATTTCACACATGCTGCATCGCCATGCCGCACTGCCATGACCAGTAGGGGCCGCAGCCTCCGCAACCTCTTGACTGCAACCGACATCACCAGTCACCGGCATCGCCAGTCACCGACATCGCTTCCTATGTCGGTGCACTGATGGTATGTTCCTCGGACCACCAGGTCTGCTTCAATGGTCATATTCTTATATCATCATCACCCTCAAACTACGCAGGTCACTGCCATCCTGACTACAGCCTTGAGGTCACCTTACCATTGATCTGGGGGTTCAGTCATGAAGAACACACGAACGCACAATAAAAGAGTAATCTTGGTCTTGATCATGTAGTCCCAATTCCTCCACATTAGTGTTTTGAAACAAAGTATGGGGAGATTAAGATTCTGACATGGATTACACTAATCCAAAATCCTAAGATAAAACACCCTCTCACATAAGTGATCGATCCGTGGGTCACCTGTTTGTGGGTTGACCCGAATTCGTCACTCAAATTCAAGAATGAGGAACTAAATTAATTCACTAAGAATTAAACCCCTGCCTGGGATAGGATTATTGGTTGAGTAAGAACAAGATTACATGCCTCCATTCTTCATTCTTGATATACATCCCACCATCGCTAGCGATTTGTCGAAGGGTGAAAGAATGTGCGTTCTTCATTTGTTATCACAGCCCAACAAAGCCGCAGAGAAATCCTAGTATTGTTCCAACAATCCTGTATTACTTTTTTGGTTATTAATTGATGAAACATGAATCTATGTTTTTGTTACATTAAATTTTAGAGTCATTATGATGACTCATTATTGAGGTTCATTAATGAGATTCATTGTCACCTCATCGCTGCACAATAGAGCTGATGTGCCACTTCTCAATGATGATGCAAACAAATAAAATACCTTTTTATGTTATTTTAATTCTCTTTCAAAAATACCAATGATTAAACTTCACCCTCGATGGACGCCAGTCAAGGTTAGGCTCTGTCTAAATGATGCATGCCCTCACGAGCTCAATGGTACTCTCAGATTGCCAATCGGAGTTACCGTTTACGAGTTATAAGAATGTGTAAAAAATATTCATTACTTAATTATTTTCTTTACGTCCAAAAAACTACTTTCTACTGTTGGCCCATGTTGTCCAATGTTAGGCCCTTTCTAAAATAATCCTGATGCATTGAGTTCAATGGTTCCCTCATATTTTTTATCTGGGCACCGATTTAATAGATAGAAAAAAACACACACACATTTATTTACGAACCATAAAAAAAGTTCAAAAATACAATCCTACTACTCATAGCCTTGGAATTATGTGTTTTCTCAGACCCCGGACTCAGAAAAATACTGTTTAAATTTAAAAAAAATTATATTGAAATGTATTCCTTCCACTCATACTTTTAGGGATTTACATTCCCATGTTACTAATGAACAAACACCCTAGGAATTGACCATACACAAAGGATCATATCATGTCGATCCTCTATCTCCACTAGGTACTCTATGAATGTCAACCTATCTTTAATCTCTATCTTGATGTGGTCATTGAAATTAAAAGATTCATGTATGTATCTCCTCAGCTGAGATACGTGGAAGATAATGTGAACCCTATCTATCTATGGAGGTAGAGAAAAGTGGTATGGCACCTCACCCACTCTGCGTAGTATCGAGAATTGTCTGATAAACCTCAGAGACAACTTTCTACCCCATCCAAATATCTTTATCCCTCATCAATTAGAGAACTGTGAGAATACATGATCCCCTCTTTGATTCCCAATGGTCTCCATCATCAATTAGCATAAGACTTCTATTGGCTCTCTGCCATATTGATCTGCTTTGGGTTGACCTAAACCTTCTCAATGGTTGCATGTACCATCTCTGGACCCATGAGTGATGACTCCCCTGGGCTTTACTTGCATAACAGTGACATTCATGGAAATCCATACAACGCCTCGAACGGTTCCATATTGATGGGGGAGTGGTATCTTTTGTGGTACGAAAACTCCACCAGTTATAGGTGGTCCTCTCAACAGTGAGAAAAAGCAAGAACGTAAGCACGAATCATGTCCTCCGAGGTCTGTATAGTTTTCTCTGTCTGACCATCCATCTGTGGGTGAAAGGTTGTGCTCAGGTGTAGTTGCATCCCAAACGTCTATTGCAATCCCTTCTATAATAGGGATATATATAGATGGGACTCCATGGAGTCAGACTATCTCTTGCACATAGAAGCATCCTACGCTCTACTGAACCCTATTCTTGAATGGGTTAGAAGTGGGCCAACTTGGTGATTCATTATACAATAACCAAGATGGATTCGTTCCACAGATGTACATAATAATCCAATCACTATGTCCATATATATCCCATACCACTTCCACTTCTGTACCCTGAGGGGTTGTGTCCAACTAGAGGGAACCTTGTACTCAACTATCACTTGCTGACAAGTGAGGCATCTTGAGAAAAACTCTCCCACTACATTCCTCATCCCCGACCACTTATACTGATGTCAATGGTCCTGGTACATCTTTGTCACAACTGGATGTATCAAAAAAGGGGATGTATGGAACTCCCTCATTACTTCATCTCGTAACACCACTAGTACAATGGTCCATCCATTAAAAATGATTATGTGCTCCCCACCTTTCGTATATCCTTTATGTGCATTCCCTGTGGACATCTGGGCACGTGTAGTCTTGTAGTTAGAATCTACAAGTTGCGCCTCCATGATTTTTTGTAAGAGTAGAGGGGAAAGTAACATTGAATGAATAAAATATTCCTCATCTATATACACAAAGGATATATTATACAAATTCAACTTTTATGAGGCCTCTTTCTTTAGCTGTGAACTCGATATCCTACTGAGAGAATCGTCCACCATGTTCCACTTCAAAAGATTATGGACTATCTCAAAGTCACAGTCCTAGAAGAACTCTAGAATTTGCCTATATATTAGGCTCAGATCCTTTTGAGAAAAGATATACTTGAGACTCTTGTAGTCTGAGTAGATGATAAATTTTCCACTCATCGGGTACTGTTGCCACATCTTCAGTGCGAAGACAACCACTTCCAACTCAAGGTCATGAGTTGCATAGTTCTTCTCATGCGATCTCAATTTTCATGAACCATATGTAATCACTTCTTTACCTTTCATTTGGAAACAACCAAGACCTATTATTGATGCGTCACAGTACAAAATGTAGTTGGTGCCCTCCTCTAGAAACCTTAATATCAGAGTACTCATCAAGCTCTTCCTTAGCAGTTGAAAGCTCTGTTGGAATCCTTCTATCTACATGAAGGGTTTTACCTTCTTTGTCAATGTTTTTATGGGTGATTCCACTCTATAGAAGTCATGTATGAATCTCCAAAAGTACCCATCCAACCCTAGGAAACTTCATACCTTGATAACGATCCTGGGTGGATCCCAAGCAAGAAACTCCTTGATCTTTACTGGATCCATCGGAACTCTGTCATCTAAGATGAAATGTCCCAGAAAGTTGACCTTTCATATCATAAAATCACAATTCAAGAGATTTTTGTAAATCTGGTGCTCTTAGAGTGTGTCTTGAACCATTATCAGGTGTATTGTGTGCTCCTCCTCGGGCGCTGAATACACTAAGATGTAATCAATGAAGACCACTATAAACCTATCTAAGTACGATTGGAAGATAATATTTATGAGTCCCATGAACACTTATGGGGTGTTATTTATTCTAAACAGAATAAATATGTACTCATTGTGGTTATAGCATCATCTAAAATACTTCTTCAAGATGTCCTCATCTCGTACTTGAAGCTAATGATAGCCTGATCTGAGGTCTATCATTGAGAATCACCTCGCTCCCTTTAGCTGATTGAAGAGGTCATCAATCCTTGTTAGAGGAAACTTGTTCTTCAAGGTCACCTGGTTCTGGTTCCAAAAGTTCATGTATAACCTCAAGATTTCGTCTTCATTCATGGAAAACAATACTGTGGCAACCCATGGAGAAACAATAGGCCTTATGAAACCATTCATACATAATTCCTTCATTTGTACCCTCAGATCTTGGATCTCTATAGGACCATGTGATATGAATATATAGATATCAGTTCCATCCCTAGGTAAAGATAAATGTTGATGTTTACCTCTTTACAAGGCGGTAGTTTTGGGAAATCCATTGGAAAGACGTCCTCTTACTCATCCACCACTATAGGAAACTATGGGATCATACCATCCACTGTACCAAGGTTCATGCTATCCAAATGAGGTGTGATCGACTACACCCTCATATGTGTAAGTCCATCATTCATTTCTTTGGTTTCATTTTCTTCTCTAATGTAAAACCATGTCCCATCTCTACTGACACACTACATTGTTGGCCAAAAATAGTTGATATGAGCATGGACTGCTAATATCCAGTCCATACCCAGAATGACATTATATGACCTCATTGCCACTACTAAGAGATCCCATCTGAATATCTCACCTCCAAGAGTCATCTCACACTACCAGCACCAGTGTGTGATCATTGAATCCCTTCCCATAAGATTCTATAATCGTAAGGATTGAGCCAATGACTCGATTAGAATCTCAGAACAAGGTCTGTGGATAGGAAAGAGTGTCGAAACCTGTGCGTATAAGAACTATGAATAAAGTGAAGAACACATAGATCATTCCTTATATCATCACTAGGACGTCGAGAACGCAGGCCTCGACTACCTTGAGTTAAGCCCACCCCTGACCACTTTCTCTTAAAGCCTGTGGAGGACCACCTAAGGGTGTTGGTGGTAGTACCTCGTACCTATTACCATATCCTGACACTTTTACCACTCTTATAACACATATTCTTCTTGGCGGACCACCTTGATATTATCACTTTCATAACCTTAGCGGTCCCTCAACCGTCTACTGGTCCTCTGGGCGAGGAGTTGGGTAATATTGAGCCATGTGCCCCTACACGCCGCATACGTAGAATACTCTAGTCCCATGATGACTCCCTCTACCCAGTGGGATTCGTACCACCGACCCTGAGTCCTAGGGTTTTCGTCTTAATGGTCCAGCCCATTTGGGCCTCTGCGTCATCTGTCGGCTACCCGCCAAGGATGACTCAGCCACCTGTCACCCTGTGGTAGCTCCCACCATTGGTGCATACATAGTGAGGAAGATCTCTACCAATAGAACTCACTTCAAAACCTCAGCCTATATAGGGATGCTGATAGAAATTATTGTTGCCTAGATCTCCCATCGGAGTCCCTGCTAAATGGTCTAGGCCTTGAAGAATGGGTCCCACACCATATCTGTAGAGTAATGGGAGAGGTCTGCGGACCTGGTCGAGTACTCAGCCACTATTAAGATACCTTTCTATTAATGAAGAAGCATTTGTATGCCCACTGTGTGAAAATTCATGGGGAATAAATACATCCTAAAAAGGTGCTCGAACTTATACCTGGTGAGGGTCGCCTCCTCGTGAGTTTGGATAGTTAAAATCTACCATATCCTTGCCAAGACCTGTAAGGCTTGATGTTAGAACCGCAATATGGTCAAGTGGAATCCTACATAAGAGGAAGACTCACATAACTACCTCTAGAAAATCCTCAATGAACTGAGGATATATCAATCCATTGAACTTGTATGTCCTCTGTCACTGTAAATCGTGTAAGGGATTGAGCCTACATACGTCTTCTACGAGTAGCGCTGGTAGAAACTACTGACAAACGGGTGATGGTATCGCTAGGACACCACATAAAGGTTACATATCGGGAAACTATCCCTTTACCAAAACTTCATTACTCTGTGGACCATCCTCATAGTCATAAACTAGAATCCTAGAAGGTTGTCTACATAGAGGCGTATTGAAAGAGATCAAGATGAACCATGGTCAATAGATTCTACCTGGTGAGCTAACTATGACTCAGAACAATCATGAGGAAAATACTCAAAGATGCATGAAACCAGTATTTTCATGTACTGAGTCGAAAAGTGGAATTAAGGGTCTTGGTGTATGGATATGTCGTCCAACACACCAATATTGGAATACGTGGCCTGAAAGACGAACTTGAAACACTTAACATGATTTCCCTTTATAAATTATAGACTCTTAGTTCTTCTGGTAGAACTGACCTACTCTGATACCACTTTTTCATGACCCGTCCCCTAGGGCCCATGCCAAGACTACCTCAAGGTCACTATTCATAGGCCATGGGATGGTGACTAGAACCAAAAATACATGTCCCAAACAGGGGAAGGAATTTTCCTTTAAACCTATATGCGCACACAAAACACAAACTACAGAAAAAAATACAAAGTAAACAAAAAATTTCACTAAGAAAACTACTGATAGTGCAGTAAAAATAAAAGTAAAATGGGGCCAAAATACAATCCAAAAAACACAAAAGAAAGTATAACTGTCATAGTTTGTCCGCTTGAGACCCTACCTGAAGGGTAGGTGGAGGTAGCTGCCTGTAGTCGTAGAAGTATGCCTATATGTCCTGTATCACTAAGAACCACCAAGTCCCGGACCACTATGGTCTTCTTCAAAGCATCGATCACCTACCCAAGACACGACACATGTCGACAAAGCCCGTGTAGGGGTGAGTAACACAATACCTTGTAGGGACCCTGGAACCACAAAAGAAAGACCATAATGTAGGACCACACAGTAATATTAGACAACAAAAACACACAGCAATGTTAGATCACACCAGGTATAACTCAAAGTATAGAAAGTATGATTATCAGTTGTAGATATGATTCTTCTTGTACTAATGAGGGATTCATCCTAAATGAGCTGTTGTGTTCTACTCACTCAGCTACTAGAACACTGAGGTATGCTCGTCTGCTGCACCACTGAGGTATGCTCATCTGCTGAACCAATATGGTACACCCATCTACTGATCCACTAAGGTAAACTCATCTACCCAACAATTGAGGTGTGATTTTCTACTGAAAAAATGAGGTATGCTCATCTATTGAACCACTCAGGTAGGCCTGTTTGCTAAACCAAGAAGGCACGCTTGTTTGCAGAACCACTATGGTATGCATGTTTGTTGAACCACTAAAGTAAACTCATCTCCTGATCCACTAAGGTATACTTGTATGCTGAACCACTGAGGTATTCTTGTCATTGACTTTGTGTCACAGCCTATCATAAGATTCCTTCTCTCCAGTGAGCTTGATTCCTAGAGAATCAATACCTCAAGACATCATTCATATCTCCAATATCACAGAATCTCAATTAGATTATTCCCAAATTATTGCTTTATTTCAAGCCTCCCAATGCCACAAATGGTACATCAATCAAACACCCGGTCTGAATGATATTGGAATTTTAGTAAATAGGGGTCAGCTGCATTCAGGCCCGGTCTAACTGACCCGACCAACCCGGCCTGGGTGTACCGTGCAAGTAAAAATGGTTAGGTCGACCAGACCCATCCTGGTTCGGTTATGGGTCCAGCCCGTCGGGTCACTTATTGACCCGATTTCTTATAGCTTGACCTGAACTAGTGGGCCAGTTCTGTCCGCATCCTAGGCCGCCCAACATCCTGGTCCACCCCGTTAGTCCGACCTGCAATGGTTACCCATCTTCTTCTTCGACCTGGGCCACCCAGCAGCCCGATTCGTTCCACTGGTCCAGCCCACATGGCGGTTCGGTTGTCCCTCTACTTGGACTCCATGCTCGCATTTGGTTTGAGCATCCATTTGGCTAGATAAGGCCAACCGCCTCCCCTCCATACATGGTTAAGCGAGGACCATTTTCCAGCTTCATGTTGTGGGCCACATTTGCAGGCCGCTCATCCGACATAGGGCCTGACCGACACTGTCTCACCACAACACTATAGCTAGAAGGGGCCACAGATTCCACGACCTCCTGCCTGTGGCTACCACCAGATGCTGACACCACCTTCGGCGCCGGTGCACCAACGATATGTTCCACGGATCACCGAGTCTGCTCTCGTGGTCTGATTCATGAACCATCTATTCCCTCGAACATCACGGGCCACCGCCATCCCTGCACAGACTCAAGGTTACCTTGTCATTGATCTAAAGGTTCGGTCATGAAGAACTCATGAATTCCCAATGATAGAGGAATCAAGTTCTTGTTTATGTCTACCTTATTCTTCAGTGTTAGAGTTTTGAATGGGGAGATTAAGATTCTATCATGGATTACCCTAATCCAAAACCCCAAGATAAAACAAACTCCTACATAAGCGATTGATCTAGAGGTAACCCATTCATTGGTTGACCAGCATTCATCACTCAAATTCAAGAAGAGGGAACAGAATAAATTCACTATGAGTTAAACCCCTACCTGGGAAAGGATTGTTGGTCGAGGAAGAACAGGATCACACAACTCATTTCTTCATTCTTGTTCCGTAGCCCACCCTCAATATTGATTCATCATAGGGTGGAAGAAATTGTGTTCATCATTTGTTATCTCCACCCACCAAAACCTAAAATAAATCCTTGGATTATGACAACAATCCTATATTGCTTGTTTGGATATTAATTGACAAAATGTGAATTAGCTTTTCTCTTATACTGCATTGAAACATCGTTACACTGACTCATGAATGAGGTTCATTAATGAAATTCATTGTTACCTCATCGCTGCACCATAGCGTTGATGTTCCACTTCTCAATGATGAAGAAAATAAATAAAATGACATTTTAAAGTTATTTTATTTCTCTTTAATAAAGGCCGAAAATTAACTTTCACCCTCGACCCATGCCAGTCAAGGTTAGGATCCACCTTTGGGAAGAACTTCTTTATGATCACAATAGTAATCTTGGATTTCCAATCTGAGTCAACATTTATGAGTTATAAGTATTTGAAAATAAAATAATTGTTACTTAATTTTTATATTTTCAGCCAAAAACTACTTTTCACTATTGACTCACACCAACCATTATTAGTCCCTTTATTAGAAAATACCGATGCTCTGAGTTCAACTTTGCCCTCATATTTTTTATATGGGCACTATGTTAAAAGTTAAAAAAAACGTGTCGCACGTTTATTTAATGAAACATAAAAAAAGTTAAGAAATACATTCAGGCCACTCCGAGCCTCGACATTATGTGCCATCTTAAAGCCTGGTCTCAGAAAAATATCATTTAATTTTTAAAAAATTTAAATGGAATTTCAAGGGTAATACACTATGTTTTACTAGGTCAAAAAGGGAAGGAATAATGAGAATCCTTATATTGATAATGTAAATAACACTAAAGGAAAATTGAAAATCCCCAAGACTTACACTACCGTTAAAATTTGTTAAAAATTCCCATAGTGGATAAGGAAGATCAATTGGAATGTAAGGTAACAAGATATTATCAAAATCACTTGTGGAAAGAAGGGACACTGGAAAAATAACTACACTACTATAATAAAGTATAAGTAAGATTCAGGTATATTCATTGCCATGTATAATTGTTTTTATATAAATTGAGTATTATATATTTCTCATGTCTCTCAGATTTATACCCAATTATTCGAACCAAGTATATTAATAGGATTTTCATTACTTGAGATGAGTCATGTTGATAACAGATCTAGAAACAATTTAGTATATATTCGATCTTATCATATCACATTTGTAAATATAATGATCTTGGTTGTAAAAAATAGTTATAATAATCCATAAATTACTAAAAGAATTATTTATATATCTAGTCTAGATGTATATGGTATTATTTAATATTTTGGGACTAAAATATTAGAATTTTTCAAAAATATTATTTATTATAGAATAAGTCAAATTAATAAAATTCTATAAGTGTTGGATTATACAAAAAATGTATTGTAATTTGATAATTAATAAAGATTTGAAGACATACATCACACCCAACAATGGCATCACTGGAATGGTTGTGTAAAAAAAGAGCACGCAATAATTATCCCAAAATAGATATTTATATTATTTTTTACTAAAAAATGGTATCTCTCTTACTAGCTTTCAAAAAAATACCTAAGTTATATTCTTTTGAATGATTTAAATATCTATAGATTTAACACACATATTTTTTAAAATGAAAACTATGTTTGATATGATAAACGACACTCAACAAAGAGTATAATGAACCATGAAATATTATTATTTAAATATAAACATTACAACCTAGCCATTAAATTCATGTGTATGAATAATATTAATTGATTTATTAATGAAATAAAGTGACCCTAATTTAAATAAATTTATTTATAAATTCTTAGTAAATAAACACCCATTTTTTATTAAATTAATTTTTTTTTCTTCACAAACACCTTTTCTTTAAAAATGATTTATATTTCATTTCATGAGAAAATTTTATAAATACTTTATAGAACATTTTGAAAATTTATTTAATAAAATAATATTTTTTAATAAGAATATAAAAATTAACATATGGTGAAATTCTAGGATTTTTTGGAAATGTTGGATTTTATAGTGAATAGCTTAAAATACCAATTTTCAAGTAATGCCACCTATCTTGAAAAAATAATTTAACTAAAAAGTTTTATTATATTATGGTTTTGGTTTTAAAGATAAATATTAACCATTTTACTTATAATAATATAATTAATTTCATTTTAATGAAAAAATTTCAGGATTTTTGTATGAGTTTAGCTTTATGCTTAAAAACATGAATTTTGCAAACTATTTTTATGCCCATAGAGTTTATCAATTTAAATTATTTAAAAAATCCTCTCATAAGGAACTTTTGTATTTCAATTTAATATATATATATATATATGAAATTAAAAACATATAATAATCATTTATAGCCATATAGTTACTACAAGTTTATTTGTTTCTCGGAAAATGAATTTTCTTAAAAAACAACTTGTTTTCATGTTTTGCGGGTTTAATTTTAAATTAAATTATTACAATTATGTGGATTGAATTTCAGAAACTAGATTCCAAATTATTAATCGTAATAGTTAATATTATATAATTAATTCAACTTATTTATTTTCCTAATAAATAGTAAAAATAGTAAAAATTAATTACAACATTTATGATTAAGAAAGGGTTTTGTGTCTTACTTTCACTTGTGTTAAAATTAATTTTACACGCATATATGATTATTATATTAATTTTTTTAATATTTATAATTATTGGGACTATATTATTTGATAAGGATAGATTTAGTTTTTTTTGTTAATGAATATATTACCCGGGTAAAAACTAGTTGCTATGGTGAAAACTATAATATTAAATGTTAGTAACCAAAAATGTAAAGTGAATAAAATGTTTAAAAAAATCATTTGTTATGGAGGTGAGTTATATCAACCTTATTTTTTATCTATTGTATATTTTTCCAATTTTAGAGGAACATTTCTTAAGAGTGACTTCCCATTGTTGAATAGATTTATGTATTTAAAAAAATTACACTCCTCACTTATAAAGTTGAACCTCATCTCATCACCTATCCACACTTCAAGAGGCATTTTTTCAAACGATATATACCAAAATGAATTTTATTATTCCCTTTATCATGTATTATAGGATTATTTATATTATAAAACTCTCGTAGGAAGGATTTATATGAGAACAAAAAATTGGTCGTCCAAAGAAGAGGTATCGTTGTTAGCTAAGGGTTTGGTCTTAATTATTCTTCCACCTCCTTCAAAATCATAATAAAATATGCTGATATAAAAGAATAAATATCTCCCATATAAAGATATGTTATTATGTTAATGTAATAACCTATATCCATATCTACTTCCATCAAATGGGAAACGATACCACCATTCGTGTGTATGGAGGACTACCACAACCCAATCTGATATAATTCATTTTCCATCATCACCTCACACAACTGTTAAGGATGATAGATTTAATATATATATTTATATATATGATATTCAGGATATATTTTCCATTATCTAAAAGTGATATATCAGATATGTTTTTTACATTTCCATTCATAAAATCTTATAATGTTATTCATGCGCACATGTGAATTACCGCCTATATGAAACAATGTGATATATTTATCATTGTCGCAACACATGAATGGTATATATAATTGTTATCAAATAAATAATCTAATATAATTTATATAATTACTATTTTAAACTGATAAATTAAAACATACCTTCTCTCCATCATGATCTAAGAAAAATGGGATTGTTACTCATCTGTACATACGACCCACCATTTCCATGATTGTAACAAAATTAATTTTTCATAAACATACTAAATAGTTAGTTTTAATAAATAATTGATGTTAAAAAATGATACTTATTATATGGTAATTATTTTTTATAATATTTAACATTTACATATTTTACCATCGTCAATCTCCCAAAAACATTATGGGCATATGAACCAAATATGGTCAAAATATAGGACGTAAAATTAATCAATTATGTAAATAAATGTAAATTGGTAATAAATAAAATAAAAGATATGATAATCATGAAAAATGTTATCAAATATGTAAATATTAAAAATATTTTAATTATTGTAGATGATAAAGTATGTATGAGAAGAGTCAAACTTGAGGTATACAAATTCAACTCAATTTCCCTACATTGAAGAATATTTTAATTTTATATTTATATTTTATTTTATATATTGTATATGATGTAGAATATTTATATTTATACTTTATAAAGAATCATTCATAATACATGGTATTTTAAGTTATAATCTATTTTACTTTGTCGAAGGGGATTTGATTTGAGTGTTACCAAAGCAGTAAAGTCTTTGTGTTACCATCTAATTTTTTTGAGATTGGTTATGTTTAGGATTATTTTGGGGGAAATCATATAAAATAATTTTTTAAACAAAAAATATTTTATTATCCTCTAGTCCGGAATTTATTTTAAATGTTTATTTTCAATTTCCTTCCTTATTTAAAAAAAATCATGAAGAATCTTTATATGTAATACTAATCTTGTATCTTATTATAGATCTGGAATCATTCTCATCCAGGTATAAATTTTCCTTAAAATATTTTAATTAATTTATTTCTTTTATAAAATTATTTATTAAATAAATTATTACCCGTGTTTTAATTTCATACAATATGGTTTAAAATTAATCTTTTAATTTTACAATCAAAGTACATTTTTTCATTTTTTTCCAAAATTCTGAAAGTAATGTTTTTTCTTAACATATTCTCAATGAATGAAATTTCCTACCATCATGAATTCTAAATTTATTGAATATTCCTTTAAAATTTACATGGGTTTTTATCAAATAAAAAGGTTTCCTTAACATTTTGGTAATTTTTATATTTTTAGAAAAACTATTTATATGTGAAAATGATATTTTCTTCATAAAATATTTCATTTGATATTATGGTATATACCCCAAAATTTTTATAATTTTTTTATAAGTGTCACAAATATATAACTATATCATTCTGTTAGCACCATAATATTTTTTTGAAATATATTTTTATATAATTTGATTTCAATGATAGCTTTTATTACACACCAAACCATGTTAAGCTTAATCTTTAAGTAACACCAACTTAGCTTGTGTTACACCCAAAAATGTGATTTAATGAAAAATAATTTTTTTATTTAAATAAGAAAGTAATAAAAAATCCATTAATATGGCTGGTATTAATATTATTAACAGAGTTATTAAAGTAGGACTTACACAATAAAAATTGTTTTGAAAAATGAAATCTTTTTCTAGAAATGTATTTAAATGTGCACGAGATTTTTTATAATAATAAAATAAACAAATAAATATTTTTGGATTATATTAATGGAATATATTTATATATAATATTAAATCATAAATTTAACATTCATCTTATGTGTTTTATATATAAGATATACAAAAAAATCTAATTTTATGCTTAAAAGTACTATTTTTCTAAAAAGGTAGTTTTGACACCTTTTAATGGTGCACTTGTTTTAAATAATGTTGTTGACACTTTAATCTATTATATTTGAAAAACAATAAAATTCCCCTTGGAAATAGGTATATCAAAATTTACTTTTGCTGAATTGTATTTTATTATTCTATTAAGTTTTATGTTTTGCTGAATAGTGAAAAATATTATATTATAATTGAAAACTGATTTTTCAAATATATAATTTATAGTGTTAAATTATATTTTTATTTGGATATAATGTATAATTAGATATATTATCATATATTTATTCCAATTTAGGTAATTATAAATAATTTCCCATTTAATTTTTATATAAAAACATTTTAATCTTTTGAATGTTTTCACTTTAAATACTCGTTTTCTCACCCCATCCATGAGATTAATTTTAAATTAATTTTAGGACATTATGTGTTTTCAATTTTAAAAAAATGAATTCAATATTTGAATTGAAATTTTAAATATTTATTGAATAGTTCCCTTTTACTTTCGGACAATATGAATAGAGATAGTGAAATTTTTTATTACCACGGTTAAGGGTAAATTGTGTAATTAAGGTTAAAAATAATATTAGTAATATGATAAAACAACCCTATAACTTTCCCAAATTTTAGTCGATGAACTTAATTCGACCCTTAACAACTATATATATAAACATTTAGTTAATTAATTGAATTGTTACATGAAAATGGCATACATTTTATTAAAATCCAAGTGAGTGAAAAAATTTCACTATCTTACGTTTAATAATTATAATATTTTTAATATGAAATCAAATATAAGATATTCATAATTAATTATAAATAGTTTATCTACATCATATATATATATTTTTAATTTTTTTTGAATAAATAATTACTATAAATAATTACACAATGATGATATAATAATTATTCAATTAATAAAAAAGTCAATTATGTAATATTAAAAATATTTAAATAAATGTAATTTGAATTATTAGGATTAGAAACTAATTTTATAGGTGAATATGAATATTAAGGATGTATTAAACTAATATTTTCTATGTTATCATTCTGTATTGAGTTTCTTAAAGTCAATGTAATGAATACAGTCAAAATTGACTCTAATGAAATTTTATGAGAATAATATATTTTTAAATTAGTTAAAAATCATAAACATAATAAATAATGGAAAATTGGTTACATTATGTTCTAAAATATCATAAATTTACCATTTATCATTCAATTGTCACTTTATATATAAAAAGAATCACTTTTTAAATTGGAAACGTTGTTACTGTAGTTAAAATTAAAATAAGTTAACTAAAGGTTAAAAAAAAGATATGGTTTAACATTAAACAACATTTATAAAATATATTTTTAACCTTATATTTACTATATATAACATTATATTCAAATTAATTCGCATTTAGTGGTATTTTTATTGAAATTTATTTTATTATAAATTATTATTTTGAGAAATAGAAAAATTATCCTTCAACTTCAATATAAAAAGAAAACTCCTCCCTCATATCATTTGACCATTTTTATTAATATATATTGAAAAAATATATAAAATTATACTCTAAAATTACCTAGACATATTATAGAGGTGATGGTCTTCCCAAAGGACAAATTCTAGAGTCGTTTAGAGGAGATCTAAAGGATCCATTTTGAAGAAGAGGTAATCTCTCTAAACAATCACTCTCTTTTTATACTATTATATACCAACACAAAATATATGATATATATCACATATTAAAAAATTAATCATAATAAATAAACTTAAATTATATTATGAATATGACCACACCATTATACATCCCATTTCTCATCAGGCGGGAAGTGAATGTATCGCTCGTGCGTATGTACAACTTCCCCTCTCCATATAGCGATACAATTAATTTTCCATAAACATATTTTATGAATGGGGGTTATGATGGGCCTAATATTTATAAATTATATCTATGAAATATTATAATAATTTTGTGATAATATCATATCATTCTTTTTACTACATAATCTTTTGAGAAATGATAACGTTTCTTGTGTGTACGCTTAGCTTACTATCTCTACAATGCGATGTGATTCATTTTTTATATATATTTCAAATGGGTGGTAATAAGGATAAATTTTATTAATATATATAATATATATAACATAATAATTATTTTTAATGGTAAAAATATTATTAATTTCTTTATTTTAATCCTACAAGAATATGAAAACATTGTTCATGCGTTTGAATGGTCTAACATCTCCATGAATGGTGTATTTTATTATCTACATACAACTTTTAAAAATAAAAATAAATACATATATAAATAATATAAATTATATTTTAATAATTTTTATCATTATATAGATTATTAAATTATGATATAATAATAAGGACCAATAATAACAAGTCCAAACATGTATGATAAAAAAAGAAGTTATTACATGAAACATAAATTAAATTTGGCATTGTTAATAAGAGTAAAATAGAAAGTTATAAGTAAGTAATGTATGGTATTATATATTTTAATATGTATATGTTGTAGGAAAATAATAAACTTATATTTATTATACATGAGGTTTTTAACTTGTGTGAAGGAAGTCAATAATTAAGGTAAGGGAGTTTTTTCTCACTTCTATTTCTGTTAGACAAATACCTTATATAATAATTATTTCTTCTATATAGTGTAGATACTTCCTATAAATTTGTTTTAGGATAATTATTCTCAATATTATTTTATTTTCATATCAATATAATTTTATCTCTTTCATGGGGACTATGATTATACTGATTAGAAATTGATAATTGTTTATTTCCCAATCTCAAAAATATTTAGGATTGTTTTATTTTAAGTATCTACTGGGGAATATTTATCTTCAAAGTCCATGTTTTCAAAAAATAATTCAAAATGGTTTTTAATATTACGATATTTTATTATAAATTAAATTTTACTCATATTTGACTTTTTTCTAAATAATTTGAAATAAATATTTTTGTTATTTTCTTAACGAGGTACTTTGTAAATTTTTCAGTAAAAGTGAAAAACAATTTTTTAACTTATAAAACATGAATGGATTTTTCTTCTTTCATGTTGAATTAATGAAATAAACCTTACTTATTAATATTTTAAGTATATTTTTAGATGAAATATTTTCTTTAAAAATTTAATGTCATTTTAATAAAAGAAAACACTTCCAATCCAGAAAAGATATTTTACTTAAGAATTATTTTCAAGTGTACTCTCAAAATTATTATCCATCTAAAAATATATTATTTAATGTTACATATGATTTAATGGGGATATATTTAAAGTATAATATCTATAGTGTTCCTATGTTTCGTTTATTTTTTTTGATGAAATGATATTTATGAAACTGATTTCTTTTCCATGGGCTATGTTATGATTGAATGATGATTATGAAACCCATTTCATTTATTGGGTTGTCATAAGATGAATGAATCATGTTCCTAGGACCACATATGTATAGATTATATTAAATTATGAGTGGTACATATATTACCCTCTAATTAATTAGGAAATTAATTATATATCCTGAGATAATGAAGGGAAATAAGTTGATAGGCTTGATCTAGTACAGGAAGATGGGGAAACCCGATCTACTATGGTAACATGGGGAAAACTGATCCACTGTAGGAAGATGTAGAAACCAAATCACTTAAAAGGAATGTTCTATGATTGGGGATAGTGGTGTGTCCCTCCCAGTAGGTTTAGTCCCCATGATGTACCCAAATATGTTTTGGAAATGCACTTTAACTTAGAGTGAAAGATATTACATGATTATATGTCTAACATAATTTCATGAATTATTCATATGTTATGATTCTATGATTTATTCTCTGAATTACATTAAGATTAATGTCTTATGAATATTTATGATTCATTATATGAATCAATATTATGATCATTTATATGAAATGTATAATTTTAAAATGTTATGCTCAGATTATTATACTCTTATGTCTATGTTATGATTCATATCTTCATTGTTTACCCTTACTGAGAATCTATGCTCAAAATTTCATATGATTAATTTCCCCAAGATATAATTATTGGTTTAAATTAGGAGTACCAAAGGGTAATATCTTTAGAAGATAGGTTTAATATCTTTCAAACAATTAGAAGAACGTGTTCCATGTTTCCAAAGGCACTAAAATATTACAGCCCTAAAACATGGGTTTGTGAAAGGTAATAAATATTCATATACCAATATGTAATATCCTTATATGAAAATCTTTGTTTTTTATATTTGGAATCATAGAATTCGTGTATTAATCATTTTTAAACTATAATGATATAAATTTAGTGTGATACGGATAAATGCTTCTAAGGATATGTCTAGGTATGTATCTAAGGATATGTCTATGGTGTTATAGGTTAAAGTATGTGTAATAAATTAAACATCCTATAAGTGATTTTTCATATTTATTTGGTTTTATGCTATTATTAGTAATATTCATAGTAATATTTTGGTTTTATTCAATGGATGTAACATGAAAGAAATATGTTAGTGCCGAGTGTGAGGGGTAATGCAATGATTTTCCACTTGAGAAAGCGAATATTATGAGTATAGGAATGAAAAATTCTGTTTCTATGGTCACAAAAAATTCTCAGGATAAGAATAATGCTAGAATTATAAATCATTATATGAGGGAACTACAGTGTGTTGATCCCTTCATGAGGCAGTTTCCATCTTTTCTCTGTGGGTCTTATGATCCACAAGTGGATGAGAAATTGATACTTAACACTAAAATTATATTTTTTATTCTCCAATGTTCATTACAAGATAAATTCAATTTTCCTATCTATCATTTGGAAATTAAAACATATCAATGGTGTAATATTTTAATAATATGAGGAAATGAGATGAAATTGAATCCATGGAATAGAACGAATTCAAGAAATTCTTTTTCAATAAGTAATTTTCTATTATTCATTGTACGAGGATGGAAAATGAGTTTCTTGAGAGTAAACAAAAAGATGATGAATCTATTAGCACCCATGAGGAAAAAATTTCAAGGCTTTAATGTTATGATTATGGTATTATAATCCAATGTAAAAGTAAGGTTAACCAATACATCAGTCGATTAAAACCAAGTTTGCAAATAGAATCAGTCATAAGTGTATTTATTAGCTATGAATAAATTATTTGATATACCATCTAGGTGGGAATGAATGTAATATTTTCACATCAATATAATGTATTTGATAAAAAAAAATATGGAGTTTAATGGAAAATATAAAAACCACGGAGAGAAGAAGATGAGTTTTTCTATATGTTTAAAGTGGGGGAAGAAACATGGTGGGATTTTCTAAAGGGTACAGGTAAATGTTCCATTTATGGAAAGGATGGTCATATATAAAATTAATGACTATTTAATGGGAAAATTTTAGATAATTATGAAAATAAAGAGAAGGATTAAAAGAATTCACCCCTACACTTTAGTGCTTTATGTGTATTGAAAATAAGAATTATGATAACTAGTTCCAAAATATAAGGGTTGATGATGATGATGATTTATGTTAGTAACCTATTAAGTTATATAAAAATTTAAATCTCATGTGATCACTATTTTTAATATGGACTACAATAATGAAGTGGTGAAATGATTATGTGTCTATGCAAAATAATTCAAGAATGATGTTCTATAATTACTTTTATAGTATTATGGAGTAATTAAACATCTATGAATTCATCTAATGTATTTTTTCCTTAAATATTTGAAAGCATATGTTGATTAATACAACTAACCATGAAATGTTATTGAGGTAGTGAGGTGATATTTTTGGAGAACACAAGATTAAAGATAACCCTTAATATTTATAATATATTGGGATCAAGAAATAAAGAGATGTTGGATTATGATAAAATAAGTAGGGTATTATTCATAACCTTGGTACTAATTTTATATCATTAATTGAATTTATAGAATATTTAGATTTATGAATTAAGGAAAGAGTTAAATTGTGAATGAATGCATTTTTCATTAAGGCTTTATGGTAATTTGTGTTATTACCATGTTTTAAGAAAAAATATGAAAATAGTCTTCACTTGTTTGATGTGTGAAAATTAATTTCTAAGTCAAGTTTTTTGGGGGACTAATGATAAGATGATTTTTTAATGTTAGTTACCTTATATTTGTTTTTTTTCTTTTGAATGGTTCATAAAATAAAATCATTTATGGAATTGTCTTTTTTGAACTTTGGATGAGGTTTTAAAGATTAAGGTTCTACTTAACCATATAAATATTTACGCGTATTGGATAACCAGTGCTAACTATTTTGTTAGGATAACTAGAGATATAAGTAAAAACCCGTCACCCAATTATTGATATTATGATCCACTATTTCTGCTCGAATTACAATTTCGAACTCATTTCCTAGAAGAAGAGATGAATTTGAAATTGATCAAGGCACAAAAAAAGTATGATATTGATTTATGAAATGTAATGAAATCAATTAGGTATTTATTCAAATGAAAATTATTTAAATGGACCCTTATATCGTCATAAATTTTTGGATTTGTGATTGTTAAATTCCACTGGCCATGTTCCCTATCACTCTACATCAGAACTTGATAGTTATATTTCTCTTCTATGTATATGTTTTCACTTTCCATCTATTTTATCCAATGTATAAACCTATTTATGTGTTTCTTTGAGTAAACATTATGTTTATATCTTTCCCCTTTTAAATGGAGTTTTACTAATCATTTTTACGATGTGGGTTTCTTTGAAAGGTAATTTTAATTATTAAACATTTTATAACCTAAATGAATTTGAGGGGGGAAATTAATTTTTAGGGGGTATAATGTTACAAACGAAGATTTTTATGAAATGTATTTTAAAAAAATTCTATTTTTTTGATAGCTTTCAATTCCTGATAGACCTTGTTAATCTTGTAATACTCACACCATTAGATTAACTTGCATTACTCACATCACCGAGATTTTTAGAAACATAATTTTGTTATTTAAATAACAAGATTCATAACCTAGAAATTAAAATGGAGGGTATTAATATGATAATCTAAATTATTAATGTATGATTTATACATGTTACCTCCTTTTGAAATAAAAGTAAATGTATTTCTAGAAAACTATTTAAATGCTTATAAGTGTGTTTTATAAAAAATAAAATAAATAAATCACTCTTGCTGGATTATAAAAATGATATATATATATAAAACAATTATTCAATATAACACTAAACATTAATATTATGTGTTTTATACACATGAAATAAGAACAAATCAAATTTTACGCATAAAATATGTATTTCACTAAAAAGAAAATTTTACTACATTTGATGGTTTTATTTTTATAAATATAGTTTTTTAAGATTTTATAATTTATATTTGATAAAAAACTTTTTTTTGAAAGTGGAATATCAAAATTTACTTTGGTTGATTTTTTTTTGTATTTTTCAGTTATGTTTTATGTTGTGATGAATAATGAAAAACATTGCATTTTAAATGAAATAACTTTTTCATATAAATAATTTATAGTGTAAAATTATATTGTAAATTGTAATTAAATTAAAGTATATGTATTTTTATTATTTATTATAATTTAGGTTATTGGAATCAATTTCACGATGAATTTGGATATAAAAACATTTCAATATTTTGAAGGTTCTCAATTAAAACCCCATTTTCACCCCATCTATGTGATTAATATTAAATTAACTCTTGCCACTAATTTCTTTCTAATTGTAAAAAAATGGATTCTGTATTTTTAATCAACAATTAAAAATTTTATGAATAATCCCCTTTTCATTTTAGACAATATGAATAATAACTTTATTAATTTTTATTACCACGATTAAGGGTAAATTGGGTAATTAAGGATGAAAATAAAATTATAAAATTTTGAAAACAATACTAAAACATGAAAAAATGTTATTCAATGAATTTAATTTGACCCTTAACACTTAAAAAGATCAAAATATAGTTATGTAATGGTCACTTTTCTCTGATAATTACTTAGATATTTTTAAAATCAAAGGGAGAGAAAATTTTTCAAAATATTAGTTTTAATAATTATAATAGTTTTAATATAGAGTCAAATAGAATATATTATAGAATATGTATATTATTATAGAATATAAAATATTTATATACATCATGTGAATTTATTTTTAAATTTTAGTGAATAAATAATTAGCATAAATAATTACCAAATAATGTAGTAATTATTCAAATAATGAAAAAATCAATTAAGTGATAATAAAAATAATAAAATAAATATAATTTGAATTATTTAAGTGTCACAACCCATCTTAGTGGGGCCCACAGCGTGACTCCCTGAGCATGACCCTAATAGGCCAGTGGATGGTGACTAGCACCGAGTAGGAATATCACTAACATGGGAGGCATTTCCTAAGTACCTGTACACACACACACATCTCCAGACCACAAATGCTAAAATGTAAAAACAACCACTAAGGAACAAAATTCAAGAATACAAATAAGCCCAACCAACAGAGTATGACGAAAATTAAAGTGGTGAATGTAATCTGGGCTAGAATAAAATCCCACCAAAACAAGAGTCTGAAAAGTGCAAACTCCAACCTGTAAACACAAAATGGTACTAGGACTGTTGCTCGAAGCCATAGAAACACCTCGGCCTATATGGAACTCTAGAAATCTCAGTCCTATCCTGGTAAGCCCTGGACCCTAACAAAAGGCTTCTCGTCTGCACAAAACACGACACGTGCAGGCAAAGTTTGTGTAGGGGTGAGTATAACAATACTCAGTAGGGGACTCGAAAAAACCACAAAGTAATACATGAATTTAAGGTACAATCATCTCTACATAGTATATGTCTATAGAACATATAGTGGAGAAAGAAAAATCCAATGTACTCAAAACCCATACTTGTAGTCTTGAGACAAGTCACACAACCACATACCCCCGCCTAGGGATTCAGTTGGAAGATTCCACGAAGGAGTCGTTTCGGGAGAAGACACTCCATGAGTCTGGTAGCTCTGATGACGTCCATCTGAGAAGCACTGTTCATTGGAAAATGTCACGAGACGTAGTTACACTCATTATGGGAGACACACTTCTGAGTGGTAAGATCGTGATATATACATACACTTATTACAGGAGACACACTCATGAGTAGGAAATATCTTGATACACATATTAGGATCACTTCCAGGTCTATGGTGGATACCATGACTCATCCAGATTCATGATCTAGGTAGAGTATCAATGCCCAGTAGAGTTGGTCATGTTGATTCCTGACTCTACCTAGGGTCAAGAATGGATATATGATCTTGATCCGGGCCTCTCGGAGGGATGCCTTACACTATCACAGAAAGTCATTCTAAATGGTTCATACTTCTGTAAAAGGAAATGATGTCAGACCTTCAGGGGAATGAGAATAAGGGGCACTAAACCAAATGAAACATGTCCAAGACATGGTGGGCAAGAGTACCAAGTCATTTTCCAAAAAGTTCACGGTATGTAGAAAAGTCACATGCCGTGTCTTCTGACCTCGAGTGCTGCCCGTGTACTACAGACCATGTTGTAAGGCTAGTCATGTAGAAAATTCCAGTACATGGCATGTGGTATGGATTATAATTCGTGACCATGTATCTGGGTCAGTTCTGTGTACACTGGCGTTGTGCCGATACACAACCTCAACCTGTGTATTCCAACCCATGTAATCGGTACTCGGGGTGACCCACACTACTGGCCTCACTTGGCTACACCCCATGTCCATGTATCCCCTGGATACACACCGAGCATCGGGGAATGTCCAACACGCCATGTGACCAGGTTCACACACCGTGTGATTCCTCTATAACCCCTAAAACCCTAGATACTGCTGCCTGTACTACTTGGCGTGTTCTTCGGAAGTACACACCGTGTATCCTAGAATTTTCCAGAAACGACGTTCTTCGCTGACGCGCCACCCATGTTACCCTGTTTGATTATCTGGACATCTGATCGCCATGAAACATTAGAATATAGGTTTCTCCAACATCCCGAAGTCATTTCTGTTGTTTTTGGAGCATCATTCGACCCCAAAAATGAATTTTAATCCACACACATGAAAAATGGTCGATGAACGGTAATTCCCGAACCATGCCGATTCGTCTATAGCAATCGCTGTCGCACATCCTCTAGTTCGTTGCAATGTCGGATCTCAAATTTGGGATCGTTGCATCAAAAAATGGATGTGCAGCCTTTCAGTGTTCATCACCCCACGAAAAATGTGAAGAATGTGAAGAACGAGTGAGATAAGAAAGGGGGAGGAGATCCAGAGAAGAAATTAAGGAATGATCCTCCACCATCATTCATCTCGGGATTTATCCACTTCCATTAGTAGGATCAAATAGTGTACGATCAAAAAAATAAAAAATAACAATGGATCCATCCCCACAAAAATCCCAATAGAAACCCTCCCGCAAGAATGCACGAATCCACAGATCAACTTGTTCGTGGTTGATCCGTGTTCATCGGGTGAATAAAAAACGGGGAAAAAGAAATTACATATCAATCCCCTACCTCAAAAGGGATCAATTGATGATGAATATTTCATGCTTCCATCATTGTCGAGGTCCTTCAACTCATTGGTGCAACGATTCTCAGTTTTGATTCATCATCGTTCGTCACCGAGATTTTTCTCCAAGGCTCCACAGATTCTGCAGAATTTTATCTCAATTTTCCATCAATGACTATCATTCGATTAACCCATTAAAAAGGGGAAGCATGTTTTGGAATTCCATCAAAATACAACATTAATGAGTCAAGTTTTCATTTCTGTGTAATTATGACATGGCATTAATTATGAAAAATCTACCTCATCGTTGCGCTGTAGTGAATGATTCCAAATAAAAATAAAATAAAATTTTCCATTTATTTAATATTATTTTCCTAAAAACTTCCAGAAATTAAATTTATCCATCAACTCGCACTGGTCAAGGTTATACCCGTTATTATGTAAAGTCATCACCCCAGACACAACGGTGCCCTCAGATTTTTAATATGGGTATCTGTTTGGAATCTACCACAACCGTGCAAATGTGGTGACTCACCTAACTTAAAAAGTTCAAACCACCAGTCTGGGATCAATGGGCCTCAGAATGATGTGTTGTATCTATGTTTGTTCTCGTAATAATTCCATATACTATTTAATAATAAAACACTGAAAATATAAGACATTACATTCTCCCCACCATGGGGATTTTCATCCTTGAAAAGCCAAATCAAGACTACTCAAAATGATGTGGGTAATAGGCACAAGTTTGAGCCTCCTGCTCCCACGTGCTCTGCTGAGGATTCCCATGCTGCCACCAAATGTGCACCAAGGGAATTGATTTCCCAAGATGGATCCTCATCTGCTAATCCTCAATCTCCACCGGGTACTCAGCAAAGGTTACTCCATCCTCATTGTCGATATCACCATAGTTTATGATGTGTGATGGGTCATGCACGCACCTCCTCAGCTGCGACACATGGAAGAAATCATGTACCATATGCAACTATGGTGGTAGATCCAGGTGGTACGCCACCTCTCCAACTCTACACAGTATTTGTAATGGTCCAATGAACCTAGGAGATATCTTGCCACCTCGGCTAAATTTCCACAACCCTCGTCGAGGTGAGACCCGAAGAAAGATGTGGTATCCCTCCTCAAACTCCAGGGGTCTCCATCACTTGTCAGTGTAAGACTTCTGTTGGCTTTGTGCAGTCTTCATCCCATCCTAGATGATCTCCATCTTCTTTGTGGTAGCTCACACCAACTCTGGACCCATGAGTGCTGACTCTCTTAGGTTGATCAAGCAAAGTAGTGACTGGCAGGGTATCCCATATAAAGCCTCAATAGGTGCCATACCCATGATGGAGTGGTATCTTTTATTGTATGAAAACTCCATTAGTGGTAGGTGGTACTCCAAAGTGCGACCAAAGTCCAAGATACAGGCCAACTATATATCATCCATAACCTAAATGGTTATCTCTATCTGACCATCGGTCTGGGGATGGAACTTAGTGGTCAACCGTAGCTAAGTCCCAAAGGCCTCATGAAATCCCTTCCACAACCAGGAAGTAAACTGGGCATCTCAGTCCATGACTATCGTCGAAGGGACTCGATGAAGCAGAACTATCTCTTGCACATAGAGGTGTCACATACTCTCTACGGAACTCTGGTCCCTGATAGCTAAAAATTGGGCTGACTTGGTGAGTCGGTCAATGATCACCCAAACCGAATCATGTCCCTTGGACTTTCGTGGTAAGCCTGTCACGAAGTCCATCGATATTTCATCCCACATCCACTCTAGAACTTCTATTGGGTGAGCTAATCCTGCTGGAACCTGGTGCTCAGCCTTCCCTTGTTGGCATGTGAGGCATTGTGAAAGGAACTCTGCTACTACCTTCTACATGCCTAACTACCAGAACTATCATCAGAGATCCTGGTACATCATTGCCACTCTAGGATGTACCACAACGGGGGATGTATGAAACTCCCTCAGGACCTCTTCCTGCAATGCTATTTGTACAACAATGCGTCCTCTGAAAACAAGTATGTGCTCCCGACCCTGTGAATATCCATTAGGAGCATGTCCTGTAGATAACTGAGCACGTAAAGCCTCACAGTCGACATCCCAAATATGTGCTTCCCTAATGCATTGTAAGAGTGTAGGGGTGATATCCATCGACCGTAGTTAAGCTTCATCCTCTCCATCCAGGAAGGATAACTGAAACGTGGCTAACTACTCTGTTGCCTCACTCAATAGCTGCGAGCTCGACATTCTGCTAAGAGAATATTCCACCTTGTTCCCCTTCCCATGAGTATAGATGATCTAAAAATCATAATACTAGAGAAAATATAGCCAACACATCTACCACAAATTCACATCCTTCTGTAAGAAGATGTACTTGAGGCTCTTGTGGTCAGAGTAGATGATGAACCGCTTACCCATAAGTTAGTGTCACAACCTATTCAATGTGAAGACTACCACATCCAACTCGAGATCATGGGTCACATAGTTCTACTCATGTGGCCTAAGATTCCATGAACCATAAGCAATCACTGCCTTCCTCTACATCAGGACACAGCCAATCCCAGTCCCTGATGCGTCAAAGATAACTATGTACTTGACACCCTCCTCTAGCAATATCAAGATTGGGTCACTCATCAAACTCTATCTCAAATACTCAAAAGCATGTTGGAACTTCTCTGTCCATATAAAGGGTTTACCCTTCCTGGTCAAGGCTATCATCAGTGCTGATATTTGAGAGAAATCAAGAATTAATCTTAGGTAATATCACGCCAACCCAAGGAATCTCCGCACCTCTGTTATGCTCCAAGGTGGATCCCATGAAAACAGTGCCTCCACCTTGGCTGGGTCCACAACCACTCCATATGATGATATTACATACCCCAAAAAGAGGACATCCTGAATCTAGAACTGGCACTTCAAGAGCTTCCCATAAAGATGGTGCTCATGGAGTACATCTAGAACTATCCGTAGGTGTCTCTTGTGCTCCTCCTCTAACGCCGAGTACACAAGGATGACGTTGATGAAGACCACTAAGAACCGGTACAAGTACAGCTAGAAGACCTAGTTTATCAGTCCCATGAACACTGTGGGGGAATGTTTCATGCCGAAAGGCTTCACCAAGTACTCATATTAACTGTAGAGGCATATGAAAGTTGTCTTCGGTATATCCTCATTATGTACTCATAACTGGAGATAACCTGTTCAAAGTTCAAGCTTCGAGAACCACTATGCCCCTCTAAGATGATCAAAGAGGTCATCAATTCTCGATAGTGGATACTTGTTCTTAATCATCACCTATTTCAGGCACCGGTAATCCACGCACAACCTCAAACATCTATATTCCATCTTGGAAAACAAGTTTGGGGCCACCTAGGGAGAAATTCTGGGTCTCAAGAAACCCTTGCTCTGCAAATACTCCAACTACACCCTCAGCTCACGAAGCTCTGTGGGAGCCGTCCAACATGATGATGAAGAAATCGGTGTCATCCCGGGGTGTAAGTTGATATTGAAGTCAATTTCCCGGGTGGGAGGACGTCCTGTAACATCATTGGGAAAGTCATCCTCGTACTCCACCACTACTGCTGGGAACTAGGAGCTCATCACATCTACTACTCCGAGGGAAAGGCTAGCCAACTCGTGAGTGGCCGGCTACACCCTTCTATGCATGAGCCCATTTTGTGCTGACTGGGTCTCCTTTTCTTCAATAAAGGAAAAACTTTTCCCATCACTGTAGGCACACCACACTCTTCTCCTAAAACAGTCAATCTGGGCATGGACTAATGAAAACCAATCCATACCAAGAATGATGTTGTAAGGCCTCGATTCTAACACCAAAAGGTTCCAACCGAAACTCTTGCCTCTAGGGGTAATACCGCACTACCTAAAAGGTGTGTGATCGTCGATTCTTCTCCTATAGGTGTCTCCAAGCGTAAGGATATAGTCAACAGTTCTACCAAAATCTCAAGGTTTCACAGAAGACACATGGATATGAAGGAATGACTGAAACTTGCGTCTAAAAGTACGATATCTAAGGGAGAGAAGACACAGATCATCTCTCATATCATCCATGGAGCCCCTGGCTCTTACGCCTCGACCGCATGCAGTTGTCCCCACCCCTCTCCCCTAGCTCTCTGAGCCTGGTGTGGACCTCCTGGGGGTGGTGGTGAAAGTAAGTCGAAGCGTCTTCCACCACCTGGAGCTCTCCCTCCTCCTCTACCACATCTGCCACCTGGCGAGTCTATATGCTCAACTCTCTGTCTTTCCCTCAGCGGTCTATCCACCGCTTCCCTATCAGCAGCTCGACGGGTCGAACAATCTCTAGAGAGATATACCCTATCATTGCACACATAGCACCGCTTCTCCCCAGGATGACTGGATCCAGCCTGAGTGCCATGGACTATAGATCCCCTGTCTTAGGTCTTCCTATGACGTCTCTCACGTCTTGATCCCTAGGTCTGACATCATCTCTCTACTGCCGAGGTCTTCTGACCTTTTTGTCTGCTGCTCACTGTCGTCGGTTGTCTATGCTCTGCCAAGAGGCTCTCGATCATCAAGGCCCACTTGAGAAATCTAGCATAAGTCAAAATTCATAGATGAACGACACTAGCTCGGATGTGTCGTTGTAGACCTTTCTCGAAGGTCCGAGCTCTAATGTACTTATCTCTGACCATATTCATCGAGTACCTAGCGTGGTTTGTGAACCTCAATGATTAGTCAGCTACCGTCATACTGCCCTGATAGAGCTGAAGAAGCTCCTGGATGAATACCGCTCTCAGCGTAACCAGAGAGAAATCCTTCCTAAAGAGTTTCTCAAACCCCATCCAGGAATGAGTCTCCTCATCCTTAGTCTGTGTGGTCAGACTGAACCATCATCCCGCTGAACCCTGAAGAAGGCTCACTCTTAGGATCACCATCTGCTCTGCCAGTGTCCTCACTAGGAAGAAAACTCTAGTCACCGCCTCAAGACAGTCCTCAACCGCCTGAGGGTCGGGCTCGCCTCAGAACCTGATGGATCTCAGTCACTGGAAATAATGGAGCACGCTAAGCCTATGATCCTAGTCAGTTGGTACTGTAGTAACAATGGGCCGCTCCACTGGTGGTGGCATAGCCGATGCACCACCCGGTGGCAACGCCTGGGGAAATGGTCCCAGTATCTAAGCCTCATCAATGAGGAGGTCATCCTCGTGATCATGCTACAGAATCCTAGCAGGCATGCATCGCAGAGGCATCCTGTAAATAAACAAGATGTATCGTGAGTATATCTATATAGATGACTCAAAGGACATAGAAAACACAACCCATTCCTATATGATGCATGTACTTTTTTTATTTCCCTACAACCAGTTTTTTGTCTACTAAGTAGAAATGCAGGTTATCAAAGTCCTGGTGTATCGATACGTCAGCCGCCCGCACCAACACTAGAGTCTCTGGCCAGAATGATGAGCTTGAAACACTTAACATCATTGCCCCAAACCCAAACTCATAGACTCTTGGTCCTGCAGTAGAACTGACCACCTCTGATACCACTCAGTCATGACCCGTCCTAGTGGGGCCCACACCGTGACTCCCCAAGCCTGCCCCTAATAGGCCAGGGGCTGGTGACTAGCACCGAGTAGGGATATCACTAAAATGGGAGGCATTACCTATGAACCTGTACACATGCACAGATCTCCAAGGCCACAAATTCTAAAATGTAAAAACAACCACTAAGGAACAAAATGCATGCATACAACTAAACCCAACCAACAGAGTACGAATGAAAGTAAAGTGTTGAATGTAAAATGGGCTAGAATACAAGCCCACCAAAACAAGAGACTGAAAATTGAAAAGTCCAAATTGTAAACACAAATAGGTACTGGGACTGGTGCTCATAGCCATAGGAACACCTCAGCCTATAGGGAACTTAGAAAGCTTGGTCTTGTCTCGGTCTGCCCTAGACCTTGTCAAAAGGCTGCTCATCTGCACAAGACACAACACGTGCAGGCAGAGCCCGTGTAGGGGTGAGTATAATAATACATAGTAGAGGACCCATAAAAACCACAATGTAATACACGCAGTGAAGTTATATTTAGATCTACACATTATTTGGGTACGGAACATATAGGGGAGAAACAAAAACCAGATATACTCAAAACCCAGACCCGTAGTCTAGAGACAGGTCACACAACTGCATACCCCCACCAAGGGATTCAGTTCGAAGATTCCACGAAGGATTCATTCTGGGAGAACACACTCCATGAGTTTTGTAGCTCTAATATGGTCTATCTGAGAAGTACTATTTGTTGGGAAACGCCTCAAGAGGTAGTTTCACACATTACGGGAGACACACTCTTGAGTGGGATGGTCCTGATATATAGATACACTCAATATGGGAGATACACTCCTAAGTGGTAAAGATCACGATACACAGATGAGGATCACTGCCAGGGCCATGGTGGATATCACGAATCATCCGAATTCACCAGCTTGTTAGAGGATCAACGCCCGGTAGAGTTGGTCACATCGATTCCCGACTCTACCTAGGGTCAAGAATGGATAGAGGATCTCGCTCCGGGCCTCTTAGAGGGGTTACTAACTCTATCAAATAAAGTCCAGCTGAAGATATCATACTCATGTAAATGGAAATGATGCATGACCTTCATTGGAACGAGAAGAAGCGGAACTAACCCAAACGAAAAATGTCTAAGAAATGGTGGACAAGAGTACCAATCCATTTTCCAAAAGAAATAGGGTGTGTATAAAAGTCACAGGCTATGTCTTCTGACCCCAAGTACTACCCGTGTACAACAGCCCATGTCGTAATGTCGGTTGTGTAGAAAAATTTAGTACAAGGTCTGTGGTACGGATTACATGTTGTGTCCGAGTATCAGGGGTCGGTTCCGTGTATGCTAGCTATGTGCCAGTATATAGCCTCAACCTGTGTATTCCAACCCGCGTAATTGGTACATGGGGTGACCCGTGCTACTGACCTCACCTAGCTATGTGGTGTAGTACACAGCCAGGTACTACACCCCGTGTCCAGGTGTCCCCTATATACATGCTGAGCTTTGGGGAAAGTCCAACATGCCATGTGACTAGGGTCACACACCATGTGATTCCTCTCTAACACCCGAAACCCTTGCCAACATTGCCAGTACTACATGGTGTGTTCTTCATAAGTACACGCCATGTATCCCAGAATTTTCCAAAAATGACGCTCTTCACCGGTGCGCCTTCTGTGCTTCCCTGTTCGTCGATCATGTCGTCCGATCACCATGAAACTTCAGTGTCTAGTTCTCCTCGATGTCCCGAAATTGTTTCCATTGTTTTTGGGCATCCGATCGGCCCTGAAAATGCATTTTTATCCACCCACATGAAGAACGGTCGAAGAACGGTAATTCTCGAACTGTGTCGATTCATCTGCCACCATCACCATCACACCTTTACTAGGTCATTACGATATCTGATCACCAACATGGAATCCTTGTGTCACAAAATGGATGCGCAAGGATCCGTTGTTCATCGCCCCACGAAGAAAATGAAGAACAAGAAGAATTCTTGAGAGAAGAAAGTGAGAGGAAATCTTGAAAAGAAATTGAGGAATGAACCTCTACCATCATTCTTCATGATGTTGGTCCGCTCCAATTAGTAGTATCAAATAAAGCAGGATCAAAATGATAAACAATAATCATGGATCAATCCCCAAAAACATCCCAACAGAAACCCTCCACCAAGAATGCATAAATCTTTGGATCAACTTGTCCATGGTTGATCTGCGTTCATCGTTTAAATCAAAAATGGGAAAAAGAAATTAAATAACAAACCCCTACCTCAAAAGGAATCGATCACTGATGAAGAGGTCATGCTGCCATCGTCGTCGAGATCCTTCAACTCGTTGTTGTAGCAATTATCACCTTTGATTCAACATTGTTCGTCACCAAGAGTTTTCTACAAGGCTCAATGGATTCTCCAGAGTTTTCTCTCAATTTTCTGTCAACAACCATCGTTCGATTAACCCATTATAAAGGGGAAGCGCATTTTCGAATTCCATCATGCTGCGAAATTAATGAGTCAAGTTGTCATTTTTTATTCGATATGACATGGAATTGATTATAAAAAAGCTGCCCCATAATTATGCTTTATAGAAAGTTTCCAAATAAAAATAAAATAATCTTTTCCATTTATTTTATTTTATTTTACTGGAAATTTATGAAAATTAACTTTTTCCCTCGACCCGTGCTGGTTGAGGTTAGACCCATTATTAGGTAAATTCATTATGTCTGATGCAACGGTGCCCTCAGATTTCTAATCTGGGTACCCATTTGTAAACTGCCACAACCACGCACAACTGCCGACTCACTTATCTTAAAAGGTTCAAACCACCATTCCGGGATCACTGGGCCTCGGAATGATGTGTCGTCTCTATGCCTGGTCTCATGATAATTCCATATAATATTTAAAAATAATACACGGAAAATATGAGACATTACAATAAGTTTATCTAGGAATTTTGTAAGTGAATATGAAAAATTAGTGGTGTATTTTGTTTGATGCTATCTTGTTGTGTTGAGTTTCTTAAATTCAATATAATGAACACTATCAAAATAGACAACAATGATATTTTATGAAAATAATATTTTATTAAATTAGATAAAAAAATCATAAGGAGAAAGGGGGAAATTTATGGTCTAAAATATAATAAATTTACTATTTATGGTTTAATTTTCATCTTTTAAATATAAAAATCTACCTTTTAAATTGAAATTTTTGTTACCATTTTTAGAGTTAAAATAGGTTAACTAAGGTCAATAAAAATGACAAGGTTTAAAATTACTACCATACATGTATAAAATATATTTCTTAATGGGATATCAAACCTATAACACATTATTTTGAATAAATTTCCATTTTAGGTATTTTTATTGAGATTTAATTTGTTATAAATTAATATTTTGGGAAATTTCAAAAGTTCCCATCACCTTAATTATAAAGGGACACCCCTCCCTTATCTCATTTGACAATTTTGGGGCTTCTTGATCTACCCAACTCTGAAGTATTATCTTATCCAATCCACTGGTGATATTATAGTGGTTTTTTTCTTCCCAAAGGACCAATTATGGAGTGTTTTAGAGGATATCTAAAGGAATTGTTTCAAAGAAGAGGTAATCGCTCTAATCAATCACTCTCTTTCTATAATTTTCTATAACTCCTATAAATATATCATATATATCATATAATAAAAACTTCATTATACTCTATATTCTTAAATTTTATTATGATTATGAAAACTCCATTATAAATCCCCTTTCCCATCGAACAATATGTGTAATTATCGCTCATGCGTACGTACAACTTACTGTTTCCATATAGAAATACAAATAGTTTCCCATAACTATATTTTTTGGATGGGTACTATGACAGGTTTAATGAGTATATATGATATTTATGACCTAATTATACTTCATTAATGATAATATCATATCTACCTATTTTACCACCAAATCTTTTGGAAAATGATAACGTCGCTCGTGCGTATATATGGATTACCATCTCCACGATGTGATGGGAATCGTTTTTCATATTTGTTTAACATGGGTGGTAATAAAGATGAATTTTATTAAAATCTATGATATATATAAAATAAAACTATTCTATAATGATAACATATCATAGGATTTTCATTCTTTTAATCTGACAGGAAATTGAAGACAACATTCATGCATACCTACGACCTAGCGTCTCTATGAATAGTATACTTTATTTTCAACCACTATATTTTCTAGAAAACCATAATTACATATATAATAAATATATATGATATTTTTATCATGGTTGTAATTTTTAATATTATTAAATTAATATCTATGTTTGAGGACAAAGAATAAAAGGTCAAATTATGTACGGGAAACAGAGTGGCTATTACCCGAAACATAACTTAAATTTGGAAGTGTTAATAAATGAGTAATATAAATTAATAAGTAAATAATGTATGATATTATATATATATATATATATATCAATATGGTTATATGGTATATTTATAATAATCTAATATTTATTATACATATTTGTTTAATGTTTACTAATGAATTCAAGACTTAATATAAGAGTTTTTGCTCAATCTTATTTCTATGGGGAATATGACTTATACACTACTTATTTATTCTTTATGGAGTATATAGTGACCATGAATAACTTTTATGGGTATTATTATGAATATTATATTATATTTATATACATAAAAGTTTCTTATTTTCATGGGTAATATGATTCTACTGATTATAATGTGATAAGTGTTTCTTTCACAATCTCATCAATATTTAAGATTGTCTCATTTTAAGCCTCCATTTGGGAATATTTCTCAACCATGTTCATGTATTATATAATTTTTTTCAAAATGGTTTTTAATATTCTCATATTGTTTTTGAAAATAATTTTTAACAATTTTTATATTTACTAAATTGTATGGAAGAAATATTTTTTTTTCATTTTCCAAACGAGGTACTTTGGGGCTTGTCAAATTATCATTTGAAAGTAATGTTTTTTTAAATTATATGAGATGAATGGATTTTTTTTTGATTTAAAGATGACTTAATTATTTTAAAATTACATTACAATATTCAAAGATTTTATTCAATGGAAATACATTCTTTTAATATTTCACGAGATTTTAATAAATGAAAACATTTTTAAAGAAGAAAGGAAATTTTTCTCTAGAATAATTTTCATGTGGAATCTCAAAATTATATTCACTATAAGATAACATTATTTGAGGTTATTTATGATTTAATGTTTGTAGATTTTAATGATACCATCCCTATTCCTCCTATGGTTGTTTTATGTTTATGATTGTATGATATTTATGAAACCCATTACATTTCCATTGGTAATGTTATGATTGCAAGTTGTTTATTAAACCCATTTATTTCATTGGGTTATAATATGACAAATGAATTATTTTATTGTGGAAACAATATGTATAGTATTAATTAATTTATTGGAGGGACCTATATCTCTATCCAATTCATTTGTTAATGAATGTTTTCTCATGAGATAATGATAGAAAACAAGTCGACGAGCTTAATCAACTATAGAAAATTATGAAAACTTGGTCCAATATGGGAATATGAGGAACACAATCCACTGTGGGAAGATGGGGAAACCCGATCCATTACATGGAAAGGACTATAACTAGGGATGGTGGTGTGTCTCTCCTAGTAGGTTTAGTCCCCATTAAGCACCTTGATATGTTTTCATAATGTGCATTAACTTATAGGGAATGATATTACATGTTTATGTGTCTTTCCTAATTCCAGGTCTTATTCATATGTTATGATTCCATGGATTATTATATTTATTCCCTTATGATTCACATATAATTAATTTTTATGATTTCTTTTATGTCTAAATATTAATATATTTAATATGTGGGGTGTGATTTTAAAATTTTATGATCATATTCATATACCCTTATGTTTTTGTGATGAGTAATACCTCTCTTGTTTAACCTTACTAAGAATCTGAGATCACCCTTTATTATGTTTCCTTTCACCATATTATAAATAATGGTTTTATCAGACATGTTTTTTTGAAATTTAATTAATATTCATCTAAAAAATGTATTATCCTTGTATAAAAATCTTGGGTAAATATAATTATACCTTCCTTTTATGGGTTAATACATACTATATAATCATTTATCAAATTCATTTTTTTGACATTTCATTTTATTATGATATGAGAAATGATTATACAAACCGTTTTAATTCTATATGTAATTCTTATGTTTATTCCTTCTAATCAATTTCACTCTTATGTAACACGTAATAATAGACAAGTTATAATGGATTCAACATTATAGTTCTACATTGATTTGGGGAATATTTTTCTTTCTTCAGACATTATTTATGGGATTATTGAGTAAACATAATCCATTATTTGACTTTCCCAACATGTGATGCTGTCTTGGTAGTTAGATTTGAATTATATGTATATAGACTAATATGTTGATTCAAAATTATTATTTTTTACTATATTTTTATAAAATTTTCTATATGTTATGATTCTATTAGATTACTCACGATCCTTCTCTTTAAGATATCATATTATAACTTTGACTGATGCATTATGTTTCCTTATTACCTTACAACAATTTTATGTCACACATTTATTTTATGAAATCACTAGGTTAAAATATTCAATTTTTGGAGCTAAAAAATATTTATGATCTCACTATGGAGAATAAAAATACAGAAGTTATTTTTTAGTTTCTTTTGATGTATTATAAAACTATTATTCCAAATACATTAGGAATCATGATCTTTGTGATCTAATTAACGTATTTTTAGATTAAACAGCATGTAATAATATGTAAAAAAATCTTGGGTCACTATAGATGATACGAGATAAAGGTAAAGTTATCAAAGGTGTTAGGTTCTGAGAAATTTAGAAGAAAAAAACCTAGGGATAAGTCTAAATATATGAAAAATTGTATAGTTTTGGTTAGCGAAATACTAATTTGTTTTCTTAGAAATACATAATTTCATAGATACTATAGGTTTATGTGTTTTTTAAAGATTAATCTAGGGGTAATAACCTAGAAAAGAGTCAGTTGATTATATCCTAACCATAATTCTAATGCATATTGAGTGTGCCCTTACTACGCACTGGGTTTGACATTATTATGGGATATACAATGGTTAATTGACATTTACATTATACAAGATCATAAATATTTTGAATATATATGAATCATGGATGGCCTAAATCAAAGAAAATGTGTCGATATTGAAAATAAGGCTTCATGATATAGATTTCATACAGATTATTTTTTATTATTTTGATTATTTGTTCTCGCAATATGAATTTTTGTTATAGTCATTGGATAAAACCAAGAGGAATTTTTTTATCACTCAATGCGATGGAATGAAATTAGTGTTTTTAGCATCAAAATTTCATAATAATATAATTTATAGATATTGTGATTGTTCCTAGTAAATAATCATGATATATGATTAACAAAATATACATTAAATAGTATGTGTGTGTCAAAGTGACCAAGGATTCTATCCAAAATCTATGAATCCCTATCATGAAAACTCAAATATTTAACATTTTTAAGAGAAATACATTTTAAATTTATAATATAGATAATTTTAAAATGAAATAAGGTAAATAAATATTTACCTTTCTAAGTTACAAAATTTACAAGAAATTTTTTTAAAACAGATTTTTACAATAATATCACACAATTGTATAATATTTATAAATTTATCTTTTAAAACATTAATGAACATAACATATATGATAAGATAGGGTTTTATATAACCAATTTTATAAATACTAATAATTTCACTTCTTTAATTTTCACTGAATGTCACGTATCCCGTGTGAATCTTTTCAATTTGATTAAATTTAAAGTGGTCACACACATGTTTTAATATAATACACTATCAAAGTGAAAATTTTATTTTTTTCATTTAAAATCTTGTCAATTTTCTTAAAAAATTAAGAATCTATGATATGTGTAACTAAATTTTAGGTACAGAATTGTTAACTATGTGTCATTTTTCTTCACATGGCTCCCCTGAATATAATTTTTGAAATAATATATGGGATGAAAGATGGAATATTTTTAGACTACCATGTTGAGTGTTTATTAAAATTCCATCATAAATTATATTCTTGGTTTTACTATAATAATTACTAGATATACTCTTGGAACCCCCTTTTATGAATTTTTAAATTTTTGATGAAAAATAATTATTAAAAAAATCAATTGAAAATTTATAATTTTTATTGTGTTGTAAATGAAATTATATATATATATATATATATATTCACCCTACGTGACTTTTATGATATATTATGTGAAATCATGGAATTTTGATTTTAATTGGTTAAAATTTGGTTGATTATTCAAATTTTTCAATAATTCATATTGTTTTGATTACTTATTGATACTCATTTTTAAGCAACTTATTATAATTATTTTTAAGATCATTTTACATTTAATTTATTTTTAAAAGTCCTTTTTTCAAGTTGTTCAAGAGAATATTTCAGATCTTTATTGCTTAGATGAATAAAACAAGAGGGAGAGAAATAAAACTTTTACAAGGAAGTAGAAGATGAGTTAGAGTTTAATTTATATCTAGAATGAACTTTATCACTAAGGCACAAGGTGATTTTTTTTGGTTTACTCACATAAGAAGAGGGAATCATCACTTACACTCTTGGTTAAAACTTTTAATACTTTTATGATTTGATTATTCATCTACTTGATTTTATTTTATATCAAGGTTAATTCTTGTTTTATGTGTCCATTATGTACTCATTCAAATAACATTACTTCTTATACACATTGATCATAATCCTTTTGGCATGTTGGTAGGATTCATTTATTTCAAAATGTTTTATAATATTATTTGAATAAGGATCTAGTTCAATACCATCATAAGTTTCTTAATTAATTACTATAAAATATGTTTTCTTTATCATCTAAGCTTATTTGACGTCCTTATTAGCTTATCTCTTCATTGTGATCTCCTAGGATATGAGATATCTAATGAGATCATCGACTAGAATTATTCTTATTTCTTGGTACTCTAAAATTGAAGTTACATTGGGTTCCCAAAGACCTGGTAGTATATAAATTATTTTCTTCACAATTATTTCTATATTAATAGTGTCACTATGAGAATTTCATCTATTTCACGTGCCATTAAATTTCAAAAACATCTCCCTAAAATATTCATTAGGATACATACTAAAAGCTTAAAAATAATTCATATACATATCATGTATAATATATATAACTTTTTTTGTTCCTTGATGATTAACTTCAATGATTTTATATATTTCATGAGAATTTTCTCTTATAGATATATAATTATAACCTTTTTTTCAAAACAATATTTTGTTGAATTTATCACATTACCATCTAATTCTAATGTAGAAATATCATCCAATGTCAATTTCTATACCTTTTCAGTGGTAAGAATATAACCAGACATTATAATTTTCCATATAATATATAAATCGCTTCTAATAAATGTTGATACACACACACACACATATATATATATATATATGTATTTATATATGTCTCCTAATGAGAATAGTTTGAACTATGAAAATAAGGATCACATACCATATATTTACATTCAAAACCACCATGGTTACTTGAAAAATATTCAATCATAAAAACATCAAACATAAAAATTGGTTGGTATTTTTAAAAGAGGTTATTTTGAATGTAATATAAAAATAATATTTTTTAGAAAAAAATCAAAAAATAAACTCTTTTGATACCAAATGTTGGTTAGATTAAGATAAAATTTATAGAGGTTGATAAATTTACATTAAAAATATTTTTAAAATGATTTTATAAAATATATTGATTACCATGAAAGTAATTTATATAACTTTGTAATAATAAATCTAAGGAATTTCTATTTGAAATTAATATTCTTTTGAAATAGAAAATGATGTTTTGAAATTAAATGTCACACGTTAATAATGGAGTTTAGTAATAACTCAAGAATGATAACCTACATATCTTTCCCTGAATAATTCCTGAGATGGTTATGTTGGTCAGAGTATGACACTCTAGAGGGGGTGAATTGAGTTCCTATAATTTTTTTGTAAGTTTGATTTAAAATATTCCCCCAAATTTATACAAAACATGCTAATTAATAAAGTAGTGAATTTATAATAGTTTTACTGTTCAAATAGTTTCTCAAAATTTTGAGTAGTTATCAGTTGTAAAAATATGAGATATTTATATAACTTTTGAAACTAATATATTAAGAAAAAATAGTTATAAACACTAGCCAAGACTAACTATCATTGTTAAATACAATTTTCTGAAATACATGTAAAAATAGAGAAAACAAAATTTAAAAACACAACGAATATAAACAAGTGGTTCAGTATCAAGAAGAGACTTAGTCCTATCTACTTGGTGATTACATGCCACAATAAAATAGATATAGATAAATATTTTGATCCACATATTAGATCAGGGTTTACAAAATAGTACATAGACTGTCTATGTCACAATACCTCTACCACAGTTCTACATGGGAACCCAGTACAACTAGGTCACACAGGACCTATTACATAGTTCTTCATAGGATAAACAAGTTTAATAGATATCTGTTCGAGGATAACTAGTATCCCCCAATTTAGTGCATGAAACAATGTGTGTTCTACAGACAGATGTACACACTACAAAAAAATTTAATAAAAAGGTACACAATAGATAAATAAGTATTATATGTAGTTTAGAAGGCTCTATTTGTTGTGCAGTTCAGCTATGGACTCATTGATGTCTCAGAGTTGAAGCTGGAGTCCTCTTCTGGAAGAAGAAACTGAAAAAAAAGTGTCATGGAGCACTATGTTATTTCTTCTAGGAAGGTGATATGTTCTTCTCCTTAGGTTCAGTAGTGTTCTGCAGAGATGATTGAACATTGATGAACAACAGTCCTCTGGTTCACAATAAATAGGAATTAAGAGTTCCTTATCTGTTCTTCCTTTCTGTATGTATCTTTCACAAGTCTTATACTATGTCTACTCGTATCTTCTTATTATTTTAATGTATCTTTGATGTGCTCTTATTTTTATACATATATTCTAGTATTTTGACAATATTCATGTTTTATAGAAGATGATATACCTCATACTTCTTAAATCCTCTTTTAAGATGTCCTAAAAAATCATTAAATTAATCATCTGCATTAAAACACTCAAAATATGACCATTATAAGTAATATTAAATTATGGAATTTTAAACAGTCTATTAGTGAGTCCTCATTTGGTATCTCCTTCTATCAATGACTCATTCCATCAGTGTTTCCTAATATAGTATGTCTATAAATCAATAAGTGCTTGCATCGATAGGTCCTTGCATTGGTAGGTCATTGCATTGGTAGGACCTTGGGTTGGTAGCACCATGCTTCGATTAGTCAACTATGTTATCGGTGACTCATTTTAACTATTGGTGTCTCATTACTTCTGTCGGTGTCAGTATGTCATACTAAGAAAATATTTCTTTATGGACTGTCTACCAACATAAATATCAACAAAATGTGTTAAACTTTTATATGATCAAATATAATCATAATTACACATATTGAAACTTATATAATCACGATTTTAATGATTAGACGTAATTAATAATATTAGACATGATTTTTGATTGTTAAAATAACTAATACTAGAGAGGGTGGCCAACGATATCTTATGGGACAACAATCTCACCCTTTTTATGATAAAAAATCTTGGCATTATTCAGTACAATAATTTGATATGAAATATATTCATTATATATATCAATACCTATTATTGATGAATTTTATCAATATATAGATAAGGTTTAAGGGTAATATAAATTTTAATTGTATCAAAGGAAACCTATAATACATAAGAGTGATATCAAAGGTAAAGTAAATACGGATAATGCAAAACTCTTCTCCCCATTTTGGGATTATCAAAAAGTTTGAAGGGTATCAGAGACAAAAAATCATCAATGAAATCGAAATAATGGAATATTATATATCAGAGAATAAGAGGGAGAACACGAAGAGATGAATCCAAGAGATCAAAATTAAATTAATCAATGAGGTACAATGTAATTCAAATCTTCAGTAAAAGTCAAAAAACGACAACCAAACTATCCTATCATAGAGTTATCCACACTACTACTCAGGATTAAGAGGGTCCTTCCATTTCTTAGAGAGGTTAATATAGGGTCAAGTAGGTGGTGTCTTAAAAACTGGAGGTTTTGAAGAAATATTCAAAGGAGGTAGGATCACTCCTTCTAGAACATTAGGTACAAGGATGGGTTTGTGTTGTGACAACATAGGAGGCTGAATCTGCTCTTGAATCACTGGTCTAATCTAACTAAATGCTTAAGAAACTAACACACATGGGGGAGGCACTGATACAATAGGTCAAATAGGTGCAACATCATGCACCATAATCACTTCATATTTATATAAAGGTATGGATTCAACATCTTGATGAATTCTAAAATGATTTCAACACCAAACTTCATCGCTTTTTCAAAATCATATTAATTCTCCATCAATTTTCTCAAAAATAATGGTCAAGTCCTTAAACATCTGTACATCATCTTTAAAGGATACGATAACTAGAGGCAATGATAGGTTCTTTGTCAAATAGATAAAACTACAAGTCAACTGATGCTTGGTAATGATCTTCCTGAAATAGTATCATGCCTTTTATATGATCTTAGAATTTGATGTCTCATCACTCTTGGAATAAAGTCTAACCATATGATGAACATGGTCACTATTCTTATCGATATTTTGAAGGTTTTCCAAACCAGAGGCATCAAATAGAGCTTGAATCTATTCCCTAAAAACATTTCTAACTGCCTCATTGTCTAAGGACTGTGAAGTATGACCAGAGGTAGAAGGAACATCAGTAAGAGCTGAGGTATGATTCTTCAAAGCTATACGAATAGTATCTTCACAGAATTTATAATCTGAGGTCAAATTATTAATTATAGAGGAAATTACAGTCATTTATTTTCTCAAATGGCAGTATTATCAACAATTGTCTCAAAAGTTGTGATTAAGTTGGTTTGAATCTCTTCTATCACATTCTTGGAAACATTAGCTACATCAGCCTCACTCAAACCCACTATCTGACTTGTAATAGAAATAGATTTCTGAAAATGATTCATTTCTTCTATTTAAGATATGAGAGAGTGTAATTCATCACTTAACTCAGTGTTTTTCCTTCTATCTTTTTTAATCTCATGCACTATCTGAGATTGAACTGACACACTTACAACCGAACAAACTTCCTCCTTAAATATTTCAAAATATGATTTAGTGACAGTGTCCCTAAAAAGTGTCTAAGTCACTAATTCTCTTTCAATAAGTAAAACTACCTCATGATTTGAGTCTTCATGATCCAAACCCAGTGCTACATACTGAAGATTCCATTACCATTGAACCATAACATCATTATCCATAGAAGTGAGAGTGATATGTATTACTCTTCCAAGTTGATGATCCGCATCAAATTGATATCTCCTTTCATGAGGTTCCCCATAAATATGAGATTTCCTTACTAGTTTCTCACCATCAACATGAGGTATTATTATTTAACAAACTAAATGAGGTGAAGGAATCAATTGAACTTCCACTTCATTTTGAACTTCATCATTTTCTCTTTATTCAACATTTACTTCATGAGGTTCTTCCAACAATTCCTGAACCACAGCTTCAAACATATATACATATCCACCTTGATCATCTTTATGATGGTCAGCATCACTTTCACTACCTTCATCACTACCTCCATCATCATCTTGTCTAGAGACATTCCCTTCACTTATATTTCTGTCAGAATTTTCTTCACCTTCTTCCTCTTCTTTACCACTATAAATCTCATGTTCTCCACTTCCTTCTTCTTCTTTAGATCCACTAGATATACTTACATATTCCTCACTAACTAAGAATTTTTTCTTATCATCTCCATTGTCTTCAAGTGTGGTATCATCAGAGTTTAATTTAATTGGAGTAATATGTGGTCCAAATGAAAGACCTTTGTGAGCTTCAGTGGTGTTTGGATAACTCCTATAATCAATAAGTGTCCCTTGATATCTGACTAGTGTGGGAGGATCTTATTCTTCTTTTGAAGAGTAAAAGACTTCATCATCTAGTCCTAAACTAGGATCATCCATATTCTTAGGCCAAGTTGGATTTTCCAATGGATTTAACTTATCATATAACTTATCTTTATCTCCAACCCATTATTTATTCCATGGGTTCCAGTTTATCTTCATTCTTTTACATATCACTTTACATATGCAAATCCCACTGCACATAGAAACAACTTCATCTCCTTCATTAACACAACCTTTCTCTTTCAACATAGTTGAGATTAACCTTGGATAAAATTAGTAATTATTTTTTCAATAAGGCTTTATAATTTCATTCTTGTGAACAACACGTTATCTTCATAGATTTACATTATTCCCTTTTATTAGTAGAAAATCCAAGTATACATCTTGATACTTTAGAGGTGAAATGTCAGATTTCCTAGGATATATATGATGCTGAATAATCATGGACAAGATTATCTACTCCCTATGTAAGTCTGTAGAAATGGGTCTCATGTGCTCGTCATTATCAGTAAGCTATTTCACAACTATCTTAAAGCAGAAAATTCCGCTATTGAGTGGAGTGGTTCCTTGATAATCATCAAAAAACCCTCATGAGGGACTTTAAGACATTCATCCCTTTATATTTATGAAAAATAAATTCTCTTTCCTTTCAGAATGGACTTAATTCAAGAAACTATTATTTCCAACATTCATTTTTCAAGAACAAATTTTTATATAATCCTTACATGGTTTACTAGAGAAGGAATCAGCGGTGCATAAGACTTGATCAATTACCCTCTCTATTTCCTAGCTACCCGAGACTCATATCCATCACGATCTTGCTTCACATGCGACATTACAACAGTTCGGTTTGAAGTTCGAGAGGTTAATGGTTGGGGGTAGAGAGAGAAGCAACTGAGTGAGTGTAAGTGTAAATGAGTAGAGTATATTGACTAAAATTAATATCATTTAGGGAATGTGAAATCAAAAAATCATGAAATCGTGAATCAGGTTCAACAAAAGAAATTAAATAGTGTCGTTTTTATGAAAAAATGAAATAGAAAAGAAAATATTGAGTCATCGATGTCAGCATGATAGATTTTTCAGAACACTGTGTCGGCTTGGAAAGGCATCGGTGTTGGCATGATAGAGTATCAGCATGATAGAGCATCGATGTCGACAAGACATTTCTAGCTTTGTACTATCTATGTCGACATGACAATCATACTCTCATTTTTGTAATGACACTATCTATTTGACTTTTAAAATATTAGTATTAAAACTTCACTTAAAAAAATAACCAGAGGAATAACAACAGAAGGTAATATAGATTAATCATTTCTAACTCAAGTTTGATGTAGTTCATTCTTTCAGTGTTCAATGGATTAGGGAAAATTTCAGTAAAATGATGTTCAACACTAATTAATTATAATGTTATATCATCCATTTGATAATGGTGTCTCAAAAAATGATGTCTTACATCAATGTGTTTTTTCCTTGAATGTGAAATACGATTCTTAGAAATAGTAATAGCACATGTGTTATCACTATTTGTAGGGAGATGTCTGAATTGATATCCATAATCTAGTAATGTGTGTTTCATAGAAATTTTTTTTACAACAATTACTAGCAGTTTTGTATTTAGCTTCGACAGTAGATAGTGCAACAAAATTTTGTTTCTTACTACACCATGAAACTAGAGACTTTCCCAAAAACCGATATGTTCCAAAGGTGCTATTTCTGTCCAACTTACATCCACCGAAGTCATCATCTAAATAACTCACTAAATGAAAAGGTTATTCTATAGGATACAGTAATTATAAATTGGTTTTATATTTGAGTATTTAAAGATCCTTTTGATAGAATTTATATGAGACTATTTTGGGTTTTCTTGAAGATCTTCACACATGCACACACTATACATAATATCTGACCTACTAGAAGTTAAGTTGACTAAAATCCCAATTATTCATCTGTAAGTGGTTTGATCAATAGATTTTATATCTTCATCAAGGTCTAATATACAAGTGGTACTCATTGGAGTGTCACTACACTAATTGATTTCAAAGGCAAATATTTTTAATAGATCTTTAATATAATTACTTTTATTCAAAATAATACCTTATTTATTTTGAAATATTTGAAATCCAAGAAATAATTTGACTTAACCTATTAAAATAATTTGAAATTCGCATGGCACCATTTTTAAAAAATCAACCAACAAATTTTTTTTAGAAGATCCAAAAATAATATAATCTACATAAATTTTTACTACAAAAAATCTTTGGAAATTCATTTTATAAAAAGGTCGGGATCATCAACACCTTTTGTAAAACCTTTTGAAATAAAAAAAGTGTTTAGGATATGATAAGATGCTCTTGGATATTTCTTTAAGCTATATAAAAATTTAGTTAATTTAGAAACATGATTCAGAATGTGGAGATTTGTAAAACCATGGGGTTGTTCAACAAAAACATCTTAAAAATATAACCATTTAAGAATTCACTCTTAACATCCACTTGATAAAGTTTAAATATAAATATTCTACCTAATAAATTAGGATTATAATGGAATCATGTCTAGATACTGGTGAAAATGTTTCCTCATAGTCAATCCCTTCTTCTTTATTATAACCTTGTGAACCAATATTTCTTTGTTTCTAACTATGTTAACAGCTTCATCTAGTTTATTCCTAAACACCCATTTAGTTCGTATAGTAAAGGTGTCATTGGGTCTATATATATGTATCTAGAATTTCTTTCATTCAAACTGATTTAACTATTTATTCATATCCATCACCCAAAATTCATCATTGATATTATCATTGACATTCTTAAGCACAAGCTGCGACAAAAAAGATTGATGTTAAACCTAATTTGTAAGAGAAGATCTAGTCTAAGTTATATTGCCTAAATCTCCAACTATAGCATCTAATAGACGGTTATTAAGAGTTCTAACAGGTCTAGAAAAAATATCTAGTCACTACATGTTCTTCTATATGTCCAGGCTAATCATGACTAGAATATGGAGGATTTTTAGATATTGAAGTATTAATAGATTTATTCATAGGATGGTCAGAATATTTAATAACGATGTCCATATTGGACACATCATCCTCAAGATTATCTAAATAGATCTTTGGACCATGTGGATCTATCTCATCAAGCTTGATATGTAAAAACTATTCCACACATTTGGATCTCTTATTGAAGACTCTATAAGATTTAATAGAAATTGAATAACCTATGAAAATTCATTCACCACTGTTGGAGTAAAATTTGTCCATATTATCCATAGTGTTAAGAATATAGACTTTAAACCAAAAACTTTGAAGTGGTTAACCTAGGGTTTTCTATTGTTCCAAAACTCACCAGGATGTATCTTAAAGATAGGTTTGATTACGACTCTATTGATTATATAACATACTGTGTTGATATCTTTTTCCCAAAAGTATATAGGTAAGTCACACTCCCTAAGCATGTTTTTAGAAATTTCTTGTATGGTTATATTTCTTCTTTCTATATATCTATTTTTATGGGCTTTCCTAGGAGTAGAGAAGTTATAAATGTATCCATTTTTGAGAAAGAGGATTGAAACTATTGGTTCTCAAAATCATGGTCATGGTCACTTCTTAGGGTTTTAATTTTAAACCACTGAGATTTTATATAGTCCTAGCATACATGGTGGAATGATATAAAGCTTCACTATTGTCATCCAAGAAGAAGGTCCATGTATATCTAGATAAGTCATCTATAAGAACATAGACATAGTGCTTCCCACTTATACTTGGAATTCTAGAAGGTCTAAACAAGTCCATGTGAACCAACTCAAGATGTTGAGATGTTGAGACTTCTTTCTTGGTTTTGAATGATATTTTTTGTTTTTACTCTTTTAACAAGTATTACAGACTTTTTCATTTAGAAACTCATGTTTTGGTAGATCCTTTACTAATGATTTTCTAGTGATATTTCTATGTGAGTGCATATTACAGTGTATTAGTATCCTATGAAAAATCCAAGACTCTTTTTGAATAACACCTAAATAAATAACCTTTTGAGAAATTAAATATCTAAATCAACATTATAAACATTTTCATTTCTAAAAGAATGAAATACTAACTTATTTTTATAATTTAAAACAATACAAAAATAATTTTTAAATTTAAAATTAAAACCATCATCACATAACTCTAAGATACTAAGTAGGTTGTATTTTAATCCATAAAAAAAACTACATTTGAAATTAGAACTGAGTTAGAGTTACCAATCTGGCCAAAGCTAATAATTTTTTCCTTTAGCATTGTCACAAAAATTGACATGCCCACCATTAATCATTATCATGTTATTGAAGCATGTGTAAAACACTATCATGTATCTTCAACATCAACTATCCAAGTACCATATGGTTTTATATGATCTCTTTAAATAGTTTTCCTATAAAAATATATTAGACAAGAAAAGATTTTGGTACCCAGATTTGTTTGGGTCATGTAACATTAGTAATACGAGCTTTGGGAACCCAAATTCTCTTCATGGGTATTCTATAAGCATTATGTATATTATTTGGAAAACAGAATTCATTTGTTCCTAAAAAACCTGAAATATTAGAAGATTTTTCATGGCTAGAACTTTCAGAAAATTTTCCAGAACTGGGCATAAAACTATATTTTCTAGATTTTGATACAAAATGAGTTATTTTTGTATTCCTCTTTCCCGGTTGGTATCCTATTCCAATAGTATAATTAATAGATACATGTTTACCAAGAATTTTAAATTAGACTTATTTTCCATTTGTAAATCATTATAAATCCTTTTTCAATTTCTCATTTGTAAATTTAAGGTCATTGTTTCTCTTAAGTAGTTGAGAATTTTTCTCTTTTTCTACAGCAAGTTTAGTTTTAACAGTGGTAGTCAAAGCATACTATTTATTTTAAGGATTTGTATTTATCTTTTAGCTAGTTACTAGTATCATCTATCGTTCTTAAATATTAAAATATTTCCCCATTTTTCATATTTTCAGAATAACTTTTATCTACAGAGTAGTATGAATTATGTTCAATAGAGTTTAGTGTTACCTCAGATGTGTTTGTCACAAAAGACCTTATCTTCTTTATATTCCTTTTCATCATGAGAGGATTCCGAGTCACGTGAGCTATCCTCAGAAGCACTCCATGTTTTCTTAATGTTATTTTTTTGACTTTTTATCCTTATAATCATACTTATTCTTGAACTTTATCTTGGGGAAGTTAGCCTTTACATGTCCGTTTATTTTTCATTCATAGTAGACAATTCCATTTGATGTATCACCACTTTTACAGTCCTTTTTACAATGACTCTAATGATTATATTTACCTCTATAGATAGTATTTATGAATAATATCATCCTCTTATAATTTTATAAGACTTCTAGCAATTTGAGTCATCTCTTCATCACTGTCTATTGAGGATTATTTGTCACATGAACTTTTAGTTTCTTATTGGGCTTTATCATTCTGCTTGGAGGTAGTAGATTTGAAATCAATATATTTTCTTTTGGGTTTATCATCCTCTATAGGTTTACTTTTATTTCTTACTCAAACATCATCAACTTTCTTTTTATCTCTTTTACTGGAAACTTTCTAATGTCACTGGATTCTCTAATTGATATAGAAGTCCCTCTCAATCTATCTGGTAAGCATATGTGTAATATCATTATTGGCTCCTGGGTTGTAACAAATATTCCTAATGATATAATGGTGTTCACAATTTCATTAAACCTAAGATACATGTTAGAAATAGGCTCACTAGGATTCATCTAAAAATTATCATATTTAAAAGTATAAGTGTTAAGTCTCATTTCTTTAACATTATATGTTCCTTCATGTGAGACAGCTAAGGTGTCTGAAATTTCATAGCCAGATTAACAAGAAGATATTATATTAAATTCTTCATTCTCTAGTGCACAAAATAGAGCATTGATAGATTTTAAACTATTATTATAGGTGGATTTTGTACCTCCACCCCATGTAGTTCTTGTAGTTTCTAGTATTTCATATTTGACTTCTATTACTATCCAAATATCAAACCACTTAATTTTTAAGTGAATTTTCATCTTAATCTTCCATGTGGAATAGTTTGGTCCATTATAGTAGGGAGGTATAATTGTAGCAACACCTTCCAATCTATTATCAATACTAAAGAATTTTTTTAAAAGAGAAAAAAAATTAAAAATAATATAAATTTAGAGATCTTTAAAACAGAACTAAAATATAGTTTAAAAGTTTTGAAATATTTGAAAATAGTAGATAAAAAAACAAACCCTGTGATACCAAACATTGGGGTGAGAATATATTAGGGTTAGTGTTCATTAGGGTAAAATGACAATGGAAAAATGATGTGATAATGAAATCACCTGAGTTGAGAAATTAATGAGATTAAGTGATAACTATGAGGTCAATTGGGTGGAAATTATATAATTAATTAGGTAAGTTTATGTGTGTATTGATTAATTAATATATGTTACCAATACAGTTATATTTAGTCTTTATTGTAGTTATGGTGATATTTATTAATAATTATTGATGTAATAATTTTTTTGGTAATAGTTAAAAAATAATTCTTATTATTAATCACTATTTTTAGAATTTAATATTTTAAATACTTTTTTATATTAATAATTATTATTTTATAAAATAAATTGGTCAAATAAATATATATATATATATAAAACTAGCTATTACTCAATAAATGACAATAGATGATTATGAAATTGAAAAAACTATGGGAAATTATATTACTCACTAGAGAAACTTAATTTTAAAATTCCTTTCTAATTCTTATTAAATTATTAAATTATGTATATATAGGATTATTTTTAATAAAACATATTTAAAATTTTCATTCAATATAGAAAAAATATGTAGTTGTAAAAATATGACAAAATCTGTAAATTCTAAAATAACCAAATAATAGTGATATATGATAAGAGAAGATGAAACGTGTTATCTGTACATATGCAATTTTTTTATTAATTAAGATAAATTGTATAATTTTTTTTATCATCCCTTGATCTGACACTATCTCATGTAGCTAAAAATGGATATTAATGGGGCATCAATCTTGCCTCCCCATATGATAGAGGGTTTCAACTAAAAGTGATGGTGTGATAAGTATTTTGGGGAGACTATACCCCCTGGTAAAGAGTTACAACATAGCAGAAATAACCAATAATAAATAAATGTTAGAGTAGAATAAATAAAGGAAAGAAATACAGTACAGTGGAAATAGAAAACAATAAAAGTAAAATGAATTGATAAATAGAAAATAAAGGAATAATGTAAAGATAAGATGAAATGTGAATAAATTTAATGATAGAATTAATATAAATAAAATATGATAAGATACTAGAAAGGACTCAAAATTCCCCAGTCCCGAACCCCTGTTGGTACCATCTCCAAACTCCAACACATCCAGCAAACCACCATCAAAATAAAGATCCCTTTCCTTTATGAAATCCAACATCCATATAAACTGATCTGGTATAAAATGGATGCTCGGGTATGGTGTGAGTATAACTCAGTAGGTCGACAACATAAAATCCAAAAATAAAAAATCTGATAAAAAGTGCATGCAAAAATTCAATAAACAGGTGTATTGATTGGTTAAAAATTTAATTTAATACCACATCAACATGCTTTGGTACCATGCCAAAATATTTATGAAAATGTCACATGAACATTATAAACCCAACCATATAGCAATGGTAAACTGTAACCTTCTTCTGTTCCAAACTAGAATGTACTAGAGCATGTCTCACAACCATGCTATCCATAACCATATATCCATGAAATAAATCACAAAAATCAGGGAAATCCATCTATATAAGCATTTGAGTAATAAAGAAGTTCCAAGATCTATGTATAAGAGTTTTTAGATTTATCAAGGCCAAGCCGGTTTAATAATAATTACAACATGTATTTGGGAAAGCATGATATATAAGCATTTCCGCATGTGTCACTTGGGATAGGTCTCTATATAAGCATTACATCATGAATATATTGGAATAGACATATATATATTCATTAGAACATAAATCATAGGTCATATCCCACTATAATAACCTAAACAACATGTGAATCACTCAGGCTGGAATAACAACAACAATAACGAGAAACAATTATAAACAACAATCTATACATGGGAACTCTTATTTTTCCATATACATGGGTAAGCTATTCCCATGCACAAGCACATTACCAAGTATCTAAACATCCTAGTCTCCTTTTTACCTTTACCAAATATTAATGAGATAGAAAAGGAACCTGGATTCCTATGATATAACTTTGGAACATCCTCTAATCCAAAAATCTCTCATGTGGGAAAACATGTTGGTTATGAAGACTAAATCATGCCTCCCCGTACATCGGAGGTTGCAGAATAGAAACAAGGGTGTGATAAGTATAATGGGGGGTATTATAACCCCTTTTAATTTGTTACAACATAGTCGAAATAAACAAAAATAAATTTATATTAGAGTAGTGGAAATGTTGGAAATCAATACAATATGATTGAAAATGAAACAATAAAATCTAGTAGAATAATCCAGTAAATAATAAATGAATAATGTAATGATAGGTTGAAATGTTACTAAATTTCATTCTAGATGTAATAAAAATATAATACTAGCAATCTCAAATAAAGACTCAAAATCCCCCAGACTTGGGAACTATGTCATTCCCATCTCCAAACTCTGACCCAGAGTGTAAAAAACTGTCAATGTAATGGTTTCTTGACCTTGTCAATTAATACATCAAAGAAACATACTCTAGTAACAAATTTTGGAATGAGTAGGTTATAAGAATAAGTCATTAGGTTGAAACCGCCATGTCTAATGATAACCAGTCTGATAATAACTGCATGCAATAACGAAATATAATTTTGTTCTAATTAATTAAGCAATTAAATAAATTCCACATAAAAATATTTTGGAACCATGCCAGAATATCTTAGAGCATGTCTCATGACCCTGCCAACCCCAACCATATAACTATGGTAAAACATAACCTTCTTTGACACCATGTTGGAATGTATCAGATAATATATGACAAACATGCCAACAATAACCATATATCCATGGTATAAATCCCTAAAATGTGGTTCAATTTGATAATATAGGAATTTCAACAATAAATCAATTCCATGCCCAGTGCATACACATTATTGTATGTACCAGGTCTGAGACTAGTGTATAAGCATTACATATTGAATCAAGTCTAAGTCCAACATATAATAATTTTATCAAGTGTCACTGGGAATATACCACTATATACTATTTTGAGAATGAATCACTTGGCATAACCCATTATATAATAATTACAACATGAAACACTAGGAACAGACCTCTATATAAGAATTATATCAGGGATATCACAACATCACATCATAAATCTCAATTATTAATTATGAAAATTAACATTCATCTCTCAATTAGACATTTAATTTATCATTTTGTCGTAAACCAATAACATCCCATTCATTTCAATAATCAGGCCAAGCCATGGTGAGTCTATGTCAAGAAATCACCCAAAACTCTTATCATGATAAACACACATCAAGATAATAAACAATTCATCTTAAATCAATGGATCTCTCACCTGAACAATATAAATAATATATTTAATAATAATATTTATCCAAAGGTATTTAAAAGAATAATCCAATTCATCATTTAATTAATTTAGTTTCAATTTATTTTGGCATAATTATAATATTGTACATTAATTTCAATTAAATATTCAATTAGGTTATGGTTTATACCCACTAACATTAACAGGTTATTTAAAAACAAAACGATGGGTAACTCTAAGGGAGATTAAGGCATGGAAGATTTAAAGAAAAAAACTAGATTAAAATGGACCAAGGTTAACACCCAACCAAATGTGATCAAGGATTTACACCCCTACAAAAAAGATCAAGGGAAGAGGAATAGAAAACCAAAGCCAAGGAATTACTTGGGATCAATAGCACAAATGGGATGTCTAAAAATGAGTAAAGGATTACTAGATCACATGGGGAACCTTTTAGGAAGGAGTGGAGGAAACTACGTTTGGGTGGAAAGAAGAATCAGCCACATGGTACTTCGAAAACTGTAGTTGAGGATATTACACAACAAGTAACTCTTTTACATGATGGGTATTATTTTTATAGGGATACAATGAAAACCCTATCACCTCAGCTAAATTTTATTCATCATAAAAATTACACAATGTGAATTTTCTACACGATGTGCAACTACTTCACAGCTTACAGTAGAATCATGACTTATTTCTAGAAAAAGTTACATATTTAGTAACCTGTACATTTCATTTAAATTCTATGTAGATAGTTTTCTATCCAGTCTCCCCAAAAAGGATCCAAACCACCATGAAGTCCTTCCAAATCATGGAATCCCCTCATAAAACCATTTAACACTTTTATACCAAAAATCCATTAATCCAAACAAAATATATTATTAAAATTTAAGTCATTTTCCCCAATAAATTATCTTAATCTCTGAACAAGACCCAACAATCGAGGCCTAAAGACAAAGGAAACACCAAAAAAATTAATAAAAAAACATAGTGGGATGTGCCTAGAAAAATATGAGATATTAAAAATATTGTTAAAATTAATAATGTAATTTATATTTTAATAATAATTATTTTATTACCAATTTAATAGTGATTATTTATAAAATATACAAAAAACATAAACAATTGTTTATAATAAATTGAATTATTAAATTTTAATAATTATGGGTCAAAAAATAAAAAATATTTAAATAAATAATAATTCTAAATATTAATAGTTATAGTAATATACAATAAATTATAGGAAATATTTATTACAGAAATGTTTGTACAATGTTGACCCAAGGACTTGTCTAGCATAAAAAAGGTCTAAAGTTGTGATTTTAGTGTTTGGAAATTATATAGATGTAATGTACAATGGTGTGTGTTGTTTTAATGGAAAATAATTATTATAAAACAGAGATATAACATTAAGAAATAAATTTACCAAAAACTTAGACATTTTAAACTCAAATGAAAACACTAACATTACAAAATCTATAAATATTATTTTTTCTTTTCCTTATCGACCCGCCACCTTGAAAATTGAATTTAAATAACTTTAATTATCATCCAACTCTACAAATATCCCTATAATTTCTTAAAAGGATATTCTAAAACCATTTAAAACCCCCTTTAACTCAATCAATGTTGAAATCCTCGATGATTGATGAATGTACATGCCACCTTTTCTATTAATACAATTTTCATATTTATTTTTTCTTGTAAGTACGGGTAAAACATATTTTAAATTTATGAGATATATAAAAAATATGTAATTTCATAAATTTTTAATTCTTAATATATTATATATATAAATTAAAAATATATATTTCACTTAATTTCCTTTTATTTTGTTATCCCTTATCATATCCTCTTATTCCTTTTCCTTTTTATACATCATCCACTTTAAAGAAATATTTGATGCTTATATATGAAGTGAAATGATTTATTTAACATATCATTTAATTCATGTTATATAATAAGTAATTCCCATAGTGGGTATATATCAACCTGATAATATAATAATTGTGGGTTAAGTAAATCCTAACATAATATTTTTTAAAAAAAATTAATTTTATATTCCTTTTGGGAGACACTTTAATAAATTCTAAAGGATAAGAAAATTATTCACATGGAAGAATATTATATTTATATAAGTGTATGTACTATTCATATTGACAATATTATACAGAGGAATCTTATGTCAACATATATTTTCTATAATATGAAGATAAAATTTTCAAAATAATTAATAAATGATTAAATAATTCATTGAAATTGAAAATTTTAAAATAAGAAAAAATATAATTCAAAAATGATACTTGGAACATCATTATTGTTGTACCACAATAGCATATAAAAAATTAAACTATAGAAATGTGATTGTTTCAAACTCAATAAAATAGTGTTTTAAACTACTTTGGTAGTATAATTTCAAAAACTATGATCTTTGTGTAAAATAAAAATTTAAATGAAATTAAAGTATAAAACAATATAAATTAAAATAATTATATGTGAATAATTATTATATATTAGGGAAATTATTTTTATTTTATAACCCAATAAGATATTTTTTTCATATAAGGATAATATCAAAGATGATTTCAGAAGGAAGTACGATATTTATCACATGTTTTCTCAGTAATTACTAATTATTTATCTTATAATGATATTATATTTCTCTCTATATCTCATTAATTTTTTTTAAATCCCATTTTTAAAAACATATTATTGATATACAATCTTTATTCATTATTAAGAAAAATTTATACATAAATATCCTCTCTACGAAGAATTTATTAACTAATTTTATCCAATCAATTTTAGATTTAAGAGGATAATTTTTTTCCCTTATGATTACAATTTTAGATTAAAATGAATGAATTTATTATTTATTTATGTTTTAGTTATTGTAAATTTTATATTTGTATGGGTGGGACCAAAGTTATATCTTCTTATAATGCATTGGATGAAGAATGTTTTCTCTATTGAAGCATTTTTCAGACTTTCCAGAAAATATTTCCAATTATTATATAAACCCATAGAAAATATATGATGATATTAATATGATTTTCATTATTATTTATTAATTTTTATAGTGATTTCATAATTTCATATATATTTATAAACTATCATTTATGAATTGAATTCTACTCCCTTTGTCATTGATGTTGATTATGGGCTATATCATGTTTACTCTTGGTTATATCCCTTATGAGATTTATATAATCAATATAATTTTATCTTATTAATGATATTTTATTATTGAATAAATGTTATTGAAAATGTTAATCATTATTATATGTAGTTTCTTAGAAGAATATAAAACAATATGGATATGTTTTGTGTAAGAAATAAAGTTTCACTAGGTGTGAATAGTGTTATTTTATCATATATATTTAGAATTTAATTGTATTTGGTAGTTTATAAAATGATAAACTGAAATGTTGTACATTTTAGTGTTGTACTATTTTTAAAAATCATGTAATTATTTTATGGTAAAATTAGGTTCATTAGAATATGGGTGTAATAGATGTGGCAGGGTTGATTGTGTGAACACCTGAATTACAAATGTTTTTTATAAAGTTCCTCAACATGATCTTTATGTTTCGTATTTTAGTCTAACTATTGTATTATAAATTTATATAATTCTAGGTCAATTTTCCAATATTATGGGTTTCATCAATTTTTGTGATGAAATTATTTTTTAAAACAAGTTATCTTATTGATTACTCCTCTATAGTAGAGATACAACTATATCATAAGCATTAGTTTGTAAAATATGGGGAAATATTTTCATTTTCATTCTTATATCTACAATATTATGTGGTCACTTTATTAAAAATTCCTTAAGTATTTAGCACGACTCAAAATTTGATCCCCTATATTTTTTGTATCATTTTGAATTTCATTCCCCACTTTTGTTATCATTAAAGGTAGAAATTATTTTCTAAACACATCACTAACAAAATATATCTAGTTTTTATGGGCTATTATACTTACACAAACATATCTTATATAATAATTACATCCTTTTTAATATAATAACACATAATATTACAACTACCAATTTTGATAGATTTAGTGTCTTATAAAATTGTATTCATATAATTTTAAATCACCTAAAATAGTACATATTATATAAATCATAAAACATAGTACCCCTATAGGATTTCATGATACTCAAACTACAAGTTATCACTTGGGGACATACTGAAAATAAAGTGTCACTAAAAATACAAGTTAGGAGAGGAATAATAGGATTGGGATTGAGATCTAAATCAACATGAGTACATGGGTGTTCATAATAATCATATTGTGGGCACTAAATATATATATTCCTAGAGTTTTATGGTTAAATTGGAAATATTTAGAACCAATATTCTTGATGTGTGTATTTTTTTGTATAGAAAAAGTTCAAATGTTAACTAACATTGTACAAGCCTTGAAAATTCCAGAAGGGGTATCATCAGTTAAGGCCTCATGAGTAGAACTACCCTATGCATGACCTAGAGTTAGCTATTATGAATTATTAATTGATGTTTTAGTGACATCATATGTTGGGAAATATGTTTACTATGTACAAATATCACAAGATGTTGATGTTTATCTTTTTGTAATAAGTTTTAAATATCTTGTAGTAAAGGTGGTTTGAGTATATATAGTTTTTTTATTTTGAGCATGAATATACATATGGGAAAGGAAACAATATTTATAATACCCTAAGCAGGAATACATAGACTCAAGTCATTCAAGAGTCTGGTGATGAGTGTAAGATTATGAATTTTCTAGATGAGAGGATCAAGACTGTTTGAACATGAGGGAAAACCTTGTAGGTGGGGAGTCAATTTACGTTTGTTTCATTGATAAGGTTGAGATCATCTATTTCAAAAATCTTGTTTTCGTGCCTACGAGCAAGCGTGAGGAGCTGATGCATGATTTTCATGCGTCGAAGTGGGTTGTGCATCCAGGTGTGGCCAAAATGAACCATGAAATTCAGAGATAGTTTTGGTGTCTAGGAATGAAAAAGGTGATGGGAGGGTTCATGAAATCATGATACACCATTCAGTAGGTGAAGGACGAGCATCAATTACCTAGAGGATTTTTATAGATGTTTCCCATTCTGGAGTGGAAGTGGGATGTCATGTTTATAGAATTTATGGTTGGTCTCCTAAGGATACCTTAGAAGAATAATGATGTTATTTGGGTTTGTATGGATTGAATGTTGAAATAATTTCATTTCTTATATATACAGTAAAACATATCCACATAGAAGTTGGGAGAAATATATGATTGTGAGATTTTATACATAGAGTACCATAGACTATAGTTTTGTACAATGATTGAGGCTTTAATTCGTTCCTATATAAGGACATAAAGAAGGTGATGTGCACATAGGGTTTTTTTGTACAGATTTCCACCCACATAAAGATGGTAATTCAAATATTACAATACAAGTTCTTGAGAATATGTTGTGAGCATGTGTTCTAGAATTCAGTGGGTATTGGGAAAGAACCTAGCACTAGTGTAGTTTTCCTATAACAATAGTTATCCTAAAACTATACATATGGAACCATAGGAGTCAATCTATAGTAGTCCAATCAGATCATATCTATGTTGGAAAGAGGTAGGTGAGTTATAGTTGTTTGGACTGAGTCTCGTGCTAGTGACACCAGAGAAGGTATAAAAATTTGAAATCATATTTCTATGACATATAGTAGACAAAAGTGATATGTTAATAAATGATGATGAACCCCATATTTTATAGAGGATGAACGTGTATTCTTTAAGTTTCTCCCCAATTGGGTCACCATAAGATACAAGGATAGGGCATATTGCCCCTAGGTTCATTGGACCTTTTGATATTGTGGAGAGAATTATTCTATTAAAGTACTGACTGCCTCTTACACAGAGATACAATGATATTCATGATATTTTCCATGTGTCTCAACATCAGTGGTATCACCCCGAACCTCCTCATGTGATAAATGTGGATAATGTTGAGCTTGGGAAAAATGATTCCTTTTAAAAGAATCTAATGCGTGGGTTAGATAATAGTGAGAAGGTTTTGTGGGAAAAATTATTCCTATAGTCCAAGTATTTTGGAAACTTGTCCATGTTCAGGTGGAAACTTGGGAGAGACAAGATGACATGAGGACTCAATGACCCAGTCTTTTTGACTCAGACTATTAGAGATTATTGGGAGAGCAGCTCGAGGATGATATGTTACCATGAGAAGAGATCGTAAAACCCTATACTTTTTTTGAGATCTCTCAGGCTCATTTATATGTACTATATTTCTTTTTTGTTGAGTAAATTTTATTTTGGTTTTACATCAGGGTTTTTTTGGGTGAAAATTTGAGAAAAATGGAAGATAGAGGGAATTACACAATTGGCACAGAGTTTTCCCAAACTGTGTGCCCTATCCAAGAAAACTTTGCAAACCTGAAGAGTGGGGATTTTCATGGATGGTATATATTTTTTCAAATTGCATGCCTCATATGAGAAACCATTAACCCACTAGAACAGATGCATGGTTAGGCACATGGTTTGGAGAAACTATTTTCCCTAAGCTGCAACTGTGCATATGATATTTTGATCCCCCAAAAAATTATTGAAAACATTCTCAAACCCCCATACAATAACCCCAAACACCCTATCTCAACCCAAAATCAATTTATCTAAATTATAGAGCCTCAGATTCCATGATTTTCTGACCTTCATTCTTGGTGATTCAAAGCTTGGTTGGCCAATCTGCATCTCTTCAGGTATGTGATTTCGTCTCGATTGTTCTCTCATTCTTCTCCTATTTTTTTGGGTTTTTATCATCTATTTTTTAAGATATACCTATATTTTATGAATCAAGATATAAGATATGGATCTTGATATAGAAATAATAGATATTTATTTGTTTAGTATTGGATTTTGGATTTAGATATGGATCTCATGCTATATCCTAATTTCATTATAATTGGGGATTTATATTGGTTGATTTCTCATCAAATAATTGAGGTTTGTGGTATATAATTACAATATCATAGTATTGATTAAACTTATGTGTATGTAATTATAGAATTTTATTAGTTTTTTAGCAATTTATTTCTTGATTGACTTAATTAATTTGTTAAATTATTTAATCAAGGGAAAGGTGAAATTGAGATATTGGGATTGTATACCATGAATAATTAATTATTTAATTAATTATGATGGAATCAATATAGGTGATTTATAGGTAATTAATCATTGTTTTAATTATAGGAATATTGAATTTTATTTTGTGATAATTATTTTTTGAGTTAATTATGATATATTAAGATTTGTTATTCGAATGGTCAATAAAGGACTTAATTTTAAGATATTTTGATAGTTTATTTGAGAAAATTAATTGGTGAATTAATAATGAGATATTAATATTTTTAATTTTGATAATTAAGTTTTGAATTAATTATGGGTTAGTGATTAATTAATGATTGATTTAATTAAAGAGATATATGTGCTTAATAGATTGGGGAATTAATTAAGAGGAATTATGCGATGACTTAATATTGAATTAGTAGTGAGATTGAGAGGATTAATTAGTTTTTTAATTAATTAATGGGATTGGTATGATTAATTAATTATTGAATTAGGTATTTATGAATGGTAACATGGTCATTTGATTATGAAATTATGAATGGTAACATGGTCATTAAATTGTGAAATTATGAATGGTAACATAGTCACTAAATTGTAAAAAGTTTGAATGGTGACCTGGGAACTCAAGTATATATTCATAAACGACATCATCGTCATTCAATTGTATAAAGTGTTAATTGTAACATGGGAATTCATGTATGAATTATAGAATTGTAACATTGTCAAAAAAATTTATAAAGTTGTAATGGTATGATGGGAATTCAAGAATTAATTAAATAATGGTAATAATGAAACTGTCAGATATGATATCCCTTGGGGATAGTTTGGACTCCAGTATGGGTTGAAGTAGGTATTGATATATCGGAGTCCCTGGGAACATGAGGGTTTATGTGGTTAAATAACGAATATTTCGTAATGTGATAACTCTTTAGTAATGAATTTTCATTAATTCTTTATACAACTGTATAAACTATTATTTGATTGGATATTTATTTAGATATCATTAATGGTGGCCTACTGAGTTGTACCCACACCCAACTCAGGCAGCTGATCTATACTCTAATAGATTTCGTGTTTGACGGACATGATAAGGGAAAATTCTCTATGTTATATGGATAAGTTTGGGAGGATCACGAATGAGGTAACCATATGTGGTTTATGACCTGATTGGGAGTTTTTAGTGAATTTACTTTTGAGTTTCCATTTTGAAAATTGACACATACATTAGCATGGAATATCTATTGTTCTAGTTTGATATTTTATTTCTAGTTTTGGTCATAATGTGACATTTTCATACTTATTGTTATGGTTATATATTTGGTTATTTTTTCCTATTGTTTAACTATTTCAAAGAGGGTATAGTCTCATCTTACTAATGCCAGACCCTCACTACCAGTCGGTATGGTCTTCTATACTGGGAGCCCTTATTGATGTCACATAGAAAACCGGTTTGGGGAATTGGTTTGTGGCACCTGGGTCAGGATATTAATTATTATATCTCATAGAAAGGATAAATAATATAAATTATGGCTACAAAATAATGTACTCATTTTTTATAGATGAATAAACAAATAATGAACATCAATGATGATTTTAGAAAATTTATGGTGATCCATAATGACTAAAAGAGGGAAATTGAATTGATAAAGAATATTTTAAAACATTCACATAAAATTACATAGTGGAAGAAGGATTTATCTTATAAAATAATATTAAAATTAATCAAAAATTTGTGTATGTTCTTACCAAACCATTGGATATAAAAGAATTTAAGAATTATTGTTTGAAATTCAATGTAAAACCACATCCATTTTCTTGAGGATTTTTGAAAATTTCCTTCTCCTCATATGTTTATAATTTTTAAGTTGGATACTCTTGTTTGATAGTTAATTTCCATATAATGTTTTTTACGAAAGGGGTTTAAAAGTCGGTGACATTTAGAATATATCAAAGGGATAAATTATTTATGGTTTCAATAAGTGAATCATGTACTAAAAGTTTTACCTAAAATTGTAGAAATACCACTTTGAGGGGTGTTAGTAGTTTTAATGAAAGGGGATATATGATAAATGGGTTTGTTTTTAAGGGTGTAAATGAAGATAGTTTGAGATTGATGAAGATTTATAATTGAACAAAAAGTGGATAATATAAATGAATTATATAGGTTAGAATACAATTCTCTTAGGGTCACTTGTTTTTATGACTAGAATTGATCGTGTATACTTGGAGTGATAAATGAGTTATTATATTTAAATTTTTATTATTATTATTGTGGAATTTCATTAATGATATATTGTATTTAAAATGAATTGAAAGGGGGGATGTTGAAACAATGTATATTTTTATTAGTGTTTGTTGGACCATAGAAAGAATATTGAAACCATGGTTGTTAATCATAGTTTTAATTTTCAATCAAGGACAATAATCAATTTTTCACAGTTTTACATGACATGGTATATGTCTTGGAGAATATTATATGAGAATTGATGGGGCGTGGAATAAAATTAGTAGAGGGGTGATTAAACCATGCTAGAGAGTAGTCAATTAAACCTTTTTGTATATAAAAAATGGATCTCATAGTGTTTTTAAGTGTATTTGTGATCTTGGTTTGAAGGTTAAATAATTTTATAAAATAGATTGGAGTTGTATACTATGATGTTACCTATTTTAGAGTAATAAAATAAGATTTATTATGTTTTGGTGGATGTGTTGATATAATTATCTATAGTACTAAACCTAAAATAGTGATTAATATGTGACCATAATATAGATAATTGTGTTCTAGGTTTCAATATTCTTATATGAATGAGATTTAGTATAACAATCATTTTTTGGAGTTTGCGTGTTTCAAGTTAGACAGAAAAATATATAGATTGAATGGATTATGTCACTCTTCAAACATTTTTGTAAAGAAAACTCAGTATATACCATGGGATCATAGTAATGGTTATAGAGGTTTCCATTGTGGGAATAATATATGAATCACCAAAAGGGGAGTTCCTGTTATCTATGTCATAGTATAAGAATTATTGAATATCAAGTCATCGATATTGAATTGAAAATGTGGAAAAATTCCCATCATAACCCATAAAGAAATCTATTTTTCCTATATATAACCTATTATTTGGTGAGAAGGTATCTATATTATTGTTGTTTGTGTTGTGGCCAGTTTTGAATTTCAAAATGGGAAGAATTATTTTGATATGATGTTAATAGAGGGAATAGTTTTTAGAGTTTATGGGTTTAATTAAACTTCACTATGATGTACAAGATTCAACCATGCAGTGGTTAATGAAAATTTATAGAAAACCAAAGAGGCTAATTTGGTTTTTAGACATTAAATAGTTTTTATTGGTGACTTTATTTCACTAAAAAGGGATTAAGTTAAGTGAAAAAGTCATTAATACATTAAATTTAATCTTTTTCCAATTTGTATTATTGATTGGGTGATTTTTTGAGGTAAAAAGATATGGATTTCAGATGATGAAACTATGGAATCAAGAATATGAAAAGGAATGATGTATTTAAAATATCTATAAATAAGATATGGTCTTTGAGGGAGAAAATAAAAGAGAAATAAAAACACACTTGTTGGTTTGGTGTTAATTTTCACCTATAATATAATTATAAATTACCTTAATATCATAATATAATATTCCTTCTATCAAATTAGTGAATGGATAGAAATTTGTGTAGTGAATTTTGATTAACAGTGAGTATTTTGAGAACATTTTAATCACATAAAGTCTATATTGATATCCTCTATAATATCAAAACAATATATTATTTTAGGATTCCTGAACTATCAATTTGTGGTGAACTAAGTAATATTATTTATTTTGATGCATTTACATTTCATATTTGGTTACTTTGGTATTTGTTTTTATTAAATGTTCATAAAATTATTAACAATGTCAGAAAAAAATCTAGTGGATGAAAAATAAAATTGTACAAACTAATTCACCCCACCCCTAATTTTAGGGTGTGGTGGGACATTGTAATTTCAACAATACTCTATAAATAAAATGTTTTATTAATTTTTATTAAAATAACATTAATGTAATGTGATGAACCATTTTAGTGTATTATTAACCCATAATAGAAAATATTTTTTCCTCCAAATTAAATAATAAGGTGTTAGAATATTATAATTGGATAAGACTCCAGATTGTGGTGAATTAATTTAACTTAGAATCCCATATAACTCCTTCTAAAAGTAATGATTCCATAATATCTGAAATATTATAAAACTCTTATATATTGATATGTGTTTAGTTAAATCTCCAAATTAAAATTCCGGCCTGAATATTTTTGCATGCCATTTTTTCTTGGTTCAAATATTAATAACTATAGCATTCATATACATTTGATCTTCATTTTATGATTTGATTTTGAAAACATTTTCAATGATTTTCTCCTTATATTGTATGGGAGGATAATGGTGGAATATATGACAAAAAATTATTCTTCTAAATGTACAATTAACTATTCACTCTCATGTCTGTCAATATTGTTTCCATTCTCCATAATAGTGACATCAGAGTTTAAACCTTCCCTTTCTTCCACTGTTGTGTTTTCCATGGATCCATCATATGAAATGACTAGCTATTCATATGTGGGAATATGATTGTGTATTATATTATCCTAAAGACATTTAGAGTAAATTTGAATATATTTATTCAAAAAATACCATTAAATATGAATCAAATTAATATTAGTTTCACAAGACACAATTAGTCTTTCCAAGACTTAGTTTCATTAAATTTATTAACAAGATGGTCACCACCTTTAGTGGATCTTTTTATTCATTTATTCCTTCCATTTTGGTAAATTTTTAATTTTTCTAATCCTCAACATTATTTGATGAATTTTGATATTGTTTAACTGCTCCTACACCAATATTTAAAGATTCACATTCTTTAGAAATCCCATCCTTCTTAGAAATTCACTTACTATCCTTTTCCATCCCCCAAAATTATTGAAATTTTATGAACCATCACCTAAATATGAGAATATATTATAGTGGAATACTTATTTGGAACACCCAGATTTGTGAGGGGATAAAATTCCCTTGATTATATTAGTTGATTCATCATTTTTAGGTAAAATAGATGGTAGATATTGAATTACGTCATGCACCTTAGGTGAACTCAAACCCTTATTGGTTGCATACTCTTATAATATAGGAATAGTGAACTTACTGAATTCAATAAAAATATACATCATCCTGTTATGATAATAGACTAGGCAGTGATGACATCCATTATTTGGGATTAATGAAAGATCTATGGGATTTTTTCCATATGATCCTTGATTTTGAACCTCACAAAATACACTAACATTAGGGATTATTGATGTGGAATCCATAGTAATCTTGTGGGATCTGTTCCCTTGAGAGGAGGGACCTGAACATGGAACATTAGGCTATCTAGTGTTTGTTACCAAAAAAATTGTTGTAATACCTCTTTAAACATCCCCCTCTTTCTAGGCCTTGTCTTCTTCCATGATCTTGAAGCCTTATTATGATTCATCATTTTCCCCAACATCTTGTACTTTGTTAATATATTCACATGTCATAGACGAATTAAAATATCAATGACCCACTATTTGATATCGAAAGTATTATGGAATGTGGTCATGGAAATTGCAACTGGACCATAAGTTCACTAAAATTTCAAAGGCCACCACTCACTTGAACAAATATTTTTTTCAATCTCGATCAAAAAAATTTAAATATAGGTTAAGATACATATATTTAAATACAAATATGTGGATAAATCATATAGAATAGGGCTTCATATCTATCATCAAAACACTGAAATCTAGCAACCAAATTTTCGATCATCATGCGTATTTAAGGAGTTCAAATGGAATATGGGACTCTTGAAAACTAAAATAAAGCGTAGTTTTTAGAGGATATTCATTATAATGAAAATAATAAGATCATGAGATGAGGTAAAACTATAATTTTTTTTATTGAAATCATGTCATAGGATGAAGAAAAGATCATATCATCCTCTAATTAGAATTGAATGAGGAGATTTCTAGGATAAAAGATTCTGATGATTATGTGTTACTTGATGTTAAAAAACCAAGACAAACTATCCAAAGGTGTTAAAAAATGAAAATTACAACCAAATATCGTCCCCATAGAGAATCTTAGTTTGGTTGAATACTCTTTGAGGACCTGATGAATAATTTGGAGGACTGGAAAACCTTAGATAAAAGAGGGTATATTTTAGCATATTTTGATAACAGGGAAAGGACAAAGAGATTATAGGACTGTAAGGGGAGTGAAATAGTAAGGGAAGTAGGAACAATTCCCCATATCTAGAGGGAGATGTATGTTGGTTTCATCCATGGTCTTCATGAAAACGGAAATCTATGGTTGGGATGGAGAAGGGGTTTTTATCAAAATGTCATCTGTAATTTGGAGATATTATCACATTATTAAAATGTGTCCATAATAATATAGAATCCATTTTAAAGAGAAATTGAATGGGATACATGCATAATAATGAACTATCATAAACATAAGTCATTTCTTACTCCCCAAATATCATAACAAAATGGAACATTTTAACTACATCATGTCCATGTATATAAATGTTGAAAAATCTAGCTATTGTATTTATACACATAAGATACCCATGTTTTTTGTTTATTTATTAATGTGAATTTTAACATTAGTTTATTTTTTATTAACTTAGTGATGTTATTAAAATTTGGTTATTTAAATTATTATGTTTTACTAAAAACATGTTATTATAGGACTCGTCTTATTATGCAATAGGGTTTTTTAATTTTTGAATATTAATTTTATGGATGTATAACTTTATATAATTTTTTACCTTATGGTTTATATAAATTGTTAAGTTTTATTGAATAAATTAATAATAATTTTTCACTCCATGTAACAGATTTATAGTGTTTCATGATTTTTTGAAATTTATAACTTGTAAATTAAAAAGGATGATAGATCTGAGAATTTTGATCTACTTAAATATTGTGTGGGGAATAAGAATTTAATATTCCATTTGAATAATTATTATAGTATTTTATATGGGCTGTGATGAGATATGAAAATTATTAATTCATTTGAATTAATTTTTCATTTTTTAATTTGACATAATGATGTGGTTTTGTATCGAAGTTAATTAAAATATTTATAGAAGTGGTATATTGTGGATTTAATATAAGTAATCAAACATAGAGTGGGATTTTAAGTGGATGAGACAATTGTAGAAGGAGAATGGTCATTAAATTATGGAAATTCAATGGGTAAAATATATAAAAGAGAATATGTGGAAATCTGTGAATTTAATTTTGTGTTTAATTCAGTAGTAATGGTTGACATGAGAGATGATAAAAGAGGATAATATGGGAAACTCAATAGTGTGTTAGATAAAAATATTGGGAGGGTTATTAAATTAATAAATAAGGATCTCTATGATATATTAATATAAATTTAAATGAAAAATTATATAAATAATAGGATGATAACTCATTTTCATTCATTTTTAAAGAACACTCATGATCTTATTATAGTGGTAGAAATTGGATGCCTAAGTAAATGAGATTAGATAAAAAGTTGGAAGGTAATTAAGATAATACGTTATATTGGATATTTTATTTTTTATATATTCTTTATATTATTTAAATTACCTTAAATTATGTATAAGTTATAAACCCCATACTTTTTCTTTTTACATAAATAAGTAAATGGAAGGGAAATTTATAATATTTGTAATAGTCCAAAAACATAGAAATTGGGGCCATTCTATAAACTTGAACTTCTCCCTTATGGATATCCTACTTTTACACATCATAACTAGAGAGTTAATCATGATTTTTTCCAGTTGTATGAGGGTGATACAACTCTATTGGGGTTGTGCACTCAAATTTAGAGAGTTTCATGAGGTTGTTTCGATGTGAAACGAGATGTTCCAAATTTCTCAAAGATAGTGATTTGTAAATACATAATATTCTAATTGAGATTTATGGATAATTTTGATGACATACTTGTAGGTATATTTAAAAGGATCATCAATTTTAATATATAGAAGTATATATATAAACAATTTGAGATAGTATATATAATTAGGTGGATTTAATAATTTCAATGAGTTGGATAATTTATATACTCTTCATTGAGGGATCATGGGGATAAAATTATTTGGTGTTCCATTTTTCTTGATAAACTATGAATTCTATTTAATTATTAAATTTCAATTATCTTCATTATGAGGAATCCTTATGAAGTTTTATTTTCATTAAATGCTTTAAATTTTGTTTTCTCTTTTTTTTGGTGTCTGTGTGTGTGAAAATGATTTTAGTTAAACCTATTTTTAAAACCAATAAGCTTCTATGTTGAAAAATAGTGGATCTTAGAGAGTTTCTATTATAGAGATATATATATGAATGGTTAAACCTTATTTTTAAACATGGAAGAGTTGAGGGATTGGAGTTAAATGTGTGAATGGTTGATGACATGATTTATACATGAAATGATATCTATGAATTGTTTAACATAAATAAATTATTCTCATTTATAGAATAAAATTATTAATTTACTAGGTTATTCAATGATTCTAGAATTTTTTAGAAAATAAATATTTTCTGGTATTTTGGTAAAATGGTGAATCTTCTATTGATTTGGGAAAATAGTTTTTTTCAAAAATGATTATTTTGGGTCAATTTAGAGTTTTAGAAACAATTTTTTTGAAATATGAAATTAGACATGGTGTTTACGAAAAAATTTTTCATGAGAAAAATGATTTTAAGGACATTATATTTGACATAATATTTAAAAAAATAATTTGGTAGATAAATATTTTGGATATGACTATTTTGATTTATCATTGTTTATAGAAATTTTGATATCTAAATTTGAACATTCGTGGTTATATATTAAGATTCTTTGGGAAGTCCTACTAATTTCATTCTTACCCCTACATGAACACTTATATTGATATATGTAGATGATTAGTCAAGATATGAGAAATGTAAAGGTCACATACTCTATTAGTGAAGAGACATAAATTTCAATTGGTACGTGGTAGTAGGACCTAATAGCTTTGGAGTAACCACATTTCATCACATTGAGTCAGAATATGTCATCTAAATTTGGTGTTGGATATTATAAGACTTTTTTAGTTTTAATTATGGATTTCAATAGTTTTAATAACAGTGTCTATATTTTCATATTAATAGTTTCTCAATTTAAATTTTGTTTTATAATGTATAATAATCCCCTAATGGTTTATTATATCCCTTAACCCTATTAGTTATCCTCAAGTGATTAGGTTAATTAACATGAGGCCATTTAACAATATAGTCCATGTCTCTGGGTATGGGTCTCAGGGATAAGTCATTAGAAAATGGTATCAAATAATTTTTCTATGTTGTATCTTGAGAATTTATAGAATAAGGGAGAGTATAATAGTTTTAACCCAAAATATACCCATAAAAATATATTTCTAATATTTTAATAGTAATACTTGAGTTAACTAACTATCTATATAAATGAATGGATCAGGATGAACATTTAAAATTTTGTTATTATGACATGTTAACCAATGATAGGTTTGAATATGTAAACGTTTATTCATAATGATATACATGGTAAGATATTTCATCACAAGTCCATGGCATTAAAGAATATTTTTTTCATTGAATGTAATAAGTTTTTCAATTAATCTACGGTTTTAAATTTTGAAAAAAAAATTGTAAAATAAAATTGTAAATTAATTTCATTAATTTTTTTGAATAAGTTATAGAAAATTGGTTTATCAAAAATAACTGTATAGGAACACACCTATTCATGGTATGGAATAGAGTTCTGGTGATGATGGTCATTTTAGGAGTCTACCAATCAAGATTTTTTATTTTATATGTTATACAATTATACCATATAGAAATATTTATACAAGAATAGGATGAGGTTTTGTGGGAGTTTCACTTATAAATATTCAGTTAGTGACCAAAATTATAGAGTATCCACATAATGGATACAGAAACCAACAAATATATGTCAAGGGAAATGGATTTGGCACCATTTTTTTAGAAACAGATTCTACCATCATTTAGAGGGGATGTTATACAATAAATGGTAGAATATTTGTTAAATAATTTAAACTAGATAATCTTATTCTTGTGAATTTTGGAAACTTTAACATTAGAGTTTTAATTGTATTAGTTTGATATTTTTTCAATGTGGTGGGATATTACAGTATAAAGTAATTTTTTAAGGTTTTTTAATGATAGTGACTCCATAAGATATTTAATGGATAGTGTTTTTCAGTGTATTTAAATCTAGTATAACCTGAATAACCTCCATAGTTTAAGAAAGGTATTATGTTGGTGATGATGTAAAATTTTAGTATTACTGATCTTGTGTGATATGAAATATAAATGGTTATCATTGAGAATTGTAATTACTACAATGTTTATATATTTCCATTACCCAATATTTGGTCAATAATTATATTTTCAAGACTACCTACTTATGTGGAGGTAATTAGTAGGTATTTTATAGAATAGTTTAATGCATTTTTTATAAACTAGGAATATTTGTTGATTTGGAGACATATTACATGATTGATACTCCAACATCTAAAATAATTTATAAAGATTATAAATTTCTATCCTACTTGATATTAATAGTAAGTGTGAGAATTCATGGAATTATTTAGTACATGGGGAATAAATATATGGCTTAACTATAGAAGTGTATTAGATGATAAAATTCAATGATAAAATATTACTCTACAGTAGAGGTGTTAATTTCATGACACTAGATGGAATTATCCAAATTTTTCAAGGGATAGTTAGATATTCATGCTAGTAAAGTGGGTACAATAGAACTGATGGATAGATCATTATATTCGAAATTGGTAGGATTAGTTCTTATGTGAATGGGGGGATGAGAAGATAACTCCACTAATAATGATTATGAATTAATATCCATATGAATTCCCCAAGTATTATCTTGTATTGCCACGGAGAAGGGATGTGTAATTTTCGAATGATCTAGTACTTTGGAGAAGCCTTATTTCAAAACTATTTTACAATATGGATTTAGTATTGTGAATGGGATTGAAATTAAAATTTGTAGATATTGAGAAAAATCATTTTTCATGACTTACTAACTCTCCTTGGGTAACACCATATATATTTCCCAATAATTCTAATAATAATTGTGTTTATGCATTAACTATAGAAAATTTAACCTAGTTAAAATAAATAATATATATCCCATATATTTAATTGAAAATATCTTTGATAAAATAAAGGATACTTGATTTTTTCGATGACTAAACATCAATATGTGTATCATTAGTAAAGGTTAAAGGAAGTGTACAATCTAAAAATGGAATTATTGTGAATTTTTTGTCATGTATTTTTAGATTAAACAAAACACATGTTTTATTTATGGAATTTAATATCCATGTATTCCATATGTTTTTATATAACTTTATAGTGTTATTAATGGATGATAATATAATTTATTATAAAATGTATATGGATCATTCGATGAACTTCAGAATTGTTTTAGAAACATTAGTTGATTATAATCTCTCTTCCATTATCTTGAAATTCCAAAATTTGATTCATTAAGAAATGTTTAAAGGTAATGTAATTTATGATTATGGTATCTTACTTATTCCATAGGATTTTTATGGTGTGATATATTTTGGAGGTCCTGAAAAGTGAATTTTAAATAATAATGTTTCTAGGTTTTATAGACATTACAAGATATTTATTTAGGACTTTTTGTGATTTGATTCACTCATGAAGGCCTTGAATTGTAAGGGAGTGAAATTTTCTATAATGTGATGTATCATGAATTATCTATTTAATTAATTAAAAGTCTTATTTTAGAAAATACGTTGAAAGTTTCCTATTATTTGAGTTACTTATGAAGCACATTGTGATGGATTCAGATTAATAATAAGACATATTCTAATACAAGAAGAAAATATTAAGGAATATAGTTCTTTGAAATTGAGACCCATAAGATTAATTATCCTTCAAGTGATCTAGATTTAGATATTATTTTACATGATTTAATAACATTGCGACATTGTCCTTTTTATTAAATTTATAGTGTAAATAATAGTAAGAGTTTGAAATATACATTCTCACAGTGTAAACATAATATTAGGTTGTTCAAGTTTGAAGAGTATGTTTAAAATTTTAATTTAATGCCTATGTGTGCTCTATAGAAATTAAATATAGTACCAGATGCTTTGATTTGGAAGACTCCTACCAAAGTAAAGAAAGAACAAAGAGAATATAGAAGCTGATGATATTATTTATAGTGTTTCATGTGGATATGAGTGAGATAATTGATTTTTTGTCTCTCTAGTAATGATTTTAACTAATTGTGACATACTTGGTGAGAGATAATTATCTACCAAATCTATAATGTATGACAATGAAGGAAGATAAATATATTGTGGAGACCACCAATTAAAGAAAAAATCCATTAGATTCTGTGATTTTTTTGATACTCTATAGTGGTCGTTAAAGATTATAAAAATAATTTTTTAGAATATTTTCACCATTATAATATGTAAATAATTCTATAATATATTAATATGTGTTATGAAAAATTATTTTAGAGACTTGATGGTGGATCGTATGTAGCGGTGGAATAAATGTATTGGAATCTATTAACCAATTTTATTGGGAAATATTCCATAAAGCTATTATTATGTGTCGTGATGATGAAAAAATAATTTTGTATTCAAAACAAAAGAAATATATGAATATTTTGAAAGTAAATCTATAATTAATTGTAAATATAGTTGATAATGAGTGAAACTTAACACCCATATGTAGATAATTCGAAAAAGAAATTTTTCATATTAAAAAAATATGCTTTATACATGTTCATTTGAGTTTGTAAAATATTTAGAGGGTTATATATCAATGGAATATTTTTTATAGTATATCTATCAATAGGCAGTTTGTTTAGACCTTTTCAACTACTAAATAGTAAACTATGTTAGTCACCATTATATTGGGTCAAGACAAAAAAACATATTTTTCATGGTTTAGAGAAAGGTAAATAAACTACGAGGACTTGATTCGAAATAATATGGTTAAATGATTGATTTGGTTTTTGTCTTGTTATAATTGACAACGTCATCCTTCATGATTGATTCTGGGGAGAGTGTTTTTGTGAATGTCACCAATGGTAGTAAAATGAAGGTCACTATTGTATGTAAAGTTATGTAAAAAGAATATGGAACCTCTTTAAGACATATAATAGATCGGTGAAGTGTTTTATTAATTGAAATTCATATAGTATTATGTGAAAATTAATAATATTACCATGTTTCTCAATTATAGAAGTAATTTTCTGATGAGTTGTTCTTATTTAATTTTGAAGTGATTGAACTAAAACATGATTTTTTATATGTGGAAAACAATTTTAAATTATAGAATGAAGATAAAATATTTTCACATGATATAGAATGAAATTAATGGGAGTTTCATGGAAATATGTATTGAATAAAAGATGAGTCTTGGGAAATAGAAACTCAAGCACGACATGAGAAACCATGGCTTCTTGACAAATATTTCACATAGATACTTTTTAGGGAAGAATATTATTATTGTGATGAGATTATAAAAGTGAGTTTTTGAATTGTTTACTTAATTATGTTTTCACATTAGTTTATTTATATAGGTTTGTTTGACATTGAGACATGGTTAGAATTCTATCATTTTGATTATTAAGTATTATTGAAATAATGTTATTATATGTCTTTTATAATTTTATAACATGGAGAATTAAATTATAATGATTAATTAAATATATTTATATCTTCATTTAATTATTGTGTTTTGATATGAGGTTTGTAGAATTAATTTGGGTTACTTAATTCAAATAATAGGTATTCATCATACCATGTATTGAATTTACTGTATTTCCAAGATTTATTGACATTTATTATGGATAAATTATAATGTATATGGTATTTAAAGTAATTTTGTTTAGTTAAATGTTGCGTGTGTCATAAGAGTTTAATGGAAAATTCCAAAAAAATTATGGGATTTTCCATGGGTTATGATGAGAAAAGTAAGAATTAAAATAATGTGAATAAATTGTAAATTTTTTAATTTTTCATAGTTAAGGGATTAAATTAAGGTGATTAATTTGTATGATTATAGGGTCTTCCATTGTGGGATTTTATAAAGAATGGGAATTCAAATGGTATTTTGAGTTGATGAGTTGATATAAAAAAGAGAGGGATTTTTGTTTGGTAAATTTAATTCGTTGAAATTATAAAATAGGTTATATAGAATATTTAAAATTTAATTATAGGTTTAATGGGATATGTGAAGGTTATTATGAGAAGTGATAAATGGGATGACAAGGAATATTCATCCTTGAGTTAGAATGAAATAATCAAATAGGTATTTTCAAATAAAATAAAATAGTTAATGATGTGTTAATAGAATATTACATGAGTAAGTATATAAATAATTGGATGAGAACTCCTTTTATTTATGTTTAGTGTACTATTAAGAGCTTGTAGTGATACGGTAATTCATAAAACTTAGTTAATAGGAGGTGATGAAATGTCCAATTGATAGTCAAAATAACAAGTTATATACGACATGTTGTATTATATATCATATTAAATTTACTTAAAGTATCATAAATTATGAATGTTCTATAAAGACAATTTTTTTTATTTTTAATCAAAGAATGAATTAGAATTAGATTTTATGACATTTAGAATATATCATGCCAAAGAGGAATGGGGGTTGTGTCATAGATAATTTTTATATATGGATCTCCTCCTTCGGCACTTAATAATTAGACAGTTACATGTGGTCATTCCAAGAAGCACATGGGTTATGCAATTCACGGGGGGTCATGCACTCATAGGTGGAGAGTTGAATGGGGTTATGCCAATATGGAATGGTTCATGGGGAATTTTAAAAATATGGGGATTTATGTCTTTATAATTACATAATTGATAATTATAAATATTTTTTATTATATGACTTTGTGGGTCACTTTGAAAGAATCATCAATTTGAGAGTTTATAAATAATTTGAACAAAACATCTATATTAGTGGATTCAATACTATTAATGAGTTGTATAATCGATTTATGTTATTTTGATTTATGTTTTTCATAAATTTTTTTTTCATATCTAGATTTAAATGATAAAATATTCTTTTCTTTTTTAACCATAATTTTTGAAAAACTGCTTCATAAAAATTTCTAATGAAGGGTTTCTTATCAATAAATAATTTAATATAATTTTTCTCACATGTCGTTAGTGCATGTGTGAAAATTGTTTTAGTTAAATCTATTTTGAAATCCTCTAAAATTTTACAATGGTAAATAATAGAACATAGATAGTATGATTTAAAGAGTATAAGGGAATAAAAGTGAAAACTCATTCCTAGAAATGGTAATTTAATGGGTATATAGTTAAATATGTGGGTGGGTGATAACATAAATTACACATAAATATGATTGAAATAAATTATTCAACAATATTTAGTTATTCCATTTTGTAACATATAATGAGTGATTTAAGAATTCATGAAATGATTTTAGTTTCTTACAAGAAATGGAGTATAAATTTTCTTACCATATATATATATATATGTTTAACCTATAAACCATAAAATAATATAAAACCTACAATCATGAGGTTAAGTTACTTTTGGAGATTCTCTACTTAATAAAAACTCAATTAAACTATTTATTTTTTATCCATATTAAGATCCTAGTTCTCAAAGTTTTAATATCACCAATTGGCATATCTTGGATTCATATATAAAAGGAGTGGGTCATGAAGATTGGAATGGATATAATCAAAATGAACATGAGATTGAGATATCAAAAAAATCATAATAACGAATAATTAAATTGGGAGAACATAAATAATCAAATAGGAATATAAAATATTATCAATGAAATTATAGGAACAATAAAGCATGTCAAAAATGGGAATGTCAAAAAAATAAGGCATGCCATCAGAATCATAAGTACACACACATTTCAAGAAAATATATGTCATGACCCGTTCCCCGGGGCCCATGTCGAGACTAACCCAAGCCCGTCTTCTATAGGCTAGGGGATGGGTACTATCACCAAAGGCGTAATTCCCTAAATCTGGGAAGGCGTTGCCTTTGTAACTATAAATACACACAATAGAGAACCCAGCTGGATACAAAACACTATGTAAAACAGTATAACAAGAGAGTTCTAAAAAGTAAAGGTGCTGGAAATACAAGCCCAACTATAAAGCGGCCGGTCGGGGTACCAGGCTGGCTGGCGGGTGGCAGGGAAGGGTGCTTGTTGGGACGGTGGGCGGCTGGGTAGGGCTCCAGCTGGGCCAGCGACCGGGTGTGTAGGCCGACGGAGTGCGGGCTGGCTAGGGGGAGTGGATCGGCTCTGTGAGCGGCGCGGCTGGTGGGGGCACGACCGGTGCAGGTTTGGCCGATGGCGGTGCATAGAAACACGGGGGAGGTGCGAATCACAGAGGTTGCGGGTAGCACGAACTTTGTCTTCGCCGCCTTCATCGCCTCGTTGCTTGGTCTCCATGCCAAAGATCATCATAAACAAGAATAGTGGAGGGTTCTGGCCATGTGGGTTCGGCCTAAACCCTCCGTGTTTTGGGTGGTAACATTTGGCTCATCAAGAAGTAAGAAAGATGAACTTCAATTATTTCACAACCTCCATAACGATTCCTTTACAACCAAAGAAGAGAAAAATGAAGGTAATATTATTAATATTAACCCCTACCTTTGATCGTTGTTCGATGATGAAGTCGCAGAAAAAAGGTGAAGGAGATCTTCATTCATCGCATCCACCAAACACTTCCAATCCCAAGATCTCACGTCAGTCGTGGAAGACGCTCCACTTCGGTAGGATTCCGGGGAAGAGGATCGAAGGAGATCGTTTCCGGTGTTCTTCTTTGGAAGAATGCATTCTTCGTTCTTTGTTGGGAGACGAGATTCTTTGTTAGAGAATTATAATTCTCCCAAGCTCTCCTCTCCCCAATATTCCACTCAAATGCCAAAAGTGAATAGATAGACCCTCCAAATAATAGATTGTCTATTATTTTAGATTGTTGGGTTTAAAATTCAAATTGTAGCATCTAATTAAAACAGATGGCTCAATTAATTAATGGGTAGGATTTGGAATAATAAATTATGCATTGGCTCAAATAATTAAAGGGGGGTAGTAGCACCATAAATGGTAGAGAAGATCAAGGGTCTCCCCCTTATTAATTAGGGGATTTGAGAGATTTTCCTCTCCTCCCATTAATAGGGGTCGGATGGTCTCCACCCCTATTATTCAAATTGGGAGGTTATTTGGTCTCAGGTGGTCCCCACCACATTAAAACCACATGATTGGTTGAGGGGTGGTGGTCCCCACCACCATAACCTCTCATGGGAGGTTATGGCATGGTGGTCCCCACTTCCAACTTTCACCTAGAGGTTTTAGATCTAGTGGGACCCACCTCCAAACACCCACATGGAGGCTCAAATAAAAATAAAGTGAAGCTCAATTTATTTTATTATTTTCCACAAAAACCAAAAAAAACTTTTATTCTCGACTGACTTTCGTCTAAGTTAAGGTATCCTTAAGAGAATACTGGCGCTGTGAGTTCAACTATGTCCTCAGATTTCATTTCCGAGCACCTGTTCCAAAGGTATAAAAATCCACTCATACGTTTATTGATAGTACCCGAACAAAACATCAGAAATTGATTCCGGGAAAACCGGGCCTCAAAATCATGCGTCGTCAATTTTTTTGGACTCGTAAAATTACCATGTATTTAATAAAAAAAATTCCACAGAATTTATGTGTCTTTATATTCTCCCAACCGCAGGGATTTACGTCCTCGTAAGCAACAACTCGAACTAAGGGAATAAGTGGGGTGTACTGAGCACGCTTCTGAGCCTCCCGGTCCCATGTGCTCTCCTACAGGTCCGTGTGCTACCAGCGAACGCGCACTAAAGGTGTCGACCATCCACATAGGACCCACTCCAGCCGATCCAAAATCACCACTGGAACCACCATGAATGTCTCCCCATCATCAACATCCAACTCTACCTGGTCGATGATGTGATAAGGGTCATGCACGTATCTCCATAGCTGAGATACATGGAAGACGTCGTGAACCTGGTGCAACTGAGGTGGAAGAGCTAAGCGGTAATCCACCTCGCCAACTATATTGAGGACCTAAAAATATCGGATGAATCTCGTAGATAACTTTCCGCCTCAACTAAATCATCGTAGTCCTCATCGAGGTGAGACCCGTAGAAATACATGGTCGCCATCCTCGATTTCCAGAGGTCTCCGTCTCCTGTCTGCATATGTATTATGTCTACTCTGTGCAGTTTTCATCTATTCCAGGATGATCTGCACCTTCTCTATGGTAGCCCGTACCATCTCTGGTCTCACTAGTGCTGACTCCCCAGGGTCAATCCAGTACAAAGGTGATCTGAAAGGTCATCCATATAACACCTCAAAAGGTGTCATCCCTATAGTGGACTAATATATGTTGTAGTATGAAAACTCTATTAAAGGTAAGTGATCCTCCCAGCCGCGACCGAAGTTGAGGACAGAAGCACACAACATATCCTCAAGGGTCTAAATGGTCCTCTCAGTCTGGCCATCTGTATGAGGATGGAAGGTCGTGCTTAGACAAAGATGGGTCCTGAAAGACTCCTGCAACCCCTTCCATAGCCAGGAAGTAAACCCTTCATCACGATCGGAGATAGTAGAAGAGGTTTCTCCATGTATCCGCAAAATCTCATGCATGTAGAGGCATCCCAGGTTCTATACTAAACCCTGCTCTCTAATCGGTATGAAGTGGGATGACTAGGTGAGTCGGTCAACAATCACCCAAATTAAGTCGTGACCCTTAGATGTTCATGGAAGTCCTGTCACGAAGTCCACGAATATCCCATCGCACTTCCACTCTGGGACCTCTAAAGGATGAACCAAGCCTGCAGGTACGTGGTGCTCTGCCTTCACCTGCTGACAAATGAGGCATCGATAGAAAAACTTCACTACTGCCTTCTTCATACATAGCCACAAGTTCTATTCTCTAAGGTCCTGGTACATCTTCGCCACTCCTGGATGTACCGCTAAAGGGGATGTGTGGAAATCCCTCAAAACTTCCTCCTGAAGTTACATTGGTACCATTGTATGTCCTCTGAAGAGGATGACATACTTCCCACCTTTAGAAAATCCATCAGGTGACTGCCCTGTGGATATCTGAGGACATCGTGTCTCACAGTCAGTGTCCCCATGTTGTGCCTCCCTGACTTGCTAAAGATGTGGGGGAGTGACTGTAAGGGACTGAAGGAAATCTGCTTCATCTCTATCTACAAAGGATATCTGCAAAGCGTCTAGCTTCTCAATTGGTTCCCCTAACAGTTGTATACAAGACCCCATACTGAATGCATCTTAAAAAATGTTCCCCTTCCCAGAAGTATAGACTATCTCAAAGTCATAGTCCAGGAGGAACTCAAGCCAATGTCCCTGTCTGATGTTTAGGTCCTTCTAATAGAAGATATACCTAAGACTCTTTTGATTAGAGTACACGGTAAAATGATATCCTATCTGATAGTGTCTCCACATCTTCAAGGCGAAGACCACTACTGCTAAGTCTAGTTCATGGGTAGCGTAGTTCTGCTCATATTGTCTCAGCTGCTGAGAACCATATGTGATCACTGCTCTCTCATGTATCAGGACACACTTGAGTCCGGTCCCTGATGCATCGCAGTAGACTATGTACCCTATTCCTTCATCTAGAAGCCTCAACATGGGGGCACAAGTCAGCCTCTGCCTCAGCTCCTAAAAGAACTACTTCCATCTCTCCGACCAAACAATGTGTTTCCCCTTATTTTTCAACGCTGATAGTGGTGATGCAACTCTGGAGAAATCTTGGATGAAACTCTGATAGTACCCAGCAAAACCCAGAAAACTTCGTACCTCTATCACACTCCTAGGTGGCTCTCAAGAAAGTACCGCCTCAATCTTCACTGGATCTACTGAAACTCTAGCCTCTGAGAAAACATGTCCCAAAAAGTGAACCTCTCAGATCCAAAATTGTCACTTTGAGAGCTTACCATAAATATGTTTCTCTCGGAGTGTGTCTAGTACTACCTGAAAATGGTATTCATGCTCCTCCACAATAGTCAAGTAGATCATAATGTCATTTATGAAGACTACGACAAAGCGATCATGGTAAGTCTGGAAAATTCGGTTCATGAATCCCATGAAGACTAATGGAGCATTGGTTACACCTAAAGGCATAACCAAGAACTCGTAGTGTCTGTACCGACATCTGAAAGTCGTCTTCTGCACATCCTCATCTCGAAATCTGAGCTGGTGATAGCCTGATCTGGGGTCTATCTTCAAGAACCACAATGCTCCATTAAACTGATCAAAGAGGTCGTCAATCCATGGGAGTGTATACTTGTTATTCATGGTCACCTGGTTTAGCTGAAGGTAGTTGACAAAAAGAATCATGCTCCCATTAATCTTCTTGGAGAATAGAATTAGGGATGCCCAAGAAAAAACACTAGTCTAGATGAATCCCTTCTCCAGAAAGTCCTCTAGTTGTACCCACAACTCGTGAAGCTCTGTCGGAGCCGCCTGATATACTGGTGTTGATATTGGTGCCATCCCGGGGAAGAGTTCAATATAGAATTACACCTCTCTACGAGGAGTTAGTCCTGGAACTTTGTCAGAGAAAACATCTGTGTACTGGTCCACCACTATAGGATAGCTCAGACTCTACACATCAACTTCTCCAAGGGTAAGGAAGGCTAACTGATGAGTGATCGGATTCACCCTCCTCCGAGTAAGTCCGTCCTATGATGAAAAGGATCCCTTCTAATAGGTGAAGGTAAAACCGGTCCCATCTATGTGTACACACCGCACTTTATGCCTAATACAGTCAATCTGAGCATGGACTGTAGATAACAAGTCCATACCCAAGATGACGTCGTAAGGCCTCGACGTCGCTAATAGGAGATTCCAGCCAATGCTCTCACCTCCTAGAGTAAGCTCACACTACCAGCACCAGTTCTTAATCATCGATGTAGCTCCAATAGGAGTCTCTAGTCATAAGGATTGAGCCAATGGCTCCATAAGAATCTCCGAGCTCCAAACGAGGGCAGTGGTAATGAAAGAGTGACTAAAACTTGTGTCTATAAGAATTGTATCTATGGTGGAATAGACACAGATGGTACCTCATATCATCTCCAGAGTGCCGTGATCGTAGATCTCAGCTGCCTAGAGCTGAGCTCTCCCCTATCCACCTGCTCCATGCAGCCGGGGTGGACCTCCTGGTGGTGGTGTTGGTAAGAACATGAAACGTCATCCACCACCAGCTGCACAGATAGATCCTTTTCCATGTCCTCCTACTCCCTGCAGACTGCCTCAATCGAATCTCCGTCTCTACCTGAGTGGTCCTTCGACCATTTGCTGATCATCCGAAAAGCGGGTCAGACAGTCAAATGCCATGTGACCCTACCCGTCGCATGTGAAACACTGCTTGCTCTTGGCATGTATGTCTCTGCCCTGGGTGACCCACACAACCGATCCTGAGTCATGCTAGTGTCCACCTGTGGGTCTGGTCCTCTTGGACCTCTACGAAATCTGTCTACTTCCAACTGCAGAAGACTTCACAACATGTCAACTAGTGGTGGGTCTCGCTGTTGGAGACTGCTCAGTAATGAAACTCTCCACTATGAGGGCTCGCTCCAACACCCCTGCCTGCGTCGGGATGCTGAGGGAGATCATCAAAGCCCTGATCACTCGCCTGATCCCCTGCTCGAAAGTCTGGGCCTTGAAGAATGGGTCTCATACCATATATATGGAGTAGCGCGAGAGGTCAGTGAACCTCACTGAGTACTGTGCCACTTTCATGCTTCCCTCCTGCCTGTGAAGTAGGTCGTGTATGCACATTGGGAAGAGAGTCTCTAGAACAACCTTCTCCTGAAACAGACTCTCAAAGTCTTCCCAGAGAAGTGACATCTCATCGTGAACCTAGAGCATCATGCTCCACCATATTCTCGCTGGTATCTGAAGAAGACTGGAAGTAAGAATAACCATGTGGTCGGATGGTGTCCCTACTAGTCGGGAAACTCTCACCACAGCATACATCCAATCCTCAGCCAACTGTGGGTCCATCTCTCCCCTGAACCTGGGTGGCCTCTGGCGCTGGAACTCATACAACGTGCTCAAGCGGTGTGCATCGTCTGCTGTAGGGGCTGGTGGCATCGGTGGCCCAACTGGAAGTGGTGCCAGTGGTGCCTCCGCTAGAAAAGGGCCATGCACTGAGGCCTCATCACTCGGAGGGTTATCTATGAAAGTAACTATCGGGACTCTCACTGGTCATCCGCGGGGTGGCATTCTAAAAGAAAAACATGTGACACGGTCAAAAGATTAAACCTGGTGATCTGACCTGGTTGAGCTGACTTAAAGGAAACCTATGAAAACACATAGGAAATCAGTGTTTTTGTGTACTGAGTGGGAAATCAGTAGTCAGGGTCCTGGTGTATGGATACGTCGGCCGCCACACCAACACTGGACTCCCTAAACAGAAAACCAAACTCAGTTCCCTTACCACTATTGCTTCATAGAAAATAGCTGAGTCCTATGTTTTGTAGTAGAACCGACTCCTCTAATACCAATTATCATGACCAGTTCACTGGGACCCATGTCGTGACTACCCCAAGCCCGCCTTCCATAGGCCAGTGGCTGGTGACTAGCACCAAAGTCTTAATTCCCTAAATATTGTAAGGAGTTTCCTTTATAACTATAAACACACACAACAGAGCACACAAATGGATACAAAACATGAAGTAAAACTGTACAACAAGAGAGTGCTGAAAACTAAAGGGGTTGGAAATACAAGCCCAACTGTAAAGTACAAGTACAACTAAAAAGGACCAAGCAGCTGAAAGGTGAAAAGAAGCTCCTGGATCTTCCACAATGGATCCTACCTGAAGGGTAGGTAGAGGTAGCCTCCAAAGCACTCCATGTTCGTCTGTCTCCACCATGTACCGACACGTCATATGGTCCACCTCTGGGTACCGTCCAGTCCTGGTACTCTCAGCCTCAGTCAGTGCTGTCCGTTGTATGAAACCAGCACAACGAGTTGCAGGCATAGCCCGTTCAGGGGTGAGTTTAACGATACTCCGTAGGGAGCCAAAGACTCTCAAGGTCTCACAAAATCCACCAAGGATAAACCAAAAAGTATGAAATTAACAGACAACCCTACATAGGTATATGCCTGTACATATACCGAAGTTATCAAGTAATTCATCTCAGTCATGAGGTAAACACAAAAGTTACAGACTCAGCTCAACAAGGATTTTTATTCACAGTATCGAAACCATGAATGCCGGATAAATCATCCCCTGTCGAGTACATTGGGCCTGCCGTGACACCAAGGTGCTTCCCACTAACCTTGGATAGCTGAGGTACTCTTCCTGTCGAGTACCATGATTCTACTGCGTCACCAAGGCACTCCCACCATGGGTTTCCCACATCACCAAGGTGATCCCCCTCGTAGCCGGCTAAGGTAATCCTCTTGTTGAGTACCGTGGGTCTGTTGTGACACCAAGGCACTCCAAACAGTGTGTCTTCTGTGACACCAAGTCACTCTCCACGGGGCTAGTCGAGTCACTCTGAGTTGAAACGGTCATTAGTCGCTAGGTCTCAGCCAGCTACTAGGTCTCTGCACTATGCTCGCTCGTCTTCGGGATGATCTGCTCCATGAGCTACTGGTCAATACTCCAAGTGTCACAAAGTACCATGTATAAGTATCTCAAAGGTCCTCCACGTCATATGGTTCTCAATACAATAGACGACACGTCAATCGAACGCCTGGTCTGTGAGTTATTAGCCTTTTAGTCCCGGGGGCCCATTTGGATTCGTGCACGATCCAACCCGACCATAACTCAACTATACCTGAACTCCAGTGGGGTATACTCAAAGGTATTTCCATGCTCCAAGATTACCCGTTCCGCTGACGGTTCATCAAATGGACATTTGGTGCCAATGATATGGCCAAAAGAACATAAAGGGGTGGTAGTGGGCCTCGGTCTAGTCCGACCCTATCGGACCGACCCAGACAAACTTAGTTTGGCCCGACCCTGTTTGGGTCGACCCGGTCATACCTATTGGGTCTAGCCTGACCCATTTGGCTGGCCATCCTGTTAGGTTCGGCCCGGCCCGCTGGGCCGAGCCCAGCAAGGCCCATGGGTGCTTCAGCCTAGGCTCGAGGCCGGTTAATCCCAGAGCGCGTGGGGTGCGGCTCAGCTTGGATGGACAAGACTGGTTCAGCCAGCGTCGTGAGGGGTGCAGCTCGGGTGGCACGGGGCAGTCCGTGCGATTGGGGGTATGCTGGTCGGTGTAGTTCGGCCGGGCGTAAGGGTGGCAGCTAGGCATGCTGGATGGCAGGCCGGTGGAGCATGGAGAGGCCTACAGGTGGCTAGGCAGACCGGCGCGCTGCCGGGCAGGGCATGGTTAGAGCAGGCAGGGCGCACGGTGGGCAGCTAGGAAGGGCACTAGGCTGGCTGGCGGGCGGCCAGGCAGGGCACCATGTGGGCTGGCGGGTGGCCGTGTATGGTGACAGGTTGGCCGTCGGGCGGCCAGACTGGACGGCTGGTCAGGGGCCGGCTCGGGACAGCGGCTCAGCTCTGTGAGTGGCGCGGACGACGGGGGCTCAGCCAGGGCCAATTCGTCCAATGGTGGTGCAGAGTGTAACACCCCAAGATTTTATACTGTGTTAATTCTTCAAAATAATTCAATAACTTTTACTACACACAACACCAAGTTCAATCGCACCATGACTTACCAAACAAGCTGTTCAAAAGAGGTTATGAATAGAGTCAACTAAATTTTAAACTTTATATAATCCTTATAATTTTAGAATCCATATTATGAGTTTCTTAGACATAATGTAAGAACAAATTCATTTTCAGTATTTCACTTTTACCAAATTTTAATAGTGAAACCTTTTTTGATACTATATTTTAAACTTTTTGACTAAATGGGGACATCAAAAATTTAAAATGAAACATCCCAAGCTTCCACGGTACGCTAGCGTGTGTTGTACGCAACACCGAGTTCTAACACACCGTAACCAATCAAACTAGCCGCTATGAATAGTAATACCTAATTTTTGAAATTATATATATTTTATATTTGAAAATGGACTTCATTTTTGGATTCGGAATATAGAATTTAGCCTAAGGTGAAATTTTGGTACTTTTCGGATAACTTTCATATTTTGATGAATAGTGAAAATTACTAAATTTTAATTAAAAACAACTTTTTTAATCAAAATAATTAATAGTGATAAATTATGCATTTGAGTGGTTTTAAAGTATATTTATAATATATTTTTACCATTTAATATAATGTTGGTCATTGGACATAATTTTACAATTAAACCGAACATAAACAAGTGTCAATCTTTTGATAGTTATTATCTCTTAAAAACACGCTTTTTGTTTTGACAGCGGGAATTAATTTTAAATTAATTTCTGCCACTTCTGTGTTTTGAATTTAGGAAAATGGATTCCATATTTGGAATCAGGATGTTCAAATTGTGTAAATAGGTAACTTTTATTTTTAGACATTTTGAATAATTACTGCGGTAAATATTTTATTTACCATGGTTAAGGGTAAATCCGGTAAATAAGGGTTAAAAAATAATATTATAATAATACTAAATTACCCTAAAACATGTCTTAACCCTATTGGTTGATACATGGTCGACCATGGGCATCTTTGTGTCAATTTTGGGACCCCATGGATCCACTTGTAAGTGATAATGACACTTTATTTTAATTAAGTTAAAATGAATACAAAAATGACACAAGCATATATCTTTTAGCAAAACAATTGTTAAATAGGGTTATATATGTTGGATTTTAGATTATAAATATTCATTAGAAAGATAAAAAGATTTCCTACATAATTATAGTTTAGTTATAATTTTTAGACATTAAATAATTTATTTTATTTATGACACAATGATGATGCAGTAATTACTATAATAGTGAAATATTAAAATAATTGATATTATAAATACCCAAATAAATATAATATGAAACTTTTAATGAATTAAACTAATTTTATAGGATAATATGATATATTAGGATTGATTTAATTGACTTTGTTCGAAGTAATAAATCTGTTATGAGTTTCACAAAAATCAACTATTGAATAGTTTCAAAATTGACATAAAAGAGTTCTTAAAACAAATATTATATTATTAATTGATATTAAATTCCTAAAAATATAAGGTTCGGCCAAGAGACTTATATAATGATAGGATCATCATTAATGGACCACTTGGGGGTCTCTTGTATGTATATGGTAAGTTTATTAACCATATAATATAAAAATACAAAGAGACATTGTAAAAGTGAAACTAATTAACTTTGGGTTAATACTTAAAGATAAGGTTAATATAAGTACCCAAACCTGTCTAAATTCTATTGGTTGAGTTGTTTTCGACCTATCCCCACCTTAACCTTTGAATAGTCAACTTTGGAGCCATTAGAAACTGAATATGAATTTATTATAAATTAATATTTCTAGCCTTTCCAAAGGTTCCCCTCACCCCTCTTATAAAAAGGCACTCCTCCTTCTCATTTCTTCACACCTCTAAAGCCTTTTGGTTCGGCCAAACTCTGCCCAAATACTCTCCCAACATCCCTCACTACAATCTAGGGGCCTTAGTTTGATCCAAAAGCCATCCTAAGGAGCCCTTTTGATCAAATCAAAAGGAAGAAACCGAAGAAGAGGTAATGATTTCACCACCCTTTTCAAGTTCCTTTCTTCTTCCACTTCTTATTTCTTTGTTCTTACCATTATAAAATAATAACTCCAGTATATTACATATACTGTGATGTTATTATAAATATGGTACAACCATATTCAGTATTCTATCCACCCTTTGAATAACATGTCACCATACGTGCGTACGTACGGCTTACCGTCTCCACGTCGTGGTGTAATTGTTATTCAATATAATATTATTTGGATGGGTATAATAATGATGTGTAACTCATGTAAATAATAAATATAACATGTTAATGATTCTTTATATATGATATACCATCCATTTATATATTATTTTAATATCAAAAGAATGATATTGTCGCTCGTGCGTACGTACGGACTACCGTCTCCACGAACGCGATGAGATTCATTCTCCATCGTATCCATTCAAGTATAATTATCATTTGATGATTTAAAAATGATGTTTAAGGACTGGATATCATTCTGGATATGAATAAGATACAACAACCATGGCTTATGTAACAAAACATATAAAAGAAAATGAGTAAGTTAACTCCCGAAACGACGATAATTCTAAGATATTATTAACAAATCAATGTTAAAAGATCATATATGATATCATATTAATATATATGATTCTTGTATAATTTAATAACAACTATTTCACCATTATACAGGAGGTTAACCTACCCCAACCAAGGAAAAGTACAAGGTAAGGGTTTACTTTACAACCTCTTCATTATCCAAGGTTGTTTATACATAATAATCTACTGGGATCTCTTTATCATCCACATCCATGTTTCTTAAAAATACATTTCAAAACATTTTTAATATTTACTAGAATATGAGTTAGAGTCATTTATACCCTTTTTGACTTTTATAAGTGGTTTATAAAGGAATATTTCGGTCGTTTTCAAAACAAGGTCCTTTTTAACCTTTTCGACAGAATTAAGGTAAGAATGTTTTTTTAACTTATACGGCGGGTGCGGCTATTTTCCGCCATTATAAAATCTTCAAAGCTTCCCTTACAAGTTTATAAGAATATTTTCAAAGAAAATGTTTTATTTTATATGGATCTTAAATGATTTCAAAATAAAAGAAGATATTTCTTTAAAAAGAATTTTGATTTCATCTATGTCAACATCCTTTGATGAATTTTAAGATTATTTGAAGTTGATTTATTATGATACAAAACTTCTATATTGTATTGAAGGTTTTGTGATATGTTTGACTGTGGATGTGCTATTTTTATACCATTCATAGTTTATGGTGAAATTATTGACATTTCGTATGCTAGTTTTAATACGAATGCTTATGTTATGTTTAAACCTTTTCATATGGGAATGCATTGGACTTAATAAGTGATGGGTGGAGCCCGCTATAGCTCCTCGATGCATCGGTAGGTCTCATGAGACAAACTAGTGTCTTGGCACAAGTCCTTGACAAAATCTTATTTGTAGTCTTGGCACGAGGCCTTGACTATGTGGTTATGATAGTCTGGCATTATGCATTCCAACATTATGAAAGTGGTTATTGATTTTTGCATGTGATTATTCGATTAGTAGAATATCCACGTGAATAAGTAAATGGTGTTATTTCATTTTTACTTTTTCCATACTATGTTGAAGTTCAAGTTTAAAAGGATTTTGTTTTAGTAATGCATTGCCTTAAATGTTTATTCTTATTTATGAAAGTTTCCGCTATATTGTTATCCTTACTGGGCATTTGAGCTCACCCCTTTTCTATGTTTTATTTTTCCCAGGATGTGAAGAAGTAAGTTATGAATGACCTGCATGGATTTTATGAGGGGTTAATAGTGTGGATTGTGGAAACATTATGTTGTTGTATTAGTTTTTCATTTTATTATGTAATGTAAAACTTATGAATATATCTAGTGTTTCCAAGGCTACTAAACCAATCGGTCTTTCGAGATTTGATCTTTCTTGTGATCATGCCAATGTTATGTAATAATGCACCGACTCTGGGTAACTAGGGTCGGGGCGTTACAGTTGGTATCAGAGGAAGTTTAGTACAAACCTTGGAAGCTAGATTTAGATAAACTCTGATTAGAGCACGTAGACCTAAGATGAACTTTGAGGATTAGTGTAGAAGAACTTCCTAGAATTTTGGTATTGTAGAGATTTTGTGAGTTTTCCGAGCAATACATCCCTGTCTGGATACGAGCAGGTAGATGCAGCTCTGGCACAGATGTACCTAGGGGTAAAACCCGAAAACACCGCTTTGAGCTAGACTCGAACGGGAACTGGTGCACGACAACGGGCCTTGCTGCACAATTAGTTACGACACTACCGGGGGATATGCTTAGGATAATTCTCATTTTCTTTACAAACCATTATGAAGGGTTAATGAGTATATACATCCTCAAAGGAGACATTTTTATGATTATGGATTATATCCATAAATAGTTCAATTTATGTTAAGTGTTTTATAAGTATGGGATTATGTATTTTGATTCATAAACTGATCTAGTGTATGCCATTGTTTAGAAATGGCGCCCAGTAGAAGGAATGAGAACTCCAGAAATGAACATGATCCAAAGAGAAGGAAGGATCATATCTTTCATGGTCTTAAGCTAGAATTTATAAGAGAAATAGTCTCCCATGTATTATCACCATATGAAGAAATAATATCATGTGTTGATAAGATAAGTAAAGAGTTTACTGAGTCCTATGGCTTTGAAGGGAAGCAAGAGAAGAAAAGGATAGAAGAGAGAAAGATAGATAATGGGAAGAGGGAAAAGAAGAATTTTCCCATATGTGGTAACTGTGGAAAGAAACACCCTGGAACTTGCCTGAAAGGAATGGGAGTTTGTTATAAGTGTGGAGGAAAAGGGCACAAAGTACATGACTGCAAGGGTAAGAAAATGGTTTCAAATGTACAATGCTTCATTTGCAAGGAGTTTGGACACTACGCGAACCTATGTCCCAGTCATCAGACTATGACGCAAATGATGCTATTGGATAATAATCATGTTATGATACTACCACAGATGAAGAGGAATGATTAGAGTTCTTATGTTGATTATGTCAATTGTGTGTTGTATCAACAATGTACTTGTTATAATAATTATGGAGTATATAAGGATTGTACTGCAGTACTATTTCATTAAGGACTTGAGATTGTGTGGAACAAAGAAAAGTGACTCAATAGCAGAATAAATTTTTGGAAAATATATGGTTGAGAGAATGATAAACCATAATATAGTTCTGATACCGAGGTAGTGATTTTCGAATAATACATGATTATTTTGGAAAAATTATATTGGATATTCTTGACTACCTTGGAACTGATTAATGATTTGTATATTCCATCATTGTTGGGGTTTAAAACATTTTTGGATTAATGAAGTATATCCAGCATTATATATGGAATAAGGGTGCATTAATGTAATCAATAAGGAATATGGTAATACATGATGAAGGTATTCATATGCTATTACGGGGTAAAAAGGATCTACATTATGTTTACCTTCCTTATAAATGTTGGACTGTGAGTTTGGACAGAAGTATTTTGGATAGTTCTAGTTTGGATTATTTTGGATTGCCATAAAAGGACAACCCGGAGGTCGGACGGCAACCCGTCGCGTCCGGCAAGGCCGCAAGACTTGAACCCGCAACCGAAGGGCGACAAGGGTGTATCACCTACCACTATCCCACGAGATGTCCTGGATTAAATAAAGTAGTTTTTTTAAATGATCTGGTAGATGAATTATAAATTCGTTTATTTTGGAACCCTCTATGAATAGTATAAATAGAAATTTTTTTACGAGTGAATGATGAGTTTTTGGTAGAAATTTATTAAGGGATAAAACTCTAATTTTAAAGTAAGTATATCTCCTTATGATCTTATCCAATCTCATAAATAAATTCCTCATCATTAAGAAAAGGAACTTAGAACAAAAATGTTGTCCTAGATGGTACCTTAAATCATCACTAATTTATGGCTTTGGGATTGTTGGCCTTTTCATAGCCATGTTCTCTACCACTCTCCATCAGATAATTGATGGTTAGATTTCTCCTCCATATCCATATTTTCCTACATGGAACCCTAGTATGTGTTATTTTCGGTAATCTTCATACTTTCCACTCTTTATTTTAAAATAGAGGCATCATTAATTCATTTTTCGATGTGGGATTTCAAGTAAGATATTTTGAAACGTCAAAAATGTGTTATCCCAATACCCTATATTTTGTTGAACTGATGGTACTTCAAATCATCATAGATTGATGAGTTTAAGGACTTCAATTTTATACTTGTTTGTGATTGATGACCTCAATCACTACCTATAAATATTTACGTTTTTCCTCCAATTATATGTCTATAATTGCCACCAATGTTCTCCTAATAGAGATCATAATTTGGTGGTGATCCTTTCATTTCTCTTTTCCTCATATTAAGACTAAATTTTAGTAACCCAATTTCCGATGTGGGTTTTCCCACAAAGATATTTTCTATTTTCAACCTTTTATTTTCGAAGAACAATTTCAAATTGCGAGGACACAATTTATTGAAGGAGGGGAGAATGTAACACCCCAAGATTTTATAGTGTGTTATTTCTTCAAAATAATTCAATAACTTTTACTACACACAACACCAAGTTCAATCACACCATGACTTACCAAACAAGCTGTTCAAAAGAGGTTATGAATAGTGTCAACTAAATTTTAAACTTTATATAATCCTTATAATTTTAGAATCCATATTATGAGTTTCTTAGACATAATGTAGGAACAAATTCATTTTCAGTATTTCACTTTTACCAAATTTTAATAGTGAACCCTTTTTAGATACTATATTTTAAACTTTTTGACTAAATGGGGACATCAAAAATTTAAAATGAAACATCCCAAGCTTCCACGGTACGCTAGCGTGTGTTGTACGCAACACCGAGTTCTAACACACCGTAACCAATCAAACTAGCCGCTATGAATAGTAATACCTACTTTTTGAAATTATATATATTTTATATTTGAAAATGGACTTCATTTTTGGATTCGGAATATCGAATTTAGCCTAAGGTGAAATTTTGGTACTTTTCGGATAACTTTCATATTTTGATGAATAGTGAAAATTACTAAATTTTAATTAAAAACAACTTTTTTAATCAAAATAATTAATAGTGATAAATTATGCATTTGAGTGGTTTTAAAGTATATTTAGAATATATTTTTACCATTTAATATAATTTTGGTCATTGGACATAATTTTACAATTAAACCGAACATAAACAAGTGTCAATCTTTTGATAGTTATTATCTCTTAAAAACACGCTTTTTGTTTTGACAGCGGGAATTAATTTTAAATTAATTTCTTCCACTTCTGTGTTTTGAATTTAGGAAAATGGATTCCATATTTGGAATCAGGATGTTCAAATTGTGTAAATAGGTAACTTTTATTTTTAGACATTTTGAATAATTACTGCGGTAAATATTTTATTTACCATGGTTAAGGGTAAATCCGGTAAATAAGGGTTAAAAATAATATTATAATAATACTAAATTACCCTAAAACATATCTTAACCCTATTGGTTGATACATGGTCGACCATGGGCATCTTTGTGTCAATTTTGGGACCCCATGGATCCACTTGTAAGTGATAATGACACTTTATTTTAATTAAGTTAAAATGAATACAAAAATGACACAAGCATATATCTTTTAGAAAAACAATTGTTAAATAGGGTTATATATGTTGGATTTTAGATTATAAATATTCATTAGAAATATAAAACTATTTCCTACATAATGATATTTTATTTATAATTTTTAGACATTAAATAATTTATTTTATTTATGACACAATGATGATGCAGTAATTACTATAATAGTAAAAAATTAAAATAATTGATATTATAAATACCCAAATAAATATAATATGAAACTTTTAATGAATTAAACTAATTTTATAGGATAATATGATATATTAGTATTGATTTAATTGACTTTTTTCTAAGTAATAAATCTGTTATGAGTTTCACAAAAATCAACTATTGAATAGTTTCAAAATTGACATAAAAGAGTTCTTAAAACAAATATTATATTAGTAATTGATATTAAATTCCTAAAAATATAAGGTTCGGCCAAGAGACTTATATAATGATAGGATCATCATTAATGGACCACTTGGGGGTCTCTTGTATGTATATGGTATGTTTATTAACCATATAATATAAAAATACAAAGAGACATTGTAAAAGTGAAACTAATTAACTTAGGGTTAATACTTAAAGATAAGGTTAATATAAGTACCCAAACCTGTCTAAATTCTATTGTTTGAGTTGTTTTAGACCTATCCCCACCTTAACCTTTGAATAGTCAACTTTGGAGCCATTAGAAACCGAATATGAATTTATTATAAATTAATATTTCTAGCCTTTCCAAAGGTGCCCCTCACCCCTCTTATAAAAAGGCACTCCTCCTTCTCATTTCTTCACACCTCTAAAGCCTTTTGGTTCGGCCAAAATCTGACCAAATTCTCTCCCAACATCCCTCACTACAATATAGGGGCCTTAGTTTGATCAGAAAGCCAACCTAAGCAGCCCTTTTGATCAAATCAAAAGGAAGAAACCGAAGAAGAGGTAATGATTTCACCACCCTTTTCAAGTTCCTTTCTTCTTCCACTTCTTCTTTCTTTGTTCTTACCATTATAAAATAATAACTCCAGTATATTACATATACTGTGATGTTATTATAAATATTTTACAACCATATTCAGTATTATATCCACCCTTTGAATAACATGTCACCATACGTGCGTACGTACGGCTTACCGTCTCCACGTCGTGGTGTAATTGTTATTCAATATAATATTATTTGGATGGGTATAATAATGATGTGTAACTCATGTAAATAATAAATATAACATGTTAATGATTCTGTATATATGATATACCATCCATTTATATATTATTTTAATATCAAAAGAATGATATTGTCGCTCGTGCGTACGTACGGACTACCGTCTCCACGAACGCGATGAGATTCATTCTCCATCGTATCCATTCAAGTATAATTATCATTTGATGATTTAAAAATGATTTTTAAGGACTGGATATCATTCTGGATATGAATAAGATACAACAACTATGGCTTATGTAACAAAACATATAAAAGAAAATGAGTAAGTTAACTCCCGAAACGACGATAATTCTAAGATATTATTAACAAATCAATGTTAAAAGATCATATATGATATCATATTAATATATATGATTCTTGTATAATTTAATAACAACTATTTCACCATTATACAGGAGGTTAACCTACCCAAACCAAGGAAAAGTACAAGTTAAGGGTTTACTTTACAACCTCTTCATTATCCAAGGTTGTTTATACGTAATAATCTACTGGGATCTCTTTATCATCCACATCCATGTTTCTTAAAAATACATTTCAAAACATTTTTACTATTTACTAGAATATGAGTTAAAGTCATTTATACCCTTTTTGACTTTTATAAGTGGTTTATAAAGGAATCTTTCGGTCGTTTTCAAAACAAGGTCCTTTTTAACCTTTTCGACAGAATTAAGGTAAGAATGTTTTTTTAACTTATACGGCGGTTGCGGCTATTTTCCGCCATTATAAAATCTTCAAAGCTTCCCTTACAAGCTTATAAGAATATTTTCAAAGAAAATGTTTTATTTTATATGGATCTTAAATGATTTCAAAATAAAAGGAGATATTTCTTTAAAAAGAATTTTGATTTCATCTATGTCAACATCCTTTGATGAATTTTAAGATTATTTGAAGTTGATTTATTATGATACAAAACTTCTATATTGTATTGAAGGTTTTGTGATATGTTTGACTGTGGATGTGCTATTTTTATACCATTCATAGTTTATGGTGAAATTATTGACATTTCGTATGCTAGTTTTAATACGAATGTTTATGTTATGTTTAAACCTTTTCATATGGGAATGCATTGGACTTAATAAGTGACGGGTGGAGCCCGCTATAGCTCCTCGATGCATCGGTAGGTCTCATGAGACAAACTAGTGTCTTGGCACAAGTCCTTGACAAAATCTTATTTGTAGTCTTGGCACGAGGCCTTGACTATGTGGTTATGATAGTCTGGCATTATGCATTCCAACATTATGAAAGTGGTTATTGATTTTTGCATGTGATTATTCGATTAGTAGAATATCCATGTGAATAAGTAAATGGCGTTATTTCATTTTTACTTTTGCCATACTATGTTGAAGTTCAAGTTTAAAAGGCTTTTGTTTTAGTAATGCATTGCCTTAAATGTTTATTCTTATTTATGAAAGTTTCCGCTATATTGTTATCCTTACTGGGCATTTGAGATCACCCCTTTTCTATGTTTTATTTTTCCCAGGATGTGAAGAAGTAAGTTATGAATGACCTGCAGGGATTTTATGAGGGGTTAATAGTGTGGATTGTGGAAACATTATGTTGTTGTATTAGTTTTTCATTTTATTATGTAATGTAAAACTTATGAATATATCTAGTGTTTCCAAGGCTACTAAACCAATCGGTCTTTCGAGATTTGATCTTTCTTGTGATCATGCCAATGTTATGTAATAAAGCACCGACTCTAGGTAACTAGGGTCGGGGCGTTACACAGAGCGCCGTGAGGGTGGTGCGGATCATGGAGGCCACAAGTAGCGTATCCTTTTTATTCACTTCCTTCATCACCTCATTGCTTCGTCATCATGTCGAGGATCATCATAAACAAGAATGGCAGAGGGGTCAGGCCATGTTGGGTTGGCATGCACCCTCCACATTTAGGGTGGTAACATTTGGCTCATCAAGAAGTAAGAAAGATGAACTAAAATTGTTTCACAACCTTCACAACGATTCCATTCCAACCGAAGATGATAAAAAGGAAGGTAATATTATTCAAATTATCCCCTACCTTTGATCATTGTTCGACGATGAAGTCACAGAAAGACGATGATGGGGATCATCGTTCCTCATGTCCACCGCACAATTCCAATCCTGAGCTCGCACGTCAGTTGTGGAAGATGCTCCACGTTGGTAGGAGTCTGGGTAATAGGATTGAAGGAGATCGTTGTCAGCGTTCTTCTATGGAATAACACATTCTTCATTCATCGTTGGGATATGAGGTTCTTTGTTGGAGAATTCCAATTCTACCAAGCTCTCCTCTCCCTAATTTTCCTCCCAAATGCCAAAAGTGAATAGATAACCCCTCCAAATAATATATTTTCAATTATTTTAGATTGTTGGGTTTGAAATTCAAATTGTCATATTTAATTAAAAGAGATGGCTCAATTAATTAATGGGTAGGATTTGGCATAATAAATTATGCATTGGCTCAAATAATTAAAGGGGGGGGGGGCAGTGGCACCTTAAATGGTAGAGGAGGTCGACGGGCTCCCCCTTATTAATTAGGGGAGTTGATAGATTTTACTCTCCTCCCATTAATAGGGGTCGGGTGGTCCCCACCCCTATTATTCAAATTTGGAGGTTATGTGGTCTCGGGTGGTCCCCACCACATTAACCCCACATGGGATGTTGAGGCGTTGTGGTCCCCACCACCATAAACTCTCATGGGAGGTTATGGCAAAGTGGTCCCAACTTCCAACTTCCACAAGGAGGTTATAGATCTAGTGGGACCCACCTCCAAACACCCACATGGAGGCTCAAATAAAAATAAAGTGATGCTAACATTATTTTATTATTTTCCAAAATAACCTGAAAACTAAATTTAATTCTCGACCCACAGTCATCGAAGAGAAAGTCTCCTTAAGCGAATACCAATGCTGTGAGTTCAACGGTGTCCTAATATTTCAATTCTGAGCAACAGTTCAAAATTTATAAAAACCCGCTTGTAAGATTATCGAACGTACCAAAACAAGGCATCAGAAATTGATTCTGGGCACACTAGTCCTCAAAATCTTGCGCCGTCTATTTTTGTGGACTCATGAAATTACAATGTATTTATGAAAAAAAATTCCACGGAATTTATGGGTCTTTACATTCTCCCCACCTCATGGCTTTACGTCCCCATAAGCTACAACTCGAACTAAGGGAAGCAGTGGGGGTACTGAGCATGCATATGAGCCTCCCGCTTCCATGTGCTCTCCTGGAATTTCCCATACTGCCATCTAACGTGCAAAAAAGGTATCAAACGTACACATAGGACCTAGTCCTTTCGATCCTCATTCTCTACTAGAACCTCCGTGAAATTTTCCCCATCATCAACGTCCATCTCTCCATGGTTGATAACGTGAGAAGGGTCATGCATGTATCTCCTCTGTTAAGATACATGAAAGACATCGTGCACTCGGTGAAACTGAGGTGGAAGATCTATGTGGTAACACACCTTTCCAACTCTAATGGGGACGTGAAAAGGTCCGATGAATCTCGGAGATAACTTCCTGCCACGGGAAAATAACTATAGTCCTCGTCGAGGTGAGACCCATAGAAAGACATGGATGCTATCCTCAAATTCCAGAGGTCTCCATCTTCTGTCAGCATATGACTTTTGTCTACTCTTTTTAGTCTTCATCTACTCCTGGATGATTTGCACATTCTCCTTGGTAGCCCGTACCATCTCTACTCCCACTAGTGCTGACTCCCCAGGGTCAGTCTAGCACAAAGGTGATATGAAAGTTCGTCTGTATAACGCGTCAAAAGGTGTCATCCATATGGTGGAGTAATAGTTTTTTTGTATGAAAACTCCACCAAAGGTGAGTGATCCTCTCAGCTGTGACCAATGTTGAGGAAAAAAACACATATCATGTCCTCGATGGTCTGAATTGTTCGCTCAGTCTTTCCATCCATCTGAGGATGGAAGGCGGTGCTCAGACGAAGCTGTGTCCTAAAAGCCTCCTACAACCCCTTCCATATCTGGGAAGTAAACAGTGCATCATGATCAGAGAAAATATAATAAGGTACTCCATGTAGCTACACAATCGCCTGCATATAGAAGCATACCAAGCTATCTAATAATTCAAGCTCTCTAATCAGTAGGAAGTGGGCTGACTAGGTGAGTCGGTCAACGATCACCCAAATCGAGTTGTGACCCCTGGATGTATGTGGAAGTCCTATCACAAAGTCCATGGATATCCCATCCCACTTCAACTCTGGGTCCTCTAGAGGCTTAACCAAGCCTGCTAGTACCTTGTGCTCTACCTTGACCTACTGACAAGTGAGGCATCGAGAGACAAACTCTGCTACTGCCTTCGTCATACCTGGCTACCAGTTCTATCATCGAAGGTCCTATTACATCTTCACCACTCCTAGATGTACCACTAAAGGGGATGTGTGTAGCTCCCTCAGAACTTCCCCCTGAAGTTACACTGGTAACATAGTATGTCCTCAGAAGAGGATGACGTGCTCCCCACCTTCAAAAAATCCATCAGGTGCCTGCCCTGTGGATATCTGAGCACATCCTGTCTCACAGTCAGTGTCCCCAGGTTGGGCCTCCCTGAATCACTGAAGATGTGGGAGAGTGACTATAAGGGACTGAAGGAAAGCTTCTCCATCTCTATCCACAAAGGATATCTACAATGCGTCCAGATTCTTTGTCGGTTTTCCTAACATCTGTATACCAGACCTCCTGTTGAGTGAATCTGCAACAATGTTCCCCTTCCGATGAGTATATACTATCTCGAAGTCATAGTCCTGGAGGAACTCAAGCCAAAGTCTCTGTCTCAGGTTCAGGTCCTTCTGAGAGATGATATACCTAATACTCTTGTGATCAAATTACAAGGTAAAACGCTCGGCCATCCGATAGTGTCACCACATCTTCAAGAAAAAGACCACAGCTGCTAACTACAGGTCATGGGTAGCATAGTTCTGCACATTTTTTCTCATCTACCATGACCCATATGCAATCACTGCTCACTCCTTCATCAGGACACGCCCGAGTTTGGTCCCTGATGTATCGTAATTGACTATGTACGCTATGCCTTCCTCTAGAAGCCTCAAGATGGGTACCATAGTAAGCCTCTCCCATTACTCCTAAAAGCCCTGCTAGAATATCTCCAACCACACGAAGTTTTACCCCTTCTTTCTCAAGGCTAATAGTGGTGCTGAAACTCTGGAGAAATCTGGAATGAACCTTCGGTATTACCCAGCCAAACCCAGGAAACTCCGTACCTTTGTCACACTCCTAGGTGGATCCCAAGAAAGTACCACCTAAATATTTTATGGAACTACTACAACTCCAACCTATGAGATGACCTGTCCCAGAAAGTGAACCTCTGGAATCCAAAACTGGAACTTCGAGAACTTACCGTAAAGATGGTGCTCTCGGAGTGTGTCCAGTACTACCTGCAAATGGAATTCATGCTCCTCCTCAGTAGTCGAGTAGATCCGAATGTCACCGATGAAGACTATGACAAAGAAATCCAGGAAAGGCTGGAAAATCCTGTTCCAGAATCCCATGAACACTAATAGAGAATTGGTTATTACGAATGGAATTACCAAGAACTCGTAGTGTCCGCACCGACCTCAGAAAGCCATCTTCTACACATCCTCGTCTAGAAATCTGAGCTGGTGATAGCCTGATCTGAGATCTATCTTCGAGAACCATCGTGATAACTTAAACTGATCAAAGAGGTCATCAATCCCCATTAGTGGGTACTTATTCTTCATGGTCAACTAGTTTAGGTGATGGTAGTCGACACAAATCCTCATGCTCTCATTCACCTTCTTGCCGAACTGAATTGGGGCTACCCAGGGAGGAACACTGGGCCGGAAGAATCCCTTATCCTGCCAGTCCTCTAGCTGTACTCGTAGCTCACGACACTTCGCGGGAGCCATCCGATACGCTGGTGTAGATATCAATTCCATCCTGGTGTACAAGTGAATGTTGAAGTCCACCTCTCTCTGAGGAGGTAGTCCTAGAATATCGTCAGGGAAAACATCTGCGTACTGGTCCACCACTACAGGATAGCTCGGACTCTCCACATCAACTGCTCGGAGAGTAAGGCAGGCCAACTGATGAGTGATCAGATACACCCTCCTCCGAGTAATTCTGTCCTATGATGCAAAGGCTCCCTTCTAGGCAGTGAAGGTAAACCTAGACCGATCTATGCGGACACACCGCACTTTCTGTCTAATACAGTTGATCTGAGCATGGACAATAGATAACCAGTCCATACCCAAGATGATGTTTTAAGGAATCGATGCCGCTACTAAGGGATTCTAGAAGATGCTCTCGTATCCTAGAAAAAGCTCACACTTCCGAAACCAATGCGTAATCATCGAGTCTGCTCTTGTAGAAGTCTCACGCCATAAGGATTGAGCCAAAAACACTGTCGGAATCTCCGAGCTCCGAATGAGGGAAGTGACAATGAATGAGTGACTGCCAAATTTGTCTATAAGAACTGCATATAAAGTGGAAAAGAAATAGATGGTACCTCGTATAATCTCCAAAGATCTGTGATCGTTGGCCTCAACTGCCTCGAGATGAGCTCTCCCTTGTCCACCTACTCCCTGTGGTCGGGGTGCACCTCCCGGTGGTGGTGGCGGTAAGACCATGAAACGTCATCCACCGCCAGCTACATGGACAGCTACTCTGCCACGTCTGCCTGCTCCCTGCAGACTGCCTCGATTGAATCTTTGTCTCTTCCTGGGTGGTCCTTTGAACGTCTAATGATCATCCGAACAGCGGGTTAGACGGTCACGAGCCATGTGACCCTACCCGCCGCATGTGAAACACTTCTTGCTAATGGAATGTATGTCTCTAACCCATGTGCCCCGCACAACCAATCCCGAGTCATGCGGTCATCCACTCATGGGTCTGGTTCTCTTGGACCTCTACAACATCTGTTTACTGCTAGTAGAAGAAGACTCCACTGCATGTCAACTAGTGATGGGTCTCGCTGCTGGAGACTGATTAGTAAGGAAACTCTCCACTAAGAGGGCTCTCTCCAACACCCCTTCCTACGTCGAGATGTTGAGGGAGATCATCAAATACCTGATCTCTCACCTATGCCCCTTCTCGAAGGTCCAGGCCCTCAAGAATGGGTTTCGTACCATATCTGTGGAGTAGCATGAGAGGTCGGTGAACCTTGCTGAGTATTGTGCCACTGTCATGCTTCCTTGCTGCAGGTGAAGTATGTCTTGTATGTGAACTGCACGTAGAGTCACTGGAACAAACTCCACCTGAAAGAGGCTCTTGAAGTATACCTAGAGAAGTTTCATCTCTTCATGAACCTGGAGCATCATGCTCCACCATCAGCCCACTACTTCCTATAGAAGGCTGGCAGTAAGAATCCTCATGAGGTCAAATGTTGTCCCTAATTGTCGAAAAACTCTCACTACAACCTCTAGCCAATCCTCAGCAGCCTATGGGTCTGTCTCTCCCATGAACCTGGGTGGCCTCTTGCGGTGGAACTCATGCAACATGCTCAAGCGGTGTGAATCGTCTGCTACTGGGGATGGTGGAATCAGTGGCCCAATAGAAATTGGTATCGCTGGTGCCTTTTCTAGAATAGGTCCATGCACCAAGGAATCATTGATCAGTGGGATATCCATGCAAACAACTCTCAGGACTCTCGCTAGTCGTCCGCAGGGAGGAAAAATGAATGAAATAGATGTGACATAGTCAAAATATTAAACCTGGTGAGCTGACCTGGTTGAACTAACTTAAATAAAACTTTTGAAAACACACATGCAATCAGTGTTTTCATGCACTAAGTCAGAAATCAGTTTTCAGGGTCCCGGTGTATGGATATGTCTGTCACCGCACCAACACTAGACTACCTGAACTGAAAACCACACTCAGTACCCTTAGCACTATTTCTTCACAGAAAAGATCAGCGTCCTGATTTCTATGGTAGAACCTAATGCTCTAAAACCAATTGTCATGACCCGTTCCCCAGGGCCCGTACCGTGACTACCCCAAGACCTCCATCCATAGGCCAATGGCTAGCGACTAGAACCAAAGGCGTAATTCCCTAAATCTGGGAAGGCATTGCCTTTATAACTGTAAACACACACAACAGAGCAAAAAAATGGATACAAAAAACTAAGTAAAACTGTATAACAAGAGAGTTCTGAAAAGTAAAGGGGCCAGAAATACAAGCCCAACTGAAATGTACAAGTACAACTGAAAAGAAAAAAGTAGCTGAAAGGTGAAAAGCAACTCCTGAATCATCCACCACAAATCCTACCTAAAGGGTAGGTACAGATAGCCTCCACAGAACTCCACATCCATCCGTCTCCTCCATGTACCGACACGACGTATGGTCCACCTCTGGGTACCCTCCAGTCCTGGTACTCTCTGCCTCAGTCAGCGTTGTCCGTCATTTTCAACAAACACAACGGGGTGTGGGCATAGCCCGTGATGGGGTGAGTATAACGATACTCCATAGGGACACCTAGACCCTCAAGATCTCACAAAATCCAACAAGGATAAACCCCAATGTATGAAATCAACAGATAACCTTACTTAGGTATATTATCATAAATATATCAATGTTTTCAAGTAATCCATCGCAATCATGAGGTAAACACAAAAAGTTACTGACTCAGCTCAACCTGGATTTTTATTCACATTATCGAAACCACGACTGCTGGAGAACTCCTCCTTTGTTGAGTACAGTGGGTCTTCCGTGACACCACAACACTTCCCACTAACCTTGGATTTCTGAGGTACACTTCCTGTCGAGTACAATGGGTCTGTTGCGTCACCAAGGTGCTCCCCACCGTGGGTCTGCCACATCACCAAGGTGCTCCCCCTTATAGTTTGCCGAGGTACTCCTCCTATTGATTACCATGGGATTGATGTGACATCAAGGAACTCCCCACTGTGGGTCTTCCACGACACCAAGGTTCTCTCCACATGGCTAGTTGAGTCACTCCGTGTCGAAACGGTCAGCAGTTGTCAGGTCTCATCCGACCACTAGGTCTCCAAACTCTACTCGCTCGTCTCCGGGATGATACGCTCCACGAGCTACTGTTTGATACTCCATCTATCATGAATTCTCATGTATAAGTATCTCAAAGGTCCACCACATCATAGGGATCTCAACGCAATAGATGGAATGTCAATCAGACGCCCGATCTGTGAGTTATTAACATTTTAGTCCCGAGGGCCTGGTTGGATTCATACATGATCCAACCTAACCGTAACTCAACTATACCCCGAACTCCAATGGAGTATACTCAAAGGTAGCGTCACAATCCAAGATTACCAATGCTGTTGACGGTTCATCAAATGGACATCTGGTTCCAAATATATGGCCAAATGAAAGTAAAGGGGTGGTAGTGGGCCCGGGTCTGATCTGACCTAGTCGGACCGACCTGACCCAACATAGTCTGGGCCAACCCGGTCTGGGTCGACCTGTTCAGAGCTATTGGGTCGAGACTGACCCATTGGGCAGGCCAACCTATTAGGATTGACCCACCCTGCTGGGCCCAACCCAGCAGGTCGTGTGGGTGGTTCGGCCCGGAGCGCATGGGGCGCGGCTCGGCGTCTCGGCCCGGATGGTCGAGGCCGGTCCGGCTAGCGCCGCGAGTGGTGTGGCTCGGGAAGCACGGGGCACGCGGGGTGTGAAAGGTCCTGCGGGCGGGCTCGAGGGCACACAGGCTGGTGCAGATCGGCCGGGTGCACGGGAGGCGGCCGGGCAGGTTGGCGGGCAGGCCGACGGGGCGCAGCGAGGCCGGCAGGAGGCCAGGGAAGGTGCGGCCAGGCCGGCGGGCGGCCGGGTAGGGCGCCAGGCGGGACAGAAGGCGGCTTGCAGGGCGCCAGGTGAGCCAGCAGGGGGCCAGAAAGGGCGCCAGGCATGCCGGCAGGCGACTGGGCAGGGCGCCAGGTGGGCCGACGAGCGACAGGGCTGGCTGGTGGGGTGTGGGCTGGATTGAGGCAGCGGCTCGGCTCTATGAGAGGTGCGGCCGACGGGGGCTCGACCTTGGCTGATTTTGCCGATGGCGGTGCGGAGCGCCGTGAGGGCGACATGGATCACAGAGGTCGCTGGTAGAATAACCTTTGTCTTCGCCGCCTTCGTCGCCTCGTTGCTTCATCGACATGCCGAAGATCATCATAAAAAATAATGACGAAGGGGTCGGGCCATGTTGGTTTGGCCCGCACCCTCCGCATTTAGGGTGGTGACATTTGGATCATCCAAAATTAAGAAAGATGAACTTCAATTTTTTCGCAAACTCTCCAACGATTCCTTTCCAACCAAAGAATAGAAAAAGGAAGGTAATATTATTAAAATTAACCCCATACCTTTGATCGTTGTTCGATGATGAAGTCATGGAATGATGGTGAATGATATATTTGTTCATCGTTTTCATCGAAGACTTCCAATCCTGAGCTCGCACGTCGGTCGTGGAAGATGCTGAACGTCGGTAGCAATCTGAGGAAGATGATCGAAGGAGATTGTTGCTGGTGTTCTTCATTGGAAGAACACATTCTTAATTCTTCGATGAGAGACAAGGTTCTTCATTGGAGGAGTCTAATTCTCCCAAGATCTCCTCTCCCCATTATTCCACCCATGCCAAAAGTGAATTGATATCCCCTCCAAATAATAGATTGTCAATTATTTTAGATTGTTGGGTTTCAAATTCAAATTGTAGTGTTTAATTAAAGTGGATGGCACAATTGATTAATATTTTGGATTTGGAACAATAAATTATGCATTTTCTCAAATAAATAAAGGGGGTGGCATCATAAATGATAGAGGAGGTCATGGGGCTCCCCATTATTAATTAGGGGTGTTGAGTGATTTTCCTCTACTCCCATTAATTGGGGTAGGGTGGTCTCCACCACTATCATTCAAATTTAGAGTTTATGTGGTCTCGGGTGGTCCCCACCATATTAACCCCACATGGGAGATTGAGGTGTTGTGGTCCCCACCACCATAACCTCTCATGGGAGGTTATGGTCTAGTGGTCCCCACTTCCAACTTCCACATGGAGGTTATAAATTCAGTGGGACCCACCTCTAAACACCCACTTGGTGGCTCAAATAAAAATAAAGTGAAGCTCACTTTATTTTGTTATTTTCCACAAAAACCCAAAAACAAACTTTTATTCTTGACCCACTACCATCAAAGTGAAAGTCTCCTTAAGATAATATTGATGCTGCGAGTTCAACGGTGTCCTCAGATTTCAATTCTGAGCACCGGTTCAAAAGTTATAAAAACCCGCTCGTACGTTTATAGAAGGTACCTGAACAAAACATCAGAAATTGATTTCGGGAACACCAGGACTCAGAATCATGTGTCGTCAATTTTTGCGGACTCGTAAAATTCCCATGTATTTATGAAAAAAAATTCCATTGAATTTCTGGGTCTTTACAATATAACATTATGTGTTAGGAACACTACTAATGAATAATATATAGTATCTAATGAGATATAAAAATTACATAATCAATTAAAAGAAAATATAATTATATTACCAACAATAAAATAATAAAATTTAATGCATATTTGTATCACATTTATAGTAAATCAGATAAAAAAAATAAATATGATAGGACACATGAGAAAGAAATTGGTTATATAATTATAAAACAAATTATAATCAAATGAAGTATCATAAAGTTTCTTAAAAAAGAGAGGTATTAAGGAATACTAAATTTTTATTGTTAAATATAGAGGAAACTTTTATATTAATAGATATGAAAATATAATAGGAAATTATAATAAAAATGAAAAATACCTTATGTAATTGGACTCTATTATTGAAATTATTACAAATGAGAAAGACAATCTTCAAACGAGATGTAAGCATTGGTTTTTCCCATAAACTAGTAACAAACTGAAAATTTATATGTCAAAATAAGTAGTTTTATTGAAATAAAAGACGTATAAGTTTTTTATAAGAGTGAACCAAGGAAATGGGTAAGGAATAAATATATCTCATACACTATTTATGTTTAAGAAATATTTATCTAGAGATTGTTTCATATCCCGAGAGATTAAAAGAAAAATAATATTATACATCAACGAATTATGTATGCATAATATATAAGGAATATAAATGAAATAGATAAATAGAAAAATATGTGGGGGTATAAAATGAATGAAAAAGAAAGTTTGAGTGTACCCTTACCTCAACTCTTAACCCATCCCAGTAAGTGTTTAACCTCTAGATTGATGAAGATAAATTTATTTAATATTTAAGTTTTCATTCATTTTTCATTATTAAAATTATTTAATCCCTTGTAATTATATTATTAAAATATAGTGCTCATCTCCATCATCTCAGTGATGTTTGTTACATAATTTCATGATTTCATTGGATTATTAGTGTTGTTCAAGATTATTTTTAAATGATTCCATAACTATAGAAGTTTAATTATATGAAGTTAATATAATTATAAAATTTTAAATGGTTTTAAACATTGAAATTTGTCCCAACATAAGCATAGTTCAATCAGTATAAATGTTATTGAAAAATTATGTGTCCATTTAGGAATATTTTCCAATCATGATGATATTAATTTGGTTTTTATTATTTATAATTAATAACCTATTATAGACTATTATTCATGAAATAATAATATTATTAAATTCATATTTATATAAGATTAATTATTTATTATAATGAAACATGAATATTTTACTATATTATTAATAACAACTTCTATATAGGGGTTTATATCTCCCATTGATGGATTTTTGTAAACCAAAATATTAATTAAAATATATGAATTTACCATTTGTATTAAAATAAAAAAATATATTTTATTTTTTGATACATAACATTTTTATCAGATTTATGAAGGGGGGGATAAGAAATAGAGCAGTTGAAATGAAAGAGATTGACTAGGATTTTTTTACCTTACTCTTTAAAATGATTTATTTTTTAATTGACATAAATGATCAAAAAATGGACATTTGAGTTGATAAGATCCTATAAAACATGTATAAGGGTGTTTTAGGAAAACATTTGGAAAATATGAAAAAACTTTTAAGGTGTGAAGATATTTTTGTGGTGATTGGTGGTATTTATATGAGGAGGAGATGAATGATTTTGAATAAAATATTATTTTATAAAATAGTCATCAAAAATGAGATTCAGTAATAATTATTTAGTAACCTAAAAGAAAATATGTTATTATAATATTCATGAAACTTATATACACCCTAAAATTATTCTATATATCACTATTATAAAATATGGTATTTATATGATATTTTACTAATCAATTATCTGTATTTATATGCATTTAAAATACCAAAACTATACCCTCTCATAATTTTTAGGTTCTGATTCAAAAAGTTACATCCATTTTAACAATATAAATTTTAAAATTATATATTTGTTATTTTTTTATTTTAGTAAAAAAATTAATATTTTAATTGAATATCACAAAACCTAACATATGAAAAATTGACACTCAAACTATCATTAAGTTCTATTATTTGATAAATAATTTTATTATATATAATTTCATATTTACTTATATTATCAATGGTGAATAATATTTATTAGATATTTTACTTTTACTAAGGGTCATATTATTATTCTAGTGATCGATTAATATTATAAAATAGATTTACTATTTCAATATTTAATTAATATTCTAATGGTCATATAATATTTATACTTCCTAGAAATATATGTTTTTCCAAAATTCATTATTAAATAAATTTCCAATTAGGACTATCTATTGGTCATTTATAAAATTCCTACTATGTATTAAATGTTTTTTATATTTTTTTTTGGGATTGACACTTCTATGTGATTATGAACCTATATATTTCAAATTTTTTCTTATGTGATATATTTGTTTTAATCCAATTATACAATTTTTAATTTGATATGTTATATTCATACATAATATGTAATATTTTATGTTAATTAAATGAAATATTGATTATATTTGGTATACCTTATATCAATGTAACACATATAAATTAAGAAATAAACTTTCATATAGAAAAGTTTTTATTATTACATTCTTCCCCCATTTAAAAATCTCATCCTAAAAATTTCAATTCATACATTTAGATAAACAAATGTGAGGTTAATTGATTCAATGAACCCTTAGGTTCTAATGTTACCTATTTATACTTTTAGTTTTTCCATTGTAAATTTAAATAGTGAGTTATTTTATTTCATAAAACATTATTTTAATAATCCAGGATCTTTTGTAGTTTCCCTTTATAGAGGATTTCATGTTCCAACAACACCACGTCTAAATTTAATACATGTAAGGTATCTATAATATACTTCCTCAAAATTTATATATGGAGAAAAATATATAATTAAAATGAGTATAGTGTAAGGAACATTCAAAAGTCCACAAATCCAAGTAATCAAGAATCTCAAATGGATCATTGTTTATATGAATTATATTTATCTTACACACATACATCATGAAATTCTTCGATGGAAATATTTTTTTAGGAATAATTATTCACCGACCTCATATTTTAGTACTTTTAATAATTTTTAGCATATCTCTTCGTTGAATCAGTTCTTATTCGATGTGTTACTAAATATCATAGACCATTTCTGTCATTTCATCGACCAATTCATGTCCTAATAACTTATGATCTTCATCATCATACCAAAATTCAAGGGTTCAACACTTACTCTAAAAGAAGGACTCGTAAATATCCTTTTTAATTCTTTAGTAAATGTTATTTTTTTAAAAAAATAACTTAACTAGAGGAAGATATTAATCTCACCCCCTTAGGAATTCTCTAGAGTATGATCTGATCATGGATTCCAATGTTTTAATGGTTCTTTCAATTTGACTATTGTTTTAAAGAAGATATGTCATAATAAATGTCAACATTGTTTTCAAGTCATCTTTGATATGAATCCATGATGTTTAGGTGATTCTAGGTTCTTTGTTAGATATAATAAATAATGTTCTTTTATATAAAAAAACTACTCTAATGTATATATTTTAGAGTCTATTTTTTGATAAGTCTTCTCATGTTTTGATAAAATATATATATTTTTTAAAATTATACACTAGAACCCATATTTAATTATTTCCTTAAGAATTCACTGGAAATACAATCACAAAATCCATGGTCATTTTCTCCAATCTCGATGATATCATGGGTGATAGTTGCATTATCTCCTTTAAATTTTATCAATATGCCTTAAATTACTAGAATAATATTTATCATGAAGTGTATTCATCAATCTACTTATTCATATAATCTCTATCAAATATCTCTATACATATTTTTTATCTGATGTTTGATAAAAAATATTTATCAATGACTATAGTTTAATAGATCCTTCTTTATTTCATCTCTAATTTTACATATATTCATGTCCTAAATATCAAAACTCGGTCTTTATCAATGTTCATAATTGAGACTTTCACATCTATTATTAAATCAACATTTTTTGGTTTCTTTAAATTATTCCTTTTATATTTTATAATCATCTTCATGATGGTTGTTTGTGTATTAATTTGATTATGGAAGATTGATTTCCTTCCCTTTATGATTATGAAGTCCATATTTTATATATCTAAATATATTAGATAAATTAAAATCCTCAGCAAGGATAATGTTTTAGGATCATATATAACATTTAGAATCTACAAATTTAAAACCATTATAGGATGATAATGGATTGATTATTCATAGTATATAATCTACACTACCAATATTTATTGTCAAATTTTTTCTCATACTATGTTAAAATAAACTCTAATATCTTATGATCTAATCATAGTTCACGCATCAATCTACCTAGACAATAACTTAAAAAATTGAATAGAAAATATTAATGTATGAAACTCCAAAACATTTTTTGAATAATGTTTCTGAAGAAAACTATAATTTCTTGAGGCACAACCTCTCTCTTTATACTTTTACTTGAGTACAAAACCAAAGTCTTTTTTCAAAGAATCATTTTATATAAAACAACTTCCAAGAAAGTATATATTCAGTGACCCATCTTTTTTCTTCACAAGGAGGACCAAGTTAACGTATCCCATATAGAAGCACTAAGAAATATAAAATCCTTTACCAAGCTCTATTGTTATTTATTATTTGAATACTCCTATTTAATGTTTTCTATTCCATAAGGACACTTGGATATTAGTATAGATCTGGGTATAAGTTATATTGAGAATTCAACCATTGAATCAAGGGAAATAATACAAATCATTAAGTAATAGAAAAAATATATTCCCTCATAGTGTATAGGTCTTTAATGATGTTCCTCTATACCAACTTGGTAATTAAATGAAAATATACTTACTCATAAAGAATTAATATTAATACTTAAGAAGAAGTTTCTTAATGAGATTCATGATTTTTATTAATCTTGGGTTGAATCATTTTATGGTTTAGTATATAGAAATTAATTTACATCTCCAAATAGTGTATATTGTATCTATATAATAATGTCCAATACATGCCTAGTATATCACATAATTAAACAAAAGAGAGTATAATAATATTTTCCAGTAGTTTATTTCCACAAATCAATCTAGGGAATATATATATACTTGTGATATAATTATTACACTAATTTTTGTTTTCATCGATAACTCAACAATCATGTCTTGAGGTGTGTTAAAATATTTATACTATAATTTTGTGATATTAATGAAGGAATATAACCATTTTTAAATAGTATATTAACTATTATTGAATGAATAAAATGTGTACCAATCAGCACTTGACTATACAGATTCACCTTAATAGTAGATAAATAATAGCATCTTCCCTAATCACTTATCATTAGATTTTGTTGACTTAGATTATCCTCTCGTATACTTGTCTTGGTGCATTTAATTGTATAGTGTTCTTTTTCATTATAGTTGAAATATTAGAAAATGGTTGAGGAATGAATGGAACCTTCCTTTATTCCATCATAATAATATGCTTAATCAAGTTCTATAATTATTATTTAATAATGATTCTCTTCATTTCCATATTGGTGTAATTTTATCATTCCTTTTGGGTAATTTCTAGGGTTCATATCCCCATACATTTGACAGGTGGGATGTTTAACATTTCTAAACCATGATATTTAACATTACAACCTCTAAAATTAAATTATATTCTTTTATTTTCATCTATAACCCAATTATATCATTTAGAATCATTGATATCTATCTCAATATTAATGATAAATAAAACCATTTCATCATAGATATCAAAACCCTGTATTTAAAATTTATTGTTTTTAGACTTGACTAAAATTGAATAAACAGTCAGGTAATATTTTTTTAATTTAATAAAAAAAAATCACATTTAATCCTTTTGATGTTTTTCTCAAAATACATAATTAATTCACTATCCCTATACATTTGTCTAGGAAATTCAGGATTTATTTTAATATGAAGAGTGTGACGAAAATAGTTTTTAAAAAATATTTTATTGATTTATTATTATTACATTGAGTCATTTAAATCATTGAGATTATTGTTATTTTTAAATGATAACTATTAATCAAATTATCAATCTTTGTTTTAGAAGGTAATATAAATTTTTCATAATCATAACATTCTAGGATAGAAAATATCTTCTTAATGTAATTTAATTATTTATCCATAATTAGGGGGTTGCAACATCCACCAAGTGAGGGGTGTCATTGTCTTATAAAATTCTCAAATATATCTAGTTGTTTATTTATATATGTAGGGTGATTCATATAGTTTAGTCTATTATTTGTAACTTTAGTTAGAAGAGCAAGTGCGACCGTGAGATTCCCGACTCTCGATTCCATCATATTAGTCATCTCATTAATAAAATCAATACATTGTCCATCAAAATGTTTATTTACATGATTAATATTATTTCAATCTATTTACTAAACAAAATTTTTTTGGGAAGAGTATAGTCAATATAAAAATCATGTTGAAAAAACTAACATTGAAATAATATCTCAAAATCACTTATATATATTATAACTTATGAATTTATATGTTTTATATATGTTTTTTAGAGTATTTCCTATAATTTCCACTAAGATAATCCCTAATAAATAACATGATATTAAACTAATGAAAAATAAAATTCCTCACATCTCATATACATATTAGTAAAATATTTTTCACATTAAACTGTAATATAATACCCACTAAGAAATCTATAGTTGTTGTTTCTTTGGGATATTATAAACTTTATACAATATATTTAAATAAAATAAATAATATTTATTTTTCATGATTGTATTAGGATAATAAATGTTTTAAAAATTTATTCACTCTATATGATATCCTTAGTAAATACATAAGATGAAGAGTGAGCTAAAAGGAAAAGTAAGGAGGAAATCAAATTGAACATTTGAGTAATATGTCACAATAATCATAACACAAAAACATAAAAGTGTAGAGTTAGAAATAATAAAATATAAATATAAAATATTAAAAATTAAATAATATTAAAATAAAAAATATTTTAATTATATGAATATTGAACAAATTTAATGAATTATAAACATAAATCGGGTCTTGTTCCTAAAAAAATAACAGAATGTTATAGGACCACCTATCTTGCAAAATAAATGGAATAAAATCAGATATAAAAATTTCCCAATAAATTATGTGGATGCAGAATTATGATCCCACCATTCTCATCGTAATAATTAATTCATATGTTTCCCATAGGGAAAATTAATCATGTATAAAATATAAACATGATAAAATTCCATTACAAGGAAATGAGTTACATATTTATGTCACCCAGCATAATCAAATAATGTATCATTTAGATTTCAAATAAAAGGGTAAATTAAGTAATATAATGTGTTTATATTTCAATAAATAATATTGAATCATGAAAATAAATGTCAAACAGAATGATTAATCATATGAAAATATGAATAATTTGTGATATAATTAATATCCATTATCCAAATTTAGAAAAATTAGATTAATAATCATTAAATAAGAAAAGAACATTAGTTTTCCTTGAATCAAAAAATGAACCTAAATATAATTTCATAAAATAAATTTTATTTTGAAATCAAATATATGTAATAGGAATTATCAAAGTGAAACATGAAAAGTATGACGAAATTCAGATGCCTTCACTATCGTGTTTAATTTAATAATTGTAAATGTCATTAAAAAGGAGTTCATATTCTCAGATATAGAATATAAAATCAAATTCCATAAATTAAGGAAATATTTTAGTTGAATATGGAAATAAAATAAATTAAAATGTGGAAGAGGGAGGGGTGGAGGGATTATAAACTAAATTAAAATGTACAGTATTTGAGTTTTCTTACAACGAGTTATAACTCTTCTTTGTGCATGTGTCCAGGCTCATGAATAATAAAAATTAAATTATTAAATTTTTAATTTGTAACCTTCATTATTATTAATCCAATTACTATTATTATTTTATATTAAATTGTTATGATTTTATTGGATCTTGGTGTTCATTCCTATCATCCTTAGGTGGTTTGTTTCACAGTTCAAAGATTGACTTTGTTTATGGATAATAGTCAATTTTTTTATTATATGTATCTATAACACAATATGTTAAATTTTAAATATTAATGTAATTATATATATTGAAATAGTTCCAAAAAAATCTAACATAATCAAGTTTTAATGGTTGTAAATGTTTTTATAAATTGCGATGTACTTTTATGCTGATTTACTAGTGATGATAAACAAAAATTGTTTAATTTACTTTTATGATTATTTAAAAATTCCAAAATATGGATAATAATATAATATAATTTAATTTAATTATTATGTTCTTATTTAACCATAAATTATTTACTCCAACCATTTATAAAAGTGGTAATGGTGTCTTAATAACAATATCCTTATATGTGGTTATATCAGTCATTAATGATTCTTGTTAAAAAAATTATATTTAATATATGATTTTACCATTAATATTATAGTATCCTAATATCATTAAATCTATGATATGTAACTTAATTATCATATTTATACTAGGTAGAGAGAATAAATATAGGAATTGAATTGAAAGTGCACGACTGGTAGATCTTACCTTACTCTTTGAGATGGCTCATTTACTTGTTGACTTTGTCCTTCAAAATATTGTCATTTGATGACAAACAAATTAAATTAAGTAGAAAACGTTTTCAAAATGATAATTGTTTTGATATTTTTCTTGAGAGTACATTATTATGGTTTTATAAGGAGTGTGGTTGTGATGAGTTCTATTTATTAGAGGAGTTGAGGAGTATTTTAGAAAAAATATTAGAATAAAACAACATTTATGTGAATACTGGTCAAACTTGTAGTTCAATGGAAATGATATTTTGACTTTATAGTAAATGGTGTGTTTTAATATCCATATAAATTTTATAAAAATAAAAATTCATCTAATAATCAGTTACTATTTCAATTTAATGTTTATGTACTAACAGGTATATAATACTTATAAATCCTATAAATACCCCATATTTATAAAATATTTTATTTAATAAATTTATTCAAAATGTTATCAATTCAACATTTAAAAATTATCAATTATATTTAAAATATGTTATTATATTTTATTTGGTTATTCCTGGGTGTTGTATTTCTAGGAGACCATGGGCCCATGGATTTCAAAATTCAAAATATGTAATTTATTTATTTATAATTCTCTATTGTATTTTTTTAGGTTTATGTGGTGTATTTATATATCATATTTAGTGTTATATTTTAATTTGAAAGAATTTTTTTTGTCATTCCTTATATATAAATATTACACAATTATATTAAGAAGTAAAATATCATTTAGAAAAATATACAGAGTCACAATTTTCCTCACTCTTAAAATTTCATCAATGACATTTCAATTCATTTATTAATGAAAATAAATGAGGATAATTTTATCTCATTTCATTTATATGTTCCCATGTTTTCTATACGTACTTATGGTTTTATGAAATTACTTTTTCAAGGTGATTAGTTTTATTTTAATGCACTTCATCCAAATTATCCAGGATCTTCGCAGGATTATTTGTATAAGACTGTTCATTTAAAAAATATTCAACCTCAAAATTAAATATATGCAAGGGATATGGTATTTTCGTACTCAAGAGGGATATATTTAACTAATTATATACTTGAGAATGATTTGTTGGAATAAAAAGTCAATACAAATAACTATATCTTCATTAAGAATTTCAATTGGGTTAACTATCAGGGACTTAGCTTTCCCATCTCCCCAAACCTCATGAATATATTCCATAGAAATGCTTGAAGGACAAATTTATCTCCAAACTAAAACTCAAAATCTCATTGAAAAAAATACATACTAATATTATTTAATTTTTAATTCTCTAATGTTTTTTTTGAATATTATGGATCTCTCATTAATTCCTAAAACTAGTTAATGTCCCAATAGATAATAATATCTAACTTTATCTTAGTATATTGGAGTTATACACTTTTTACCATAAATTAATTCACATAGATCAATTTGAATTCTTAAGTGGAAGTTATTTTTGTATAATAACATGTTCCTATGATGATGCTGATCTCAACCTCCTTTAAAGTGTAATGGACTGGAATTGAGAATTTATTTCCAAAGTTTTAGTGGTTATTTAAAATATACCATCTTGATAAGGTCGATATATCATACTAAAGTCCAAATATATGATCAAATCATGTTAATGAATCTTTTATAACATTAATGTGAACATAAAATCCTGATAATAACAATCGATAGTGGTATTCCATGAAGTCTTTCTACTTATTCGATATATATATATATGTGTGTGTGTGTGTGTGCAGGTATATCAAGTGATAATTCTTATTGAAGGGAGTAAAAATAAGTAGTTTATATATGAAGATCTACCAAAACACATATAGCATATTTTTTCATTATAGTTACTTATAAGATACATGAAAAATATATAATGATGTTATGCAATTCTCATATTCTTTTGGGAAATGGTTACATAATCCCCTTGGACGTTTATCATTCCACCTTAACTATCTAGAATACTAAGAAACCTTATGTATATTCAACAAAATTCATCTTCATACTGACCCACTATATGTTCTCCTTCATATAATTATACTTATTTTTAATCCCTATATTGATATAGAAAATTGAGTTATGTCCATCATAACTACTTCCATATCTCATTATTTTATGTTACACATAATCGTTACTCAAATATTAATAATCCATATTCATCAACATTGAAACTCTAATAGTTTTCTACTCCTTTTTACATATAAAATATTTAGTATCTTGACATAATCTATTTGATATTACTTAATCTTTTCCATGAAAGATATTTGAGCAGTAATTTGATTAATGAAGGATGTCTCCCTCCCTTTATAATTCCCATCTCCATCCACTACATCTCTTAGAAGATAAAATCCTTTTGAAACCTGGTCATGGATAAGGTTTTAGGATCTTTTCTTGTTCAATAATCTACCATTATATTTTCCTTTTAAGGATTGTAATGGATTTAGTAGAAATTGTTCTTATTTATCTATAACCATCTTTATTTATGCATGTTGTGATATTTATATTTGAATATATACTTTATGTCTTTCAAATACATATATATGCCACACTTCTCTCTATAAAGATAATTCCCACAAATCATCAATAAAAATATTATTTAAATCAACTCCTAATAATGTATTGGGTTTCATTACACAAGTACATTAAACTACCATGAAGCATAGATTGTAATTTTCTGAGTTTTCAGGAATAAAAAACCCAATCCCTTCACAGAGGTATTAATATCTAACTTTATATTAGTATATTGGAGTTATACACTATTTACCATAAAATAATTCACATAGATCAATTTTAATTCTTAAGTGGAAGTTATTTTTGTATAATAACATGATCCTATGATGATGCTGATCTCAACCTCCTTTAAAGTGTAATGGACTGGAATTGAGAATTTATTTCCAAAGTTTTAGTGGTTATTTAAAATATACCATCTTGATAAGGTTGATATATCATACCAAAGTCAAAATATATGATCAAATCATGTTAATGAGTCATTTATAACATTAATGTGAACATAAAATCCTGATAATAACAATCGATAGTGGTATTCCATGTAGTCTTTCTACTTATTCGATATATATATATATATATATTTGTGTGTGTGTGTAGGTATATCAAGTGATAATTCTTATTGAAGGGAGTAAAAATAAGTAGTTTATATATGAAGATCTAACAAAACACATATAGCATATTTTTTCATTATAGTTACTTATAAGACACATGAAAAATATATAATGATGTTATGCAATTCTCATATTCTTTTGGGAAATGGTTACATAATCCCCTTGGATGTTTATCATTCCACCTTAACTATCTAGAATACTAAGAAACCTTATGTATATTCAACAATATTCATCTTCATACTGACCCACTATAAGTTCTCCTTCATATAATTATACTTATTTTCAATCCCTATATTCATATAGAAAATTGAGTTATGTCCATTATATCTACTTCCATATCTCATTATTTTATGTTACACATAATCGTTACTCAAATATTAATAATCCATATTCATCAACATTGAAACTATAATAGTTTTCTACTCCTTTTTACATATAAAATATTTAGTATCTTGACATAATCTATTTGATATTACTTAATCTTTTCCAAGAAAGATATTTGAGCAGTAATTTGATCAATGAAGGATGTCTCCCTCCCTTTATGATTCCCATCTTTATCCACTACATCTCTTAGAAGATAAAATCCTTTTGAATCCTGGTCATGGATAAGGTTTTAGGATCTTCTCTTTTTCAATAATCTACCATTATATTTTCCTTTTAAGGATGGTAATGGATTTAGTAGAAATTGTTCTTATTTATCTATAACCATATTTATTTATGCATGTTGTGATATTTATATTTGAATATATACTTTATGTCTTTCAAATACATATATATGGCACACTTCTCTCTATAAAGATAATTCCTACAAATCATCAATAAAAATATTATTTAAATCAACTCCTAATAATGTATTGGGTTTCATTACACAAGTACATTAAACTACCATGAAGCATAGATTGTAATTTTCTGAGTTTTCAGGAATAAAAATCCCAATCCCTTCACAGAGGTATTACAAGATATAAAAAATCATTCCCCGCTTGAGGGTTGTGGGATTATAATTGTAGTGAATAGAATATTATTAAAATACTTAATGATCCCTTTATATTAATATTTATAAAATAAATAATCCTTATTAGGGTAACTTTTTTAATGGGGTTTAAAATCAAGATAAATTTCACAAAAATAGTCGACAGAATCCAACTAATCTAAGGAAACTACCAAAATTTCTTACAGTTGTTGGAGTACACTATTTTTTATTCAACATTATTCTGGAAGGAATCGTATATATTCTAATTCATAGGAATAAATTCCCCATGAATGTAACTTTATCCATCCATAAGTCACAGTTTTTATACATTAACTATAATATAAGCATTTACACTCTCTTTAGTATATTACTCAAATACTCTTCATGTTATTAATTTTTTTTGATTATATGGTATTGTAATTTATAAATACCACCATAATGATTGTGAGGAAATATATAAATACTATCTTTATCAAATCTATATTGATTTTTGGATAGTTATTTAGACTAAATATATTCACTATAGAATCATAATGTCAATATATTATTAAAAATAATTCCTTAGAATATATAAATTATTCACATTAAATTAATGATGTCCCAATAAAATATCCACATTTGAGAATTATTTATAACAATATATTTTGTGAAACAAAATCATCAATATATGGATGTGGATGATTTATATTTATAGTGATCTTGTTAAAAAAATGAAATTCAATTCCGAGACACACTAAACCATACACATTAATGAAAAGGAGGAGATGAGTACCTAAAAGAGAAATTCAATGGTGTATAAAACCCTTGTCCAAGTTCTCTTATAGTTTCTTCCCCATGGGGTGCATTATATTGGTACACCTATATATGAATAATTTTTTGGGTAGATGTTTTATTGAGATATAGTCCTCCTGATCATGATATAAACTATGAAACTCTTGAAGTAATACATTTGAATATTCCTTCACAATCGGTATGTCCTAAAGAATAATAACTTTCATTATCTCTATTATTTTATCCATAGTTTTATTCTCTCAAGGAAAAAATATTGATACATTCTAATAATTTTCCAAATAATATTCATAATTCACCACATATTTTTCTATAATCAAAGGATATGTTGAGATATTTAAGGTGATTTACTACACCCAAAAATTGATATTGGATATATATAAAGACATAAAATCAAGCCTTTAATAATATAAAATTCAACAAAATAGATCCCAATAATATTTTTTGGGGTATTTTTTCACACAAATTCCAATTTAGGAAGAGTTTTATAAGTGAGATAACATTATTGATACACATAGTGTCTCCAATGGTAACTCAAACTCTATTTCTTTTGGTGATATTTGAATTTTTCTACTAAAAATTAATGTTATTAAGGAATTTATAAAATCACAATCAAACAGGGAATTTAATATTATTGAATGAATACTAAGTTTACCTATAACCACTTAGTTTTCTTGTTCTACATAATTAGTAGTAATAACATAATATCATCCCCAATACCTTGGGTTTAGGATTTTGTATCATATTTTATCCTCAAAAACACTTGTATTGATGAATTTAATATCATATATTACATATTTCTTATAGTTGAAACATTTTGAAATGGTTGAGGATTGAGAAGAATATGATTTTCCATCATATTAGTTAGATTCCTCATATAGCGTCATCATTCTGGTGTTTAATTCCATTGGTTTCCACAGTTGAATAATTTACTAATACCTTTAAAGTAAATTCTAAGGTGATTCTTCCTATTAATTTTATATGTGAGTGTTTGAATATTATTCCCTTCATAAAATTTTTCATTTCAACCATCAAAATTAACTTTCATTCTTCTCATATTATCTCTATACCTATAATATAATTCAAAATCACCAATATCAATCTAACCATTAATGGTATATGAACTTATTTATTTATATCTATAAAACTCTTGAACTGTTAAAGCTTTTTGATGATTTAAAATTAAACCACTAAAGAATATTTCAAACTTTTTTCATGGTCGATGTTAAATCCAGAGGAGTACAATGAAATCCTGGTGGATTTTACCTCATATGACCCAATTAATTCAACCTACCTTTTCCAGAGTCTACAAAATTAATCTCTATTTAAAAATTGATAATTCTATGAAAATATTGATTAATGAATATTTTAATGAATTATATTCATTCTATAAAATTAATTTTATCAATTGGATTAGTATTCTGGTGTAGTATCAGAAACTAATTAGCTTATCTATATGGGTGGTGGAAAACCAATATGAATTAATCTTACTCAACTCATTGGTGAGGAAAAATTATATTCTTAATGGAATTAATCTATTTCTCCATGATTAGGGGATAAAGAAGTCAATAATATTTGGAGGTCAAAGTCTTATAAATGAATCAATTGTATCTTTTTCTCCTTGTAGAATTATGGCACTCCACATTGTTAATGTTAAAATAAATGATGTGAGTTGGTTAAGAAAGTAATTATATGAGGTTTTTGACTCCTATGCACATAATATTTAGAATCTCATTTGGGTAATCATTTTATTTCCAATCTCATTTTTTATTGACACAATTCCTCATATTTTCATCTACTAAAAAACAAAGCAATAGTTGGGATGCGTATACATAAATTAAAAACTATATAAAAGTAAAACTACAATCATATAAATAAAAACTTATAAATCAATTTAGTTTTCTAACATATGATATTATATGTTTCAACCTAAGTTATTTATGTTGAATTTCCTGTAGGTTTTACTATACTAATAAAAAAAATTAATTTTCTATAATTCTATTTATAATGAATTAATTTCATATATATATTAATAAATTATTTTTATCTTAAAAATAATAAAATAGTAATCTCTTCGAAATATTGAGGCCTAGGGTTTTTGGGAAATTATCTACCTAATAAGGTATTTTTAAATAAACTAAATAATATTTATTTTATATATTTTTAATAGTCTCTAACATCTAATCTCACTTCAATCATTGCATGGGATATCCTGGGGACATATATAATAAATGGAGTGATCTAGAAATTCTTGTAAGAAGGTAATAAAAATTAATATAAGATTAATATATCACAATAATCACAACATAGATACATAAAATTTAAGGATAATGAATATGAATTTAGGAATAATGAAAAAATAAAAATAAAACAAAATGAATATTATTAAAAAATGTGGAATAAACACAAGAAATTTTATCACAAATATTAGTCATGTCTCACTATACAATATAACACAATGTTCTAGGCTCACTGACCAAGCATCGTAAATGGTATCTCATAAAAATTAACTATATTATTTGCAGCATATATGAATGTTCAAACACCCATAATATCCTAATACATCATGAATATGTATAACACCTAGAGACTAAATCATACATAAATCATAAACATGATAAAACCATATAAGAAGAAAATTGAGAACATATTGAGGTCACAAAGCATAATAAAATCTATTATAATAAAATATCCAAGGAAAATTTGGGATTAAGGTGTATTAAAAAATAATAGTTTAATAATGAATCATTGTTCCTAGATACAACTCTCAAAGTGTATAGAAAATCATAAGAAAATACAAATGCGACATGGAATTGAATTCCTTAATTAATCATTAATAAAATTAAAAAAGTATTCTTTAAAATATATGAGATCAAAGGTTTTCACCAATAATTCTAAATAATCCAGAATAATTATTCTTAATTAATTAGTTATCTTGTAATAAAATTAATGCAATTTTCTTTAAGACATTTAAAATAAAAAAATAATTATAATAATAAATGTTTTCTATATAATGTTTAATTTAATGAAATTTTTTGATGTAAAACTAAAAAACTTGTATATATATAATAAAAGGAAAATTAAATATATTTACATCATTTAAATTCATATACATAAAATAGAAATAATATAAATTAATTATATAAATAGTATGATGTATAATTAAATGGATGGAGGATGATGTAAGATGGGATTATAAAAAATGAAAAATGAATGAGGGGGAGTCCCCTTAACTCAATTCTTGTCTATGATTAGTACTCATATATGACCTCTTAAATAATAAAATTAAATTTATTAAATTCTTATTTAGAACATTATTAACATTTAATTAGTTTATTTAAAAAAATTATTCACTTATAATAATTTTATTATAATAGAGTGTTTAAGTATTTAATCTATGATATGTTTATTTCACGGTTCCAATATCACATTTGTTTATCAGTAAAATAAAGGTTATTATTAAATGAATCCATAAAACTATAAGATTATGTTTTTTTATTACAGTTACAACATTTAAAAAGATCAAAAATATAAAAAATTAATATATTCACAGATCAGTGGGTAGAAATGGTATCATTAATTGATATGTTCATTTAGGTAGTTTTACAGCCCATGGATAACCTAAATTTTTAATGATTATATAAAAATTATACAATACAAACAAAAATATAATACCATTATTAAATTAATATTCAACTATTAAATCATTTATTATTACCATCCAAGTAATTTGTGAATGTTTCTTAATAATAATATCCTTATATGAGGTTGTACTAGGAATTAAAAGACATTGGTCAAAAAAATATATTCCTTATTTGAATTTATCATTGATATTAAAATAGAATAATCTCAATTAGTTTATGACATGGAACTTCATTTTTATATTTATAAATGGGAATAATAATAAATAAATGAATGGAAAAGGTATACAACTATGAGTTCTTACTTTACCCTTCGAGATGATTCCATTTTTAATCAACTTAAGACTTTAAAAGTTTCTATTTCGATGTGAAAACAAATCTACAATGAGAGATATTTTAAGCAGGTATTTATTTATATGATTATCATTTAAAAAAACACTAGGGTATAGGGTGATGTAGTTTGTTAAGGGGTAGTATTTATATGGGGAGATGCATGTCATTTAATTAAATATGGAAATAAAGAATTACATCACTAAAATTGATAAAAATTGTTATTAAATAACAATTTATCATTAATGAAATATAAATGGGGAATAAGAATATTAATCTCACTTTAATAAACCACAAAATTTATCTTTATATCACAATTTAATATCAAGATATTTATATAATTTTTAATTATTTATATATCTATTTTATTATTCATGATAATCACCAAAACAACACCATTTATAGATTTTTTATGTATTTATTCAAAAAATGAGATCCAATTTTTTAAAAAATTATAAATTATTTAATTAATATACTTTAATTTTATTATAATTATTATTGTTTTTACAAAACATGTTCAAGACACCTTATTAAAAATGTTGACATACATTATTAAATTTTACAATTTATAAAACCATTTTAGCATGTCATAATATTTAAATTTAATTATTTTATTCATTTTAACTATTTTTTATTATTTATTTTTTGTATTTATTATGATCAGGCTATTATTCTAATGCTCAGTTACTATTTCAATAGTCCATTATTATCCCCGTAGTCAGTTATTATTTCAGCGGGTATATAATACTTATATTTATTATGGAAATCTAGTATATATATTATTCATAAATCAATAAATTTATTCTAAATTATATCTGAAAATTATTTATAATTTTTTTATTATTTTCATAATTTTCCTTTTCTAGTTAGAGTGTGGATTATGCATAATATATTTCTAGTAGACTTAGAACTTGTGGGTTTTTAAATTCTACTTCCAGTATTTGTTTGTCTTTCATAACCACATAGAACTTTTTTTAATTTTATGGAATGTATTTATCCTTCATATGTAATGTCATATATTAATTTAATAATATATAAATCCATTTTTATAGCATATATCAAAATATTACACATATATATTAAGAAGTAAATTTTAAAATTTAAAATATTGGGATTTTAAAAAGAGAGTCTTCAAAGTTTTAGTAAACTGGGGAGTCTATTAATTAGAAAATATGGGTACTTTTCTCTTGAAGGGTTATTTAAATAAGAAAAATTACTATAGTAAAATGTATTATTAATGATGAAATTGGACTCGGTGTTTCAAGTAAAATGTTCTTTTTAATAAAGGGTTTTAATAACAGTGAATATAATATCTTGGTTTTAAAATTCTTTAATTAAATCAATGTTTTAGATAAAAGAATATTGATTTATAATTTTTGGTTAATATTTTATTTACTTAATTTTCTCACATGTTTATATTTATTAGAGTCTTGAAAAAATCAAACCTTGTTCATACTCACTTCCTACATGAACACTTTGGTATGTATATATACATTTTTGGTCATGGTTTAGGTAAATTAATGGTCTCATATTTTATCATTGAAGAGTTGTAAATCTATTATGGAATCATGGTATGAAAAGTTGATGGCTTGGACATAATTCCCATTTATTTATATTGATTCATCATGTGTCATTGCATAACAATGTTGTATTTTTTTGAAACACATTTTTTTATTATGAGTGTCAATGGTTTTAATAGAAGTGTTTGACATTTCACATGAATTATTAATAATTGTTTTATGTATTTTTATGTATAATCATTAAAATAATAGTATATTTTTATTCCCTGAACAAGAGTTTCAAACTTCATATGATTGATGAAATATGAATGGGACTATGTAACAACATGCTTCACGTCTAGAAGTTTGAGTCCCTAGGATGTGTCATTACAATGAATAATAATATCAATATATATAAATTTGTACCCAATTAATTAGAGGGATATTTAATTAACTTACCACCCATCACACTCTAATATGATCAAAATAATGTGAGGCACCTGAAAAATAATCATACACCAAACATAAACATGAAATAACCTAATTAAAATATTAAGGTTTTTATAATAATATAGTAAATAATAAAAAAGATTAATTAAATTTGGTTTGCCAAATTGAATAATATAATACATTATATAGGGATTTCAAGTGTATACTCAACAAATAAGATGTATATAATACATGTAGGGAAAAAGAAACAACACATGAATAAACAATAAGAGGACTAAAAAACAAAAAACATTATCAACAACATTGGAGGTGAATGAAAATATTCTCAAAAAATAAATAAAAGAATATACATTGAATAAATAAATTGAAAAATGAAATAATAAAAATTTAATAATGATTTAAATAATATATTTATGGATTATTGGTAAAAGAAAGAAGGAGATAGAGTATAAACCTAAATAAAAATAATAATAATTTGAGATTCCCCATACAATATGTTTTATTTTTCTGTCATGTATACACATCTTGTATATCTAATTTATCTTTTTAGTACGTTAATCCAAAATTATATTATCTTAGATAAAATATTATCATTGAAATTTATTTATTATTTTTTGTTAATGATGAAATGGTTTAATGACATGTAACATAAAATTATTCTATTTTCATTTTAATTTCATTGTTTTTATATTTTTTATTTATTATTTAGTTAAATTACCTATAGAAGTATAAAGTATATAAAATTAAATAAATATGTATTTTATATAAATTATTCTAATCATCCATGAAGTTAGTGGTAAAAATATAATTGGTAATGTTATCCTATAAGGTAAAATTTTCCATTAATGCAATGTATCAATGGAAACAAGCAGATAATTGTTTTTAAAAAATCTCTCAATGTGGCATGTCAACATTTTTTGATTTTTTTAGTCCATGATAAAAAAATAGAAAATATTTCTATGTGGTTGTTAAAAAAATCCCAGGATCATGCATACATTGAAATATTTACAAAGAAGGGGATTGGATTCTTGAGATGTTTTTTAGGAAGTCGTGTGTATGATGTGCTGTGGTTTCCAAGTTTTTTCTTAATTTTTTTTGTGTCACAATATAAGGGAAATAATTTCATTTGGATGTAAATTTGTATTCCTTGATGTAATTACATGGACCATGAGATCTGTTCATGGAACACAAAGGGTGTTCCACAAAGGTGGTTTTTGGACCAGGAAGTAAGATACTATGAAGGATGCTCTTGGTGGATAATTTTTCTTGTAATTTGAAGCTAATTTTTGGGAAATCATGAAGGTAGTATATGAACAATGAGGATGACCAATAAACCATGGAGGGGCTTGATGGAATATGGTACTGCAAGAGAAAGAATTATGTGGATGAGTTTTAAGTGAATGAATAAATAGAGAAGTGTTTTTTAGTGGAGTTTTTTATATTTTCCTATGCAAAAAAATACGAATTACTTAATTATGAAATGATAAAAAAAATTTCCTAATATTATTACTATTGTAAAATTCCATTAAATTAGGTGGATTTTATTGGAGGTGTTAATGGAAATTAGTATTTGAAGTATAAGAAATATAGGGAGTTAATGATTTATTCCAAGTATCATAATCTACTAAGGATGTTCATAAAAGGATTTAGGTAGAGGAATTCTTTTTAGGGAGTTCTTAGATGCATAAAAATGACTTGTGACCAATGAAGGAGGTTTGTGAACTCAGTTCATGAAGTATTAAAACACGGATTTACTAGCATGGTATTATTCCCAAAGTAAGTATCCCATGATGGAGATGTCACTTAAGTAGTACATGATGAATAGTGTTATATGAGGCTAGTGTATGTAAGAGAAGTTTGGAAGAAAAAAATTGAAGGTATTTTCCACATTGAAAAAAATACAGTGTAAAGTAAATTTTACCTCAATGATGAAAAATCAGCTTCATTTACCACATATTTCACTGTAAACAAATTAATAAGTGATACATATCAATAAAATATTCATCTTGAAGAGAATGGATCACATTACAGTAGAGATAAAGATTTTATTACATTCTCATGTATGACTAATAAAGAACTAGGAGGGATAGTGAGACTTCTTGAAGAATTGTAAAAACATTAGTGCCCTATGGTGATTATGGTATATAAACAATTCCCATGGTATAATCCATAAATAAAACCAATTAATAAAAACTATGTAAATTTTTTGTATATCTTTCATGATCCACATTTCATCGTGCTTTCTATTAGAAAAATAGAGATTAATTTTCTATAGAACAGTGAAACGTGATACAGAGGATAAATTATTTTAATATGGAAAACCATACCCCCCCCTGAGTGGGTATTTAGACTAGTGGGGCCAAAACTGGTATCAAAGAAAAAGAATAAAATAAATGAATCTATCATAGTATCATTAATTATATTATTCAATCCTAAATGGATTATGATCTTTGAGGGAAATAATATTAAATTGTGGAAGAATCAGACGCACCACTACTTCTAATCATCATTCATGTATATTTATACGTATAATATGCATGGGATAGTGATCATTATAGAGATTTGGGATTTATCAAAATCAGATGTCATGAAAATAGATAATGACTCTATTGATATTAATATTTTGGGGTGATTAATCTAATGTAATCTAAAAAATGAGAGGCCATGTGAACCCTCACACATCATGTGGATCATCTCACTAACATATATGTAGGTTACTCAAAAATGGAAGATATGTTTTATTTCCTGTAGAATAAATATTAGGACATGAGTATTTATCAGAGTGAATATATTAATTTATTCTTCGATCAAGTTTATTTAATTTTGTAGGCCATGTGTGGGCTTTGAGAAACACATAAGTACTTGGGGATCATCAAGTGAATCCTGAGAATATTTCAAAACTATTTAAATAAAACTTTTTCTATACCTGAGTATAAGTATCTAAAGGTGCTGATATTGGATAGTCATCATGGTACTCTAGTCATAGATTATATGAAATATAATTATAATAGGGCTATAGAAAAGGTGAAATTTAAGGAGTCATTGATGGCCCTAAATAACCTCACCATAAAGGATGATAAATAAGAAGAAGAGGTGGATTAATTCATGGAATTCTTTTCCTAAAATATGTATAAGAGAAAAGGCAAGCATAATGGGAAACGTCCACTCACATCCAATTTATTTGGAAAGGTTGGTCACGTTGTAGAAAACTTCCCAATGATGTTCCAAGATGATTTTGATAATGATGAACTTCCTATGAATTTTCCTTTAACCAATGTGAAATATATGAGAAGTATAAAACAAAACTTCTTTAAATATATGAACCTAATTTAATAATAATAAAATAGTTTTAAAGCAACAAAAGAAGTTGAAATTGGGGACTAGAATGAGAATATAATATATATTCTTGTTGTAGTTGTAGTATTTTCTTAGACAAGAGTAGAGAGTGACAGTGAAGGTGAAGTAGAAGGAAGAGTTAATCCCTAAGTATACTAATATGATTCTTTTTAATAAATATATTTTTGGATAGATAATAAAATTTAATAGATTTGGTCATTATTCCAACCTCAATATACAATAATTTGAAGTTGATTAGTCTAAACATAGGGTATAAATTGATATACTTATATATTAGAATCCATAAAACTCTGATTATTTTGTTGAGTACAAGAAAAATGTCAAATAAAAAACAAGGCTTATCGATGGCTTGAAAATATAGTAAATTATTAGATCAAATGCCTCTAAGATCTTGAGGATAATATTTTCAGTTAGTAGATAAAATAGAAAGATCACAAGAGACTCTTGAATCCTAATATTACACCGAGAAAGGATATCATAAAAGAAACATAAAATTTGAAATTTATTCATAGAGATCCAACAAAATAGGCATAGGACTATGAATAAAAAAAGGAACATTAGAACAATAGAGATGGTATGGGTATTGATCATAAATAAAATGTATTGATGGTTGAATCTAGGAAACAGGAACCCATTATGAAGTTGAAGGTTTATTTGGGTTCAACATATAATTGTAATACTTTAATAACCCATGGGAAAAAAAGTGTTATAGAAAAGACACAAAATGGCATAGCTAGTATATTCTGTTAATTTTTTGGAAATATTTGACATTATAGACATTTATGTCTCATAGACAAAATTGATTAATGTGAATTAGTGAAATATAAGTAACGGAATATTGTTTAATATTTCATGAATTCTTTTTATGGTCACTAATTTTGGAGTTGATTATTTGGACTTATTTTCAAGTATTTATCATCGATAATACAAAGGAATTTTTTAATGAATAGATGAGGTGGTTTTATATTTCATATCCTGGAATCATCAATATATTTTAAAATTAAAAATATATTCGAATAATTGTAATGAATATTTAAAACATCATACTCTAAAGAAGATCAATTATTTCATTCAATACTATATGTGAATCCAGAGATATTGATGAAAAATAAAAAATCAATGTAGATAATAGTTGAAAGATTACATTAAAACCATATGATTTTATGGGTTTATGATTCCTTGATAGTGGATTAACTTCCCTTATGATGAGAAGTAAGGATCTTTTCATGGAAATCATATATGACATGGAAAGAATCATTAGATTTGGTTGCGATGAGGCTATAATGATAGTTTTCATAGGGAAATACAGGTTTTAAAGGAATTCTATGAGATGTGTGGATGTCTTCATTATTAAAGGTCTCAATCCTAATATTTCATGTGTCAATCAACTGTGTAACTTGAGGAATTAAATAAAATTTTCCAAGAGAATATGAATTTTCAAGGTAAAAGGCATCATAGTTATACTATTAGGGAAGTGTGTATTGGAAATCTATACCATTTTATTGGAGAAGAAGAAGTATGTTTTTTATATAAGGAAGAAAAAAAATATTGTGGCATGAACATCATGGTCATTTGAAACAAAAAATGGTGGGAGACTGGGTGAAAAATTATGTAGCTCATGATCTCACAAAACTATCACATGATCATACACACATGTGCCATATTTTTAGAAAATGGAAAATTATGAATGAGGGAAACAATAAAATGAATAGTGTAATTTAATTGGTGTATGTTTATGGGTGTTCAAAGATATCCCTATGTCCTATTGATGGGAAGAGATAATATGTTCCTTTCATTAATTATATTAGTAGGATTGAATGTTGTTTCCAATGAAAACGGTTTGCACCAGAACATTTTATTTAGAGGGGTTTATTTCTATGAAGTTGAAGATGTCTGGTATAATGTCATCGAATTATCTCTAAGGGTATTTGCTAAGGGGGACATAAATACACAATTCTCTCATATCCATGAACTTTCATGGATATTGTTTCCAAATTTAGGCGTTTATTGTGTAACTTAGCCAATGAAACTTATGAACACACAGTAGTTGAGAGGAAGGGAATGAGAGCCCATCACGACCTTTTGGTGGGAAATATTTCCTATTACAGGTCTCCCATATGGATTAAAGATATGTATGTGATTCCTTTGGTCATTCCCAAGTATTCATACATAAATTACACTGAGGCAACGATCCATTATGAACATTCATGGGTTCAGGATCATCTCTATGTATCTAAGTTTCTCCATTAATAGGGATATCTATATTCATTTGAGGTTCTCCATTAATGATTCCCTTCTATGGATGGATTAAAGATTTTGTGGTCGTTTATTAGGGCAAAATTTTTTCCAATAAATGTAGTTAGGTGCTCTAGTGTTTTCTATCATCTAGGGATATGTAAGTTGTTTTGATGTCAGGATCAAACTGATATGATGATCTTTCTATGTATCCTCATGAGAGGAATCATAACCGAAATATTTTGGTTCCACTAAATAGAACACATCATATTTTAAGGTTGTGTGTTGAGGACTGAACCATTTATTTTAATTTTATGTGGTAAGGATTCCCAACCGAATGGTTCTTGGTCAAGGATGTTGGGGGACTTACATCGTGTGGGTCTGAGGGACCTGGAAAAGATGTTGTCTCCTAGGTCAATATGACTCTACTGGGAAAATGGCCTGAAAAACAATAGGGTGGATTTGAGTGTTTGGTTTAGACCACAGGGAACCTTCTTACATATCCCAGTTAGACTATAATCATATCCCATATAGTTTAGAAATAGGATCATACACATTAGAGGGGGCCCATATAGTTGGGGCTTGCACATGGAAGCTACTCATTTGAACGAACATGATGGGGTATTATACTGTATAATTTTCCCATATGTATAGATGTTGGGGATTATCTCTATTGATAATTCCTATTTGGGGATTTTGGATCATGCATATTTCATGATAGTCACTAACCTCTAATCCCACAATAATCATGATCGGTGTGAGAAACAAGAGGAGGCGGTGGATCTGAAGATCTCACGATCCACTCACTCCACTGATGGATGATTTGATGAAGCCATATGGGATAGGGAGGGGTTTTTGTATTCCAATATAAACTTTTATTTTTTATAACTAGTATAATCACATATTGGGATATATCTAGCTATTACTCAGGTTGGGGTGAAAATGAGAAAGAGTTTCGCCTCTCAAAAGGAAGGACATGGGCTTACTACAGGAGGGATTCCCAAAAATGTGTTATAGGGGGGATATTATTCCCTATCAAAGTTAACGGTATGTTTTATTCTTACCTCACTGTTCAAAATGGGGAGCTTCATGTTAGTACCAGAAGATCAGAACTCTCGTTACCATTGGAATGTAAAATGGAGAACATTATGAGGGTCCACCTTGTTGTGGAGGTTAAACACATGACTCCACTTATAATGAATATGCAGACCTGAGAGGGAATTATGGTGTTCCTGATAATGTGATCATTGTTGTAAGGTGGATTTTGAATGGTTCTTATCATGATGTGGTGGGACTGGTTCTCAGATGGGACAACATGGTGATCAATGACACAATGGAAGGGGTGATAGGGGTATGAGGGTATAATTCCCAATGATTCCCTATTATTTGTGGTAGGTTATTAGGTATGATGGGGTTCCCTCTATGTATCATGTTGCAACACATGTTAGGGTATCATCTTCAAAATGTTGTGCTCTATTGACCAGGTTTGTGCTTGTGTATTGTGTATCTATGTAGGTCTAGGTTCTGTCAGCTTAGAATTTTCTTATTCTTGGATGAGTTGCTCTTGCATAGTAACATTATATGTGGGATATGTTTTCAGCCTCATTGAATTTTTCTATGAGGGGTTGTTTTTCACACAGTTTAAATATTCTTACACCCCAGGGAATGCAGTGTATAAAGGGGTTTGTAGTTCATGGACAATTTGATGATATATTACTTCTTCCTTTCTATTATTTGGTAGTTTTTTACATTCTAGGAATCGATGGATATCTCTTGATTCATCTCAGAGGCTCTTATTTTTCTGTATCCTCTTGATCATCTCCTTTTGATCACTTCAGTTCCATCTTCCTTCGTTCATCCCCTCATTCAGTCCCTCTCAGGGAATTTTTCTAGAAGGAGGAGGGACCAAATACCGATAAGGCCGGTCATCCACAGTGGGATACAAAGTTTTTTGGAAGCCCAAGAGGACACCTCATCCCATTAATGATTTAATTCATAGGGGAAGCCATTTTTGGGTGAACACACCATCTAGACCCATAAACAAATATGTTTTAATTTAATGAGGTTGATGATTCATCTCGTCCCAAAAACTATTTTGTTCATGGGGATGGTTATTTTCAAGGGCATAAATCACCACCTAGACACTCAAACGACTTTTTTTGTTTGCGAGAATCAGTGGTACCATCCCCTCATGGGAATCATTTCATTCGTGGTTTCATAGTGGAGTGATGGAATGCCATGGAGAGAAACTGTCTATAGATTCATGTCGCTGAATCAGCCCATCCTTCACAGATTTCCCCCTTTTAACATTTTTATCAAAATAATTCTTCAGGGTTTATTTATACCCTTTTCCAAATTGATGTAATTCTATTGTTCTTATGTGTGTAATTTTTATGACATAAATAATTCAACCCATTAGGATGGGTTATGATCAGGATGATGAAGAGGTTATTCCAATTTAGAAAACCTGCCAGTTTTGAACCGGTTTGTGGTATTCTTGTAGACCCAAAAGAGGGGAAACACCTATTAATCGGGGGAACAACTTATTTATGTTCTATCATTTTTTTCATCAAAAAAATAATGTCACAAACTCTCAATCACCTATTTATTTCTCAAACTGTCTTTTTTTCGGCCAACTATTTTCCACAAAATAGATTATTTCAGCTATGAAAGTTAATTTTTTCTCTCATGCACTAAGAGTAAAATAATTCATTTATGGAATGTCCCAAAGATTATGATTTGATTTCCAATGATTCCTGGTCCATTGTTTCATCATCCAATTCATAACAATCCATGACTTCACAAGATGATGCTTCACGTTCATGCACTTCGTTAACTCACAGTTCATGAGATGTCTATGAATTCTTTTTCATCCTTCTCAAATGAATATTATATATTTTTTATAATCTTTTATAGGAATAAAATTTCTCTACCTTACACCTCAATGAATAAGGTTGAGAGATGCACTACCAGGGCTAAGAATATTCAAGATGATCTTTAATCTTACATCACCTCTCAATAGGGTGTTCTGAAGAACATTATTTCACCAGAGCTTCTAACCCACCAATTGTCAAACTAACTGACACTTTATAACTTTGAACATTAATATGTTTCTCCCATTCCACCAAATTATTATAATCTCTTATCTTCACGGATGGAGATGTCTCGGGATTGTGAAAAATTGAACATTTATCCCATAGGAATAACATTTCTAGTACATTCCATAAGAGAGTCTTTGTTTTTGAATTTTTCAACATGGACACAATGTAATCGAAAAATCCATTATATATCCTTCCAATTATCTATTAATGATTATCCTTCCATTTTAAATCTATCATGTGGAAAAACAAATGGAAGATAGATCTCTGAATGGGACATGTGGTCTAGAGGGAGTTTCTTAGATGAATGTGATTGGAAATTCTAGGTGCCAAATTTTTTTAGGGAATTCCAAAAATAGTTGGAGGTCATCAGCTTATACTAGAAAATGTGGGTCTTCCAATTTAATGTTTACCCACCGACCAATACAATTCCAAAAGTGAACAGTCATTGGTGTTTTACCGCAAATACCATCCACTTATATCAAAGTGAAGTAGAGATTATTCTATGGGATTTCTCCCAGATAGGGGGAATACCCATTCATGGTAACACATATGATGAATTCCTACCTGCATCTAGTATCTTGGAAAACACTAAACAAGTATCTCTATTGTAAATGGAATTTTTGAACATAGAAGATGAATTTCTTAGTCAAACCCTCCATGCCCAAACACTAATTTCATTCAATGATTGTATAAAGTTATTTTTGTATGTTAGTGGCCCAAGGAAAAAATATCACCATAGAATGATTCATCCAACTCAAAAGTCAAAAGAAATTTTCGTTTCATATTGGGATACCCTTGAGGTGGAAAAATACACCATTTGGGGTTATATAATCCATCTATAAGTATCTTCTGACTTCAGGCTAGTGGGTTTCTTCCTCATGTTCTTGATTAAATGGTTTTTCCAATATCATGATGTCTATACTTATGTCTGAATATTTACTTTAATGATGTTTGTCACATTGATGGATGGATATCTTATCAACTTGGTCATTCCCACCCTTGATCATATTTATGAACTGTTGGGTCAAATATTGGAATGAAGATCCCTACATCACCTCATCAGGGCCTTCTAATTCTTGTATGTCTGGGTGGTGGAGAATTATCAATGATACAAGTATAGTTATACCACAAAAATCACTCACTCCAACATCTACTACTCATCATAACATCATTTACATTCTCCTCAAATCTTTCGGTATTGATGGCATGATGGGCTACTTTAACAATTTTTTCAAATTATCTTTTTCATATTACACAGCACCCTATGGAGTGGTGGGAGATAAAATAAAGGGTTATATAAAATAATGTTCCAACATCATTATGTTGTGAGATTAGATATTAACTTCATAGGTAGACATGGAAACCATTTGAGAATGTTAAAATGGATATTGGTTCACTATGAAATTTGGATGCCTTTAAAAAGTTTCATCTTTACCCATTACCCAGATCAAAAAGGAATCATACCTAGTCATTTTTCATCAATTTGGATGATAATGACATGTGAGGATCCTATAAGGAAATTCCTTTTCCCTTCTATAGAAGATTCAAATAACTTATCATGGGTGAATGATCAGATGTGGGTGGATTAATACCATGATGTATTGATGGGGAGATCAGTATTATAGGTGCATAAATTGTTTGTCACACCCGGTATTTCACCCATTACACCATATTTACCCACTTCCACAAGAGAAAGAACTTTTTATCATCATCATAGGATTTTGGATTGAGATTCATCTGCATGTCATATTTCTATGGAGAGTGATGTAGAGATAAGAATTTTGTCTGATACTATCAGAAATCCAACTGAAGCAGGTTCATGTAGGGAACCATCATGTATTCTCAAGATTGATGCAGACTTTATCTATTTAGCTTCTTATATTGTACTGGCTGTATAGATGGAAGATTTTTTCACATGGGTGTCACAATTTAGGTTCATCCTATCTACTATATTAATAATCCTAGATAATATACCAATGGACATGGAGGAATAAGATCGGGGTACCCGTTCTTACAATGAACATGAGGATATGTGGAAATGGGCCTAGCATTGAATCTTCACCATCATCATAGAGACCCCCTTAGCAGAGTTTTCTAATAAGGTGGACACCCTCTTTCAAATTTTTATCAGCTTGGGCTCAGGTGACTTTGGTTACCAAAAACATTATATCCATTTCCACTAGATCATCATATATTGAGAAGACTTAGCCAATTGAAAATGTAACCTTACTTAGTGTAATTATTCCCATCATCAAACAGAATCCTTACGAGACATTACTATTGTGATAAACCACTTGGTTGTCAATGAAGTGTGATCTTATTACCAATTTGTGGCATATACTAACAAGATATGATATTGAGAGGCTTTTATAACATGTTTCTATGTGAAGTTTTGGTCAACGAGTTTCGTTTTCAATGCCATCATGCATAATGATCAAGACCTCAAGGACATAATTAGATAGATGTTCCCAATAGATGAAGATGAAGCTAAGAAAATATCATCTTGGTAAAGGTCTGTTGACGTATTTCTTCAGGAGGTAGTCAATTTAAAGACTAATGTATGTGGAGGTTTATTTTAACCATTTAGGTTGTTTCAAGTTATATCTTTTATTATTTTAGTAGCTCGTAGAGAGGCTTCAGGGTGTTTATTATCCTCTACTTCTATTCAACGAACAAATGATAACTTCTTTTCTATATAATACATATCCTTTATCTTATCATTCAATGTAAATTAATTAAAATTTGTAATGTGTTTTGAAATATGATATACTCAATTGAATCTAATTGTTTCCTTCACTAGATATCAATTCCTATTACCATTTGGGATAATAAAATTGACATGATCAGGTAATTCTCTAATTTTCTCTTATGCTGAGGGACTCAAAAGGCATAATTTTTACTATTTCTAGGTTCACAATGATAAAACTACAGGCTTTGTGTATATTCTTTCACCAAATTAATTTTTACCTAATTACATTATGGTATGAACCTAGCGGTCAGAAATTGACATTTTCATCAACTCCTATTTTTTATTTTTTGACCCAATAAGTTATGTTCCTTTTTAATTTTTGATTTCTTGAGTGTTGCTTAAACCAGGGGAAACATATGATTAGTGAGTTAGAACTTGACTTTTGTCCAAGGTAACATATGCGGTTTTCTCCCTAGTGATTTTTGTGTATATTTTTGGTGGGAAGTTTAGAGTATTTCAAATCGGACTAATGAAACTGATGTTTTAGATTGAATAGATTGATAATGAATTATGTGGTGAGGGCCCCAATAGGGATTATGTGCTACGAATGTACAAATAGATTTCAGACATGAATTAGTGATTTTTATTTACCATATATTTGTATTTTATAGATCTCAAACATGATATGGGGATTGTATGTGATGAGTAACAACAAGAATGGTTTCTAACATGATGTTTTCATGATCTACAGAGGTATGAAAAGACTCTCCTAGGGATGAATTTAGCATTGGATAACATTCCTTTTTGTTTGGAGACTTATAAAGATCCAATTAAGGCATATTATGCAAAGTAAAAAAAATTTGACCTGAGTATACTAGACCTCAATTTCCGATGACCATATAATTTTATGAAAATTTGGATTTTTCAAGACCATGAAGGGTATCTCTTCAGGGGACTGATGTTTAAAAAATGACAAGGTCATATGTATTGACACCTTCAATGAATGAGAAACCACTACAACATGAACTTGGATTGTGTAAAAGATGTATGGAGAATTGTGCAGTTTAATTTAATGCAATTAGTATATGGATAGTGTATTTTAAAATATTATATAATGGACATTTGAGGATTAATATTTAAGGTCACCTAGCTCTGACCAATGGATAAATGATATGTTCATTACATAGTAATCCATCTAGGAATGTTCGATTATCTTTATTCATAAATGATGATGGTTGTAAGCTATAATATTGTGGTTTTCAATTTTGAGGAGTGATGAGGGACGTAACTATCATTGGTGCATATGGTGTTACAAAATACATATCCTGAAGAAGAATTTTCCTTTGTTTGGAAGGACTTTTTTGTCTGAAACTTATTACGATAAAATAATTTTATATTGGAAATATTCAAATAAAAGTTTCCTCAAGACACTTTCCCACAACATTCAATGGTCGATGAGGTTTATAGGGATTCACACCATCCCAAACACATAGTTTGGTAGTGAAAGGGATGTGCATGAACATGAAAGGGGAATTTTAAGTGAAAATTTATCCAGAATGGGTAGAAACATTTTCCTTATTCAAGTATAATCCATACATAGAAAGGATTTTTTTAATATAGTTGGGCCCAATATATAAGGTCTAGACATCGCTATGTATCTCTTCAAAATGAGAATCAAGCCATATATAGTTTTGGGAAAGTTCTCCACAATGGTATGATCCATGCATGGGGTAGGTGATTTTATTAATACAATCTATTTAATGTGGATAGAATTATATTGAAATCTCAAATATGAATCTTCCTCTTGCATAGTATATGAGTGGAAATTGTTTTTTTTGTTTTGAAACATTCTATGCTGGTCTGAACCGTAAAAAATATTTGCGGAGATATTTTTTACCGTAAGAATAGACCCAAGATATAATGTTAATGCATCACTACCTATATTTTGATATCAAGAATCAATATATGAACTTTTCTTATATGTTTTACCATGCAGTCCTCACTCCTTCATAAGGAAGAGAAATTTGTAATTTTTTTTGTGGCTGGTCCCAAGATTGAACAATCAGGTGTCACTACGTATCTTATGATGGTAGGGATCAAACCACGCATAGTTCTTAATATCATGCAGTTTAGTGTAATGTGACCAGGACAACAAGACCAGTATTTTAACATCATATGGTGAGGATGACATGTGATCCTATAGTTCAAGTTCATATGGTTAGGAACATTTGTTATAAAAACAATGTTAAATAGGAGGCTAATCAGGTCAGGAAGATCCGATATGCCTCATATGTGTGGGGGGGAGTAAAACCCAAAATTTCATGGATTAATGGATCAAGAGAAATGATATGGGGAAAGGAAGCCATTTAGGATTATATTGATAGAAGATCCCTCTAATGATGATGAATTTTTCTTTGTTTGATAGGCCCTTTCGTGGGAGAATTTTGTGGAGACAACTGTGGAATATTGTGCATTTTCAAAAAATGGTGTCATCAGAAAACATGCCCACCATTTCTAATGGATAGAGGTAGGATGTGAAGATCCAAATTTTTTCAAGGCATAGAGTATGATGAATGAGAGTTATGTGTTTGAGTATGTAAGAAACATTTAGACTGCGATGGGATATGGAATGTGAAACTCCCTACATAGATCTGACTCATGTGTTGGAGGGACTTTATTGTTTCCTTAATAGATCCCTGAATAAAGAACCCAATTATGATATCTCATACGTATATCTATGTTTTTATACATTATATGGGGACATTTTTCTTTTCCATCACCCCATGGCTAGGACTAGGAGACATGGCCTAGACGTCGCTACGTATCTTGACAAAATGATATTCAAGCTATATGTAGTCATTGAGATAGCATGAAATTTAATTATGTGTGTTAATAAATGTGTTTACCCAAAATTAAGATGAAATATTTTGTCTATACCCAAGAGTAAATATCTAGGTGTCACTATGTATCCTATGATGGTAGGGATCATTCTATAAATAGTTCTTGAAAACCCTCATTTTAAGGAAAATTGGTGTTCCATTTAAGGTCTTTCTACCATGACAATGACAACCCTATTATGGATTGATACATATTTATCATATTGTGAATCCCTTTTGGATGCTCCTAATCCAACGTGATTTTTGGTTGGTGTTGGAAACAAGGGGTGTGAAGGATTTATTTCAACACTGAGAGGCAATAGAATGAAGGATATGTGCATTTTGATTTTTTAATGATTGGACATGGACATAGAATCTTGTGGTCACTACATATCACATTATGATAAAAATCCAACTATACGTAGTTCACAAAAAAATCATTATGTTGTTTTGTAATGTATATAGGGAGTGGGGGATTTTTATCCTCTATTTCAACTAGACTCAGGATTAGAGATCTTGACATCCCTATGTGTCTTGTTTGAATTGGAATCAAGACACATTAACTTCTAACACCCTGCATAGTTTAATTTAATGATATGATGATTAAGTAGACCCAACAAGAAAGAGGTAAAATTTTGTATATGGGCCTAAGGATGGAAATATAGGTGTCTCTACATATCCTTCATATATAGGATTCAAGACATATATAGTTTGGAATGGGAACTCTCTATGTAGATCATACCCATACCGCGGGGTGCATTTGTCCGCTATTTTATTGTTGGGTTTGGGAAATAGGATTCTAACATCCCTACATATCTCATCTAAATGAGAATCAATCCACATGATGTTTTTATTGCAATTACCTACACAGACCTGACTCATTCATATGAAGAGGGAGGTTTTCATGAAACGATCCTAGAAATAGCACCTACTTTGGAATCCCTTACATTGATTCAGTTTTTATGAAGGGGAGGTAAGTTTTAATATATTTCAAGGCTAGACCAATGAAATAAGTCAAGGAATCACTGCATATCTCATTAGGGTGATAATCATGTCTTACATAGTTCTTGATGGAAAACTCCCAGTGTAGGTTTGGCCCATACGCAGGGAGGGAATTTTTTTCATTGGGGTGACCAGACTAGGATGTAAATCCCAGGTGTCACTATGTATCCTGTGTGGAAAAGAATCAAGATGTATATGGTTCTTGAATATGGAATGGTATATGAATATTTCATAGGGATATGTTCTCTTAGTTGAGGGTATTTTTGTCTTTTGTATTTTAACATCATGCAGTGAGTACATTGATTTTATTCAGTTTATTGTACTGAATAATTGGAAACATACAATGCAGTTTAATGAGGTTTAATGTTATAGAGGGCGGGGAATTGGTAAAGTATTATGGATTCTTCTATCATGGTCCTAGAGAACACACCTCACATTCCTAATGGATTTCAAACTTTTTTTCCAATTTATCCTACCACTGCTTTCTCCTTATCTAGGGTTTAGGCACAAATGAATTTTGATTAGGGCCCTTCAGTGATTCTTGATGCTCCTCCCTCGCCTTCAGGGCCTCTTGGTTCTTCTCCAAGGCCTCACCGCATGGGGTGTCCTTCAATTATGCCCTTTTTGGTTCGTCTCAAGGTCTTCCTCAGCCCTGCTTCCCAGAAATACATCTATTAGTTCTGTCAATTTCTAGGTATGACCCCTATTTTTGGGTGGAATTTCTGGTGGATGACTATGCTTATGTTGTTGTCTGCCTAAAATGGACCCTCATAACATGTTTTGGGTCTGCGAAGCTACCTCTTTCCGTCTTCAAATGGTTTGTGGATTCCTAGGGTCTCTCTACCCCATCCAATGTTTTTTTGGTGCATCAGAACTCGGTTTCCTTGTCACTTTCATTTGATGAGGACTTTATCCATGTCTGGTGTAGAGCCCCTCAACTTCTAGATAAATGGAATTTTAATCTGTTAATATGGTAATGAGAGGTTCAAAATGGAATGGAAAAATCCCTTGCTACTGTGTTCATCATCTTTCTAGGTCTTCCCCTATTGTTTTACAATGGTTCTATGCTCAAGGCCATAGGGAATTCTTTTAGAAGATTCCTTCTATGAGGATGAATGTACCTGGTGTAGTGCAGATGCATCAGTGACTAAGATCTATGTGAATCTAGACATCTCACTGATTTTCCTAAGGAAACTTACCCTAAAGGCACAGTGGGTGCTCGACTAGGATTAATATATAGTTTACCCTGGGCTTCCAAGGTATTTCTCTCACTGCTCTCTCTAGGTTCATTCAGTGCATTTTTGTAGGAATCGATGTTTAGGAGGTCACATGTAGCCTCCCATTACTCCTATAGGCTCTACCAATAGGGATGCGGCCCAGATCCAAACTAATGTTGTTCCCCAAATTCCTGATTAGAATTATACTTGGGTTTCCCCCTACATTGATTGAATATTCTCCCTCTTCCATGGATGGTTCTCTCTCCTCTGGGGTAGAAACCATTTTCTCAGATCTAGATATGGATTACCCACTCTGACCTCTCCCTACCCTTTATATAATCCTCCAAAGTGGCTATAATATCTATCATACAATAAAGGTTAGTTGGTCGGGGAATTCCTGGTGCGTTCCACCCTCAATGCCTAGCCCAACGGTCTTGATCCCTTCTACACCATCTTACCTCTTCAGCACAGACCACTCCTTGGTGGTAGTTATGGAAGAAAACCTCCTCCAGGATCTCCTTGGTCTATATATAAGATTCCCTAAGCTATTAATTGATGTCTACCTCCCTTCCTCTCCCCAATTTCATCATCTCCCCTATGGAATTCTCTTGTGGATGGTGCAGTTGGAGGGTTGGGTACCCCGAATATCAAAAAATCAGGTAACCAATCCCCTCCAAGTTTGGTGGGAGGAAAACATATATATATATTTTATCGCTTTTGGAATTCCCAACTACACCTTATTTGTCCTCAAATATGTTATTTTACACAAGGGAAAAACTCAGATATATTCAAGAGGGCTCATCCTCCCACCTAATTGAGACCAAGTTTCCTATGTTCAAAACTAGGCCATCCATGTTTCAATGATTCTGATCCTCATATGGAACAGACATGGAATCAACGCTCTAGTGAGGATATACTTCCAAGCTATAGTGATTATGTAAAATAATACTTCCATTTCTTCCATCCTAGAATATAAATAGAACCCTTCCAAAATTAGTGAGTTCACTCATAAAGTTAGAATGCATACAATTATGCATTAAGACTCGATCAATTTTCATATTTGGATTTTTTGGAAGAAGGGGGTCTTGGTGGTCACTGTTAATGTTGGTGATCAATATATTACTATGAAATTGGATATTGGGGTGGAATATCTTTTATTCTCCTTTATGAATGGGACCAGTAATGCTTAAAGGAGATAAGCTTTGTGGTAGGACTTCAATTCCTTTGATCATGAGGGTTCTCTATGGATTGTCGGTGGGAACATCAAAATTATAAAAATTCTTGATGAGAAGAAATTCAAGGTATATTTTTCTTATGCGGCCAATACGATAATTTTCCAATTAAGGATTGGAAAAGTCCTTGAAATGGGATACTCTAATTATAACTTCACATGGTGCAATAATCAAAAAGAAAGAAGACGATGTTGGAATTGGTCGGACCGGTTCATGGAAAATGTCCACATAATATCCAAATTTCCCACTTCCATGGTGGATCATCTTGTGTGAGTCATATAAGATTAATCAACTCTACTGGTTTCATTATCCTCCAAATAAGAAGGGTGTGAATTCTTTCATTTCCATTCCCCTTGGGTTTGATCTAAAGGATATCAACAGAATTTAGTGATATTTGGAGGGGAACTACCAAAGGTTACTCTTGGATGGCCTTGAATATTATGTTGATGCAGCTGAAAAATAGGTTACAAATCTAGGAGAAGGACCTACCTCAATGTGATCAAGATTTGGACGATCTAGCAAAGGAGGTTGACCTCCTTGGACATAGCCTTCAGGGTGAATGGGATTACTTGGTCATTGAGGAACTCTCAAATAAGAAGATAAACATGGAAGATTTGATTCTAAAACATGAGAGAATGGATAGAGAGGGATGAAGAGTTAAATGACTTCATAAAGGGGGGAAATACGACCTATTTCCATGCTTTAATTAATCAAATAAGGTGGAAAGTGAAACTAAATATAATGATGTAAGATGGATTGCACTCAGGTGATAAGGAAATGGTTCGGTGTATGGCCTATCCATTTTCAAAAATTTACTTGTAGGTATTAATCCAAACATGTTAAATGGGTATCCTAGCAGGAATTCAGAGCTACTGGAGGTGACGACTAACTTGTGGTAAAACCAAAACAATACCTCTATGGAGGTGATTGTTGAGGAGATGAAGATTCATTTAGATATGTTGAACCACAATCTAGAATGTGTTATGGGGCTCATGGATTTCCCAAATCATTCTATATGGGGTCATGGGATTTGGTTAAAGATTATTTTATTGCATCCATCTTGGAATTTTTCTATGGTGGATAAATCCCTTGAGTAATAGATGCTATGAATCTTGCCCTTTTACCTAAGATAAAAGATATGTCATCCATCCTCGACTACAGATTGGTAAGTATGTGTCATTTTCATTACATTGTATTGTCTAGTATAATCAACTAGTGGCTATCTATGCACATTCCTCAGTGTAATTCCTTAGATAAGCATGGATTTGTGATGAACCGATCTATATAGGGTGCTATTTCACTTTCCCAAGAAATATTTCAATATATCAACATCAAAACACATAGATAAATCATGGCCTTAATGGTGGATATAAATAAGTCCTATGACCGAATAAAATGGGGGTTCATTAACAGGGTGATCATGGGTATGGTTATTTCTTCTTCTAAAAAATATCAGATTTTTCGATGCTGGAGATCATCTTGGATGGCTATTTCTTTCATGGTAAACACTCATTGTTTTTTCAAGACATCTCGTGGGCATAGGCAAGGGGACCCCAAATCCCCGACCATATATATCCTCATGAAAGATACTATAAACAGGCTTATTAAGAGAAGGATATTAATGGGGGATGCAATTCTATATCATTGGAAAATGAACCATCCCTCAACCTCTCACCTGATTTTCACTGATGAATCAATTATCTTCATCAATGTAGGAAGAACATCATCCACTGGCCTTAATAATGTCCTAAAGGAATACTTAAATTAGTGTGGACATGTTGTCAACCAATCTAATAAAAGGCTCTATATTTCCATTAAATGCAGAAAATGATATGCAACTATGTTGTACATCAATCTGGATATACAAAGAGGTACATTCCTGATGTTTACCTAGCTGTTATGCTTTCCTCGAGCCACACATGCCACTAATATTTTCATATAATAGTGAATAAAATCATGAGTCGGGTGCTCAAATTGAAAAACTTCCCCCTCTCCTTTGGGGGATAGATATCCTTAGTGAATAGTGTATTTTTGACAATTCCAATTCATGCGTTATCGACATTCAAAGTCTCTTTGAGGGTCATCATATCCATTGATATAGTGTTATACAGCTTCATATAGGATTATCTTTATGAATAAAAATACCATTGAACGTCATATGGTGGGTTTACATGGCCCATACAGGAAGGCTACTCTTCACTTGATGCATGCCATGATGGCCTGGGAGATTGTTGAAGAGAGAACCCTATGGGTGAAAATCAAGTCCAATAAATTGGGGCATATAGAGGATGGCAGTTCCCAATCCTCCCTTTTCAGGAATTTTATCTACCCTATCATTCCTTAAATTCATCATCACATTCAATTTATTAAAGAAAATGGTGATATACTCTTCTTCCATCGCAACTAAATGGGCAGTGTGATTGGTTTCCCTAGGTGACGTACTCCTATGATTTACTTCTAAGAATTAGGCCAACACCCAAGATTCATCTTGTCCATTCCAGATAATGAACAATAAGAGATGTTTGATCTTATTATGTTAAAATATGAAAATTAAAAGTGTTTATTCACTGCATCAAATTCATGGGCATTCTCTTCAAAAGACTTTAATCGAATTTTAGTATCTTAGGGGAAGGAGGATAATAGGAATAGCACAAATTGTAACAAGGGAGTTACTAAAAAAATGTAATTTCATAATCTTGAGGATAAGGAATCACACAGACCTCATGGATGATAATGTGTAAGAGATGGGGATCAACCTGGTTTCTAGATTCCACTACTATAATAGTCACTGGGAGGAGTCCTTTCACCACCTCCTCTATGAGGTTGAATGGACCTAGTAAATATATAAATTTTTCGATGAGTTAACTTCTCTATTTTCTATAGATATTATAGGTTGATCATTCATAGAGAGATGGTTTCATGGACCACGTGGATTTGATCCAAAAAAATGGAAAGATCCAAGATCAATAGTGCATGATATTGGTGTATTTGGAAGGATAAAAATATGGCTAGATTTGAGGGAATTTTGGTCACAGGGAGAACCATCACCACTATAACACATTACCGTATAGTCAATGTGGTTAACAGGATTAATAACTAGCACGAAACACCATCTTTGAGGCCTGTGTATGTAAATCTGTCGTGGATTTAGTCTGATAGCATGGGGTGGAGGGGTTACTGGGTGTGGCGGACTCCACCAGGTAGGGGATTCAAACTGAATTTCAATGAGTCATGTGCCACGGGGGTCATGTGAGGTTGACAGGTGGTGAAGGACTATATGGGTAGTGTTCAATTTTCTTTCACAACAAACTCTGTGAAGGGGAGATCTATCCAGGTGGAGGATGGGGATACATAACTAGGGATTAGTCTTTATGTCCAGAATCACATCACTCTTAATCAGGTGAAAACCTTATCCTTTATCATCCATGATTAAAAGCATGAAAATAATCTCAACTCCCTGATCAATAGCCTACATCATCAGAAAATTTAGAAACAACCTCTGCAAGAGTAATTTTATTATGGTCCATACGTGGTAGGAAGGAAATAGGGTGGAGGATTATCTTTCATCCATGGAAGTGGTGGTCCAAGGTTCTAATGTTATATGCTTCTCATCTACCAATCTTTTGAAATCAGAAGGGGTCAAGATAATTATAGGGGACCAGCTTGGAATATATTACTTTAGGTCCCCTAGTCTCTTATGCATTTTTCCCCATTCTAGGGATACATTCGTTCTTGATAAATATATAACAAGATGATTACCATGCTTTTTAATTTCATGTGATCATGATGAAGGCCTTGTAGTTATGGGAAGGATGATTTTGTAGAATAGTGAGAAACATAATCCTAACATGAAAAGAGGCCATAAGACCAAAGGATGGTAAGGATATCATCTTATGGATAGTGGTAAATTTTTGGTTGGGATTGATGTGAGAGGTCCAAGAATCACTATGTATCCTTTTATGGCACGAATCAATCCACATGTTTTTTTGGAGAAAGATTATCCCTATATGGATTTGAATTTCACCTGGTTGATAATGACTTTTTTCCTTTCTCCCACACAAATTTAGCTCATGTGTGGTGAATCATTAATTGAAACAATGAATCCCATGTATTTTAACATAATGCATTGAGAATGTTAACTCATATTTTAATGTCATAGGGTTTGGACCACGTGAATGAAGCTTCCCAAAATTTTTATATGTAGTAAAGTTGAGTAACAAACTTGTGGTAAATGATGGGCCTATTTCACAACCCATCCTAGAGGGGCCCATGTTGTGACTACCCCAAGCTCACCTCCAATAGTCTAGGGGCTGGTGACTAGCATCGGGCATGGATTTACCACAAATGGTAGGAATTAGACTAAAGTACTGTACACTTGAATAGATCTCCAAGAAAAATAATGTTGAAATGTAAAAAACTAAAAAAATCCATATATTAAACTAAGATCCCACAACCAGAGTGAAACATAAAGTAAATAAAAAGTAAACATGGCCAAATACAGTCCCACCACAAAGATTCTGTGAAAAAAGTCTAGTTGAAACTATAGAGGTTCAACCTCCTCCAAGGGAAATGACTAAGTCAAGATACACTCCCAGTAAACACCTCGATCTGTCTGACTCCATCTATGCTTCACCCACTCTTGGTCCTCTAAGGACACTATCAAAAGAACCACCATTTGCACAAGACATGACACGTGTTGGAAAATTCTGTATAGGGGTGATTATAACAATACTCATTTTGACAACCAAAAAACAATAAACATGAAACACCAATTATTTTCATCTTAATGCAATATATAAAAATCTAGGTATAATATAAATCAAAATAGAACCTTGATGTAATCAGGAAATACACCACACCATTAGTATGTCATAACCAACTTCCAGCCATAGGATTCTACATAAAGCATGCTTATTCTGGGATAACTCACTCCTTGATCCATGATACCATCACAGACTCTCAGTGAAGAGTTATAGCTCATTCCCCCAATAATAATGTACTATTCTAAGAAGACTATGATACATAGAGAGGGGGTCACACCAAGAATCGTTGCAGGACACCATGAAACCAATCTTGATCAACATGTTATGTAGGGGATAATATGTCCATGATTCCACAAACACTACATATTTGGAACACTAGATAGAGGATCAAAACTTTTCTCAGGGTGGTTATGTTGATTCCAAAAACTCTACTAGGGATGATAGATGATCTCACTCTAGTCTGATAGAGGGACACCCCAACTATATCGAGACTTCGCCTCTAGAGGGGATTACAATCCATTAATGTGGAAGTAATTTCACACTAAAAACTCAAGAGAAGAACCTATGGAACAAACTCAACCAATAATGGTCCAAAATAGGAAAATTAAGAACTTCATGAACTATTGGTTTGACCGTCTTAAAATATGGGTCATGTTGTCACTGACTGCATGTTGTTTTGGCGCTCTGTTTTGGAGTTATGGCCATTTGAACCTACCGCTTGAGAAACCACAACATGGGATCCTACCGAGGGCCACTTACCTACAACTACGATCAGTACACCCTCAACCATGTTTGGTCCACCAACGTTGTGGACTGGTCGCTAATGGACTGACTGTCACTATTAGTCCACTGTTTGTGTCGATCGGCCATTGCAGCCAATTGCCTTGGTTGAACGCCCATAGATTGGAAATGTGGTTGTTGTACTCCCCACACTTTGAGCTACCGGGTAACCCTGGTCAACCATAGAAGTCAGTTGCAACAAGGCACCACCTTAGTTTCCCTAGATCTGACTCGGGTCTGACCCCACCTGGATCTTAGCCTTCTAGAAGACCCATATTTGGACAAATTGACCCAACCTAGATCCAATCAATTGACCTGAACATTGCCCTCCATCCTGGCCCTTTCTATTGGTCTAACCCGGTCCTAAATCCCACTAAACATCCACCACCACTCCTACCTCTACCTCTTATTTCCTCTCCAGATCCCTGAGCTTTTTGGCCACCCACACCATTGTGTGCCGCCACCTACATCAGTCGCCTCGATCGTGCGTTACCGCCTGCACTGACCACAACCTCATTAACTTCTATGAGCCTCAAAACCTCCCCTATAAGTGTAAATATAAAACATTCACATATATGTGATATTTGAACCCTTATCTAACCTAATCTATCCATGTTTTTTGTCTTGCTACAAATCTGGGGGTTTGATTGAGCTTAGAACCACCTAGAAATGTCGTTTCGGGATCACAACGATCCAACAATGAATAATGCAAATAAAAGATGGAAAAAGTCACAATAAACAAGGTTTATGATCATTGGACAACTATTATTGTCCCATGATCAATAACGAAGGATTTTACTTAGATAACCAGATCAAATAAATCCTGTTAAACCTATAAAATAATATATTCCCAAAAATACAATCGATCTGAAGGCTAATCAATTTTTGGATTATATTGTGTTTATATTAGGAATCAAGAAAGGGGAAGAAAATATTACATTAAAATACCTAAATGGAGGTTGGATTGATTTTTGAAGTTGAATGAAGCTGCATTGTATTTGATGATGAGATCCTCTAATCAACTAGCCCGACGATCCACGATCTGATCCTTATTTGTTATTGAATTCCAATATCTATCACCTCCAACGATCTTCAATAAGTTATAATGTTATGAAGATAACCCTATAATTCTAATATAAGGTAATTATAAATTAAAAATAATTATTGCGTCACTACGTCAATAATATAATTTAATTGTTTTATTCATTTTACACCAACAAGAAAAATTCAAAAACGACTCATACCGACCATGGTTAAGTCACTTCAATGGTACATACACCATTATGAACTCAGTAGTTCTCTCAGATCTCTATTTCAGGCACCATTTTACTACTTACACCACTTTTTTCAGGAAAATTTTATCTCGATACTATTAAATATTTTAATATTTTTTAAAAAATTTTTTATGGCACCCTGGGCCTCAGAATCAGACGTTGTCTCAGTTCCTGGTCTAGAAATCAAACAATATAATATCTAAAAATAATACATTGATAATATGAGATGTTACATTCTCCTCGCCTTGGTGATTTATGTCTTTGAAAATCCAAAACAAGGGCCACACAAATAGATAAGGGTAGTAAGCATGAATTTGAGCCTCATGTTCCCTTGCACTCTATTAGAGATTCTTGTTCCACCACCAAATGCGCGCCAAAGGAATTGATCGCCCCTAAAGGATCCCCTCTGGCCAATCCTTAGTCTCTAATGGGTACTCAATAATGGTCCCTTCATCATCATTGTCAAGTTCACCCCAATCGATGATGTGTGATTGGTCATGCACATACCTCCTCAATTACGATATGTGGAAGACAACTTGTACCCAATATAATCATGGAGGTATTTCCAAGATGTACACCACCTCTCCAACTATAAATAATATCTCGAAAGGGTTGATTAAAATCATAGATATCTTGTCGCCTTGACCAAATCTCTGTAATCCCTATCAAGGTGAAACATGAAGGAACCCATAGTCTCCTTCCTATAATTCCAAAGGCCTTTTTCTCCTGTTAACATAATATTTATAACGGTTCTATAAAGTCTTCATCCAATCTTGGTTGATCTACACCTTTTTCATTGTAGCTTGCACCATCTCTTGGCCCATTAGTAATGACTCTCCTAGGTTAGTCCAACAAAGTGGTGACCTGTAGGTTCATCCATATGAATCCTAGAATAGTTCCAAACCAATGGTGTAATGGTATATATTGTATTATGAAAACTCCACAACTGTTAGGTAATCCTCCCAACTACAACCAATGTGTAGCATGAAATGTCAAAAAATGTCCACTATAGCCTCAAGGGTCCACTGAGTCTGATCCTTCGTCTATGGGTTTAAATTTTTAGCCAAGTGTAACTGGGTCTCAAACACCTTTTGTAATCCCTTCCACAATTAGGATGTAAAGAGATAATCATGATCCGAAAAAATCATTAATGGAACTCCATGTAGTCAAACTATCTCATGAACATGGAGGCTTCCCATGTTATCTACTGAACTCTACTCTTGGATACCTAGGAATTGGGCTGACTTGGTGAGTCAGTCAATGATCACCCATATGTAATCATGTCCTATGAATGTACATGGTAAACCCACCATGAAGTTAATCTATTGCCCATCCCACTTTCATTCTGACACATCATGAGGTACAACTAAGCCAACTAGAATCTAGTGTTCATCCTTTAATTGCTGACAAGTAGGGCATCAAGAAAAAAACTCTGCAACTCCTTTCTTGATTATTGGCCACCAAAACTATCATTGGAGTCTAGGTAAATATTTTCCACACCTAGATGTACCGCCAAAGGGGATATATGAAACTCCCTCAAAACCTCATCCTGCAACATCATTGATACTATCATGTATACTTTTAAGAGAATAAAATGCTCCCCGCCTTTTGAATATCTGTCAGCAGCATGTCTTGTGGATATTTGAGCACATAAGGTCTCGTATTCAGTGTCCCAAATATGTTCCCACCTAACTCACTATAAGAGTGGAGGGGGTGAAAACCTTAAAATGTAGGTAAGATACTCTATATCCATCCATAAAGGATGACTTAAATAAGGACAACAGCTCTGATGCCTCAATCAGCAACTGCATACTGTATCTCCTAATGAGCCCAGATTTCCCAACATACCCATTACCATAAGTATAGACAATATCAATGTCATAGTCCTGGATTAACTTTAGACATCACTTCTATCAAAAGTTATGATCTTTTTGATAGAATATATACTCTAGAAACATGTGATCAAATTAGATAACAAATCACTCACCCATCACACAATGTCACCATATATTCAATATGAAGACTACCACTACTGACTCGAGATCAGGGGTCACATAATTCTCATCATGTGGAAACAGCTAGTGTGAACCATAGGCAATAACTACTTTCTTCTACATTATGACACAACCAATCCTGGTTCTTTCATGCATCTTAGAATACCACATTAACATCACCCTTCTCTATAAATCTCAAGACAGAAGCACACATCAACCTCTTCCTCAGCTCTTAAAATCAATGCATACACATTTCTATCCATACAAAAGGATTCCACTTTAATGTAAAAGATATCAATGGTTCTTCCACTCTAGATAATTCAGTTAAAAGCCTCTGATAGTACCCCTCAAATATTGAGAAACTAAGCACTTCGGTAACACTCTTGGGAGGATCCTAAGCAAGCATAGGATCAACCTTCACTGGATCCACTATAACTCCAGCCTCTGAGATGACGTGTCCTGATAAAATAGACCTCTCGAATCCATAAATAACACTTTGAGAGATTTCTGTAATCTTGGTGCCATTAGAGAGTGTCCAAGACAGTCCTTAAGTGTCTTTTCTTCTCATCCTTATACATAGAATACACTTGGATGTCATCGATGAATAGCACCATGAACCAGTGTATGTAAGGATGAAAGATATGGTTCATGAGTCCAATGAACACTTTTGGGTAGTTCATCATTCAAAATGGAATAAAAAAGTACTCATAGTGATTGTAAATACATCTAAATGATGTATTCAGAATATCCTCATCCTGTACTCATAACTACTGATAACCTGATCTGAGGTTAGTCTTTGGGAATCATCACACCACTTTCAATTGATCAAAGAGTTCATCGATCCTCGGTAGTAGGTACTTGTTCTTCAAGATCACCAGGTTCGAGCACCAAAATTACACACATAACCTCAAGCTCTCATCTTCCTTCTTAGAAAACAATACTGGGGATTCCCATGTTGTAACACCGGGTCTCACAAATCCCCTCTTCTGCAAGTCCTCCAACTGTACCCTCAACCCACGAAGCTCTGTGGGAGCCATTCGATATGCAGGTGTGGATATATGTGTCATCATAAGGTGTAGATAAATATATAAGTCTATCTCCCTATAGGAAGGTAAAGATGGAATATCTCCAGAAAAGACACCATCATACTCCTCTAGAAGTGCAGGAAACTATGAAATCATACCATCCACTGCATCAAGGGTTAGGCTAACCAACTGATGAGTAATTGGCTTCACCCTCATATGAATGATTTTATCCCACATGGCTTGGATTTTCTTTCCTCCGAAAAAGTAAAAAAAAGTCTCACTATTGTGAACACACCACACTCTTCACATAAAATAGTTAATCTAAGCATGAACTATGGATAACCAGACCATAGCAAGAATGAAATCATAAGGCATAAATTCCACAACCAACATATCCCAACCCAAAAAACTCTCTTCTAAGAGTCTAGTCACACTGTTAGAACTCTTTTGTGATCATCAGGTCTCCTCTAGTAGGAGTCTCCAAGTGTAAGGGTTGAGTCAATGGTTCAATTGGAATATCTATGACTTGGAAAATATTTGCGTAATGAAAGGAATGACTAGAACCAATGTGTATCACAACTATATATAAGGTGTAAAATACATAGATTGTACCTCATATCATACTTGGATCCTCAGAGTCATAGGAATTTATATCCTACTGATGGCCTTGACCCTATCCACCATCTCCCTAAGCATGACGTGGACCTCTTGGGTGGTGGTGGTACTAATAGGTTGACCCTCTGTCCACCTACTACTTCCCTTCTGAACCATCTTCCACATCCACCACTGAATGTACCGCTTTTCTCCTATCTATATCTCTATCTAGGTGGTCCCTCAACCATATCCAGACTAGATTTATGACGTGTCAGACAATCTTGTTTCAAATGTCCCTAACCATCACATGAGAAAACCACATATCCCTTGACTGATTTGAGCTTCCTCGGGAGCCCTTAACCAATAAAACTAACTTCTAGGATCTCCTATTGAAGCACCTTACTTTAATGGATCTAAATGCCTATCATCAGCTACTTAATACTAATATCTCAGCTACTATGTTCCCACTGTTGGATCCCCCTGCTAACATCTACTCAACTAGAAAATGTTCCACTAATAAGGCTCGCACAAGTACCCCAATGTAGGTAAAAATGGTAATAGATAGGACTGATTCTTTGATGTTCCAATATAAGCCATTCTTGAAGGTTTGATCTCTAAATAACTGGTCCCATTCAATATCTAAGGAGTTTCATGAAAGATCAGTAATCGTTTTTGTGTACTCTACCACAGGCATAGTGCCCTACTGCAGATGTCGAAGCTCCTATATGCATATTGATCATAACATGGTTAGATATAACTCCTATATGAAGAGGCACTCAAATACTATCTAGGAGAAATTTATATCATCATGTTATAGAGTCACCAACCTATACCATTTCCCCACATAACCCTGAAGAAGACTCACAATAAGGACTACCATATGGTCAACATGTGTCCTCACATGGCATAAAAAATGGCTGACTACCTCAAACTAGTCCTTATCCATCCGAGAGTTTGGCTCACCCCAAAAACTGGGAGGTCACTTCCACTAAAACCCATACAACACACTCATCCTACATACATCCTCATCTAGGAGGACTGATAGTAACTGTTGCTCGACAGGTAGTAGTATAGATGGAAAAACACCCGAAGGTGAATTATCTGGTATATTCCCATGTACCAATGCCTCGTCACTAAAAGGATCATCCCCATGATCATGTGGTTTATTCCTAATTGGTTATCTATGTTGGGGAATCCTAAAATAAAACAAGATGTACCACAGTCAATAGAGTATATCTGGGGAGCTGACTCAAGAAAGAAATGGAAAACCCAACAATTCATATAAGATGGATGTACCATTGTTTTTTCCTACAACTAATTTCCTTATATACCAAGTTGGAAAGCTTGTGATCAGAGTTCTTGTGTATGGACACATTGTCCACCACACCATCAATGGAGTCCCTAGCTTCAAATATTAACATCGAATAGTAAACACTGTTACGAAAAACTAACCTAAAAGACTCGTGGTCTTAAAGTAGAACTGACAACTCTGATACCACTCTATTATGACCCATCCCAAAGGGGGCCATTCTATAACTACCCCAAACCCACATCCAATAGGATAGGGGTTAGTGACTAGCACCACATTGTCATTTCCTACAAATGGGATGAATTTTCGTAAAGTACCTGTACACATGAACATATATCTAGGCCACACAATGTTGAAATTTAATCAAATTAAAGAAAGAATTAATACCATTAATATCCCACAACTAGAGTAAAACAGGATGTAAAGGAAAAGTAAACGGGTTCAAATAAAATCCAACCTCCAAAATTCTGTAACAAAAGTCTATGTGAAATTGTAGAATTCCAACATACTACAAGGAAGAGGACCAAGTCATGATATGATCCCGGTAAACACCTCAGTCTACTCAACTCAAACTATGATCCACCCACTCATGGTCCTAATAGGATACCATTAAGAGGGGCTCAATTTTCACAGGACACGAAATGTGTGGGAAAACCCCACATAGGTGTGAGTATAACAATACTCAGTTGGACACCTTGAAAACACTAATCACAAAGCACCATGTATTGTAAGCTCAATACATGATATAACAATTTATTTATAACAAAAACCAAAACAGAACATAGATATACTCAAGAAAGAAACTACACCATCATATATTCATATCCAACTGGAAAATACATGATTCTGTTCAAAGAATGCTCATTCTAGAATAACTCACTCCTCGAGTCATGATATCAATAGAGACTCTCGATGAAGAGTTCTAGCTCATTTAGACCCCAACGAAAGAGAATTTACTAGTCTAAGAAGATTATAATGTATATAGAGTGGGTCATTCCTAGAACCATTGGGGGACAACATGAACCAAATATGGATCAAACCGCAATGTAGGGTATCATATGCCCACAATTCCACAAACCCTACTGATGTGGCCCACTAGATAGAGGATCAGTTCCCTACTCAGGGAGGTCATACTGATCCTAAAAAATTTACTAGGGATGATAGAGGATCACACTCCAATATCACGGAGGGACACCAATACACTATAAGAGACTCATCCTCTAGAGGGGATTACAATCAAGTGATGTGGATGTAATGTTGCACTGCAACCTCAAGAAAAGGACTAAGAAAATTCAATCAACCTATACTGGTCCAATCTAGAAAACGTAAATGGCTATAGAATTCTGAATTTGATCATCTTAAAATCAAGGTCACACTGACATTGACGAAATGTTGTTTGGATGCTCTATTTAGAAGTTATGGCTGTTTGAACATGCTGCCTGAGAACCTGTTGGGGGCCTGTTGTCCTACCGCCATGGTCGGTCCACCTACCACATGGACAGACCTCTCATAGACCAACTGTATTTGTCAATACACTTTTTGTATTGACCATCTATTGTATTAGACCACCACAATCACTATGCTCGTGATAGATCAGACTATCGCGATGATATGGCGGACCATAATATGGATCTTATTCAGTTTATCTGGATCTGACCCAAGTCTGACCCGGCCTAGATCCTAACCCTCTATCCCGTCCTATAACCGGGACATTGACTCAACCCGGATTAAACTATTTTACCTAACCTGGACCAATGACTTGGCCTGGACCACCGGCCAGCTTCGTGTCAACCACAACTCCCTCTTTCTTGGTCACAGTCCCTCTTCCTCCACAACATCCACATCTATTGACCCCCACATATGTCGCCATCGATCCTGGATGTATACAACATTACTAATAGAAAAATCAGTTCCCTCCACTAACCCCCGTCGTAGCCGCTACTTCCACTTCTGTGAGCCTCAAAACCTCCACCAGAACATGAAAAAATCAATCAAATATCAACCATCCTTGAACTCTGATCTACACTGATCCAGCCTTGATGTTTGACATTCCAAAATTCTGAGGGTCTGGTCGAGTACAAAACAACCCAAAAAAGTTGATCTGGGGCCACTAGGATCCAACAATAAGGAATGCGAAGAAAAAAGAAAAAAGGCACAAGAAATGGTTTTTATTATTTTCCAAGTGTTCTTGGACAACAATCAAGAACGAGAAATCTGGGTTGGAATACGAAATCAAATAAATCCAGTTATACATGATAGATAATCCCAACCTATAAATACGATAGATTAATAGGCTAATATATTCTTGGATAAATCAACATTCATTGTTGGATTCAAGAACGAGGAATAATGGATTAAAAAAAATCCCTACATGGATTTTGGATGGATCATTGATGAAGAATAAAGATGCATTGCATTCATTGAAGAGATCCTCCAATTCATCAGGCATGAAGATCCACGATTTGATCCTGATCCATTTTCATCCACTAAGAATACTCTCCTACAATGATTCTCTAGATGTTCTAGGGTTATGTAGCTAACCCTAAAGTTCTAACATAAGTATACTCTTAAAGAAAACAAGTCACTGCATCACCCTATCAACAAAATAATTTATGTATTTTATTAGTTTTATCCCAATAACAATGTTTTAACAAATGTCTCAAGATGCCCAATGTTAGGTCACTCCTAGAGTAAAGATACTATTATAAACTCAATGGTTCCATTATATTTATAATATGGGAATTAGTTTAATATTTATTCACGTTCTTTAGGAAACTAGAATTCACGTGTTATTAAATATTTTAATAATTTTTTAATATTGGTTCTTGGAACCCTGATCCTCAAAATCACATTCCATCTTAGCACCTAGTCTCAAAATAAATCCTTATAATATCTAAAAATAATATATGGAAAAAATGAGTTGTTACAACCAAAGAGTCATGGTACCACACCACACTTTAACAATAGAGATCACACCCAGTTTAAAGTCGTGATGCTTAGACTATGATTTCTAGTTTATGGTTAGTGAGTTTAGACCCCTAAAAATAGTTTAAAATCATATTTCATGGACTGAGAGTGAAATTTCATTGTTGGTTTCCAAATAAATAGATAAAAATTTAACATTATACATTGTGTAAAATGGTAGGGTTTCGATATAATTTCATGCAAATAAGACACATGAACCAAGAAATGTATCATCATTCCGATGGGATGCTGATATATTTCTTTTAAGGTCACACATAAAGTACAACTGATTCTATGTACTTTAACTTCATGAAGCTGAGATAATGTACTAAAAATTTTAACATTATGAAATTAGGATGATTTACCATTCATTTTAACATCATATGACCCAGAAAATGTTCTAGTGATTATAAGAAATTATTTTTCAGGAAACATGATTAGTGGGAGTCATGGTGATCTATCCAACTTTATAGATCATAGAATAAGATCCATTTGAGTTGAATTTTGGTTTGTAATAGGTTCCCCCTCATATTGGATCCATCTTTAGAGGTTTATTTATAAGTATCATTAGAGTAATAAGAACCAACAACATCTCTCCCATAAGGAAATACTGAATAAAAAATTTATAAAATGCTCATGAAATATAATTAGGTTGGACCTCCAAATGGTGCAAACCATACAATCTCTTCAGATCTAGTCACTCAAATTTGTCAAATCATTTATGGGATTGGTCATATGTGGATAGAAAATAACATATGGAAACACAGAGTGATGGAAATTTATATTCGATGCGTAGGACCACATATGTCCCTTATACTAATGAGTATGAGATTTCTTTCGTGGAAAGGCATGTCACGGTATATAATGACCATCAGTCATGTAAGAGATTTTCTAACCAAGGTTTTATATCATTTTATACCATCATCTGGAGTTTATGGGATAAGGTCTGGTTTATGGCCTCTATCTATCTTTCAGCCAGAACATAGTAGCGGGATGAATGGTTGAACTTGATATCATACTCTTGGTATAGTTTCTGCAATTAAGTAGAATATAAATCAGTGTCATTTTCTATCAATATTGTATGAGGGACACCAAATTTGGTGATGATATTGGCTCCCATGAAACTAACAATGTTTTCTAGCCCTGACCTATTTAATGTTTATAGATTAAGAACACTTATAGATGAAGTTAGTTAATGTGACCATGTACTTGGAATTCTTGGCCTTAGTGGGAGGATATAGTCCCATGATGTCCATAACCCATATGGAAAATTTCTAGGATAATTTCTATGTGCGAAAAAACTTTGGAAGTTAGTGAATTATGTTTCAATGAAATTGAAAGGATTGAAAACTTTTGGTGGATTTGGTGTAGTCCTGAGTTATAGTGGTTTAGTAGTGCCCAAGCCATCAGATTTAATAGGAATGTTTAGATCCTGACTGGTGGGAGTTATAGGCTCTAGTGTTCACTTATTTTATGAAGGCAGTGGTGTCTTCTCCATAAATACATCTGAGAAGTCCCCCATCAAGGATCATCTAATATATAATCTATTGATGATTCATTCCAACACATAAAAAAAAGTTAATTTATTGTGTTTGGGTTAGCTATCTCTCATTTCTATCCAATAAGAGATATTACTTTCAAAGGTAGTCCATAATTGGAATTGTTTATCTGGTCGTAAGACCATATAGTTCAAGGATGTTTCTAGTCTCATCAATGTCTTATGTGTTAGTTTTAATGAAATGTAAGACCATCTGACGATGTATAACATTAATCACTATTTTATCCCAGTTTGGATTGGCCAGATCTATTTCTACATTCTCCATTGCATTGGATTAGGAATTTTATCATCATGGTACATGAGTCAATATCGGTTCCAAAGGGAACTCCACCATTTTCCCTGAAACATGGTTTAATAGGGGGTTGTCTCTTCCTTCTTGATATCATAATCATTGTTAAACTTCTTAATGACTAGTTATGAATTACCTTTTATCATAAGTGTTTTACATGTACCTAAAGTTCCTATCCTAGACCAACAATAAGATCTAGATATTCTGCTTTATTATTTTTATACCCATTAGATAGAAGGAATGAGTAAACTAAGACTGCCTTAGTTGGATAAATGAGTATGAATCCCAGTCCCACTTTTTTGAGCTTGTGGACTTCCATCCTATTTCCTTTCAGACTTCTAGATGCATTATCAAAATGCATGTCCATTATCTTTGGGCTTCTATTTAAATAATAAAACCTCATCGTTGAGTAGTTAAATTCCCAATGAACTAATTTATATTGAGAATTTCTCTTCCACGAAATCTAATAGTGCATGGACTTGGACCAATTGTTCAGGAAAAAAATGAATTTCTAATTGTTGCAGGATGACTGCCCATTGTGATAGATGTTCGATCAACATTGTATGATAGAATTTGTTTTGAGTGGGTGGATACAATATACCAAATAAACCTTATGATGTTGCAGGTAGTGCCTTAGTTTTTAGACTGCAAATATTAGTGCTAGATAGACCTTCATGATATCTGAATAACGAGTAAAATAATCAATCATCGTTCATCTAAGATTATAATGTAATTTTTCATTGTTTATGTCATTATTTTGTGTGGGGGAGGAACCTAGGGATCAATACAAGGCTATCACAAATAAAAATAAGTGTCCATCATTTGACAAGAAGCATTAGCACTGGTACGTGTAAGAGGTATTTATTGATATTGTATAATTATTCTTGACAATCATCAGTCCACTAATATGAAACCCCTTTTTTCATCAACATTGTAAAGGGAAAATTTTTCCTTCAAGGATAGATATGAAGCATAGAATGTATTCCAATTTTCATTGATGTCCTCTCAAATCAAATAGGTTGTAATGAGGTTACATGCCAAGGATATATTTTGTCTTCTTATGGTTTACTTCGATGCCACGGTGGCAGACAATGACGCTGAGAAACTTACCAAAGTTAACACAAAAAGAACATTTTAAGGGGATAATTTTGAGGCTATATTGTTGCAATTTTCTGATTATAATTTCAATATTTCATAGGTGGTTAGAGAATTTTTGATATTTAACCACCAATTAATCAACATAAAATTTAACAATATTTACCTGGAGAGGATTAAAGATGTCATGCATGACATGTTGGTATTTACCATCATCTTTCTTCATGATAAAAGGAATTATATGATTGAAAATTACTCCCTATAGTGCATAAAGGTGGTGGAATCTTAATCTTATTATCCCATTTAGATTTTATTGTATCTTAAATAGCCATCCATTAATGCGGGTCTTATATTTAACAATTTTCTCGATCATAGGTTCTATGATCGGGGCTGAGAAATCATCATGCAGCTAGTGCTGGTTGAGATCTCTAAAATCGATGGAGACTCTGATTTTTCCATTCTTATTTTTGATTAGGACTACAGTGGAAAAACATTTGGGATATTGGACATCCGAAATGATTATTTCCCTAACAATATTTCCAACTTTAGACTCAATTGTTGTATTATTTTTTGGGTGAATCCTTATAGATTCCTCTTTATAGCCCTAGTGTTCTTCTAGGAGGCCCATGTGGTGAGTGGCCACCCCAAGAACTAAAGCCTATAATTTATGTGTAGTTCGTGGAGAATACATCTCAATGATGGATTATAAAGGAGTCATATACGTCTTTCTCTTCCAAATTCTTGGATATACTAATCAAGGTGAGTCATGGATGTTCTTCAATACATATATTTACTTCATCGAGATCATAAATTGTGGTAGAGATTACCTCCTCAAATATTGGATGGGATTCTCTAAGTAGATACTCCTATTCTTCTTTCTACTTTTCATCTTCTTCATCTTGTTCCATAGGGTAATCAAGTCATGGGATAAATTCCCCAGAGCCAGAAGAGGGGTCAATCTCCTAATATTCAAAAGATAAAATAGCATCCTCTATCATAAATGATAATGCTTTTTTCCCATAAAACTATAGAGAGGATGAAGTGTGGGATGGAGGAGAAATGTATTCTTCTTCTTCTTATTTGGGAGATGAAATAACCTATTATACCTCTGTTGGTGGGGAATATATTTCTTGGATCTCTGGTGATGGCTTGATGTCATTTCCGTCTAAGATTTCAACATTTTCTAGTGACACGTCATACTTTTTAACACTTCTGGAATCCATGGTCATCACTGAAATCACAAGGACCACTGAATATTCATAAGAATGAAGACACATATACAGAAGATGATTGATGGGTAAAATTTATTATTCACCGATCTATTTAAATTGGTTGGTCGAGATCATTCACAAACCATTTGTGGTAGTGAATCAAGTAACATGATCGACCATGGGTTTCTTACATTCACTTATATAAAATCGTATATTGATATAATGTGATTCATATGACTTGAATAGATTAGTATCAGTGTTTAATATCTTGTTCTTCCATTAATTTCATATTTGATCTATTGATGGTATGAGGAGGGTATTATCGTGAATTCATGAAACCAAAGTCTTCCCAGTAAGATGTTGAAGGATGTGTTTTCCCAAACCGTCAGAAATTCTATGTTGGCCATGAGGTCTCTAAAATAAGCCTTGAGAATTATTTTTCCCAATGGATTTTTCTCAATTTTTTCTTAACCCCTCTACATGGTTATAGTGGAAGTCACTATGTTATCCTAATTATAACCCATCCAGTTAAGTGATTACAATGGAACAAGATTAACCACATATCCATTGTAAATGAATACATTTTAGATAATGATACAATTTATCATGTAGGACATATATAAGGGTTTGATGTGTCTGTTTATAATGGAATATTCATCTTAATCTATGAGGGAGATAACCACAGAAAATTACAAAGGATTGGTCTCTATCTAAGAGACCTCGACATCATCCATTTTGGCCTAAAAATCATGGGGTCTAACCAAATCCTCTATGAATTCATCATTTAGGTCTTCTGATAAGATCAAGGTATCCATGATTGATATCTTGGATGGTACCAAGGATAACCATTTCATGTTATCATAAATCGGGTCTAAAGACTGACACTTCCCAACATGTTGATGCACTTTCATAGGTTCTTTATGGGGGTGATTATTGGATGTAGATGAAACATCCCTTGAGATAGGAGATAGATGCACTCCTTCTATTGATTAGTTGGGCCAAGAAAGGAAATATTCACACTGGTGGAGACTAGAAATTTTTTCCTGCTCTTATTTATATTCTAGAGTGATTAGTAAATAGTGTCTTATGGTTGTTGCAAGAGGATCTTTCTATTCCTATAGAAATCGATAAAGGGTTCTTCTTTGGGTTTCTGGAAAATTGCTAGTCTGATCAGGGGTTTGACTAGGAATCTTAAAACTGACATGAATGAACCTTCCCTAATATCCTCACCACCTTTAGCCACTTCCTCTAGTTCCCAAATAGGATGTGGGGAACTCAGGTTCATATCCATTCTCATAATCCGATAAAGGATCCTATAAGTGAATGAGATTAATGGAACTAAAGATAAACTCTGTATTTAATGAGGCATTTTCTTAGTTGACCATGCTGGTGGTGCTATTTGGTGGGATGGTTCCCATACTTTAAGTTATGAGGTTATGATGTTTGATAGGGTGAATGTTATCTTTGACCTTGATACAGGTCCACCTTCATGCACTTCTCCCTACCATTCTTGTCAAACTTATTTTCAAAAATTTGGATTTTTTTATGCCTGTGGGGCTGATGATATCGATTTCATTGTACTAGGAGCGACTGGGGGAATAATTTGTTTTTTCAACTCTGCATGTAGAATACAATGATTTTGGTTGATTATATTTTGAGTTATCAAAATATATAATGTATTTCACATCCTACTAATAACTTCATTCCAATAACCTTCTTCCTTAACAACATTCTCGGAAAGATACAACACTTATTTAGGTGGCCTTAACAACATTAATTTCCTAGAATCTAACATTTTATGTAGGAGGTCTTTAAAGAAAAAATGGTGTGTCCCTGTATCTAGTGAAAGGGGAATTAAACTAGCCAGTCATCGTGACCTAACTGTATAGACCTTTTCAGATATTATAAGTGATGTAAATCATTTTTCATAGTGTCTATAAAATATCCACATACTAGATCATGTCACATTTACTAAACATTATTCCTTCATTCTTGGAATTTATTTCTCCTAAGTCCCCTCTTCTTTTCATACTAAAAAGGGGTTTCTAGTGAGGCCTAAGGGTACAACATGATATGTTTCATGTTTTGGATCTAGATCAGGCATAGCAGATATCTTAAGTATAATTTATTCCTCCTTTACTTTTCCTGTAATTTTCCCCAAGACTCTTGAGTTTTTATGGACTTAATCTTACTCTGTTTTATTGATTTTTCCATTATTTTTTAAATGGATGAGAAATATTAAAAATTAGTTTTATATTTAAATAGGATGAGTGGAATTCATAGGTCATCATGAATGTTATAATTTCATAATGTAATCATATACTTTGGGGGAAGTTGTCGGTTCAGATAATAGGTCTACCCTTTCTATCTGGGTATGAAATACAAGACACTGTCATCATATTATTGTTTTTAGTTTGAGAGAGCACTGATTTATTTTCTTTTGAAGTGTTGATATGAACAAAGAAATGAATTACTGATGAAGATCCTCCCATCTTATAAACAACCGAGCTAGAAAACTATTGTACTATATGAAGGATGTCACATACAGTGTTTTTAGAAATCATATGATTTCTACTGATTCTAATTTATATTGAGTTCCCATTTTGGGATCACAATGGGATGCATAGTTTGTTAAATGTTATTCCAGGTCACGGTCCATTGAATATTGGAAAGATATAACTCCAAAAATATGGAGGTGGTGTGGTATTTCTCACCCATTCTGGGTAAGGCTTCTACTCTGGATACACTAGTGCACACCAATCCTCTATGGATTCCATTAGAGTTTCCAATGACTCGATGTTGTTGATAATACCTTGATGTATGTTCCATTGCACATCAGATGAGATAGGTGTTTCAATGGGTAATATCTGATGTACCCATTATTCAACTTTTTGAGAAAGATATTTTTCTACAGACATATTTTAAGGATTTTCCTGAACCTTCTAATGATGTCTTCTTAATAGAGGGAAATCTGGATATCAATCCATGATTAGGTCTAGGTAATCTAAGGGTATAGGCACCTAGATTGGGTGGATGTCCTTCCCTTACATCAGTTCGTAGGATAAACCCTTGTGGTGGTAAACCCATTTTACTAGTACATTTAGACTCATCTTGTGGAGAATATTTTGTAGGATGGCTACCTCAGAGTTGCTCAAAATCGAGTTGCCTCAACTCTTTCAATTATTCCTTCTACTGAGAGAATATTTCTTCAAGTGTAGAGAGATTTTCCTCATCAATAGGGTAAGGCATGTCATATATGAAATTACCTTTATTCTTATCTCTAGTAGCGATTCACTATTGATGCAGTAGAGGATTGTTGAAAAGAGGACCCAAATTTAGGGTGACTCTCTTGTTCCAGGTAAACACACCTTCATTATTAGTGTGGTTTGGTTTCCATTTGTAAACATCCTCTCCTCATTATTCTTCATTTTAATAATTTTAGGTGTTTTATATAGGATTTATAATTATGAATTTCACCAATACATAACACACTATGGGTGATATACATGTTTTATAATGGTAGGGGAGATGTTTTCATCCTTTGCTCGATCAATCCCTTATTTTATGGGATCCCCTTCAAATTTCCTAGTAAAGTGTGACTTTGAGGGAACCTCGATATAACCTGTCCATACGCCTACCTTAGGAGGAAGTGGACCATGAGACGGAACAGAATGGGATATATCTCTACTTTTCGTCCTCCCAAATTGGGAAATTACTAATTTCTATTGAGGGGGAGGTTTATGTGACAATCCCCACAACCCTATGAGCTGGGTTTGTTCCCATTCCATTATTATTGTGGACATTTCAAGATTTTCAATCCAATGAAGAAATTTTGTGTTAAAAATTTCTCAATCCCTATGATCTCATCATAATCCTATATTTATTTAGTGGTGCTACTATTGATCATCTCTTGATCTTGCATACCTTCTTTGAGTTTGATCCAGATACAATGTTACGTCTACACAAAAATTTCTTTCTTATGAGGTTATTAGTAATGTTTGATGATTGCCTTACCTTAATCAATAAGACGACTGGATGTTCTCGGCTTCCTAGTTCAGAAGCTTTTTGATGGCATCCTTTTGTCAAGACTAATGATTTTGAGACTTATTCAAGGTTGATTCTTATTTATTATTCCATCTTACCATAGCATGAGTTATTTTTAATAGATGCCTTAGAATAATGACATAATAGGATGTCATTTCTAGTTGGTTCTACTGAATAGGGCATGGGGTGAAATGCAAAGCTCTATGTTCACCCTATCCATGATTTAAACACTAAGTAGGTCATCGACAATTATAAGATGCAACTTATTTATTCCATTGAGGTAGGATAGTTAAAGATCTTTCTTCCACATCTCTGATTATGGTCAATAAATAGATGGATGGGATTCTACGTATTTTTTATGAAGAAGGACTCCTAATATTTTTTCCATGGTCTACAAACCTGTAGTAAGGAAAGAAATTTCTTTCGGGTGGTGAAGGGTTGTCCAAATATTGAGACGAATGATATGTACGCAATGTTTAGACAACTCACATGGTATGTTGAACTGAGAAGTGGATGGGGGCCAAAACACAATGGGTATATCATCCCAAGTCAATTGACTTCTCATGATAAAAATATCATTTTTTTGCAAGAGATGAATCTCCTTGATCTTCCCAACAAGGGCACTTCTTGACTATTTGGCTGCATGTATTGAGGCAAGTAGGTGTTTCTTTGGTATGGGAATATCCCAACAGTGTCTCATAAGATGAGTGTTTATGGAGTCTATCTCATTGTTGATAAAGGATGTATCCTATAATTGATAGGGCATCTAACATGTCCAACCACTACTTTCTATGTTCCTTGTAATGTTAGGGATTCTTGTATATGAATTAACAAGAACAAGACCTTCTTGACGACATGAAATGTCACTGTAGGGAGGACCATCATAGCGGGTGCCATCATGGTGAGGACTGCCATCATAGCCCGATGACCGAATGTGGGGATAATTTCTCTAGGGTATACCAAGGGTAGGCCCTTTAGGGATGATTGCTACAAGGGTAGAACCTTGTTGCTGAAATAATATTTCACTATGGGGAGGACCTTCACTAAAGATTAAATCATGGAGAGGACTATGATCATAGATTGATGGTTGAGTATTGGGAGAATTTCTATAGCATATACATTGGGGAGTGTTTTCAGGGAAGATGACATCAAGGGTAGGACCTTCTATATGAAATACTATGTCATTGCAGGGAGTACTTTCGCATCGAGTTCCATCATGGAGAGGACTACCATAATAAATTTATGACTAGATGCAAGGATAGTTTCTAGATTTTATGCCCTAGGGATGACCTTCAGGGAGAATGAAAACAAGGGGATGGACTTCTTTCTGAAATAAGTTGTCACTATGGGTAGGACCTTCATAGTGAGTGCCATCATAGAAAATACTACCATTATAGATTAGTTTCTGACTGTAGGGAGAATTTTTGAAGTGTATTTCCTAGAGAGGGCCTTTATTGAGGATGAAAACAAAGAGTGGAAATTATTTCTTTTTGATCTTATACCCACAATGAGGGATACAATCAAAATTATCATGAGATAAATTCTAATGATAATGTTTTTCATGTCCAAAAAGTAATCCTTCATGGTAGATTCTTTGAGGAGGACTTCCATAACTACGGGAAATATTATTATGGGTAGAAACTTCAAAACTACCACTGAAACATCTGAAATATTATAATGGATAAGTAGGATCTTGATATACCCTTTATAGGTGTTCTATGGAATCAATAACATTATCTTCCAGTAGAGGTGGGTTATGAATATTTTCATCATTTTTAAGTTTCCTTTTGTGTGATTTAATTTTGGTATCTATCATGTAGGTGATTGGGGCTGCTTACTATAGGTGATAAACGTCATATATGATTTCAAGTTCTAGTGGATCCCTTGGTGCTTCCAGGATATTCTAATGAGATTCCTGATTTCTAGAAGGGATATATTCATTCCATGGAGCAACCACCGAATTGGACAAATGTCCCTCAATTGTAATGAGTATTTTTCCCCAATCATATTTTATATTTATCATAGAATCTTTATGAAGGACCTATTGTAAGGGATCTTGGATAAATTTATACTTTTGAGTTACCACATAATTGTATGGATGACTCACCACACATAGATATGTAGTGTTGTGGGTCCGCTTCTTTTCTTTTACCGCAGACATGATTGCATATTGGAAATTCTATAGGATATGGTTAGGAATTGATGTTTTCTCCTTCATCATTTAAAATATGTGATAAGATACATAATTAGTAGGAATGAGAATATATTCTCATTGTGGTTTCAGAATAAGAATATGTGCCTACTTTAGTCCTCCATTTCCTACGAGTAAGTACTGGATGTTCTCCTTTGTGGCGACCAAGGTACGAGTCTACCCCTAATTTTCAACTGGGATTCACAAGCTACTTTAACATATTTCCTCCATATTTTTTGGTGTTATTGACATGAACATGTATTAATTTTTATCTTTTTGTTAGTTTCCATCATATTTGATTGATGGTCTTGATATGCATCCGTATGAAATTTTCATCTGCTCATATTTGGTTTTCGCCAAATCTGTCTGGTGGGAGTCATATTGGAGAGAAATAATTTTATCCTGTTTGTAGTTTTTCAATGTAATTTTCTAGTGGGATTCATATTTGTAATTAGAGATTTTAATATGCTCACTTACAATTATATTTAGTAGATGGGATTTAGGTGTATTGGCATGAATATGCATCTTCCTGTAATATTCCATATTGTTTTCATGGAAGACCTGATGGGAAATAGTTATAATTTTAACCTTCTCAAAATTTTCCATCATATTTGACTGAAATGATTCATAATAGTGGGTATTAATATAATTATTCCCATTGTATGTCGTCATATTTGACTGACATGATTCATATTTATGAGAACATATATGTGTCTTCCCATTGGACAATTTTTTTAATATCGAGCTTCATGTACCTTGGAAGTGATATATGTCAACATATAATTTACAATAATATTTCACTAATTGTATTCATGATAAAAATTAATAATATACATCTTCTGGTAGGTTACCTCCATATTTACACGGAGGAAGTATTCAGTAGGAAAGAGTACGATGACATATTCCAAATTTTTTGATCATTTCCCTTTATGGGATTCACAATGGACCCGGTTCCATATAGTTTCATTTGGATACATTAGGAAGTTATCATCCATGTGATGTGGATATTGGGTTACATGATGTTTAAAATTATTATTTTCAATAGGCGACCTTGGGCGGGATCCCTGTACTACTGGGATAAAGTTGTTCATGATGACTTAATCAACCTACCTAATGTATTGAAGGAACTCATTATCTTGTTCTAGGGTTAGGCTTTTTAAATAGTTTGAGACATATATAGGATCCTCCTGGTGTTGGATCACTCACCGTCTTTGGTTGAACAACTGGTGGGGATTCATGAACTAATGGGCATGTCCATCTACCTCCAGGTTTAGGAGAGTACCATTTTGGTGGTACTCTCAGACCAATGCATTTGAAACCTTGTATTGAATATGTTTGGTGGGTGATGGAATCCTTGGACTAGTTGAGGACTCAGCTGGTGTAATGAATGATTCACATGTCCATGATAACTTGTGACACACCATTGGATTGATTATTGTTCTAGTTAATATTAATTAAAATATATATGAAAACTACACACACACAAACATTTAAATGTATCATCTCATGAACACATGCTTGATTGATGGTATTGTTCTTAATTATTCCATTTTGGATATGAAACGGTTCTAAAGTTGGGTAACACTTCCACCTTGGTTAAGAATTCACTTAAAGTTCACCATTTTGTTTATGAAAAAATAATTTTCACCAAAACAATTTATTTCAAGGGGTTGAATTGTGTGCAATCATTAACATCATGTACAACATCTTTTAATGAGATCCATAAGGTTTTTTTCATGGAGACGGAAACGCCTAATTAATCTTATATCCATCAATACTCATGCACCTACAATCTAAAGTTAGGTGTTAATTAGGTAACTTATCCAACAACACTAAAAACTCACATTGGTCAAGATGATGGGATGTCAGGCTCATCACACCCTTTTGGGGGGAAATTGTTTCCTATTTCAAGACACTAATATATATTTAAGATATGTTCAAGAATTCATTCATCATTCCCAAGTATGAATATGTATATTACCCTAAGGTAACAATCCATTTTGAACAAACATGGGTATGGAATCATCCTTATGTTTTTGAGGAGCTCCATTGATAAAGATATAGGTATGAGGATGATGATTGTTTTAAGCCATGTGTTGAGGTTCTTTGGAGTTTTCTATAATCCAAGGAGACATAAGTTGTTTTGATTTTGGGATCAAACCCATAATATGGGATTCCTATGCATCCTTGTGAGAGGAATCAAAACCCAAATAGAACAGTGCCACATAATAGGACACATTAGATTTTAAGGTCATGTGTCGAGGACCAAACCATATAGTTTGATGTCATGTTGCACGGATGCCTAGGTAAATGTTTCTTGTTAATTAATGATGGGAGACTTATGCTGAGGTGTCTGATGGAACTATAAGAGATATAGTCTCCCATGAGAATATAACCCAACTTGGATCAGGGCTGACAAAACACTACGGTGGATTTGAGTATTATCATTGGACCTCAGGGATCCTCTTTATATAGCCCTATTATTTGCTAATCAAATCCCATGTAGTTATTAAATTTGGGGATTACAACTTAGTGGAGGCCCATATGGTTGGGGCTTACGCATGGATGCTTCCCATTTGAGGGTACATGATTGGGTCTTATACCATATAGGAGGACTATATGGATAAACGTTGGGGATTAGATCTATGTAGAAGGACCATTTGAGGATTTTGGATCATGTTGATGTTATGATCTCCACTAACCGCTAAGCCAACATGAGTTATCCTCAGTGAGAGAAACAAAAGGAAACAGTGGATCTAAAGATCGCACCATCCACTCTTTCTACTGATGGATGATGTGCTGAATCCCAAATGGATAAGGAAAGGGATTTCAGTGTTCTATTCTACTATTTTATTTTGGTAAAAAGGATATTCACATATTGGGATTTATCCAACTTCATCCCGGTCTGAGGTGAAGAGGAGAAAGAGCACTGCCACTCTCAAGGAAGACTAGGGGCATACTCCAGGATAAATTCTCTACAATTGGATCTTGGGGGAGGATCTCATTCCCTGTTAAAGGTAATGTAAATGTTTAATATTTCCCTCACCAACCATAATGGGGAGGATTAAGTGAGAACGCCAATTTTTGAACACTAACTACCATCAAAATGTAAACCTGAATACATTCTAAGGGGTTTCCTTATTGTGGAGGTTACACATGTGAATCTACATACCATGGGTATGTTTACATGATATGGAATTCTGGTGTGAAAGATAATCAAATCATGAATGTCATGCGGCATTGGAAAGGGCCTTAGACTGATTCTATTGGATTGGTTTGGGGAGGGGCCAACATGGGTCTCAATGACACAACAAAAGGGAGTTATTGGAGATGGATAATAGAACTATATATGACAGCCAATTTCACATAGAAGGTTCTTAGGTGGGATGATGTTCCATTTTAAAAGCATATTTCCACTTGTTTGAGGTTACCTTCCATGCAGTGTTGTGCTACGCGAACCTAGTTTATTCCCACATAGCATTTTTCTACTTTGGGCTAGGTTCTATCCATTTTTCATGATGTAACATGGGGATGAGTTCCTCCCACATAGTAATTTTATATTTGGGATAGGGTTATCCCCATATATTATTTATCTATGTGGGGTTCTTTTTTTGCAAAGGGTTCATATGTTTATGCCCTATGAAATGTATTCTGAAAAATATTTTTTGTTCATGAATGGATAGATGATTTATTATTTCTTAATTACTATTATGCATAGGATTTTTACTTTTTTGGAGTCAAAGGATATCTATTGATTCATCTCATAGGGACAACTTTTTGTGAAAAAACTTACTTTACTCCTCTGTCTCTCTTCTGTTCCATCCTCTTCCATTCATTCCCTCATTTGGTCCCCATTGGGGTCATTTTATAGAATAATGGAGGGAATGGATACCAGCAAGGTTGATAATCTATAGTTGGCCACAAACCTTCTTTTCTGAGATCCCATGGGGACATCCGAGTCTAAAAATGATTTTTTTCATGAGGGAATCAATTCTATGGGATGAAATTCACCGTTCGGCCCTACAAAAGAATGTTTTTTTATTCGTAGGTACCTTTGGTCCATCTCATAATGGGAACTATTTTTTTTGTGAGTAAGGTCATTTGTGGAGGTGAAAGTCACCACATAGGCCTATAAATGAATCTGTTTTATTTTTAGATGATAACAATACTTTCCCCTTCTATGAACCATTTTATTATTGGTTTCTTCATGAAGTGGTGGAATTCCATATAGAGAGGGGGTCCACAAATCAATTTTCACTTCATGGAATTGACCCGTCTTTTGAGGATCACCCACTTTGAAGATTTTCTCCAAATTATTGTTTGGTAATTTTTTATAATATTTTCCAAATTGATATAATTCCTTTATTACTTGATGTGTAGTTTTCAGGTTCCAAAAAATTTATAATGGTCATCACCCATAAATCTTATGAGTTTATCTTCATTACATAGTATTGGAGTAATGCTGAAAAGATTCTTTTACGTAATATTTTTAAATTACTAAATGATAATTTCATAATGTCTAAAAATATTCTAGTTGAGGATTATATCTAAAACATCTGGTATAGAACGAAGTGTCATCCATAAAAACTCCTCAAGAAAATGGTGTGGTTTAGAGGAGAAATTAGATAGTAAACAACATGGTGAGAACAAATCTTATCCATAAGACTTATGAGAAAACTTTTGGAAATAATATGTACAGATATTATTATACATTTCAAATATATATTTTTTGTCTCAGGGGTCATTAAATACTCCATGTGATCTAGTGTGGAAAAAGAATACAACATTATTTTACTATTAAATATTTATAGTTAAGTGTTTTATTCTCAATATGGAGAAGCACAACAAGTAGGAGTCTCACAAAGAAGAATGAATTTTCCTTAGATGAAATGGAAAAAGAAATCATATAAATTATTTAATAAGCTGATAATAAAATTTTAAAATGAAATTAAATCATTGTAATCTAAAATATACAAAATCTTTATAAAAATAGTGAATAGTTCCTTGAAGAAAATTACTAGGATGTAAATATATTAGGAGCTATAAATTGGGTTGTGGAATATTCAGAAGAAGATATTAAGATGATAATGTTGAATTAATAACTATATATACATATAATCTGAAGAGTTGAGGTAAAATTTATATCCAAAATATAATTTGGAACAAGACAAAACTAGTGAAAATTTTGTAGATGATTTTTTATATATAAAATATCTTTCCTATCATAGATAAATCCATGATTTTTAGAGAATATATAAAATGTTAGAATTGGGTTAAACTGATTCATCAAGAAATTTACCATCTCTCGTAGAATCATATGTTGTATATTTTTTGAGTTAAATATATCAAAAGGTCATTGAATCCAAATCAGGTTTCTAAATTATGATAAAGGAAAACAACATGGTGATTCAAAATGAATAAAACATTGTGTGAAAAAGATACTCCCAAATTCAACGAATCAATATAGATAAAATATTTCAAACCATGTAAAATATATAAATAATTCATCTATTTTTATCCATTACTCTATAAAAAGATATTTAAAATAATCTAGATAGAGGTAATGTTAGTATTTTATAATATATTTCTTAAATAAAAAATTTATATTGAGAAGTCGGATGATTTTCTTGTTTGTGAAGATGGTAACAAAATTAATCATCTGAAAAAATAATTATATCTACTAAAGAAGGATCTAATAGAATGGTATTTGAGACTTTAAAAATACATGAAGAATCATGTTTTCCAACATAGTTTAGTTGATTATAATCTCTATGTCAATAATGAGAGTGATCAAAGGATTATGGTGGTAGTTTATATGGATAAAATAATATTTAGTGGGTCAAATAAATCATAGTGAAAATGTTCACTTTATTTAAGTAGTGTGTGTTTGAAATATCAATAATTGGTGAGATGATGTCCTTCCTTAGCCTGGAAGTGTTACAAGGATTTCATTCCACATTCATCTATCTATATAAATATTCAAAAGGTTTTTTAATCATTTTTTAATTGAGGATTGTAATGATATAAAAAATTAGTTCATAATATAGGTATGATTTTACATTAAAAGGATGGTAAGTTGGTCAATGTTAACTAATATAAGAAAATAATTATGAGAATATTGTGCTTAATTACAACATGACCTCAAATTATATTCTCCACATTCCAAGTTTCACAGTACTAATGTAATCCCAAGGAAAACCACTTACAAATTGTAATGATGAATGAATTATTATATCAATGTTAAGGTATATTTTAGATTTTATTATAATCAGACATTAGAACATGAGTTATGGGTTAAAAATGATTATTGGGATACTCTAGTGGATGATGAAATGTCTACAATATATTGCTTAATTTTTTGTAACTGATATTTAATTTCTTTTCCTATAGAGACAAAATATTTACCTTCACCAAGCACTATAGAAGTTGAATATATTGTGTCCTTCTAATATTTCATGCTATTAACATGGATGAATAAGGAGTTTAAATACATTTAAGTTTCTCTAAAATCTCAAATAAGAATCAAGTGTGATAATTCAATTGTTATAAATCAAACAAAAATCACATCGATTACTCTAGTATAAATCACAATTAAATCATCTATCACATCATAATAGATAAATTGGTTTGTGTGATGGGGAAATTAGAGTATATTCTAATAGATTTTGAATTTATATATATCTAGAAAATTTATTAACCTTAGGGAAATTTGAAAGGCATTGGCTAGATCTTAGATTCTATATGATTACCCATGCTTAAATAGTGTGTATATAAAACCCCAACTCCCCAAGATATTTTGTGTATTTACTACTATATTTCAAACTATTATTTTCCCTATTAAAATAACAAAATAGTAAACTTTTTGTTTGATGAAAGATGGGGAGAAAAACATTCCCATAAGGGTGGAGTTATTTCTTAGAGATGTAAAGGGAATTCTTAAAGCTGAATAAAATGGGAGAGATCTAGTATATTCAATTTAAAAGAGCAAAAAATTAGGAAGTTTTAAATTTGGGGATGAAAAAATTTATCTTTTCATAAATAAAAATCATAAAAGGAGTGTCATTATGGTTCTGGATGAAATAGGTCACTATATCCAGTTTGTAGAGTTTTCTCATGGGATGAGTGTGACTCAATATTTTTTATTGTGGATGTTTCAATTGTTGTTATTAAGATTTAAGTGACTCACTGATGAAACATTCATGATACTCATTTTCACACATCAAGAATAACCCTTATGGGATTAGAATACATGATTAAGTCATTGATCGTTATTTAAACCCATAAAGTTCATATCATGATTTTTAAATTATGTACGTTTTTCCAATGGATTGGTTAAAAGAGTTTGAAGTGTTTTCCATAAACCCAAAGGGGGTGTTGTTGTTCAAAAATCCTTAATTATGTGATTTTAGTTTTTTAGATTGTTCATGTTATTGAAAAATAATGTTAAAAAAGTTCCAATATAGTCATTGAAAATGTTCTAGGATTATAGAGATACTGAATTATATGTATAAGGTGTATAGATTCTATAGCAGGTGTTTTTGGAGTTTTGTGTATAAAGTGATGAGGTTTCCCAATGTTTTCACAATTTTTGGATACGAAAATATGGTGGAAAGAATATATTCCCTAAGGTAATTCCACAAACCATGAAGTAATAAAAAAATTACAAGGTCTATTTAGGTATTATGAATGATGTTTCTCAAAGCTATTTCTATGAATATGATGTATGCACCTATGAAGGAGTCTCATTGTGGCTCATCAATTGTGGTTGTTTCATGATAATTTTCTAAAATCTATGAAAGAAGTACATGAAGAGTTAAGTCTGCCTATCCACCATGGAAGGATTTGACAATACATGGTACCAAAAATAATTTAAATATGTTGAGGAGCAATATGAAATGGAGTGAATTTTAATATTAAGACTGATGAATTTTTTTGAGAGATTTTCCTATATAAATAAACATTAATGAAATTATTTAGAATTTAGATAAAAAATTATCTCCAATGATTATCATTCTATAATTCAATTAATTTGTATGTAATTTCATGAGGGATTTTAAGGAAATTAGTCCCCAAAGGGAGTTCATGGTGTAGTATATTAAGCATAATCTACAAATGCGGTTAATTAAGATATGTACATATAGATAGTATACATATTGATTTTATAGAGACATTAATGTAAATTTTGTCTCATGTTGGACGTTTTTATAGGAAGGATGTTTTAAATCTCATTTAAAAATCTTAGGGTTTGTAAATAAGATCGCATGGTATTGTTCTTATAAGAAGTATACCAAGAAATAGATCTCGTATAGGTGGTTCATAGTTCAAAGTGCTTCATGAGGTAAATCTGTGTAAGCAATGTTTTCAATGAAGAACAGTTCCTGATGGTATTCCCTATAAGTTCGAAATTATCTAGAAATAGAGATTTCATAAAAATGATGAAATATGATATTTATGTCACTTACATTTCATTGTGAACCAATTCAATGATGGTATGGATCATCTGAATATTCTTCTAAAATAGTAGTGATCACTCTTCAAAATAGGGAATAGTTCATTCTCAAGCATGATAGGTAGTAAACCAAGAGGGATAATGATTCCACTCCAAAACACTAATAATAGTAGTAAATAATCATGATTTTAGTACATCATTACATTATCGTTTTATATTCATCAGATTATCCTAGTTATATGAAATAAAGTAAAATTGTTATATTTTTCATGATTTACATTTAATTTTTTTAGTCAATAATAAAAAAGTGAATATTGTTTTCTTTAATGATGAAGAAGTACCAATAGTGGAATTATTATTAAATAATCATACCCTGATTCACCCCAAGGTAGTTATACTAGTGGGTTCATTAATAATATATATTATAAATAGTTTATAAAAACTATATAGTATCAGAATAACACACACATGAACAAAAACAATATGCTACACTAACCATCTATAAAGACTGTGATAAATAAATAATTAACAAGTCCTCTTAGATAATAAATCCAAACATTAATGGGATGCATCAAAATATGGATATAGCTAATATATAAGTGTTATAAATAATTTCTAAAAAACATAAAATATAATAATAATAGATATACAATGTATCATTTGCTAAAAATGAAATAAGAATGTGATAAACACGAATAAAATGAAAAAATGAATGAATGATTATATTTTCAATTCAAGATCAATTTATCAATGAGATGGGGAGGGGTGAATCCATGATGAATTTTTCTTTTATGTTTCCTTTATTTTTAAGAAACATTCACCTCCTGTGAAAGAGTTTTAACCTTACAGAAAATAAAAAAAATCACACAACCATGGGAAGAAATTAAAATTTAAATGTTCACTACAAAACAAGAGTAGCTACATCCTTGGTATAGTATGGAAAAAATTTGATACCAAATAATCCACTGGAAAACAATTATTTTTTGTGGATACAATGAGTAAGATATACCCTTACACTAATATAGAACTATGTTCAATATAATGGTTCTTTTGATTCAAGTAGCATGAAATGATGTAATATCAACTCCAATTAACATATTTATTATCTAAAACTGTTATCGGAAAAGTGAGAATCCACATATTCAAACAAAATCAACCACTAAATGAAATGTTAGAATTATTGATGGATAGTTTGTGCCGGTTGGAATCATTCTCCCTACACAACTTCTATGAAATATGACAAGCTTGTGTACCTAGATCACCCATTAAGAGGTCTTCAAACATATACAAAAAATAGTCACAAGTTTTCATGTATTCCTATTTATTGATAATTCTCACATTTAAGCCTCTTAGAAAAAATGTTTTCTTTCTTGATAATCCAATCTATTTACTTAGAAATAGTGTCCACTCATAGCATTATTCGCATCATTTCATTATCATCCTTATCTGGGGCATTAATCGTCAGACAGTCCTCCCTTATTTCATTACATGCATGAGAAGTTAAATGTTATCTAACTAAAGACCATTTAGGAATTTCTTTAATGGAACTTACCTATGGATTGAAGACTCGGACCATACATGGAATCCATAAGATTTGGGATTAACTGCCGTCACCTTGACTTTCATTCATTTTAAATATCTTGTCTCCATTGGAAGGGGAAAATAGGAATAATCTTTGCGTCCCATTGTAGTGCCTATAAACTGACATAATAATTTTTTTTGATAACTTAATAACGGTTTAATAGATGCTTTAAAACATATTACTATACTACCTTTCCAAATTTAACCAACATTAAATTCAAAATAATTATTCACTTTCCTACCCAATAATAGGTAAGAAATGCCTAGCCAATGTAATGATACTCAGTCTGATTTCCGAATCCAATATAAACAGTTTAATTTCTTATTCTAATAATATAAATTTTCTAGAATACCATTGGAAAAAGGACAGAACTATTTATGACACTTTCTGGAAATTCTTGTCTGGTTTTTCTATACAATTCCAGAAACTCTAAATATAGTCTTATCTTTTCTTCTTCTATCTGGAAAACATCTTCTATATTACTGGATCTGGATACTCCTTCTCTCTATAATACTTCCATGATTATCCTTCTCTCTACTTAATTGATTTAGATTAATTTGATCATATGAATGTATAATGTACTTCCACTATTTATAAGTGCTCCAAATAAGGTTTGGCTAAGATTAATAAAACTTTTCCCCCTCAGTCAAATTTCATATTTCTTTAATTTAACTTCTATTTTGGATACATAATTTACTTCTTCAATGCTTCCCAACTCTTATTTTTTATTATTGAAACATCTTGAATCTTATTAGAACGTCATCTTATTTCAAACTATATTCTCAAACTAAATTATAATTTTGATTATCAGTTTGATATGTTCATTAAAATGAAGAAAATAGATTCATCAATATGTTTTTCCTCTCTAATAAAAAAGATATGAGAATAAGATGTCTTATGATTAAAATTATATGAACCAATAGATAAAAAAAATACCCATTCTGATGATCTGTACCTACTATTAAATAAAATACTCATTCTAATTATCCATACCATCTGATAATAATAAATCATGAAAAAATTATATCAAAAACATTTTTTCTACTTTTTTATATTTTGGTTGTTTTACATTTTTCATAAACAATGTATAATATTCTTAAATATTCATATTATTCCTAGAATGTACTTCATCATCAGCTTTATTCTTCTTTAAAAAAATCCTTCATGATCACCTTTGACAACAATTTTATAAATGTTCGAAACAATTCTTCTTTTCTTATTCTTCTTATACTAACAATCATGTGCCCGATGATGCTATCGCTATTAACCTATGCCAAATAGGTCAGCCACTCTCTTCCTCTAATGAATTGTTTCAACATTCATCTGATGAAAATTGACCCAAATGAAAAAAAATTAAATATAACTTATCTCTGGACCCAATTTATATCATATAATTTTTATTTATTTTCTATTGAACTAATTAAAAACAAACAAAAATTGTTTCTACGTGAATGGTTGAATACATTTTTAATTAATATCTTATTTTCATAATCTCATCGGTTCCCAATACTCTAAAACTCTTCATCATTTAATTTTTCCCAACATCTACCAAAAAAATAATTCTTCATCTGATACCATTTTACAATCATCACTACATCTGATGATCAATGTGAGGGTCACTCCAATGAGTTATGGGACACCATGTCCAATAAACTGGTGTTAGCAACTTCGAATTTAACAACTTATTTCCTTTTCTAATTACGATACATGTCATCTTAATTATCGGAATATTTGTTTCTTATAGATTATAGGTCTAACACAAAAATATCATCTTTGTTTCCACATGTTCTGATCAACCTTTTCATCCTTTAAACAAATCTATATTCGGTGATCTCACACAGATTGACTGAGACTAGAAAGCTACAGCTTCACAAACTTTCTTCTTCTACAAACATCAGCTTGTATCATGATTTCCTCATGACATTAAATTTTTTGAATATCAACTTTAGCATTGTCTCACTTACAATGGAATGTATTATAACTTCCCATTCCTCCAAAAACAATTTCTTTCCATCCAAAGCACAATATAATTGGTATTACTAGTTCTCCCCCTTTGCTTCACAAATCTGACATCACATGTTTTTAAACAATGTATTATTTATAAAAAAATCCATGATTATAAAAGCATTTTCATATTTTCATCAGATCCATGCCAACTAAAATTAGATCTTCATATTATGATCATAAATTCATTCTGAACATATGATGAGTTTGATGAACCTTTTATTCTGGAAAATGTATTCCCAGTCTGATAGAAATTTCTAAACATTGTGAGTCCAAAAACCTAAATATTTTTTTGTTTCTGACCACTAAAAAAATAAAATGTAAGGTGATTTATTTTATTCTTTGTGTTATTTAAAAAAACACAAAAATCTTCCAGCTTCCAAAAAAAACTTCTTTCCAACTTGGTCCATACAATCCGCTCTTTGAATCATATTGTTAGCCATGGTTCATAATCACCGAACTTTGTAACTTCAAGAAATGAGTTACTTGTCTAAAATTCTATGACCATGTGAGCTAACTAGTTGTTTGAAATGAGAATCATTTCTATCAAAATCATGTTTTCCAAATGTAGTGACTCATGAAACATCTTTATCATTGAATATTTTTGTCACATCTTTCTTCACTTCTTCCACTTTATAATAAACAACTTTTTCCTACAACAACTCCAAAAAATAAGTATAATATTTAACACATTTACATGTTGAAATCACATATTACCCATTACTCCCCCTACATACATGCTTTTATAAATGGGTTACCACATATAACTTGACAGATTTAAAAAACAATTCTCCCCCTTGACAAAACTACCCAAAAACTAAGAAGGATAAAGAACAAAAAAACGCAACTTATCCATTATAATAATAAGGTTGGATCCAATTTTTAAATACAATTTATAAAATTCTTCCTTCAGTTAATTTTATGTAAAAATATTATCATGTTTTTACATTGTAATAACATACTCTAGTTTCAATTCAATGTTCTCTAAATTCAATTTGATGAAATGATATTTGATATCAATATTTTTTTGAACAATAATTTTTAAGGGGTTTATTATAATGTTGATTTCAATTTTATTGTCACCACCCATGATCAAGGGTAAATTAACTTCAACAAGTAAATATTCTAACTGAGTCTTCATCCACAACAGTTGAGTAGCGTCTTCACTGGCAGAAATATACTCAGATTTAGTTATGACAATAGTTACTGGATTTTTTTCTTTGTATGACAAGTAACACAACTTTCCCCAAAACAATAAAACTCTATAAGATGTGGATCTTATATCAACAAAATTTCCCACACAAGAAACATGTAAATCAATAAAAAATTCTTTACTTTCTAAGATATCTACCTGATTCTGGAATTTTTTTTTCTTTGGTATATTGGAAAATTATTTTTCCATCCAAAAAATTTAATTCTTTTGGAAAATTTTGAAATCTTTTACATAAGGTAACAAGATAAGAAATTTAGGCCCTTGAAGCATTCATATATAAAAAATATGTATTTAAATTCCAAAACTCTATAGAATCATATTCCTTTCCATTCCTATCTAATGTCAATATAGTTCCCACTGAAATATATGTTGAAACTGGTTTTTAATTTTCCAATATGAACTTATTAAGATGTTACTTAGCAAGAATTTCTTGAGAAAGAAATATATTCTTCTTCATTAATGTAATTTTTATCCTAATAAGTATTTTATTTCCCCACGTATGGGCACATCAGACAAATTTTGTATTTATTCAGAAAATCATTCACATGTTCCTTCATCATTCTTAGAAAATATATTATCATCAGCATAAACAATTACAATGGGAAAAACACTTTTAATTTAATCACCATTAAAATATTATGAAAACTTCTTTTCTCAAGAAACATCCTCCTTCTGCATGTATGTAACATGGAATGGCATACCCTTAGGGATGTTTCAATCCCATACGCGGATTTCTTCAATTTGTATACATAACATTCATTTATCCCAATAAAAATCCACATGTTTGTTTGATATAATCTTCCTCATCAAAATCACAATTCAAAAATATTGATTTCACATCCATCTTAAAAAAATTAAATTTATTAGGTAGAAATTTCATGAAATATTATAATGGTTTCTAAAATTTACACCACAGAAAAAGCCTCATTATAATATCTTTTTTCAAAAGTTAGTAACATTTGAAAAAAATATTTTTTTATTTATTATCACTTCACCATATTAATTTAGTTTGTTCAAAAAAACTTTTTACAAATAAAAATATTTTATTTAGATTATATACAATATCCCAAGAATCATTATTTTATATCCAACCAAGATCTTCATTCATAGACTAAACCCATTCCAGATGATCAAAATTTTTACTCACACCTTTATACTAAATGTTTTCATACATGGAAGTATGTGTAAAAAATTCTGATGTTCTTCGGGTTTGAACCTTTTGTTGCTGATCACCAATAATGTTTTGAGCTTCCATTGGCATCCTCATCATGGAATGAGATTTTTGGGATTCTTCTTCATCACTACAAATAGCTACGTATGATTATTCTTGTTAAGTAGGATTACAATTGTTCATATCCTTATCATAATTATTGACAAAAAAATTCTTTCATCATGGTCATCACCCTTATCATCATAAGTAGGTCCAAACCTTACTCAACTTTTTCAATAACATTCACCTCAACAGATTCTAATTATATTCTTGAATTTTTCTTCCTATATCATTAACCTCTTCCTTGCATAGAATATCCAATAAAAGTTCAATATTCAACTCTCTACTTTAACTTTTCATGGTTTCCACCTTTCTTCGTTATGATGCATAGACTTCGGAAAACACTTAAGTGTTTTAAACTTGGATTTAGGTCATAAAAAGTTTCATATGGATCTATATGTAATCTTTTCCTATAAAAACAATGGTTTTGAATATAAATAGTAGTTCTTCAAATTGCAACTAAGCTTTCATTCTTTCTTTCAGAACACTATTTTTTGTTGAGTGTTTGGTGTATTGAAATCATTTGAAATTCTATGATTCTCAAGATAAATTTCAAATTATTCATTTATGTGTTCACCGTCATTTTTTGTTCTCAAAATCATTAATGAATACTCACATTCCCTCTCAACTTCTCTCCTATTACTTGTAAACATTTTTAGAGCATCTAAATTATGTTTCTTATAAATAAGAAAATTAATACGAGTAAATCCAGTAACAAAAGTACTGACGTACTTATCTTTGTGAGTTTATTTTTTTCTCATAACCACATATATCATGATAAATGAGTTGTATGGGTTGTTTTGAACATATTTCAACTTTCTTATGCATAGAGTTTCTTATCATTCCCTTATAATAGATCATTCTACACCGATATCATATTCTTGATATGTCAGGAATATCTCAGGCACTGTCTCACTTTGATAACACTGTCATATTTCTCTAACACATGTGTCCATTATTTTTTCAAATACTAATTGTCATCTCCCATTCATAAGTAATAAGAGTTTTGAACCTCACCAACTTGGAACAAGTTTTATTTTGTACATTTTCCTCTTGTAACAATCTTCCCATCTTCCTCGGTTTAAAAAACCTTTACTTTCAAAAAATGAGTTTATTTCCTTTATCACAAATTTGTGGAACCCATAGAAATTTGTTTTTAGACCATAAAAAAAAGAATGATTTATTAGATTTCATATTTATACCCCCAATGATGTCCGATCTAATAACTTATTTCTTAGAGATTCATCAGTTCTAAATGTAATTTTTTCTTCTTTTAAATATTTCACATTATTCAACAATTTTAAATCTCATTTCATATGATAAGAACACCCACTATCCATGATCCAGGGTAATTCACATTTCATTGATTTGAAAGATATTTCAAAAACCAGATATTTTTTCTTCTATTTATCATTTCTAATATCTATCTTCTAAGAATTGTTAACAAACTTTTGTTGTGTCAATAACAAAAAAAGACATTATTTTCCAATATTTGTTGGTTTTTCAGTTATTTCAAACATTTTTTCCAGTGGTTCGAACCTATTTTCGTTTTTACTCCATATTTCTCATGTTTCTTCAGAAAATCCTTCTCGTACTTCTTCTTTTGAGGGGATTTAATCTCCTTCAAACATAAACATCAATAATTTTAAGAATTTCAGTAATGTTGATTGTTAAACCAACTACTGTTTTTAATTTTTTTTTGAATCCACCATAATACCATAGTACACATATCAATAATATTTTACTCTATAACATCTATACCAACTAAAGTTGTGAGCACTTTTCTCAGAAACCTTCTTGTCACACTTATAATTTTATTTGACCACTAACCTTTATACTATCACTTGAGATATTATTTCACAAATTGGTTTCCTTTGTAACATTATCAGAACAAGATGTAATAGAAACCATTTCAAAATAAGTATTTTTAGAAACATTTAACTTCTCACCTTTTTTTTGGACACATGCCTAACATTACCATCATTCTTCTTATTAGGAATAATTTCATATTTATTCTCAACCTATGAATGTAATTTTTTTATCCTTCCTAGGTTAATCCATATTAGAGATTTTACCAGATTCAAAAATAGAATTATGGAAACTTGTATCCCTCTAATGAACTTTAGAAATATTCAATTGGAATGTTACAATTCTTTTTTAATTTAAGCATAAAATCCAAGTCCTCATTCTGATTCTTTTATTTCTAAAGATATTTATTCAAATAATCAATATTTTTGAATATATTTACATTTCCATCATGATAATAATATTGATTGTTTATTGAGGAATTTTCGTTTTTCAACTTTTTGATTTCATTGTCTAGCCTTCCAATATTTCTCAGACATTATATCAACTCTTCCTTTTAATGGAATTCAAGACGAGTTTCATCTTTTTTAGAACAGCTTCATTCAAATTCTTCACTGTTAACTTTTTTAATATTTTTTTTCTCTAGAATGATTAGTAGAATTTTCATATTCATCCTCAATTTCTTATCATTAATCATATTTAGAAAAAAATATATCCTATTATATTTGGATAATTTCTTATATTTCTCTATTGAATTAGATATATCTGTTTTACCTTGTTTATTCTTAGATTTTATTTTCCTTCTTTAATCTCTATAACTATACTCTTCTTTCATTATTTACAAAAATTTCGCCAATAAATTTCATAATGGAGCCACATTCAAATATTCATTGGATGTTTCCCTTTATATTTTTGTATACCAATTGTCACATTTTTTTGAAAACAAGGATAATAATTCATCAAGGTTTTTACATACATAATCTTAAAAATCAGAATCTCCATATTCTTCATCAAGAAGATTCTTATTATTTTCATTATTGAAGGACTTGAAAGTCATATCACATTAAAAAAATTACCTTCATAACCTTTTATCTTACTAGTTTACAATTAGTGATAGAACAATGAAAATCATATATTTATAATGTTTCTAGATCTCTATATTTTAATGAAGAAACTTTAGCTTCAAACATATCAAAAAAATTTCTCAAGATCATTTCAACATGATTGGAATGTTTTATCATTTCATCAAGACATCTAATAGTGCTAAAAATTTCATTCACCTAGGTAAAGAAGTCACCAATAGATTCATAATCACCCATAATTATATATTCATACGTCAATCTGTTCATTTGTATATTTTCTTGAATCATTTTTTACTTCCATCAAAATTGTTTCTCATCTTATCCCAAATACCTTTGGAAGTGAAAACACCATTCCATATTAAAAACTCACTTTTTTAAAGTGAATAGTGTAAATAATTATTATCACTTCCATAATTATAAAGATTATTTTTTCAATAGATGTAAGAGGAAATGTTTCATCAATAGGTGTAAATCCATCTTTTGAAGCTTCAAGAACAACATAGGTAAGAGACATAATATACATAAACATTATATATTTATAGATATGGAAGTTATTAAAATCAAAGACTTAATCCCTTTACAGTTCACAAAATTCATATTCTCCATCACAACGTTTCTTCAAAAATGTCAGCAATGAGTAAATGAAGGGAACCTTCAGGTCTGATTCCAATTTAGATTTCCAGCCATTAACATTATATCACTATGAGGGGGAGGGCCAAATTAGTGATATATTTTTATTTTATGTTTCATTTAATTTGAAATAACATTCACCTTCGGTTAAAGATTTTTTAGGTTTCTAAAAACAAAACAATCACACATCTATAAGAATACAATAAATTATAAGTTTCACTACTAAAAAAGAGTATCTAGTCCTTAGTATTTTATAAAACCAATCAAATACCAGAAAATAAAAAATAAAACAATCATTTTGTGTGGATAAAATAAATACTATCTACCCTTACACTCATGTAGAAGTATGTTTAATAAAATAGTGCATGAGCTTCAAGTAGCATGAAATGATGTTATAAAATTTGGGTAACAAGTTCAGAAACATTCACTAGAAGAATCAAAACATTTTACTATGCATCCTTTTCAACTTTTATAAATATAAACTTCAAGACATTTCTTCACATTTCTACCTAGTAGAGGGTAAGAACTTCCTAGAAATTGTAATGATACTCATTCTGATTTCCCAGTCTAATCTACCCAGTACAAATGACTAGTCTGACAATATTAATTTCCTATAGTAATAGTAAAAAAATATAAAATGAATCCAAATCATTCGTTAAATCGCAATCTGATTGCTTGGCCTAATTCCAGAATCTTTGAATATGGCCTTCTATTTTTTTTTTCTTCAATAAACTTCCTAAAAAATAGTTGATGTAAAAACTCCTTATCTATATAATTATTTAGAGCTCTGATATCTCTCTACTTCACCCCTGAAAATTACTTTTATCATATGAAAGTACAATATACTTCCACTATTTTTAGGTGATCCAAATAAGGTTTTCATGGGATTCTAAAAACATTTCTTGCTCATCCAAATTTCCCAAATAATTAATTTCCCTTGAATTCTAGATTCATGTTTTACTTATTCAATGCTTCTCTAATATTTTAATTTGTTCCAAAAAATTCTTGAATCTTATAAATACTTTAGCTTGCTTTAGACTTTCTTTTAATATTTCATCATGAGTATGATACTAATTATGATATGTTCATTATGATGAATACAACATATTCTTTAATATATTTCTCCACACCAATTAAAAAACACTTGTGAATAAGATTTCTTTTAATTATGATTATATGAAATAAATGACAAAAAATCCAATTCAATTTCTCAGTAACAAGAGATAATGAAAAATATCATTTTTTGGCTCCACACAAACTGATAACAATAAATAATTTAAAACATTATAGAAAGAACATTGTTTCTACTTTATTAGATTCCAGTTTCTTTTGTTTTTTCATAAACACAGTGGAAACTTCTAAAAAATATTGTACTTTCTTGGTAGTACAAAATCATCTTTAGAATTACTCAAAATATTATTTCAATATCCCCTTTGAAAATACTTTTATGGATTTTTGAAATAATTCTTCTTTTCAACGTTTTCTCATATTGATAATCATACATCTGAAGACATTATCGATGTCACACTATGTCAGATGGGTCAAACTCTATCTTCCTATGACGAATGGTGTCAGTGCCAGACCGATTACACGTGATCTAATTGATAAAAAATAAAAGATAGCTTATAATTGGACCCAATTGAAATCATATTAGAGTTTTTCTTTTCTCTCTACTCAATTAAAAACCACCATTAATTTATCTTGAGGATAATGGTGGACTACATTATTGATTGAACTATGATTTTCTTCTTCCCATTGGATCTAAAAACTCTCAAAATCATAATCCCTTAAATTTATGTAAAAATCTCAAAATTAAAAATACATCTTCTTATAATACCCTTATACAATCGTCACTACGTCTGACGATCAGTATCAGGGTCACTCTGATGATTGATGGAACACCGCATCTGATGAACTCGTTTCAGTAGCTTCAACATTAGAAAATTCTATCGTTTTTAGATTATGATATATATCAGCTTATTTCTCCATGAATTTTGTACTTATGGTTTAAAAATATTATTACAAACCGTCGTATTAATTTCCTGAAATTCTAATCAACCTTCCTATCCTTTAAATAAATTTTCTTATGGTGATCTCACACCGATGGACTGAGAACGGAAATCTTCATCTTCAAAAACATTCTTATTCTATGAGATTAATCTTTTATCATGATTTTATAATTACTTTTAAAACTTTTAAAATCAGATCTAGTATCATCTAACTTATAATGGAAAGTATTGTAACATTCCATTCCTTTAGCAACGTTTTTTTCAACTAAACCACTCTACGGTTAGGTGCACTTGTTCTCTCCCATTTCAGCATAAATCATGCATCACAAGTTATCAGAAAACTTATGATTTATAAGAAACCAATAATCATAAAAGTATCATTATATTTTCATTATATCCTTGTAGACTATAATTAAAACTTATTTTTATGATCAGAACTTCAATCTTGCCTCGGGGTGAGTCTAGTGAACTTTTTCATCCACAAAACTTCTTCCCAATGTAATGGATATTCTTAAGCAATATGAGTCTAAGAACCTGAAAATTATTGTGAGTCTGATCACCAAAATATAAAAGGTAATTTTATTTATTTTCTTTATTCATCTTAATTGACAAAATGATAGAACACAAACATCTTCTACAATTTAAAAATAACTTCTTTCCAAATTTGTCCAAAAAAATGTTAACTCATCTTTGAGGTCTATCATTTTTCTATGGACATAGTGCCATGAAATATCGAATTTGGGTGAGACTAAAACCTCAAAAATGATCTAAATATGAATACAATAAGGCTTTTGGTATAGTTTTATGCATTGAGATGAATTTCATATGTTATTTCCCATTGGGGTAAGTGAGGGGTTTTATACATAGAGGAGACGGGTATTTCATGTTATGATAATGAATAGAATATTATTTCAAGACTAAGAATTGAAATAATGGTCTTATTTAAGGTTATGGAAAGGATTTATGTGTTTTTATGAATTTATTTCCCATCCACCTACAAGTTTATATTTTTTAATTGATTATATAAAATAAATCAAAAAAAATTAAAAACATTTAATGAATATCTTATCTATTCAAACTTTAGAAATTTCTTTTTTAGGTTTACAAACTTCATTTATTGTGTTTAAATAGATTATTTATGTAAATAAAATATGTTTTGGATAATAAAACCATCATAGAAATCATTTCATCATCATTAGATAAATCATATTTCACAAAACATACTGTATTTGAAAATTTTCATTTTTACAATTCACCTAAAAATTTATGTTTTCCAAACAAAATAGTAAAAATTAATCTTAACTAATTTTTGAGTCATATTTTAAAAAATTAAATTAAATTTTTCAAAATATCTTTTAAAACTTATGTAATTTTTGTATTTATATATTAATAAAAAAAATATGGTTTTTTTTTAAAAAAAGTTAAAAGATACCTTTTAAAAAATACACACTTATACATATTTTTAGTTATCTAATTTGATAGTCTATTTTATGGAATTGAAATATATTTATTTAATTTATTCATGTTAAATATTACATTCTATAAATTTTACCATCCCAATCGTAAGGTTATTTTTTAAACATTGATGACATGACTAAAATGGTCATGTTACACTCAAATGGCTAGGTTACCATTTCAACAATTGCATTTAATTTATAATTACTATAAATACATATTATTTAATTATTTAATAATTTAATTAGTTTTATTTTAATATTCTCTACATCATTTAAAAAATTCCAATCACATTTATAATATTTTTTAGTTTTTTACATTTTTTTGCATTTGTGACATTTTAAGGAGACCGCAAGAAAATTGATTTTCAAATTATATTCATGTTAGTAATTTGTTTATATTAGACCGTTAATTATTTTTTTATAATTTTATACAGCTATGAAATAAAATAGTGACTAATTTATCACATGGTTATTGTGATTTATATTGTACCTCACACCTAAATATGTCATAAGTAGACATTAATAAAGTGATTTTAATATTGAAAAGTTTGTAATGTTACACCTAAGTGTAAATATTACATCCCATCATTCTAATAAGTGAACTCCCCATGCCCTCCTCTAATAGGTCAAGGAATACAGACCAATGTTGAGGTATCCACTGATTTATTGTAGGCATTACCTTGAGGTATAACATGTCACCCTCTATCACGTAACATCATACAATAATAATATAAATGAGTCATGGGACAAAAAATATAACAAATGAATTTATAAAAATATCACCATAATAAAATATTATATAAATGAATAAAACATTATATACATATAAAAAATCCTAAATATATTTAAGAAAAAGTATGTTTGAATATAGGTCAAATAAATGTGGTCTTTGTAAGAAATACCCGAATCTACCAGCTACCATATCCACTATCCATATTCATCCATTGATATTATCCACAATCTCTATTTTTTAACCTACGTAGACACAGGAGAGAAAAACTTATGAGTGAACATGTATAAATTTAAAATAATACATGGTATGCTTATCCGAAATAGGGATCCAACTAAAAGAAAAACTATCATCAATGTGTATCATCCATAAGTAAATTGAATTAAAAAAAACATTTAAAAACATAAATTATAAATTTATGATAAATTCTTATCAAATTAATTATAGGTCACATTCATTACACACAGTAAATAACAATATTCACATATGTTAGTGAAATATTACCACACTTATTTATATATAATAAAATAAGAGGCCCTTCATGAACAACATATTGTTAAAAAATTTAATATCTATATCTCACATCCCTCTCATCAAAAAGTAATGCACAGTCAATATTGTCAATTCATTTATTCATATTACATTCTGAAGGCTATAACTCATCCTCCCCACATGTTTATGGTAGTTTTTAATTATAAATAATAATATTCTTTCACATATTTTCATAGTTTCAAGCATTATGATTTAACATATATGTACCATCCTAATATGTATAAGGAATACATATCTCCACCAATATTCTATCAGAAGATTTTAGATGAATAAAAATCCAAAAAATATGAAACTAGAGATATAGATGAATACCAATTCTACCAAAAACCATGTTTTGTGGGTAAAAAATGATGGTTTATTACTTATCAACATCCATATATACTCAAAATATGTGGAAGAGAAATATTATGAACATCATGGTGGAATCATATATAGAAATATAGTATTTCATTAATATTCCCTAACCCATAAATATGGTTGAATTATGATTAATATATGTATTGGTATCTTTCAATATCTATCTATAAGGGTGGGCGAGAAAGGTAAATTTTATAATCATCATAAATTCTATGTCAGTGGGTAACTACAAATAAAATCACCACAATATTCCATCGATGACAATATTCCTCATTTGTTTGACTAAAACACAATATTTATTGATGAGTGGATAACTAAATAAACTCATACAAACCAAAAATTCCATTTATCAGAGAAATAAGACATTCAATACAGTATTCCAAGGTTAATATATCATCCTAAATGAAATTTCACATTGATTGTTTGATGAAAGATAATAATAATTCAATAAAATTTATTAATTTATTTTTTAACATATAAACATGATACCATTATCAATATCCACTATATAAAAAGTTATTCAACATGATAATATCCATTTATTTCGTGTTATATCTGAAATTTATATCCCGAATGGTTCCACCACAATATTTAAAGAATTGCATATCAAAATTCATCATTCTATTTATAACTTCCTTAACATAATCATCTTTTAAATAAATTAATAAGAGAAAATATTCCATTATAATATATTTCCATGACCCATTAAGTTTATATTTTATAGAATTATGAAAAAGATGGATTAAAAAACTCATTTATTTTTTATCTAATTCACTTTTTCCCATTATTGAAACAAATTCAAAATCCATAAATAGTCTTAAATATATCCCAAAAAATGTGCGCATAATAAACCATTCTAGATACATATAACATATTACTTATCATCTTAACCTAGGGAAATATAAACATAATAAATGGGTGAGATCAGATTCTTGGTTATGGTAAACACAAGGGATAATAATCACATATCATATGTGAATAAAAAATTAGCATATAGGTATAATCATAACAAAATTCATACCCAATAAAATAACGGATCATAAATCAAGGTATATTACATGGAGTAACATAAGGAATGAATCAAAATATTGAAGAAACAAGAGTAAAAAAACATGATCCATGAGTGTTTAACACAGTCATGAGAATATGCATAAAATATGATAATAATCATTAAATGTTGGAACAAATTTTACTATAGGTGATATTAATTTCATGAGCCACACCATCAGTTCCTATATATACAAGAAACTAAAATGTAGTCGTAAATACTTATATAATGATATGTAAGCTATAAACCAATGCATTGGAGAGATTTATAGGACCCCACCCATCATCATACTTACTTATGGCTGCAACTTGAAATAGATCACTTATCACGTCATAAAGGACCCATGGGAATAAAACAGGTTTCACTCAATACATCATAAAAAAACCAAGGAAATAATGTTTTCTTAATATCCTTTTCAAAATGTATCATATAAGGAAATCATTCATAATTAAATCAATAATAATAAAATGAAAAACCCTTGAAAAATAAATGGATATACCAAGATACTGAATAAATTTATAGTTAAATACCATTCAATAAATATAATAATGCATATGGTACTTACACCATATAATCAAAGGTTATATAGTTAATACATAAATTTACATAATAATTTTTTGTATAGAATCTACATTCACACCCTCCAATAAAATGAATCAAAAAATTGGGTATTCATAATTTAATGACATTGGAAGAAGAGTCACAGTTATACACTAAAGATGACTAGGTAGAAAAAGGTAGTGATGGATCACTCCTTTGATAGAGGATATTAATATATAATATGTCAATTGAAGGAAGGTGGATGGTATCATTTGAAAAATATATATGTTCATGTATAAGATATATCAAGGGCACTTGACTTAGATGACATTTTTTAATATGTTTTAGAAATAAAATCACATTGGAAATAATAAATACCTATTATTTTTTAATAAAAATAAAATGAAGAATTTTTTATTAATAGGAAAAAATTAATATTTTTTTGAAATCCTGATAAATTGAGATAAGGTTTCATAAAAATTGAAAAATGTGGTGGAAAGATACGTGCACACAGAAACATCAAACAAGATTATGTTTATTAAAAAGGTCCCATAAAAACAAATAAATGATTTTACATTAAAAAAATTAAAATGATGTCCTGGTTTTTGAAAATGGTATTTCTTAATCTTTTGAAATAAATATAGGTATTTATGGAAAAAAAATTGACCTCATCCTAAAAATATTACTTTATAAAATAGTTCTGTTGAGAAATATGTCACCTTAAAATTCTAAAAAATGTCCAAATTCAAACAAGGTGAAGAAAATAAACATCTCATCAAGTATAAGTAAAGGATAAAAAATTATTATGATCTTAGAATAAAATACTATATAAATTACTCAGATAAGTTATTATAATTGAGAGGTGCCGATTTTAAAATGAGGTTTAAAATAGACACCTTACGGATCGGGTGACATTCAAATAAATACCATTGAAAGAGAGATATATTTAAATTTCAATTTACATAAAATTAATAATGGGTATCTCAAGATATAACTGATCAATTATTCTTCATATAAACCCCTTATAAAATTATTTTAACAATACAAAAAATGCCACTAAGAGAGGATTTTGAGACCAAAAATCTTTACAACTTTTGTAATTTTTTAGTCTAATAAATTTAGAGGATTAAAAAATCATATGGTTCTATAAATAAAATGAATTAAATTCTATATTATTCCAAAATGAATTATGGGTTATTATATTTACTATAGAAATTATAAATAGGTTCAAAACAATAAAACAAGTCTCAGTATACGGAAATTGAGATGAAAAACCCTTACCTTGATTCATTTACAAGTTGATGGTACTTTATATTCCAATAAAAAAAATATAGATACATTAATATTATATTTAATAACATTATTAATATATGTTATGTTGTATATCCATCAGTTATAATAATTTATTATGTTAATATTGGTTAGTTATAGCTTATTTTTACAATCATGTGTTAATAAATTTAACAATTTCCACATGTTCTATAATGTGGATATCATTACCCATTATTTTATACCAAGTTGATAATTAATATATAATTTCGGATACATTAATATATAAATTATATTGATTTATACATCTATTATATCGCCTTATAAGTTTTTATTTATGTTATGTGAAAATGGAATCGACATTTTCTTATTTTGGTGATTTTAGCGAGAAAAGAAGATATGTTAATAATAAGTTAAATAACTAATATAACATTTACAAAACCATTTAATAAATATTATTTTATTATCATATTATATTTATATTATTATTTATATTTCCTTAATCATCCATGATACAGTTTTATAGCATCATTCGTGTTAGCAGTTATACCGATCAAATCATTACCACACTTTATGTCAATGAGTGAATTTGGTTAAGAATATGTTTAGTTTTACATAATATCATTATAAAATAATAATAATGATTTTATTTTGAATTTTTTATTATGGTGAAACTAATTTTAATTTTCTTAGACAAACAATGAAAATGAACTTGAAAAACAAAAAATGTTTCTTCATTGAGGTGGTAGTCTGCACATACACATGATTGAAGTTCATTTGTTTTCTAAGATGATGTAAATGAATAAAAAAGGGTTATAAAATTAAAATAAGTATGTTAATGATAATAATGTCAATATATTATTATGTTTATAGTATATTTAAAATAGTAATATTAAAAAGAAAATCGTAAAAAATTAATACTTTTACTGGACACTTGATCATTCCTTTGAATAATTATTAGAATTGAGGGCCTTATACTAAAATTAATAAACACCCCAACCTCGATCACTCAATGAATAGTAATTTTAATGGTTCTCTATATGACCTCATGCACACCTCCTTAAATTTCATAGCTTTATAGCCATTATCCTGGGACTCAAGTGGTTATCATGTGGAGGTTATACCCCTTGAATCAGAGTGTATAGTAGAATATAAAATATCAAAATGTAATCCATCACAATAAGATGAATGTTGAATAAATAAATATAATAAAGATAGATAATAGTTGAAATATAGGTAAGGCTGAAACATCCATTCCATGAAATAGACAACAACCCACTGGGCCATTCACATATACAAACTAGAATAAAATGAAATAAATACATTGACTCCATGAAAAATCCATGCCATACAGCATCCTGATCTCAGATCCCACATCTGATTTCTCTTTCACTAAAATGTTACACCAAGTCTCATTCCAGCCTAAAAATGCAATAACATTTGGTTCCATTGTGAAATCGGTTTTAAAGTCGGGTGTGAGTATAAAACTCACTAAGGAACCACTGATGTGGTCATGTACTATTCGAAATATATTGTGATATGTGTGTGTTGCATGCTTAGATAAAATAAATATATAAATTTCATAATACTGTCAAATAAATAAATACCCCACTTAAGTAAATTCTTTGACCATATTTTGGAATGTCTCTAATAATTTCATGATGAGAACGCCCCTATAGTATTGTGACCGCCCCATAGGAATACACATACAACATATTACATACCCAATAAATATCATTGATCATCATCTCAATGACCCTAATCGACCATACCTACCCAAACTAGTGATGTAATTTCTCTTAACATGAGCATCACTGAAGAGAACCTCTTCCTACTCTGTGGGTATCCCAAACTAATAACTATATTGATGTGTAGTGAACCTTAAGGCATTATAAAGAATACCTATTTATCATGTCCTTAGGGTAAAACCACAAGTTAGTAACTTCGAATGCTCAATTTTAGCCCAATGGATGATTCTTGCGAGAAATAGTAAATCATAGGTAATATCCTCCCTATAAACCAAGATAAATCTTATGGGAATCCCATATCTCATAGATCCTCAGTCAATGAATTAGGGATGAATCCATCTAATCAAAGGGTTACCCTAGGAATAAATCAATAAAACACATCTATCACCCTTGGGATATCCAACATCAAATATCAAAGATTTATTCCCCCCAGTACCTCATATAACTATTTATATCCTGAAACACATGAGAATTGATAATGATATTTTATTATCTCAATTCGAATATAATCACCCATGCATTCAAAATGGGATCACTTTTTCAAATAAATAACTATCATTATAGGAATTACATTACATGTTTAATCACATAAATCTAATACTAGATCTTAGTTACCTCCTCTTGGAATCCACTCCCATATTATCCACATCACTGGATGCTAGATGAACTTGTTTTCTACTCCCAATATGTCGTGATACTAGATCCCAACTATACTAGATATCCTATGGTATCTTCTTCCTCATCATGTGATTCTTTAAAATCCCAAGAAATCAAATCTATGTCAGTACCAATGGCTAATTCCCAATATTCCTTGATAATTACATTACAAAACATATAAAAAATTAAAAAAAATAAATATCTCAAGGGATAGATGAATTTCCAAACCCATCATGAATAACTCAGCCCCATCAATATTACACATCATTTTGTGTTCAAAGGTGACACCTGTAAATATCTCTACCCATATCCAAAAACATTTTGTATGAGATGATAAGTCATCAAGGGACACACTAGGGTTCCCTAGGTCATCAAACTATAGTTTATACCTTACATTGGACCTTATTCTAAATGAAATTATTAGATAAAAATCCATGGTTCTAGGGATGTCACATCCCATGACTTAATCAATAGGGGATCATGGAATCATCATCCACCCTAGGTTATCCACATAAGAAACTACCATATATAAATCCCACAACCCTTCTCAATCTTTAAGGTCTCACTTGGGTAGTATTTTTACCCATCCCATTAAAAATATCCCATGTTTTATAAACTTATCCTAAGAACATCACAAATCAATGCCTCGACTATTAGAGGTCAAGGAAAACTAGCTATTCCATAGTCTATCTGAGTCTTCGGAATTTTCTCATCCTAATATAGGCATCATGTTTTAAAATAAACATTCTAAATTAAACATATTGATTCCATATGTGGTGTCACCATACACACCATATGTCATAAACAACAAAAAAATGATATTGGTAATGTACACAAAAGACCTACATCATTTAAATATTTTCACATTTATATAAAAGTGATAGAGGATCTTCCAAGGCTCGTACAACCTCTTCCATGATCAATCAGGACCATATAAATATCCTTATCTCCTAACTAAATCATAATATCAATATTTAATAAAATATAAAATTTATTATTAATTAATTAATCCAATAAAAACTTGAAACATTCAAGGAAAACTCACCGGCGTATTTAGCAACATCTAAACACATTCTAATGGAACAGAAAGGATCTATCTCATATCCCCGTCCCTACACCAAGAGTGGTCCACAATAACAAATTACAAAACAAATGGAAATTTGATTTGAAATTATGAAAAAAATCCTATGAAATTCCATATCAGAGACATAAATTATTTAATTGTCAAGAAGCAAAGTGCAGATGACATCTTAATCCACAATAATTCTAGTCTGAATGAAATACCATTTAGAATTTCGTTACTCCACCATGATCAAGTTCAATCACAAACTAAAACCTAGGCCAATAAAATGAAAATTAAAATGAGTGGAATATAAGAATAACAGAAGATAACCGATGTAGAGAATAACCTCAACTCACATGAAACAAAAAAAATACTCAAAAAGTAAGGGGAAATATAGAGGGGAAGGGGAAAGAGCACCTAGTTGACATGACCAAAATGTTGGGGAAAGGATAGGCTTTCTAAAAAAAACACAAGGGAATACAAGATTCATTTTGGCCCTTAAATACCTGAATTAGACAACTGTGTCTCTATTACACCATTGGTTAGAATAGACACTTGGCTCTTCTCATGGATCCTCTAATCCTTGAGAATGACTCCCAAGCCTGTAATTAATTCTAAAAATTCTCCATTAAGGATTTGAAAACATAATAATCAAATTTAAAATAATTAATCTCAAAAAACTCAACCACTAAACCCAAACAACAAAATTCCCTTTGGAACTTTCCATGATTCCAATATGAGGCCTTAAAAACTCCCCACCATAACACCAATTTCCCCCCTAGATGTCCCAATGTCACCCAATATCACCTCACAAGATAAATGGGTTACCAAAATCAAGTTCAGGAAGGCATGTCCCATCCTGAACCTCTAAACATTATATTAAAGAACACTTTCTATTTATGGATCTTAAATCCTTAAACCATGATCGAACACCCATAACCACAATCAAAACACCATGATGGAACTACCTTAAAATATCAATACATAATCAAAAATTAATTCTCAAAATAAAACATCAAAAAATATATTGTTCCCCCATATTAATTCTCTCATATCTTCCAATTCCCCCAATCATCACAATTGCCCATTAGAAATCCATGATAATGTTCCACTGATGTACTTGAGAGGGTTTCCATTATACAAAGCTTGAATTCACACAAAACCATAGGTAAAATCTCGACATATCTATTCATTCTTAATTTATAATACAAACATTTGAGGCTATTTCCTAAAAAAACATCATAATGATGCCAAATTTTCATTAAAATACCAATTTAATTCTCAAAACAACCCTTCATTTTTAAAATAAATTACTTGTTGTGTTTTTTGGATCACCTCATTATATATCATGAAAAACACAAATCATACCTCAGATGGTTAATCAATATAAAAAAACTCATATCTAATTTACAACATATTTCTAAAACACCTTATCCTAATGAATTTAAACCTATGGAATCATCTGATCATCAATGTACCCACAAAAAAATTCATACCTAATACATGGTGTGATCTCCTAATATGTTTCAAATGCGGACTGAACCAACATCATACATTACACAGGAACCGATGTATTTTAGACCCAACACATTTGGATCTTCATAAAACATCTAGATCCCTACACCCATGATCAAACATTGGTCCACCATCACATCAAGTTTTTTATATGGAATCACTTGGATAAACCAATCATTAATTGAATCCTTTGCACTCCCAAATCAGATTAGCAAAATGATCGCCCAACAACTGGCCTCATGCTATCATGACCCTTTCTCAGAAGGGTTAAACACCTGCAACTGACATATCTTTACCCAATATAATATCATCTCTATCACTACATCATTGCTTGAAAACCCAACAACCATGGCCCATGTCCCATACACCAGCTAATAACATGGATAGATGTGTCCAAGCACATTTATACCTAACCATTATCCCAACATTAAACTCTCATAATTCTTGATTTCTAAGAACATAAAATAACACAATGCAGTCCTTAATAATTGAATCTCCTTACAAAATAATATTGTACAATCCCCACTGTAGAGATTTCTGTATACCTATCCTTAGGAATATTCTTAGTAGGCTCCATTCTCTAACACATATGTCCCTACTCCTAATCCACACTCACCGAAACCTAACAAACAATTTCAATTAATAAACTAATAAAATGAAAACATCTCTACAACTAATCCACTTCCAATTATAACTCAACATAAGTTTCATATATATATATATATATATATAGTCCAAGTCACCACACCCACCAAAATCTCATAAAATTTCCATCAATTCTCATCCAAATCATTGAAATCAATGAATCACAATTTAAAATCGGTTCCACACATAAATGATTTGTAATATTATTGTATAATACTTAAATTGGGTGTATACCACCCGATTCATCACCCAACTCATACTCTTGAGAGTCACACATCCAAAAAATTAGTTGGACATGATCTAAATCATACAAATCATCAATCCAAGAGACCCCTTTTAACTCCTCCTGAAAATTGTTCACATTACTCATTAAATGTTATAACAAATAATACCACTACCTTCGACATAATTTCAAAACACAAGTGATCAAACTTTTATCACTATATTCTAAAATGCATTGAAGTTCAAAAAGGCCAGGAGTAGTAGTAGTCTTCGTCTTGATATCTAACATCAGCACCAAGGCACTCTCAGTGCCTCACAAAACCACTAGGAAGAGAAATTCATAAACCATATTTAGAATAACCTTCCATGAATCGATATAAAAAATAAAATCAACCACTTATGCATTCTTCTTAAAAGGAACCCATTAACTCAGGACAACCCCTCTTGTACATTTCCCTGCAACTAATATAATAACTAACTCATTGAACACTTTGTCATTAAACTAGTCCTCGTTATCCTCCCACCTATCCCATAAGATATGTCTCACTTTGGTGAAATGATAAGAAAATCACATGTAAACATATATACCCATATGATATCTCATGTGGCCCAAATTATCTATAATGTGTCTCTCTACACAACTTCACTACCCTCCATCTCAACATCCTCCAAGGTACTTCTTTTAACCCAGAATCCATACAAAGGACTACCCCCATGAGAATCACAATCCAAGAAAATCCCCCATACCAATACTCTGAATAATCTATACAAATGAAACATAATCAAAAAATTTAGATATATTGAATTTATTTTAAATAAATATATAATGAAACACATTATAAGATTCCACCAAAACATTAAATAACAAATCATATCATAACATCCCATAGGTATACTCAATAAAATAGTGTTTCCTTCTGATGATCGGTATCCACTAAACCATTGTTACCCAAATCTGTTGAGTAGAGTGTCATTAAAATCTATATTGGGAAACACAATATAGGTTATTAATGTAACATTGAATAATAGAAACTTGGTAACTCACCCTCTCTAAGAATCTGTACATTAGAATAATCTTAATTAGATCTGACCAAATGATTTTTAAAATAGATTTAATCAACTAAGACAATCCATATTATGGTAAATTTCAACTACAGTCACTATTAAGTATAATTTCATTCCATGATATTTTGGAAAACACTATATAAGATATTGCTAGTGCACTAAGTAATGGAACCTTTACTAATCTTACCCCAAACAGGTTTTTCCCGATGACATTTAATTCTAATATTGAACCATCAAGGCCTCTACTCATCCATTACTGAAGGGACCATAACACCATCATTTTCATAGGATCTATAATACCTTATACGAGAATAAAACAGATGTATAAATTTCATCCCAAATAAGTAGTGTTTCACCATATAATTATATTAAAAAACAATATATGAGTGGTTTTTTGACATATTAAACTTTTAAGCATCAGTCATTAGGGAATAATATCACACTAGAAGGACAATATCATGTTGATCCAACATACCTGATAGGATGAATGATACAACTCTTTCCACTATAGACAAAGTTTTAATTCCATAGCTGGATTCTTAAAAATTAGTAAGAGAATGAAAATCCTAACACATGGAGCATAAATATCACACCTTATATATATCACATGAGGAGAGAATTGTATTCATAGTAACATAGTAAGCCAAGATCATCAATATCATACCCATGGTAACCTGGAATTCTACCAAAATGGTGTTCATGATTCACCAATCTAGGTTCTATCACTAGCTGTAACACATTCCTATGTCTCATATATACTAAATCATGAAACATTAAGATAGACATAAAAATATCAGAATCCACATTATATTTCTTAGACTCACATATCTCCATGAACAGAAATATGTCCAACTCACCATATGACCTCAAGAAAAAATCCCCGAATATTTGAATTTGTCGACTAGTAGCAGTCTTCTAAGGAGGTATCATGGGTTGTATATAAAACATGTTTCAAAGTTCACAATAAAATATAAAATATCCAATTAACATCCATTATGATATGCTGAAAGTAAAATCAAGTAACATTAGAAAGATAGATAACAATAGTAATGTAGCAAAGTCCTAAAAACCCATATCGTACAACAGTCTACAATCCATTAGTTGAGTCACATATACTAACTAGAATAAAAGGAAATAAAAAAACCTATTCCCTAAAAACTATGATCCCTATATCTTCTAGATCTCAAATCCCATATTTGAGTACTTTTTCTCGACCATGTTATCACAGACCTTAACCTAACCTGTGCTAGCTATAACCATGTGAGAGATTATCAGGTAGCCATGTAAAATTACTGATGATGTAGGTTTTGAGTACATAAGTATATAGGGATCCACCAATTTATTCATTTATTAACTAGAATATGATTTTATATGTTAATGTGGCATGCTCTTCTGAAATAAATAAATAAACAATAGAACATAGTCAAGTAATTAGATACATTACCGCAATACATGATTTGGATCATCACTGGAGGGTCTCTGAGAACATCATGAGGATTATTATACCAGTGTAATTGTCACCCCATGGGAATACACATACCACTTAGACCAAACCTAGTAGATATCATGGATTCTCACGTCCATGACCTCGATTATCCATGCCTACTTAGATCTGTGTCTGAATGTCTTTGAGCATGATAATCCCATCAAAGGAACCTTTATCCTCTACATTGAGATCCCAAACTCACACCTCCACTATTGAGTATCAAACCCTAGGGTGTTACCATGAATCCCCAATCCTCAATCCCTTGAGATCAACCACAAGGTATTACCTATGTGTTCTCAATGTCAGGTTGATGACTGACTCTTGGGATGGGGGATCACTCGGCGATCCTATAAGTCATTCCATGACTGATTCCAAGGTGACCCATATAATCAAAGGGAATACCATCCCTATATCCTATTTTCACTATTAATGGGATCCAATAACCCATGTCTCCTCAAACTAACCATCAGTGGTTTTTCCACCTAGTCATATGGGGTATCCTACGCATCAATCGAGGGGACCCAACTATCATACTTAGAATAAGAAATATCTTTTCTTTGGGATATACACCCACTCGACACCTCATACATCCATTTGAATCCTAATCATTTTTATAATTTTAATGGTCTAGTATTATCTCCATTTTTTTCTCGAAACTCGTGCCATCACAATGGCATCAATGTGTCAAACGAATGAACATCATCTCATGAATTTATGTACACATAAATTTACAGAAGTCTAATTCTAAATCCTAAGTGCCACTTGTAGGCCTCCAATATTGCATTATCCACATCACTGAATGTTAGTGGATCTAGGAATTCTGCACCAATATATTATGAGATCATATTCTAGTTATATTGGGCATCCTAGGGTCTCATCCACCATATTAAGTGACTTGTAAGCATCCCATGAAATCTAATTATTCCTAACCCCAATGGTCTATTCCCAGGTGTTAGAGGAAATCATATGAAAAAAATATATCTTAATAGATAACAAAATTCATGCACTCATCATCATAATCTAAAAACCATTTGTATTACATGTTAGTTTGGATTCTCAAGTGACACCAGCAACCGTCTCTACCAATAAACAAATACCCCCACTCTGGGTCGATGATTCATCCTAATACACACTGGGGTCCCTATGTTACAGTATATTATATACACCCCTATGTGGCACCTTGGTCTCAAATATTTTCTCTAGTCAACATTTGATTCTCAAGGGATGTCACATAACATTATAATAAAATTTGGAAAGCATGGCCTCACTAGACACCTATGGTTCTCCACATATGAAGCAGTCTGAGGTATGGACCATGAACCTCCTATATCATCATGGTCTCACTAATTTATCCCATTCACTCAACCCATCAACTATATCCTATAGTCTATCCACCTCGGATAAGAAAATTTTAATTCAAAGCCTTTTCCATTGGTTGCAAAGTTAACTTGCTAGTATAAATGTCTATCAAGAACTTGTGAATTTGTGAATCCAAATTAAGGGAATGTATACTATATTATAGAATCTAATCTAAACCCATTTTTTTCCTAAGTGGGGTGAAAAAAAACCCCATTCATCATACAAAAATAATAAATGTCATTTGTATAGTGTGTGGACCATGCACCATATTTGAATCTTCTCCCATTTATCTTAACAATTCCTAAAATCAGCCAAGGCATGTCCATCTTCATCCATAGTTTGAATTTACACAAAATATCATGCTCTTCACTCAATGTAAACATCATTAATAAATTAGTTATAACATTTATAATTAATTAATTAATCTAATTAAAACGTTTCATATTTAGTGAAAACTCACCATGTCATAGCGATGTACCAAAACAAACCCTAATAACACCCAATGGGTATGACTAATATGCTTAACCATGTTACAAGAAATAACCCCAATATAAAATTACAAATAAATTGAATATTTTATATAGAATTATTGAAAAACCTAATAAATCTTAAATGGTGACATTCCCTGTGGAATTATCAAGAAAACTAGTAAAAATATAATTTAGAAACACCCTAATCCAAGACTGAATCAAATAACCTTGAGAATTGATAAATTATTTTATTCTATGATGGAATCTATGGTAAAAACCTTGTTAATAGATATTAAAATTAAAATTACTGGATGACAAGAATAATAGAGGCCAACCGATATAGAGACTCACCTCAGATAATCAAAAACCACCTCCAAAAGAACTAAAAATTAGAGGGAAATGAGGAGGGGAAGGTAGAGAGTCCTCCTAGTATACATGAAAAATATTATGGGAAAATAAAGGGCATAAAATGTAAAACTGTATGAGGGAACGCGTTATTTTGATGATTTAATACCCCTTCCAGCAAGCCGGTGGTCCCAGCATCTAGCATGTGGCACTATTGCAACAACCACATAGCCATTCATGAGGATCATGAGATCCCATAGGATTGGTATAAGTCCTCCATGAAGTTCTAAAAATCTCCTTGTAGGATTTTAAAACCTATAAACCCAATTTTGAATCATATTTCTCATAAAAACCAGACCACTAAACCTAAAAAACCAAATTCCATTGGGAATTTCCCAAGTCGTAAGGACATAAGGCCTCACATTTAATGTGACTACGGACTTTTTGATGTTATATTGGGTCATAGTGGGGGAGAATAGTATAGTTTCAAAGATTAATTTAATGTGTAAATTAGAAATGGTGGAAGTTGTATAATTTTAAAATATAAGAAAAAAGAACTTTTGGAAACACTCATCATTTTTCAATAATATCATGGAACAATTCAAGTTTCAATGGAATAAAATTTTAAAAAAAATATGGATTTTTAAACAATATAAGGTCTTAAATACTATAATACCTTCATTTTGAGACAAAGAAAGTTTTATTTAATGCTATTAATTTTTGCTTTTAAACTTTTAGCAGTATTAACATTAAATATGGTATCTAATTTTTAACCGAGTGTTATTATATTCTATTATATATAAAATTCAGCCCATATAAAATAATTTTTATGTGTTAAAAATAAATTTATTTTACATTTAATCCAATAAAATTTCTAAATAAGTTAAAGTTAACATATAAATTAAAACATGTTATATATAGAAAACCCGTTTTTATAGAAAAAGGTTGTTTTCATCATTATGTGTTCTTAATCTTATTTAGAATTGATTAACCATTAAATAAGTGTCAATATATATATATATATATATATATATATTTGTATTTATATTTAAAAATAACACCGGATACATAATTTAAAATTTATTAAAATAATGGTTTTGATAAAAATTACATGTCATCATTAAAATATTTCAAACGTAAATTTTTCACCATTAATGTGGTAAATTACACTAACATTGGTAATTTAATTTTTATTCCTAAAATTAAATTTTCCTTTTTAAATAAAATTAAAATTATGATAAAAAATAATATATGCAACTAATAAAGTTCGGTTTCTATATGTAGCAAAATTAATTCTAATGTTAAAGTATGTAACACGTAAAACTCATTTTTACGAAAATGATTATTTTTAAGCATAATGTTTATGTATATATTAAATTATAAATTTTATAGATTATAATGATATTAAAATTATTTTTTGTTTTTAAATAACATTTATGTGACATTAAATAAATCGAAAACCTAATTTCCCTATGTAAAAATTACATTTTAGAAACATACGAAAAAAAGTTTTCAAAAATATTTCTTGATTTTATAAAATGATATTCATGTGTTTTATAAATTGGATGCTTCATTTTGAAATTAGTTATTTTAAATTATAAAAAAAATTTATCAATAAAGTTTCAAAAACCTCTAAATAATCTAAAATTTATGGTATTAGAAAAATTAGTACTTTCACTATTCACATAAAAATGATTATTTTAGAAAAATATAAAAAATTAAAACAATATAAATTTTGATATAATGATTTCATAAATGAAGTTATTTTTATAAATATTGATATTTTTCAATTAATATAACCTTTTAATCATATAAATGTGTAGGTGAGAAACAATGTGTTTAATAAAAACATTGTTTATATCTAATATTAATGTATTCTTGTTTCATGTGAAAAAACTATCTATTATATAGATGATAAATAATTTGTATATATATATTAAATTCATGTCTAAAAGTTATTATAAGTTCATTTTTAATATATTAATTCATAACTCCAAAATACAAAAAGTATTAAACTTAATTTGTTTTATGGAGATACAATCATTTGATTCTATATATAAAAATTATGTATTTATATCATACTAATTTACACTTATAACACCCCTTATAAAATCAATATAAGAAATAATGGAAAGATCACCATTAGAGGGGTCACAAGTAGGGATTTAGCAAACATGTATATAATAGTGAGTAACAAATGGTTAATCTTTTTCCGTAAATGATTTCTCTGAATCCATAATTGCTTGAGTTGGAATTATGCTTGGTCTAGAGAAAACCCTAGAGAATTTATCTACATTATTAGCTCAAAAATGGATTTATTAACTAATTCATCCACTTTCGGATTCCATTTCATCCAATACAAATTATTTAATTTGTGATGTTTTTTACTTCTATTAATACTATATAATTTAACAGAAAAGTTTCCATGATCTTATTTAATATTCAAAATATATCAATGTTTCTTTTATTTTATTTTATCATATTTTGTAAATCAAGCTATTTAATACAATATTTTATTATTCAAAATATCTAGTGAAATAGTAGTTTCATACATTCCCCCAATAAATAAATTACATAATTACAATTTTAACTAAAATTAACTGATGAAAGTAAGTGAGGATATTTTAACCATATTTATCATTCGAGATATAACTTCTAATAGGAAATCTACCAAAATTTATTAGGCTATATCGAGTGAAATTTCCTTCCTCAAACAATGATAATCATTATTATAATAATGTACCATATTATTTATATACCCTAATAATATATTCTATACTAGGTACATTTCCCCACACCATTTGAATTTCAACCAAATGAAAATATAGATAAATCTTGTATTCCTTCAAAAATGAACTTTAAATTTAAACCTAAATACAATTGACCACTAGTTTATAAAGTGATACATTGGTCAATATATATTATATTATGGAAAATGAGATAATTTTCACTAAAAATAGAATGACCAATTTTTATTAAAATCTATTATCAATTCCAATACCATCTAACTCAGCTTTCAAAATTAATCAACCCATTATTACCCAAGCATAAAAAATATATTAATCTAGTGATTTATCCGTACCTCAATCATGTGATCTTCAAAAATTAATCATAAAATTATAACCATGTAATAAAATAACATTTAAATTTTATTGATTCTTATTAATATATATTTCTATACTTTTAAAGCATAACTACAAATGAACAATCCCTGGATGTTTCACATATCCCTCATAACATTTTGAATATGCCAAAATTCCGTCAATAAAAATTAATCTCTAATGAAAATAGATATAATTATTAATTAATGATGTATATTATAGTTTCAACCTCAATACAATATATAAAACAAAAAAACTCCCATTTCTATCATAATTGTAATATACTAATATTCTCAACATTTATTTATGATACCATATTCGGTTATATGACATAATGGTTGTTGGATACATATCATTATTAGATTCATCCTTATGATCTTTTTTTGAAATAAAAAAAAATATGATAATATCTAATAGGATCAGAGTATTTGAATATAAGATCTCAATCCTACAATGTTTTATCTAATGATACATTCATTTCAACCGATTATACATTCATTTCAACAAGTCATACTTGTTTAATTCAATAAATCCCTTGGTTCTACCTAATTTACTTTAATTTTTGATCTCTCGTACTAATATACCCAATATATTTAAACTTTATCATTAATGGAAATTTTTAATGAGTATATAATGAACCAAATCATATCTCAGAATAGTTTCCATCCAGGTGTGAAGTTAGTCGTCTTTGTCATCCACCAGGTCATAGTTGACTTGATACCCAAAACAACCTCTTTAGGGTAACTTCCCCATGGTAAATTTTTTTTAAATCCTTCAGAAAATATATAATATAGCTATAGGGTTTTATTTTATAATAAAACCACACAATATCTACTTTAACTGAATTTCATAATTTTATTTTTTAATTAAACATGTCAATTTGACTTATTCTTATTGATACTGACTATGATAGCTCACACATATTAATCCAATAACTAAAACACATAAATAATATATTTTTATAACTACCAATACATTTCAAAATTAAATTCCCTTTCTGAATGAATAAAATCTTTATTAAATACTATAGTTATTGAAAACACATGCACTACATTTCAATTTGTTAAGACCATTATAAAATATGGAAATATATTTTTTCTCACTTAAACAAGCATTAGGAATCATAAATATTGATAAAATTGGAATTCTATAATGACCATTAAGATTAGTATATATTATGGTTTAAGATAATGTATAACTAAAATTGATGGAAGAAGTGATGTCCTTAGTCAATTGGATCATGCCATATGAAACCCAATTATCGGAACTTCTAGGGGAGATAGAATCATTTGAAGTTTCCCTTAAACTATCCCATGTAGATATTCACAAACCATGTTTTCTAAACCACCCTATGATGAACCACTATCACACACCTTGACATTAAGGCATACATCGATGTAATAAGTAGTTATGTATCTAAACCCTAGTAGTATAAATTTATGTATATTAGTTTTAATAAAATTCAGATTTTATTTATCCCCTATTCATTATTACTTCATATATATATATATGATTATATAATTATTTAAATTAAAATTAGATTTTGATATGAAGAGATCAATATTTTTTGGTAAATAAATAATTTCAGAAAAATTATTTACACGAAATTAAAAAAACATATTTTATTTAAATATTTTTATTAAATAAACATTATTTGAATATAAATGATAATATATTTTAATTAAATCTGATGTAGTTTTTATAAGGATATAAATGTGGTCAGTGTCGCAGAAATAGTATATTTCAATAAAAAAGTATTTATATATAATATTATAATTTATCATATTTGGAAGATAATTTTGATAAAATAATTGTTTTTGTGGAAATAGTCATGTTGAAATTAATCAATGGGGATTGTCTCATAATTGTGTGATGAAATTGAATTTTTGGGTAAATATTAAATGTGGTATATATATATGTGTGTATGTATTATGACATCATAATAGCTAAAAAGTGATTTAATAAATAATATAATGGGTATAAAAAACAAAATCGATTTAACATTTAAAATATTTTGTTTTTGATATTATTTGATTAATTTTTAAAGCCTATAATGAATACCTCAAAACATATATGATATTTTAAGTCCTTTAAAAATAATTTATGAACATGAATCTCATCAACATCATCAATGGTATTATTTTATGGATTTTGGTTTTTAGCTTAAACAAATATTGAGAACCACTACTATTTAAGAGTAACCGTGTTATGGTTTGTGTTTTTGATTATTTTAGCACTTAGTGTCAGAAACCTAAATTTAGATGTTAATAAATAATTTTTCTCTCTTTTTATATTAATACCCATCCAACCTCCCATTAATCTTCACTAAAAACATCATCATGAATTTAAACTTTTTATCCACATTTAATGATTTGAAGTACTATTATTAATCTCTTAATAAGACCCTACTAATCTATTAGAATCACCCCTAAAGGTAATGGATTCTCTTCCCCCACCACTTTATTCAAGATATTTCATTCTATTATTCCTTTTAACATACACATTTATATGTTGGAATATGTTTTCACATATACTATTAAGGTATTTTTTATTCCCAAGTAATTATAAACCACTTTTCACTCTTATTAAACCCTTATATGAACCTTAAATGTACACCCATTATGCTGCCAAAATAATCCCATGATTTGGCATAACAAACTATCATATTGTGAATTCCCATACCCACTTCCAAGATTGGGTATTCTCTTAGATTTAACTTCCTTAACTGATTGTGGACTTCCATTTATGTAACCCATTCTCTTTAATTTTGATATTACGGTGATGAAATTTGTTCTTATGTTGTTTTCTCTACATGGCACACAAATGTATGTACATGATATGAATGTGATAAGTGGACCGAAAATTTAATAACCCTCCAATGCATTCGATAATGTTTTTGCCTCATGATATACCATGTATAATACATGGGATGTTATACTAATCGCACTATATAATGATTTCTCAGTAGTTATCTTTGACTTGTTCTTATGTTGTCAAGATTTATTTTGTTGTCATATTCCTATGATTCCTTGATGATATCATATTTTTTCATTATTAAATGTTAAGGTTTATGATTCAAACACTTAAATCACCATTATATTCCTCTTGAATCAAATTTATTTCTTTCATTTTGTTATGCTCTTATTATTCCATTACTATTCCTTATTGTTCAGCCCTTTTTGACAAAGATCCTCATGTTATCCTGTGAAACATTAGAAGATAGATAGAAATTAAGGGAATATCATATATTTTTTAAATAATGTCTTCATATCCCTATTTCAATTTATTATGATATGTATATATTTAATCAATGACAGAAGTACATTAAATTTATTTGTATTATGTTACGTATATCCTAAGGTATTAAATTATAAAATAAAGTGTACAAAAGATTTGGGTTGTCACAGTTGGTATTAGAGAATGGTTCACATGTTTTTCAAGATTAGGATTAAAAAACCATAGGGAAAGGATTAAGTATAAGACCAAACATAGGAAAACTACATAATGTTTTTTATAAAGTATTGATAGTGTAGTTTCCAAGAAATAAAATCCTTTTATGGATACAACATGTGAATGTGAATCTGGCATAGTTGAACCTTAGGTTAATGAACCCAAAAGTGTAAATTTTTTATTAAATTCATAGCCACTTAGTGAAACAAATGAGACCCTATAAACATCTTATTTGACACTCTATGGGGACATGATTTTGTAAATTCACAAGATATCTATAAACCATTAGAAAGGGAAAAAATTATAATGAAATTTTTTATTTTGAAATAGAAAACGGATAACCTAAATTGAAAAAAATAAATTCATAGGTTAATTAATATTTTTCATCAATTTAATGTTCAAAATTTTCCAATTATTTAATTAATTGTTCAGAAATTCAAAAACATAAATTTCTCATTATTTTAGTATATAGTTTGAAACAATAGGAACTGAGTTAAAAACAATGTGATTGGGTAATGTGATGACTTCCCAACTGAGATTCCCAACCCCATGAGAGTATGTATTAGGAACAATATTATAGTACATTCTCAATTAACTCACATTTAAAAAAAACTTCAATCAAGTAAAACACCCAAATCCCCATAAGAATGATAATGTTTCAATTGATACACTTTTATGATAAAAACATCAGAATATCAATAGATATTTTAATCCAATAATCATTTAAAATTGGATCAAATCCATTGAAAAGTTCTTGTATAGTATTTTGTGCTCTTATAAAGAGAATTTGGTGTTTGTTATTTATCTCATAGAGGGATAAGATGATAAGTTTTGTATGTTGATTAAGAATATTAATCCCATCAAAGGAATTGATGTTTTGGAGTGGAATGAATTTAGGAAAAACTTGATAAATATATTTCCTGCACAAAATAACATAAAACGGAGAGGAAATTACATTGTATTAAGAAAAAAGATGAAGAATACATTTGGTATTATGGGTTAAACATTAAAAGACTTTTGTGATAAAAATTTGGTATTTTAATTGAAATAGAAATTAAAACTAACCACTCCTTCAGTGGGTAAAGATGAATCTAAAAAATCATTGGTGATTAGAGCCATTTATAGCTATGATTAAATTTTACAATACTCCCTACAAGTTGAGAAGATGATCAATCAAAACCAATGGTCTTGTATGTTTGGATATAGGAATGAAATAATGGATTTTAATTATAGTGGAATGATGGTTAAATTTCATGATGATATGAAAGTACAACATCGCACTTTCCAAAAGTGTGGGAAGGAGCATCCTAGAATATTCCAAAAGGGGACTGGAAAATTATATATTTGGGTTAAGGAATGGAAACTAGCTATAAAATTATAATGGGTGTAATATAATAATGTTAGAGTATAAATTAATTATGCAATAAACACTAGGTCTGTTTAAAAATGTTTCAACTACATAGAACAAGGACATTATGAAAACCAATTTAGTATGCTAATGGATGTCAATTTTAACTGATGAAAAAAACTTCAAATTCCTAGAGATATGGGAGAGCTTATGTTTTCACAACTTTTAAGGAGGATCTTGAAAATGATGTTGTGATAAGTAAGAAATTTATTAAATTATGGATAGTAAATGTAGTTTTTTATATTGGGAGTATTAATTATTTCATATCACATAATTTTAAAAGAAATAATGAAACTCAACCTCAAAACATGGTAGCCATACAATCATTGAAAATGGAAAATGGGGAAATTATTGCATCCCATGTATATAGAATTTCTCCTATCAATATTTTGTGGCCAAATTTCACAATGAACATTGTTATTCTACCTTTAACATATTTATATGTTATTCCTTGTATGTATTTGATTTCCTTTTATTGGTACAACATAAATTACTAATAAATGGAAATCAACCAGAGTATCATGAATCAACCACTAATTATATACAAGTGAAAGGAGGTAGGAATCATCATCTCAATAATGGAGATTATTTCCTTGTAAGCATGATAATCCAACTCAAAATATTGATACCAAGGAAAAGATCATCCTTGATGACATTACCATAGTAAAAGAATAAAAAAAATTGTTTCTTCATGAATTTTATGTCCACTATCGAACCTGAAGAGATGATGAACAAACTATTAGAGATTATATATAATGAATTTATATTTCTAAGTGATTAATCACGGGGTGCACTATCTCTTTTAATCAAGAATATGGATTGGTTAATGCACCTCTATATTGATTATAACAAGCTAAATAGGATAATGATAAAAAAATTATCAACTTCCATAGATAAATTAATTATTAAATCAGCTACATAGAGCCTAGTATTTCCCTAATATGGATATTCTATCAAGCTATTATCATTTAGTGAAAAATATAGAGGATAGACCCAAGACTACTTTTCATATAAGGTATGTGAACTTTGAGTTTATAGTGGTTCTACTGGGACTCACTAATGCTCCATATATCTTCATGGACTTAATGAGTGTCTTTAAAGATTATCACTATAAATTTGATGTAGTAGATATATATAAAATATTCTTAGCTACTAAAAATATAGGAGATGGGGAGAATCTTAATTTAGTATTAAATACCATGTGAAATGAAATTTTGTATGTAGTGTATATATAAAATTATATTTCTATGGAGAAAGAAACATTTCTGGGGATTAGTATCACCAAACAAAGGGCTATCTATGAATTCTTTGAAGATATATGCACTTTAGGGATAGACCAGAACAACATTTGTGATGGAGGTATATAGTTTCCATGTGTTAAATATGTATTAAAATTAATTTGTGAGAAAAATATCATGAATGTGAATCCCACTAAACAATCCAACTCTAGATGGAGTAAATTTTGAATGGACTGATGAATATGAGGAGATATTTAAAGAGTTGAATATGAGTCTAATAAATATAGCTATTCTCACATTACCCACCACTGGGGAAGGATTTGTGATCTAAATCAATGCATCAAGAAATTAATATGGTTTTTAACTATTTAAAAATGGAATATTCATAGATTATTCCTCTCTATAATTTAATGTAGATGAAAAAAATATAAGTAACATGTGATCTAGAATTGGTTGAAATTATAATCACATTGATGATTTAGAGACATTGTCTCTAGTATGAAAGGTGGGATATATATACATATCATAAAAGTAATAATCATATATTCAAAAATGGAGCTCAATATGCACAAAAAAAGTGGTCAGATGTCATATAATATTATGATAGTTCAATCTATTTACATCATAGGAAAAAGAACATGGTGTCATATGATTTCAGTATAAATGATCCTTCATCCCAATACATTATGAGTACTGAAAGGGGACTAATTTTTTAAAAATGAAAAGGATAGGAATGGGAACCACAAATGAAACTTCATATTAGCTTTTTAAAATAAATTATCATCCATCCATTCTTAAGAGGATCAATTAGGCCCAAAAATCTGATACGAATCTATAAAGAAAGGCATCAAATATTCTAGAGCTAAAATTTGATAAATAACTATTTATAATGTTTCTAACCTAGATATGTTTTTTCCTAAAAACTAGAACATAATATGGAACTTCTTAATGATTCATATATATCATCATTCCATATTCATACAGGAAACACTAAGAAATATAGTGAATTTAAAAAAAATCATTTAGGTTGACATGAAGTGGGAGATCAGTGAATTTATATCTCAATGGATGGTATAGAAATAAGTCAATATTGAATGATATAAGTCTATGGTTATGATGAATCTATTTCCCATAGAAGTATTTAAATGAGATAAAATAACCATATATTTCATCATGGGACTCCCTAGGACATCTAAATCCAATAACACCATTTTGGTGGTCACCAATCACCTTAATAACTCATCATATTTCATTATTATCATGAATCATTTTTCTCTTAACCAACTCACTAATATATACATAATCGAAGTCTTAATACAAGATGGAGTACAATCTCAACTATATTTGATATATATCATAGTTTTACCACATGGTTCTTGATAATTATTTAACAAGTATTGGATACGCAATAATTTTCAATACTTCTTTTCACCCTCAAATGGATGTTAATTTTTATAGAACCATCCAAAATCTAGAGTATATATTGATATCTTGTTCAACAGATTTACAAGTATATTTAGACTAGCACCATTCTCTAGTGGAGTTCTCATATAACAATAGTCTTCATTCTAAAAATTAAATGAATCTTATAAGAATATCTCTTGGAAGAGATTTTGGACTCCAATGAGCAGGGATAAACTTATAGATTGGAAGCTAATGGAACCTAATCTTATCCAATATATAATAGAGAAGGTTAAAACCATTTATATTCATATAAAATCCATGAAAAGTATATAGAAAATATACATAGCTAATCATCTATGAGACCTAGATTTTGAGTCCAACGATAACATTTTCCTTCTTATATCAGTTTGAAAGAAAGTCATGAGGTTTGGTATGAAGGGAAAAATTATTCAAAGATACATCATCCCCTTTTATATACTTGAAAACATCGGCTCTATGTATTATAAAATATGAACTGCCACCTAAATTATCTCAATTACATGATTTGTTCAACATATCCCTCTAAAGGTAGTATATATTTACCTCGTCACATATATTTAATCCCTTGGTGGTAGAGTTGGAGAATGGTATTTCATAGGAGAAGTTGCCAGTGAAGATCTTTGATCAATGAAACAAAGTTATTATAAATGAGATAAATCACCTTCTCAATGTGTTGTGTAAAACCCACAAGTTTTATGAGGAAACATGGGTACCAAAATAGTTGATGAAACAAACGTACCCTCGTATATTTTACTGTATAAAATAAAATTTTGATGGAGTAATTTCTCAAGGGGTAAGAATTTAATAACCCAAACCATGTTCTTAGAACCACCCCAAGAAAGTACCATTATCGCACACCTTACCATTATAGTGTATAATGGTGTAATATGGGATTATTTATCTAGACCCTCATCATAATAATTTATGTATTTTCTTTTTAGTTAAACAATTATTTTGTTTATCCATTTTTTATAATTACTTTATATATATATATCATTATATAATGATTTTGAAAAAATATATTTGTTTTCATATGAATAAATCTAAATTTTTTTCTTGGGAAATATATAATTTCAAATATAACAACATTTTTAATAAATTTAGTAAATTTTTTATATAAATTATATTTTAATAAATTATTCTTATTAAATAAAATGAATTTAAATATCAAATATAATATAATTTAATGAAGTATACGATAATTTTAATAATTGCAAGATAGTAGTTAGTGTTATAAAAACTTGTATTTTCCAGTAAATAAGGATTTAAGTTATTATGTTTAAATTTAGATATTCATAAAATTATTTTGTTAAAATAAATATCATTTTTCAAATTAACGTGTCAAAATTAGCCAATGGTGTACTTTTCATAATTTTCTGAGATGGTCAAATTTTAAGGTAAAATTTAAATATGTTAAAAATATATTGTATGTATTAAAATAAAATATTAGACCAAATGTGACATAATAAATAATAACAAGTTAATCGATGACCAAAAATATATTTTACCATTAAAATAATTTCATTTTTATGTTATTTGATTAATTAAACAAACCTAAAATAAATCCTCTAAATACTACATTACATTATATGTTTTTAAAAATAATAATTTACAAACATGACTCACTTCCACATCATAAAAGGTATTATTTTAAGGATTTTGGTTCTTTTCCAAATGGAATATTGAAATAATTACCTATTTGTAATAAACTCAGGTCAAAAAAAATAGTTGAAGGATTGTTTTTGGGTTTATTATAAGAATTACAGGCAAAAAACAATGTTTAGAAGGAAATAAAGTGATATCATGATCAGAAGTTCCCCTACTTCCAATTCATGAAGTTTTTTTAGTGTTCTATATTTCGTTCTCAAAAATATTTCTCATCCCATTCCTCTTAAATTTATCTCCTTTATTCATTGATGGTTCACTTTTCAGTTTAGTCTCATTCCGCTTCAAATCTTGTTCCTTCCCCTACATAGTTGTGTGTTTCATCATGCATCAACCAGCTTCATCCTTTACATTTGGTTCCTAGTTCATATGAAATGCTCTATGGTGGATTAAAACAATAATTTTCTATAGTGGAATTCTCGTTGATCCCTTATATTTTTTTGGTGGTACATCGAACCCAAAGAGGTGTTGGCTAACATCCCTTGACATGATGGTGACCTATTATTCGGAGATCACATTTTATAATCCATAGAAGGTGATTCCAGATCATGATGGGATCATTAATTCCACTGATGGTTTTTAGAGGAGAGGTTTTAGTTTGTTGGGTGATGGTTTATGAATCATTCTTAAGAAGGTTTTTTAACCCTTTACTGGTTGTCATGGATTTTCATTTTGTTCCATTGGTTAGTGTTTCCTATATGTAGGCTCTTATATTTCATGATGGTTTGGTCGGTGGTTTTGGAGTTTTGGAAGATGAAGGATGTTCCATGTTAGGATGGTTCATTTCATTGATGGTGCAAATTTATTTTGGTTCTATTTGTAATGTCTAGAATTGTTTCATTCCAATCCATCAGTGTTGATGGTTGTTCTTAGACATTCATGATGTTGAGGCTTCTCTAATTTAATGATTTCATCTCATTAATATGTGTATTTTGTGGTTATTTATTTTTCTTTGAATTTTTTTGGATTTTGTTTTATGGACGACTAAAGTTTGATTAGTCTTTCTGGAGGTTGTTCGGTACCAAACTTCAACAGTCCATGGAAATTCATTTATTGGTTTCATCTAATGATGGTTCATGTCTTGATCATGGTGGGGTCAAATTATTTTATTAGTGACACTAGGTTCGAGGGTTCATGGCATTTTATTTTTGAAATTTGAAACATTTAAATTCTTTTGAAATATGAAATCTGAGTTATTTGTATGGTTCTCACTCAAACAAAAATTAATTATTTCAAAATTCAAAAAAATGGTTTTACATAATTTATTAAAGAATTAATCCATCTTTTTCTATAAATAACCACCAAAAAACTCTATACTCATCACACAAATCCCATTTAGAAATAAATGTCTACCCTTCTATAAATACCTCGCAATGTGTTTTCAAGCTCTTAAGAAGCTCCTCCTTCGATTTTAGAAAAAACCCCTCATGGTAAGGTAATATCTTCATGCTCCAATATATTTAGGCACTTTATTTTTGTTTTGCCTTTTTATTAATCATTTTTTCAGATGGAATATATATATACATATCCCATTAATATCCTTATGACTCCAAAATAGTTATAGACACATTTTACTCTTATTAAATTCTTGGAGGAAAATTTATGTACACTTTTTATAGTTATAAAATTATCTAGTGAATTTCCATACCAAAACATTGTGATGTTAATACCCATTCACATTTACACTCATAGTTATTTACGAAAATGTACCTATAATTTATTAGTTGGGTACTTATATATATGTAACTGACACTCCAAAGTAACGTGATTAAACGAGATGAAATAAATCCTTAGGTTTCATGATATATGTGCCACAAAAATGCATGTAAATTATATGAATATGGTAGGTGGGATCATAATTATATACCCCTCTACTGAATTGGGTAATGTTTTTATCTAATTATATACCATATATGTTGAATGGGTGATTAGCCAAAACACACTATGATATGATATCATGGAAGATAGAATCGACTTAGGCATGTATTTCCTGTTTTATGTTGTTCCCACATTCCAATGATACATTTATTTTATCATCTTATGTCATGATTAAATTTTAAGTTTTATTATTATCATTGATTTAAATCACTATGATATACGTCTTGAATCACCTATATTTCTTTAAATATATTATGATTTGATTATTCCATTACTAGGATATATATCTCACCCCTTTCTTATGTATATCCTTATGTTATCCCATACAGTTTTAAATGATTAATGGAATTTAAGGTCTTTTAATGGGGTTTTTAAATTATTACATTTATCCATATTTCAAGTTATTGTGATATGTATATAATTAAACAAATACACTAGGACTTTTAATATTTTTGGATTGCTTTGTTAGTGTCTTAATGTATAATATCATGCAATAAAGTGTAAAAAATATATTTGTTGTCATAATTTCATTAAAATAAAATACTAAGGCCTTTTAGGTTTAATGTGTTAGAGAATTAGGAAAAAATAATAACTAACAAAATTCATGTCATTTTCATATAATGGATATTTTTCCATTATATAATCAAATTAAAAATCAGTAAAAAATATTACAATACCTCCCATCAATTATTCTCATAAAATACAATTATAGACACATCTTGTATATTACTTTTATTCATATCTTGAGAAAAATGGAGGCATAATGAAGGGGTAATATTTGATGTTCATTAAGGGTAAACCTAATTAATTACAATGTAATTTCATAATTGAACATATTATGATAATAGGGGTATAATCATAAAAAAATTATACTGAAAAAAGAATGGATCATAAATCATAGCTTGTGACTTGGAATAGTGTAAGACTTTAATCAAATGGTTTCCAAAACATGAATGAAAAAATATGTTCCATGAGAGCCTAACACTGTCACGAGAATAAGAATAAAACATGTGATAAATCATTCAACTACTTCATAAAAATTAGTTTATAGAAAATTAATTTCATGAGCAACACTAATAGTGAAAATTCATATAAGATACTAAAATTTAATAATGAATACTTATCTCTTGAGATATAAACATAAAACCAATGAATCATTGGGAGATATAAGACCCCACCAATCGCTATCAATTCTAATGAGTGACACTTGAAATCGATCACTTATCACATTATAAAAAACCATGGAAATAAAATGAGTTTCATTATAAACATCGTAAAAAATATAAGGAATGAAAATGGGTTTCATATCATTTTCAAATGGTGTCATGTATGGAAATCATACATCAGTCCATCAATGATCATAACATGATAAACCCATGTAAAATAAATCAATATCCCACGACATTCAATAAACATCTTGCTAAATTCCCTTCAATATAGGTAATAATGTGTATGGTGTTGAAACCATATAGTTAAAGGGTATAAGGTTGAGATAATGACTTACCCATTCAATTGATATATGGAATCCATTTAAGAACCATTCTATAAAAGGATAAAATAATAGGATATCCATAGAGTAATGGAAATTCAAGAAACACTATGGTAATACATAAAATATTATTTGGAAAGACAAAGGTAGTTATTGGTCATTAATTCGATAGATGATATTTGTAAATTATCTATATAGTGAAAGAATGTGGACAATATCATTTGATAAATAACCTTGATCAAGAATAAGATATATGAAAGTGAATTGAATTTAATAAAATTTTATGAGTTTTAGAAATAAAATCAATTTAGAAATAGGAAATACCCAGGATTATTTGAAGAAACATGTAAAGAAATATTATATATAACTATTTTAGCAATAATTTATTTTTGAATTCATGAAAACATAAAGAGAATGATTCATATAAAATGATAAAGATAACTGAAATATATGATTACATGGAAATTTGAAAAGATGTTATTTTTGCCCAAAAAAACCTATACATAAAAATATTAAATGATTTGAGTTTTAGATATTTTCAAAGGAGAGCATTCTTTTTTGAAATGAACTATTTTAATTTTTAAAATAAATTTCAGGATTTACCAAAAAATGGACATCAATATAAAAACCAATTTCCATTTTAAAATACTTTTATGGATGAACACATCACCTAAAAATATTATAAATCTTCCAGTTTTAAATAATGTGGTGAAAAACATTATAATGAAAGATAACCAAAGGAGAATAAAAATCATTTATCTTAGAATTAATATCTATACAAATCCCCAAGATGGGTTATTATATATGATAGTCCTCAATTTTAAATTTATGATCAAATAGAAAACTTATATCTTGAGTTACATTCAAATAAAAACTCTTAAATGAAGGAAATCATAAAATTGATGTTAAATTACCATGAAAATGGTATTTTATGACATAGAATCTCAATTATACATCACGTAGATTAATTAAAATAAATTAGGTTCATAATAAAAAATATTTCTCAGATAAAGGATTTTGATTTGAAAACCCCTTATGACTTTAGTAATGTTTGAATAAAAAATAATTGGAGGCCTGAAAATCATATTTTTCTATAAATATAATGAATTAAATAATTTATTATTAAAAAAAATTCTTCTGAAGTATATAAACAACATAAAAGATAAATTGGTGCATAAAATGAAAACATGTCTCAATAAATATAAGTTGAGATTAAAACCCCTTTCCTTTTTTCTATTCTTATTTTATAAGACTCTAACGTCCTGTAAAAAATAAAAATACCTTAATAATTTATTTAATAACCTTTTCATATATGTTAAATTTCTTATACTTTAATTATAATTATTTAATATGGTTATATTGGTTAGTTTTATTTTATTTCAACTCTCATTTGATAATTACTTTAACTATTTGAACTTCTTTTGTAATATTGATATCATTACCCATTATTTTATACCAAGTTAATAATTAAAATACAGTTTCATATAATTTCATATATAAATAATTTTTATATATAAAGGTCTTACATCATTGCATTTGTGTTTTAGTTATGCTGTGTGAAAATTGATTCTATTTTGGCTTCTTTTTTGTAAATTTAACGAACGAATATAATACATTAATAATAAGTTAAATAAATAATATAATCGTTAAAATACTATATACCAATAATAATTTTATTATTATATTATAACATTATTATAATTTATGTTCCCATATTCATCCATGATAGTGTTTGATTACATAGTTCATGTATGTGGTTAAATCGACCAAAACATGAAATCACTTTAACACAATGGGTGAGTATGGTTAAGGATGTGTCTCTTTTGAAAAAATATAATTATAAAAAAATAATAATTATCTTATTTTTTGTTTTAATGAAGGAGAACTATATTTTGATATGTTTTAAAATAATTAAAATCTATTGGAAAAACACAAAACAAATCTTCTTGGATGTGGTAGTCCACACACTTATGTTTGTTAGTTTTTATATGTGGATTAAAATTAATAAATATGGTCATTAAAATCAATATAAAATAATATTATTATAATATTGAAACTAATGTATTTATATTATTATGGTTATATTATATTTGAAGAGTAATATTTATGTGAAAAACATAATATGGAGATAATACTTACGTTGGAGACTTGATCTGTCCATACAGTACTCCTTAAAATTGAAATGATTAGTATAACTAAAGTTAACCATGTTATTTGAGAAGTTTTACTGGTTTATAGTGGGAGATACATATAAGTGTCTAAATTATTAATTGAAAGTTTAATATTATCCTTGAAATGGTGGATGTGATGCCCTTTTAGAAAAGAATAAAATGAAACTTTTGGAAATACTAATCATTTTCAATAATTCCATGACACTATTCAAGGATCAATGGAAAAGAGTGGAAAAAAGGGAGGGTGGAAAAATATATTATCTAAAATCCCCTCATCCATTAATTTTTAGACATGTTAAATGTGATTTATGTATTTTTTTAGTTTTACTCTTTTATCCAAATTAACTTTTACTATAGTATCATGTTTATGACTATGTAATATTTTATTATATTAAATATAAAAATTAAACCATCTTTCCAATTTTTTGTTTTTTTAACATAAATTCTGACTCCATTTAGTCCAATTATAATTCAAAATATTTTAAAATATACTTTTAATTAAAATCACATTATATATAGGAAAATAGTTTTTGAAGGGAAAGATGTTTTTCACTATCTAGTGTTCTTAATCTTATTTAGTATTGACTAACCTCTAAATGAGTGTTAATATATTTATATATATGTTTAAACATAATATTTTATTCACAAATTAAAATATAGTAATATAAATTATCAAATAAAAATTATGTATCTTCATTAAAAGAATTGGAAATTAACAATTTCACTCTTAAAAATCCATTTTGAAGTATAATGTGAATGTATTCTTTTTTAGTGTAAATATGGATTTATTGGTTGGATAATAAATTATTTTTAAATATATAAAATTCATATGTAAATGTAATATAAGTTCATTTTAATAAAGTAATACACAACTCAAAAAATTTCTTAAGCTTAAAATAGAATTTATATTGATATGCTCATAAGATTCCATAGAAAACAATTACATATTTATAACATAATTATTTATACGTAAAAAATCCTTATTTAACTTTTATAATAAATAATGTTGAGATAAGCTAGATTTTTATTTGCATTTGGTTATTTAGATAGCATGGATTTCATTGTGATTCCTTCAAAATTATGCTTTTCCTATAAACAATTTCAATCAAATCATAATTTCATGATCATGACTTGGTCAGATTCTACGGTAAACCCTATTGAATCTACCTCCATTATGATCTTATAAAATAAGTAATAATTAAACTTCTAGATGTATTTTATTCCTACTATATTTATTGAATTTTTAATGGGATTTATTTAATTTATAGCAGATAATTTAGTGTCTAAGTTTCAATGGTCAAATTAAATAATCAAAATATATCATGGTTTTTTTCATTTTAGATTGGTATAGGGTGTCAAAAAGTCTATTTAAAATATTATTTCTTTGAGGAAAATATTCAATGAAATCTTGGTTTTTTATTTTCTTCACAAGAATTCTCAAATCAACTGTTATATTCATTAACTCATTAAAGGAATATTATATCATTTTCCTTAATATCACTTTAATAATTATTTATCCATATATATTTTAATTTTTATACATCCATTATTATCATTCAACACATATTTAATTAATTCATCATGTTATAACACATTAAACAATTTCATGGATTACATAAATATAAGTATATCAATTAATTTAATGTTGTTACGTTCCAACTTTAAGAACACATTTATTTTTAAATATATTTATTTTAATTAAAATCCATTTTTTATATCTTCTATATGGAGAAAAAACCAACACTTTTATAAATATTACAAGATAAATAATTAATAATTTTAATAATTTATTATCAATAATATTTAATCATCACATCATAATATTTAAACCATTACTATGGATTAATTTATATTCTTTAATAAGTATGAAATTATCTTGTTAATATAAATATATAAAAAATTATTTCCCATATATCAAGATACCCACTAAGGAAATAATTAATGTTTTAATGAAATCCACATTTATATCATTAATATATAATTTCCTTAATTAACATGTATACATTATGTCCTTCTTGGTTAATTCCATTAGCATCATATTTATTTCAAGATCATTATTTATCATCCAAAAAATATCATTAATTTTTTAATTTCAAATATTAGTAATCATTATATTATTTTAAAATATTATTAATGAATAATAATGTTCTATATAATTATCAATGAAAATCTGCATCCCTTTTTTTAGTAATTTATCTTATTAAATTAAACATATTTGCTTCACTAAGTTAATTCAGAATCTCTGAGCACAATTAATTCATCTCAAATTATTTAATGTAGAAAAACAATGCTATTATAATTTAAATAATAATAATTTTCATAATTTTCTGCATTAATGGATTAATTCATCTATCAAAGTATTTAAAAATGATTAAAACAAGATCTCATTAATTCAAGGACATTGAGAAGAGTCTAGTAAATATTTTAGCATAAAAATTAAACCACATGTGCACCCCCATAGACCATATATCCTCTTAACCAATCAGGAGGTTCCATGTAGTGCCCTGATGTCCCCCCAGGCATCCAAGATAACCCTTTCATAGTGACTCCTCTTCAACATTATATTCCACAAGTTACCATTAATTGGATGACCCATGTGCTGTTGAGGCGTGGATCATATGTCATTTTATCTCAAAGATCAATGAACCATGGTTGTCTAAATACATTGTGTTAATCCTCATTACCCATCCACAATAGGGCTATATGGACCACCCACTACCTTCTGATCAAATTGAAAATTATAATAATTTCATTGTTATTTCTTCCCCCTCCACATAATCTAATCACTATCACCACCTACATCGGGTTTTATAGCGTGATAATGTTCCTGAAAATATATAAAATTTCACAGAGTGGTAGTTTTATTGTGAGGACCATAGAAATTTTAATTTCAAGTCATGAATAAATTAGTAATACTGAAAAACTTTTGAAAGAAGGTAAAAATTATAAAATATCGAGGTGACCCATACATTTCATACATAAATATTTCATCTTATTATATGTATATTCGTTACACATCATTAAAAGTCAAATTGAAATAATAAATTTTTAGTGACTTTAGAAACTTGGATACCTAATAAATTGATAAATAAAAGATATACATCATCTCCAACTTAGTGCATTTTACATAGTACCCATCTTAAAGATATCATATTTAAAATTGTTCATAATATCTTTTGGAAAAGGAAACATGATAAAGGGTGATCTTAGATACCTGGTAAGAATAAATAAGGGAGATATCACTGGTCATTAAATCATGAAATGAGTATAAGGGTATCAGAACATTATCTTAGAATTTTATTACCATACATAAAAAAATCATAAATCATTGTAATAAGTCAAGGTATAATGCATGGTAGTTCATAAGACATGATTTATAAAATAATCAAAGAACAAGAACCATGTGATATTAAATTGGTAGAGATTATGTCATAAAAAGTGGAATAAATTGGGGAATATTCATAACCATAGATTTCATAAATTCAGGATAACCACCAATACATTAATCACTTATTAGGATTACACTGACAACCCAGGTACATACTTCAGTCCTTGCACAACCTCTTATGCACCCTCTATTGGTATTTTGATAAAATATCATGTAGCCTATTTTTGGGATTGGGATATCCTCTCATGTACTCATTAATCTCATAAAAATGTAATCTTTACCCAATGTTTTATTGGTTTTTAACTTACCCTTCCATCATTTAATCACAGTCCATTCATATGTATGACACTAAATAATGAAAACATTTATTATTTCATCGTAACATAACCCATGGAAAGAAAAATGAGTTTCATAAGTAATCCATCTTTATGAACAAAAGAAATCTAGAAAAATAATTAATTTAGTATAGCATAATCACATCCCCAATAAAGCATAAGTAATATCAAATAACATCATCATAGAAGAAAAAAATACATTAAAATATCATTGGAACATTTCTTGAGGAAAACAAAATTTTCATTTCAAAATAACATATTTAAAATCAATAAATTTCCAAAATGTTAAGGATAATATTTTATAAGAGAACCCTGTGAACTATAAAGGATTATTTAATGTGAGGAGTATTCATAATGGCATGAAAAGGTGTTCATGTCGTATAGGTTAAAAAAATGATTCTTCACAACATTAGTATAAATTACCTCATTTTAAAAATGAAATTTCTTTCACTATAATGAAATTTATATAATGTGAAAAAAAAAATTACTTTAATTAATTATTATGTAATTTTAAAACCACTATTAAAGATATTTTAAAAAAAATATAGATATGTAATATGAGGATTTCTGGCCAGGATTAAAAACAAAGATTATTTACCATTAAAACATTATTTTGGTCTAATAATCACATAAATAGAGGAAAATTATAATAAAACCTGTAATATTAAGGAAAATATAGTGGAGAAAAAAATATTTATGATTTTTCAGAGATATATCATTTAATTTCATCATCATAAATGTAGGCGTAAATGATATCAGAAAAAATTAGATTGTAATGTCAAACCATTACCTAAAGCCATTCACACACCATAATCACTCTAATCACTATAATAAAAAATTAAATATATTATAAATATATAAAATAGTTATATTCATACTTAAAATACCATAAATAGTTTACTTAATATATCTTATCACCTATCTCTTAATAATTCTTTATTAAACATTATTGTTCTCGGTGATAGATGCTTCACTTTTCATTTTTGTTTCGATTCAGATATTATGCTTATTTAATATTGATCATGGTTCAATAATCTTATGAATTTTAATAATAATATATATCATATATATTCATTATAATCATATTTATATCCATCTATAAAAGGTAGAGATAAAAAAATAACTAAACCATCCACATAGACGGTAGTGAGTACGTATGCATGAATGTTGTTGTCATTTTATAATGAATGAATGGAAATAAATATTAATAATAGTTTATCATTGAAGAATCATAATTATATTATACATATTATATATAATAATTTAATTCACATTTATAAAAATCCATGTCAGGCAGTGATGGAAATTTAATCATATCACTTCATACAGGTCGTAGTCCACATATATGCATGGGCGATACTTACATTTCCCATTTTATGGAAATCAGGTTGAAAAAACAATGTAATCATCATAATGAAATTTTAGTATATTTATTATTCTCATTTAGTCATGTTATGATGGATTCAAAATATTTTTATAATGTGTCAGAAGAAATAAAATTCAAAGAGCTCGGTTAAGATTTGTATCTCTTCTTTAAGAGACATCCTTTGTTGTATACCTTAATCAATGAAGGATTAGTACTAGGAATGGACCGCGAGATATAGGAAATATGGAATTCATCAATTAATATATTATATAATATTTTATTCATGATATAAAGCCCAGAATTCATGTATTAGGGTGGATATGAGGTTTGCTTTTTATGTTGGGGAGGGGACACACTTGGAATTACATAAAAGAGTATAATTAATTAAATTTTTTCTCCTGTACAATGATTAAAAATGGTCAATAGTTATAATTAAAGATAATATATTTTCAATATATCTAATAATAATAACAATTATACATGTTAATGTGGCAATATAACCCTAATCTCTTAGTTTAACCACATGGTAAACATATTTTATATATAACTGTGGTAACAAATTTTACTGTTTTTACAATTCATTATGTCTAAAAACAAATGTTTCCTCAGGAATAATTTTATTTATACGTTTTCAAGATTTTGATACCATTTTATCAAATTCAAATTCTATAATTGTGTAAAATTCATTTTTAAATAAGCATGCGATGTTTAATGAAAACCCATTTTTAGAAGAAAGCATTTTTAAGAATAAAACTAAATTTTATTTCCTTCTATTATTTGTGAAACAATTAATGAAAAAATACATTTTTAAATATATAATATATAAATTTAATTTAAAAACTAATAAATAGACATTTATTTAATTTTTATGATAAAAACAAATTGTACATATAAAAACAATTTTATAAAAAATAACTCTTGTTTACTTTTTAATGAGTTAATCTTCATTCATAACAATTAGATAACTGATATATGGGTTATTATTTATAAATTACCAATAAATTCAATTAAAATAAATTTATATAATAATCAATATACATTTTTCATATAATAATATGTAACATGTATAAAAATACATTTCTGTGAAAAATGGGTCTTTTAATCATAATATGACTAAATTGAAAAGTTAATGATTATTTCTTAGGCATTAGGAAATAAAATTCAATTTAGGAATATATATATATATATGTATATATAATAATTACGTTAGTCTTATTCCTACTTACCAATCCAATGGCATTGTTATAAGGGTATATTATATCACAAGTTTATTTACACTTGGGGTTGCATAAAATAAAAATCTATCAAATAATTCAAGTTTATCTCATGTGAAATAAAAATAAATTATTAGGGTTTTACCTTATACCACCTTAAAATAAATTTTTCCATTGAGATTCCATAACCCAAAAACAAACAAATGATGATATCTCTTCGTAATGCACTTGTGTGCATAAAACATTTCCATAATTTTAAGTACATTGAAAATGGTTTTTTGGATCAATTGTCAGGTTTTTACATCCTAAACATGTATTGATAAGTGGGATTTAGTCATCCAAGGAAGGGAAAAGAATAGTTGGGATGAATCAAGAATTTTGGATGGAAATATGTGGCATTTAGACCCATTTCTTAGGGTTTACAATTACTAATAATCTGGGGATATCATAAAAAACTTCCCAACAAAATGTTCAACCCGAGAAGCCTTTAAATAGAACTTGTCTCACACCCACTGCATGATTAAAAAATCATGTAAACCCTCTAGGAAATCATGAGGGTTGATATTTTAAGGAGGAAGCATCTATTTTCACAGTCTCTACATTGTTAAACAAACCATGAGGACTAGCGATAAAACTATGTGTAAGAACCCGGACCTTCTTTTCAGGTATGTTTTTCCTTTTTCTAAAGTTTTTGAGAAAAGAGGAGTATCTGATAATTTTTGAAGTACACGCCATGTACTTTATAAGTACACACCGTGTACTCCCTTGATGTGCAAGGCCTTGTGTTGTCCATGTCCAGGCCACACACAAGGCCATGTAGGGGTGATGTGGAGGCCGCTAAAAGCGGAGTACAGAAAAGCCATGTAAATACCGTGTACTCTAAAAGTACACACCATGTACTTTTTTTATTAAACAGACTATGGTTGTTTCTAATCGCCAGAACACGCTTCTTCTCTAGCTTCATCGACCGAGAGCATCCCGTAAGATCGCGAATCTCCTCTGATCCCCCAAGCCTCCATCCGTCCTCCGAATCGACCAATGTCGATTGCGTTGGAACCACACCTGTAAGCTCTTCCTTCTACTAGAGCATCGTTTTCCAATTCCTCCTCTTTTGAAAGTTATCGTTGGTTGAACTTTTTGTTCATTTTTTTAGATCTACTACGTTCTATAGAGATTCAATCCTCTTGGTTCAATTCTATTGATCTTTTAGAATCAAGATAGGTTGTTTGTGCCTTTTCATTCAAGGTTATTGAGTATTATGTGGAAATTCCACCAATACCCTTGAATGGGGTATTGCACGTTTCATGTTTTACCCCTGTTGTTTTACTACCGTTCTTGTATGCATCAGTAGAGGTAATTTGGTGATGTATGAGGATAATTTCTATGCTTGGATGTTTTTTTCATTTTTATTCTATTTACGACCTTTTGGTCTTGGAAGCCTATTTGTCGTTATACCTCTTTTCCATGTCTTGTGACCGTTGGATGGATTATTGTTCCAGGACATGCTTGTTATGTTGTAGAATGGTTTTCCAAGTATCTATGTAGGTTTACCTTGGCCATATAGCATTATTATGCAATGACTGGAACAGGGTTGTGAGAACTTGGTGCTATAGACTATAAGGGGATAGACCGAGTGAGCTTCCTCAGAGAGTCTTTAACATTATATACTATAGGGGATTGATCAAGTTAGCTTCCCAGAGAGTCTTGGATATTATAGACTATAGCAGGATAGACCAACTGAGCTTCCTCACGGAGTCTTGATCTTTATAGACAATGAGGTGATAGACTGAGTGAGCTTCCTCAGAGAGTCTTTGTCTTGTTTGAATTTTCCATAAACCATTCCTGGTTATAGGAGGAATTGACTGAGTGAGCTTCCTCAGAAATTCTATGATAGACCAGAGGCTATAGGAGGAATTGACCAAGTGAGCTTCCTATGAGAGTCTCTATACCTTAGGGATATAAGGGGAATTGGTTGTGTTATCTTCCTCAGAGATTCCCTGACTACCCTAGACTATAAGGGGAATTTTCTGAGGGTGCTTTCTCAAAGAGTCCATAATTTTTTATGACCAAACCAGAGGGGTTAGGCTGAGTGTAATACCCAGAGGGTTTTTGTTACTTCTTGGATAGGACAATAGGGGATAGATATGAGTACGTCCTAGAGGGTTTCTTGTTTATGGTTAGCTATTTGATTCACTTATGCTTGTTGATTTTGTGGATTGTTTACTGTTGTGTATTGCCGGTTACAGCTTATTGTTTACTGTTTATTGTACTTTACCTGCCATATACTCACTGACTATTAGGAACAGATCTTTGGGTGGTTTCCTACTGAGATTTAGTCTCACACCCTGTTTGGTTCATGCTTTTTGGCCCAAAGTGATTATATTGTTGTAGGTACAGATAAGGGAAAGATCCCTTCTACTTTAGGTACTTGACTTTCTGTGGAGCTGGAGAGCATGGGAACAAGCTATGGCTTGTGATTCTAAGGATTTATCTATTGACTTTTCTTTTTCACATTGGTTAGAAATTTTGTATTTCCTGAATTGTGACTTGTTTTGATGCTTTCCTAGACTTCTATATCATGAATCATTTCATATATATATATATAATTCAGTTGTTTATTGTTTTAGTCTTTCAATTTTTACTATTGTTGCAAATTTACTACTTTTGCTATTGTATGTGTTTTTTACTTCTAATGTGTACTCTGCCAATGAGGGCATAGATTCCCCACAAACACACCCCAGGCCCTCCCTACTAGTCGGAAACCTCTGGCATTTACGGAATTTCACATGAGGCCATGTGACCAACTAGTTACGGGGCACCTCTGGGAGGATTCCGGAATCGGGACATTATAAAGTGGTGTCAGAGGATGTTTCTTTTCTCTTAACTTACTCTTTTGAGCCTACACACTTGGATAGGAAGAAATAGGTTCTTGGTATTAAGTTGTGACCAGGAGTAGCTAACCCATGTATAGGGAAAATCCATACAACCTCGTTTATTTCAATTTTACTGGTTTTCAATTTTACAGTTGATTTGATTTCACTGTTGGGTGATTCACATGCTTTGTGTTATTACCATTCTTGTTATTGCAGTTCAATTTCTTTCACAACCCGATGAGATTAGGGTGTGCCATCTCATGCATCATATAGGCACTTGTTAGAAATCACATGTCATGCATTCATTCCATTCCATTTAGGATGCATTAGTGATTTCATGTTTTTGTGATAGACGTTTTGTAAAGTACGCTTGTTGTTTTGATAGATCTTTTGGTAGAATCTCTTCTATTTGATATAGAATTTGTTTCTATAGTTCTTTACTGAAATGAATGCCAAAATTCGATTCTTGAGGTGTTATGGGCCCTCATGAATTTGAACTTGGTGGATCATTTTCTTGTTTTCATTGTACATGATATGTATGAGATGCCAAACTTTGATTCGTGGGGAGTATGGGCCCTCACATATCGGAATTTGGAACCTTAACTCTTGTTTTCTGTGTCTTTTGGGATCCAGAGAAATTTCTGAGGATCCTAACCGAAAAAACCTAGAATACACAGCTTGTAATTTATGAATACACATCGTGCAGTTTTCAAAATGTGTCGCTGATTGTGTGGGCAGAAACATGGGGTTATGAAAAGTCTTCAGGAACACGCCGTGTACTATAAGTACATGCCATGTTGTAGTGACCGTGTGTCTACCTGTGTGACTAACGACACGGATGGATGAAACATTGAATTTACACATTGTGTCCTATTTTCACATGCCATTCCATAAGTACCTGGTCGTGTCATGAACAACACGGGTTGGGGAAGACTTTAAGTACACGCAGTGTTCCCATGGAGAATGCCATGTAGAGTGAGCCGTGTAGCCGACCGTGTAACTAACAACACAAGTTGTTAAAACCATATGTTGTACAAGTTGTGTCCTTCTTGTACATGCCGAGTAGTCTAGGATTAATAGGACCGTGTGGGTTATCCATGTAAGGAGACTCAGGAAGGGGAATAATGTTTGCGTACATGCCGTGTGTGGGGACAACACAGTGTGTGGTTTGGGTGTTACACGACCAGTTGTAGCAGAAGTACACTCCCTTGTGAATGTCATAAATGAACAAATCATGAAATTTTTATACACTTCGTGTAGTCAGGTTTTTTAAAAGTTGAATGTTTCTTTCTCTTGTTCCCCTCTCGTACTCTTGTGTTCAGTCTTTGTTAATCCTGATCTAAGGTGTGCTTTTGAAATTTCAGAGTTATGCCACCGAGATGTCTTCTGGTTGTACGCCAGCTTCCAGATAGTGATCAGACACCTAATATGGAGGATCAGGGACCTCCTACTGGGCCTTTTTTGTGCCATTCTTGGCACCAGCAGTTATACCATTTGCAGGCACCAATGTGCAGTTTAGGGAAAATTTTCTGAGTATGATGCAGTCTTTACAAGGAGCACTGCCTCCTAACCCATCGATGGCTGAGTTGACGTGGGTTTTTCAGCAGCAGAATCCACCCAATTTCTCATGGGTTGGAGGACCTCAGGATGCAGAGTCATGGATAGAGGCCAGACTGACAATTTTCGAGCATCTAGAGATACCTCCAGAGAAGAGGGTGAGGCTCACTACATATATCCTCTGAGACTCTGCCAAGAGGTGGTGGGAGGTGATCTCACTATCTGGGTGCCAATATAGTATGACTTGGGATGAGTTTCAGAACATCTTTTAAGATTACATCTACCTAGAGACCTTGACGGCTGATCAACCCTTGGAGTTTATGAGTCTAGAGCAGCATACTCTTTCGGTTATGAATTACTTATCTCTCTGTACTGAGCTGTAGCATTTCACACATATTATAATAGGTGATTAGTTGTTCCTTTAGCGGAAGTTCGAGGATGGTATGAGGCACGACATCTGCTCGTAGGTGAACATATTTAGGTTGACTTCCATATCCTCTATCGTCAACTAGGCACTGATCACTGAGCACAATCTGATGGATTCTGGATCAGTGAGCTAGGGTGGTTCAACATCTAGAGTCAGTGTTCCTCCCACTGATAGCAGGAAGCCCCGCAGGGAGTCTGCTCGAGGAGAATAGAGTTGGTGGAATGTATCTTCACGCAGCCAGGTAGTATGCTAATAATGCAAGAGGAGAAGGCATACTGAGTCTCAATGCCAGAGAGACCTGATGGAGTGTCGATCTTACAATAAGATATTCCATCTTCAGTGTTTCTATCAGTTCTTCTCACCTAAAGCTGGTGGTAGGAGTTCTTCTATGACTCCACGTTCAGGAGATGAATCACCAATTTCTCACCAGTTTGGGAACTGTTGTTCTTCCGGCTATTCGGGCCGAGGTGGCGGTCATGGCCATGGTGTTCAGTCACCAGGCTACCAGTGACAGCAGAGTGGATCAGCTCATAGTGGTCAAGTAGGGCCATAGGGCCACAGTACAGGCCAGACATTTGAAGTGGAGCAGACCTATCAAGAGTAGGATCCCATCCCCTCTACAGTTCGAGGTAAGATCTTAGTAGCCACAATTTTATATTCATCTCTTTTCGATACTGGTTTTACACATAGTTTTATCTCTGTTTCTATTGTGGAGAGCCTTGGGATCTGCATCATTTCCTTTGTAGATACTTTGACTTTAGACACATCGTGGGGGACTAGATCGGTTTGTGTGCATCAGTGCAGAGAGTGACCTTTTGAGGTTGTAGGGTGTCACTTCTTATGGGACCTCTATGTCCTAGAGATGACGAGCTATGATTTTATTCTCGGAATGGACTAGATAGTTCCCTTCCAGGCATTCGTCGACTGTTATCATCACAAAGTTAGTTTTGTATCACCTAATGGTGGATCCTTTCTTTATAGAGGCGAGTGGGATGTACAGGCGGGTCGAGCAGGGCCCAAGCATCATTGGCATGGAGGAGTTACAACCCAAATTTCTAGTCTACATCTGGATGACCGGGGGACTTCACATTTAGAATTTCCTACAGTTATGGATTGTTTTAGAGATGACTTTCTAGAGGACTTTTCAGTTTTCCTCTAGAGAATGAGGTATAATTTTCTATTGCGCTTGTGTCGGGAGTGGCATTAGTGTCCATTCTTCCTAATAGGATGACTACACCTGAGTTTCAGGAGCTCAAGAAGCAGTTGGAGGAGTTGTAGGCAAAGGGTTTTATCTGACCTAGTAATTCTCCTTGGGGTTCGCCTGTTCTGTTTGCGAAGAAGGAAGACGGTACACTTAGGCAATGTGTGGACTGTCGGATGCTGAACCAGTTGACGGTCATGAACTGGTATCCTTTGCCAAGGATTGATGTTCTCTTTGATCAGCTTCAAGGAACCTGGGTGTTCTCAAAGATTTATTTGAGATCTAGATATAATCAGTTGCGTTTTAGACCATATGATATACCTATTACAGCCTTCAGAAGAATGTATGGTCTATACGAGGATATGTTTATGCCATTCGGCCTCACTAACATGCCAGTAGTTTTCATGGCGCTAATGAACCGAGTGTTCCATCCATACTTAGATTCCTTCGTGGTAGTTTTCGTGGATGATATCTTGGTGTACTCTCACACTCGACAAGACCCTGCTAACCATATTGAGATCATTTGGAGTACACTGAGGGAGCATCAGTAACATGCTATGATCTCGAAATTCCACTTTTGGATGGACCACATTCACTTCTTGGGTCATGTTATCTCTGAGATAGGAGTATCAGTAGAACTAGAGAAAGTGAGGGCAGTAGTTTACTAGGAGCATGTGAAAAATGTATTTTGATGTATGGAGTTTCCTTGGGCTGGATGGATACTACAGACTCTTCATATAAGACTTTTCATGCCTAGAAACACCACTAACAGGCCTGACCATGAAAGGGGTGGAGTTCTTATGGTCAGATTCTTGTAAGTCATCCTTACAGGAGCTAAATGGGAGGTTGACTTCAACACTAATACTAGTCTTTCTAGAGGTGGGAAAGAGCTATACCATTTACTGCGATGCTTTAGGTATCAGTCTAGGGGCTATGCTTATGTAGGGATATGGAGTTGTTGCTTATGGGTCTCGGCAGTTAAGGCCACATGAGAGTAATTACCAGATGCACGTTCTGGAGTTGGCAGCAGTTGTACATGCCTAGCGTTGTTGGAGACATTATCTTATACGAGAGCACTTTTTGGTGTATACCAACCACATGATTCTCAAGTACATATTTACTCATCATGATCTGAATTTGAGACAGTGAGGGAGGGTTGAGTACCTTAATTATTTTGACTTTGAGCATACCTACACACCTGGAAAAGGAAATGTAGTGGCTGATGCACTGAGCAGGGGGACTCAAGTACAGGAAGTTCAAGAGGCCATCAGTGAATGATAACTTATGGATCTATTCTCTAAGATGAATTTGGAGGTGCATGATAGTCAGGGGTAGATGTTTCTTTCTTCTGTAGTTTTTACCTCTACTCTTCTTGATCGGGTACGAATGAGGAAGCTATCAGATTCCGAAGGCCTAGTCTTACGGGAAAGCGTGTCAGGAAAGGACCCTATTTCTTGGTGGACCATAGGTGAGTATTAGATCCTTCGATTCTAGGGACACATATGGGTGCCAGTAGACATACACGAGGAGATGATTTGGGACATTCATTCCTTAGTTTGGGCAATTCATCATGGCGTTCCCAAGATGTATCATGATCTACTCCATCAGTATTGGTGGCCCGGTGTGAAGAGGGACGTTGCTAGTTTCTCCATGAGGTGTTCCACTTGTGAGTAGGTGAAGGCAGAGCATTAGTGACCAGCATGGCTTTTACCGTAGTTACCCATTCCTGAGTGGAAGTGGAACGACATCGCGATGTACATTGTGATAGGTTTTCTGAGGTCTCCTCGAGGGAATAATGTAGTATGAGCTGTCATTGACAGACTCACAAAGGTTTCTCACTTGTTGTCAATCAAGGAGACCTTTAGTGTTGATGAGCTGGGGTGGATGTACATACGAGATATTGTATGTCTGCAAGGAATTTTGCACTGCATTGTTTCAGACAGGGATGCATGTTTTACATATCGGTTTCTGCAGGGACTTCGGAAATATTTGGGTACACATGTACTCTTGAGTATAACATACCATCCCTAGACTGACGGCCAGTCCGAGCGTATGATCCAGGTGTTTTAGGACATGCTATGAGCATGCATTCTTGATTTTTGTAGGTTCTTGGGATAAGCATATACTTCTAGTTTATTTATCCTACAAGAACAGTTTTCTGAAAACTATTCATATGGCACCTTACGTGGCATTGTATGATAGGTCATGCCGATCAACTTTATGCTAGCTGGAGGTGGGAAAGACAGCTTTGTTGGGACCTCATCCTGTTCAGGAGACCTTAGAGTAGATAGAGTTGATTGGGAAGAGGATTGGTATAACAATGTCTCGACAAAAGTCTTATACTGATCGGCGGAGATGACCTCTGGAGTTTAAGGTCGGGGATCGGGTTTTCCTATGTGTCACACCATGGTTGGGACACAAGAGGATTCGGAGATAGGGTAAGCTTTCAACATGGTTCGTCGGGCCATTTGAGGTGTTGGAGAGTGTTGGGCCATTTGCTTATTGGTTAGAGTTACCTCATAGGTACCAGGATATGCCCAAAATCTTCCACATTTCTTAGCTCCGACGTTACTTTTCTAACCCGTCTCATGTCTTTAAACGTGAGGAGGTTGAGCTAGAAGAAGATGCATCATTTGAGGAGCATCCTATACAGATTCTCAATCACAATACAAAGGTTCTCCATGCCCATTATATTCTTCTAGTACAGGTGCTATGGCAGCAGGGGTGAGTACAGGACGAGACTTGGGAGAGGGAGGATGATGTATGATGGGGCCAGAGCTATTTTGGGTTTCTTCTTCAATTCCACTCTAGGGAAATTTTGCGACGAATTTCTTTAAGGGGGGAAGTTTGTAAGAACCCGAAAAATATTTATCGATATTTTTTTCATTTTTCTAGAGTTTTTGAGAAAAGAGGAGTTTCTGGAAATTTTCGAAGTACACATCGTGTACTTTATAAGTGCACTCTGTGTACTCCCTTGCCGTGCGAGGCCATGTGATGGCCATGTCCAGGCCCCACATACAGCCTTGTAGGGGTGATGTGGATGCCGCTTAAGGAAGAGCATGGAAAATCCTAGTACATGCCGTGTACTCAAAAATTACATGTCATGTACTTTCCTTTCTTTCATTAAATGGTCTAGGGTCGCATCTAATCTCCAAAACACGCTTCTTCTCTAGCTTCTTCAACTGAAAGCATCTCGTACAGCCGTGAATCTCCTCCGAACCCCGAGCCTCTGTTTGTTCTCGGAATCGACTACCATCGATTACGTTGGAAGCACAACGGTAAGCTCTTACTTCTTCTAGATCATCCTTTTCAAATTCCTCATCTTTTGCATGTTATCATGGGTTCAATGTTTTGTGCGTTTTCATTGATCAAAAACATTATAAATAGATTCAAGCCTCATGGTTCAATTATATCAATCTATTAGCATCAAGGTAGGTGGTTTGTGACTTTCCATTCAAGGTTATTGAGTATTATGTTCAAATTCCACCAATAACTTTGAATGGGGTATTGTGTGCTTCTTGTTTTACCCCTTTTGTTTTCCTTCCTTGATTTTATGCTTGTGTAGAGGTAATTTGGTGATGTATGAGGATAATTTCTATTCTTGGATGTTTTTCCCATGCTTGTTTTGTTAACTACCTTTTGGTCTTGTTAACCTATTGGCTGTTATACCAGTTTTCCATGCATTATGACCATAGGATGGATTGTTGTTCCCTGACATGCTTGTTATGTTGTAGACTATTTATCCAAGTAGCTATATAGGTTTACTTTGTCCATATAGCATTATTAATCCCTGACTGGTATGGGGCCATGAGAACCTGGTGCTATAGACTATACGGGGATAGACCGAGTGAGCTTCCTCAGAGAGTCGTGGACATTATGGACTCTAGGTGATAGACCGAGTGAGCTTCCTAGAGAGTCTTGGATATTACAGATTACTGGAGGATAGACCAAGTGAGCTTCCTTAGAGAGTCTTGAGCTTTATATACTATGATGGGATAGACCGAGTGAGCTTCCTCAGAGAGTCTTTGTCTTGTTTGAATTTTCATTAAACCATTCCAGGCTATAGTAGAAATTGACCGAGTGAGATTCCTCAGATAGTCTGTGATAGACAAGATGCTATATAAGGAATTGACCAAGTGATCTTTCTCAGAGAGTCTCTAGACCTTGGGGATATAAGGGGAATTGACCGCGTGATCATACTCAGAGAGTTCCTGACTACCCTAGACTATAAGGGGAATTGACAGAGTGTGCTACCTCAGAGTGTCTATAATTTTGTATGAACAAACTAGAGGGGTTAGGCTGAGTGTACTGTCTAGAGGGTTATTGGTACTTATTTGATAAGACCAATGGGGATAGATGTGAGTACTTCCCAGAGGGTTTCTTATTTATGGTTAACTGTTTTCATCACTGCTGCTTGTTGATTTTGTGGATTGTTTACTATGATGTATTGTTGGTTACTACTTACTATTTACTGTACGTTACTTACCATATACTCACTGACTGTTAGGCACAGATCATTGGGTGGTTTCCTACTGGGATTTAGTCTCACATCATGTTTGGGTCATGCTTTTGGGCCCAAATGTAACACCCCAAGATTTCAGAGTGCGTTATTTCTTCAAAATAATTCAATAACATGCACTACACGCAATATCGAGTTCAAGCGCACCATGACTTACCAAACAAGCCGTTCAAAAGAGGTTATGAATAGTATTAACTAAATTTTAAACTTTGTATAATCCTTTTAATTTTAAAATCCATATTATGATCTTCCTAGACATAATATAAGAACAAATTCATTTTCAGTATTGCACTTTTACCAACTCTTAATAGTAAACACTTTTTAAATGCAATATTTTAAACTTTTTGACTAAATGGGGACATCAAAAATTTAAAATGAAACATCCCAATCTTCCACGGTATGCTTTCCTTTAAATAATACAGTAGCGTGTGTTGTACGCAACTTTGAGTTCTAACACACACCACAACCAATCAAACTAGCCGTTATAAATAGTAATAACTACCTTTTGAAATTATATATATTTTATATTTCAAAATGGAATTCATTTTTGTATTCGGAATATCGAATTTATCCTAGGGTGAAATTTTTGGACTTTTCGGATAACACTTATATTTTGATGAATAGTGAAAATTACTAAATTTTAATTAAAAACAACTTTTTTAATTGAAATAATTTATATTGATAAATTATGAATTTTAGTGGTTTTAAAGTATATTTATAATATATTTTTACCATTTAATATAATTTTGGTCATTGTACATAATTTTACAATTAAACCGGTCATAAACAAGTGTCAATCTTTTGATAGTTATTATCTCTTAAAAACACGCTTTTTGTTTTAACAACGTGAATTAATTTTAAATTAATTTCTTCCACTTATGTATTTTGAATTTTGAAAAAATGGATTCCATATTTGGAATCAGGATGTTCAAATTGTTTAAATAGGTAACTTTTATTTTTAGACATTTTGAATAATTACTGCGGTAAATATTTTATTTACGATGGTTAAAGGTAAATCCGGTAAATTAGGGGTAAAAAATAATATTATAATAATACTAAATTACTCTAAAACGTGTCATAACCTTATTTTCTGATACATGTTCGACCATAGGCATCTTTGGGTCGATTTTGGGACCCCATGGAGCCACTTGTAGGTGATAGGGACACTTTATTTTAATTAAGTTAAAATGAATACAAAAATGACACAAGCATATATCTTTTTGAAAAACAATTTTTACATAGGGATATATATGTTGGATTTTTGGAGATAAATATTCATTAGAAATATAAAACGATTTCCTACATAATTATATTTTAATTATAATTTTTAGAGATTACATAATTTAATTTATTTATGACACAATGATGATGGAGTAATTACCATAATACTGAAAATATAAATTAATTGATATTATAAATACCGAAATAAATGTAATTTGAAACATTTAATGAATTAAAATAATTTTATTGGATAATATGACATATTATGATTGATTTAATTAACTTTTTTCGAAGTAATAATTCTATTATGAGTTTCACAAACATCAACTATTGAATAGTGTCAAAATTGACATAAAAGGTTTTTTAAAACAAATATTATATTCTTAATTGATATTAAATTCCTAAAAATCTATGGTTAGTCAAAGAGACTTATATCATGATAGGTGTATCATTAATGGACCCCTTGGAGGTCTCTTGTATGTATATAGTAATTTTATTAACTATATAATATAAAAATACAAAGAGACATTGTAAAAGTGAAACTAATTAACTAAGAGTTAAAACTAAAAGATAAGGTTAATATAATGACCCAAACCTGTCTAAATTATATTTCTTGAATGGATTTCGACCTATCCCTATCTTAACCTTTAAATAATCAACTTTGGAGCCATTAGAAACCGAATATAAATTTATTATAAATTAATATTTCTAGCTTTTCCAAAGGTGCCCCTCACCCCTCTTATAAAAGGGCACTCCTCCTTCTCATTTCTTCACACCTTAAAAGCCTTTTGATTCGGCCAAAATCTGCTCAGGTACTCTCCCAACTTCCCTCACTACAACCTAGAGGCCTTAGTATGATCATAAAGCCAACCAAAGGATCCCTTTTAATAAAATCAAAAGGAAGAACCCAAAGAAGAGGTAATGATTTCACCACCCTTTTCCAAGTTCCTTTATTCTTCCACTTATTCTTCCTTTGTTATTACCATTATAAAATAATAACTCCAGTATCATATATATACTGTGATGTTATTATAAATATGGTACAACCATATTCATTATTCTATCCACCCTTTGAATAACATGTCACCATACGTGCGTACGTACGGCTTATCGTCTCCACGCCGTGGTGTAATTGTTATTAAATATATTATTATTTGGATGGGTATAATAATGATGTGTAACTTATGTAAATAATAAATATAACATGTTAATTATTATTTATATAGGATATACCATCCATTTATATATTATTTTAATATCAAAAGAATGATATTGTCGCTCGTGCGTACATACAAACTACCGTCTCCATGAACACGATGAGATTCATTATCCATCGCATCCATTCAAGTATAATTATAATTTGATGATTTAAAAATGATTTTTAAGGACTTTATATCATTATGGATATTAATAATATACAACCTATACATTACAAACAAGGCTTACGTAACAAAACATATAAAAGAAAATGAGTAAGTTAACACCCGAAACAACGATAATACTAAGATATTATTAAAAAATCAATGTTAAAAGATCATATATGATATCATATTAATATATATGATTCTTGTATAATTTAATAACACTTATTTCACCATTATACAGGAGTTTAACCTACCCTCAACCAATGAAAAGTACAAGTTAAGGGTTATTTCACAATCTCTTCTTTATCCGAGGTTGTTTATACGTAATAATCTACTAGGATCTCTTTATCGTCCACATCCATGTTTCTTAAAAAATGTATTTCAAAACTTTTTTATATTTACTAGAATATGAGTTAAAGTCATTTATACCCTTTTTTAATTTTATAAGTGGTTTATAAAGTAATCTTTTCATCGTTTTCAAAACAAGTTCATTTTTAACCTTTTCGACAGAATTAAGTTAAGAATGTTTTTTTAACTTATACAACAGGTGCGGCTATTTTCCGCCGTTTTAAAATCATAAAAGATTACCTTACAATCTTATAAGAATATTTTCAAAGAAAATGTTTTATTTTATATGGCTCTTAAATGATTTCAAAATAAAAAGAGACATTTCTCTAAAAAGAGTTTTGATTTCATCTATGTCAACATCCTTTGATGGATTTTACGCTTATGTGAAGTTGATTTATTATGATACAAAACTTCTATGTTGTATTGAAGGTTTTGTGATATGTTTAACTGTGGATGTGCTATTTTTATACCATTCATGGTTTATGGTGAAAGTATTGACATTTCGTATGCTAGTTTTAATACAAATGTTTATGTTATGTTTAAACCTTTTCATATGGGAATTCATTGGACTTAATATGTGACGGGTGGAGCCCTCTATAGCTCCTCGATGCATTGGTAGGTCTCATGAGACAAACTAGTGTCTTGGAACAAGGCCTTGAAAAAATCTTATTTGTAAACATGGCACGAGGCCTTGTCTATGTGGTTATGATAGTCTGGAATTATGCATTCCATCATTATGAATGTGGTTATTCATATTGCATGTGATTATTCGATTAGTAGAATATCAATGTGAATAATTAAATGGCATTATTTTATTTTACTTTTTCCATACTATGTTTAAGTTCAAGTTTAAAAGTCTTTTGTTTTAGTTATACATTGCCTTAAATGTTTATGCTTATTTTTGAATGTTTCCGCTATATTGTTATCCTTACTGGGCATTTGAGCTCACCCCTTTTCTATGTTTTATTTTTCCCAGGAAGTGAAGAAGTAAATTATGAATGACCTGGAGGGATATTATGTGGGGATATGAGTGTGGAATATGGAGAAAATATGTTGTTGTAGTAGTTTTCCACTTTATGATGTAATGTAAAACTTTATGAATATATCTAGTGATTCCAAGGCTACTAAACCAATCAGTCTTTCGAGATTTGATCTTTCTTGTGATCATGCCAATGTTATATAATAATGCACAGACTCTAGGTAACTGGGGTTGGGGCGTTATAGTTGGTATCAGAGGAACTTTAGTACAAACCATGGAAGCTAGATTTAGATAAACTTTGATTAGAGAACATAGATTTAAGATGGACTTTGAGGATTAGTATAGAAGAACTTCCTAGAATTTTGGTATTGTATAGATTTTGTGAGTTTTCCGAGCAATACATCCCTGTCTGGATACAAACAGGTAGAGTCGGATCTTGCACAGATGTACCTAGGGGTAAAACTTAAAAACACCGCTTTGAGCTAGAGTCGAACATGAACTGGTGCACGACAACGGGCCTTGCTGCACTCTTGGTTACGACACTCCCGGGGGATTTTCTTAGGATAATTCTCATCTTCTTTACAAATCATTATGAAGGGTTTATGAGTATATACTTCCTCAAAGGAGAAATTTTTATGATTATGGATTATAACCATAAACTATTTAATTTATGTTATGTGTTTTACAAGTTTGGGATTAGGTATTGTTATTCATAAACTAATCTAGGGTATGCCATTGTTTAGAAATGGCGCCCAATAGAAGGAATGAGAACTCCAGCAATGCACATGATACAAAGAGAATGAAGGATCATATATTTCATGGTTTAAGCCAGAATTTATAAGAGAAATATTCTTGCATGTATTATCATCATATGATGAAATAATATCATGTTTTGATAAGATAAGTAATGAGTTTACTGAGTCCTATGGCTTTGAAGGGAAGCAAGAGAAGAAAAGGATGGAAGAGAGAAAGATGGATAAAGGGAAAAGGGAAAAGAAAAATTTTCCCATATGTGATAACTGTGGAAAGAAACACCCTGGAACTTGCCTGAAAGGAATGGGAGTTTGTTATAAGTGTGGAAGAAAAGGGCACAAAGTACGTGACTGCAAGGGTAAGAAAATGGTTTCAAATGTACAATGCTTCATTTCCAAAGAGTTTGGACACTATGCGTGCCTATGTCTCAGTAATGATACTATGCCGCAAATGATGCTATTGGAAAATAATCAAGTTTTGATACTACCACAGATGAAGAGAAATGATTAGAGTGATTTTGTTGATTATGTCATTTGAGTGTTGTATCAACAATGTTCTTGTTATAATAATTATGGAGTATATAAGGATTGTACTACAGTAATATTTCATTATGGACTTGATATTGTGTGGACCAAAGAAAAGTGACACGATAACATGATTAATTTTTAGAAAATATATGGTTAAGAGAAAGATAAACCATAATATGGTTCTGATACCGAGGTAGTGATTTTAAAATAATACATTATTGTTTTGGATAAATTTTATTGGATATTCTTGACTACCTTGAAACTGATTAATGATTTGTATATTCCATCATTGTTGGGGTTTAAAACATTTTTGGATTGAAGGAGTATATCTGTTATTCATTAAGGAATAAGGGATCATGAATGTAATCAAGAAGGTTTTATGGTAATACAGGATGTTGCAGTGTTTTAAAAGAATACATGATGAAGGTGTTCACATGTTATTATGCGGAAAAAAAAGAATCTTCATTGTTTTTACCTTCCTTATAAAATTTGGACTGAAGTATTTTGGATAGTTCTAGTTTGAATTATTTTGGATTGCCATAAAAGGACAACCCGGAGGTCGGGCGGCAACCCGTCACGTCTGGCAAGGCTGCGAGACTTGAACCCACAACCGAAGGGAGACAAGGGTGTATCACCTACCACTTACCCACGTGATGTCCGGGATTAAATATTGTTGTTTTTTAAGGATCTGGTAGATTAATTATAAATTCGTTTTTTATCCCTATACGAATAGGATAAATAGAATATATTTTTTACGTTCTATTATCTTTTAGAGTGAAAGATGAGTTTGTGGTAGAAATTAGTTAAATCATGGAACTCTACTTGTCACGAATATATTTTTCTTCTTCTCTTATTCTATGAAAAAATCAATTCTTATACTTTATTTAAGGAATCCTAAATCCAAAAATGTGTTATCCTAATACCCTATGTTTTGTTGAACCGATGGTATTTCAAATCATCATAGATTGATGAATTTAAGGACCTTAATTTTACACTTGTTTGTGATTGATGACCTCAATCACTACATATAAATATTTACGTTTTTCCTCCAATTATATGTCTCTAATTTCCACCAATGTTCTCCTAATAGAGATCATAATTTTGTGGTGACCCTTTCATTTCCCTTTTCCTCATATTAAGACTGATTTTAGAAACCTAATTTCTGATGTGGGTTTTCCCATGAATATATTTTCTATTTTAAACCTTTTATTTTTGAAGAACAATTTGAAATTGCGAGGACGCGATTTATTGAAGGATGGGAGAATGTAACACCCCAAGATTTCATAGTGTGTTATTTCATCAAAATAATTCAATAACTTGCACTACACGCAACACCATGTTCAAGCGCACCATGACATACCAAAAAAGCCATTCAAAAGAGGTTATGAATAGTATTAACTAAATTTTAAACTTTATATAATCCTTATAATTTTAGAATCCATATTATGAGCTTCTTAGACATAATGTAAGAACAAATTCAATTTCAGTATTGCACTTTTACCAACTTTTAATAGTAAACAATTTGTAAATACAATATTTTAAACTTTTTGACTAAATGGGGACATAAAAATTTTAAAATGAAACATCCCAAGCTTCCACAGTACGTTTTCCTTTGAATAATACAGTAGCGTGTGTTTTACGCAACTTTGATTTCTAACACACACCACAACCAATCAAACAAGCCGTTATGAATAGTAATACATACTTTTTGAAATTATATATTTTTTATATTTCAAAATGGACTTCATTTTTTGATTCTGAATATCGAATTTATCCTAGGGTGAAATTTTGGATCTTTTCGGATAACACTTATATTTTGATGAATAGTGAAAATTACTAAATTTTAATTAAAAACAGCTTTTTTAATCGAAATAATTTATATTGATAAATTATGAATTTGAGTTGTTTTAAAGTATATTTAGAATATATTTTTACCATTTAATATAATGTTTGTCATTTTACATAATTTTACAATTAAACCGTACATAAACAAGTGTCAATCTTTTGATAGTTATTATCTCTTAAAAACACGTTTTTTGTTTTAACAACGGGAATTAATTTTAAATTAATTTCTGACACTTTTGTATTTTTAATTTGGAAAAATGTATTCCATATTTGGAATCAGGATGTTCAAATTGTGTAAATAGATAACTTTTATTTTTAGACATTTTGAATTATTACTGCGGTAAATATTTTATTGACCATGGTTAAGGGTAAATCCGGTAAATAAGGGTTAAAAATTAATATTATAATAATACTAAATTACCATAAAACGTCTCCTAACCTTAATGGTTGATACATGTTCGACCATATCCATCTTTGGGTTGATTTGGGGACCCCATGGAGCCACTTGTAGGTGATAGGGACACTTTATTTTAATTAAGTCAAAATGAATACAAAAATGAAACAAGAATATATCATTTAGAAAAACAATTTTTACATAGGGTTATATATGTTGGATTTTCAACTATAAATATTCATTAGAAATATAAAACTAGTTCCTACATAATTAAAATTTATTTATAATTTTTAGAGATTACATAATTTAATTTATTTATGACACAATGATGATGCAGTAATTATCATGATACTGAAAATTTAAAATAATTGTTATTATAAATACCCAAATAAATATAATTTGTGTCTTTTGATGAATTAAAATACTTTTATAGGATATTATGACATATTAGGATTTATTTAATTAATTTTTTTCTAATTAATAATTCTTTTATGAGTTTCACAAAAATCAACTATTGAATAGTGTCAAAATTGACATAAAAGAGTTTTTAAAAACAATATTACATTATTAATTGATATTAAATTCCTAAAAATCTAAGGTTCGTCCAAGATACTTATATCACGATAGGGGTATCATTAATGGACCACTTGGAGGTCTCTTGGATGTATATTGTAAGTTTATTAACCATATAATAGAAAAATAAAAAGAGACATTGTAAAAGTGAAACTAATTAACTAAGAGTTAAAACTAAATGATAAGGTTAATATAATGAACCAAACCTGTATAAATTATATTGGTTTAATGTATTTCGACATATCCCCACCTAAAACATTAAATAATAAACTTTTTAGCCATTATAAGCCGAATATGAATTTATTATAAATTAATATTTCTAGCTTTTCCAAAGGTTCCCCTCACCCCTCTGATAAAAGGGAAATCCTACTTCTCATTTGTTCACACCATAAAAGCCTTTTTTTCGGCCAAACTCTGCTCAAATACTCTCCCAACTTCCCTCACTACATCCTAGAGGCATTATTTTGATCAGAAAGCCAACCTAAGGAGCCCTTTGGATCAAATCAAAAGGAAAACCCCAAAGAAGAGGTAATGATTTCACCACCCTTTTCCAAGTTCCTTTCTTCTTCCACTTCTTCTTCCCTTGTTATTACCATTCTAAAATAATAACTCCAGTATCATATATATACTGTGATGTTATTATAAATATGTTACAACCATATTCATTATTCTATCCACCCTTTGAATAACATGTCACCATATGTGTGTACTTACGGCTTACCGTCTCCATGTCGTGGTGTAATTGTTATTAAATATATTATTATTTGGATGGGTATAATAATGATGTGTAAATCATGTAAATAATAAATATAACATGTTAATGATTCTGTATATATGATATACCATCCATTTATATATTATTTTAATATCAAAAGTATGATATTGTCCCTCGTGCGTACGTACGGACTACCGTCTCCACGAACGCGATGAAATTCATTCTCCATCGTATCCATTCAAGTATAATTATCATTTGATGATTTAAAAATGAATTTTAAGGACTTGATATCATTATAGATATGAATAATATACAACCTATCCATTACAAACATGGCTTACGTAACAAAACATATAAAATAAAATGAGTAAGTTAACACCCGAAACAACGATAATACTAAGATATGATTAACAAATCAATGTTAAAAGATCATATATGATATCATATTAATATATATGTTTCTTTTATAATTTAATAAAAATTATTTCACCATTATACAGGAGGTTAACCTACCCTAAACCAAGGAAAAGTACAAGGTAAGGGTTATTTCACAATCTCTTCATTATCCGAGGTTTTTTTATACGTAATAATCTACTGGGATCTCTTTATCATCCACATCCATGTTTCTTAAAAAATGTATTTCAAAACATTTTTACTATTTACTATAATATGATTTAAAGTCATTTATACCATTTTTGACTTTTATAAGTGGTTTATAAAGGAATATTTCCGTCATTTTCAAAACAAGGTCCTTTTTAACCTTTTCGACAGAATTAAGGTAAGACTGTTTTTTTAACTTATACGGCGGGTGCGGCTATTTTCCGCCATTATAAAATCCTCAAATCTTCCATTACAAGATTATAAGAATATTTTCAAATAAAATTTTTTATTTTATATGGCTCTTAAATGATTTCAAAATAAAAAGAGATATTTCTCTAAAAAGAGTTTTGATTTCATCTATGTAAACATCCATTGTTGGATTTTACGCTTTTGTGAAGTTGATTTATTATGATACAAAACTCTTATGTTGTATTGAAGGATTTGTGATATGTTTGACTGTGGATGTGCTATTTTTATACCATTCATGGTTTATAGTGAAAGTATTGACATTTCGTATGCTAGTTTTAATACGAATGTTTATGTTATCTTTAATCCTTTTCATATGGGAATGCATTGGACTTAATATGTGATGGGTGGAGCCCGCTATAGCTCCTCGATGCATCGGTAGGTCTCATGAGACAAACTAGTGTCTTGGCACAAGGCCTTTACAAAATCTTATTTGTAGTCTTGGAACGACGCCTTGGCTATGTGGTTATGATAGTCTGGCATTATGAATTCCATCATTATGAAAGTGGTTATTCATTTTGCATGTGATTATTTGATTAGTAGAATATCCATGTGAATAAATAATGGAATTATTTCATTTTACTTTTTCCATACTATGTTGAAGTTCAAGTTTAAAAGGCTTTTGTTTTAGTTATACATTTCCTTAAATGTTTATGCTTATTTTTGAAAGTTTCCGCTATGTTGTTATCCTTACTGGGCATTTGAACTCACCCCTTTTCTATGTTTTATTTTTTCCAGGAAGTGAAGAAGTAAATTATGAATGACCTGCAGGGATATTATGTGGGGATATGAGTGTGGAATATGGAGAAAATATGTTGTTGTAGTAGTTTTCTACTTTATAATGTAATGTAAAACATTATGAATATTTCTAGTGTTTCCAAGGCTACTAAACCAATCGGTCTTTAGACATTTGATCTTTCTTGTGATCATGACAATGTTATGTAATAATGCACCGACTCTAGATAACTGGGGTTGGGTCGTTACACCAAACAGTTTATATTGTTGTAGGTGTAGATAAGGGAAAGTTCCCTCCTACTTCAGGTACATGACATGCTGTGGAGATGGAGAGCATGTGCCCAAGCTATGGCTTGCGATGATGAGGAGTTATTTGTTTACCTTTATTTTTCACTTTGGTTAGCACTTTTGTATTGCCATCATTGTGACGTGTTTGGCTGCTTTCCTAGACATCTGTATCATGCATCATTTCATATATATATATATATATATGTATGGTCTAGTTGTTTATTGTTTAAGTATTTCTTTGTTTACTGTTGTTGGATATTTACTACTTCCTCTATTTTATGTGTTGTGTACTTCTACTATGTACTCTCCCAATGAGGGCATAGTATCACCACATAACACACTCAAGGCCCTTGCTAGTAGTAGGCAGCCTCTAGCATTTGGGGAAATGCACTTGAGGACATGTGACCTACCAGGTACGGGGAACCTCTGGGTGGATTCCAGAACCAGGACGTTACACCATTCACCATAAATCCAAAGGGATAATAACTTGAGCATAGTTGGTTCATTGTTAAACTAATCGTGCACCTAAACTGTGTGGTAGTCAATAAGAACCAACCACTTTCTATCTACCTCCTCAAAAACCATTTTAATCATGATTATGGCCCATCACCACCCCTACACACTAGGGGTCGACCAATTAATGAGAGGAGGACCATTTTGAATGGGAGGAGCTTTCGGGGGAAGATTCATCTTGGCAATGAGGGATCTAGAAACCCATTCTATGATTTTTTAGATATTATAATCCTATCATTTCTTTTAATTTATTAATTTCTTTCTAGGATGTAATAAACATCATTGGTAATAAGAGAATATTTATCATCATTTATTCATTGAGGATCTAATCCCTTTTATGTGTTTGGGTTGCGGGAAATGAAAAATCTTTTGTGATTGATTATACTTATTTTATTTGTGTTAATTCTTTTTACCTTTCATAACTATCCTGAGTCTCTTTAAATTCTCTTACTAAACACTCCATATCAGATCAAGAATGAGTTTTTAGGGATCCCTAGGGGAAATATGACAACTAATCCTATGACCATTAGGTTCACTCATTGTCTCTAAGGGATTTTGTTAGAGATTTGTTTAAAAACAAATTATTGGGCTAAGAAATTTATTGATTTCAACTTAAATGAAAATTAACAGACAGAAGGTGTTCCATCACATTTTTATCCAAGAGATGAGAGTTATTATGAAAAAACAACCTAATTAGGCAATTTGTCTTCAATTATCTTCATAAATATCCACATCCCTGATGCATTTCACCTATAGATTATTAAAATCAGTTCCTGCGTGTTCGGTCTCAAGTAAAAAATCTTAAGAGTTGCAGAAGTGAATTATTGAAACATCCTAAAAAATCCTTACAACCATAAAAATTTAACTCTAATTCAAGAAACCTTTAGTTAATTTACCATAGATCAAGTTAAAGAGATCTCCATGTTTCTCGTGGGATCAACACCATACATATATTATACTAGTCACCAGGGTAGGAAATTCAATTTGGGCCATCAAAAGTAATAATTTGTCTATAATGACACCAACTTATGGCATCATTTCTGGGGAGTTTTTAATGGTGTTCTGAAAACATGAGTTTTTATTAATTGTGTGAAAATAAAAAATATAAATCCCCTAAAATCATACTCTTAAACCAAATTCTATTTTCGGTTATTTTTTCTCGTTTACTCTTGGTGTGCTTTTCCATGTTCTGATGGACCATATGTGAATGATCCATTGGATCACCCATTCTATGAGTGTTGATTACATAGAAACACTCTTACTTAACCTAAAAATCAAACAAACAATATCTTGGGGACACCAATCACTTGGGGGAGAGAACATAGATAATTCCCTTGAAGAATATAGAAGAGAAAAAAATTGGTTCTATCCATAGATTTGGATAACAATTTGCGCTTGATAGAAATCAAACCCAATAGATTTTCAATGATGGTGAATAGAATCCTCCTATACTAAAAAATTATATGGAGCACATTCCATGCAAAAATAAGAGACCACTGGCCCAATTTCTTTCGGGTTATGTCCAAAAAAGCCATTTTAGTATCTTCAAAAAGGGTGATTATCATATATTCCTCCTAATCAATAGCCATTCATGGCACATGAGTAGTAGTATACGCCTCAACCTCCTCAAGAACAATTTCATCCACACCATACCCATATATAGTATTGATTTCCATTGATTAATGGAGTGGGTCCAAATATTGTTAGGCCATTGGTGCAATCCCAACACTTCAAAATCAAGCTACCCATCATGCATCTCTTCCATAATATGATTCAGTTTGTGAGTTTTCAACGAAAATACCCCAATTATCATCTCTCAGATTTTTTGGAGATATATGAAAAATTATGTTAGCATAGGGTGTTGGAAGATTATTTTAGGATCCTCTTATTTTCTTGTTCATTTAGGGAAATGAATTTTAATGGATCAAAGGACTGGGCCAGTGTTCCTCCCTAACATGGGAGGCATTTCCTCAAGCCTTTCTATACAAATAATGAATTTTTGACATGTTCAGACATAAACTGAGGGATGAAGTGGTTTCATGGGTATTTAGTTACATTGTAGTACTTTACTATATATATATATATATTCTTGAACACTGTTACCTTTCCAGTACACAGGACATATGTTATAGACACCATTGGGGGTATCCCACTGAGATTTATCTCACACCCTCTTTGAGTGTCATTTGGTACCTAGGGAAGATTACATGGTTGTAGGTGTTGTCAAAGGGAAGAATACGACTGAAAAAACTTTATTTCATACTATATAGGATAGATATTTATAGAATATGAATGAGCAAGAGCTTGGGATTCTTGGGATAGTCATTAATTTACCTTATACTTTTATGGAACATGTTATGTCAGTTGTCATGTTTCCATGTTTTCCAATTTTCTAGTGACATGACATATCATTAGATGATGAATGATATTTTAGTAGTTTTATTTGTTGTTAATGTTTTCTTTATTTTATTATTGTATTCTATTTAATTATATTTCTTATGTTATTTACCATATTTTTTACATTCACCTCCTCCACTACACTTAGGTAATGAGGGAATAGTCTCCCCATGGACACACCCTAGGCCCTTACTGCTAATCGGTAGCCTTTGGCCTTAGAAGAGATGTGCTTGAGTCCATGTGTCCCACCAAGATTAGGGAATTCATTGAGTGGAATCCATGTTTGAGACATCATTATATGGTAATAAATTGGTTTAATTTCTTGAATTACTATTTGGAGATAATATATTAGATATTAGGAATACTTGGGACTTTGTCATAAGTTGTGCTTGGGTGTCACGAACCCATCTTCAGGGTAAAAACCAAGTGTCCTTAAATTATAATTATTTTTCATCATTTTTGTATTAAAGTTGATATTATTTCACCTTTGGGTGATGCACATGTTTTGTGGAGTTGTTTATTATTACTCTGATTGAGGATTAATTTCATCCTTGTCATGTTGATATGAGGGAAAGGAGAATTGTTTCATGCATCATTATAGGGACCTAGAATTCACATGTCCTGCATATTTCCATGCCATATAGGTTCATTACACAATTTTACATTTCATGATATGTATGTGATTGTTGAGTTATGTTGTGATAGTTATCTTATTCTTGTATTACTCTTAGTTGTAATTGAGCGATTACCTATCTCAATTCATTAGGTTTATGGGACCTCATGGGTTGGGATTAGTAATTAACCGAGTCCAGCCAATATTCTATAAATAAAGGGGCGTCGTTTCTATTAATAGGTGTGTGGGAATTGATTCATTGGAAATGGATATCCATTTTAAAGTGAATCATGAAATCTAAAATTAATTGGTTGTATATTATTATCCATCCTTATCATGTTTATGAATGGTAAAGGAGTTAACTTGGACATTAAATGAAATATGAAATAAAACATATACTTGTGCACTTACTAACACCCGGCTATATAAGAGGGTAGTTGGGGTAGTATGCCTTGTGTAATAAGTTTTCTTATGTTTAGCTTCCAATAGTAATTATTTCATTCTTCTTAATATTGTTCTGAGGTTTGTGCTCTATATTTTTAGACCAATTCCAAAACAACATCCTCGTGTCTTGTTCTAGGAAGGTGGAGATGATTATCCTTCAGATGTTGTGGGCACTGAGCTGCTAGTCTAACCTCTAGGAGCTCAACTTGAGGAACTGCCTACTATACCTGATTTGGGAAGTAACACCCATGCTCTCGATAGTTTTATAAGTATAATGCAGTCCATGCAAGGTGCTTAACAGCTTGAACATATGATGGCTGGTAAAACACATGTGTTCTAGAAGTATATTCCTCGTACCTTTTAATGGGATGATGGTCTGCAGGCTACTGAGTCTTGACTAGAGGCCACCATGTCAATCTTGGATTAACTAAAGATGACTCTAAAGTAGATGTTCATACATTATAATTATAAGTTTCAGGACTTAGGAAATCATTGGTATGATGTGACTACCGAGGACAGTCGTCATCAGGGCATGCTATGTGTTGATTTCCAGACGGCCTTCTACGATCAGTTCTTTCCTTAGATGCTGACAGATGACATAACTAGAGAGTTCATGCATCTCAAGTAGTGTTTTATGACAGTTATGGAGTATTCCGCATGTTTCATAGAGTTACAGTTATTTTCACCACTTATAGATAATGATGAGCTTTCACGTGATAGATTCTTTGAGGATGGCCTCTAGTATTCCATATGTATGGATGTGAATGTATTTCCCCTACCTAATTTTTCTAATATAGTAAATTATGAAATTTTCATTAATATTTACATCAGATAAGACAATAGTACCAGGTTTAAAGGATTATTGTCACATCAGGACAATAGTTATCCTCGTGGCAGGAAGTGTTCCCTCAAGGTTTCTCGTCAGGGTAGTGACAATCAGAGTGTTAATTTCAAAATCTCTAAAGTGTTTTATCACTGTGGAAAGTTGGTTAATTAAAATATTTAGTGTGATAGGGAGCCAAAGGTGTGTTGGTCTTGCGATCGTAAGGGGCATATTCAGCATTTCTGTAGTACCTTTCTACCTGCTTCAAGTATAAAAGGATCTACAGTAGCTCCACCTTTAAGAGTAGGTTCTTTTATTCAGAATCTGGTGGGGATTTGGAATAGAACTAGTAGGTCGGACCGAGGATGAGTTCATGGCCACGGTAGTAAGACCACTAATCACCAATAGTAGAAATAGATAAGCTCTAATCGTGGTAGTCCATCTGTTACACAAGGTCATGGATCAGGTCATTTTCATGCACTACAACCAATACCCATGGATCAAGCTATGGGACCACCAATAGTACAAAGTACTATTATTTTAGCCTCTACTATAGTATCTTCATTATTTGAAATAGGTGAATCAAACTCTTTTATCTATTTATATATTTTAGAATCTCTAAGACTAGAAATATAGTATAATTATGGTTTAATGACCCTAGATACACCGTTAGGGGTATGAAAAGAGGGCATACACCAATGCAGGGACTTTCCCCTTTAGGTAGGATTCTACCCTTTATTATAGAACCTAATTGTTCTCAAGATACAAATATTCAATTTCATACTTGGTATGGACTAGTCAGTTCAAAATCAGGCTTTTTTGGCTTCTATAACTATATGGTTTCATTTACATCACTAGAGGGAAGCCGTTATCTACATAAGGGTGAGTGGGATGTACAAGCTCGTTGAGAGGGACCGGAGCATCATGGGCTAGGTGGAGTGACAATCCAGATTTCAAATATCTATATGGAGGATCAAGGTTTACATCAAGTTGATTTCCATCCAGTAGTGGATTGTTTTATGGATGTCTTTACCGATGATTTGTTTTGACTTACCTCCAAAAAGAGAGGTAGAGTTCAAAATTGAGTTTTTTCTAAGATCATAACCAGTTTCCATTCCTCCGTACAGGATGGAACCTATTGATCTTTAGGAGATCAAGAGGAAGTTAGAGGATTTAAGGGCTAAAGGTTTTATATGGCCCAATAGATCATCTTGGTGTTCTCCAGTGCCTTTTCCTAAGGAGGATGGAACCTTACGTCTATGTGTGGATTACTAAAGGTTGTACCATCATATGGTAAATAACTAATATCCACTACGTTGAATAGATGACTTATTTGACCAACTCCAAGGAATAAAGGTCTACTCTAGGATAGAATTGAGACTAGGTTATCATCAGGTGCGAGTTAGACAATTAGAAATACTACATATACATTTTTGTAGAAGGTATGGTCTGTTTGAGTACCTTGTTATGCCATTCAGTCTTAAAAACACACCTTCTATTTTAATGGCTCAGATGAATAGGGATTTCTACCCCTATTTGGATTTTCTAGTAGTATTTTTGGAATAAATCATGGTGTATTCTCACACTCATAGTGACCATGTCAAACATCTTGATATCGGTCACAGTACACTAAGAGAGCATCGAAATTATGTAATTATTGATAAGTACCACATCTGGATCAACAAGGTTTAATTAATGGGTCACATAATCATAGAATAATGAGTATCTTTGGAATCAAAAAAGGTTAGTGTTGTAGTTTCCTGGGAGAATCCCAATAACGTGTTGGACATACTGAGTTCCTTTGGATTGGATGCTTATTACATGCATTTCATACGGTACTTTTCTAACCTTTCATCACCCATTGTTGGTCTTACAAAGAAGGGTGTCAAGTTCATATACTTAGAATCATGTGAGAAATCCTTTTAGGAGCTGAATGGTAGGCTTGTATCAGTACCTATTCTGACTCTTTCAGAGCAAGTTATAGGTTGTACCATCTTATGTGATTTATCAGGCATTAGGCTAAGAGCGGTGTTGATGTAGGAAGATAGAGTTATTTCATATAGATATTTTCATTTGAGGACTGAAGAGATATACTACCCGACACACAACCTTGAGATAACTTCATTTTTCCATGACTTATGTTGTTGGAGACATTATCTATTGGGTTAGCGATTTGTAGTGTACACAGAACAAAAGAGCCTCAAATATAACTTTTAATAGTTTTACATGAACTTAAAACAATGGATATGGGTCAAATATCTACAATACATTGATTTTGATATTTCCTATAAACCTGAGAAGGGAAATGTAGTTACAGATGCACTGAGTCAGAAATCTCAAGAACATATCATAAGGTAAGTTAGTGATGAATGGAATTTAAGGGCCCACTTTTATAAGAAACATCTTGAATTTCATAATAGTCATGAGAATTATTACCTATCATCCTTGACAGTTACCTATTCACTCCTTGTGAAGGTGAAGAGTAGATAGTTTTTAGTTCTTAAAGGCTTGTTTCCCCAGGAGAGTATATGTAGAGATAACCCACCTTCAGATTGGTCTATGGATAGAGACGATATATTGGGTTTACATGGATGTATATAGGTTCCTACAAGTATGAGAGAGGAGTTGATGCACGATTCCCAAAATTATCATTGGGAAGTTCATCTAGGAATCTTGAATATGTATCGAGATATGTGATGCTAGTATTGGTGTTCTAGGATGAAATGTAATATCGTATGCTTTATACATAGGTGTTCCACCTATCAAAAGGTGAATGCAGAGCAATAGAGACCTGTAGACTTTCTACATCCACTTCTAGCCCTTGAATGGAAATGGGAATATGTTGCTCTAGATTTCATAATAGAATTACCTAGGTGACTGAGGAGTAGTGATGATATATGGGTAAACATTGACAGACTAATGAAATCATTCCACATCATTCCTACTTGGGAAACATTGACAATTGATGAGCTGAGAAAACTGTATGTACATGATATAATATGACTCTATGGGGTTCATTGTACTATAATTTTATATAGTGATTCTCATTTCACATCACGGTTCTATCAGTTTTGTAGAATGATATGGGAACACAGGTTCTTCTATATACATATTTTCCCCCTCAGACCAATGGAAAATGGGAACAGACTATATATGTTCTAGTGGACAGACATCAAGTATGTGTCCTTAAATTCAAAGGTTCTTGGGAGAACCATATCCCTCTCATTGAGTTTTCCTATAATAACATATATCAAGTGATAGTTCTAAAGGATCCATTTGATTCCTTAAATGGTAGTCCATGTTGTTCACCCATGTACTAGCTAGAGGTAGGTGAGGCATCCTGACTAGGTACTCATCTCGTTCAAGAGACTTCAGAGCAAGTTCATCAGATCCAAAGGCATATGACTACTACTAAATATAGTAATAAATCTTATGCTGATTTTCATAGATGACCTCTTGAGATTGAGGTTGGGGATCATGTTTTCTTTCAGGGATCATCTAGGCAAGGGAATTAATAATTATGATTGAAAAGAAAGATGTCTCCTCATTTAATAGGGAATTATGAAATTCTGGAGAGAGTAGGGTTGGTAGACTATCAGTTACTTTTACCTCAGATGTATCATTCTATGCAAAAATTCTTCCATGTTTCATAGCTTTTCTAGTATCATTTTGGTCCTTCATTTACCATTGACCAAAATTAAGTTTAGTTAGATGTTGATGATACTGTTGAGGAGTATCCATTACACATCCTTGACCGAAGCACGAAGGATCTCTGAGGTCGGTCTATTCCTCTAGTAGGGGTGCTATAGAAGCATGGCCATTTATAGGACTATACACGGGAGAGGGAGGCTGACATAGGTTCCCAATGGCTAGAGTTATTCTCATATAGTGTTTCTCCACACTTAGAAGGTGAACTCTGGGATGATTTCTGTTATGGGGGGAAGATTGTAAGAACATGGTCTTTTAATCAGTTATGAATCGTTTAAATTTGGGTCTAAATCACAACTATGGATATAATATGGATTCTTTTTGAATTAATAAAGGTCTTAGTGGTGTCCAGAGAATTTTCAGAGCCTGAAATCCATCTTTTTAGGGAAACCAGCCATGTTCCATGGTTGGACATGGTTGACACACAGTTTGCCTAACTGTGTGAATGGTGTTTTTTCCAGATAGAACCACCTCGGATGGTTGAAACATGTCCATGTAGCCTAACTATGAAATTTCCCATTCTACCTAGGTAATCATGCATGGTTTGTGAATTGTTTTTCAAACCTTCCTAACAAACCATGCACATGCCATTTTTTGGGTAATTTTTCAATTTTTCCCTTATTGATCTTATTAGATTCCATCTTCCACCCTAATATTTATTTCAGAAAGATTAATATATATTACTCTAATTTTGGAGCCCTATGATGATCGATGATAGGAATCAAGATATCTCTTTTTGTCTGGGATCCGATTGAGCTTCTATTCATTACATTGGATGTGAAATGGAAAATACCTGAGTCCACTTGAGCTATTCCCTTTCTCTATTTCTCTTGACAAAGTTATCGAGGTATTAGAATTTTTACCTTTTTCATAGATCAAATTCAATTAGACCCAAAACACGGGCCAATAAAGAAATAGTATAGTCATAAAACCCTAAGATGGGTGATCTATAACTCATCCCTCAAGTTCATTGATTATGGATTTGTTCTGTAGAGCCCATCGATTTCATCAGGTGTCGTTCATTGAATTTATATTCCATGATTATTATAATTATAACCATATGGATATTCTCTTTCAATATACCAGATTAATTTTTTGTGGTTATGAACACAAATCTATCCTTTACATGTTGAATTTTATGTCATAAATGTTGTTTAGTGTTTTGAAACATTTGCGCCACAGTTCGGGTATGCCTTATCTTGACCACTCTAAGGGTAATAATTTCTATATTAAATGGATTGATTTATATTTTAAATTTCATAATTGAATGTACCATTTATGGGTACCGCTTGACCCACCTAAAGTAAGCTATCCAATTAATAATTAAATGTGAAATCGAAATTTGAATGTATATTGAGTGTATGACTTGACCAGATTAAATGTGAATGTTTGATAGGTTGCATGTCTGTAGCACCCCTTACCACATTAATGGAAGGTAGAAGAATGAAACTTAATTATTGAATATTCCATAAATTGATTAAATGAATGGTTAAAAGCTAATTGTCCTTGTTACACTAATGAAAGGAAAGGCATGAACCGAATGGAATTATTGATTAATTATGACTTGATTAAAAGGTATCATGCTACGTGACTTTATCACACTAATGAAAGTTAAGGATTAAACCAATTGTTTAATGCCACTTCACCTTATCACACTAATGAATGAAAATTATTAAACCAGAAGAAATATCACTTTACATCATAATCAAATAGGAATGTCCTGACTTAAGCTCACATTGAATTATAATCGGAGAATTCCATGAGAACTCTGGAACCCCTTTCTGATTCAAGGATTTAACATTCATAGAATGATAAACACCTAGATACCAATCCATTCCTATATTTTGATGACCAATATGACACCATAGGATCCATTAAATATCATTATAGTAGGCATTAGATACACTCCTTGTATCCCTCATTGAAAATTATGTGCCCTAGTTAAAGCCCATAGAGCCCTATCTATGCATAGCCCTGTTTTAACATGGGTGATCACCTTGGACTCTATAGGTGACTCGTTGTGGAATTACATGGACTATGCTCCTTGGATTACACTGTTATACCATTTCAGGCTACAGTTACTACGAATTTCGGTACCCATGAGGTCTACGTCTCCTTGCTTATTTCTTTGGGACTTCATTATGAAATATCATTATAGGTTTCCATGTTATAACTTGCAACCTTTTCAATTTCTAATATGTATCTTATTTATTAACTGGTAAAATTAAAATAATTAATTTTTTACATGTTTAGACAGTAGATGATAGACAAAGTAGGTACATGGGTATTTAGTTACATTTTACTACTTTAATATATATATATATATTTTTGTGTGTACATGCTTTCACACAATTACATTTCCAGTACACTAGAAAGATGTTATAGACACCATTGGTGGTTTCCTATTGAGGTTTATCTCACACCATATCAAAGAATCAATTGGTACTCAAGGAAGATTACATGGTTGAAGGAGTTAATGAAGGGAAGCATACAACTTCAAATACCTGATTGCTTACTGTTTAGGATGGAGTTTGATAGAAGATAACCAATCTAGAGCTCAGGATTCTTGGGATAGTCTCTAATTTTATTTATAATATTGTGGCATATGTTATGTATCTATCTATTATACAAGGTTTTTATTTTTCCAGTGACATGATATTTCATCAGTTGTTGAATGCTATTCCAGTTGTTTCAGTCAGTGATACTGTTGTCTCTATTTTCCGTTGTACCTTCTTTTTACTTATATTGATTCCTCTATTTTCCCTATGCTGACATTCACCTGTTGTGATAAACTTTTGAAATGAAGGAAGAATTTCCCCATTGATACACCCAAGGTCCTCGCTGCTAGTCGGCAGCCTCTGGCATTCAGGGAGATGTGCTCAAGGCCATGTGGCCCACTTGGCTCGGGGAACCTATTGAGTGGATTCTAGTTCTGGGATGTCCCAATCTCCCCATATTACCCTTCTCATTTAAGGATAAAAATGATTATCAAAGGACTGGATTATCATTATGTCCTCACATAGGAGTCATTGGATGAAGTCTTTATATCCAAATACATTCCTCCCTCCAAACAGCAACCTTAAGGATTAAAATTCATAACTTTCAATAGTATGAATTAGAATCGTTGTATGAATCTTGGGAAAATTTTAAAGAGATGTTAAAAAATATTTCTCGTCATAGACTCCCACTGTGGATGAATGTTCAAACATTTTATGGTGGTCTTACAACGAACAGTAAATCTATAGTAAATATGGCTACTGGAGGATCTATCATAAGGATGTATGCTAAATAATTTGTTGATATATTGGGAGATATGTTAGTAAATAGTTTCCAATGGAATTATGCGTGTGGGAATCAGAAAAGAAGAGTGCATAACATTGATGACTTTCCGTTTTTGGTTCATCAACTAGATTCTTTATCAAAGAAGACAGATGTGTCGAATTTAATAACAACTTTACATTTTTAATCAGTTTACTATAGAGATTTAGGCGAGTGTGGTTACAACTACATCACAGGTGAATGTTAGAGGATAAGAGTTTACCCTTCTACAATTGAAATGAGTTATGTTTCTCAAAACTGTGGACCAAATATGTTCCCTCAATATCATAACCCTATATGAAAGAATAATGAAAATATGGGTTGGAGGAAGTAGCAACAAAATCTTTACCCATGACCTCAAATCACACTCATATATGGCCATAAATAGTACCAATTACATATTTGAGGCAAAATATAGGCAACCAACGACCACAAGGATCATATCAGTAGAAAGGGTATAATAAAACCACTTCCTGGATAACCTCCTCACAAACCATAAAATTAATATGTTTTTTAAAAACCAACTCAATAAGAAAAATATTCAAAATTAGAAGAGATGATTTCCATGTTCACCACCACATTAGAAACTATATTCCAAAATCAAGAAGTTTCCATTTGAAAGATTGAAAATTATATTGGAGTGCTATCAAATCAACTCTCTGTAAGGAAACTAGGCACACTACTAGGTAACAATGGAAGAACCTACTAGAGGAAGAAAATGCAGTGAAATAGAGAAGTAGGAAGGCCCTCCTTCAATGAGTGACTAGGAATAAATGAGAATTTTAAAATGAAGACCAGGAATGATCCTTACACTCTTTATATAAAGAAGATGAATTTGAGGTTCTTATCTCACTAAAAGAGACATCAAAATGGATGAGGTTATGCATGATAAAAAAAATGGGGTGGTCAATCATTATGAACCCAGTTTACCATTTCTGGATCACAAAAAGAAATGGAATATGGATCAACAGTACAGAAAATACAAAGAATTATTCCAAAAAACATCACATCAATATTCCCTTTGTGGAAGAATGAACTCAAATTCCCATATACATAGATTCCATGAAGTAAATTCTATCGAACAAAATAGATATAAATATTTGGGTACCATTCCACTCAACAAAGTGTTCGTCATGGTGATCCAACATTCAATTCCTCCCAATATTAAAGATCTTGGAAGTCTTCTTATTCCACTTACCATCAGCTCTTGAGAATTTGGGAAGGTCCTTTAAGAGATTGGGGATGGTGTAAATCTGATGCCTTATGGGGTTCTCATGATGTTCAGATGAAATGATCTGAATCCTACTCATATGGTGCTAAAATTGGCTGACCATTCAATTTAATATATAAAGGGTATCCTTAAATTCATGCTGGTGAATTTTGCGAAATTAATTCTTATATATGATTTCATTATTCATGACATGGTTTAGGAATGAGGAGTGACATTTATTTTAGGGTGACCCTTTTGGTTATGGGTATAGTTTTGATTGATGATTTTCAAGGAGAATTGATATTTTGATTTAGAGATGAAAGAGTGTCTTATAATGTGCTAAAAAATATAAAACAATAGTCATTTGAGGAATGTGATAAAAATTTAAAATTATCCATATTGGATGATTATGCTGACATTAAAGTGATTGACATGGGATGTTCTTCTTCCATCGATGAGATAGATTCGGTGGAAAAACATCCCAGACTTGAACATGAAGAGATAAAATATATATTCGGCCATGGCGATCATTATTGGATGTTATAAATAATCCTAGATAGTTTGGAAGGGGAAGAGGATGAACCTACTATTTCTTCAGTTCTTAAAGCCCCTCAACTTTAAATGAAGTCTATCCCTTCATATTTAATGTATGAGTATTTGGGTGAGAAAGAAACACTTCATTTTATTTTTAACACATCCCCTGCACAAGATGAAAAAGATACAATTTTATAGGTTCATATATTAATAAATTAGGATATTGGTTGGATAATATCTGATCATAAAGGTGTTAGTCCAAACATTTGTACCGACAAGGTAATTCTTGAAGATGCATCAAAACCATATCGATAACCATTGTGATGGCTAAAACCTCTCATGAAGGATGTAGTGAAAGGGGTATTAATCAAACTATTAGACACTGAAATCATTTACCAAATTTCGGATATTCTATTGGTCATCCCCTTCCAAGAGGTACTCAAAATGTGGGGTATCAGTGATATTTCAAAGGAAAATAATTAGTTAATCCTAAGACAAATAGTTATGGGATGGAGGTTATTTGTTAATTATCTATTGCTAAATGACGCCACATAGAAGGACCAATTTTCACTCCCATTGATGGAGAAAATGTTAGAGTGTTTTGTGGGAAATGAATTATATAACATCCTTGATAGTTATTTTGGATATAACCAAATATATATTAACCCTAAAAAGATCAAGAGAATTACACCTTCATATGTCCATAAAGAACATTTTCTTATAGTCATATGTCCTTTGATAAGTGAAATGATCTTGCCAGATTCCAATGGTGTATGCCAGCTATTCTCCATGAATTCATGGTGAAAATTCAGGAGTTATTCATAGATGAATTCTCATTCTATGGGAAATCATTTGATACATGACTGATGATCGTGGAAATGGTATTGGAAATGTGTGAGAAGAATAAATTATTATTGAATTAGGGAAAATGGATTTTTATGGTGCATAATGGTATTGTCGTAATCCACCAAATATCTGAAAAATGGACTAAATTTGATCCCATGATAATGGATGTGATCCCCAAATCTCCAACCCTGCTTCATTCGGTGTAATACAATATTTTATTGAGCATGCATGATTTTATCAATGGTTAGTACAAGAATTTTCCATAATAGATCAACCATTAACCAATATCATCATGAAGGATTCCATATTCAAATTAAATGATTCCTAAATTGAAGCACTCCTAACATTGAAACATAGATTGGTGGAAGCCCCAATCATGATTTATCTAAATTTAGATGAGCAGTTTGAGCTCATATGTGATTCTATTGATTATTCAATGGGGATAGTCCTTGGGAAGTGTCTTGATCATATCTTCTAACCAATTTATTATGCAATACATTCTTTAAATGAATCTCAATTAAATCATAACACAATAGAGAAATAAGTTTCTAAAGTGGTTTTCTTGTTTGATAGATTTAGATCATACATGGTGCTATCGAAAGTTATTGTTTATATTGATCATTCATCATTCAAGTATCTGTTAGAAAAGATGGATGAAAAACCTCGGCTGATTTTTTTTTTCTTCCTCTCCAAGAATTTTATTGGGATATGCTTGATATGAAAGGAAGTGAATACTTTATTAGTGATTGTCTCCCCTACTTGGAATTTCCCCACATTGAGAATGAATAAGATATATATATCAAAGAATACATTAAATATTATCACATATTTTTATTTGCAACTACACCTCATCCATGGTCAGTTGATATCGCAAATTATTTGTCCATGGGAGTGCTCAATCCTATGCAATCTTACCAGAAAAGTAAGAAATTTCTATCAGAGGTGAATAAGTACATTTGGGAAGATTCACTGATCATCTGATCAAGTGGAGATGGAATAATTCTATAATGCATAAAAAAGTTTGAATTCAATGGTATTATGGAATTTTTTTCATTCATCTACTACTAGAGAAAATCACAGGATAGACTACACAATTTCCAAAATCGTATAATCTGGATTTTGGAAGAGAAATATTCAGATGTATTCCTAATACTTTGTGGCACAATGTAATAATTTCCAGCAGATAGATAATATGGGCTACAGAGATGAGACGCAACAACATCTCATTCTTGAAGTGGTCGTCGTTTATGTCTGGTGAATTAATTTCATGGGGTCATTTACACCATCATACAATATAAAATACATTTTTGTATGTGTTTATTGTGTTTCTAAATGGGTAAAAGCTACCGCCACAACCCAAAATAAGGAAACGGTTGTTATCACCTATCTAAAGAAGAATGTATCTAGTAGGATTAGTGTCCCCTAAGTGATCATATGTGAAATGGTAACACATTTTTATTATTCAATGATGAGATATATTATCATGAAACGTGGGGTGAAGTACAATACGATGACACTATACCATTCTCAATCTAGTGGCCAAGTGGATGTTTCCAACCATGATCTTAAACATGTCTTTGAAAAACTAGTGGGAAAATCAAGTAAGGAATGGTCTTAAAATCATGATGATGCTTTATGGGCATACCTAACTACTTGATAAATAATGTAGGGTATGTCCCCATTCTAGTTTGTCTATAAGAAGCCCCACCGCTTACCTGTGGAGAACAAACATATGGCAAAATAGCCTGTGAATGAACAGAATTGTGATCTGAAATCCACTGAAGATAAATAAAATTTCCATTTTTCTGAGCTTGAGGAGATCTGATAAAGAGCATATAAAAATTCCACAATATAAAATGAGAGAAAATATGTGGTTCATGACCCCATGATTTCTTAGAAATCCTTCCATCCTAGTAATCATGTATTATTATTCAATTCATGTTTGAGGTTATTTCTAAGAAAATTGAAGTCTATGTGGTTGGGAACAATCAAATTAATCATGTTTTTCCACTATGGTTTGGTGGTAGACACTAGTGGATATGGATAGAAATTTAGGTTGAATGGAAAACATATGAAACTGTACGTTAAAATGGAGAACCTTGTGGGCCCATTCTCCTCTATTCAATTAGGGTAAACAAGAGGCCTAGGTATGTCAAGATGAAGACATTAGACATAGCACTGACTAGGAGGAAACCCATCATTTCAAACATTACCTGAATAGTTTTTAGATTGCGTGTTACATAGGGGATCTTGTTAGTGTGTTTTAAATTTTTCATTATTTTATTTATATGATTCATTAAAAGTGATAGATTTGTAATTAAATCATTATTATTCGTTACAAAATTTTCTAATTGAAACTTCAAATCATCTATTAAAATAATTAGGGAAAATTTCTTTGGGTTTAATGGTGTACATTTCATTAAAATTGGGAAATGTCAAAAAAAATTCAAAATCATGTTTCTCATGTATGGTTTTCCCATAGTTAAACAAACAATGTGCATTAACCATGCGCAATAGTAACCTCATTCTAGAGGCATGCAAAAGGGTTTCGCACGGGTAACCATCCTATTCCATGAAATCATGCAGGAGGGATCCCCATTTTTGTATCTTACTCATGTTTACCAAATGGCTAATAAAACCATGAGATGTTACCATGAACCGCATAAAATGCCACAAATATTAAATACCTAAAAATCTACCACAAATTTTTGACACCCCAAATAGAGATAACCTCACCCTCTTATCCATGCATAACTCTTCAACCATCTATCTCCTTCAATTTCTAGCACCTTTTCTTCTTCTTCCTCCATCAGATCACACTCTAAGGTATTCTCCATTTTTTCTCCCCCTCCTCCTCCTCTACCTCTTTATCTTATATTACATTCTTTCCCTCTTCATTATTCTCCTTCCCTTGGGATAGGATAACCACATGGTATTCCCCCATATCATTACTAAATTTTTATTTTTGGTTTACTCTTAGGGTTTTCATCATATTTTTCTAAACAATTCTTGGTGAAAAATCCAAACACACGCTTTCACAACAACATTTTTCTAAAAGGCCCCAATTTTTATGATCTCTTTATCCTATTTTGTAGGCTTACATGGGTTATTTTGTCATTTCAAAAAGATAATTCAATTTTTTATCTATCATTTAAAAATTGGTCCATTTATATGATTTTTTGCAACATCCAGTCAGAATCCAAACCATATATTAATGGCCTGTTAATAACATGATTGTACTTTATGATATAATAACATCTGCTGTTCCAACCTCAAATTCCCCAAGAAAGATGATCTTATGTGATAGAAAGTTCTAGACACATAGTAGGTCAACACACATTTCTTTTTTCCACCACAAAAAATTGTGGCCTTTGGAATTTTAGATGAGATGTAGAGGCTAATTGATCATGGAAAACTCACCAGGAAACTTGTTATGAATAACACAATATGTAAAGTACTCATGTTGATGTTCACTTCTGCCTTTCATTTCCCTGGCTGGTATACCAATAATGAGCAGGGTGAATTAGTAGAGAGTACAAGTGAAATCACATTCCACCTTTTGAATGTCTAGTAAAATTTTTCTTTTGGATAGTTATCAACCTTTTGCAACCTTTATGATGAATATTTTTTTCATATCATGGAGTACGATGAGGCATACTGATATTGGGACCCTACATATGCTACATAGTTTTTGGAAAAAATTTCAAATCTCGACCCACCCTTTGTTCCTCAAACAGTTAAGGCCTCTAGGCTCTTGAATCCCACCCATCATATTTTTCACCATATCATCACTACCTACTTCAACTTCTAATTCGATAGTGAAATAAATATCTACCTTCTAGATTTTTTCATTATCTATTCCAAGAATACTAGGAATTCATTCAATATTGACTTCATCTTCACACAATTCCATTAGAACATGTTCACAAAAGCAAAGGTAAATATTTTTGATGGACCTTTTATCACTGAACTAGTTATGTTTCTTTGAATTAAATTCCAAAAGGAGACTTTAATTAAGTATCCTCTACCTATCATGTTCAATATAACTATGTTAGAATGTATGAGGATGCGGGAATTTTATGTCCTATACTACTGGTTTAGAGGACACCAAGAGTAATCCTAGGATGAGTCTTGTCACACCTCCACCCCACATGTTGCATCCCACCTTTCCTACCAACGTGCTAAAGAGTATCAACTCCCTAATCCAATGAATTCTATGAATCCTACACCATTTCTGGCCTACTATACGTATCCCCCAAATTGAGGTCACCCCATATGGTGACCATGATCTTAAATGGAAGTGGGACCATGATTTATATGCCTTGTTCAGAAGGAAGGTTTAGGCCACTAGATAATAGATGGCAGGGACCAACCTATATGATCTCTCTTTACCTACCCTCTACTAACCCTTTTCCAGCTACCCCCTTCTTACTATATGTACAGGGATGCATCCTCCCACCTAGATCTTTACAGGGCATCCTATCCACCAACAAACCTGCCAGAATCACCTCTTATAGAGGGGTTCTATAACAAATAGGACACATAAGATCTTCTATGGTATGATTCCATCGACACACAGTTCCATGAACCATTTGGAATTGGTCCTCCCATTGGTTGGAATTGATTTTATAGGGAATTCTCCTTCTCTTACCATTGGACCCTCCTTGTAAATCTATTTTAAAATTTCTTATTTTAAGAATCTTTTTTTATTTTTCATTTTTTGGTGTGATTTTGTGCTTCTCTCTATTTCCAATTATTGATATTATACTATCACTGCAACAAGTTTTCTAGTTTCGTTATCAATATTGGAGTTTGAGACCTATTCTGGAATGAAGACACTCTACCTCTTGGCGGGATCTCACACACCAACCACATACCATTATAGAAACCTTTTTTCAAGGGTGTTTTGCTTTTACAATCCATTTTTCATTCCTTCCACATTTTATCCCTCCCATTTCATGAACATTTCATCTAGATATTCTGTACCTAACCATGTTCACGGGGGACCATACTCACTTTTATGTGTGGGGAAGTCAGTTGCCTTTGGCACCTCATTTGGTTATTGCCTTGGAAATACTTAAGATGACATATTTTTTATATGGAATCTTTAAATGGTTTTTCTAGAAGTTACACATATAGCTCAACTAGATAAAAATGGATTTTGGAGACCTATTTCTAAAATTCCTCATATGCCTGGATAAATAGACTTATTTTTTATTTTAATTTAAATTGGAACACATGAAAAGAGACATTTACATATCCATTCATAAAAAATTCAATGAACATTTTGATGAAGTAGCATATATTACAAAACCACATAAAAATAGAAATTGATTTATGAAAAAAGGAAAGTTAATCCATGAATTTTTTTGCTATAATAATCGTTATCATGTAGTTATAATTTCATAAACTCTTTCCTTTCTCTTTTAATTCATCAAGATAAGACATGGAAAAAATGTTCACCCATTTTTGAATGCCAGTATCTCACCCCAATGAAAACAATTTGAGATATGAAATAGAATTCCCATGCTATTGATGAACATTCATCATTATTTAATGTTGCAAATAAATTAGATTGAATAACCGATAAATTTGATATCCCACAAATTGGTGTTAATGAGATCATTACCTAACATACCTAAGAGTGTGATGAGATGGAAGTGGATGATGGTACTTTATTTAAATAAAGAAGGATGATTTAAGTTTTAAATAGACAATCATTAACGAATAAATATTTGGTTGTTTTGAATTGAGCTTAAAGTGTTGGATAACTTCATTGATTGGTGATTCATAAAGAATGAATGTAGTAATTTTAATAATTAGTCATCCAAAGTTCATATTCATTTAGTTCATTTAATCTATTAAATTTCTATTTGTATCGTTGATGGTTCATTTGATATCATTGTCTATGAATCCTTTTTAGGGAAAAATCAGTCAAGTGTGGGGAGTTTAAGACACGTGGGCGAATATGGAATTTTCATACATTAAAGTAAATTAAAACGGGTTCTTTAACAATTGTCTTGTTTTTAAAACCATAAAATGTCTTGTCAGGTGAAATTTATTTATCCAAGGGACAATATGAATTTTCATTATCCAGGAAATTCATATTGAAATTAGATGCATTTGGACAATTTTTTCTAGCGTGGACGGTTACTACTAATTCCATGAAACCATTCAACCCATCCCACCTAACTGTGTTCTCTAAAAAACATAAAAAATGAACCGGCCACATGCCCTCCATACAATTTGATTAATCATATAGAACCTCTATGAAACCTTGTGGTGCGAGCATGTATGGAATAAATGACCATTTTCATGGTCTCTATGTTATTAAAAAACCATGGGGACAAGCTAGAAAATAATGCACCTCAAATCAAGAAGAATATAAACTTTACCATGGTTGGGGCATGATTAAACTAATTGTGCACCTAAATAGTGTAGCATTCAACATGAATCCAGCCACTTTCTATCTATCTCCTCAACTTTTTTTTGACTCAGTATTATAACCTGTAACCACCCCTAGTCATTGGTGGAAAAATATTATTGTTCGAAGGACTATTTTAAAATATATGACAATATGGGGAAGGATTCATCATGGAAAATAGGTAGGTTGAAAATCATTCTAGTAATTTTTTGAGATTACTCTGTTGTGGATTCTTGATATTTTTTCCATTTCATTATCGCTTTTAATGATCAATATTGGTAACAAGAGAATTTTTTTCAATATTTATTCAATGAAAAGCTGATCCCTTTTATCTTTTCAAGTAATTGGAAATGAAGACTCTTTTTTGATTAATTCTACTTATTTTGTCTTTGTAAATTATTTTAATCTCTCATAATTCTTCTGAGTCTCTTTCCTTTTGCTAACAGGATACTCCATATCCAAACAAGAAAAGAGTTTCTAGGGATCCTCATGGGAATTAGGACTAAGAATCCCATTACCATTGGTTTGAATCATTGTCTCCAAGGGATTATTTTTAGATAAGTCATTAAATACCAATTATCAGAATAAGAAATTGATTTTTGTAAACTTAAACAAAAATTATCAAACCATGGGAGTTCTATCAAATTTGGATATTAAATATAAAATTTATTATTAAAAAACAACAAAAAAATAAAATTTATCTTTAATAATATTCATAAGTAACCATAACCCCGATGCATTTCCCCTATTGATTGTTATAAACAGTTTCTGCGTGTCTTGTCTCAAGTAAACATCTCAAGAGTTTTAGAGGTGAATTAATCAAACATTATAAAAAATCCTTAAATCCAACATAAACATGATCTAATTATGGAGACCCTTAGATTAATTAACCATGACTCATTGTTAATATAACTCTATGTCTTCATGTGGATTTATCTCGTTCTTACATTTTACTAGTCGTGACAGTGGAAAATTAAATTTGAGCTACCAAAAGTAATATTTCATATAGAACGAAACTATTTCATCATCACATCCTTAGTTTCTAATATAGATTTTTCAAATTTATGATTCCTCTAACGAAATTTAACTAGGTCGGTAGTCCTATTCTATAGCACCATATCTCAACCATCCAATATTTCTAGTAGTTATTATTCTTAAAAAATATTATGATTCAATTTTAAAAATTAATAATTTAGTACATGCGTAGGATCAGGTTTGAACATATCAATAGGGATACATGAAACACATTGTGAATGTGAGAGAGGTTTGGTGGAAGCACTGTGTAATAGGAAACCATCCTTACACAATCAAGAATCTCAAAAATGCTAATATACACAGGGATCTGATTTCTAATATTTTTTAATACTATAATATTTTTTTAATGTAAAAATTATATAGAATACCATCTCACCAACTTCAATTTCTAGATTTTACTGAGGATTTTCCACATAATTATTCCATCAAAGGTGTCCTTATGTTTAGTTGAATGGCGCTAACATTCTCTAAAAATTCTTTATATATATCTAGTCCCAATGGTTGTATTTCCTAAAATTCATCCCTGCATGTTGTATTTCAACACATTATTCTATATATGGCTTCATAAGGAGCCTTATATACGATTGAATTCAATATAATGTTATAATAGAATTGAAAAAGTGGAAGATGATGATCCCTACCACATTTGAAATAAATGTAATAGGATCATAGAATATCCTCTAGGGTTTAAAGGGTTTTCTCTAACTAACCTTATTTTTGAGGATGATAATAAGTACTAAAAATCAAATCTATATCTAGGGATTGTTGAAGAAAATGTTGGAGCATTAAGGTAAACCTTGTATCTTGATAACATATAATATAATTTTTAAATCCCTACAAAATTACCACTTTCCTAATATATATCTTGGAAATATAATTATTTGAGAACTATTCTATGATAGTTATGAAATGTGCTGAATTATTAAGGTGATAAACTATAGCCCAAATAAATTACAACCATTAGGTTTTTTGGGGAGTATAATGATGAAATCCAAGGTGATGTTTTCCTATTTCCATTCTGGTATGGGTAATGATTATAACATCCCCTATGATATATGTCTCTCATCCTCAACTTAATAACTTACTATACTATTAGATACATACTATAAGTATTTCTCTTCATGTTGTGCTATGAAAAATACTATTTCATATCTCTATAAATCATGTATTAGATGAATCAATCAATATACAAGAGAAATGATCTTCTTCTAATAGATCCCTCAAGTCTGGTAATGATGGGACACACACTCAATTCCTAGACCATATTACTCCATCTCAATCAAGGTTGAACTCAAGAAAATTTTCCACCTTATTTATAGTCTCCAAAACTACCTTTTATACCTCTTTAATCATTACATGGATATATAGTTGACCTATCATATGATTAAGATAAATTTTATCCAATTAATTTAATATTTAAATATTCATCCTTTGAAAATCAATAAATATTGGATCTTTTGTGATCTCATCATAGAGAATCTAAAATGATCATTTCAACTCAACAAATCAAACCTATTATTCACTTTCCATGGGAGGTAATGTATTATGTAGCAATAATCCTTAATCAACTCCAAAAATTATCTCTGACACATATTCAATGGGTGAATATATACTTTAAAATTTTATAATCAGTATATATGTCATACCTTTACCTATAAAGATAATTCATCCATATATTTAATTCACATATTTATGCTATTATGTGTAAGTCATGAGTGAGATAATTCTTATCATTAACCATCTATTAGTTTGAGTAATAAGCTATCACCATATCATTTCACATAAAAAAACACATCATTCCATTATTTGATACATCATTTCAATTCAAAAAATCTTCTTTAGTCTTGGGAAGTGTGGATATAGGTTCTCTAAACAAAACTATATTTAGCTAAATAAATATTTATTGATATTAATTGATCCAAATGAATTTGAATCCATACAGAGTTAACTTGGTTAGTGGATTATTTATTCATGAGAAATGATTTACAATTCTTCGATAATATATTACTAATACAAGAAAACTATAAATATTAAGAAAAGTGTTTTGTCTAGGATAATTTTTTATAACATCCATATTTGATGGATCCTCCAATATATATCTCTTTAGATCATATGGGCCAAAAATTTGACTTATTGTATCCAAAATTAACATTAGAAAAATAATTCATATATATTCTTCTTCCTTACAATATTCAGAACAATCCTCAAGTGATCTTCATTATATTTCATTGTCATGTAATATATAGAAATATCATCTATAAAGACTACCAATAACTTATCAAGGTAATCTATAAACACCTTATCCATTAAATCCTTAATGACAGTGGGGGGTATTAGTACAACCAAATGGAATTATTATTAATTCATAGTGTCCATATCACATATAGAAGTTGTTCTTGGGTATTTCATTACTTTTAACCCTCAATTGATAGTATCCAAATCGAATATAAATCTTATAAAAATATTTATCTTCTCATAATTTATCAAAACAAAAATAAATATGGATTAAAGGATATTTAATATTGATTTTTATCTTAATAAGATATTGATAATCAAATAAGAGTTGCATTGATTCAAATGTCTTGTTAACAAAAAGAACAGTTTCACCCTCTAGTGATGGAATTGGATAGATCAATACCTTATCAATATTAAACTTGAGTTGATTATAGAATTCTTGTAACTCAATCAAGTTTATTCAATGTGGAATCTCTAAAATAGGACAAGCATCAAGTGTGAGTTCTTTTGAATATGCAACATCTTCATTTTGTGGAAGACTAGGATATTATTCAATAAAGACACCAACAAACTATAATACAATAGGCATATCATTGATGTTTAGTTTATCCCAAATAATATGAGATAAATACAAATTTTTAATAGAAATAAATACCAATAAAATTGATATAATTTCCATGTGAAGTTCATATTTATTCTCTCACTGATAGATGATCATAGATTGGTTTTTAATGTCAAATGTGTTTTATTTTCATTGAAAATTGATATGGGATTTATATTATCAAAAATAATTCATTCACATAACAATATTAAATTCAACTAGATAAATAATAATTAGATTTAAAGGAATAACATTCCAATAAACATTAATCAAATAATAATTGTAGACTTGAGGTGTGATTGTCGTACCATTAGTATTTTTCATTGATAATTTGAAATATAATATTTGAGGTGGTAATGTGATACCCTTAGTAAATTATTCAAACATTAAAGAGTGGGTATATCAATAATAAAATAATAAAATAATTGTTTTATAGTGGATAATAAGTGTATTTTTCTAAACAATATTATTTTACCCCAGATCAATAATATTTACAATATTATATTTCCCTAGGAATCTAGAGTTAATAGGTTACTGATGTTGATCATCTTCATTAACCCACATATTCATCCAAATGTAAGTATAACTCCCAATATCCTTGCATTTTATTTACTGGAGTGTGGGTGTGGTATTCTATGGAACTTTTTCTAAATTAAAATTTGTTGGCCCATAGATGCTATTGAAAACTATCTCTAACTAAAGTTTTAATAATAATAAATCATGTCATCTATTAACATATATATTATTTAATGTTAGATCTTAAATTATTACACAACATTATCTTGATTATCAGATAATGTCATTTATGTGTGCATAAGTCTAAAAAAGCTTTAAATTGATTATACATGTGTAATTAATAGGATAACTAGTTTATAACTTTGTTGAATTACAAGAAAGATCAACTAAAATTGACAATGTATAAGTCACTCACATTGAAAAGCTGTTTGAAGTGATATCGACCAAGAGAGGACTCACCATTGCACATGCTACTGATGAAAACGACCAACTGCTAATTTAAGTGACCTTCCTTTGCATGATGCTACTGACGAAAGGACTAACCATCTGTTATAAATGAGTCACCATTGGCTCAACTATATCACTGATAGGAGGAAGGAATCTCCATTAATTTGAGTCACTGTTAGTTCATATGTCTCACCATTGATCTGTCGCATAGATTGTGAAAGAGAGTCACCAATGGGCATCCCACCGATAGTTCTAAATGAGTCACTAATACCGATGGAACAAACTCAAAATCATACATAGAGTAACTAATGCTGACGGACCAATGATGACAGACTAATGCTAATGATTCAATGATACCTGTGACTCAAAGATAGTCATAAAATAGGTTTTTATATTTTTAATTCAATTTTATATCAAAAAGTCATATTTAGACAAATTAATGTTTCTGACATTATGTAATGTTTTCTGTAGTACATTCCATAGGCAGTACGAGGTACATACACATGGGGAGATCTTCATTCCTACTGGATGATGAAGTATAAAATAATTACATATTAGATCGTTTCAAAGATGATAAGAAATATGTTAAAAAGAAAATTAAGGAACAGAAGAACTGAAAACACTTCTGCAACACTCGATCATTCTTAAAAGTCCCAAGAACTCAAATAAAGAACATATGGGAACATCAATATGATGAGAAAGACATTCTGAACTGCATTGAACATCTTTCCACCAAAGTATTGAACACATCACATTCCTTCAAAAACCAAAACATTCAGTCTGGGATACTCTATTTTGAAGCTGAATTCAAGAAGAGGATTCAAACATCATTCTCTCTACAATAGATGTGTCCAGAACATCATTTTATAACACAAATAGACTTCTAAACTCTATTATATATCTTTTTTCTCTATTTTGTTCTTTTGTTTACATTTTTAAGCAGTGTGTATCTATATTTTACACACAAACTAACTCATGGGCATAACTGGAGGGTACCTGATATCCTCACTATCACTCTCTCTGTTATATTCTATATCCCATGTCAAATAGTGGAAGAGGTCAAGTGTGACATGTTTTTCCCCAGCGAATAACTATGGTAGTGGTCAGGTGTGACCTAGAAACCCTTGTGTGTTATTGTGAATCCCGGTCCATGGTGTGGGTAAAACTATTTATTAATATAAAATGCTTGGTGGGAGGTGATCAAAAATTTGAGAGGACTAAGTCTCAGTAGTATAATGAACCTCTTGTTTACTTCTGCTGTGTTTTTACTCTTTAGTGTTACTATATTTTATCACCATTTCATAAAAATAAATTTTTCTTTGATAGTTAGTTTAGAAAGTTTTTATATCTATTTTGAACTAGGAAGATGGTTTCAAAAGCTATACCAATCTTTATATTATTATAGTTGAGAACTAATCAATCTTATGAGAAATTAATTGAACATTCTGGAATTTTATAAATTCACTAAAAATTTATTTTGATTATATTTTAATTGGGGGAAATTTTTCAAAGAATAAACTTTAATAGATATTTTTATAGATACTCAATTCACCCCCCTCTTAAGTCATATACTCTGACCAATATTTGGTATGAAAGGTTGTTTTTAAAAAAATTTCAGTTTTCTAAGATTCTTAACATGTTTTCAACTGTGATTGTAGTTGTCTTGAAAATATCATAAAATTTTAGTTATTTATAAATTTTTATCTCTTTGAAATCCTTTTACAATTCATATTATTTAAAATTGTTTAGAAGAAGCTGCTAATAATAGACCAACTTTTTTTCAATGGAACTAACTTTTCTCAGTGGAAGCTTAAAATGAAAATACACCTATAAAGCATGGGATTTTAAATCTAGCTTCTATAGAAAGTAAATATGAAATTCCTGAAACTGCTAGAAACCCATGGGATGAACCTACCAAGACTACCTATAACAATTATTTTAAAGTAATGAATGATATGAACTATGATTTAAGATATGAAGAGTTTAATCGTATTTATACTTGTAAAAATTCCCATGAAATTTGGGACACTTTGCCTATTTCTCAAAAAGTGTCATATAATGTTAAATAAATGAGATTAAATACTTGAACTATTAAATATGATAATTTTATAATGAAGCCTAATGAATATATTTGTGATATGTATCTCAGATTCAACGAAATTTTGAACATAATTATTTCTCTCGGAAGAGAGGTCACGACCAAAGAACAAATCATGGGAATTCTCATATTTCTACCTGCTATATAGAGAAAAACCTATGTCTCTATTTGAGAATCATGTGATATTATAAAATTTCATATTAAAGAACTCATTGGAATGCCGATGATATGTGAAGAAGAACTGAAAGTCCACAATGATGAGGATGATGAATCTAAGAGTAATTCTATAGATTTCAAGAATACTAACTCTAAAAATAAAGACAAATAAGAAGTTCAAGCTACTTTGAAAGCTCTTGTAGTGAAGAATAATTTTTAGATAGTGATGAATAAATGACTTAGTTGGGTAGGTCATTCAAGGAATTTTATAAGAAAATAAGTTTTTTAGAAATCCCAATTATAAAGGAAAGTATGATAACAAGGGAAATAGGAAAAATTATTGGAGGAGAAATGATAAATTTAAAGAGATAGTATGTTATGACTATTAAAGGAAAGGACATGTCAAAGATGATTTTCCAAAGATCAAATACAAAAGGAAGTATGATAATAAGGATAGAAAATATAAGAACACCATGAATGACACTTGGAGTGCCTCTAAGGAAATCTCTAGTGAATCTGCTTCTTCTCCTGATGAGAAAGAAAATATGGGTATTTTTGTTTTATGACAAACACATCTGAGGTAATCTTCAACTCTCCAGTTCAATAATCTTACTATTCTTAAAATGAATGTGAGTCTGAGAATATGTCATGTAAAGAACCATTTGAATATTTCAACAAGATGGAAGAGACACGTAATGAAATAATGGATAAGTATAAATCTTTTAAGAAACAACATACTCTTACTGTTACTGAGAAATCTGAGCTTACAATAGAAAAAGTAAAGAATGATCAACTTCTCAAGTAAAACAATGAATTAAATCTATAAAATGAGAAATTGAAGAAGGGTCTTTGAATAGTTTACAAATTGAAAAAACACACTTACACAATTTCTATTTAAACAGATAGCTCCTAAGTACACTTCTAGAAGAGGATATCGATCAGAACAAGTTAATATATAAAAAACATATTTTATGACAAAATCTTGGAAATATGCTTCTTTATGAAAAAACTAGAATTTTACTGCAAGCTCTAGTTATAAATATTATTTTACTTCATATAGTTATTCTGGACCAAACAATGTTTATATTTCAAATACAATATATTATGCAAATAGAAAACCCATTAGAAAATTTTGGGTTCCTAATGATTTTATTACTAATTTTTGTGGACCCAAAAAAATATGGGTACCAAAATTGTTTCTTGGATAAATTGTTTTGTAGGTAAATTGCCTAAATATTTCCTGTAGAAATCTATTGTATTTGGACAGTGGGTGTTCAAGATGCATGATTGGGGACTACTCATGTTTCAAAATTCTTATCAAAATTGATGGATTAAATGTCACATTTGGTGACAATTTTAAAGGAAAAATCCTCAATCTATGACAAATTGGTTACCCTAACACTATTATAATTTCCAAAGTACTTTATATTGATGGATTAAGGCATAATATGCTTAGTATATCTCAACTATGTGAGGATGGGTTTTATGTAAAATATAAAAACTATTCATTACATGTTTTTTATTCCATGAATAACGTAGTATTTACTACTCTTAGAAATGATGATGTATATGCGATAAATTTAGACACACTAGCCTCATAGAATGTATCTTGTCTAAGTGCCTTTCACAAAGAGTCTTGGTTGTGGCATAGAATATTAGGACATTGAAACCTACACTCACTTAGAAAAATTATGAGAAATTTACTTTCCAAGGATCTTCCTAAATTAGAGTTTCCATATAGTAAAGTCTACAATCCATGTCAAAAAGAAATAAACCTAAAATCTCCTTCAAATCAAATAAATAAGTGTCAACATATCAGCCTTTTCAGTTGTTTCACATGGATTTTTTTGGACCATCTCAAGTCTCTAGTTTAAATGGGAAGCACTATATCTATGTTCTTGTGGATGACTATTCTAGGTATACTTGGACTTATTTATTATCTCAAAAAATGAATCATGTACTTCACCAAGTATGCTAAATATGTAGAAAATCAAAGTGGAATTAAAATTAAATCTCTAAGAAGTGATCATAGAAGAGAGTTTGAAAATCAAGACTTTGAATCATTTTCCTCACACAATGGCTATAATCAAAACATCTCTACCCCTAGGACACCTCAATAAAAAGGAGTTGTAGAAATAAGAAATAACACCCTGAAAGAAATTTCCCTAACTATGAAAAATGAATATGACCAGCCAATTTACTTCTATGTTGTAGATTTTAATACATCTTGTTATATAATAAAAAGAGTCTTAGTCAGACCTATCCTTAACAAGACTTTCTATGATTTATGGAATAATAGGAAACCCAAAGTAACTTGTTTTAAAGTGTTTGGATGTAATGTTTATATTTTGAACACTAAATACATTCTCAAAAAAGTTGCATCCAATAATGATAAATGAATCTTTCTAGGATACTCAATCTTTACTAAATCCAATTAAGTGTTTAATGAAATAATGAAATGTGTGGAAGAATTTTTCCATGTCAATTTTGATGAGATGAATCCACATGATCCTAAGACCTATCAAGAGAATCTTGAGAATGTTTTTCAAATCTGGACATCAATGCTAAAACATATAACCATTATGTAAAGGAATCTGTAAAAATTTCATGTTCTATAAATTCTCCAGATTCAATTCATAATGAACCCGAACCTATTAAAGAACATGAAATAACTAGACCCTTCTTTTCTAGAGCTGTTGAAACCCTTATGAACCATCCTTTAAATGCTATTATTGGAGATATAGGTAATGGAACTCAAACTATTGCGTCTCTAAGAAATAAGGTTGAAATCAATCCTTCGTGTCACAACTTGAACCTAAAAATATCAATGATGCAATCAATGATGAATTTTGGGTGATGACTATTTAAGAAGAAATCAATAAATTTGAAAGAAAAAAAGATTATAAACTTGATGATAGACCCAAAGATAACATGATCATAGTAACTAAGTGAGTGTATATAAATAAAGTAGATAAAGATGGAAATATTGATATAAACAAGGTTAGATTATTTTCAGAAGACTATAGTGAAGAGGAAGGCATTGGCTATGAATATACCTTTTCACCTATTTCTAGACTTGAAGCCATCAGAATACTGCTTTCTTATGCTGCCCATCTTAATGTAAAACTGTATCAAATTAATGTTATAAGTGAATTCATAAATGGTAATACAATTGAGGATTTTTTCACTGAAAACCCCCATGGTCTTAAAAATCCTCATTTTCTAAATCATGTTTTCAAATTATTGAAATATTTATAAGGTTTAAAACAATATCTAAGAGCTTGGTATTATAGATTGATCAATTTTCTTATTTCAAAAAGTTTTACAAAAGTAAATTTTTTATCATACTCTTTTTATAAATAGAATGTGTAAAAGTGTTTTTTAGTAGTCCAAATCTATGTTCATGATATTATTTTTGGATCATCAAGAAATTCATTATATATTCAATTTTCTATAATGATGCAAAATGAATTTGAAATGTGTATAATGGGTGAACTCAAATTATTTCTTGGATTTCAAAATTTTCAAAATATAGAAGGTATCACTTTAAATCAATGTAATTATACTAAATATATTTTAAAAATATTTGGATTTTATGGCATTAAAAACAGTGACACTACTATGAGTACTAATTGTATGTTGGATCTTGATGAAGATGATATATCTATTGGTAAAACCACTTATAGAGGAATGATTGGAAGCCTACTCTACTTGACTACTAGTAGGCCATATATAAATCATAGTGTGTGTATGTGTGTCTATTTTAAATCTACTCCCAAATAATCTTTCTTTTTTATGTGGTTAAATGAATTTTCAAATACCTCAAACATACTATCAATTTAGTATTGTTTTACCCTAAAGGAAACTCATTTGATATAGTGAGTTATTTTGATGCTTATTTTGGTGGATGTAAGTTAGATAGAAAGAGAACCTCTGGGACATTCCACTTTTTTGGAAAAACTGTGGTTTCATGGTGTAGTAAAAAAGAAAAATTCTATTGCACAATCTACAGCTGAAGCTGAATACATAGCTGTGGGTAGCTATTGTGCTCAAATTTTATGCATAAAACACACTCTTCTAGGCTATAGATATCAATATAGACATGTACCTATAAAATGTGACAACACAAGTGTTATTAAAATCTATATGAATCCGGTTTCTCACTCTAGAATGAAACATATTGATGTAATACATCACTTTTTGAGAGATCATTTTCAACAGAGTGATATTAATTTAGAATTTATTGGCACTGAATATCAGATTTTTCTAATATATTTACTAAACCATTAAACACTGAAAGGATAAATTACATCATACATGATCTATGAATGATCAATTAGTAAGACCCTATGTTTATCTATCCTTTAATCTTTTTCTGATGTTTTTATGTCGACACCATTGTCAAGTAGACACCATTTATGTTTTGTGAAGTATGTCATACCGACACCGATGACTCATTGCTTTTATATGTTGTATGTTTTTATCAAAATGAAATTGTTTCATTAACTCCAGTGAACCCATTTCATCATTCTATGATTGTAAAATATTAAAATACCTAAATGATATAAATTTGAATCAATCCACTCTACTCTCATTACCACTACTCTCTCTCTCTCTCTTTCTGCCTTTCCATTTCACTACTCTTGACCTTTAACCTTCTGAACTTTGAATGGAACTGATTGGAATAGCAAGAGTAAAGAGATCTCTAGAATAGGGTGAGTCTCATCCTTATATGAAATAGAAAGGGGAGTCAATAAAATCATCAGGTCCTCTGATTTCTAGTCTAGTAAATGGTGTTGTAACTTTAGATAAATAAGTTTTATATGAATGGATCACTGAGAGTAAATAGTTTTTTATGAATGTGATGAATGATCAAGGATTTCTTGAATGCTTTGAAAATAATTATAGAGTATTTTATCCAAATCTGGTGTGTGAGTTCTATATGAATATTGAACATCTGCTGGAAGGAAAAGGTGTTTCATGGATGAAGGTGATTGTGAAAGGGAATAGAATCACATTCTCTTAAAGGAATTGGGTTGAGTGTCTTAAGGTACTTCAGGAAGGAAGGTTTGATGATTACCAAGTTACTTCACCTTCTGAAAGTGAATTTTTATGTTTTGAGACTAATATAAAAGAGCTAACTGAAGATGAAGAACACATGAGACTCATCACCTCAAAATTTATTGGTGAGTGAAAAAATATTTTTACGTTTATTCAACATCATATGTGTCCCAAGAAAGTGAACTTTGATTCTCTCAAGTATCAAGACGTATACATGATTTATTTTCTTCATAGAAATGTTAAATGAAATATTTGTAGATATCTGATGGTTCACATTAATGAAATGAAAAAACCAGTGTGTAAATCTAATCATCTCTTTAATTCTATAATTATTTCAGATATGCTGTAGGAGAAGGGTTGTGTAAAAGAAGCAGAGGATATAGTGGTTAGAGAATGCAGTGGAATCTACTTAAGCTCTAACATCTGCAAAAGGATGAAAATAAATTGGAATCCTGGGAAGAATGATTTTTTTGGCGATGAAGATAGATTGTATGAGAACTTCAATCCCATAGATCATCCTATTAGACCAAAGGATCTAGTGGATCCTGGTCTCAACCTAGATGAACAAGTAACCAATTATTCAAATGGGGAAGAAGAACCTTCTTCCCCTTTTAGAAATGTGGGTGAAAGCATGTTCGATTGTTTCATATCGACCAGTCAAGGTTTCGGTGCTCTACTAATGTGTATTGCAGCACTCAGGTCGAATCCTCAGTGATGCTAATTTTAAATAGTTGATTGTTTTTAGTTGATTGTATTTTGATTGGGGGTTATTTTGCAGATAATAAATGAAGTGATTAATTATTGGTGTTTGATTTATGAATTTGATAAATATTGTGGTGATTTAATTTTTAGGGAGTTAATCTTGTGATATCCTTGAGATTTTCTTTGTATTGCATTTAAATTAACACCCACTCCACAAGATAACATTGATTCGAATTACTAAGTGTTGAGGATTTAATCCAATCCTTAACATAACTTAGGGTTATAATCTCAATCAGATCTTGTTGATGGTATTATTTTTATGGTTCCAATAATCTATATAAACCACATGTTAAACAGAACAAGTCATTAAACCATGACATGTGATGTCCAACATACACAATGTTAATTTGAATAATTTTCATCGATCAAATACTCTCAATCACTAAACATCACTAAATAATAACTCTCCCAACTGAGATATTTACTCACCCATTGAAATGATTAGTAATATGGTTATAATTATTTTGATTATAAATTAAGAACATAAGAAAAATAAAGGGATAGGGAAATTGTGGTGCGTCGAACACACACACAAACGATGTTGATAATTGAAAACGAAATTTAGATTGAATGAGAAAAAAAATAAGGGAATAAAGTCAACATTATTTAAAATATTTTAATAACTTTAATATTAAACTATATAAGGTGGTTGAGAATAAGAGATATTGAAGAATAAACTTTAATTAAAACAAAATTACAAAAAACAAACACTTACACGATTACAAACGAAGAACAACACAAAAGTAAAGGAAAGGAAGCAAGGAGGAATTGTTTCTCAAGTAAAAACATGAGTATGAAAGATCCTACCAAGACTTTGGAAGAGCCTTGGTCGTGCCAACCAATCCTCCTTTTCTCTTAAATGACATCTCCTTTGAAGAAAAGGAGGGGGTGTATTTATTGTCCAAGGAAGTGGACTGTTTGCATTGCCAATATGTACATCCACTTGCATCGACGCTATTAATATAGTCGAATCTTGTGATATCCTATTCTTCAAAGTATTATACAATTATTTTGGATGATTTTTCCCAATATTTGGAGTCATTTGGACATATGGATCCAAAGTTATGGCGGTTTGATTAAAAGAAGTTAAACTGTCCATTTCAATCCTTACTTTTTAAAAGGAAAAAATGTGAATGGGTTTATCAATAGAAATATTATTTAAAATATGAACACTTTATTCAAAAAATTAGGCATCCTATATCTCCTCTTTCACACTGAAAAATCATAGCTTGATTTTATGATAACATCATGATATATGTCATGAATACTGTACTAATTTTATTTCCCAGCAAGAATGGTGGGATGAGTTTAAATGAATCAGTTGGGCACATTGTATTTGGATTTGGGCTTTGAAATTTTAATCCAAGACTTCTTACATTGTCCCCCAGGCTTTTTAGGATAATGAATGAATTTTCACTTCTGCATTTATCCTAGTAATTCAATCTTCATGGATAGGCCGGTTTTTTCACAGATTTTGTGGGCCTTATTGTGTGGTCCATGGGCCCCTTAAAATGGAAGAATTGGCCAATAATCCCTTCTAATGATATGTGGAAAATTGAATAAGGAATCCAAATAAATAAAAACCACATAATTGTGATCAGTAGGGTGAGATTTATAAATAAAATAGTAAACTGACTCAATTGGACTACTTCTAAAATTGCACAAAATTTATACTTAGTATAAAAACATTAAAATTTCACACAAATTATGAACATTTCATATAAAATAAGTAAAGGGAGTATATAATATGTCATGAAAATATTAATTAAATAAACTCCCCACACTTAGTCTTGTTCATTTCCTTATGTGAAACAAATATAAAAACATGATAAAATCATTTTCACTCACCAACAAATATTAAAATTTGATTTTCCCCAATAAGGGGAGGTTTAGAAAATATCACTCATCAATATTGAATTCCACCAAATGTTGTTACAGAAATAATGTTCCAAAAACAATTCATTTTTTCATGCTCAAATTTAGAAATATAAAATGACGGCACATAAAACATACTCCTCTCAAGATGATAAAATTAATTTACGGAGATTCACTCGTTCACCATCCAAAAGTGAAAATCATAGATTTTGTAAGAGCTCTCAGCTTCCACTCCCTATACTAATGTTCTCAAAAATCAAGAGTTCTATTTAGGGGTTTTTATATGGCTATGGGACGATAGGAAGATGATATCCCAAAGATAGGAAAAGGGGGAAAAATACCAACATAGAAAAGGAAATGCACTTTCTTTTTTAGAAATTAAAAATGAAAGGAAATGAAATCACATATTTATAAGGGAATTATTGTGTGGAGAAATACACAATAGAGGAAGAAAATTTTAAGGGGATGAGAAGATTAAATATTTACAAAACACAAAACATCTCCCAATGACAGAAGTGTTCTTCATTTTTTTTATATTTTTTTTGAAATTTGAACTTGAAATAGATCTCACAGTCATCTCCCAACCCATGATTGATCTCCTGAAGAGACTAATTGTAATAGTTATGATAAGATCAACGGTTGATGAAGAGTAATATTTGACATACCCAAGACACAACCGATTTTATTTTATTTTATTTTTATTTTTTTCTATTTTTTGAATTTTTGAACATTTGTAAATAACATTTACCAAATTACATATATTAAAGTATATTACATTCCCAAAAATAGTATGAATGGAAACCTCTCCCCCACACTGAAATGGATGCTTGCCTTCAAGCATATGATAACATGGTGAAATCAATAAAGGGTATCCAAAATGAAATCCATTCCATCCCCCACACTTAAATTTTGATAAATTATTTAATGACAATCCTTGTTGATATTCCGTGGGAAAGGTATTGGGCTCGTAATATGGCGATAAAATAAATGTTTTTCATAGGACTTATGGGAATCTCAAAAGGAGTATTAATGTAAGGGAAATTGGAGGCTATTTTGATATTGTGATCCTCATGTGGATCAGAAAATGCCTCTATCATATTAATGCTCTATAAATTAAGAAATTCAACTCAAAGGTCCACAAACTCAAGAATCCAAAATGGGGGTGAAGAACACACATTTTGAAAAGATGGACATAGGTATCCTTGTCATGAAATATAATGTTGTTCCTCACGGCTAAGGAAAATTATTTTCCAAATAAAAAAAATCTGCATTCCAAATTTTTTGGTTTTAAAACAATATTTATTATCCAAATTTATTAATAAACCACAAAATTGTTTGAGGTGAAACTAAGTCATTTAACCCCAAACAATGGTTGGAAAAAATTGGAAAATTGGAAGGTAAGTAAACATGACTCTTGATTTTTAATAATAATATTATTATTTTGTTTTTTTATCTTTTTGGGTTTTTTTCGTTTTTTATAAAGACACACCCACACAAAAGAGGAAGAGTAAATAAAAAAATTTAAGGATGAAAGTGGTAAAACCAAAATGAGAAGGAGGGAGGAAGAAGAAGGGATAGAGAGAGAGAGAAGAGGGGTTAAAGGGAAAGAGGTGCCCCCTAGTTTGGATTTGGTGGGTTTCCATCTCCATCCTGTGGTGGGTCGAATGTTGAAGTTGGGGATTTGATGGAAGTAGATGTGGTTCCAGGATTGTGTGTCATCTCATGGTGATGATTTAATCGATGTCCATTAACTGTGAATGTCCTTTTTGAAGGGGGGTCTTGGGCATGCACTGCACCAAATGGGTGAAATTAGTAATAACAAAAGGACCTTCCCAATGAGAATTAAGCTTACCTGGGTAAAGAAAAAATTGAGAATTGAAAAGCAATTCCTTTTCAACTTCATGGAATACCTTTCTCAGGATGTGTTTACCATGGAGTTCCTTAGGCTTTTTTTTGTACATATTGGAATTCTCATATGAATCAAGTCGAATATCCTCCAATTCATCCAATTGCAACAATATTTCTTCACTAAATTTTTCATAATCAAAATTTTAGGTTTTCACAGCCTACAATGTATTATGTTGGATTTCAACTAGTAAATGACATGATTTACCAAAAACTAGCCCCAAAGGAGACCCCCCAATGGGTGTTTTATAGGCAGTTTGATAAGCCCAAAGTGCATCACCAAGTCTTTCAGGCCAGTCTTTTCTGGTGGGTTTTACAATTCTCCCGAGCACTCTTCTCAATTATCTATTAGAAAGTTTAGCCATGTCATTTGTTTGGGGGTGATATGTCGTTGAAGTTTTATTTACAACAACATTCGTTTTCAAAAGAGACTCTTTGGTTTTATTACAAAAATGGGTTCCTAAATCACTTATCAAGGCACGTGGTGTGCCAAATTGACGGAAGATGTGTGTCTTTAAGAACTCACTAATAGTTTTTGAATCATACTTTGTAGTGGGTTTGGCCTTGAACAACCTAGAAACATAATCAATCCCAAGAAGAATGTATGAGAATCCAATGGAAGGGGGAATGGTCCCATGATATCGATGCCCCAAACATTGAAGATCTCATAGAAGATAAAAGGATTTTGTGGAATTTCATTTCTTTTAGAAATTGTGCCAAACTTTTTTCAAGTAGGATATGATTGAAAGAACTCATGTGATTCCTTGAAGAGTGAAGGACAGAAGAATATAGAGTTTAGGACTTTTCAGGAGGTCTTTTGTGGACCCAAATGGCCACCACCAGGGATTGAGTGATAGAATTCTAAGATGGAAGAATGTTCATTTTCATCAACACATATCCTAATTACCATGTATATGCCATTTCTGCAACGTTTATTTTATTCCCAAAAATATTATTTTTAACCACTTTTCAACTTCAATTTTTGTTCTTTTGAAAACATTTCAGGAAAAAAACCAAGAACCAAGTAATTTACAATTGGGGAATACCATGGTATTTTCGGAGAGAGAGATGAAAGGTGCATAGTTGGAAATTCTAGATCAATTATTTCAGAATGAGAAGAATTACAAATTCTACTCAAGTGATCAGCCACATGGTTTTCTTTTCTTGGTCTATCTTTGATTTCAAGTTCATACTCTTGGAGCATTAGGATCTAACTTATTATCCTCGGTTCAGAATCACTTTTCTTGAGTAAGAACTTTATAGAAGAATGTTCTATAAAGAATATGATTTTGGCACCTAAGAGATAGGGTTGGAATTTATCTAATGAAAAAACCACTACAGAAAGTTCCTTTTTCAGTCACTGTGTAGTGGGATTGAGTTTCATCCATAGTTTTTGAGGCATAATAGATAACATGAGGAATTTTTTCTCTTCTTTGACCAAGAACGGCCCCAATGGACCTATAAGAATCATCACACATCAACTCAAAGGGTAAGGACCAATCATGAGGTTGGATTATCGATTCAAATGTAAGACAAATTTTGAGTTCAATAAATGCTCTCTTGCATTCCTCATCGAAATGGAAAGTGAAATAATTTTGCTGCAACAGAGTGAGTGGGAGGGAAATCCTACTGAAGTTGTGGATGAATCGAAGATATAAACCAGTATGACCGAGAAATGACTGGATGTCTCGAACAGAGGTGGGTTCAGAAAGTTATTGGATCAATTCAATTTTGGCTGGATCAACTTCAATACCCTCTATTAAAACTATGTGCCCTAGAACAATCCCATTTGAAACCCTGAAGTGACTTATTTCAAACATTTAACATAATGTTACACTTGACACACTTTTGGAGGACTAGAGAGAGTGAATTCAAGACAGGTTCAAATGACTCAACATAAATGGTAAATTCATCCATGAATACATCCATATATTGTTCAATGAATTTAGAAAAGGTACTCATCATACACCTCTGGAATGTTGGAGGAGTATTGCAAAGGCCAAAAGGAATTCTTCTATATGAATATGTTCCAAAAATGCATGTGAAAAAAATATTTTCATGGTCTTGAGGTGCAATTTGGATATGGAAGTAGCCAGTGTATCCATAAAGAAAGTAATAGTTCAACTTTCCGGCTAATCATACTAGCATCTGATCATGGAATGGAAGAGGTTAGTGATCTTTTCTTGTTTCAACATTCGATTTCCTATAGTCGATGCACACACACCATTTGCTCTTCACTGGAGTTGTGACTACCTCTCCATGTTCATTTGTGACAATAGTTATCCTACCCTTTTTAGGTACAACATGAATAGGACTAACCCATTCACTATCAGAAATTGGGTGGATAATACCATCTTGAAGAAGTATGGTGATCTTTTCCCAAAATACCTCAAGTATGAGTGGATTGAGTCTTATTTGTGGTTGTATAATTGGTTTGTATGATTTTTCAAGATGGATGTGATGTATGCAAAGAGAATGGTTGATTCTTGGTATGTCATCTAGGGTCCAACATAAAAAATTTTTGTTTTCCAATAACACTTGAATAGGTTTGGACTCCTCAGTTTCTATAAGTGGAGAAGTGATAATGATAGGATAAGAGTGATCATGTAAAATGAATGCATATTTCAGGTGTTCAAGAAGAGATTTTAGATTAGTATCGTCTCTCATTTCTGGGTTAGACAACTCAAAAATAGAGGAAGGTACTTCAGTTTCTTCATATTCATTTTCCTTGACATTGTCCAAGGCGGAGCATTAGAGATCAGAGTTGATATGGGATTCAAGAGAGTTTTGAAGATACTCTAGATTGATGGAGTCTATGAATAAGAGGTCCAAATCAACATCACCATTTATAACATGGTTAATCAGGGTACAGATTTCACAAGATCCTCTCTCTTCAGAACAGGATGAACATGATTGAATGGGTTTCAATTGAATCTCACAAGTTTCCTCAGAATCATGGATTGAGAATATAGAGTGATCCTCATATGGGTGTCTCATGGCTTGGAAAATGTTGAACATGCCCAGTTGTTCACAAAATTCCATGGATAAGATGCCTGAATGGACATCAATCTTGGTATTAACAGTCATAAAGAACGAGCTTCCTAGAATTAGCGGAGATTGAGAAGAGTTTGCCTCACATTCCATGTCAAGGACATAGAAATCATCAGGAAAGATAAGATCATTAACACGAACAAGGACATCCTCAATTATACCCTTAGGACTAGTAGTGCATCTATTGGCTAACTGAATGAAAACACCCGTTGGATGTAAGGGACCTAGAACAAGGTTGGAGAATATGGATTTGGGTATAACATTAATTGAGGCTCCTAGGTCTATGAGTGCATCATCAATGTTGGAACTTCCAATTTTGCATGGAACCGTAAAGGTCCTTGAATCTTTTCACTTTATGGGAATAGAATGTTGGGTGGAAACATTTTCGAAGGTCCTAAGCTATCTCTTGTGGGTGCATAGTTTCATAAGAAACTTTGCATACTTAGGGATTTTTTTATGGCATCTATGAAGGGATTTTGACTTCAACATGTCTAAACATGTCGAGCATTTCAGGATCAGGTTCAAATGACTTCCTTAGTTTAGAAACAACTTGAGGAAAAGGAATTGGATTCCTAAGTGGAGTGGAAGGATGTGAGAGAATGGATTCAAATTCCTTTTAATGTTTCTTTTTCTATTCATTTTCTAGGTAAACATTCAAAGGGGTTATAGGAATTATCTTGAGGTATATCAATTTTCTTTCTCGATCTAAGTGCAATTTCACATACATTACCCTTGGGGTTGGGTAATGTTTGAGTTGGGAGTTGAGAATAATTTGATTGTTATTGTTGGCTCAGGTGGGATGCAAGCAGAGCAATTTGGGTTTTAATGTTTTTTAGGCTGGAATGGGTGAAGGAGGACAGATCTTCCACTACACATTCCCATGGTTCCTTGGAAGAAGATGCTTGTCCTATATTGGTATTACCTTGATTTTGGTTCTTGGGAAAGTGATTGTATTGGGTTGGGAATTGATAAGGCTCACTAGGATAGTGGAATCCAATAGGAGGAATAGGAGGATTGATCCTTTGAGGTTGAGGAACAGAAGGGTAAGATTGTTGGAAGTTACCAAAACATTGACCATATTAGAATTGGTTTGGTTTTGGATGAGGGTATTGAGGGGGATGAAAAATGGGATTACCATATCTCAAGTTAGGGTTATATGTAGAAGAGAATGGCTTAGAATGGGGTTGGTTGTATTTTATAACAAACTGACCTGATTGTTGAGGGTTGGGGTCCTACTGAGCATATGCTGCATTGGGATCCACTGGTCCGGATGAATCAGATTGATCCTCTTAAAGATGCAAACATGTGTCAGTTGGATGAGATGTGGAGCTATAGATTCTATAGTTCTTGATAGGTCTAGGGAACATCGATTGTGGAGAAGATGTGGTTGGGGCTTTGGATTCCATAGCTAGTTGTCACACAAGACCTGTAAGTTCACTCATCAACTCGGTCATCTTGTTCGGCTCTATGGATTGATTGTCATGGGCTTGTTTTAATTGAGCATGCGCTCTAGTATGGAATTTTTATGTGTTCACAGGCATGTTTCTTATGATATCTCTTGTAGCAACATGAGTTTTATCAATAATTGCCCCACCACTTGCAGCATCAATGATAGTTCTCTCCATTTCGAATAACCCCTCATAAGAAGTATTGGATCAAGAGTTGGTCAGGGATTTCGTGATGTGGGATGCTTGAAACAAGCTTTATTAACCACTACCAGTACTCATAGAGAGATTCACTTGGTAATTGATGAATACCACTTATTTTCGTTTGGAGAGAACCAGTACGAGAAGTAAGAAAGAATTTCACTAAGAAGAGTCGCCTCATGTCATTCCATGTGGTTATGGAACCAAGAGGAAGGTAGTAGAGTCTTGACATGGCAGAGTCAGATGGGGAGGAAGGTAATGCTTGAAATTCTATTTTTTCCTCAAAAACCCCTTGAGGATTCATGGTAGAGCACACCACTTGGAACTCATTAAGGTGGAGATGTAGATCCTCACCGGCTAGCCCATGGAAATGATGAAGAAGATGAATGAAACTCGATTTGAGTTCGAAGTCAGCCTCTATGTTTGGATATTGAATACCAAGAGGTTGGTAATTCATATCAGGGGAATCAAGTTCTTTAACTATTTGTTCCATAGTATTGGCCATTTCTAATTCAACTGGTTAGACAAGGACATGTTCTTAAATGAGTTGATTAACTCTTATGTTCCTCCTAAGTTGGGAAAGTGTTCACTCAATTTCAGTTTGAAAACAAATCTGAGTGATTGTTTGGGAGGCTACTGGAAAATTAGAGAGATGTTGGAAGAAATTGGAATATGGGGGTTTCTTTGTGTTTTTTTCAGTTTATGATTTTTATGAGAAGGCGGGTTTTTCTGTGTTTTTTTTTCAATTTTTTTAAATTTTTTTTGGGGGTTTTTTACAAAAACATAGAACTAATGACTACATAAAGCACCATCCCCAGCAAAGAAACCATTTGAAAGTGAGGCCGAATGTCGCATATTGACTGGTCATGGTTCTTGTGCTTTCCTAATGTGTATAACAGCACTTGGGTCGAATCCTCAGCGATGATACTTTTTAATAGTTTATTGTTTTTAGTTAATTGTATTTTGATATGTGGATTTGTTTGTAGAGCTTAAGTAAAGTAATTAATGATTGGTATTTTATTTATCAATTTGATAAATATTGGGGTGAGTTCATTTTTAGGGATTGGAGCTTATGATATACTTGATCCTTTTTATATAATGAATTTAAATTAATACCCACTTCACAACATAACGTTGAATGGAATTTATATGTGTTAAGGATTTAATACAAGACTTAACATAACATAGGGTTCTAATATCAATTATATCTTGATGATGGTAATGTATTTATGGTTCCAATACTCCATGAAAACCACACGTTAAACAAAACAAGTCATTAATCCATTACTTGTTAAGTCCAACATACACAATGTTAATTTGAAGAATATTAATCGAGCAAATACTCCCAATCACTTAACATCACTAAATTATAACTCACCCCAATGCGATATTTACTCATCCATTGAAATTATTAGTTATCTAGTTATAATTATTGTGATGATAAATTAAGAAGATAAGAAAAATAAAGGGATATGAAAGGAGTGGTGTGTCGAACACACACACAAACAATGATGATAATTGAAAAAAAACATTAAATTGAATGAGAAAGAAAAATAAGGGATAGGGATTCAACTATATTTAAACTATTTTATGAAATTTAATATTAAAATACATAAGGTGGATGTGAATAAGAGATATTTAAGAAAAAACTTTCATTAAAACATTATTACAAAAAACAAACACTTACACGATTACAAATGAAGAACAACACCAAAGTAAATGAAAGGAAGAAAGGAGGAATAGATTCTCAAATAAAACATGAGTATTAAAGATTCTCCCAAGACTTGGGAATAGTATTGGTCATGCCAACCTATCCTCCATTGCTCGAAAATGGAAACTCCTTTGAAGGTATGGAGGGGGATGTATTTATAGCCCAAGTAAGTGGTCTGTTTGCATTCCCAATCTGTCCCACCAAATGCATCACCAATTTTGGATATTAAAAAAAATGAATATCGAGCTAGCCTCTTATTCAAAGTTGTATACAATTTTTTTTCCATCTACTCTAAAATGTGGAGTCATTTGGACTTATGGATCCAAAGTTATGGTGGTTTGATTAAACAATGTTAAACTCTCCATTTCAATCCATACTTTTTAGAAGGCAACAATGTGAATGGGTTTATCAATAGAAACATATCATCTAATCCAACCACTTTTTTCATCAAAGTTTGCTCCTATATCTCTTATTTCATACTGAAAAATATCATATTGATTTGATGAATACATCTTGTGATATGTCCTGATTACTGTACTGATATTATTTCTTGTACAGAATGGTGGGCTGAGTTTAAATGAATCAGTTGGGCCCCTTGTCTTTGGATTTGGGATTTGAAATTTTTATCCAAGACCCTGTACATTTTCCCCAGAATGTTTGAGGAGAATGAATGAATTATCGCTTCTTGATTGAGCCCAATAATTCAATCTTCATGGATGGCCCGGTTTCTTCACAGATTTTGTGGGTCTTATTGTGTGGTCCATATGACCCTTCAAATGATAGAATTGGACAATGATTCCTTCTAATGATATGTGGTAAATTGAATAATAAATCCTAAAAAACAAAAACCACAAAGATTTTATTAGTAGGGTGATTGTTATAAATAAAATAGTAAAATGAATCAATTGGACTACTTCAAAAAATGCTCAAAAATTATACTTAGTATTAAAACATTAATATTTCACACAAATTATGCACATTTCATATAAAATCTGTAAAGGGAGTAAATAAGAAGTCATGAAAATATTAATAACAACACTAGGATCACCAGTTGATGATCTAAGTGACCTAGACACTACTGGACCATCTAAAAGAATCTCTATTAGACCTAAAAGTCCACCTCTAGATTTACCCTCTAAAGAACCTATCCTCAAATCCTCTGGTAGGGAAGAAACTGAAGTTGAAGGTAGTGTATATTATGTTAGTGAATCCAATGAAGGAGATAAAAAATTAGGTGAAGAGGAAAAAATTAGAAGTGGGGAAAATGGTTCAGAATCTGGAAGGTAAGAAGTTCGAAGATGAGCATAATGAAGATGGTAATGATGAAGAAATTATTGAAAGTGAATGTGATAGTGACTCTAGTCACCTAGATGAAACTCCAAATGTCGTGATTATGGTGGTTATTGAAGCTAATACTGGGATCATTGTCTAGGGTGATGCTCAAGAAGAAAATTCTACTCCAGATGAACTTGTTTCTGATGTTGTGTACAATAGGAAAGATATATTTTTAAGGAAAAGAAACCTATCCAGTTACCCTTGACTGAGGGGAAGCTATATGACCTAAGACCTGACACTGAGGGGGAGCCTCATGTACCAGTTGTTCAAGCTGATGAAGAGCATCAAATAGGAAGTGTAAGGCCCGATACTATTTCTCCTTTGGATTCTAATATTCTTGCTAAATGGATAAGGAATCCTGGTTATGTAGCATTGGGTTTGGATTATGATGATTTTGATCATGAGATCGTTTCCCTTACTACAAAGGAACCAGGGGATGATACAACTTCTAGTGACTGTGTCACTAAATCCAATTTTGAACATTTCAAGGACGAAATTTGTGACTCCATAAGACACTCTCTGCAATCTCAAATGAGGAATGAGATTGATGAAACTAAGAGATAGAATAATGAGCTGAATGAGAATTTGAAAGTAATTAGATCTGTGGTTGATGGTGTAATGCCTCGCTGGTGCATCTCCCTCGTATCCTAACTCAACTAATCTCTCTTAAGTTGATGTTTCTTCTTTTTCAATGTTAGTGATAAAATAGTATCATCTAAATATAATCACAATTGTAGAGAAAATTATGACAATAAATACCAACCTTAGAAATTATATCAAGAAATTGAAAACTGGGATCAATGATTTGACCACAGAGTATAGGAAAACAATGGAAATATTCCTGAAATAACATGATAAACATTTTTCTCATTTTAATTCTCTTGAGTTTTCCAGGCTAAGGAAGGATGTTCAGGATCTCACCTCATCAGCCCTAGCATCATGTTATGCTCCACCGGCTAAATCCTATCAATCTGTAGATCTTTCTGATGTTAGTTCAATGTTAAAAGAGAAGCTACATGATTTGATTGAATGTATGGAAAATGTTGAGGATACTTCAGTTAAATTGCATGATCAAGTCAAGTATTATACATGGAGTGCCTCTCACACTCATAAAGAGTTGACAAAAATTATTAATGATTTTTTCACCAAAATCATCAATAAGCACCAAATGAATAGTCTACTCATGTACTTAGCCACAAATACTACTCTTCCTCTAGTAAAAAAGGCTTTTTGGGGATCAAAGTTAGAAACTCAATGAATTTACTCCTTTTTTGGGATAAGTTTATAGAAAACAAGGATGATTTTTAGAAGGCCATGGAATATGGTACAGAGAACATTGAAGAATTCATCAAGCTACTAAAATTGTATCTTCATGTCTAGAGTGAAGTACCTACTACCGCAACGTTCATCCCTATTAGTTCTTTGGAAGCTCTGCCTAAAATGCTAGTTTATTAGACCTTATCTCACATAAAACCAGTCATCACAGAAACCATTCCATATCATGTTATTTCTTAACAAAAATCTACCCTTTCTTCTACAGTTCCTAAAGAAGTACTTCTGCCCCCACTCACAATCTGTTCGAACCTTCTTACTCCTTATATACACCTCCTGATCAGCCTTCCATTGATCTTTCTGATAAGGGAAAGGCACCCCTTAACCCTACTTCTTGAACTTATAGTGTGAACTTTTTTTAATTAGATGGGGTTTCCTTCATGTATTTCTTTTTAAAGTACTTAGTTTTTTAATGATATTTCATTTTTCTTACTTTACTGTTTTTCCTATTTTTTCTCCTAATACTTTTTGTTAATACCAAAAGGGGAGAACATTATGCAATTTGATAATGCCATGATTTATGATTATCAAAATGGGAGAGATTTTTGGCCCATAGATCTTGTTGGCCACTATCTCTAACTAACGGTTTTAATTATCAAAAATCATGTCATCTATTAACATATATCTTGTTTCATGTTGGATCTTATATCGTGACATAAAATTATCTTCAATATAAGATAATTTCATTTATGTGTGCTTAGTTTTAAACAAGATTTTAATTGACTATATATGTCTAATTAAGGGGATTACCAGTTTTTAACTTTGTTAACATACAAGACAGATCATCTATATTTATCTATGTATAAGTTATTGTCCCTGAAAAGATGATGACTCACTGTCAGACATATATCTTACTAACAGACAGATCAAACATGCATAATTTCTATGTATGTGAAGCAATCACTGTTACAGCGGACTCACCGTTGGATGTGACACCGACAAACCAAGGACTCACCGTTGTAAATTCTACCAACGCAAATGACCTACTGTAAGTTCAAGTCACCTACTGTTTCATGATTCTACTAATGAAAGGACTCATCATTAGTTATAAATGAGTCATTATTGACTCAAAACTCTCACTAGTCTGAGGAAGGACCCACCGTTCATATGGGTCACCATTAGTTCATCTATCTCACCATTGATCAGTATCACCGATATTGAAAGAGTCACCGATGAGTGTCACACCAATAGTTATAAATAAGTCACTGATACTGATGGAAAGGACTCACACTGATACACGGAGTCACCAATGCAGACTGAACAATGATGACAAACCGAAGCAAAAGTGTCATCGAAACATGTGACTCACTGATAGTCCTAAAATATGTTTTTATATTATTAATTCAAATTTATATCTAATGGTAATATTTAGACAAATTACCGATTTTGAAACTATTTTATGTTGTCTATAGTAAATTCTGTAGATAGTACAAGGTGCATACGTATGGGGATATTTTCATGCCAACTGGATCATATAGTATAAAAAAATTACATACAAGATCATTTGAAAGATGATGAGGAATATACTGAAAAGATAAAAAAGGAAATGATGAACTAAAAATACTCTTGCAACACTTAAGATTTCTTCGAAGTCCCAGAAAATCAAAGAAATAACATACGAGAACATCAATAAGTTGACCAAGACCTGCTGAACTGCACTTAACATCTTTCTACCAATCTGTTGAACACATCCCACTCCTTCAAAAACCAAACCATAGAGTCTTTGATACTATTTTTTGATGTTGACTTTCAGAAGATGACTCAAACATCATTTTCTCTAAATACGACAAGTCAAAAACTTCATTTCATAGCACACAAAGAGTTTTAAACTCTATTCTATATCCTATTGTGTTCTTTTGTTTCAATTTTTTAACAGTGTGTGATTCTATCTATTAGACACACACTGACTCCTGTGCAGAAATGGAGGATACTTGATATCCTCAATATCAATCTCTTTATTATCTTCTATATCCCACGTAGAACATTAGAAGAAGTCATGTGTGACCTGTTTGTTATATTCCCACAAATAATTGTGGTAGAGGTCATGTTTGACCTAGATGGACTTGTGTGCTATTGTGAACCCTGATCCAGGGTGTGGATCAACCTTTTTATTAATATAAATTTCTTAGTGGTAGGTGATCACAAAGTGGAGAGGACTAATTCTTAGTTTGAGACTAAAACTCTTGTTCATTTTTGGGATGTTTTTACTCATTAGTTTTACATTGTTTAATCACCATTTCATAAAACTAAAATGAACTTTGATAGTTATTTTAGCAAGTGTTTATATCTGTTTTGAACTAGTAAGTTGGTTTCAAAAGTTATAACTATATTCAGATTTGTGTAACTGAGAAATAATCAATCTTCTGAGAAATTAATTGAACATTCATAACTTTTCAAAATTCACTACAAACATATTTTATTTATTAAAAACAATTTTAATACATCATTCAGTTTCCTAATGGCCTTACTTTACAGACATAAAATATTTTCTATTACATATAAGAAAATTTCGTCATGGATTCATTCAACATTTTTTTCATAAATGAAGAATCAACTTCTTCCATATGTGGTCTTTATTATTAGAATCTTATCTGAATTTACCTTTCATTTCTTATAAAAACTGTGAGATTTATGGGTAAATATGATCTCTTTTTTCTACCCTAAGTTCACATCTTATGATTTCTTCAAAGCTACTGAATTATATTATGGAAAATTTCCTTTTGAGAATCAGTTTTAATCCACTAATGAACTGATTAATATTTCTTTTAGGTAGAATGGTAATTCTATAAGTTTACCTCACAATTCATGTAAAATTATCCTTATATGAACTAATATATTCATCGTCCTTATACATTAGCTAATGGAATTCCTTATCCTTTTTTTATGAAGAATAATATGAAAGTACAATTTCTAAAATAACTGTCTAAACTCATCCTAATCTATAGATTCAATTTATTCTTGTTTCCTCAATTTATTGACAAGATTCCACCATTGATAAACTTCCCCTTCTAAACTATAAACATAAAAAATAAATATTTCATTCTCTGAACAATGGAGAAAAGAAAATAAATTATCAGTGGTACTAATAAAATTCTCAAAATAAGTTGATCAGTGGACCCACTGAATGAAGGTGGATATTGAATCTTGAAGGAATTAACATAACTTTGTTCCTTTATTTTATCATTTGGATTATTATCAAGATTTAGGGATTGAGAATGTTGTGTAAGAGTAGCAATGGTATTTTTTATTCCAGCATCCATAACATTTGGTTTCTCAAGAAGAAAATCATTTCAATTTCTAACACATTTAGTATTAAAACAGTTCATTTAGGTTAAATCCATTTCCTAATACAAACAATCATTGCTTTGGTAATACTAATCATAGTGATAAATTATATAAATATGAAAAACCATTCATAGGATATCTAAATCATGACACATTATTTTTAATATATGACACCTTTGGTTCAACCTAGGTCATCGTTATTTATCATATATTTAAATCCTTCATAGATTTTCATAATGAAAATGTAAATTAACCCATGAATATCCAATGAGAGTATTTATCCAGGTGTGTAGTTTATCCCACTCGTCATGCACCAGTTAGGTTGAGTTAATACCTAATATACCTCATTCATATTTGTTACCCCTTGGTGAATTTACTAAAGAATAGCATTGATGAAGCTAATATTTCCACAAATTTTATACAATAATTTAATGTTTACAAACCCACCATAGTGTTATTTAATGGGAAATTGTTACATATTTAGGTTTTTGTGTTATTTTGAGCCTAAATTAAAAAATGTCATAATTCTAGATTTTTAACATATTTTTGTCATAGGGGTATTTTGGTCATTTATCATAAAACATATTTCCACATTTTTTTATTCAATTTTTTTTAACCCTTATTTTATTTCATTCCACTTTTTCTTTAGAATCAGGGTCTAATTCATGCATCTAGAGACCCAAACAAATCAATGAAGTTGACTATTATTTTGGGTGGACTGTGTGGAGCCCACCTTTGTAATGGAAACCAAATTCGGCCTACACACCTCCCAAAGAACGGATTATACTTATATATGTAAGAGGAATCCAAGAAGTGTTCACACATTAAATTTCATGGAGTTTTGAAGCCATTATATGGACCATTGAATGACATATTGCTCGAGGAACCTTCCTGGATCTTTCATCCTGAAAAGGAAACCGCCAATAATAAATTCATAACTCATTATAGGCGTGTCCAATAAAGGTGAAATTTGGGGATCAAATGAAATAGAAATTATGGAACAACATTTATTAAGACACATTTTGCAGATTCAGTCATTTATGGGCACATCCACGTGGAATATTTCAGATTAAATGTTTTGTGTATGAATTCGTCACCCCTTATCCCTATAAATATGTGTCCCTTCTCCCAGTTTAGGATATATCCATTCCTGGGGGATAAGGTGGAGTTTTGTTTCTATAATTTTTATTAATACCTATAATATATATTAGTATATCTTTCTTATTCTACCTTTAATTTCTATTTTTCTTTCCTCTTTTTTATTTTATGTGTTTCTCCCACTGTGCTTCTTTCTAAACTCCATGATTATGGAGAGATAACCCTCACTATTGTTCAAGGGGGGATGTGGTGTTATATTTTTTTTATTTTATTTATTGATTTTTCATTTTTTTTTCTAAGGATTTGTTAGTGGTTAAATGATTGCGGTGAGCAGTTTCCCCACTTTCTCTACTATTGTCTTCTTCCTCCTCATTTAATAATTTCCCTTCTCATCGATATCTAATTCATTCAAACAGTGGAGTTTGGATTGGGTATTCATGTTCAAGAGATTAATAGTACATGTAGATGTATTGATGTTGGGTAATACAATTCAAACGAGAGGGTGTGAAGTGACAGGTTTCGATCTCCACAATGAATAACGCATTGATAGATATTTTGAATAAAAATGATAATTCCACCAGGAAACCCTGAGAACAATAGTTTTCTTCTACTAACGTCATTGTGTTTTTTCTTATTTTATGTTGTGTTTTATATTTTGGATATATTTATATTTTATTTATATTTTATTCATTTCAATCCCCCTACCATTTAAAAATGTATTATATTTTTATATTAGTTATTTTATAATAGTGATAATAGAAAGATAGTGTGGGGAAGTGGCCTCCTTGTGATCGACCCTAGGGTGTGCCACTATAGGGAATTATTAAGTTAATAAGAATTTAATTGAATAGGGTAAAGTGACTAAAATACCTACTATCAATTTGGAACCATTTTCTAGGAGGGATTTTAGTTTCTTTACCCTATTCAATTAAATTCTTATTAACCTAATAATGCACTATAGTGTCACACCCTTGGGTCGATCACAAGAAGGCCACTTCCACACACTATCATTCTCTTATCACTATTATAAAATAACTATTATAAAAATATAATACTTATGTAAATTGGGGGGGAATTGAAATGCATAAAATATAAATATAATATAAATATATCCAAAATATAAAACACAACAAAAAATAAGAAAAAACATCATGACATTAGAAGAATAAAATCGTTGTTCTCGGGGTTTCATGGTGGAATTATCATTGTTATTAAAAATATCTATCAATGCATTATTCAATGTGGAGATCAAGACATGTCACTCCACACCGTCTCATTTGAATGATATTACCCAACATTGATACCTCTGAATGTAATAGTAATCTCTTCTACATCAATACCCAATCTAAACTCCATCGTTTGAATGAATTAGATATCGATGAGAAGGCAAATTATTAAATGTGGAGGAAGAAGTCAATAATAGAGAAAGTGAGGAGACCACCCACCACAATAATTTAACCACTCATTAATCCTTGGAAAAAAATGAAAAATCAATAATGCACATAAAACTCAAATACCACCACTTCCCCCCTCGAACAATAGTGAGGGTTAGCTCTCCATAAGCATGGATTTTAGAAAGAATCATAGTTGGAGAAACACATAAATTAAAAAAGATGGAAGGAAAGTATAAATTAAATTAATAAGAATAAATATATACTAATATATATTATAAATATGAAGAAAAATTACAGAAAAAAAACTCCACCTTAGCTGCTAGGAATGGCTATATCCTAAACTGGGAGAAAGGACACATATTTATAGGGAGAAGGGGTGATGAATTCAAAAACAAAACATTTAATCCGAAATATTCCGCGTGGATGTGCTAATAAAAGACTATATATGTAAAAGGATTCGTAATAAATTTTGTTCCATAATGTCTCTTCTATTTTCTCCCCAAATTTCAGCTTTATTGGACATGCCTAGAAGGTTTTATGAATTTATTATTGGCGGTTTCATTTTCTAGACACAAGTTCCAGGAATGTTCATCCAAAAATATGTCATTAAATGGTCCCTATAATGGCTTCCAAACTATATGAAATTTAATGTGTGAATGGGTTTTGGCGTCCTCGTCCATATAAAAGTGTAATCCCCTCATTTGGAGGTTTTTAGGCTGATGTGGGTTTCTATTAGGAAGGTAGGGTCCGCGGAGTCCCCCTGGAAAAATAGTCAAATTCATTGATTTATTTGGGCCTCTAGATGCATGAAAAAGACCCTATTCCTATAGAAAAAGTTGAATGAAATAAAATAAGATTTGAAAAAAATTGGATCAAAAACTTTGGAAATATTTTTTTTGATAAATGACCAAAATACCCCTGTGACAGAAATCTGTTAAAAATCCAGAATTAGGCTAGTTTGGATTTTAGGCTCAAAATAACACCGAAACCTAAATATGTAACAATTAACAACTAAATAAAACTTTGGTGGGTTTATAAAAATTAAATTATAGAATAAAATATGTGAAAATATTAGATTCATCAAGAATCCACTTACTATTATCATGACAAGGATGTATTTTCAAGAGAAACTGCACTCCATTATTTACCACAACATAGGATGTTCTCATAGGATTCTACTAAGTTTTATCACTAAACTTCCATTATCTTATTTTATAAAAATGTATAAAACATTCACAGATACAGAGTCAGGTTCCCCAAACATTTCAGACCTAAATATAACATCATATTATATGTATATTCTTTAAATATAATTACAATCCACAACATAAATATAAAGGTTTATTGTCTTTGGAAAATTAAATACATAAACTAATGATAAATAAAATATCTAAATCAGTTCCCCCATTTTTATTCATATTTATCACCCTACTTAAAAATATCAAACTTTAAACCTTTATTCATATCCTACGAAAATGAAATTTAACAAAGTGTGCTCTTGAATTATTATTAAGGGTAAAAACGTGAGATTTCATTGATAATTTAATAATTAAATGTGCATAAGGGAATGAGAAAATGATCACAACAATTAAATATCATACCCATCAATTCAAAAATCATAATCATGCGTAATGGAAAAAATCTTGACAGTTCATAATAAAAGATTCATAAAGAATTCAATGAAAATCATATATGGGAGAATGAAAATAGCATAAGATCATACATAAAATAGTGTCCAAATGGTTGGAATATTTATAATCATAGATCTATTATGCCATGTTTGGCCACCAAGACATTCAACACATTCTAATATAGGGATAACCACTTTTGTACCTACTTTGGGCTTCAAATAACCTTTTATGTACTGTATTTGTGGATTTGGATATCCTCATGTGTACCCTATTATGGGATTGGGATAACCACCTATGTAAATATTATTCCATAAAACATTAATCATTACACAATTCCTCAGAGGTCTATAATAGACTCACATATTACATAATCATAATCCATTCATTTATATAGAACATAATCAAGAAATCATGTATCATTTCATCATAACATAACCTGAAGAAAAGATATAGGTATTTTTAATATTTTATATTCATGGCCATAAAACATCTATATAAATAATAATGATTTTATAATAGAATCATATCCTAAAGAATTTTTTTACATCAATATATGTCAATATAGATGAAAAAATCTACTAAAATATTATTGGAATATTTCTTATGGAAAATAAAACATTCATTTTCAAATAACATATTTAAATTAAAAAATTTTGAAAAATATTATGGACAATATTTTATCCAAAAATATTCAATTAAAATTTTAAAGGAATATTCAATTTAAATATTATGCATGATAGTGGGAAATCTCGTTCATGTGTTATATGGTAAAATAACAATTTTTTCCACACTATTGGTTAAAACTACTTCATTCAGAAAATAATAATAATATTCCTTTAAAAATTTATAGAAAGTAAAAAATTTGTAAAACTGAGATTAATAAAAAAATTATAATATTAAAAATATTATTGAAAAAAATTTACCAAAAATATGGACTTGTAATAAATAGATTACTGAATAAATAGAAAAACAAATTCTGTTTTTATTAAAACAAATATTAGAGTCTCTTAAGTAATTAAAGAGAGAAAAATAAAAAAAAAATCTAATATTTATATAAAACCATACTATAAAAATTTAAAATATTTATATAATGTATGGATCATATAATTTCATTATCATAAATTTAATCATAATCCCAGAAAAAATGAGATTGTAACGTGAAACTCTTACCATAAGTCTATTTTGATTTTTAAGCACTCAATACTTCTATATAATAATTTTAAACTTATTAATATTATATAAAGTAAGAATATTAATGATTATATTACCATACACGGTTTATCTATAACATCATATAACCCATTTATTAATATTTATTTATTAAAAAACATTTTCATGGTGATTGTTGTTTCATTTTTATGTATGATTGGATTTAGCTGTTATGAACCATTCATATTTGTCATATTTATATAATATTCATAATTTTAATAATGAAATTAATATGATATATATTCATTACATATATTTATTTATTTATTTATGACCATACATAAATTTTTTATATGGAAGAATAAATTACACCGTTCATAGAGACGATAGTTTGTATGTACGCGTAAGCATTATTTTCAATTTTTAACAGAAAAAAAATAAAAGAAATATTAATATTAAATTAAAATATTTATATTATTTATATCATATAAATTCATTTCATAATTACCATTATCTAAACGAGGAAGTGATGGATAATGAGTAATATCACTATGTGGAGGATGTAGTCCACAAGTACACGTGTGGGATACATTCATTTACCATTTGATGTAATGGATGAGTAAAAAGGTTACTACATCATTAAAAGAACATATTATTTTGTTTATGATAATTTATTCATCCTTTTATTATGGATACACAAGATTTTGAGATGTTATAAGAAACAATTTGAAATAGGCCGGTTAATATTTTTTCCTCTCCATTTAGAGACCTCATTTTGCTTACACCTAAAGCCATGAAGGATTGGTCACAGGAGAATAAAGACATATTTTGGATGAAAAAAATATATATTGGTATTATGTTAGGTATTTTCTAATATATAGGGCAAAAAATTCATGAATAAGGGTGAAAAGAAGGTTCCCTTTTATATGTGAGGCAAAGGACACACATGGAATTAAAAAAAGATGATTTAATTATAATTAATTTATTTCACAATTATAATGCCTCCAAATGGAAAAAATTAAAATTTAAGATAATAGAGGGTATAAGTATCTTCAAACAATAATAATTGAACAATTTTTTAGGTAATTCATACCATTATCTCATTATTTAACCCCTAGGTAACCATGTTTTTACCATAATTGAGGTGACAAATATTTTTATATATTTACTATCCGCTATAAAAAATGAAAGTAGCATTATTAAAAAAAATATAAATTGTGATTAAAAATATGAAACCAATTTTATCAAAAAAAAAATAGTATACGTATCAGAAATTAATTTTAAAATAACCTCACAATGGACAATGAAACCCCATATTTAGGCAAACGCATTTTAAATCCTAAGATGGAATTTACTTTCATTAAATATCCAATAAAAACTATAAAATTAAAAATAAAATTTTTAATTGAATATATAGTCTATAAATTTCACTAAAACTATAAATCAATTTGTATTTTTTTAATTTATTATGATAAGAACACATTATTCAAAAAAAATGTTTTTATGAAAAATAACTCATTTAAACATTAAATGATTTCATCTTTACTCCTAACCATTAGATAAATTATGAATGTATTTTTATTAATAAATTAACAATAATTTTCATTAATATATCTTTTGGATACATTTCAATATAATTTCATTATATAATAATACATAAAATGTATAATATACATTTCTTTGAAAAATAGGCTTTTTATTCAATAAATTATTTAAGTAAAAATTTAATTATTATTTATTAGGCATGAATATAAAAATTAATTATGAAAATTTTTATTTTTATATTTCATAGCTTAGTTTTTCCAATTCTTATATATATATATATATATATATATAACAACTTCATTTAGACCCTATGTTGAGTTTAAAGAAAGTTATTGAATTTTTCAAGTTTATTTCAAATGAAATATATATACAATATTAAGGTTTTACAAAAATATCCAATTAAATTAGTATTTAACTTTAGATTCAATATTAATGTTATTAATATTATTAGGATTATTTATATATAATATAATCACATATACATAATTCAAAGTAAGATTAATCATGGATTTAAATAATTTATTTCGTTATCAAAATAGGAATAAACAAATTACAATGATGACTTCTATTCCATGAATCTAAATTTTAGAAAAAATTTCTCATTATAATGATATTAAAATATTGAAATAGGATACATCATTCTTTAATCATGATTTAATGTTTATTCCTTCGAATATTATAGAGATGTTTGGAATAATAAAATTTCTATCTGAATAACCTAAATTTGTGACATGGATTGACTCCATTACAATTTAAATATTTTTATCATTAATTATTAATTAGAATACATGAATAAAATTTAATAAATAGTTTATTTGATAAAGATATATTATATTTTAAAAGTAGGCCTTTTAATTATTAAATTGATTTTAATGGATAATGAAACTATTCCTTTTTCTGCCTTTTATGATTTTATGATATGGAATCTATCCTTGGGGTGGACTACATATCAAGAGAGGTTCCAAAACTAAACCCAATCTCAATTCATAAAAAATATAATATTCTAAATTTTTTGTGTAATTTTTTTAATAATTTTTATTTATTTTAAAATCAATCACAATGAATTCAACATATTTTAACAGTGATATAAAATTTTAAAAATACTATTCCAAAGAAAAATTCTCATTTTTACCACAATGGAATTTTATTAATAAGATGCTCTATTAAGAATAAAATTAATATTTTTAAAAAAATATAAAAAAATATTATTTTTTCTCAAAAAACCAATCATTGTGTTTCAATAGACTACTATAAGTCCTTATTTAGTTCATATGGGTGTTAATAACACCATTGAATTTAAATAGGGTATTAAATTAAAATTAAAAACTAATCCATTCTCAAAAAAAGACATGATCGCATACGATAAATCTTTATCCAATATTTCTCTGATATCTAAAAGTGAATGTATATGCACTAATACCAATTGAATTCTTAAAGACCCTGTTACACTTAAATATATAATTGAACTTTTACAAATTTGTAAGGATTGAATGAGGATCTTTATGTTTCATCCACTAAAGTTGTCATATGTTTTGAATTATCTAGATAACATAAGACTTAGTTTCAAATCTGTTAACTGGAATAATTTATCTATTAGTTCATGGATTTTTATTCCATTTATGGATGTTAAATTATATTCCATGATAGAAATATCTAAGAAATTATTTTTTCCACTATTTTTTCCTCATTAATGAACCTTAATTTTTTATCTCTAGAATAAAATATAGAAATATGTTTAATTTTTATATCTTTTATCGAGTGATAAAAACATTTCATCCACTAGTTAACCTAAAATGAAAAATAATACTAAACAAACCCATACATTAAAATATTAAAAATAATAATAGATATATTTATAAAATTGAAGATATAATTATTTGATAGACTACAATATAAATCACATTTAGTTGTAGATATTATCACAATTAATGATGTTCTAGAATATTTTAAATTTATTCAAAATAGATATTTAAAACTAATGCATATATCTATTCCATTAATTAGTTTTTTTATTTTAAAATGCCATTAAATATTATTTAATAGGTTTTTTTACATTTCAAATATATTTTATATTTTATATTTTATTAATATTTTTAACAAAATATTTTTATTTTTTGAATATATTATTAGTATTTATTATTTATTATTATTGACATAACATAACCCATCAAGTCCCTGCCCAATCCATTAGTAAGATGCATATCCCACCCCAATACAACCTCCAATAAGTTAGGGTATGGGGAAAAGAACTAATTAGGAATATCGCCTAATATTGGAGGCCTTGTACTATATCAAACTACAATAAACACGTATCTTGAATATATAAAATATCCCACAAAACGAGTATTATATATGAGTAAACTAACTATATAGAACACATTCATGAGATAAAAAATACGATAACAATTCCATATTGAAAATATTAATGGAAGTTTACATCTAAATAGTCTTTGAAATTGATAGGAACAAGACTTTGTAACATTCCTCCTCATTGTATATACTCTGGGATAAATCTATAGATGCAATGGTCACTACCACCATAGTGAAACCCCATTATCCATAATACAACACCAAGAATATCAAGATCTATGGTTGAAACATGCCTCAGCAATTCCACATTCACCAAGATAATATCTAAACCCAACATCACAAGTGTAGGCACAAAATTCATGTAAACGCTGACTATGTAGGGGTGAGTATAAACATACTTATTATGACAGCCTAAAACTATAAAGAAAATACAAAGAAAATTGTTATCTCAAAACACTACATATAACAGTGTAACTAGGAGGAAGTTAAAAAATGATCTAGATATTATTAATCACTATAATTCTTATGGAAACATTAGAGTTTAAGTCATCTCATCTCTCGTCTTCAAGGGTCGTACCATATAAGCTATTAAATATTATCAGAGAACATAAAATCACAAAAAATCAGATGTTTATAGAACAATTGTATTTCAAATCATTATGTAACCAAAGAGTTTTTAATGAGTCACAAATATTGAATTACTTAATCTACCCAACTACTCCAACAACCAAAAAATGCTATAACGGATAAATGGGGACCCCTACTAATGTATCTGTATTAGTTAATGTTTGATTTTGTGTTATAAAACCAACTGTATTGTACATTAGATTACTTAATATATTAAATGAATTGAATATTAAATATATATTATAAAATATTTAAATTTATTATACATTAATTGAATTAGATAATTTCCTTAGTTATTCTCATCAAAATAGTTCCTAACATTTCCCCATTATGATGAGAACCATGAGATTCTTTATGATATATCTTAAATATTTGGCTAATGGTAAGAAATAATAGTTATGAGGATTAATATATTTCATCAACTTTAGGGTGTGAGTAATTTTATGTGGAATAATCTTAATCTCATGAAGCTATCTCTTGGTGATCTCTAATTTGGAACACTATGAGGACACACCCACCAATAGTAATTCTTCATGTTTTTATGTCATTTAATATTAGAATCTATTATTGTTTGTAATTGTCCATATAATATATAATTATTATTAATACATATCATGTCTCACATAATTAGATGTATTAATGAAACCTAATATGCACTATGTTCACACTATGTAGAAAACATTAGATTTTTCACAATCAGTATGATACTCATAAATAATTCATGTTGTTTTATCCTTTCCATTTATGGAAATTTATTTATGTTCACTTTTATTAGAATATAACAATCGAAACAAATTCTACAGACACATGATTAATACATGTTAATTCTGGATAATCAATGAATGATATCTCAAGTATTAAGGTTGATGACACAAGTATGTAATCAAATTGATGAAGAATCAAGACAAAGGGGTTATATTGAAAATTGGGTACTCGTATGTGGTTGTTGACATTTTGACATTAACATATGACTCTTTAGTGTCGTAAACCATTTGTATATGGTACTATTTGACTCTAGGCAAGCCCACCTAATCCAAAAAATGAATAAGACTAGAGGGTCACAAACTATGTGTTTTCATTGATATCAATTAAATTCTATCATAATTCAGTTATTGGAGTAAATATTATTCCAATGTCCAATGTATAAATTTATCCAAGATTTATTAATCACATAATTTAAATAAATATATATATATATATATATATATTTTAATTTTATAGATACCCCAGAATAACATAAATAGATATTACATTTTTCATAATGGATATTCAATAATTATCCAAAATAAAAAACCAAAGAACAATAAATTATTTGTGTAATTGAAGACTAGAAACATAAATATAAAAATTTAAGTTAAATATTAATCATATATTACGTATTTATTTACATAAGTAACTATTATAGACTCATCATTCTTAGTAACTTTCTTCATAACATGGGTAACAACTAAAACATAAGGGGTGAGCTCAAATGCTTAGTAAGGGTAAACATGAGAGATATCAATCAATAATAATATATAAGTATATCATGAGAATTAGTGTATAAGAACATGTCATTATAAATATAAAATAATACTCAATAATTCATATATTATAATCCCGATTTAGGAAATAAAATATTATTATGCCATAATATTGGGAAATCATTAAAAAATAAATCAGGAGCCATGAGTTCAAATCATAAGCATGTCAGCATGCCATAAGAGTGTGGAATCATACCTAGAATAAAAATTATATCATATGTCAAGGTTAACTAATGATACCATCATATCATAGTTGATCAGTCATCATCAATTATTTTCAATATGATAGAGAATCAAGTATCAATACTTGTTTCACATATCAAGTAGATATGGAATCCTTACATGTTCTATACTCTGGATCGATAAAATCAAATAATTTACCATAATTATCTAATGATATATAAAGATTTACACAATGCATGGGAGGGTTATAATGAAACCTACCATCACATAATGAAACCATATATATGAGTTCCATGAGATTAGAAAACATTCACTATTTCATCATTACATAAACAGTGGAAAAAATATGTTTCATAATCATTTAATGAACTCCTTTCCATTATTCATCCATAGAAATAATATGGATGGTATCATTATATCTTATCCCTAGTTAATGATAAAAAACATAAAATTATATTGACAAAGATGAACAATACCTTTAATAGATAATTTGAACATTTCATTGAAAACATGAGAAAATATCATTTTCCATTGTTAAAGTTTAAATAAAAATTCTCAAAATATTGATTAATTCATTTCCTTGAAAAATAACCACAAAAAGTATAAATTAATATTTAAATCAAACAATGGTTAGGAAAACAAAAAAATATGTTCATTCCATATTTTCCAAAAAAATATTACTTTCAGATATTTAGAAAAATGTAATAAATGACTTATTTAAAAAAACATTTTAAAATAATAATTATTAAACCGTTGTAAATGAATTAGTAGTTATTAAAAAGTAACTTTTTAAAAAATTCCATGTATAAGTATGAAATTACATATAGCAATTTTAAAGAGCAGAAACATGGAAGAATATGTTTTTCAACTAAAGAGCAAATAAGATCGAGTTTACATTAAAAAAACTCTCAATTGCCTAAAATGGTAAAAACACTCATGAATTACATTAATAAATATATTATATGTATATATTAGTTTTTAATGGATAATATCCATTAAACGTATCTCAATAGTACTTTATCATTGATATTCCTGACAAGAAATGAAATTGTAAGATAAACACTTACTGCTTTCGTGATAATTGAATAATTAAATCATAAAAGAGATAACCATATATTTTTTTTTAAATCCCCCAAGATTTCATTAAAATAACCATAAAATTCATTTCTACGAATTGTATATATCATAAAAAAGAAACAAGTGGTGAATATGGCATATGTCTCACAAAAATAAAAGTTATACTTGAAACCATTTCCACATGTCTCATCTTTCTTCGTGCGCATTCAAAAATACTATTAGATAAATATAGATTTATTATACATCCATTAAAGAAAGATATTTAAATATAAATTAATATTTCTCTTTCCTTTATTACTTCTAATTATCCTTTTATTAGTGATTCTTCATTAAAATAGACATTGAGTTGAAAATCGATACATTTTTATATATGTTTCAGTTCGATGGTTTAGGTACATTCACCTCACTCATGGTTTAATCAATTAAAAAAATATTAATCATGAAATAGTTATAATATTTATTCATTTTATAAACTTTTATAACCATTCATATAAAGTGATTATGAATGATTATTTGGGAAACATCATAGAGATGATAGTCCGTACGGATGCCCGAGTTATGTTTTCACTATTAGATGTATGGGATCAGATAAATATAAATTATATTTTAAAATTTTAGAATAATTATTATATCATAAAAATAATTTATTTTCATTAAATATATCCACATTACAAAAAATATTAGGGGGAAATGAAAATTGAGTCACATAGCTTCATGGAGGTGGTAGTCCACCCATACACACATGCAATATTATCATTTTCTAAAGGATTGGAAGGTAAGAGGGAATAATATATATTATACATAAATAATAATAATGAAAAATAAACATAATTAATAATAATTAAATACATATTTAATAACAACATTATAATATGGTGATTGAAAATTAATTCTATCACTTCGTGGAGGTAGAAGTCCACAAATAACCAAGAGTGATATGTTAATTTCTCACATTATGACAATGAGATGGATAATGGTTACTGCATTAAAATAATTAAATCCCATTATATTGATGATACATATGTTTTTATATTGTTATCATTAGCATAGAAATTAAGGGTTCAAAATAAATGTAAAATTAACGATATTGGTTAATACAATTACTTCCTATTTGAGAAACCTCCTTTGTATAACTTCTTAAAGACCATATGGATTTTATTTTATGGAGAGAAAAAACAATATAACATTTATAAAAATTTCCATAATGGGTTTTATTAGGTATTAATCAAGTTGTGTTTCCCATGGTGGTGTGAAGATTATAGGATAGGTTGTGTCCTTTTGAAGAGAAGGAATGGGCACACTTGGAGTTACTTAAACAATTATAATATATAAACATATTTTTTATGTGAATTATGACATAATTTGAAAAACAATTCAATCAAATATATTTTAATGTTTAAATCAATTCATAAAAAAATTTGATAGGTTTATGTGTCATTTTAGGCTTTATCATTTAATTTAATACCTTCCTTAACAAATTTTATCCTTAATTATGGTAACAACGTTTTCATTATCAAAGGGTTAAAAATTTACTTCTAAGATAACAATTGGATCAAAAATTGTGAAGGGATGATATTTTTGATTATTTTTAGTAAAATGTATCCTAATTTACTTTGAAACCAAATGTATAACATAATGGTAATTTTAAAATACTTTATTTAAAGAATTAAAATGAAAGTTTTACAAGAAATGCTATTTTCATTGTTCACTAAAAAATAACCCTTTTTTAAATATTAAAAAGTAATCCTAATATAATATTGAATTTATAATTTAAATAATTATATTCATTCCCAAAAATAATTTTTTTTAAATTTCAAAATGAAATATATATTCCATGCACAAAATACAATAAAAAAAATTTGGGATAAAACAAATTTTTGAATCATAAAATTACATTTATAAAAATTTAGTAGTTAATTATTATGCACTAATAAATAAATTTTCATCACATAAAAACTTTATTCATATTTTTACTGATATGATTATTATCATTCAATTTAATTTCTAGGTTATAATTATCAAATTATATAATAATATTTTTATAGTATATTGCAGTTCCCTAAAATCTTGGTTTTGCGTGCTGAGAAAATTGTTGGGTATATTATTATTTTATGGTAATTTTTTGTGGTGTTATATACATTGATATATAATATTTATTAATTTTGTTTTTTATTTAATAATACAATATATAATATTTTATTTTATAAATACTAAGGAGGTAGAGTGGACCAATACGAGGTCCTATGATAAATATTAATCTACAAGATGGAAGAATACTATTTATCAGTATGGTAGTTGAAAAACGACATGAAAATAATAATAATAATAATAATAATAATACATAGAATAGTTCTTATCCATTGGTGAATCCTTAATTCCATATGGCTCTAACCAACGTAAAAAATTTAAAAAACTCATATAAGTAAAATTAATTAATTAAAATGTTGTTTTTGGAAAGTTTGGGTTGAACCCACAAGAGAAATAAATTCATTAATTAGGTTTTAAAAAATATTTAATTTACTTTTTTGGAAGAATAGGGAGAGAAAACAAATTTTGTTTGCTTTCAAGAAAGATAGGAAAAGAAAAAATAAGTTGTGTAGATTCAGTTTGTGAAATAATTTTGATTATGGTAAGTGAGAGTTTTAAATATTTATGGTTCGGCTGTAATTGGATTTAGAAATTAATTTTATTAATCAGTATTAGTGTCAAATTCAGGATGGGGAAAATATGATGTTTAGGGAATTCCATCCTTAGTATAAAAATTACTTATTTCCCAATGTCCAATAATTTAGTGCCTTAATGCACTATGTTTATCATGGTAATGTATTTAAACCAAATTACACAAGACTATCCAATGGTTATGGTATAGTTTAGGGATATTAGTTGTAAAATTAACATTTCTCTTTTGTATTGAAATATAAATAGTTATGAATATACATAATAAAAATAGATTAGAATTTTAATTGAAAACTGTGGAAACTCAAATGCATGAATTAAATAAATAAATACAATCTATCACACATTCTCCCTTTGTCTACATCACCCTAGAACATGGAGGGAGCTACACCTTCATCCTAGTGATGAGGGATGAAGGGTAAAAGAATAAATACAAAGAAATCATGATTGATAACCAGAGAAGAATAATAGTGGAGGACCCTACACATCGTAACTTCTCACCCTAATATTTGGTCTCCAGAACAATTTCCTGTAAGTAATAGCTTTAGCCTCTATTTATTGATCTTCACAGGTTCTCATCTCGGATCTATTCCCATTATTTTAGTCATAAAAATTTCAAAACGTTGTCCAGAATCATTATTTGTTATCTTGAGTTATAAATTTGAGACTCCATCAAATTCCACATCAAAACTCTTTATTTTGGCCCCATATTAGCTTTTTTCCACAGTGAATAGTGTTTTATGTAACATTAATTTGTTGCCCATCATCTATAAATTAAATTTTATATGTAAAAAATATATTCTTAAATTCTTGGTGGGTGTCACGATTGGATTCTTATGTGTTATGTCTTGTCATATTTGTATCTTCAACTAGGATATTTTTCTCATCATTCCATGAATTCTTTACTTATCCACCACACTTCTTACATAAAATAATGTTCATTTATAATGAATATAAAGTTAATACATCTTTGACATCTTAGTTTCATCCCAATTCTTCAATTTTTACCCCAAAATCTCATATGACCATCCGTTATCATGGAAATACATCTTTTAGTGAAAATATTGATCATTTATTACCAATTTTCTCATTTTCCATAAATAGTTGAATACTTTAAAATTTGAATAAATTCATTTGATATCCCAGAATGAATAAATATTTTAATTAATATAAGTAATGTATTTTAATGCTAAAATGTATTCCTGAAATAGACATATAAATTCCCTTACTCATGAATTCAGACTTGTCCTGAAGGATGAAATATCAACATTATATAAAGGATTATGGAATTACCATTATTTAACATAATGATAATAAAATAAAATTATTAAGGGGGAAATTAAATATTCATGAGTCAAAAAGAAAAATTCATCAACACCTCACCTTTCAAAGAATAAAATAAATCATTTTTTTACTTTTGTGTTTCTAAAACCACTATGACCTTTCATTCATCCTTTTTTTCAATTTATTATTAATAAGAATTACCATTACAATATAAGTATTTTTTAATATTTCCACTCATCAAAAAATTAAAATGTGCAAGTGAAAATCATCTAATACATCAAAAACATTCCACTTACCACATGCTTCTATGGAATTTAGAATCTCCGCCATGTAAAGATAAAATCAAAAATAATCCTGAGGGATTATTCATTAGGATAAAATAACATTAATTTTTTGTTATGTTTCGTAAATGATATAATATAATTAAATATAAAAAATTATTTTTGGATCTATAGTATTTTTCATGATAATAAAAAATAATGTTAATAAAAATATCCCTTACAGATGCCATTTACCTCTTCCCCCTAAAAAAATAAAAGTGAGCTCATGAAAAAAGTAATCACAATTAATGAATCATCATCTCTTTCTAATTATTATTATTATTGTTGTTGTTGTTATTATTTTATTGCTTTCTCTTTTTTGATTGTTATACTTAATAAAAATCTCACATTGACCACCCAACCACATATGATCAAAGTATTTTTTGTTTGGAAGTGGTGATTATTGGTCCTCCCAATAAATAACCAGATTTTTTAAAAAGAGTGGTGAATAATGGCAATGTTTAACGGATGATATAATAGCCTCCCCCAAAATCTCAACAAAATATTTTCAATGATATATTTCCATTTTCACCATATAAATTATTTTTACCATAGTTATTATTTTAGATATCATGAAACACACCATGATCATGGATGTAATGGATAAAATAGGCTTATAACATGGACCAATTAATAAAAAGGATATTCATGGTTTCTTGAGGATAAATAATGATTGACGCAAGGTGGGTACGAAGTTAAAGGGTTAATAAAAATATGTCTCAATCATATTAAAATTGATTCTGTTCATTCATATCTTTCATATGATTTCATAAAAGTTCTACAAGATATTATTCCCGAGTCTCAAAAGAGATATACTATAGAATGAATAGAAAATATAGGTTCAAAAAATTTATCTAGACTTATTCGAATGGTTTGGACAAAAAATCAAGAAAATTGTTGAAATAAATTAAATTAATTATTTCAAATATTGGATATTATGGTATGAAAAATCATAGAAAATTTACATTTATAAAAATTATCATGCTCCTATAAATTATGATTTTTTAAATTAAAAACAACATGATTATCTCAAAAATTATATTTTTTATCAAACATATTAATTGAAAAGTAAATTTAAAATAATTACATAGAAATTATCATAACTAGTGTATGTATCCTAGTTTTGTTTATTAATGAATGAATCAAGGAAAGGAATGTAATTGGTAGTTCAATCCTAAAACAATTAAATGTGTGTAATTCAATTGAATAATACATAATTCAAATACTTATATCCCTTTCAACAATTCTTTTAAATTTGGTTGTGTGGGTTATTCCATCACCATATTCATAATGTATATTGTCATTTTTTATCCTTATCATATAGAATTATTGTATATTTATCTTCCTAAAAAAGGAAAACACGCAAATAAATGTACATGACATTATTAATTAAATTTTAATGAATTATAGTAGTTTCCATGTGCCTAAAAATAAATAAAAAAAATCATAAAAACAAAAATCTCTTTCTATAAGTGTCATTCTTTAACATCATTGGATTGACCTTAAATTTTTTATCTTTATCTCCCATGATAGATAATTGGAATGATTTTATAGAGTCGGGGTCAATAAACGGTCTCCGTTATGACCTGCCTATATAGGTCAATCTCATTCCTTTACCTTTAGATATCTTAACTCTTCCCACTAATAGTACTTTCTCGATTTCCATTAGTTCAACCTATTATTTCGTAATTAATCCTGAAGAACTAAATATAAGGTCTTTTACCATCCATACTTGTTGGTTGTTTTCAAACATCATAAACTCAAACTCTCCTATATTTTAAATTGGTTGATCCCTTAGCTTCCATTTTTTCTTTTCAAGTATTTTTTATTTTAATTTTCAATTTCACAAAAACTTCCACCTTAAATACATATTCAATGTCAAAAATATGTTGAAATTCAAATATTTTTTATTCTCCTAGATAATCATCTTCTCAAACATCATAATTCATTAATGATCAGTGCATATTGGAAATTAATTTCTTCGTACCTCAGACATAGTTCTCTTCTTTGTACATATATCAGCTCTTGCTCGGAGGAATAGTGGTATTCCTAAAAGGAATGGTTTCCACTCCTCCTTTATATCTAGTACTAATAAATCTATGGGGAAGTGTAATTTTTAAACATTAATAAAAGTAACTTCACCCATTACTCACGGTAATTTCACTATTGAATCATATAATTGAAGTTCAAATCTTATGGGATTTAGTCCCTCTAGCCGTAGGCTCATGAAGGGGGTTTCTGAAATGATCTTCACACTAGCACCTAAATCACTGAAATATTTTCCAAAATTAATATCCTAGATAAGGATAATAATTAAGAAAATAACTGGGTCTTGTTTCTTCTTTGGTAGGCCCTTTGATACAACTACTGAGAAATCTCATGTAAGTGGTATGATTCCGATCTCATCCAATATCCTCTTGTTGGTCACTAATTATTTCATGATGTTTTTATATGTCAAAATGTTGTTGAGAGCCACTAAAAACAGAATATTAATATATAATTTTTTATTTTTTTACAAAAAATTGTCTTTTCTGACATTAATCATCCCATATATTACCGATTATTGAAAAGGTAGCCTCAGCTTATACTATATTAGTTATTCTTCTATTCTTTCAATTCAGCAACATATTCCTTGATCTTTTCCATATCATAACCATCTGTTTCAACTTGTTGATATTATTTTCTCTTTCTTTAATTTAGTATGGTCATCGGTTTCATTTCCACTTCATAGGGAAATAAATTTCAAATCTACTCATGGGTGTAACTCTGGGCATCCTGGAAATCATTCTCTTGGTATATCTCTGTGTTTCTTGATAATTTATTTTACTTCGATTTCATGGTTCTAGAGTCTTTCCTTTTGATCACTTAAGTCATTATTAAAATTATTTTTGTACACACTTTGATATTTTAAATTGGATATCAATTCATTGATTATATCACCAGTGGAATTCATGAAAGTATCAAAAATATCCTTCAGTGTGTGTACTTGTATTTGCAGTGATATGCCATTTTGTTCACAAAAACTCGATGCTCTCTACTAATTACCTTTACCTTATTATCTCTTTCGTTACAAGCCCTGAAAATTATTACCCCAATTAAAATGATAATAATTTAGTTCATATATATACTTTCTTAGATTTTTTTCCCTGGCCCATCATCTTGTCTATCCTTTTCATCTGTGATTCCATTATTTCCAACATATTGTTGTTGTTGTTGACCATGTGGATGTCTATTTACAGTGTATATTGAGTATTCCCTTAGAAGTATGTGCTTTCCATCATGTCTAGTAGACTGTATGTCTACTTTGATGTCATATTTATTAATGATCCTTTAGATGAAAATCTAAAACTGATCTTTTCCCCACACAAGAGCATTATAAAAAGTGTTTATTATAATATAAGTCTCTATGACATGATATATAAATGTTATAATAAGGTATTTAAAATGGTCTGATAAACTATATAGTGTTTCATACTCAAATTAATTAATGATTCAAATATATACCCTGATTTCCATATATTTTGTTAGAAGAATAATATAAGTGAGATAATGTTTTTCGAGATCATACTTGGTAGTGATAGAATGAGCGGGGAAACATTGAATCCACTCTAAAGATGTCTCTCTCATAAAGAAATGTAAAATTGAAAAACCTTATTGTGTGACTTGAGACATTAGATAACTGTATGGTGTTTTAGAGCTCATGAAAACTACCCAGGTGTATGTTCTGTTCTTCATGATAGAGGATAAAAAAATTAACCATATTGGATATCATTTTAATAATGGTCGCATTTATATAGAAGTGTGTAACAGCTACTATAATTACATGTATTCATGTTTATTCTCCAATGGTCAAAGGTTTTCCATTTTCTGTTAGTGTTCACAATAAAAAATCTCTTGTTCGTAAAGAAGAAAGTTGATGATGACATGCACCATCAATGGTCGTATCTCCATTCATTATCAGTCTTTTTTATGGTATCGGATTAGATTCCAGAATATATTTGACTTTTTCCTAAGTGTAATGGGTTGAATATAAATTAAAAATATTAAAAATTTCTCATGAATCAACCTGCATACAAAATTGAAAATAAAATAAAAGAAATAAAATTAAATTAAATGCCTGGAAACTAAATTTCAACTTGTACTAGATACATCGCCAATTTTGGTGTCCCTTATGGTGTCGTTAATTCCCTATGAGGCTGATCAAAATCAGAATTTTAAAAAATTCATAAAATTTTAAATGATTAATTAAAATTTATTTTTATTAATGTTTAGGCCAAACCCTTGGTATAGTTCAATTAGTTTATCTGGTATTGAAAACGTATTTATTTAAATTTTTTGAAGAAGCAGCGGGATGAAGATTTTTTTTATTTTATGAAAGTGAGTAAGAGATCAAAAAACAAGATCAAATTTTGGATTTGAAAATTGTTTCATTAAGGCCTTTCAGGGTTTTTTAGATTTATGTTCCAGGTGTAATTGGATTTAGAAGTTAATTTGATTCTATAATATATGTTTCGATGTCAGGATAAGTAATATTTTATGATTGGGATATCCCATCCTTAATAAAAAATAATCATTTTTTCACTGTTTAGTAATTTATAGTTTTTACATATTATGTTTACCCTGATACTATATATAAACATATTTAACGTAGACTATAAAATTGTCATGGTATAGTTTAGGATAATTACTTGTGAAATTAACTTTTCCTTTTATATTAAAAAATCATTTGTCATCAAGTTAAGAAAGAGAAAGAGATAGGATTTTTAACTGAAAACTACAAAAACCTAGATACATGAGTTAAATAATGAAATAAAATCCAAATCCCCATCCTCCATTGTTTATGTCACCATATCATGTGGTGTTAGTAACCCCATCATCATAGTGATGAGATAGAAAGGGGAAAGGATGAAATAGAAGGAAAGTATAAAAAATACCAAAGAAGAATAGTGGTGGCGTGACCTATAAAACACTGATTCTCACCCTAATTTTTGTTCTCGATATTTATTTCTTAGCTGTAATTGATTGATCCTCTATTAATAGATATTTAAGGGTTCGTGAGTTAGCTTTATTTTCATTATTCTTGTCATAAATTGGTCAAAAACGGTTCATAGGTCTTTATTGACCTAATCGTGTTATAAATTTCTGTCTATATAAAATTACATATCAAACCTGGTAATTTCGAGCCTCGTCAAAACTTTTTACAGTGTGAATTGTATTTTTACATCATATGAATTCATGGAAAATAATCGTACAAGAAACTTTGTGGTGTAAAACCAATATGTGAGATTCTTTTAGAGTGTCACGATGTGAATCCTATGCGATATGTTTTGACACCTAAAGTTATTCACCCGGGATATTTTTTTCTTTATTCTGTTAATTTTTTACTTATTCCCCACACCTCTTACATCATAAAATGATCATTAATGATGTAAATGAGGTTTATCTATCCCTAAAATATTTGTTTCATCTATATTTATTAGTTATAACCAAAAAAGCTTCTATGACCATATTTTATTGAGAAAAGTCATATTTTAGTGGAAATATCAATATTTTTCATAATTTTACGACTTTTTATAAATTTTTTCTACCTACCAACAATGAATTTTTTATTAAATATGAATAAAAATAAATCATTTAATTTATAAAATTAATTTACTTTAATACTAAAATGTATGCTTAATATTTATATATAAAATGGGGTTATTTAAGTTATTAATATATTATTAAGGGTCAATATGAAATTAAATAATATTTAACCCTAGCTTATAAATCTATAAATAGAATAATGTGTTTATTTTAATTTAATTGACTGAATTGGAAAATCACCCAGTAGAATTAAATCTAGAGCTATCTTTCACTCAAGACTGAATATCATTAAAGAGTATCTTCTCTTAGTCAGAAGATAGTCTCCTCCCTCTATCATCTTCATAATAATAAGAGTGTGAGAGTGATTCTTCATGTACCAAAGAATTTTCATAGAAATCATGGAATACACTTTAATAAAATTGATCCATTTTGCTGGGACCTATTAAGCCATGTGTCTAATTTAGAGATCAGAGGATCATGTTTGGAATATCGCTAGAGAGAATCTACACTTGGATCCTATAATCAAAATGAGGTAGCCTGAAAGAGTTTTGGTTGATCAAAAACATTGTCAAATAAAGATATCAATATTGAGGTATTCTTTATTCCTATCAATTTAAATTAATTATAAATAAATTGTGACTGATCCACTTGATTCCATCATGAATATCAATATTTATCATAAGAAAATTAATTGTTAATGGATCCCAAGTCATGTAAATCAAGGAATATCCATATAATATAATTTTTTTAATTTTTACCTAGCCTCAATAATTTCTTCCACGAATCTCAAAACCTTCAAGTGGTACCATATTCATCACATTTGAATTTATAATTATTTATTTGATTAATGATCAATACCCATTTAAAAGTTAAATTTCATTTCATGTTTTAATTCTTTCTAAATTCATCATTGGAATCTCTTCTTCCTCCTCTCCATTTCTCAATCTCATAACTAAGATCGATTAATTGTTATTGAATAATTCATCTAAAGAACCCATCTAGATGGGCTATGAAATTTTGCTACATAACACTGATTTTCCAGATGTGTACTCGTTAGTCGAATGTCGTGTTTCATTTCTCATTTCACAAGGACACATGTGTGGACTGTAGTTCATCATGTAATGAATAGATACCCCATGTATTAAATACACTATTTTTATACCATCCATGGTCAAAATATCTTTTCCAGACCATACACTATGTATATTTCCTACTCATCATTCAATCCACATGTTTTTATGGTGGGTCATGACACATTTTGTAATTAATATACAATGTGTTTTTAATAAAACATATGTACAGACTGCAAATCATGAATGTTGTTGTATATGGCTTGTATCAAATCTACACACCATTTACCTCATAAATTTGCGTGGGAAGAATACACTATGTCCCTAGGATTTTACTATAAATATATGTTGAAGAAAACTATACATGGTGTGGCTAGTTTTCACACTCCACGTACTTTACCTATTTATGAGAAAATTAAATTTATTTATTTACTCTATTTAACATCATTAACATTAGTTTTGTGGGTCATTTATTTGATAATACATACTATTTATTAGTTTTAATATTATATTTAATGCATAATTAATTCCATGTAATATTCAAAACTATAAGTCATATATGTTCATTGCATACTATAGACTCGTCATGCATTAAATTATAGAGGTAATGTAATTTTATGCAATCTGTGTGTCATTAATTTTACATTATGCACTAGAAATTTATGGAACATGTCATTCACTAAATAATTCATGTGAGTTCATTCTATTAAATAAGGATCATACTGAGAAGTTCGGATAATACCCCACCAAGTTTCTTCTAAGTAAACATTTATGAACTGTTTTTTTAAAAATTAAATTAAATAAAATTTTTCATTTAAATAAATATTATACGAGAATCTTGATGATGATTGGATAAAATAAGAACAAATTAATTAATTAAAAATTGATATAATCAATCAAGATATTTTTTTGGTGTTTTATCATCCTAAATAATGAATTAAAATGAATTCTAGCTAGTTTTTTTGAAAATGTGCAGTCATTATATGATCATGACCAACCGTGAACTTTAAAAATATTTATATATGTGTTTGTTTAATTTAATTTAATTTTATTGTATGGGATTTCTATCATGATCTGACCCAATCTAGGGCTAATGAAACAACCAGCCCATACCCAAATTTGTAGGCTAGGGGTGGTGACAAGTCCTAAATAAATAATTAACTATGTGAGGCCTTTTCCCGTGCAGTTGTATTCACACACACATACATCTCAATGAAAATGTGTATATGTAAATATTAAATGATGAAACATGACTACAATGTAAACCAAGCATGCATTGATTTTTTGAATCCACCTATTGAGTTTTTCTGTCTCCCTATTAGAGAAGAGTTGAGGCATAAAAAACCTATTATTTTTGAAACATGGTTTTATTTCTATGTCTTGTGAACAAAATTTGTACATGGAGAGACAGTATGTAAGCATGAATTACTGAAGGATCCTCAATTTTCTATTTCTCTGACCAAGTTGGTCTCATAGGGAGTGTCTACTACTCGAGAAAGTACATTGGGTGTGAATTGTTCTACTGTGGGTTGTAATTGGCAGAGTCTGAGAAGCTCCCTTGGTAGACTAATGGTTCTGAATTGGTGATGAATGTTGAGTGTAATGTTTCCGTTAAAAAACAAGATGGAATTGAAGCGAAGCATGTATTTTTGAAGCCATCTCAGCCTTTTCCTTCTGATCCAAAGGATAAGAATGTCTTCAATAGATTACTTGGTGGTCTTAAGGAATAGAACACTCCAGTTGTAGTGGCTCCTCAAGTTAATTCAGTAGTATTGGATATCTGTATTGATAGTGATGATGCTTCTCATCCAAGGGTGCAAAGTGTAATGAACCAAAATTTCATTAATGGAAATCCCTATTGATCTAATTAAATGTCTCTTTATGTAAAATGTTTATATAAAATGTCAACTTTTTTGGTTTTATGTTAAGAATTGTGACCGTTTCTAATATAGCTGTTGAATATTGATCACATGATTAGTATAAATATAGGGATTTAACAAATCCAATTTACTCAAAAAAGGATGTGATAGCCTCATCCAGTAGACATGCCTCATATGAAACCCATTTGTCAGAGATTATAAAGGAGGTGGCGTCATTGGGCTTTGCTCTTGACTAATCCTACTCTGGGATTAATATTTTAAGCTCGAGTGGGACCGCCAATGAGAGAAATGGAAGTTGATAGAGATTACCACCCGAGCAATTTTATCCGAGCCACCCCAAGAGTCTGTCACCATCGCACACCTTACTCTTGGGTCTTATGAAGGTGTAATAAGGTGTTATGTAACAAGACCTTAGCACTATGGTTATGTACATTATTTTTTTATATAATAATTAACATACTTTAATTTTATTATTGTAACCTTGTAAATAGTTTTTTAAGCACAAATAGTATTTTTAGTTAATGGTCAACTAAGAAATATATTTTGATGAATTAATGGATTTTTAAATTAAATAATACTTTAATAAAATATTATTATTGTTATTATAATATATTTTATTAAATATAAATGATCGTATAATTTTATGAATGCAATCGTATTTTTTTTATGGTTTGAAATCCATTTTTGTCAAAACTCATGAATATTCGATAAATGTCAGTTTTTATTTTAAAAGTGAAAATTAACATATTTATAAAATTAATTAGATAAAATAAATATTATTTCTGGAATCAGGAGGTCAAAATTATCCAATAGTGAATTTTTCATTATTTTCTAAGACGGTCAAATTTTGTGGTACAAATTAAATTCCGTTTAAATATATAATGTGTTTTCTGACATCATAATGACCCAGTGGTTATGTAATAAAATACTATAAGCTTTGTGTTCGGCCAATATATGTTTTAAATTTAAAATATTGTTATTTTTGGTTTGTTTGACTTATTTTACAAAGCATTAATGGACCTTTGATGACTTATTAAACTTCTTGTATTTTTAAATTGTTTTCCTTGGGAGTGTGACACACCTCTACATAAGCAACCCCATTATTTTAAGAATTTTAGATATTGGACTTATAAAATATTTTTTTCCACTTCCCTATTCCAAAATCAATGGGAAAATCCATGGGATGGTTTGTGGTTTGGATTAGTTTAATGTGAAGTGCCCCAAATATAAATAATAAATAATTCTCTCACCTTTCCTATATAAACTCACCCAAGATCCCACTTCCTCCACACTCAACGCCTTTGGAGTTCATCCATCCTCTATAATCCTCTCACTAGAATCCTCCCAAGGTTCCCCAAGCTCCCATGAATCCTCTCTCAATCCAGTGGAAGCACACTTCCAAGTAAGGATTTTTGCTTCCTTTCTCATTTTTGTCCAATTTTCTTAATATTGTTATGACCTTTTAATTTCAATTATAAATGTTGGGGTATGGTTTCTACCCCCCTCCATATACTGCCATATTTATTTTTTAATGATGGGAGACCCCTTTCTCTCTCATTAAAAGCCTCCCATGTACACCTGTTACTATTCCGAAATTCCAAAAGGAATTTCTCTCTCCTATTTTACATTCAAGAAATTATTTTGTATCATGAATCTAAATTCCATTACAATTGTTGGTACATGTATCTATATGACCCCCTTACTGTCCATTTCATGTACATAGGATGAGACACCCCTTTCTCTCTCATCAACCATTTTTATGAATTCTTACGTCATGCCGTTACGCTGCCGAAATTGCATCATTTTTTCAATCCAAATCCATTGTGTAGTGAATACCATGATCATTTATCTATCAAGGGTATTAACCTTTATGAACATTTACTTATTGTTTAAATAGTTTCATGTATGTATTTAACATTCATTTACTGTGGAATAAATTATGATGTTTTATGAATCCATGTTATATGATCCTTGTGGCACACTTATGCATGAAATGAAATGTTTAATAAGGGTGCACCCTTATAGCGCTACAATGCATTGGGAAAAGTATAGTATCATGATAAGTCATGTGAAATGGGTGTTTACTCATGCTAATTCAGGTGCGATGAGGTTTTACTCGTGATTCATGTCCAATGGGGATTTACTCATGCTCCATGTGCAATGAGCCTTGGCACATGCTAATTCCATGTTAGGTGTTGTTGCCACATTTCCATGTTATGATTATCATGAATTATCATGCTTTTATGATAATGATTATCTTGTTCTCTATTGATATGGATATTTTCTAATATTTATTGTATTCCTCATGTTATTCCATGATTATTCCCTTACTGGGATTTATAGCTCACCCTTTGTTATGCATGTCCACAGGTTATCCCATGCAACGCTAAGTACAAGGGAATGTAGTGGTCATATAAAGGAAGTATTCAATAAAGATATTTTATTTCATGTTTTAAGTTGTTATGTAATTTTCTTAATCCCCAAAGACTCTAGACCTCTATCTTCTATGTTTTATCAAATGAATTTTATTTTATAAATTATGTTTAATTGTGTAATAAAAGATCAGGGTTTCCATAGTTGGTATTAGAGGATAGGATTAGTTATTTTTGGGATTAGGATTAGAAAACCCTAGTGAAGCCTTAGATACAATACTAAGTATAATAAAAACATACCTAAGTTTTTTTGAGTATTGAGTAAGTGTTTTATCAAGAAAATACATCCCTTTCTGGATATGATCTGGTAGAGGCGGCTCTGGCACAGATGTATCCTAGGGGTAAACCTCGAAAACACCACTTTGAGCTAGACTCGAATAGGAACTGGTGCATGACAACCCGACTTGCTACACTCTTGGTTATTAAACTCCTAGGGGATATGCTTTGGTAAATTCACAAGCCTAGTATAAACCATTATTATGGGACAAAAAAATGCACTATGAATATATGTTAGGAAGTAGATCATGGATAACATAGACTGAAGGCAATATATTCATATGTTAAGGAACTAAAAGTTATTTATAATTCATCAGTTTTTTCCTTGTATTACCCTTTATGTATTGCCACTAACTTTCCTTTCATTCCAACCAATGGCCGGTAATAGGAGGACTTAGGCTAACAATCGACGTGATGATCAATGTGATGACTATACTAATGAGGTGCCTAATTCAATGAGAGCGAGAATCGCGAACTTTGTTATGCTTCTCTCTCAACTAACTCAAGATTTGAATCGAAACATGGGTTAAGAGGAACATTCAACCTGCCCCCCCCCCCAAGAATGAACAATTAACTATTGAGAGATTCATGAGACAAAGGCCTCTTACTTTTAATGGATCATCATATCCCTCAATCACTAAAAAATGGATCAACTCCATTGAAAATATCATCTCTATCCTTCAATGTTCTGAACAAGAGAAGGTTCTCCTAGTTGCTTATCGTATGGAGGGTGAAGATGATCAATGGTGGACATTGACCAAAAATATGAATCCTAAGGAGGAGATTGAGGCGTTGGAATGGAAGGATTTTTGGAATATGTTTTTCGATAAATATTTTCCGTGCACCATCCGACTTAAGATAGAAAGGGACTTCCATGCCCTAAAGAAAAAAAGATGACAAATATGTTGGATCGTATGAGGAAAAAATAACAAGGCTTTCACGATATGCCTCTGACTTGGTCGTTACCCTTGAATGCACGGTTTACCGCTTCTTTGGTGTGAAGAAACATAGCCTGTAGAAATCAATGGCAATCCACAACTTTGACAGCTATGTGGAAATTTTCTGATGTTCCCTCAAGTTCAAAATGGAGATTGTAGAATATCATGTGTATCTTGGGGATAAGAATAATAAGTCAGACTTCAATGCTAGTAGTCCGATGGATAAATCCAATAATTCTAAGAATATCTAGAAGCCCACTTTCCAATGCTGCAGATAGAAGAACCCTAGATATTTCCTGAAGGGGATGAGGAAATTCTTTAGCTGTGGAAGAGAAGGGAAACTAGTTGTTAACTTCCAACAAGAAAAACTCATGGATTCAACATAGGAGAGGAATGATCCGTTCGATCCTTGACGCATTGTTCATTGCAACAACTTCAAATAACCAGGGCATCTTTCACATCTGTTCTCTAATCCAAGGGTTTTCGGAGGAAACCAACAACCTCCAAGGCAGCAAGGAAGATCTTTTTCCATCACTACAGCCGAAGTGAACCCCGAGAACGAAGTGGTGACAAGTATTCTAGTTATACATTCAAGAATAGAAAACATACTTTTTTATTTAGGTTCTATGAATTCTTTTATATCTTGAATGTTTAGTAGAACAATCCCAGCACCTCTAAAAATCATCGAAGTGAAGATTTCGTTGAGTACAACAAATGGGGGAATCATTGCTTCCCATTAATATAACTCCTCCTCTCTTATAATCTGTGGATTAAACTTCCCAGCGAACCTCATCATACTCCCTCTAGTGGAATTTTATTCAATTATTGGAATGGACTGGATTTCCTTATATAGAGCCATCATAAATTCCCATGAGAGAAAAAATCACTCTTCATTTGGAGAATCGACCCCCGATTCTTTACAATTGGAAGGAGGCAGATGAATATTTTTTATCTCCATCATTCAAGCATGGATATTACTTCCCTATTAGCATGCCTATATGGCTCAGATGATTGAGTCTAAGGAGGTAACCATCCTAGAATACATGCCTATTGTGATAGAATTCGCTGAAGTGTTTCCCGAGGAATTGTGTGGTCTTCCTCCTAGAAGAGATGTTGAATTATCAATTGATCTTATACTTGGGGAGTTATAAATATCCAAGAACCCGTATAGAATGGATTTGGTGGAGCTTGAGGATATGAAGAAACAACTACAATAGAATCTATATAAATGGTTTATACACCAAAGAGCTTCACCATGGGGTGCACCAGTCCTCTTCGTCAAGAAGAATGATGGGTCAATGAGCCTTTGCATTTATTATCGTGAGCTTAAAAAAATGACAATAAAGAAAAAGTATCCTCTACCATGAATAGATGACTTTTTTGATCAGCTATGTGGAGCACAATAATTCTCGAAGGTGGATTTTCGGTTGGGATATTATCAACTTATGGTGAAGAAGGAAGATATCCCAAATACTTCATTTCAAACAACATCCGGGCACTATGAATTCATAGTAATGCCTTTCAGAATCACTAATGCTAAAGAATTATTCATAGACTTGATGAATAGAGACTTTATATATTACCTCAAAAAACTTGTCGTAGTCTTCATATATGATATTCGGATATACTCCAAAACCAAAGAGGATCATGAGGAGCTTTTGAGAACTGTACCGGAGACCTAGTGGAAGGAGAAGCTCTATGTAATGTACATAAAGTATGAGTTTTGGTTGAAGGAGGTCTCATTCTTGGGCCATATCATCAAAAGTAATTGGATATGTATGGACCCCTCCAAAACAAATGCAATTGAGGGATGGTCGGGGCCAACATCGGTTACAGATATCCGTAGCTTTTTGGGGTTAGCTGGATATTATTGAGGATTTGTGAGAAATTTTTCATAATTGTCCAAACCTCTTTCCAAGATAACTTGTAAGGGAGTAAAATTTGATTCAAGTGATTAATGTGAAGAAAGCTTCAAGGAGTTGAATATGAGGCTTTTCACTGTGCGTCTTCTCACTTTACCCACAAGTGGAGAACATTTTGTGGTATTCAGTGATGCTTTCAAGAAGGGCCTGGGATGTGTGTTGATGCAAAATGGAAAAGTCATTCCCTATGCTTCAAGGCAATTGAATGTTCATGAATAGAACTATCCAGCACATGACCTCGAGTTGGATGTAGTGATCTTCACTTTGAAAATTTGGAAGCATTATCTCTTTGATGAGAAGTGTAAAATATATATGAACCACAAAAGCGTCAAGTATATATTCACACAAAAAGAGTTGAACATGCACCAATGAAGATGGTTATAGCTGATCGAAGACTATGATTTCTCAATCCATTACAACCCTGGGAAAGTGAACAAGGTGGCGGATGCCCTATGTAGAATGGACCCAACGATTCTATCATTAATAAGAATTGAAAAGGATCAAATCTTCATAGATTTGATGAATATGGACATGGTAATCATAAATAAGGGAACATTATCAATCCTTTCACAAATTATTTCTCAACCATCATTTTTGGTAAGTTTAAATGATGCTCTAAAAGATGATTTGGGGATTCATAAAAATTGGAAGCTATCGAAAAAGGGAAATCTTCAGAGTTTCATGTTAATGAAGAATGAATTGTGAGATTTCGGAAAAGACCATGTGTTCCATCAAGTCCGGAGATGAAGAGGGAACTTTGGAAAGATGCACATTGTTCAAATTTCTCTATTCACTAAGGAAACCCAAAGATGTATCAAGATCTCTGAGAACATTATTGGTGGGATAATATGAAGAAGTAGATCACTTAATATACATCAAAGTGCCTGGTGTGTTAGCAAGTGAATGCAGAGAGGCAGAAGTCTAAGGGGGTGATGCAACCATTTCCCATACCAGAATGGAAATGAAAGAAAATCACCCTGGACTTTGTCACTGGACTTCCAAAGACATCCCAAGGAAACAATGAAATATTTGTTGTTGTTGATCTTCATACAAAGTCTACACACTTCATTGCTATTCAGGAGGATTTTTCATTGGATAAACTAGCATGGATATATATCAGTGAAGTGGTAAGGCTGAATGTAGTACCACAATCTATTATGTAAGATCAAGATCCAAGATTCACCTCTATGTTTTGGAAGAGTCACAAATATGCTCTGAATACTGAACTGAACTTCAGTACGGTCTATCATCCTCAAACTGGAGGCCAATCTGAGTGGAATATCCAAACACTTGAGGACATTTTGAGAGCATTCCCAATGGGCTTTAAAGAAGGATGGGATCAACATCTTCTTCTGGTTGAGTTCTCTTATAATAAAATTTCCCACTCGAGAATCCAAATGGAACCATATTAATCCCTTTATAGGAAATGGTGCAGAACACTGGTGTGTTGGGATGAGTTCGGTGAGCGTAAGCTTCTTGGACCAGAAATAGTCGAAGAAATGCTGGAGAAGGTAAAAACCATTTAGCAGCATATCAAGGCAGGAAAGAGTCGACAGAAGAGTTATATAGATAACCGTCGACAAGACCTTGATTTTAAAGTTGGAGACATGGTATTTCTATGAATATCTATGTGGAAGAATGTCATGAGGTTTGGAAAGAAATGAAATTTAAGTCCAAGGTACATCGGCCCCTTCGAAATTCTTGACCGTGTCGGTGCTTTGTCCTATCAACTAGCACATCAACCTACCATGGCCAAAGCACATGATGTCTTTCATATATCCCACTTAAGGAAGTACATACCAGACCCTTCACATATACTCTCTTCATAGGTGGTACAGTTAGAGGATGGTCATTATTATGAGGAGCAACCAGTGAAGATCTTAGATCATTGATAAAAAGTTCTACAAAATAAGACAATGCCCCTTGTCATGGTGTTGGGGAGAAACCACAAGTTTGAAGAAGCGACGTGGGAATCGGAGGAAATCTTGAAGCAGAGTTACCCACATCTGTTTTAGTATAGGAAAAGAAAATTTTGAGGGAGAAATTTCTTTAAGGGGGGAAGATTGTAACGACCGAAACATTCATTAATGGAAATTCTTCTTGATCTAATTAAATGTCTATTTATGTAAATTGTTTATATTAAATTTCATCTTATTTGGTTTTATGTTTATAATTTTGACCGTTGCTAATAAAGTCATTGAACAACGATAAAATGATTAGTATAAATATAGGGATTTAACAAATCCAATTTACTCAGACAAAGGACGTGATGGCCTCATCCAGTAGACGTGCCCCATACAAAACCCATATTTCAGAGCTTGGAATAAAGGTGGAGTCATTGGGATTCACTCTTGACCAATCCCTAGCCAAGATTGAATATTTTATGCTTGAGAGGGACCGCCTATGAGATAAATGGAAGTTTATAGAGATTAACACCCAAGAAATGTTATCTGAGCCACCCCAAGAGTCTGTCACCATCGCACACCTTACTCTTCTATCTTATGCGGGTGTTATAAGGGGTTATGTAACAAGACTATATAACTATGGTTATTTACGTTATTTTGGTATATAATAATGAATATACTTTCATTTTATTATTTTTACCTTGTAAATAGTTTTTTAAACACAAATTGTATTTTTAGTTAATGTTCAACTAAGAAATCTATTTTGATGAAATAACGGATTTTTGAATTAAATAATATTTTAATAAAATATTATAATTATTATTAAATTAATTTTTAATAAATACAAATGATCATATAATTTTATGAATGCAATCGTAATTTTTATTAAGGTTTGAAAGCCATTTTTGTCAAAACCCGTGAATTTTCAATAAATTTCGGTTTTTGTTTTAAAATTGAAAATTAAAATATTTATAAAATTATTTAGATAATATAAATATGATTTCTTGAAACAGGATGTCTAAATTATCCAACGGTGAATTTTTCATAATTTTTTGAGACAGTCAAATTTTAATGTAAAAATTAAATACCGTTTAAATATATAATGTGTTTTATGACATCATAATGACCCAATAGTTATCTAATATAATAATATAAGATTTTTTTTCGGCCCATATATGTTTCCCCATTAATATAATGTGATTTCAGGTTATTTTACTTATTTTAAAAAGCATTAATGTACCCTTCAAGACTTATTAAACATCTTGTCTTTTTAAATTGTTTTCCTTGGGAGTGTGACTCACCTCTACCTAAGCAACCCCGTTATTTTAAGAAGTTCAGAATTTGGCCTTATAAAATATTTTTTTTCCAATTCCCTTTGACAAAACCAATTGGAAAAAACCATGGGATGGTTTTTGGTTTGGATTAGTTTAATGTGAGGTGTCCCAAACCTAAATAATAAAGAATTCCCTCACCTTTCCTATATAAACCCACCCAAGCTCCCACTTTCTTTTCATTAAAATCCTTTTGAGTTCGTCCAACCTCTACCATACACTCTTTATAGTCCTCTCAAGGTGCCTAAAACTCTAATGAATCCTCTTTCAACCCTCTCTCAATCCTTTAGAAGCACACTTCAAAGAAAGGATTTTTTCTTCCTTTCTCATTTTGTCCAATTTTTTTAATATTGTTATTCCCTTTTAGTATCAATTAATAAGGTTGGGGTATGGTTTCTAACCCCCCCCCCCCATACATCCCTATTTATGCTTGAATTATGGGATACCCCTTTCTCTCTCATTAAAAGCCTCCCATGCACACCCGTTACTATGTCGAAATTTCAAAAGGAATTTCTCTCTCCTCTTTTACATTCAAGAAATTATTTTGTATCAGGACTCTAAATTCCATTACAATTTTTGGGACATGTATCTATATTACCTATTTACTATCAATTTCATTTACATATGATAAGACACTCCTTTCTCTCTCATCAACCATTTTTATGAATTCTTACGTCACGCCGTTATGCTTCCGAAATTGCACCGTTTTTCTAAGCCAAAGCCACTGTCTAGTGAATACCATACCCATTTCTTTATCAAAAGTATTCACCTTTATGCACATTTATTTATTGTTTAAATAGTTTCATGTATGTATTTTACATTCCTTTATCATGGAATAAATGATTATGTTTTATGAATCCATGTTATATGATCCATGTGGCACACTTATGCATGAAATATAATGTTTAAGAAGGGCGTGCCATTATAGTGCTCCAATACATTGGGTAAACTATAGTATCATGATACATCATGTGAAATGGGTGTTTACTAATTCTAATTCAAGTGCAACTAGGTTTTAATCATGATTCATGTACAATTAGGATTTACTCATGCTCCATGTGAAAGGATCCTTGGCTCATGCTAATTCAATTTTAAGTGTTGTTGCCACATTTCAATGTTGTGATTATCATCCTTTATCATGCCTTTATGTTTATGCTTCTCTTGGGATCTATTGATATGACTATTTTCTAACATGTATTTTATTCCTCATGTTATTCCATGATTATTCCCTTACTAGGATACATATATCATCCTTTTTTTATGTATGTCCTCAAGTTATCCCAGGAAATGCTAAATATGAGGAAAGGTAGTGGCCATGTAAAGGAAGTTTTCAATAAAGATGTTGTATTTTAGGTTTTAAGTTGTTATGTAATGATCCAAATCCCAAAAGAAACTAGAACTCTCGATCTTCTATGTTGTATCAAATAAAGTTTATGTAATAAATTATGTTTAATTGTGTATTAAAAGATCAGGGTTACCATAGTTGGTATCAGAGGATAGGTTTATTTATTTTTGGGATTAGGGTTAGAAAACCCTAGTGAAGCCTTAATGATAAGACTAAGTATAATAATAACATGACAATGTTTTGGTGAGTATTGAGTAAGTGGTTTATCAAGAAAATACATCCCTGTCTGGATACGAGAAGGTAGAGGCGGCTCTAGAAGCGATGTATCCTATGGGTAAAACCTGAAAACACCTCATTGAGCTAGACTCGAATGGGAACTGATTCACGACAATGGGCCTTTCTGCACTCTTGGTTACGAAACTCTCAGGGGATATGCTTTGGTACATTCACAAGCTTAGTATGAACCATTATTATGGGACAAAAAAATTCCCTAAGAATATATGTTAGAAAGTAGATCATGGAAAACGTAGACTAAATCCAATAGATTCATGTGTTAAGGAACTAAAATTTATTTATAAGTCATCAGTTTTGTCCTTCTATTACCCTTTATGTGTTGCCCCTAACTTTCCATTTATTCCATCTAATGGACGGTAATTGGAGGACTCGGGCTAACAACCGATGTGATGATCAATGTGATGACTGTACTAATTAGATGCACAATTCAATGGGAGCGAGAATCACGAAATTTGTTATGCTTCCCTCTCAGCTAACTCAAGCTTTGAATAGAAACATGGGTCAAGTGGAATGTTCAACCCCCCTCAAGAAAGAACAAGTTTCTATCAAGATATTCATGAGACAAAGGCCTCATACATTTAATAGATCATTTGATCCCTCAATCGCTGAACAATGGATCAACTCCATTGAAAATATATTCTACATCCTTCAACGTTTTGATCAGGATAAGGTTCTCCTGGATGCTTATCATATGGAGGGTGAAGCTCGTCAATGGTGGATGTTGATCAAAAATACAAAGCCTGAGGAGGAGATAAAGGCGTTTGAATGGAAGGATTTCTGGAATATGTTTTTCGATAAATATTTTCCATGCACCCAATGGCTTAATATGGAAATGGACTTCTATGACCTCAAGAAAAAATATGACAAATATATTGGAGGGTATGAGGAAAACATCACAAGGCTTTCACGATATGATTCTGACTTTGTCTTTACCCCTGAATGCAAGTTTTACCGCTTCTTTGGTGGGCTGAAACATAGCCTGCAGAAATCACTAGAAATCTGCAACTTCGATAGCTATGAGGAGATTGTCTGATGTGACATCAAGGTCAAAATAGAGATCAGATAATCTCAGGGGTATCATGGGGATAAGAATCATAAGGTGGACTTTAATGCTGATGGTCCAATGGATGATCCCAATGGTTCTAAGAAGATCCAGCACCCCACTTTCCAAAGGTGCGGAAAAAAGCACCTCGGAAATTGCTTGAAGGGGATGAGGAAATGCTTTGGGTGTACAAGAGAAGGGCACCTAGTTGTTAACTGCCGAAAAGATAAACCCGTGGCTACAACAATGGAGAGGAATTCTATGTTCAAACCTCAACGCATTTTTCATTGATACAACTGAAAAGAACCAGGACATCTTGTAAATCAGTGCCCTAATCTAAGGGGTTTCAGAGGAAACCAACAACCTCCAAGGCAGCAAGGGTGAGCTTTTTTCCACCAATATTTTGGAAGTGAATGCTGACAATTAAGTTGTGACAGGTACTCTAGTTATTCATTAAAGAATAGAAAACTTACTTTATGATTCAGGTTCTACGCATTCTTTTATATCTTGAATGTTTTGTAGAACAGTCCCAGCACCACAACAAATCATGGAAGTGAATATGTCGGTGAGTACGGAAAATGGGACAATCATTACATACCATGAATATAACACCTCCCCGGTCATAATATTTGAATTAAACTTCCAGGTGAACCTCTTCATACTCTCTATGGTGGAAATTGATGCAATTATTTGCATGGATTGTATTTCCTTATATAGAGCCAACATAAATTGCCGTGATAGGGAAATCACTCTCTTTGTGGAGAATCGACCCCCGATTCATTACAAGTTCAAGGAGGAAGATGAATATTTTTTATCTCCATAATCTCAATCATGGATATTACTACCCTCTGAGCACGTGTATCTTGCTCAGATGATTACGTCTAAGGAGGCAACAATCCTAAAATAGATGCTTATTGTGAGGGAACTCACTAAAGTGTTTCCCGAGGAATTGTCTAGTCTTCTTCCTAGAAGAGATGTTGAATTCTCAATTGATCTTATACCTGGGGCATTTCCAATATCTAAGACTCCATATAGAATGTCTTTTGTGGTGCTTGTGGAGATGAAGAAACAACAACGGGTGAATCTAGGCAAAGGGTTTATACACATAAGTTCATCACCATGGGGTGCACCAGTCCTCTTCGTTAAGAATAAAGATGGGTCAATGCGCCTTTGCATCGATTATCGCGGGATTAAAAAATTCACGATAATGAACAAGTATCCTCTCCCATAAATAGATGAACTTTTTGATCAGCTGCATGGAGCAGAATACTTTTCCAAGGTTGATTTGCAGTGAGGATATTATGTTATAATAGTGAAGAAGTAAGATATCCCCAATACTACTTTTCGTATAAGATATAGGCACTATGAATTCATATTAATTCCTTTCAGAATCACTAATTCTCTAGAAATCTTCATGGACTTGATGAATAGAGTCTTTAAAGATTACCTAGAAAAATTTTTTGTAGTCTTTTTAAATGATATTCTGATATACTCCAAAACCAAGGAGGATCATGAGGACCATTTGAGAACTGTACTAGATACCTTACAGAAGGAGTATCTCTATGAAAAGTAAAGAAAGTTTGAGTTATGGTTGAAGGAGGTCTCATTTTTGGGCCATATCATCACAAGCAATGGGATTTCTGTGGATCCCTTCAAAACAAATGCATTTGAGGGATGAAAGAGGCCAACATCGGTAATGGATATCCGTAGCTTCTTGGGGTTAGCTGGATATTATTGATGATTTGTGAGAAATTTCTCACAATTTTCCAACACTCTTACCAAGCTAGCTCAGAAGGGAGTAATGTTTTATTTGAGTGATGAATGCAAAGACATCTTCAAGGAGTTGAAAAGGAGGCTTATCATTGCGCATGTGCTCACTTTACCCACAAGTGGATAAATTTTTGTGGTATATAGTAATGCTTCAAAGAAGGGCATGGGATGTGTGTTGATGAAAAATGGAAAAGGCATTGCCTATGCTTCAAGGAAATTGAATGTTCATGAATAGGAATATCCAACACATGACCTTGAGTTGGAAGCAGTGATCTTTTCATTGAAAATTTGGTAGGATTATCTCTTTGGGGTGAAGTGTGAAATATATACGGACAACAAAAGCCTCAAGTATATATTCACACAAAAAGAGTTGAACATGTGCCAACGAATATGACTGCTTAATCCATTACCACCCTGGGAAAGTGAAAAAGTTGGAGGATGCCCTGAGTAGAAAGGACTCAGTGATTATATCATTAATGAGAATTGAAAAAGATCCAATCTTCTTAGATTTGATGAAGATAGACATGGGAATCATAAATAAGCAAACATTATCAATCACTTCACAAATGATTACTCAACCGTCACTTTTGGGAAGGTTAAAAGATGAACAAAAGGATGATGTGGGAATTCAGGAAAAAGTGGAAGCTATCGAAAAAGGTAAATCCTTGGAGTTTAATGTTAATGAAGAAGGAACTATTTGATTTGGTAAAAGACTATGTGTTCCATCATGTTCGGAGCTGAAGAAGGAACTTTTGGATGATGCACATAGTTCAAATTTCTCTATTCACCCAGGAAAAACAAAGATGTATCAAGATCTCTGTGAGCATTATTGGTGGGATAATACGAATAAGGAGATCCCTGAATATACATCAAATTACCTGGTTTGTCAGCAAGTGAAGGTAGAGAGGGATAAGGCTAAGGGGATGATGCAACAATTTTCTATACCAGAGTGGAAATGGTAGAACGTCACCATGGACTTTTTCATCGGACATCCGAAAATATACAAAGGCAACAATGCAATCTAGGTTATTGTGGATCATCTTACAAAGTATGCACAATTCATTTCTATTCGGAATGATTTCTCATTAGATCAACTGAAAAAGATATATTTTAGAGAAGTGGTAAGGCTGCATGGAGTACCACAATATATAGTGTCCGATCAAGATCTAAGATTCTCATCTATGTTTTGGTCGAGTCTTCAACATGCTTTGACTACTGCACTGAACTTCAGTACGGCCTATCATCCTCAAACTGATTGCCAATCCGAGCGGACTATCCAAACACTTGAGAACATGTTGAGAGTGTCCCCAATGGACATTATAGGAGGATGGGATCAATATCTTCCTATCATTGAGTTATCTTATAATAATAGTTTACACTCGAGAATCCAAATGGAACTATTTGAAACCCATTATGGGAAAAGGTTTGGAACACCGGTGTGTTGGAATGAGGTCAGTGTACATAAGCTGTGTTGACCAGAAATGGTCGAGGAAATGGTGGGGATGGTGAAAACCATTCAGCAGCATATCAAGGAAACCCAGAGTCAACAAAAGTGTTTTGCAGACAACCGTTTATGAGACCATTAGTTTAAAGTTGGAGACATGGTATTTCTACACATATCTCCGTGGAAGAAGTTCATAAGGTTTGGAAAGAAAGGAATGTTAAGTCCAAGGTAAATCAGTCCCTTCCAAATTCTTGATCATGGTGGGGTTGTGGCATATCGAAGAGCACTTCCACCTACCATGGACAAAGTACATGATGTCTTTCATGTATCCCTCTTAAGGAAGAACATACTAGGCACTTCAAATATACTCTCTTCCGAGGTGGTACAGTTAGAGGGTGATCTTTCTTATGAGGAAAAATTAGTGAAGATCTTAGATCATAGTGAAAAAGTCCTATGAAATAAGACAATTCCCCTCATCAAGTTGTTGGGGAGAAACCAAAAGTTTGAATAAGTGACATTGGAATGAGAGGAAATGATGACACATAGTTTCCCACATCAGTTTTAGTATGTGAAAAGAAAATTTCGAGGGAAAAAATTCTTTAAGTGGGGAAGATTGTAATGACCCAAACACTCATTAATGGAAATCCCTCTCGATATAATTAAATGTCTCTTTATGTAAAAATTTTATATAAAATTTCAACTTCATTGGTTTTATGATAAGAAATGATAAGAATTTTGACCATTTCTAATATAGCTTTTGAACAGTTATCATATGATTAGTATAATTATAGGGATTTAACAAATCCAATTTACTCAGACAAAGGATGTGATGGCCTCATCCAGTAGATGTGCCGCATACGAATCCCTTTTGTCAGAGCTTGGAAAGGAGGTGGAGTCATTGGGCTTCACTCTTGACCAATCCCAAGCTAAGCTTGAATATTTTAAGCTTGAGCGGGACTGCCTACGAGAGAAATGGAAGTTGATAGAGATTACCACCCGAGGAATGTTATTCGAGACACCCTAAGAGTCTGTCACCATCTCACACCTTACTCTTCGGTATTATGTGGGTTTTATAAGGGGTTATGTAACAAGACAATAGCACTATGTTTATGTACATTATTTTTGAATATAATAATGAATATACATTCATTTTATTATTGTTACCCTGTAAATAATTTTTTAAGCATAAATAGTATTTTTAGTTATTATTCAACTAAGAAATATATTTTGATTAATTAATGGATTTTTGAATTAAATAATATTTTTATAAAATGTTATTATTTTTATTAAATTAATTTTTATTAATTATAAATTATCTTATAATTTTATAAATGCAATCATAATTTTTATTAAGGATGGAAAGCCATTTTTGTCAAAACCCGGGAATTTTCTATAAATGTCAGTTTTTATTTCAAAACTAAAAATTCAAAATTTTTTTAATATTATATAAATAAAAAAAATTATTTTTGGAATCAGGATGTCAAAATTATCCAACGGTGAATTTTTCTTAATTTTCTGAGACATTCAAATGTTTGGGTAAAAAATAAATACCGATTAAATATATAATGTGTCATATGACATCATAATGACCCAATAGTGATGTAATAAAATACTATAAGCTTTGTGTTCGGCCAATATACGTTTTACCATTAAAATAATGTAATTTTTGGTTTTTTTGACTTATTTTACAAAGAATTAATGGACCCTTCAAAACATATTAAACATTTTATCTTTTTAAATTGTTTTCCTTGGGAGTGTGACTAACCTCCACAAAAGCAACCCCGTTATTTTAAGAAGTTCATAATTTTTCCTTATACAATAATTTTTTTCCACTTACCTTTTCTAAAAAACATGTTCAAAAACCATGGGATGGTTTTTGGTTTGGATTAGTATAATGTTAGGTGTCCCAAACCTAAATAATAAACAATTTCCTCACCTTTCCTATATAAACCCACCCAAGCTCCCACTGCCTCCTCACTCAAATCCTTTTGAGTTCATCCAACCTCATCCCTCTTCTCTCTAGAATCTTCTCAAGGTTCCCCAAGCTCCCAATAAGCCTCTCTCAAACCTCTCTCAATCCTTTGGCAGCACACTTAAAAGTAAGGATTTTTCTTACTTCCTCATATGTGTCCAATTTTCTTAATGTTGTTATGACCTTTTAATTTTAATTATAAATATTGAGGTATAGTTTTTCACCTCCCCCATACTGCCATATTTATGTTTTAATGAAGGTATACCCCTTTCTCTTTCAATAAAAGCCTCCCATGTACACCCATTACTATGACCAAATTCTGAAAGTAATTTCTCTCTCCTCTATTACATTCAAGAAATTCGTTTGTATAATGACTCTAAATTCCATTAAAATTGTTGAGACATATATCTATTTGGACCCCTTAATGTAAATTTCATGTAAATATGATGAGACACCCCTTTATCTCTCATCAACCATTTATATGAATTTTTATGTCATGCCGTAACGCTGCCGAAATTGCACCATTTTTCTGAGCCAAAGCCATTTTGTAATGATTAACATGTCCATTTCTCTATCAAGGGTATTCAACTTTATGCACATTTATTATTGTTTAAAGAGTTTCATGTATGTATTTCACATTCATTTATCGTGGAATAAATGATGATGTTTTATGAATCCATGTTATATGATCCATGTGGAAAACTTATGAATGAAATGAAATTTTTAAGAAGGGTGCACCCTTATAGTGCTCCAATGAATTCGGTAAAGTATAGTATCATGATACATAATGTCTAATGGGTGTTTACTCATGGTAATTCAAGTGAATTGGGGTTTTACCTTTGATTCATGTGCAATGAGGATTTACTCATGCTCCATGTGCAATGAGCCTTGGCTCATTCTAATTCCATGTTAAGTGTTGCTGCCACATTTCCATGTTATGATTATCATGCATTATCATGCCTTTATGTTTATGATTCTCTTGTGATCTATTGATATTACAATTTTCTAACATGTATTGTATTCCTCATGTTATTCCATGATTATTCCCTTACTGGGATTTATAGCTCACCCTTTTCTTATGCATGTCCTCAGGTTATCCCATGCAATGCTAAGTACGAGGGAATGAAGTGATCATGTAAAGGAAGTTTTCAATAATGATGTTGTATTTTATGTTTTATGTTGTTTTTTAATGATACTAATCCCCAACTAAACTAGACCTCTCGATCTTCTATGTTGTATCAAATTATGTTTATGTAATAAATTATGTTTAATTGTGTCATAAAATATCAGGGTTTCAATACTAAGGATGACAAATCCAGTTGAGTTAGATGGACAAAAAACATTGATTATTTGATACTTCGGGTCTAAGAACATACATCAGATAATTCAAATAGAATGTTTGATACTGAGGTGATGGCTGAGAGGACATATGAGGGTGTTCACGGTACCTATACACAGAAGGTCGGACATTGGGTTGCATGATAGTGTTAGAGATAGGAGGATATTCAAATCTACAACCATTATTCTGGTTTGGAGGGCATAGCCCAGGATCAAGATAATTTTATTGAGGCTTAAATAATAGGAAGAAAAAATATGGATGATGTTATACCTAGAGGGGAATTTAGATACCACATCTCGTCTACAAGGAAGAAAATCAAACAGCACAAGGATTACTCATACCTTCAAATATAATAGAGACGACGTCTGGTGAAAAAACTAAATCAAAAGAGTTAGAATGTTATTTGTTTTATAATATGCAGGGGAGTCCTAAGGTTGACTCATGTGAGGTTGGTAAGATCAAATATGGTGTAGAGAAAGAAATTAGCATGAAACCCGTGGGATTTCTTGTACATTCAGATGAATAGATGGTTTAGGAGTTTCTTTATATCAATGATACACAAGAAGAGGAAGAAAAAATGGTTGGTAGGGCACTTAGGGTAGATGTTAAAAGTGATCAGGCTTCACGTTCTGACAAGAAAGACCATATTTTGATAATGTGTTTCAATGAAGGGAAGGTAAGTAAATATGAGTACTCTCAAACTTAGGACATGTTGGCAGATTGCGTTGAAGACTTCGTCCTAGACAATATAGACACACAGGTGAAGTCTATTACCTAGAAACTGTTTAGGGAGGAATATTCTAATAGGCTTAAGTTCTGTTTCAATAATATTGTGATTTCTTATTAGGGTTGTCCTCCAAGTTGAAATTGTGGTTTCTCACTTTTCCATAGAAGTGTTAGATTATTAAAATTAAATTTTTAGTGATAAGACATGAAACATATGGGTAAATATTATACTGTGTTAGTATATACATACTCAGTATGACATTTTGAAAGCTGATGAGGGAGCATTATGATATAATATATGAAGAGACAGATTTTAGATGCAAGGCATTGTCAAAGAGAACATCTCAACCCAACAAAGAGTGAAAGTAATATCATCCAAGCATAAGGGGATAAACACAGTGAATACATAAACTATTCATCGAGCCTTTAACACCTATAATATGAAAGTAGACTCATCCAAACATGAGAATGTAAAAGTATAAATCACATGTCTTACCCCATGTGTCTTTTCTTCTATTAGAAGGACAGTAAACAAACCCAATGTGTTGATATATAAGGGTAGAAATATATATTATTGGTAAAAATAATTTCAAATGATGATGTAAAGGGATCTTCATCTCATAGTAGAGCCCAAGAAAAGAGTACAAAATAGTTCTAAAAGTCTAGAATTGATTAATAAAATCACACAAGTCTTCCCATAATTAATTGTAATGTTTAAATATTCCATGTCATTGGGCCGAATTACCGAGTGTGAACAGATTTGACGTAGGTGACCCTATCCCTAGTGCACCATGGATGTTCTACTCTGGTGTATCCCTAGAGTACACTCACCAATGTTTATGGGGGGTACCACTCAAGTGTTATGAGTAACTATGCCATTAATGATGGGGGTTATAATAAATAAGGTATAGGACCTATGCCCATGTCGATGGGGGGGGGGGGTCTACACTCTATATGTCAAGGAATCTCCCTTGGTGTGACAGAGGGTTCCACTCTAAGCCATATAAAACCTACACCCTATTTGAAAAGGGGTTTCACCTTGAAGATAAGCACTCGTTCTGTGGAACAAAAGAGGGTACCACTCTATGTCATTGATGAACCACGCCCTATCCAATAGGGGATTCTACTGAAAAGTTTAGGACTCATGCCCTGGTAAAATAGGGGTACCACTCTACCTCATCGATGTCCTTCTCCGTATCTGGTATGGGGTTACATTTGGAATAATCCATTTTTTATTCTTCCTGATCACTACCATCATCGAGCTTCATCTATGTAAGTACCATTCCTGTAAAATTTCACATCTTAACTCCAAATACAAAACCAAGAGAACCATCACATTATTCCTGGAAAAACACTCAAAATTGCATCCCATGGGGTAAAATATGAGTTCAAATGAAGAAGATATGAAATATTGAAGTTTACTAAAAATGAACTAAGTGATGCATTGCATGTGAGGATACCCACAGAGCATGTTGTACTACTCCATATCCATGCTTTATATATGGATAAAATAATAATCTTGGTTTGTGTAGATGTGCATCTCAAGTAGGTGCACTACTCTGTGTGTCCAGACAAACCAGGACTAGGGTCATGTCTCTGTAGGCCATTTATGTGTATTGTACACTGGGTTTGGGTACTAGACCCCATTTTCATGTACTCAATTACACTAGATGCTCCTAGATATGTATTTCCACATGGGTTCCTGCACATGTGATCAATCATCTAGGTTCCCATCAGGGGAAGGGGTATATGATGTATAGGAGGACTGCATGCCATTTCATCATTAAATTTTCTGAAATCCAAGAGACCTTTGTGGGGGGGGATACACTCCATGTTTTCATCCCTGAAAAAAACATGTAGTTTGGTTTGGGACTAGATTTTTTGATCTGAAAATTCTCCATTAATCAGCCCAAATAGTCACAAATCTAGCCTTAAATTTGTCTAAATATTGTGTTTCATGTCATAAATCTGTTCATATAAAAATGGTTGTTTTTATTAATGGATGTTTCACCATAAATTTATCATTCCATAGATTCCAACTTGATTCCACCTGAGATCATCATATTGAGCATCGACCAGTGCATTTTGGCCCTCTTGTGGCCAGAAATACAATCTTGTCACCCATGGGAGTTACACACATCTCTCCGCATTCCCCCAATCCTTCCTCCAATTATTAAACTATCTCTAGTGATCAAATCAAATTTCCTTGTACATTGAAAATCATAGATCTATGCTTAGTTCATTGATCCACTCCTTGTTCAGGAATCTGCAATGAATCTAGTGTCTGATTAGGCTTAGTACAACCTGGAAATTGTCAAACCAAGACCATAGGGTGTAGTCGATGATGATCAAAAATAAATAAGGGGTAATAAAAAAAGTTCAAATTATCAATACTAATTGTTCTCGTCCAATCGATCAAGAACATGGATCCCAGTTATAGAAAATAATGGAAAACAATTTAATTTCTGTAAATTAGTGCATGGAATTGTCCAAAAATTGGTACAGATTCATGAACAAGGATTGATATTCTCAAAAAAATTCCTCAAAGGGCACAAACACACCAAATTAGGAGTCCTAACTTGATTATGGATCATTTTTCGATGAATAATGCACCTTCCAAGAATCGAGATAAGTTGTTGTGTATGCTGCATTCTGATATGCTCAGATCACAGTTCCATCAATGTTTGGCATGATTCTTCATCATAGGATGGAGGAAGATCTCTATATTCCTCCTAGGGTTTACAGGGTTAACCCTATAGAAATCAACCAATTAATGATCTTATATGATCATTCATTATGTCAAAACAAATTAATTAATTAATTTAATAATTAATTAAATCATTAAATGCACTTCAAACAATCAAGTAGTCTGAAGGCCTCACACTAACTCATTTTATGTCATGCCTAGGTTAAATACCACATTCCATACTCAAGCATGGTATCATATTTCAAATTAGATCTTCTATTTAAGAGTTATCCCATTTTCTTAATGAATTTTTATGTGTTTAATAAAAAATATATTTACTATTTTTATAAAATTAATTTTGGGAACACCAAGCCTCAAAATCACACATCATCTTAGTGTATAACTCTTAAAATGTATATTGAAATATTTCAAAGTCTTATACGATAAAAATGGGGTCACTACATCATTATCTCCTTCAATATATTCATCTTTGAAAAGAAAACCAGGAAAATATCTTAGGATACTGGGCCCTCACTTGGATCTCCCACTCCCAAGAACTCTCATTCACATTCCCATGTTATCACAACATACAGACCAAGGGGATGGTCTATCCCCTCAGAGTTATCTCATTCCAATCCTCGATCGCCACTGGGTTATGTGAAATGGTGGATCCATCCTTGGAGCCCATCTCTCCCCAATCGAGGATTTGGGTTGGGTAATGCACATACCGCCTCAACTACATCATGTGGAAGATATCATACGCCTTCTCTAACTATGTTATTAGGGTTGATGTAGTACAAAACCTCTCCATCCCTCTACATTATCTTGAATAACCAAATGAATCTTATGGATTTCATTCCATCATAGATGAACCTCTACATTCTTCATATTTGGGAGACTCAAGAAAACATGGTCTCTCTAATAAAACTCTACAGGACTATGATGTCGATATGTATAAGATATATGTTTGCTATGGTCCATCCTCATCTGATCATGGATGACTTGGACTTTCCCCGTCAGTACCTACACCATATATTGGTCCACAAGATATTACACATCAATCTCTATGCAGTACAACAGTGACCTATAGGGTATCCCTTAAAGGTATTCAAAAAGTTTCATACCAATTATAGAGTGGTAACTATTATTGTACACAAACACTACCAAGGGAAGGTGTGTAACACCATGATATTTTATGAGAAGTATATATTTTTTATGTCTTATGTTATACGCAACATCAAAGGAATCTTTAACTGCACATAACAGTAGCTTGGCTTGCATTACACGCAATTGCGACCTTCCTCGATAGCGTGTGTAGTACGCAATACCTGGTTTCACAAAACAATGATATATTATTATAATATTATTATGGACTATCCGTTATGAATATTATTAACTACATTTTGAATTTTATAACATTATTATTCATCTTATATATTTTCTAGAACATGGTATGAGGACTAAATAAATTTTTCAGGTAAAGTAAGTATTTTTCAAATAATGCAGTTTTGCCACCTTTTGATGGTGCACCCACTTTGAATCTAGTTTTTGACATGTTTATAATTTCAAATTGACAAAAATAAAATTTTTCCTTGGAATCAGGATATAAAAATTTAATTTGGATATCTATAACTTTCATATTTTAATGAATAGTAAAAACACGGTATATTTTAATTAAAAACAGCATTTTTCATCGCAATAATTTATATAGTAAGATTATCTTTTTAGTTTGTTTTAAAGTGTAATTAGAATATATTTTTACCATTTAATCAAATTTTGGTCATTGGAATTAATTTTAACTTTGAATTTGGACATAAACAAGTGTCCATCTTTTGATAGTTATTGTTTCTTTAAAACACGTTATTGGTTTTCATAACGAGAATTAATTTTAAAATTAATTAATGCCACTTCTATATTTTTAATTTTAAAAAATAGACATCATTTTTGAATTCTGAATATCAAATATAGATTAGGCTGAAGTTTTGGTATTTTTATGAAAAACTTCAATTTTTGATGAATAGTGAAACCACTTAGTGGTAGTTAAAAATCTGACTCTTTCATTTAAATGAAATTTTACCACTACTGTGAATTGAATTTCAAAAAACTGACATACTTGGTTGTTATTAAGAATTAAAATGTGGTTCAATAAGATGAAAATATTTTTTAGTGAATAGTAACTTTTGACTTTTATTTACTACTGTTAAAGGTAAATAGGGTAATTCAATGTTAAAAGAAAATTATAATAAAATCAAAATTACCTTAACACTTGTTCTAAAATTATTGGATGAGTAGTGCCCATCCATGGTCATCCTTGGGTCAATTTTGGGACCCCATTGAGCCACTTGGTAATGATAATGACAATTTATATTAATTAATTTAAAGTAAAGACAAAATTGACATTAACAAAAATCTTTTAGTAATTAATTTTTATAAGGGTTTATATAAATTATCTTTACGACTATAAATTTTAATTAGAAATCTATAGAGATTTCCAACATGGTGGAGTTTTTTTTATAATTTTTAGACATCAGATAAATTAAATTATTTATGACACAATAATGATGCAGTATTTACCTCATTAATAAATGATTTAAATAAATAAGATTATAATGATTACAAAATTATCCAAAATATGTCGAATTCTGATTGGATGATTTTATTTTTACCATGAGTCATCTTATCTTCATTTTTAATGATTTTTGGAAATTTCGAAACCGAAGATAAGTTTATAATAAAATAATATTTTGACACTTTCCAAAGGTGCCCCTGTCCTCCCTTATAAAAGGGAACCTAGTCCCTCACCTCGTTACACAACATTGAGCCTTCAAGCTCATAAAAACCCTGCCCATTACTCTTCTAAACTCCCCTAGTAATATTATATAGGTCATTTTCTTCTTCAAATACCAACATTAGTTCCCTAAGATGAGGTTTCAAAGAGGCGTGTCGAAGAAGGGGTAATATCCGTTACTGATTCTTTCAAAGTTATTTCTTCTTCAACTTCCTTTTATTTAGTTGTTCAATTATGAAGTAATAACATCAGTATAACTAATATACTAATATAATATTATAAATATGAAACAACCATATTTCACCTTCTATCCATCCTACGGAAAACGAAATCACCGCGCTTGCGTACGTACGGAATACTGTCTCCACGGCGTGGTGTAATCTTTTTTCCAACACCACCTTATTTGGATGGTTATAATGGTGTAAATAATAACTATATATGATTATTGTAAAGTGATATTTATTCTGAATTAGTATTCATACACTTTAATAAAATTCCATGATCATGGGAACGATATCATCGCTCGTGCGTGCGTACGGCCTACCGTCTCCACAATGTGATGTGACTCATTCTACATGATCATCATTGAATAAAGATTGCATAAATGAATTGAATGAATAAATATGATATATATTACACGAATACCATTCTTTAAATGAGCTATCTATAACACAAAAATAAGAATAAGAATTTATTCGACAAAAGATGCATAAGAACATAAAGCAATGGACACCCGAATAACAAGTAGCAATGAAATATTACTAATAAGAAGATAAGAAAATGACCATATATGATATAATAACAATGAATATTATTCTGTAATAAGTCAATGAAATTATTTAAATCATTATACAGGAAGTCCAGATACGTACGAAGTAAATCAGACCTAAGGTAAGGGAAAATCTCGCAATCTCATTTTTATCCGAGATTGTTTATACATCAGAATTTACTGGGGAATATTTATCATACACATCCATGTATACTCAATATTTAATATTATTTCTATCCTACTAAAATTTTTTAAATCCAACTTTAACCTTTGGTTAGTAAAAGATATTAAAGGCATCTTTTTTCATTTTTAGTACGAGGTACTTTTTGACTTTTCTGGCCAAAGTATGAGAATAATCTTTTTTTAACTTATATGGCATGAATGTATTGTTATGATTTCATAGAACATTATTTACATGAAGCTTCCTTTACAAGTTTTAAATTTTATTTTTAATCAACTTCTTTTAGTTTAAAATTTTATGACATGTTAAGAAAGGTAAAATGTTTTTGAAGTAGAAAGGATATTTTCCTCACGAATGTAGTTCAAGTGTTTTATCAAAAAAAATTCCATCTATATATGGTTATGTTTCTATCCCTATTTTTACATTGATTTGATTATGTTATGATGGAATTAATTTTATGATGTCCTTTTATCTTATATGGATTATATTATGATGGCTTGATGTTTAAGAATCCCATTTTTATTACATGGGTTATGCTATGATTTTTGATTTTCTGGAACACATAAGAATGGTTTCATTATGAGATGGTTGGGACCTATATCTCCCTCCAATGCATTGGGTAATGATTTAAATCTCATGAGATAGTCATGGATGGAATGACAGGTTAATCCGGTTCAGTGATACAGGAATGAAACGAGGATTGAACTCAGTTCAGAAATGGACTTTGTCCGGTAGGATAGTCTTGGAAATGAGTCTTGACTTATAAGAAATGATTCTCTTTGATTATGTGTGTATGACACAAAGTTTCATGATTTATGTTATGATTATTGGGATTAAATTTCACTACTATGATTTATCCCATGTTATGATATTATGATCTCTTTTGCAGGTTATGATTTTTGAAATGATATGTTCTTATGAATATGATATTTCATTTGTTTACCATTACGGAGCATTTGATCTCACCATTTTGTATTTTTTATTTTCCCCAGGTCAAGAAGAAATGTATTAAGTAGGATATGCCAAAGAGACTCTAGATATGATGAAATAAACAGGAGACAATGTAGATGCTTTACCAGTCATATATGTTTCCCAATTTATAAAGACACTACCTATACAGTCCTTTCATGGTTTTGTTATATGCTGTAATAAGTATGCTTCAATTCTGATGTAATAACCATGTATGTAAATTATGGGTTATTATAAGGTGATACTCCCATATCTGGGTGAAGTCTTATGCATAATCCCTCAGCATATCCTCAAACACCTGGATGGTGAGATCGGTTTGCCCATCGGTCGAGGGGTGAAAGGTTGTACTCATCCTCATTTTCTTCCTGAATTCAACCTAAATGTCCTTCTATAATCATGATGTAAACCACGTGTCATGATAGAAGACAATTCTTGAGGGAACCCCATGAAGGTGAATGATCTCATGTACTTACAACTACCCCAAACTCTCCACTGAACTCTTCTCCCTGGTATCTAGGATGTTTGATGACTTCATGAGTTAGTAAACAACCCCCGATATGGTTACATGGCCCTTCTATATGTGTGTAAGACCGATAATAATGTCCATAGATATGTAATCCCATTTCCATTTTGGGATCTCAAGGGGCTGCAACAAACCTTCCCAAACATGGTGCTCAGCCTTCATCATATGACATGTGAGTCATTGAGAGATGAAATCATCTAATATTTATCTCATGAAATACCATAAAAAATACCACTGAATGTCTCTATACACATTCCAAACACTAGTATGTATCTCTAGGGGATATGTGAGTAAATTCCACATCACCTCCTCCTACAACGTGATTGGGACCATTGCCCTACCCTAGAATAGGATGACGTCATTCCCTCCTTCAAAATACACTTTTGGTGTGTTGCCTATGGCTATCTGATCATGTAAGAACATAGAGTCAATTTTTAACAACTTTGACTCTCTCACATGCTTCATAAGTGAAACAGTTAACACCATCAACTGTAGAAAAATTGCACCATTCTGCTTCACCAAGATCAGTTGTAGGGAAGCTAACTTCTTTGAAGCTTCATACAGTAAGAAATCCTGGAAATTCCTATTAAGGTAATTTTACAAAATGTTTCCCTTTCTTGTTGTATAGACTGTATCTAATTCATAGTTCTATAGGAACTCTAACTCACATAATTGTCTAATTTTCAGGTATCTATGCATGAAGACATACCTGAGACTCTGGTGGTTTAAATAAACCACAATGTGATACCCAAGGAATTAATATCATCCACATAATCAGGGAAAAGAATACTGCTTCAATATGAAGGTTGTGAGTTGTGTAGCTGTACTCATGGGGTCTCAACTTCCTAAAACCCTAGGTGATAACATCCTTCTATTTTATCAACACACAACCATGTTCATCTTCTGATGCATCACAATACACTACAAACTCCATGCCTTCTTCTATTAACCTCAATACTAGAGAACTCATCAGTCTGAGTTTCAACTCCTTGAAGGCCCTAAAACACTACTCAGACTAGGTAAACAGATGCACTTTCTATGTTTGGGTGGTCAAAGGGGATGTGATTTACGATAAGTCTTCTATAAACCACATGTAGTACCCTGCCAAGCTAAGAAATCAGTTCACCTCTAACATTCTATTGGGTGTCTCCCAAGCAAGAATTATTTTGATCTTTTTTATGTCCATGGTTGAACCATGTTAAAAAATGACATTCCATAGAAAGTGAATATTATGAATCCATAATTGTAACTTCTTTATTTTACCATAAACCAGTGATCTAAAAAGAAATCATGAACCATCCTCAAGTTCTATGCATGGTACTCCTCTGATATAGAGTAGATGATCATGTTGTTGAGGAAGATAATAATAAACTTTCCCATGTATGACTATAAAACATGATTTATCAATGCCATAAACATGGTGGCTGAATTTTTCACACAAAAGGGCATCACTAGGATCTCATAGTGTACATAGCTACATTAGAATATGAAATTTTGAATAATAGCATCATGAACCCTCAACTGGTGGTAGGCGGACTTGAGATTATTTTTCGAGAACCATTTATCAGCTCACAACTGGTCAAAAAGTTCATCATTCCTTAGTAATGGGTAATTTTTATTTATCATGGATTGGTTCATATAGTGATAATTTATGTAAAGATGCAAGCACTCATCTGCATTTTTTTTGAACAACAATAGATCTACCCAGAAGAAATACTCGGTCTGTTGAAACCATTATCTTGAAGGTCCTATAACTATATCCATAGCTCCAAGAGATTAGTACAGGCCATATATTATGATTAAAAGGATATCCGAGCTATGTAAAGATGAAATTCAATGAAACCCCCCAACTCCTATATCAGAGGTGGTATTGGAAAGTCCTGAAGGGTGAATTCCATCTAATCTTCCACAATTGAAGGAATCTTGATGCCTTCTGATCTTGTTGCACTAAGGGGTATGCTCATTAACATATGGGTGACGAGTTGTAGATTTCTACTCACAAATCCCATTGGCCCATCCATGAAATCTCTATCACAAAAAAATTATATTATTTTCCAATCAGCTCATATGCATCTGAATTGTAGGCGGTGATAGTCAATTTGGGGTCGGACCATGGAAAGTCATTCCGTACCAAATATGATGTTATAGGGTGTCATAGTAATGAACAAAATGTCACCCATGAACCTCTCTCATACAATAAATAGATTGCACTACCAAGAGATAAATGATACAGAATAATTGTTCCCCATTGGAACCTCAATATAATGTTGCTAGGCTAGCACACCAACTAGGAGATTCAGTTCTCATAGTCGGATTATAGAGATAATGGAATGACCGAAACTTGTGTCTACTAACACTGAATAAAGATGAAAAACTAAATATATCATACCTCTTATCATATCATTCTCTATGAATCATACACCTCCAAATCCTAAATCTATCTATGGCGCTGACAAAAAACTCTGTAATCATGTTGTGGGCTTCCTGGTGGTGGTGGTCGAAGGATATCTTAGCTGAATCCACCACACATATCTCCTCCTACTCCTGGGACAACCCTTTCCTCACCTAAAAGATCCTTGACCATGGCCATGACTCTACCATGTAGATCAATCAACTATCTACATTTGATAATTATCATTCTGGGTTGGGCTCTCTCGATCCTTGTGACCAAGCCCACTATAGATAAAGAAATTCCCCTCTCTAGGATTCCCTAGAACTCTGCAGTACCTTTAACTATAGGCTTGAAACCAATCATGGGAAGGTCTCTTGCACCAATATCATGGAACCCATTGTCTGCTTGCTAATATAGATGACCGTTTTCTCTGGTACTCAGTATATGCTCATCTTTTCTTCTTCCCCTCAGAAAGAAATATATTTGTCACCAGTTTCTGCTCTAACGCCCCTGTATTGGTTGGGATGCACAGGGAGACAATGCCGACTCATATCTCTCTCTAGAGTCCATATTCAAAATTTCATGCTCAGAAGTATCCATCCCGAATCATGTCATGATAGTGACACATAAGGTCTGTGCTTCTCACTACATACTCAGCCACTATCATCCCTCCCTACTACAGATCTAGATGCTTTTGGATCTAAACTGCTCACAAGAAAGGGGGTAGTACTCCTCATGTAATAGCCACTAGAAGTCCTTCCATGAGATTGTTGACTAATCATTTATTAGTGTAACAAGGATTCACAATCACATATCTTCTCTATGGAAGGGCTTACTTCCAGTGCAACCACATGAGCCATCAGGGTTGGAACCGGCCTGACGATATGGTCCACCGACTCAAGCAGTTACTCTACTTCCTAAGGATCTGGCTCTCTTTGGAAACTCAGTAGCCTCTAATGTTGGAATTCATGGTGCATGCTAAGACATCACACATCCTTATCCTACCATGCTGGGATGATATTCTACTCAATAGATTGAGGTGTTGCTACCTTCCAACCTAGAGGAAGGGGAACATGGGATGGACCTTGAACTGATGCTTCATCACTCATCGAGTCATCATCATGAACTGAAGATGGTATCCTAACTAGCTTTCATCCTCGAGGCATCCTGCAATTTTTCAAGGAATACCATATCTAGATGAGAATATATATATATATATATATATATATCAATGAAAATTGGGAGATTACTCAAGAAGGATAGTCAAAGAATAAATCCTATATAATGCATGTACCATTAATCACAGAAACAAATATATCGATATGCTATGATGAAAAATATGTGGTCAAGGTCTTGGTGAATAGATATGTTGGTTGTCGCACCATCATCGAATGCCCTGGGTTGTGAGACACACATGATACTTTTTGACATTATTTCCCTAAACCCAAAAAAACCCTCATAAGGGGATTGTATAAATAAGGTTCCAAGGAATGAACATGATATAATACCAATCGTTCATGACCTGAACCAAGTCGAGGCTCATGCTGCAAGTACCCTAAGCCCGCCTATATATTCCAATGAGTGGAAACAAGCACAAAAATCATAACTAACTCAGGGAGACTTTTTTTATGTACCTGCACACACACATAATCATCTCAATGAAAAATAAAAGAGTGAAAGAGTGAACAATGCAACACTACTATAAAGTAAACCTGGAATGAAAAGACATATAGAAGATAGAAATGAATGGTTGTGAATACTGAAATGTAAAATATAAAAATACAAGTCCAACCAGAAGCATGTCCCAAGATGATAAAAACTAGAAAAAGTAACTAGTAGAAAGATAGACCAGCTCCTGAATCACAAGCTACGACCACCATATGTCGTCCAAAGACCCAGTATCCCTAAGAACTTCTATAGTCATGATTGAATTGTTCAACATCTTTATAATACACAATGCATGTGTTCAAAGATCATGCAGTGGAATGTATATATATACCCATTTCGATAGCCAAAAAGAAAAAGGGTGAGTAGTAAGAGACAAAATAAGATGAGAATGACGGTTGATGTAGGGTATAGTCAAAGAGAATTTCTCAACATAACAAATAGTGAAATTAAGCCCATCCAAGCACAAGGGGAAAAACATAGTGAGTATATGAACTACTCATAGAGTCTTCACACCTATAGTAGGAGAGTAGAATCATCCTACTACTAGACGCTAAACAAGAAAAGCATGTGGCATACTCTGCAAGTCTTCGCCACTCCTAGATGAAGATTAACCTAATACATGGTGTGGATACAGAAGGATATATGTGTGTGTGTGTGCTCAATCAAAAGAATACCAAATGAGAGAGTAATGGAATCACCATCTCACATATCATCATAAGAAGAATACTATTCAACATTTCTATAATTCCATCAATAATTCCCAATATCTCACATGTCTTCCATAAAGAAACCATACAGGTCTAATCATGACTTTTCACTATGTTGCATAGCCAAGTGGGAAAACTTTTAATGTTGAGGACTCCCTCCCTACGGTGTTAAGGGGGTTCCACTCTGAAGTATCCATGGAGAACTTGGACCAATGTCGATGGGTGGTACCGCTCTTGTTTCATGAGGACCCATGCCCATACGGATGAGGTGTTCCACTCGATAAGGTAGAAGATTCGTGCATAAGATGATGGAGGGTCTACACTCTATAGGTTGAGGACCTAAACCCTCATGTGACAGGGATGGTACCACTCTAGCTCCTTGAGGATCCATATAAAGACCCAAACCTGAAACCCAGGATCAACCATTACAAATATTTTTCCATTTTTTTTAAAGAAAACATGAATAAATACACAACATTAAATACACAAGATGACCTTTTACTAGTCTAGTTATGGAATATTAGATAGATAACATACATTTCAACAAAAATATACAAATTGAAAACAACGATTCTTCAGTGTATTTCTTCCAAAACATAGTTTCAATGTAATAAGTTTGCTAAACCTGTAGAAGTGATTATAATACATAGGGTGATCATAAAATGACCAGTAAGGAGGTTTAAATACTAATAATAAATTTAATGAAAACATTTAATGAAAATAATCAAACATACTCAAAAATAGGTTTTCCCAACACTAGTACTTTTTAGAAAACTAGTATTTCATAATATAATAGTACTTGAAAAAGCCATAGGGAATTCTCCTTTGAAAATGTTACTTTTTTTTGTTCATTAATAATACTTGGATAACCATATTAAAATCCATAACTATTGCCACTAGTCATCACTAAGACTTATTGGTTTAATCCCTATAACGTTCCACATTTCACCAGTTCCCATTTTAGAAAACAATTTCCCATGGACCTACCTTTCTTATTTTTACCCAAAATATTTTCCTAAATACTTACATAATATTATTTCCTTCGAAAGAAAATAATCCTTCTCATGCCATCACCATTTCATCAAAAGGTTTTAAAGTAATTTTTTGGGGAATCCCATGCTCAGAAAAACTACTTTTATTTGAAATCAATAATTACATGAATTGTGGATTTTAAATACGTTCAAGATCACATAATGATTGGAATGCCTCACATGATCTAGATTATTGTCACACCTATTCATGCATGAAATGATAGGAGGTGCCGATGCGAGTTTGCATATGAAATAAAAATTTGACCCATAATTACACATAAAATGATAACAATTGTTACATGCAATTATGTAAACAAGGTGATTAAAGGAAATTAATCATACATAAATATTTAAACATTATATTGGTGGTTGATAAATACTATTTATATTTTCAAAATAAATGAGAAAGAATATTATACTTAACAATCCTATATTTACATGCATATATACGTATAAATATACATATATAAATGAATATGTATATAAGAATTGAAATAAAAAACTCTTGAAACCGTAGGTTTTCTGGAATAAAAATTAAAACAAGAACCATATTAAATTTGAATGTGTTTATATATATGTTTATATTCGCATGTACACACACACACACATATATATATATATTCACATCACCCTTGTATTTTCATTTTCAATACTAATACATTCCCATATAAGTTTTAAAAATAAGGTTTAAGACATAAGAATCCCTTAACATGAACACACACACACACACACACACATATATATATATATATAATATTAAGACATATATGTGTATATATGCATATATATACATAAATATATGAAAATATTTTTAATATGATAATACAATTTTACCCGTGTAACGATAAGATTTTAGAAAATAGATCCATTAAATAAAAAACATTTATCATATATGTGATTTGAATTAGAAAAATATGATATTACACAATTATTTATAAATATATGTATATTTATTTCTTAAAAATATTTTATCAAAATAAATAGAACTCCTGTCTGATTTAGATCAAAAGGGAGGAAGTGGGTTTCAGGGAACCAAGAGAGGGCTTGGTAGAGTGAGGTTCAGACACACTAGATCAAATCAATAGGGATGTGGATGATAGTGTACGTTAATCAGGGTATGCATAATGGGGTTTACACACACACACACACACACACATATATATATTATTATCTTATAAGGGAAGCCAAGGGTTTGGTTAATTATTATTCTTATTATTATTATTATTGTCATTATTATTACTATTACTATTTAATTAAAACAATACTAGACAATGACCCACATCACAGGACATACTGATTATTATGTGTCTCTAAACTATATATATATATAGTGATATATTATTTTTATCCATTTTTTGTTTAACTTCATAGGACATGTTTTATCCAAATAAAAACATCTTTTTGAATCTTTTTCTCCCAACACGTCACACCTCTCAACTCATATAATTTAATAAGATATTTCTATAATATTATAGTACTTATTATTTAATTTAATCATTTCAACTAATTAATACATTAATATAATAATTTTTTTAAAAAAATATTATCATTTCAACGTTTACAAACATATATATATATATATATATATATCAGATCTGTTTTAATTGATTTTTTGTTTTTCTTTTATCAATCGTGTATTTTCATTGTTTTCTTTACATTTCACATTTTGGCTTTCATTTCAATGTCATCATTACACTTTTATATTATATTTAAAAAAACAAATCAAAAGAAAAAGTTTTAAAATAAAAAAGGAACAAATCGATACACATAATAACAAAATATCACATATAGATAATAAAATAATAAAAAATTATTATATATATGTATATATATATTTAATTAAATAAAGAAAATGATAATTATATGTATTTATAAACATATACTTATATATAAATATACGTATATATATATATTTATGAATGTATGAAATCAAGTTTTTATATATAAGTAAATATATATATATATATATATAATTTAATTTATATTTTCAAGTCATATATATATATATATTAAAATTTTGATATTTTTATTTAAATCATAAATATAATGTGCATTTTTTTATTATATAATAATTATATTGTTAGTAACTTATAAATTTTATAAAAAATAAACATAATATATTTTAATATTATTATAAAATATATTGTCATAAAAAACATAATAATATTATTCATGTAAAATTTTTTTACCCATAATTATTAATAAAAACAATAAACAAATTATAATTTTCATATTTTATTTATTTCAAACTAATGATAAAATTTTATTTAAATAATTCCTTAAAATAAATTACTATTTAAATTTCTTGGCGTGTTACATTCTTCCCCGCATAACTGAATTTCACCCTTGAAATTCATCTTTACTCATGAGAAAACAAAATTACAAAGGAATCATATTTAAATTATTTATTTTTTCTAATTTTCCAAAGTTATCTAGACCGGTCCTCTAATAGAAATTATAAAGACCTGAACCTGGAACCTAGGTCCCGCCCGTACAAATGTTGTGTATATTTTTTTGTAAAAGAAAACTTGAATAAATAGAAAAAATTAAATATAAAAGAGGACCTTTTACCAGTCTAGGTTTTGGAAGATTAGATACATGACATACATTTCAACAAAAATTAACAAATTGAAAACAATGATTCTTCAGCGGATATCATCCACAATAGTGTTTCAATGCAGCATGTTTGTAAACCTGCAGAGGTGATTATAATACATAGGGTGAGCATAAAATTCCCATTAAGGGGGTTTAAAAAATAATAATAAATTTACATTAAACATTTCTTGAAAATAAATATACATACTCAAAAATAGTTGTTCCCAACAATAGTATATTTTTTAGAAAACCATTATTTCAAAAAATAATTTTACTTGAAAAGCCATAGGGAATTATCCTTTAAAAATATTAATTTTTTATGGGTAATTAATAATACTTGGAAGACCATATTAAAATATATAACAATGGCCATTATTCATCACTAAGACATATGGGCTAACTCCCTACAACATGTCACATATCACCAGTGCCCATTTTTGAAAAATAATTCTTATAGACCTTACTTTATTATTTCTTACCCAAAATTATTTCCAAAATATAGACATAATATTATTTCCATCAAAAAATCAATCCTTCTCATGTCATCACCGTTTCCTCAAAATATTTTAATCTCATTTTAGGGAGAATATCATGCATGGAAAAACTAATTTTATTCGAAACCCATAATTACATGACACATTTATTTAAGTGCGTACAAGATCACATAATGTTCGGAATGACTCGCATGTGCTAGATGATGGACACACATATTCATGCATGACATTATAGGAGATGCAGATGTGAGTTCTCACATGAAATAATATCTTGACCTATAATTACACATAATATGATAACAATTATCACATGAAATTATGTAAATGTAAAGACCCGGAAATTTGAACAAATTTTTTTTCTTAATTTCTTTGGAATTTTATGAGTCTATGGCTTCTGACAGAACATGATTCCAAGACCCGATGTGCCTGGAATCAATTTCTGAAGTTTATCTCATGTATGTTCAGCAAACGAATGATCATATTTTTTCTATCGATTGAACCGGTGCTCGGAATTGAAATCTGAGGGCACCATTGATCCCGCAGCACGGGTTTTCACTTATGAAAACTTTCACCTTGACGACAGATGATCAGGTATAAATGTTAGTTTTTGGGGTTTTATGTGGGTTAATAAATTAAAATAGTGAACAATTTATTTTATATTATTAAACACATGTCATGCGGATAATGTGGTTAGAAGCTCCACTTGGGAGTTGGTGGTTGGACCACCACACCCTAACCCCCCATGAGAGGTTATGGTGGTGGGGCCCATCGATATCCAACTTCCCATGTGAGGTTGATTGTGGTGGAAACCACATGAGGCCTCCCATTAATGCGAGGGGAATCATAACTCATTGACTCCCCCTTATTAATGAGGGAGAGCCTCAAGGTTTAAATCCCCCTCTTAATTGAGGAGGATGAAACCTCCCTTTTTAATGAGGGGACCACCCAAGCATTAACCCCTATCCTTTTGTGGTTAATTAATGGTGGGTCCCGCCAGGAAATATCCTCCCTTTAGAGGATATTCTTCTGTGGGGATCACATGAGCCAATAAGTCCCTTTTTGACTTCCTCCCCATTTTAATGCACCACCGAAGTGGATTAATTGGGTGGAGCCCTCAGTCATAAATCCTCCATTTATGACTTGTTTACCAATGATGAACCCACCCACTCCAATATAAAGGAGGCTAGGGGAATGAGTTCTGGATGGCTTCTTCAAGCGGCGGAACACTAGCAGCGAAGCATGGCACCCAAAACTGGGAGAGGTTTCCTCTTCCTCCAATGAAGAACGAAGAACGAAGAACGCCGACGCCACCCTCGACTCCTTCCTTCCCGACGTTGATGGAATGATGAATGTATTCCACGATGCATGTCTTCCGCGACTCGCCATCGTTTAATGCCATTTTACGAGGTAGGGGTTGTTATGTTCAAGTTTTAATGTCGTTCATCAATGTTCTTCAAATTATTGAGTTTCATTTAGCCGCTTCATACCATCTTGACGAGGAAGGGCTCAGACTGCACAAACACGGTCTGAACCTTCCCCAATCATTTTTGTTTTGGGACAATGGAGTCAGACTGTGAATAACCATCCGATGATGGGCTGAGCACAAGCGGATCATCAGCGCATGATTTCCAGGTCGCCGCGAAGGCACAACACCTACGTGCCGCGCGGAGTAGAGCCGGGCCGCAGCTAGGACGGGTCACAGCAGAGGGGTGGGGCACTGTAGCGCCATGCTGGAACTATAGGAGACATGGCCGAGGCAGAGGAGCATGATGTCGTTGCACCATGCCGGAGCTTCTAGGGGCCATGGCTGCGGTGGTGGGGCGCGGCGCCATCGCGCCGCACTGGTTGAACAAAGCTATGACCTAAGGCCACGGTGGATCCGGAAGGGCAGCCGACTATGCCGGCCTTCAGCGCCACCAAGAGGCGGGACGTGAGGGGGGTCACACATTTACCCAAAGTCCGGACATCATGGAATGACGTTTCGTAAGACCAGCGGGGGGTGTAACCCCCTGCTCCGCACAATGCTCGACCGCGCTGGCCGAGCCGCAACCAGCCACCGAGCCGGGCCTCCAGTGCTGGGCCAGGTAGCGCAGGTCGGGCCGGGCCGCGCCAGCCGGGTCAGGCCACGCCCAACTGGGATGGACCCAGACTCGATTCCAGTCAACCTGGTTTGGGCCGACCCAGGGGGTGTTCGGCCGGGTCGGACCGAGCCAATACCCCCTATTTCCAGACCATTTTCAATTAAATGTCCATATCCTGAGCTACGAACCTCTAATCGACGCACTATCAGTTTCATAGGATTACTTGGATTGAGACAGTCGTTTCAGTATATAACAATCAAGGCTTCGACGAAGTTTGGAAATGGCCGTGTTTTTTCGAACTCGAAACCAACCGGGCCCTCGTAGAGGAAACACTTATAACCTAAGGACCAGACGTCCGATTGGCGTGCTGTCAACTACGTTGGATTCCTCTTGATGAGACTATTCTTCTGGAATACATCACCTGAGGTTTGGATGTAGTTGGAGTATGTCCGGGTTGGCATGTAGCTAAAATCCAACCAGGCCCCTGAAACAGAAATGCAAATAACTCATAGACCGGGCGTCTGATTAACGCACCGTCTGTTGAGTTGAGACCCCTATGATTAGGTGGAACTTTGGGATACTTCTACGTGATAATTAATGACACTTGGAAGTAATGACCAGTAGCTCGTGGAGCGGACCCTTCTGGAGACGAGCGTACGGAGTGGGGAGACCAAGTAGCTGTAGACCTGATGACTGCTTGACTGATTCGACTCGTAGTGATTCGATTAGCCCAGTTGACAGAGCGAGCGGTATTTGGCGACAGACCCATGACGGATAGATCACCTGTTATTAGACAGCAGACCCGCGGTACTAGAAAGGAGTAGTAACTCTCTAGGCTATTAGGGAGAGTGCTTGGTATTTGGCGGCAGCCCCTCAGTGGAAGGAGCGCCCGGTATTTGGCAGTAGACCCACGGTACTCAACAGGAAGAGTATCTCAATAGTCTAAGGTTAGTGAGTAGCGCCTCACTGTCATGACAGGGCCACTGTACTCGATATAGGAGGAGTTATCCAGCAGTTGTGGTTTCGATAATGAAAATCCTTGTTTGAGCTGAGTCAATGACCTTTTTGTTTTCCCCATTATTGAGATGGGTTATTTGATAACATAGGTATATGTATGGTCATATATCTAAGTAAAGGTTATCTGTTGAGATATTTCTTTGTGGTTTATCCTTATTGTATTTAGTGAGACCTTGAGGGTCTCGGGGTCCCTACTGAGTATCGTTATACTCTCCCCTCCATGGGCTATGCCCACACCTAGTTGTGTTGGATGCAGATGACAGACAACACTGATAGAGGCCAAGTGTACGAGGACTGGATGACACCTGGTGGTGGACCTCAAGACAAGTCATTACCCAGAGGCGGACCACATAATGAGTCGGTACCCAAAAAAGGTTGACGGACGAGGGCGCTCAGTAGGCTATTTGTACCTACCTTTTAGGTAGGATCCCTGGTGGACGATCTAGGAGCTTCTTGTCACCTTCCAGCTGTTTTGTCTTTTACTTGTACTTTACAGTTGGGCTGGTATTTCCGTCCCCTTACTTTATGCACTACATTTGTTTTCAGTTTTACTCAGTGTTTACTTCTGCTTGTACTCTGGGAATGTGTGTGTGTGTGTTTACATTTCATAAAGGCAATGCCTTCCCCTTTATCAGGATTTACGCCTTTGGTGCTAGTCGCCAGCCCCTGGCCTATGGAAGGCGGGCATGGGGTAGTCACGACACGGGCCCTGAGGAAGGGTCATGACAAATTGGTATTAGAGGAGTTAGTTCTACCACGAAACATAGAACTCTGATATTTTCATTCTATGGATAAATAGTGTTAAGGATACTAATTGTGGTTTTCCTTTTATGGAGTCTAGTGTTTGTGTAGGGGGGCCGACGTATCCATACACCCGGACCTTGATTTCTGATTTCTGACTCAGTGCACGAAAACACTATTTGCGTGTGTGTTTTCAAAAGATTCTTTTAAGTCAGCTCAAACTAGGTCAGCTCAACAGGTATATTCTTTTGACCATGTCACATCTGTTTCTTTCAGGATTCCTCCTCGTGGGCGATGAGCTAGAGCCCCGAGAGTTGTACATACTGACAGCCCGCCGAGCGACGTGGCCTCAGTACAAGTCCCTCTTTCAGTTGAGGCACCAACAGAGGCACCAGCGGTACTACCACCCATTGGGCCACCGATGCTACCAGCCCTAGCAGCAGGCGATGCACGCTGGTTGAGTGCGCTGCACGAGTTCCAGCATCAGAGGCCACCCAGGTTCTGGGGAGAGACGAATCCACATGTGGTTGAGGATTGGTTGGAGGCTATGGTGAGAGTCTTCAGGCTAGTAAGTACACCAGAGGAATTTATAGTGATCCTTGTTTCCAGCCTCCTTCAGGCAGCAGCAGGCAGATGGTGGAGCCCGATACTCTAGATACATGACAAGGCGTCACTTCTATGGGAAGACTTCGAGAGCCTATTCCGGGTGGATTTTGTGCCAGCCACTCTTCAAGCAGTGTAGATACAGGAGCCACTTCATATGCAGCAGGGCAGCATGAGTGTAGCTCAGTACTCAGCGAGGTTCACAGACCTCTTGTGCTACTCTACAGATATGGTATGGGGCCCGTTTTTCAGGGCCCAGACCTTCAATCAGGGGCTCAGGTGGGTGATTAGAGCTTTATTTGTTTCTCAAAACATTCCGACGCAGATAAGAGTGTTAGAGTGAGCCCTTTTAGTGGAGAGTTTCCTTACTGAGAAATCTCAAGTATCGGGACCCACCACTAGTCTACTTGCAGTAGATTCCCTTGTAGCTGGAAGTAAACAGATCACACAGGGGTCCAATAGGACCAGACCCACTGGTGGGTGATTGCACGACTCAGGTTCAATTGTGTAGGGAAACCAGAGTGGAGTCAGAGCCAGTCGTTCCACAAGAGGGAAATGTTACTCCTGTGTCGGGCTTGGTCACATGGCACATGACTGTCCGACTCGCCGTACAGATGATCAGTAGATAGATGAAAAACATCCCAGGCAGTGGCAGAGGTTTGATCGAGGTGTACTGCAAGGAGCAGGAGTCAGAGGAAGAGGAGATGGTCGTGCAGATGGAGGTGGACGATGCTTCGAGGTGTTTCCACCACCACCACCAGGAGGCCCAACCCGACAGCAAAGTGTGGGTGGATATGGGAGATCACAACTTCAGGCAGCTGAAGCATATGACTATGGATCTTTGAAATCAGGTGGACAAGAACGGGACTAGTTCCAGGCATGGAGGCCTTTCTTCTTGGTTCTTCTAGTTTCCGTGTTTTTTTTGTTGTGTTTTCTTTGTGTCTTGTACTTGATCTGTAGTAATTAAAGACACTTATAGTTGTGAGGTTTACTTTCCTGTCCTTTTTGTATGGTTTATACTAAGAGGTTCCAGTTAAAACTGTTGACCTGACCCTCACATGTGAGTTTTCTACTGGAGGAGACCCAGTAACCATGCACTGATGCCAACAGTGTGACTCAACCCTTGGAGGCGAGAGTAATGGTTGGATCTATTGGTTGTAGCATCTAGGCCTTACGACGTCGTATATGGCATGAAATAGTACCGTTCATGTTAGGATTTACTGTATTAGGCAATGAACGTGGATCATCTAGGGGATGATACCGGATTTTTCTTTTCAGCATTGGAGAAATCTCAGCAGCTATTTGGTAGAACATAGATGAAGACGGGTGGAGATGAGTTCTTACAATTGGCTAGTCTCACCCATTGTTCGTTGAGTGAATGGTTTAAGGTTCTCTCCAACTCAATAGACTCAGGTGTATCTTCTCTCAGAAAGACATGAACTTGAGACACCGGTGATGGCTTGAAATCCTCTAGGACTATGACTTCGAAATAGATTATACTCCTGGGGAAGGAAACATTATAGATGATTCTCTTAGTAGGAGATCGAGCATTGAGCTATTAGGAGTGGCGAGACAGCAGACAGACGCATTTTAGATATCCTTTTTGGATAGTGTTGGAGTCAGTACGTGTAAAACCAGAGATGGTTTAGGAAACGACGGAGAAGGTGCAGACCATCCAGGAGTGGATGAAGACTGCATAGAGCAGACAGAAGTCCTATGATGATAGGAGATGGATACCACTGGAGTTCGAGGATGGTGACCACATATTTATATGGGTCTCACCTCGACGAGGTATACGGAGATGTGGCCGAGGCGGTAAGTTATCTCCACGATTATTTGGACTTTTCCATGTTCTCAGCAAAGTAGGCAAGGTGGCCTACCACCCGTCCTTTCCACCTCAGATGCACCGGGTGCACGATGTCATTCATGTATCTCAGCTGAGGAGATGTGTTCCTGACATATCCATCATCATCGACCACGGGGAGCTGGACATCTATGACGGGGCGACTTTCACGGGGTTCCAGTAGAGTTTGAGGATCGATAGGAGCGAATTCTATGGGGATGGTCGATTCCACTTGTGCGCTTTCCCTGGAAGCACTAGAAACCTCTAGGAGAGCACATGGGAGCTGGAGGCCAAGATGCATTCTCGGTACCTACTTTAGTTTCCCTAGTTTGTGTTATAGCTTTATGGGGACATAAATCACTGAGGTGAGAGTAATGTAAAGACCCTAAAATTTCAAGGATGTTTTCTTTCTTAATTTACCTGGAATTTTATGAGACTGTGGCTTCTGACGGCACTTGATTCTGAGGCCCGGAGATCCCGGAATCAATTTCCGAAGTATAGTTTGGGTATGCTCATTAAACGAATGAACGAGGTTTTCTATCTTTTGAACTGGTGCTTGGAATTGAAATCTGAGGGCACCGTTGACCTCGCAGCGCATGTTTTTTCTTAATAATACTTTCACCTCGACGATAGATGATTGGGTATAAAATATAGTTTTTTGGACTTTACGTGGGTTTATAAAACAAAATAGAGAACAATTTATTTTATTTTGCTAAACACATGTCATGTGGATAAAGTGGTTAGAAGCTCCACCTGGGAGTTGGTGGTGGGACCGCCACACCCTAACCCCCTAGGAGTGGTTATGGTGGTGGGGCCCAATGAGGTCCAACCTCCCATGTGATGTTGATTGTGGTGGAAACCACATGATGCCTCCCATTAATGGGAGGGGAATCATAACTCCTTGACTCCCCCTCATTTATGAGGGAGAGCCTCTAGGTTTAAAACCCCCTCTTAATTGAGGAGGATGAAACCTCCCTTTTTAATGAGGGGACCACCCAATAATTAACCCCCCCTTTCCTTTTTGTGGTTAACTAATGGTGGTTCCCTCCCAGAAATATCCTCCCTTTGGAGGATATTCTTCTCTGGCGACCACCCAGGCCAATAACCCCATTTTTGACTTCCTCCCCATTTTAATGCGTCACCACAGCAGATTAATTTGGTGGATCCCTCTATCCTAAATCCTCCATTTATGACTTGCATGCCAACAACAAACCCTCCCACTCCTATATAAAGGAGGCTAGGGGAAGGAGTTCTGGATTGCTTCTTCAACCGGTGGAACGCTAGTAGCGAAGCACGACGCCCAACACTTGGAGAGTTTTCCTCTTCCTCTAATGAAGAATGAAGAACTCCGACGCCACCCTTGGCTCCTTCCTTACTGACGTTGAGGGAACGACGCATGTCTTCTGTGACGCCCGTCCTTCGTGACTCGCCATCGTTTAATGCCGTTTTACGAGGTATGGGTTGTTATGTTCATGTTCTAATGTCGTTCATCAATGTTCTTCAAATTCATGAGTTTTGTTTGGCCACTTGATACCATCTTGACAAGGAACGGATCAGACAGCATGAACATGGTCTAACCCTTCCCCTCTCATTATTGTTTGTGGACGATGGAGGCAGAGTACGAAGAACCATCCGACGATGGGCTGACCACAAGCGGATTATCAGCGCTTGATTGCTAGGTCGACGCAAAGGCGCGACCCCGACATGCTGCACATAGTAGAGTCGGGCTGTGGCGGAGGGGCGTGGCGCCGTCGCGCGGCGCCGGAACTACAAGAGAAGCGGCCGAGGCTGAGGGGTGCGGTGCCGTCGTGCCGCCCCAGAGCATGAAGGTTCCGCAGCCACTGGGGGGGTGAAGTCGCGCCGCGCCAGTTGAACAAAGCTGCGGCCTGAGGCTACGACGGAACTAGAATGGTGGCCGACTATTCTGGCGGCTGGCACCACCAAGAGGTGGGACCCGAGGGGGTCCCACGGTTACTAAAATGTCAGCCATCATGGTCGGTCATTTCGTAAAACCGACGGGGGGGGTGTAACCCCCCACTCCGCACAACGCGCTGGCCGCGCTGGCCGAGCCGCAACCTGCTGCCGGGCTGGGCCGCCAGCGCCAGGCGAGGACTGGCAGCACCGGTCGGGTCGAACCCCGACCCGAGTCGGGTTGACCCAGTTCGAGACGACCTAGGAACTGTTGGGAAGGTTTGGACCGGGCCCAGACCCCCTATTTCTAGACTGCTTTCGGTTAAATAGCCATATCTTGAGCTACAGACTCTGATTGACGCACTGTCAGTTGCGTAGAATTCCTTGGATCAAGACGGTCATTTCGGTATATTACATTCAAGGTTTCGTCGAAGTTTGGGAATGGTCGGGTTGGTTCAAACTCGAATCCAACCGGTCCCTTGAAGCAGAAATGCTTATAACCTGAGGACCAGATGTCCGGTTGACGTTCAATCAACTAATTTGGATTCCTCTTCTTGAGGCGATTCTTTTGGCATACTTCACCAGAGGTTTGGACACAATTGGAGTATGGTTGGGTTGGAATGTACCTGAAATCCAACCGGGCCCCTTAAATGGAAATGCTAATAACTCACAGACTGGGAATTCAATTGACGCGCCGTCTATTTAGTTGAGACTCGTATGACGAGGTGGCCTTTTGTGATACTTATACGCGAAACTTCGTGACACATGGAAGTAACGACCAGTAGCTCATTGAGAAAACCCTTCTAGAGACGAGCGTATGGAGTACGGAGGCCGTGTAGCTTTAGACCTGATGACTGCTTGACAGATTCGACTCCTAGTGATTTGGTTAGCCCAGTGGACAGAGCACCCATTATTTAGTGGCAGACCCATGGAAGACGAAGCGCCTGGTAGTTGGAAGCAGACCCACGGTACTCGACAGGAGGAGTACCTCTGTAGGCTAATAGAGAGAGCACCTGGTATTTGGCGGCAGACCCTCAGCGGACGGAGCGCCCGGTATTTGACAGCTGACTTGCAGTACCCGACAGGAGGAGTACCGAAGTAGTCTAAGGTTAATGAGTAGCACCTCAGAGTCATGACAGGGCCACTATACTCGAAAGAGGAGGATTTCTTTAGTAGTTGTGGTTTCGATAATGAAAATTCTGGTTTGAGCTGAGTCAATGACCTTTGTGTTTTCCTCATGATTGAGATGGGTTACTTGATAACTTAAGTATATGTATGGTCATATACCTAAGTAAAGGTTATCTATTGAGAACATTCTTTGTGGTTTATCCTTGTTGGATTTAGTGAGACCTTCAGGGTCTCGTGGTCCCTACTGAGTATCGTTATACTCACCCCTGCACGGGCTATGCCTGCACCTCATTGTGTTGGATGCCGACGACGGACATTGCTGACGTAGGCCAGGTGTACGAGGACTGGACGACACCTAGAGGTGGACCTCACGACGAGTTGGTACCCGGAGGTGGACCAGACGATGAGTCAGTACCTAGAGAAGGTTGAGGGACGAGGGAGCTAAGGAGGCTATCTATACCTACCCTTCAGGTAGGATCCGTTGCGGACGATCAAGGAGCTGCTTGACACCTTCCAGCTGTTTTTTCTTTTACTTGTACTTTACAGTTGGTCTTGTATTCTCGGCCCCTTACATTCATCACTACTTTTGTTTTTGGTTTTACTTAGTGTTTACTTCCTCTTGTACTCTCGGTGTGTATGTGTGTTTATGTTTCATAAAGGCAATGGATTCCCTTTTATCGGGATTTACACCTTTGGTGCTAGTCGCCAGCCCCTGGCCTATTGAAGGCAGGCGTGGGGTAGTCACGGCACGGGCCCCAAGGATGGGTCGTGATAGTAAACAAGGTGATTACATGAAATTAATCATACATAAATCACTAAACATTAGTTTGGTGGTTGATAAATACCATTTATAGTTTAAAAATTATTCATAAATATTACTATACTTAACATGTTTATATTTACATGTATACATTTATATATATACATTTATCTGTTTATGTATATGATAATTCAAATCATAAAACTCTTGCAACCGTAGGTTTTAGGGACTAATGTTTAAAACCACAACCCTCTTAAATTGAAATGGGTCGATATATTGGTGTATATTCACATGTACACACAAACACACACACACACACATATGTATATATATATACATCAACCCTATATCATAAATTTGAAAACTAATACATTCCCATATGAGTTTTTGAAATAAGGTTTAATACATATGAATCCATTAACACAAACACACACACAGATATATATATATATATATATATATATATATATCTATGTGTGTGTGTGTGTATAATGGAAATATTAAGCTATATATGTTTATATACTAATATATATAAAAATATTTGTAAAATGATAAAAAAAATATTCCCTTGTAACGATAATATTATATAAAACATATCCTTCAAATCATGAATATTTATCGTATATGCTATTGGAATTAGAAAAATATAATCTTACATAATTATATATAAATATATGTATATATATTTCTTAGCGAAGAAATTTATCAAAATAAATAGAATCCTTACCTGATTTAGATCAAAAGAGAGGCTATGGGTTTCTGAGAACCAAGAGAGGGCTTGGTAGAGTAAGGTTCAGACACACTAGATCCAATCAAGAGGGATGTGGCTGATAGTGCATGTTAAGAATGGTGTGCGGGATGAGTTTTACACACACACACAAATATATATATTATAAGATTATAAGGGAAGCCATGGGTTTTGTTTATTATTATTATTATTATTATTATTATTATTTAATTAAAACAATACTAGACAATTACCCACATCATGGGTCATACTTATTATTATGTATCTCTAAACAATATATATATAATGATATATTATTTTAACCATTTTTTGTGTAACTTCACGGGTCATGTTTTATACAAATCAAAACATCTTTTTTAATTTTTTTCTTCCAACACATCACAACACTGAACTCATATAACTTAGTTAAGATATTATTATAGTAATATATTACCTGTTATTTAATTCAATCATTTCAACTATTTAATAACTTAATGTAGTAATTTTTTAAAGAAAATAATATCACTCCAACACACACAGATATATATATATATATATATCAAATCCGTTTTTAAATTTCTTTTTCATTTTCCTTTTATCAATCATGTTTTTTCAGTTTTTTTATTTACATGTAACATTTAAACATTCATTTATAAGTCATCATTTCACATTTAGGTTAGAATATTTTTTTTAAAACAAATAAAAATAAATTTTTTTAAATAAAATAGGGACAAATCAATAAACATAACAATAAAATATCACATATAGATAATAAAATAATAAACAATAATTATATTTTTATATATATTCAATTAAATAAAAAAATGATAATTATATGTATTTATAATCATATAATTATAGATAAATATATGTATATATATTTATATATGTATTAAATCACGTTTTATTATATAATTATATATATATATATTTATAAAACTTTTAATTTACATTTTCAAGTCATTTATACATATATATATATATTAAACATTTGATATTTTTATTTAAAACATAAATATGTTTTGATTTTTTTCATAATATCATAATTATATTGTATATAATTTATATATTTTATAAAATAAAAACATAATATATTTTCATATTTGTATAAAATATATTATCTTAAAAAATATCATAATAGTTTTCATATAAATTTTTTTTACCCTTATTTATTATAAAAAATTTATAAAAATTTATAATATTCATTTTTTATTTATTTCTAACAAATGGTAAAATTATAAACAAATAATCCATTACTTAAAATAAATGACTATTTAAATTTCATGGGGAGTTACAACCTGTGCCATATCTGATAGGGGTTCTTCTTGGAAGTTGAGGACCCATGCCCTATTAAAATAGAGGGTAACACACTAGGTTATTAAGGACTTATGCCCTATCTGATAGGGGGTTCCACTTGGAATTCTAGGAACCACACCCTTGTACAATTGTTGGTACCACTCTGGGTCATTAGGTACTCATGCCCTATCTGATATGGGGTTCCTCTCGAAATAATATTTTATTGATTCTTCCTGATCACTGTTGTCATCGAGCATCTCCTATGTAAGTGTTTTGCCCGAAACATTTCACAACGTATTTCCAAATCCATAACTGAGGGTACCGTCACATTCTACGCAGAAAAAAATCAGGATAGACTACTCGTAGGCCAAAACCCATGTTCAAAAGAACGAGATATGGATGATTGAATTTTCTTCAAAAAGGAACAACGGGATGCACGACATGTGAGGGGATCTACACCATGTGTGGTCCTGCTCCATAGCCTGGCCATGTCCCTGGATAGTACACGACTCCTTGTCCGTGTAGTAGTACACGCCATGTATGTGGACTACACGACGTGTCCAAACTAACAGGGATTAGTGTCGTGTCTCTAAAATCTTTGTCCATGTACCAGAACCTATGTTTGGGTACCAAACCGTGAGTCTGTGTACTCGAGTACATGGCGTGCTCTTAGCAAGGTAGTTCCACATGTCTCCCCTCTCATGTGATCTATCAAATGGGTTCCAATCTGGGGATAAGGTATAATTCATTTTGGAGGACTACACATTGTCTCATACTTAACATTTCTGAAGCCCTGGATACCACCTCATGGGGGGTTACATCCCATGTGTTCATCCTTGAACACGGAATGTATTTTGTTCTTCTCCAAATTTTCAGATCCAAACATCCCACCTAAAATATTTCTAAACTACCATAGATCTATCCTTGAATACATTCTAATTATGTGGATCTAGCTGAAAATCATATTTTCGGGCAATATTTTACTAGTGAATGGTCATCTTTCATCATGGGGGGTCACCATACAATCCTCATGATGTGGGTTCCACAACGATTCCAACTTAGATCTTTGGATCAAGAGTCGGCTGGGGGTGTTTGACCCTATGGTAACTCTAAATTTGATCCCGTCACCCACATGAGTGGTTCATGTAACCATGCACGCCCCATATCCTTCCTCCATTGGTTAAACAATCCATGATCTTTAAATAGATCATCCTTATACACTTTTGATCTCAGATCAATACTTTATTCATCAATCCACTCCGTGTTTGTGAAACACTATGAATCTGGGGTCTAATTTGGCTCGGTACCGACCATAAATTGTTGAACTGAGACCTATGGGTCCAATCAGAAAATAAAGAAAAGAAAATAGGGTAAAATAACAATAAAAAACGTCAAATGATTTTTTTCAACTGTTCTTGGCAAAAAGATCAATAACGGGTACCTCAGTGTTATAAAACAATAGAAAACAATTTAATTTCTGTACACGGGCTCATACAATTGTCCAACAATTGGGACAGATCCAAGAACAAGCATGTATCTACTCAAATATTAAATCAAAGGGTATAAAAATAACAAAAAATCATTCTTACCGTGATTATGGATCTTTCTTCAATAAAGTCTCCATCAACCGAAGGTCGAGAGAAGCAGTTGTGTTTTCTATGTTCCGATTTTCTCTAATCCTGAGTTTTTTCATAGTTTGATGTGATTTTTAGATGGAGGAAGGAGAAAGGAATTTGGATTTATCCCAATGTATATGTGGCTAACCATGGATATATTATATTGGTATTGATCTTATTAGATCATTTTTAGGTAGAAACAAATTAATTATTTAATTTATTAATCAGTTAATTCATTAAATTCACTTCCAACGTGTGAGGAGTCCAAATTCCCTACACTAACTCATTTTATGTCACTCCTAGGCTAAATACTACATTTTAGACTCAACCGTGATCTCATATTTCTAATCTAAGATTCTGTTTAACAATTATATAGCTTTATTTAAAAAGATGTGTGCATGCAATATAAAGTATATGTAATATTTTTATAAATATAATTTGAGGAACACCAGGACTTGGAATCACATTCCATATTAGTGTGTAGTTCTATAAATATATATATAAATATTTAGAAGTCTTACAAGGAAAAAAATAGGTCTCTACAATTTCAATTATTAATTATTAATTTTAATAGGATGCTCGATGTATCATCCATCAGTCCTTTATCATGTCAGACCAGTGTGTCCCTGATTTTTTAATGTAATTACCCATAACCAATCCTTTATTCCCCTAAACTATGTGTGATTTAAAAACATAAGTAATTAAAGGTGCATCTGAAGGTGTATGGGTTCACATTATGGTGGATTTGAGGTGGAGAAACTTCAGGACTCAATCTATATTATAATAACATAGTATGTACATAGGTTGATAGGTGGGGAATTGTATCTTGTTCCATGGGAAAACCAAGGAGTTTTCTCCTAGATTAATATGTTTATTTATTTTCTACTCAATAAATCAACCATTAGATTATGCTTGATATTTCTTCATATAATTATTTATATTATTTTAGTCTTATAATGATTTATTTTTTGGATGAAACACTGTTATCATATACCTAAATGGACTAGTATGAAAAGGTAGAAATAAAATTTATGGATTGTGTATAAATATTTTATCAAAACATGGTTAATACCTAAAGTGAAATCCAATTAATATTTTAATGGAATTTAAATGATAAAACACGAATATTTTATTCATAAAAAATAAAATCCCACAAGTTAATATTATGTCATAACAAGCCTTCCATTACTTGATTTGGTATAAAATTATAGAACTAGGTGTTGTTTAGCCCTTATCAGGACACTTACTTTTATTACGTAGTTCATATAAAATTTTGGGGATGAATTAAAATTTTAATATCAATAAGAGTAGCCATTTATCGACATGATATAACTTGGAAACAAGTTTTTAGGTGACCCAAGAAACGGTTTTTGTATTGAGGAGTCCACTTAAGGAATCATGGATATGCAATCCCACCATTGGAAAATACATTACTATATAAATAACTTCAAGAAATTAACCAATGCCTTTCTTGAGTTATAAGAAGGGACATATGAATCCTTTAAACTAGAATATTCATATATCTAGATATTCTAAGTATAAATGTAATAGAATTTGAGACTTGATAAAATAGTGGGAGAAAAAAATTAAATTTATTTCATATCATTTTAGGTAATCAAATAAAGTATTAATAATCTTCTATAAATTTGTGTAGAATCAAATAGAAACTTCAAAAACCATAACACTATCCCTGTGAACTATCCAAGGTAAAGACAATGTCCTTTCTGACACAATCCTCTACGTATGAAATAGGTTCTTTCCAATTGTACTATGCTACAAATGGATATTTAATGTGTTGGGGTCCCTAGTTACTGATCCTCCCTATATATTGGTGGGTGAGTAAGATTCATATTTCTATGAGAAAAAATTGGGTGATGCACTATATATAAGATGTTTAATGATATATTCTATTTTCCGTGAAATAAAACATTCTCCTGATATAATGTATACATTTTTAATTATCAGTCTTCTCTTTGATATTTATTAAGAGAGATCAATACAAGAGTGGGTGGAGATCTCCAAGGCACTCTTCACATGTATTTTTGAAAAATAATCACAATATATACCACCCATAATCAAAAAGATTAGATACAGTACATGATGAATTCGGTATTGATCTCATTCACAACTCACTTCCTTATATATTAGATAACATTATTTGGAATTTCATTATGTATAATACAGAGAATTCACTCCAGTATCTACTCACTTTATTTATCTATAATGATTAAGAACTATATCCTAAAATGCCTTTTCCCCTTATAGTGAATAAGTGGAATAGAAACAAAAAGATAACCAAGACTAATTCTAAATCTACGTCTTATATTCATCACCCTTATAAAAGGAGGAAAATAATATGGGAAGATATGGAGTAAGAATTTTTATGATTCTAATGTAGTAACAAGGGCCACTATAAGAAAAATTACACATTGGAAATGAATCAGGGTTATTCATCAGGTATGTTCATTGTCGAGTGTAACCTTTAAATATCAATGAATTGGTTATCAGATACAACATTTGTTTCTCATTTTTAAATAAATATATGATCCTTTACAAATTCAAAATTTTGTGAGGGATAAGGTGGAATTTCATAATGAAAATTCTTCTATGTTTTTAGCATAATCAATTGGTGACTACAACCTCCCATTGCCAGCGGGAATGATATTAGTTCTTAATAATTATTATTATGTTCTTTGAATTACCAAAAACCATTATTTTTTTCTATAGAATATATATGGAAATATTTATTTTCATCTATGGAAACGATTTTTTAAAATTAATGTATTTTTTATTGTAATGAAAATTTATATAATGGACATTAGGTTTTAGATTATGAGAATGAAGTTATGGAAATATATAATTAATATAATTCACATGACTTACATCACACCCAACAATGGAATCACCACATATTCCATGTAAACAAGAAACAATTGACCAAGTTGCATCAATATAATTATTTAGATTTATCCAAACTAAAACCAGATATTATTTTTCAAAAATGTTAATAAGGTAAAATTTATAAGTCTTCATTCATTGGAAAAGTTGAAAGTTCCATTGATAATATAGAGTTAATTTTCACCAATTTTAGTATCCAATTCTTGGTTGAAGTGTGGGGTGGTGATATGTATATTTCTAGCATGTATTTTATGGTATGTTAATAAATTGATTTCAATATTTAATTGGCTAATCTTTCCAATATTGGGAATGTTAGAATTTATTTATGTTTTGTGGTAGAAAACAAGAGAATGGTGGAAAAGGATCAAAATGAGGTGAATATTAGAGATGAATTACACTTAGTTCCATAAGATAAGAAAATCGCCACAACATTGGATTTTTTAATCCAAATAAGACTACAGAACTGGAGAAAGGCCATTTACATGTCATTTATTTCATTACATGACTTGAGTTTATTTTATTTCATAAAATAATTTCCTTGTTTTGTATATGGACATTATGAAATCTACAATATTTACATTTCTATAGGGTGTTCGGTCACCTAGATCTATGATTGAACCTAGTAGGTGACCATTCCAATGGTTCAATCACAGAACAAGTGTAGGATACCCATACCAAGGATCACTATAGACCTAATTCTAACACCAAACATGAATGGACTTATAATGAATTTAATCCAATACACATGAACCTAAAAATTATTGATCATGGAATGCCTCTCAGATTTATTTCAAATTAATCCTGACTAATATTTTTGTTGCTTTATCTAACTATTCATTCAATTGTAATTTCAATTTCTTTAATTAATTTAGAACATATGGATTTTACTTATGGGTTCAAGACATATTCTTTCTATATACTACATTTTTAGTATTATTTTCTGAATTTAAAAAATTATTAAATTTGTGTATCCCCATAAAAACATAATGGTGCCAATTCAACTTTCATTTGGTTACTCATTCTCCATAAAAATTGTTAATTATTTTAGTAGGTATGGATATATCTACATTATGAGGTACAAGTCAAAATCCATTGAGAAATTCCAATAATTTAAGAAAGAGGTTATGAAATAGCTTTGTAAGAAGATTAAGAAACTACACTCAAACCATGGTGGAGAATATATTAATAAAGATTTAATTTACAATTTATGGGAGTATGTGATTTTATCCTAACTCAATCCTCTTAATACACCCCAGTGGAATGGTGTAATTGAAAAGAGGAATCATATATTTTTTTGACACAGTGAGGTCAATGAATATTCTTTCAAATCATTCACAGTAACATTTGTGATATGAATTAAATATAGAGGCACACATACTAAATAAATTACTAAATAAATAGGTAGATGGTACACCATAACAATTACAGAGTGGAAAAAAATCATGTTGTAGAACATACATGTGTTGGGACCAAAAGCATCTCATTAGGAAATAAACTTTTACCATAAGGTACAAATTGAATCTCTATAAGATACACTAAGGAAACACGGAAATATTAAATATATAAACCTTTAGATAAACATGTAATGGTGGAAAGACATTATATATTCATTGAGAGGGATAATATATTTAAAATATTTAGTTGGAGTGAAATTGAAATCAATGAAGTCCACACTCCTGATATACTGTAGTTGGTAAAGGAACATGTGTGAAAAATCCCCATGGAAGAAACTATTCTTGGGAAACTATTACTATGTTGGAGTACAATAGTGGTTATTGAACCTTGAAGATATGGTTTTCTATTCACCAAAGATGGTAACTCATTATTAGTAGATAATAATGATCAACTAACCTACAAGAAACTTGTAAGTGGAACATAAGTTATCAAATGGAAATAATTGACGTATTATAAAATATATTCCATGTACCAAAACTATGTTTTGATTTTAGTGCATAAACCTTTTAGGTAATGCCTCTTTGTTTAAAAATAAAGAGCAAACTAGACAAGGATGGTGAAGTAGCTACCAATAAAGAAGGATGGTTGAAAATCGGTATAAAGAGCATCAAGAAATAGACTATGTTGAAACCTTTTCAATAATAAATTTTCTTAAATCCCTTTGAATAATACTTTTAATAGAAACATACCATGACTATATGATTTGGAATATGGATGGAAAGACAATAGTAACTAATGGGAACCTTCAAGAGGATGTATATATGAAATAACTGAATGGGGTTGTGATACTATGTGATGATAATAATGAATGAAAGTTGTAGAGGAATATATATAGATTCGGGAGATAAAACAAGTCATGGAACATATTTTTTTTGTTTAATCCATAACACATTTCGGTTTCAAAAGAAATGAATGTGATCATAATTTCTATAAATAATTTATTGAGAGTTATATCATTTTTCTAATAGTTTATTTAGATGACATTTTACTTATTAGAAATAAGATACCAGTCTTACAAATAATTAATATTTGGTTGAATACATGCTTCTACATTAATGATTTAGGTGAACCAACATAGGTTTTAGGATAAATATCTATCATGATATATCTAAGAGACTACTCAGTCTAAGTCAAGGTTCATCTACTGACAATTTATTAATGGTATTTGATATGTAGCTTTGCAAAAGGGTTTGTTTCATATGACACGTGGTTTTTACATATCTAAGAAATTTTAACCTCAGATAGATGAGGAGAGACAGTGAATGGAAATGATTCCATATGCATCTAAATTTTTTTTTGTCGTGTATGTAATGTTTTCTACCAGAATAGATGTTTCATATTATTTAAGTACAATTTGTAGATATATTGAAAATGTAGGATACCACCATATTATGATTATAAAAATGATTCTTATGTATTTTAGGAAACCTAAGGATATTTTCATAGTATATGTAGTATATGAAGAGCTAGTCATTAAGGGGTATGTAGATTTAAAATTTCAAAATAGATTAAGATGATATGAAGTCATGGTTGGGATACGTCTTAACCATCAATGGAGAAGCAGTGATTTGGAAGAGTTCAACGAAAGGAGTGTAAATTGATTCTATAGGGAATTTGATGTACTTTATAACTTCTGATGAAACTAATGAATTGGTGTGGATATAAAATTTATTCTAGGATCTAGATTTGGTATCAAGCAGCAAATACCATACCATAGTTTTCTATGATAAAATTGTATTTGTGGGATTCTCTAAAGAACCAAGGTCATATTAGTGGATGAATAACGTACTCTATGAGTATCATCTCTTGAGGTATTTTTCTCTAAGAGGTGAATTTCTATTAAAAACCAATTCCACAAAATATAACAGGATGTATCATATAGAAAACATATTTTTTTAATAAAAAATGATCTCCATTTGAGATCTAGGGGACTAAAATTTGATAGTTGTTGGCTATAGGCCAGGTGGGGGGTTTTTGAAGTTAGTTGCTTAGAATAAACTTGTTTGTAATTTTGATTACTGAATATTTTCAAAGATGTTAATATGAAATAAATATAATCACATATTTATTATTATTCTACATGAATTTCATGTGATAATGTACTAGGTTATTTTATGCACTAAAATAGGTTATATGAGTTCCCCATTATGATGAGAATGTTGAGATCATATTAAGATATATCATTGATATTTTTCCTATGGTTAGTATAACAAACTATGATGGGGAAATTTTTTTTTCAACTATCAGGTATATTTTCTCATAATAGGATTAAGCTTCGCCTAATGTAGTTTTCACTTGGTGATATCCATGTTGGGAGATTTTGAGAATAGTTCTGCCAATAGAAATTCTAAATGTTTTCATTCCATCATATATTTCTATCATCGAGCATGTGAAATCACTACAAAAAAGTGAGTTAGAGGAAGTTATTTTTCGAACAAGAAATAGTTTAAACTGACACCTAATAATATAGTGGCAGTTACAAAAACCACAACATATTACATGGTCACTAGTTATTTAGTGGTAGTTTCTTTAATTTCATGACAGTTTTGTTCTATATTATTTGTTGATCATTTTGCGGCGGTTAATTATTTATTTAAAGAGTAGTTTCATTTAAAAAAATATATGGGGTTAAATAAATAAAACTAAACTAACCCTCATTGATCATATTAGCAACTGGTTATTTTATAGGTGGTTAAGAGTAACTGTTTCTAAACAAATTTTAATTACTGTACTTAAAGGTAGTTAAAATGAACTGTCATTGAATCATATTTTTTGGAATATATATAATAAAAATGTTGAATATTAAAAAAATAAAATGTAATAAAATTAAATATAAACGAATGATAATATCATCATATATATGCTATATATCCATAATCGTATATACAAAAATTTATAGTAATCATGAACTCAGTCTCAGTCAACCCATACATCAGTCAAAAAATACTTAAACCACCAATATATAAATATAAAATATGTCCAATAACAACCTTTCCCAATATAAATCAACATCATGACCTCCAATACGTCATTATACCTCCACATCATCTCATCAACAAAAACTGACCACATTATCCCATTAACTATAACAAAAAAGAAAACATGAATGAAAATTAAACATAACAAATCAAAATTAAAATATAATAATTGCTAAAATTTTAACATACCACAGAAGCTAATAACCATCATGAATACCTTATGAATATTATTGGGTATCAAAATGGATTTCCTCCTACCTATTGGTGATATTTTTGACTTATAATGAACACCATAACATTTAAGAAAAATGAATGAGAAAGAGAAAATACATGGAATATAATCAGAATGTTAAAAATAAAATTTATCATTTTATAAATAAAATAGAATATGTTTCAACATAAACCCAGTAAAATGTAATTAAAAACACTTTTCAAATATAAACTTACCCATTTATGATATTATTTAAGACATGAAATGTATAAGGGATAAGTAAATATTCTATTTCATTTTTTAAATTAGTATATGATATGCTTGGAATTTACATAACAAAAACATTTTAATGACTTTCATACAAACACATGTCCTTTATTTTAAAAAAAATCAACGCTGTTTGCCTCATGATTCCACATCAATATGATTTTTTTATCTTTTGTGTTATCCATTGAACACATGTTTTAGTGTTTTAAAACAATAAGAACATGTTTACGATCATCCTGAGAAAACATTATTTCAAAATTATGTGATGTCCATACTTATATTTTAGAGTTAAATCTATGCCCTTTTTTCTCTCAATTTATGGTAATATGAAATAATTTTCATTTTTTCCACTTAACAAATGTTTTTAATGGCTTTTATACCTTTAATAAATATTTACCATGTAATTTTGACCACACCACATGTAGGATTGACATGGTGTTTTAACATACACATAAAAAACAATACATCAGTTGTTTTCCCTTGATTCCACATCAATCTGAGGTCAGTTTATATGGTTTTAGCCATTCCATGCATGTATCGGTGTTTGAAAACACATAAAATGATTTTATGAGCATCCTTGAAAAATCATAATTCTGAATGAAGTGTTGTTAGATACTACATTAAAAAATTCAATCTATAGTCATTTTCCTATAATTTTTGGGAAATCCAAAATTATTTTCCTGGTTTTGACCCCCCAACACATGTTTCTAAATGTATTTTGACCTTTAAGAGGAGTCTACCAAGTCATTCCGACCACACCACATGTTATATTGACATGTTTTCTATTTGCTCATGTCAAGAATAACTCAATAGTTGTTTTCCAATGATCCAAAATCAATATGAGCACATTTTATATAGCCTTCACTGTTCCATGAACGTTTTAGTGTTTTCAAACACTAAAAATGCATTTAAAATAATCTTGAGAAAACTATAATTCAAAATGACATGCTATCAGTACCTACATTTCAAATTCAAATATAAATTTATGGTCCTCTAATTTCATGTAAATTAATCTTCGATTACCATATTTAGACCCTTCGACACATGTTTTTAAAAACTTTAAACCTTTATGAAGTATTTACTAAGTCATTACGACCACACAGTTGGTTTGACTGACATGTTGTCTTCATGTACACATCAAAAATAACATATCAGTGGTTTCCCCATGATTTCACATCATTATGAGTTCATTTTCAATTATTTTCACTAAAATGGGATTACGACCATCATGGAAAAAACATAATTCAAAATGATGTTTCATTAGTTCCAACATTTCACATTTCAATCTATGGTCAGTTTCCTTCAATTTTTGGGCAATCTAACATCATTTTTTGGAAATTTACCCCTGAAGAATGTTTTAAATGGGTTTTTCACCTTTAAGAAGTGCTTACCATGTCATTCCTACCACACTTCACATCAGATTGGAGTTTTATCTGTGTGTACATGTCAAAAACAACTAAACTGTGGTTTTCCCATGATTCCATTTCAATATGAGTTCTTTTTATATAGTTTTCACCATTCCACACACATTTTCAAATTTGAAAACACAAAAAATATGTTCATGGAAATCCCATTGAAAATGTAATTGAGAATGACATGTCATGAGTTCTCACATTTTACATTTTAATGTAGTGTTTTTCATCATGTTGTAGGTAAATAAGACATCATTAGATAGTTTTTGACCCTACTAAAACAAATTTTTAAAGGCTTTTGTGACATTAAGAAGTGTTTACCATGTCTTTTGAGTGCACCATTCATCAAATTAATTTCTTGTCTTCATGTACACATCAAAATTACTCAATAGTGGTTATACCATACTCCATGTTAATAAGAGTTTTTTTCTAGGGTTTTCACCATTCCATGAATGTTTTAGTGTTTTAAAACACTAAAAAATGTTTCAAACCTTCCTAGGAAGACCCTATTTCTGAATCACATTTCAGTTGGTTCTTACATTTCACATTTAAATATATGGACATTTTCTACTTATTTCAGGGAAATATGACATTGTTTTCATAATTTGACCCCTCAAAACTTATTTTTAAAGGCTTTTATACCTTTTAGAAGTGTTTACCAAGTCATTTAGACTACACCACATTTCAGATTGACATGTTTTCATCTTATGCACAAAAAAATAACTCAGTGGTGATTTTTTGTCGATTCTATGTTATTATGAGTTTTTCTATGGTTGTTACCATTCCATGCATGTTTTAGTGTTTTAAAACACTAAAAACCCATTTTTGGACATCCCAAAAAAATTCAATTCATAATGATGTTCTTTCAGTGCCTATATTTTTAAATTCAATCTATAATCATTTGCCTATGATTTTAGGTCAATCCAACAACATTTTCATGGTTTTGACCCCCCCCCCCCCCAACACTTGCTCTCAAAGGCTTTTGTACCTTAATAAAGTTTTTTCATGTCATTCTGACCACAAAACACATTAGTTTGATGTGTTTTCTATTTATACACATAAAAAATACCCCAATAGTGGTGTTTCCATAATATTACATACATATAAGTTCATTTACTATGGTTTCACTATCCCACAGACATTTTAGTGTTCAAATACACTAAAAACACATTTACATCCATCCCAGCAAAACCGTTTTTCTAAATGATGTAATATTAGTTCCTACATTTTTAATTTAAATCAACAGAAATTATCCTATGATTTTAGGGAATTGTGACATTATTTTTCAAATTTTAAACCCCTGAAACATGTTTTTAAAGGCTTATGTACCTTTAATAAATTTTTACCAAATTATTATGACAAAACTACAAGTTGGATTGATTTTTTATGCACTTAAAAATAAAAAACAATTCCATGGTGGTTATCTCATGATTCTATGTCAATCTGAATTCACTTTCTATGGTTTTCATAGTTCCATGCACGTGTTAGTGTTTCAAAACACTAAAAACGTGTTTACAACCTTCCTAGGAAAACTATAATTGTAAATGAAATTTCATTAGTTCCTACATATCTCATTTCAATTAGTAGTTATTTTCCTCTTAATTAAGGAAAATCCAATGACATTTTGTTGATTTGGACCCCCTGCAACATGTTTTTAAAGGCTTGGGTAACTTTAAGAAGTGTTTACCATGTCATACTGACCACACCGTATATCATATTGACATGTTGTCTCTATATACACATCACAAATAACTCATCACTAGTTTTACCATGACTCCATATCAATATGAGTTTTTTATTTGGTTTTCACCATTCCACATGTGTTTTGGTGTTATAAAACACTAAAAATGCCTTTATGGTCATCCTGAGAAAATCATAATTAACAATGATGTTTCATCTTCTCCTACATTTCATAGTTCAATCTATGGTCATTACCCTTAGATTTATAGGCAATACGACATCATTATCTAGGTTTTGACTCCCCGACACATGTTTTTTAAGGCTTGTGTACCTTTAAGGACTATTTACTAAGTCATTCAGACCTCACTATAAATCATTTTAACATCTTGTCTATATTTACACATCAAAAGAAATTAAGGGGTGGGTTTATCATGATTCCATGTCAATATGAGGTCGTTTTCTATGGTTTCCACCATTCCACACATGTTTTATTGTTTTAAAACACTAAAAACCTGTTTATGACCATCTCTAGAAAACCATAATTCATAATGACATGTTATCTATTTCTATATTTCACATTATAATCAATTGTTGATTTCCTAAGATTTTAGGATAATATGACATTGTTTTCCTATTTTCGACCCCCAACACATGTTTTTAAATGATTTTATTTGTTTAAGAAGTGGTTAATGAGCAGTTCCAACAACACCACACATCTGATTGATGCGTTCTATATGTGTACACATCAAACACAACCCATCAGTGGGTTTCCCATGATTATGGGTCATTATGAGTTAATTTTCTATGGTTTTCACTATTCCATGCATGTTTTAGTGTTTTAGAACACTAAAAACTAATTTATGTCCATATCGTAAAAATTGTAATATGGAATCATATGTTGTGGCTTTTTACATTTCACAATTCAATCTACAGTCATTGTTATCTGGTTTTAGGGAAATTTGATGTAATTTTCCTAGTTTTAACCCTCCGATACACATTTTTAAAAGTTATTATACATTTAATAAGTGTTTACTGAGTTTAAAACGTGTAAATAAGCTCGTATTGTTTTCAATCTTATAAATAATAACCAATAAATTATTTTTGATGTGTTAGAATCAACCAAACATCAATCCAGAATAAGATGTGGTTGGTATGACTCAAAATATATGTTTTCAATATAAAAGGGACATTTTAGTTTTATTTATGGATGTTGTATGCGTTCTTTACAAATGTATGAATTATCTATGGAATTTAGAATTTACCTCTGTAACATGATCTATAAGGATCAAAATTTCCTTAGAGATCATTCCAGCCATCTGTTGATGTATATAAAATAAATAATTTTCTTTTTTTGATTACTACTCATCCTCTATATTCCTATAATAGTCTTTTTCTTGCATTTTTTCATTCACTCATGCAATTTATCTTTGTGATTAATGATCAACAACACTTCTCGAACCCCAACCTGCTGTTGGAGTAGTGGATGATGATGCCCTACATAAGACAACTGGTAGAGTTGTCCCAGAACCCATCCCCCATACACAACGAGGATGCTCCTTCCCTAAAATTATTCCATCTACATCATTCTATTAAACTGATGATTATTATAAAGGTTTCACATCCCTAACATTATGAATTTTGACATGTTAATACAAAATATTAACAATGGTTTTTTAAAAATATTTCAACATTATAATATTATCTAATTAATAAATTTTTATTTACTCTTTATTGTTATTTACTTACTATAAAAACATAATAACGATAATTATATTATAACTAAAAATAATCCTTAAAACAAACTAATTGTGGCTATTTATATGTATCAAATGAAACCAAATTGACATTATTTGATCGATTTAACTAGCCCCATTTTATTGGGTTTATGTCTTGTTAGTTGTTTTATATATTTTTAATTATTATTTTTTATTCCAATCAAATAATATGAAATGTTAATGAACATTAATTACTCCAACATCTTTGTTATTGTCATTTACAAAAAAAAATTATTAGGTTACCTATGTACTTTAAACCAAATCTCTGTTTGGTCAACAGAGTGTCTTAATTTATTTTCCTTTATAAAATAAATATAATCACGTTAGAAAAAGTCTTAAGTTATAATAAAATGATATAAATAACAATGAATAAAAAAACTCAAATTATTCATTTTCTTGTAAAGCACTGAGACCCAGCAATGTGAGGAATGGCTTATATATCACGATTCAAAGTATTTTTTTTAAATAATTCCAACAAAAAAAAGAAACATTAATAAAAATTAAAATTTTATTGTTTTTATGTTATTAGGATACTATTTAATATATAATTGACTTATGAGATTCATATATGTTGATATCAACAAAGAGTTTCCATTTCTCATAAGAAATTCCATCAGGAAATTTCTTATACATCTATTATGGGCTCAGAAAATTGTCATTAAAGAGATTACATAATCTCCATATGAAATATCTCCATTTCATTCCCAAATTTTTTAATGTCCATGGGTTTGAAATGGAATTAAGGACAAAAAATGAAAAAAACTAGAATAAAAATCATAAATCCTTATTAGTATATTACAATATTTATTATTTTATTTTAAATTACTTATCAAGGAATATTAAATTAATATTACCTTTAATTTAGTATCAAAGACCTCATCTTTCCATGCTATAGAAATATGACTCCAATCTTTAGAATAAATTAGAAATATCACTATATCACAAGCAAGTTACCAAAGAATATGCCAATAGATTCAAGAAGTGTCCCTAGTAGCCACCCTGAACTCATCAAATGGAATTATAATCATGAATTCCTTTAGGTCCCATGCATCTTCTATGTTCATATATGTAGTCCTTCTATGGTTGTCTTTATCTGTCTGATAAATTCATTAAAAACTTAATGAAATATATAGTTTGTTTTGAATATTGAAAAACATACTAATAACGGTAACTCACCAATATCCCCTATATAGAGATTTTAACGAATAATCCATCCATGTAGGTGAATTAAGCGGTGGGATTCCAACATAATCTATGGAAACAAATAGCTCTCTAGTAGTCTCAGGTACAATGGAATCAGTAATATCCATATAAAATTATGTTAGTGGTGGTGTGTTTCAAGATAATGATCGGGTAGGATTTTAAAACATTTTTATTCTCAACATTCCTTCAATTAAAATGGATAAGGTATATTAAATGTATAAAAAATTAAAAACTAAAATATTTTTTCAAAAAAACATGAACAATGTATATATATACGAAACACTTATCAATGAGAAATGGTAATACATTTTTTTACCAAATTATACATACAATTATCTTCATCTTCGTTATCTTTATTATTATAAACACTCATTTATATAATTCCTTCATTTTCAACCTCTCTTGCATGTTATACTATTTTGATATTGCCCCAAAAAATATCAATGGTTTTTGGTTGATGAGGTTCACTGTCAGAAAGAACTAACATATTTTCATAACCCATGTCATATATGATTCGAGGAATTAAGTGTAAAACAACACTTCCACCATCATGTATTTCATCATCCACATAATGAAACATCTTCACCTCTAAATCCAAGATAAATAGATCATTCTCTACATGCTAACCAGTATGGATCAAGCAAGATATGTTGATAGAAGTAAAATCTAATAAATATTTTATTATACCCAGATCAATGTTGACACACATGAAATTGAAAATTACAACTAAACAATAGACATGATAGTTTATTTAAATTATATCATTCATCTTCCTATAGTATCCCACCTCTGCAAGTGTAAAAACACCACTATTTTGAGTTCTCATGTCTTTTCCATGATAAATTGTACAAAACCAAATTCCATGAATATTGTAGGTATTGAATCTTGTAGGTTGTATTAGTGGGAATCGATCGACAAACATCAAGTAAATTTATATTTCAACTTAGTTATCAACATTCATTATCAAGAAAAAAATATAAGATGTGTTACTTTTAATATAGACCAAATAATTACATGTTAATAATATGAATATGAGTATATAATTACAGGGTGGGTGAACCATTCGAAAATTTCCTTATTAACAACATTTTTTAATTCCATCTCATTTAGATCTTGAATCCTTATCCACCTCCTTATTTGAAGTCATAATTATTCAATAACTGTATCTCTAATAACAATATAGAGTTGGACATATTAATGTGCTTCTATCAACTCTAATTCAGTCAGTGTAAAATTTTACCCTTTCCAATTGGTCATCCAATAGTTGGAAATACCAATGATTTTTTTTCATAATAAGAATTACTATATATCTCTTCATCAATTCCATAATGATTTAATCTAGTCTCAATCCCATCCAAATACCTAGAATAGAAGGTCAGACACTCTTTGTCTATGTAACCTTGTAGCACACTCAATTTTGAGTAAGTAACCCTTTCCTTATGATTTTTATTTATGTAAAGTGCTTGGGTGAATTTTTGGAGGGATTTGAATAAATTTGTAATTTTTCTTGGAATTTTATAAAGGTTCATGGTTTGAGAATAATTATTGGAAACCGTTAAATTTCTATAGGAAACCCTGCATAGTGAAACTAGGTGTTTTGGGAAAGAGCGTGATTTGGTCAAACCATGTGCCCATCTTGGAGAAACCGTGAAAATTGGGATTGGGATATTTTTCATGTTTAGAACATGTTTTGTCTAAAAATGTAGGCCAAACATGAAATTTTATTCTTGAGGAAGCATCTAGCACATAGTTAGTGCATTGTTTTATTAACTGTGCAAATAACCATGCACAGTTTAAAAGTGAGATCCTAAAAATGGATCTAACTCTCTTTCACCAATTAACCTATAATTTTTCACTATTTCTATCCCTAATATGTTTTTTATTCCTTAAAATTTATCTGGAGTTTCTCTCTATCGAATTTGAAGTGATATGAAGGTAATTATTATTGTGTTGAATCCAGATTCTCTTGGAAAGTCTTCAATTTTGGTAGTTTTTCTTTGATCTAATTTCATTACCTCTCTATAAATCCATGACCTATTCCACTGGGGATATATCTATGATGGTTTATGTCAATAATAAGTATTTATGGTTTTTTTGTTATGGGAAGATATCTATGCTGGGTTTTTGGATATTCAACCTGATTTTGTTAAAGAATTAGTATCATTCTTCATTTTCATCATAATTCACGAGGTAGGTAGATTCAATATTTACTCCTATAGTTAAAACCAAAATTCATAGATTTAAATTTTTTCCTTTGAAATTTATTTTGATTTTTTTTAATTTATGTTTGTAAACCTTATTGGGCGATGGATTATGGAATTTTTCAAATTGTGTATTTTGGTGGAAAGTGAAAATAGTGATATTATTTTAAAAAGATGAATATAAAATGGATTTTTTAAAAAATGGAAATGTTTTCTCAATAAAATTATAATTTTTTTAAATATATAGAAAATATGGATTGGCGTGTTCTTGTCTTAAGTGGTTACGTGTAATTTGAATGGGTTGGATAATGGTCATGGATTACAACCATCAATGGGACGGGTTATGGACGTGACGTTCCACCATAAATGGTTAAACCAATATTGTATTGTTGAGTGTGTGTGTGTGTGTGATTATATGAAATTTAACGGCTTATTCCAAAATGGAATTTGATAAATGGTTAATTTACATTCTTGGTTAATTTCCTTGGAAATTGGTTTTGTTTTGAGTAAAATGTTTTACTATAGAAATTTTTTTAAGTTATATTATCAAATGTATCCAATTGTTTTTTTTTAAATTGTTTCATATAAATTTGATAAAATTTTCTATCCTAGTGGTGTGAGTATGGAAGTGGTTTGGGGGAAGCCTGTTGAGTTTCATTACTCACCCCTTCTTTGGATTGTTGGTGCTTTTTCAAATATATTCTATTGGGATACAGGTAAAGGAAATGTTTCAAATTTCTATAGTGGTTATTCATGATTTTGGGTATTATTGGGGAATTATATCATAGAGCTTGTTGGGAGATGTATATTTATGTCTTGGAGTCTTTGAGTTTTGTAGAATGGTCTACAGTTGTGAACTTTAATGTTAGTAATATTCCATTGTGGTTCTCTATTGTAGTTTGGTTTTAGTATAAATGGTATTGCATTAAGTTTTTTAAATTTTTATCATGCATAATATGGTCATTTTGTTTAGGGTATGTTTGGTTGTGGTTTTTTTATTTTAAAATGGAAAATATTCCCCCAATTTCATTTATTCCCTTGAAATTTATTTCCATCCTTTTCCATCTTGGGGATGTCTCTAAAGGCCATGTAGAAATTCTACCTCGACTCAATCCAATGAGGAGGGGTGGGATGTTACAAGGGGTATCACCTTGTTCAGTCCTTGTCTTACAAGTAGCATCAGTTGTTTGATACTTGGTTATCAGTTGTGTTGGTCTGGGAGTTGAAATTCATTATGGACTAATCTTTTTGTTGCGATGGTAACAAGGAGTAGGATCGTCATGACTTGAAATGTAGAGAATAAAAATATGTAGCTAAACATTTTATACTGAGCTTCAAGTTATCAGGGAGTTGTGTAGATAAATGTTTTGTAGGTACTTGTAGGAGTTGTAATCTAATTTTCAAGTGTTTATACAATGAGAAGAACATATCATGAAATTTTAGAAATGACTTACCACTATAAGTGCATATTAAATTTTGAGTAATGATTTATGATTTGGTGAAAAAATGATTATTTTTGAAAAGTGTCAAATTTGTTTTTAAATATAATATTTTGAAAACGATCTGGATTTTAGTGTTTTATAAATATTATGATTTTTAAAATAATGTTTAATTTTAAAAAATGGTATAAAGTGGAAAAGGTTGAATTTTAGAAAGATTTTTCTATATATGATGTGATATAATCTGAAACTGTTAAGACTTAATTTTCTAGAGAGTGAGACTTATGGATTTTTTTTGTGTTTATAGAAAATGGAACCTATTATGAATTATAGAAACCAACTAGAGGAATCTGATGAGAATGTGGTTTCACCAGATCCACATGTCAACCCACAACTGGTTCAGATTATAGTTCATACTTTTTAGGCTATGGAAAGAGGGAACATAAAGGATAAACCAAGGCTAGGGGACCATTCCTTCTGTTTCCAGAAACAGAATATGTCCATATTTTATGGTGATTATGAACTAGAGAATGCGGATGTATTTCAAAATAGGATGAATAAAATCATTAATTTCCTTGGAACATGAGTAGATCTGAAAATCAATATTCCAATGTAAATGTTGGATTACATTTCACACCAGGGGTGAGATTTAGCAGTGTAGAAAAAATTAGACCAAGGCATTGCATGGGAGGATTTTGAAATATTATTCTACAAATAATTCTATCCTGAAAGGTTCCAAATTACATGAATGGGTGAATTTTCACCTTAAAATAAGAAGGCCTCATAGTGATAGAGTACACAAATACATTTTGGAATTTAGTCTGCTTTTCACAGGAAGTTTCTACAAGTGCTTCCTGGAAGGAACATATTTTTGAATCGGATTTGAGGATGGAAATTCACTCAAATATTTTAATGCTTTGTATAACGGATTATACATATATGGTCAACAGAGAGATGGTGGAATAAAAGGATCTTTTGGGAGAAATGCGTGGATGAAGTATACTGATACTTATGGGAAAGGGTGGGAACAAAAATGTTGGGAGAAAGAGAAAGAGGAACATCTATTTCCAAGGTAGTGGAGTGGCTCAGAATTATATAGATGGATTGGTAAATATTCTTCCAGAACACAAGAGAAATTTAGGATGTTTCCAATGTGTTTCTTTGGACCACATAAAGTGATATTGTATCAAAGAACCTATGTTATTCAACAATTTCAATCATATGGGGAATCTTTAGAACTTTTTTCATAGTTCTCCAAGGTTTGGTGTTCGAGATTCTCCTCACCTATTGGAAAAGTCATATGATTTGATGGGATATGGGAAGATGATGAAATATTTTCAATAAAACCAAGATATACATGGTGATTTCATGATTACCATGACTCTTCAATAAGATAAATAGCAATAGGGAGAAAAGGAAGAATGAACTATGAGTAAGTAGTTATAAAGAGGTGAGCAAGTGATCGTTGATGGCCAGTCTAGACCATCAACAGTGTAAGGTACAATTCTTTTGAGTTCTACCCATATGGAATGTTTTTTGATATAGTTAGATCCCATTCCTTTATTTCTTATGATGATGTTGATTTTTTTGGCTTAAATGTTGAGATGATGCCTTTTGGGTTGAAACATCAAACTCCTCTTGGAGAAAGAGAATTTCAAGCCTTTATTAATAGAGTATGTTCGACATCTATTGATGGAGTTTATTTGACATGGTATATCTCAATACATTATATTGTTTCCTATGAAATAATCCTAGTCGTGGACTATTTAAAAAATTTCAAGTCTAACAATGATTTTTATGCCTGACGAGTCAGTTATACAACTAGTGATGTCCTAGATCATCACTTTAGAGGGGAAATAAATGTAAAAGCAGGTGCAGTGGGATTATTGGCATGAATGGTTGGAATAATATCATATGATTTGGTAGTGTTTAATTTTTTAAATAATGTAATAATTAAATAAAATGATTATTCCCTAAGTGTTTGAACATTTTTAGGATGAATTTCCCAAGAAATTCTCTCTGTTCCAACCCACAAGAGAAGTGGAGTTTACGAATGATCTTATTATATGAACCAGTACTATTTACCTTCCATATTATTTTATGGAACCAATACAATTATGTGAACTAATTTTCGATTTAGAAGTGTTTAAAAAAGGTTTCATTCGGCCTAGAACATCATTGTGGGCAACACATGTCTTATTTTTAAAACAGTAAGATGGAACTCTAAGGATGTATGTCAATTATCATATGCTTAACCATGTTATGATATATAAATAGTATCGACTTATACACATTTACGGTTTTCTCAGTTAATTTAAGGGAATCTAGGGGTTCACCAAGATTGAATTTTGATTAGGATATCACTAATTGTGGGTATGGAATAAGGATATTATTAAGACGGATTTTTGGAGTATATATGGTAATTAGGAGTATGTGGTTATACCATTCGGTCTTATGAATGCACCAAAAGACTTTTTATAATTGATAAATCATTTATTTAAAAGGTATTTCAATTTGTTTTTGGTGGTTTGTTTGGATGACATATTAGTGTATTCAAGGACGGGGGATAAATATGGGAAACACTTGGTGATGGTGTCATGAATTCTTTAGAGTCATAATCTATATTCCAAATTATTAAAGTGTGATATTTTGATACAATAATTATGTTTCATTGTCCACGTAATCTCTTAATGAGGTGTTTATGTGGGTTTATAAAATATTATTTCCATTATCTATTAGAAACAACAAAATAATGTCTTTGAAATACACAATTTTCTTAGTCTAGATGGGTACTACCAATACATTGTTCATGATTTTAATGCCTAGCCTCACCTATGAAATATTTTACAAGGAAAATGTTTCATTCCAATGGACTCTGGAATGTTATAATACTTTTCAAGAGCATAACGGTTTCCTAACATCAGAACTGATCTTGATATTTCTGGAATTAGTAAAAGGGTACATTGTGTACTGTGATGATTCAGGATCTTGGTTGGGATGTGTTCTTAAGAAGGGAGATCATGTGATTGCTTATGGATCCTGATAGTTAAGGTTTCAAATGAATAATTACCTATTACAAGATTTAGAGTTATTTTTTGTAGTCCATGCTTTGTATAATTGGTGTCATTACCTATTTGGTGAGAAATTTAGTGTTTCTGAACCATAAGAGTTTGAGACATATTTTATTTCAAAGTAACATGAATTTGAGATGAAGAATATAGATGGATTATCTATAAATGTTTGACATTTACATGATGTATACATAGGGTAAAAGCAATTTAGTAACAGATTCATTAATCAGAAAGTCAAATTCTAAGTTGAAAAAATAGGATTCAGATCAGTGTAAATTCAAGTCAGTAATAGAAAACACGAACTTATAATGTGAAGATATAGGTGATGTTGCATTTTTTCATCTAGTTTCATCAATTTTTGGTCTATTGGAGATGATTAATGTGGTGAAGAATTTTAACTTTGAATGATTTTCTATGAGTACATATATCAATGGTGGGGAGACCATTGAGGGATGAAAACTGGGTGTGAGTTATGTTTTTTGGTTTCAAAATTGGGCAGTCATACTTATGGATTTTTAGTAACATCTTCTTCATACTTACCACTATCCGAGATGGTTTTTTCATTCTAGAATTCAAAAGACATATAACATGTTAAATTTGTTTGGTAGGTCAGTATCAAAGGGAATGTGGCTATGTTAGTTTTGAGATGCCTAACTTATTAGTTGGTTAATGAAGAGAATAAAAATAGAAGAATGTATATTATAATCTTTACCAATTATTTATTCAAAATGGTAAAGGTTAGACATAGATTTTGTAATAGGTATCCCAACAATGGTTTAGAAACATGATGTCATATGGATGACAGTGGATCGACTCCAAAAGTTGGCTCATTTCATCCCTATTCTTGAATCTCATCTGGTGGAGGAACTGTCAACTATTTACATCAAAGATATGGTAAAGTAGAATGGAATAACAGTTTTGATAGTATCAGATAGAGACCCAAGTTCTACATCTCATTTATGGAAATCATTACAGCAATCCCCTGGGAATCAGCCGTCTAAGAGTATTTAATATCATCCTCATATGTATGGACACCCCTAAAGAGTGGTACAATATTTGGAATACATGTGGCTTTCTTTTGTAATGGATACTAGTGGATAATGGGAAGAGATCATACCATTAGTAGAGTTTTCTTATAACAAAATTTATCTGGCCTCGATACATATGGCTCTTTTTGAAGAATTGTATGGGTGTAATTTCATTTTTTAACTTTTTTGGGTGGATATATGTTATACTTCAATAGTTGAGAAAAGAATCTTCCAGGAAACAATAGAGGAGATTCAGTTTATCATGAAATGGATAGAGATGACATATATTCATCTGAAATATTATCTGGATAATTTTTGAATGTTGTTGTTGTTTGAGTTTAGAGATCCCGTGTTATTGAGGAACACTATGAGTTTTGGAAATTATTATTTTGTGAAGTAGATTAGGTTATCACTTCAATACATAGTCCATTTTGATACACTTGAATGAGTTGGTGAGGTGGAATATCGGTTGGAATAGTCACCATGTTTCAATGTTGTGCATAATATATTTCATGAATATTTGTTGAATAAGTATCATCCTGATCTTGACCATGTATTTTTAAGGGATCACATTTCCTTTGAGTCAAATGATTTATTGGTTCATATCCAAATATGGATTGGGGATAAGTAAGATAAAGTATTTTATTGTAAAAGAATCGATCTATAATGGGTTTTTTGGAATCATAGTTAGATTCGGGAAGATACTTGGGAATGGGAGAAATAAATATTAAAGAAATGGCCCAAACACTTTTAGGGAAATTCTATTTTTCAACATTATATGGATTGAAATCCAAATGGTGGAGATAATTTATCACCCTTAGTTTCAATAAAGTAACCCTTTCCTTATGCTATTTAAGTATATAAAATTTTTGGGTGATGTTTGGGAGGGTTTGAAATACTGATTGTTTATGGGGATTTTGTAATGCAAAATGATTTGATCCCAGTTAGTGTAAATGGTGAAACACTTATAGGAAGCCTTGTGTAGTGAAACCTGTTCTTTTGGGAAGGCGTACGCTTAGGTGCACAGGTTGTCCGGACCATGTGGCCACCTAGGAGAAACTCTAAAAATTGTGATAGAGGGCTATTTCATCGTTGGTGCACAATTTTTTGAACCGTTTGGGTCAACCATGTGAGGCGTTTCTTGAGTTAGATGTTGGAGCATGGTTAGAACAATGTTTGACTAACCGTGTGACTAATAATGCATGGTTTAATAGTGAGATTCCAAAAAATTTATCTCACACATTTTTACAACTAAATCTCTCATTTTTTACTATTTTCAACCATAATTATGTTTTTATTCCAACTAATGGTTATGGGGTCTCTCCCCATTGAACTGGAAGTGATCTGAAGGAAATTTGTGGAGCATTTAAGCCTGATTACCTTGCTAAGTCTTCATTTTTGGTAGTTTTTCATAGATATAATGTTTTCCCCCTCCCAAAATCCAAGGACTAGTCTGTTGGTGATAGGTATATGATGGTTGGTTCAAATCATGATGATATATGGTAGTGTTGATGTTATGGAAAGAGATATAAGGTGTTTTTTATGAGATTCAATCTGGTTTTGTAGAAGAATTGGTTTCATTCTTCTTTTTCATCACAATTACTGAGGTATGTCACTCCACTATTGACCCCTCTTGTTATAACTTGATGTCCTAGTTTCAAATTGATTTTTTAGATTGAAATTAATTAGGAATGTTTTGTAAAATTCTAGAAGGAAACCATCTTTTCTGAAGGCATATGGAATTATACAAATTGGGTGTTTTGGTGGAAAGTGAAAATGATAACATGATTTTTAAATGATGATTTTGAAATGGATGTTTGGTTTTTATAATTGTAATTTTGTTCAATAAAGGGATAGTTTTATTGAAATTTTTTGAAAAAGATAGATTTGAATGTGTTTCTCATAAATGGTTATACTTGAGTAAAACAAGATGGATAATGTTTGTGATATTATACCATTAAAGTGAGGGGCTATGGACATAAATTTAAATCATCAATGGTAACACCAAGATTTTTCAATTGAGTGTGTGGGGGGGGGGTTGTGAAATGGAATGGGTTTTTCCAAAAATGTAATTTGAGAAATAGTTGAATTACATGTTTGGTTACCTTCCTTGGAAATTGCTTTTGTTTTGATAAAAATGTTTTTCTATGGATATTATTTTGTATTCTATTATCAATTATTTTCAATTATTTTATTTAACTATTTTTGAAAAAATGTCATAACATGTTCTATACTAGGGGAATGAGTAGGGAAGTCATTAGGGGAAAGCCTACTGAGTTTCATTACTCACCCCTGCTTTGGAATATTGGTGATTTTTTAGATATTGTCTATTGAGGTAGAGATAAAGGAAAGGTATCACATTTATTAAGTGGTACTTCGTGATTCATGGGATTTATTATGGAGTTAGATCATGGACCAGGATGGCATCTAAAGAGTTATGTCATGGATATTTTTAGTTTTTTGTTTTTTCCTTCAACTAGGAACTTTGATGTTAGTAATATTATTTTATGGTACTCTTCTGAAGCTTGGTTTTTGTATAAATGGTATTTTTTAGATTTTTTTTACATTATTACCATAAATCATATATTATTTTTGGTTATGGTATGTTTTTTCTGGTTGTTTTATTTTCAAATGGAAAATATCCCCCCAACTGTATTAAATACTTTATCATTTATTGACAGACTTTGGAATCATGGTGATATTGCTTAAGGCCATATAAATATTATACCTCAACACAAGCCAATGCGGTGGGGTGGGATGTTACAGACCATTCACAAAAGATCCTTTTAATTGATCTTTATTCCACACATTTGATTTCAAATGACCTAATTACTTGTTGAAAAAATAATACAAATTTTGACAAATTTTACACAATAATTTGATAAAATACAAGTCACCAATGAATATAGAAATATTATCAATGCACCTAAAAATTGCATACATCCATAAACAGTGTAAAAGTCCACCAAGTTTAGCTTTTTCAACCAAATTTATAATCAAATCAGTCATGAATGTGAATAATGTATGAAGGAATAACATCTCAAAATGAAAAATTTTCAAATCATTTCTTTCTTATATTTTATCAGTCTCAATTGTATTTTTAGTTTTTCCAAAAACCTATTATAAAAAGGTTAAAAACTCAACACGAACTGTAGTTACGTTTTTTAGGTAATGTATTAAACAATGAAATTGACAAAACCTTATCCATAAAAATATGTGTCTCATTGATTTTTAATCCATGAAACTTTTGATATTTTTAGTCAACGCTCCTTGATATGTTACTTGAATATCCACATAGAACTTTTACATTCATTAAAGTTCATTGGAATACATATTTATAATTATTTTACATTGTAAAAATATTAAAAGGATATATTCCATTCTAATTTTCCAACAAACCATGATTTATATTCATTGACTCTAAATCCTTATGAGCATTACAGTGATCCTATGATATACCCTGCTCACTAAGCAATCTAATAATTATATTATCACAAACCTTCTTATCAATATGAATGATGTAAATATTATGATGTATCAAATTAATCTCCAAATAAGTATGTTTGAAAAATATAATCTTTTTCTTCCATTATTGTATTCCACCTTCTTCAGATATTATATCTCATCCCTTCTTTCCCTTCTATACAATGATTTCATTATCCAAATACATCAGTGACATTCATTTATTGTACCATTATTTTTGAACCAAATAATACCTATAGTGACTTTATCATTTCAATATCTCTATAAAATCTTGTCTTATTAATCCTAAATTTATTAGAAGAATCAATAAATCTATTATGGGACACAAAAAACCATTTTCTGCTATGAGGTAATCATTAACGTTCAAAATCAAAATTACAAACTGGATAAGCCAAACCAGTATGAGTGTTCTTACCAGATAAATTTCCTATTCTAATAAATTCACTAATTTTCCACATTTAAGAATCATGAACTCAAAGTAGTTGTCTTATTGAAGAATCATATATTTCCATGGAGTCATAAAAAAATTCTAATAATTATTTGATTTCATGTTCTAGTTATACACCAATATCATTTCCAGGAATTTTCATTCCATGAATAATCATCTAAATAATGAAATATGTCTTCTTCAATCACATCCAGGAGTTATATTATAGGTGATCAAAATAACTTTCCAAATTCTATAATTATTAGTTAAAGTACCAAAAGGGTTAAAACCCTCAGAATCCAATCACAAAAATTCATTCCTACGATCCAAAGTAAAATATAGACATAGAAAATAAAAAATCATCCCTGATTTTGAATCTTTTAGAGGTCTCATAAAAAAGTTATTACTATCATGAGCATGCCACTTCATATCATATGTAGTCGTAAATGATATGAAAAAACCTTTCAATCATGGTTTTAGAGGAATATAATGCAATACCTTTGTAAGATTTTTATCATTCTATTTCTTTCTGGGGTTGCATTGATTTATAATCTCATTTATTTTCATTTACTTACATATACTATTGTGAAATATTATGCATTATTATTTATTATAATCTTCTCCCTATTAGATCATGAAATCATAAGTAAATGCATATATCTCTATATAATCAAGTCCATTTTTGTTGATGACTTTATTTATCTCATAGAATGATGCAAGGATATTAGATCCACTAAATGAATCATGAAACACCACTAAAATCATCGACATTTATTTTTCAGTAATTCCGTAGAGACACATGATATCATACATCTTAAGCAGAATAGAAAAAATCAAATACTATTCACACCCATCATACAGTTCTTATTTTCCATCTTCAACAAATTCATTTAACTCATTTTTTGGCTCACTAAATTTCTATGAAATATTAACTTGTTCAGTATCAATTGAAGGTTATATTGATGTATTAAAATCCTGGAAATTGTATTTTTTTTAATGTGTAATTTAACAAATTACCAAATTAATTAACCTCTGGTGGGTCTCTTTGTGTTTTATTGACAATATCTTCATTTTTTTCACTTCCCATAACATTTGATTCACTATACAAAATAACAAATACATATCGAGTAGGAAAATGTTTCAATGAAAACTCCAATATACTTCAGCTCTCTTCATCCATTACTTGAATTTACAGTTTGGACCAAGAAATTTTATTTCTTCATCCGCTGATCAGTTTTCAATTGGGTCATATAAAAATTCTTCAAAACCCATGGCATACTAAGTTGTGATTCATGTTAAATAAATCCAATATTTAGCCATAGGTATTGGATTCTCACTATTCTACCTGTACATTTAGATATAAAGATAAAATTGTTTAATCAAATAAGTACAATCAAAATTAAACACCTCCCAACTTCACCATTATCCAAAATATTTTATTGATTTGAAAAATACCTAATTCAATATCAAAATGATTCAATTCAAAATTAAAATATCTCTAACGTTTCTTCATTGAATATTTTCAATTTTTATTTTATATTTCAGAAACATGATTGTATTTACAGCTATCTATTACTTTGATAATTATGTAAGACATTATTTTTTGAATCTCAAAATAAGAACTTGACACTATTATATCTTGACACATAGTCACTTTAGTTTAGATTGATTTTTTATGATTTTATCAAATATAAAAAATATTAATGGAAAATGTAAATTCATTTAAAAATCATGCCTAAAACCCAAAGCATCAAAAAACTCGATCAAAATTACACTGATAAAAATATTGGGACAGTTTCATGAAACCACTGTAATATTATATTTTTTTAAAAATTATGATTGATTTAGCGGTAGTTTTTAAAACCACTGGTAATAAATCGTTGCTAAGACCAATTTTTTGCAGTGATAGTTTTGGTTTGTGAGAATTTTTATATATTTTAGGTCACCATATGCATTAGATATGATCCCCTTTGATATTATGTCTAAAATCACAAATACAGGTCCTCTTTATAACTTTCAAAAAACAATCCATTATTTAAATAAAATTAAATAAAACAATCTAAAACAATTATTTATGTTATTTGAAGAACTTATTGATATTAATAAAATGAATAAATGTTTATAGCTCCTTTTAAAAAATTATTGACTTCTAGAAACAACACATAACATTGATATAAGACAATATATTCTTGATAACAATGTATAATAATAAAATTAATAGAGAACACATAACAATTATATATATTAACAAGCACTCAAAAAATTTATATTAATCAAAACAATTATTGATATCTCAAGAAAATAATAAAAACCATACAACTAAACATTTTCAACACCCCATAAATCATTTACAATAACAAAATCAATTATTTCATAATAAAATTATATTTCGTCAATAAAATTATGTGAAGAATTGTTTTTAAAATTAGATTACTGAATTTGTAAGGAAAACCCACAATTTATGAAATTAAAAGTTAATAAAACTCATTATATTACTATCACCATTTCATCCTCGATAATAAAAAAATTAATCTTCAAGAAAAACTATCTTATATTAATTCAATCAGTCAGGGTTATGGAACAAAATCAAGTATATTGAACCACCTACCAGAGACGATGAATCAAACGATACTTATAGTTACTTCACTATGAGAAATAGAGAAACATCTTTAGTCGGTATTTATGAATTTAAAAAATAATATCACTTCATTAAATATGAATATAAATAGTATAACTTAATGATTTATCCCAATATATTTGAAAAAAATGATCTTTGAAAAATGATGATAGAGAATAATCGAAAGGGGGGATAAACCGGTCATTAGGGATGGCGAGGGGTAATGAGGGGGGTGATGGGTGAGTCAGCAAGGGGTGAGGTGGGAAAGTGTGTGTGGGGTGGGTGGGGGGGATTGGTTGAGGGGTATGTAGGGGCCGAGAGGAGGGAGGTGAGGGGAGAGGTGAAGGATCGGGGAAGGGGTGGCACAGGCTTGAGGATAAAGGATGGTCGAGGGGATAATGATAAAAGGGACATAGGTGCAAAATAGGGTTTATTAAAAATATTTAGCGGTGATTTTATTAAAACTACTGCTAAATATTAAAATAAAAAAATATAGTGGCATCTTAATGAAACAACCACTGCATTATAATTTTTTAAAAATATGATTTATTTAGTAGAGGTTTTAGGAACCACTGCTAATTCCTTTTTTGAAGTGAATGGTACTTATAATTTATGTTTTTTATTAATACATGTTAGGAATCATGTAATTATATGTATTAGTAAAACCCATTATGAATGTTCAACCTAAGTAAGATATGTTGTGTATCACAATTGGTGTGTTATTAATGAATAAGTTGAGGAATGATTTTTCCTATCCATTTATAGATATTGATATCTCATCCCTTTTATTAGAATAGAACCATCAAAATAAATTTCATTTCCAATGTTATGTAGACATGATCATTAGAGAAAATAAAAGAATAATCTTTCAACCATTAAGGTTAATGATAACATTATGCAACCATCATGATGAGATATCAAGAAGAAAGAATTATATTACATATTTTTCACTCATATTTTATTTTCAAAGTTGCAATGTTGACCTCTTATTATTGAATTCCTTGACCCGATGCGAGAAAATAATCTTTGAATTTAGGAAATCCCACCTAATTTCTGTGAAGAGGAATCCTAGAGCATCACAAAATATGAATTTTCATAAATATTACTAAAATTATATTTGAATTTAATTATTGGGATTAACATTATTCTCAACTCCAAGGAATAATTAGCTTCGGTATTTATTATTTGTATAAATTAAATAAATATTTGTTTACAGGGTAATTATATAATTAAAAGGATATATAATATTAATTTAATTATTTAATTATTAAATATTTAGTTAAATATTTTTTAGGTATTCGATAATATCAGAAAGACCAATATGAAGCCCATTTTTAAATATTAACTTTCAAGATGAAATAATAATATTTATCATTATGCCGGTAGGCACCCACCATGAGGAAAAATTGTTATTAAAAGGAATGGGGTCATTTAATGGTTTAATATTTTATTAAGGGCCTTTGTGTAATGTCCCTAATCCAGAAGCCATTAAACTGGAACCCTGAGCTGGGTCTCCACGTGACATCAATCATGCCTTCCAGTAAGCCAGAGGTTGGCGACTAGAGGCATGGTTTTAATGGTTCGTGTGGGGAGACTATACCCTCTTTAAAAAATTAATCCATTGTAGATAACATGTGAAATAAATGAAACAACAAGAAACACAACACAAACATGCATTACCAAATATTTACCAATAGGGTATAAACCACAACCAAATAATAAATATGTCATGTCATGCACAAAATTACAAAAGGGAAGAAAACCAAAAATAAATTAAAAACATTCGAATCCCCAAAATGTATCCTAACACCATATATGGATCCTCATCCATGAAAATCCCATGCTCGACTCAACTCCAAAGCATAGAGCCTTTTCCTTTTTTGTTACCTACCACTATGAAATCTTCTTGGTTACCCATTAGAGTCCTGAGAATGACATGAGTAAAACATAGTAGGCCACCACCAACAGTGTCTAAAAAATATCCAATCTAACATATTATCCATGAAAGTACTAAATAAATGACAATGTAAAAAAATAAATCTTGGGTACCATTAGTCATCCATATTGACCATAACTATTTAATCATTTAATCCATGCTCATCACTTATTCCATGGATTAGGCATTTACATCATTTTCACTATGGCCAAAGTCTATCAATTAGAATGCATAAGGGAATATGTTAGGTTCCCTATCGCACATGGGATAAACATTTCATAAAAAAACACATCACACTTACCTTGGAGCGTCATTCCAAGATGTCTCATCAAATGAAACGGTAAGGGGTATAGAGACTTAGGCCCGTTCCCTAACTGATACATTATGGGGTGGGGTTTAAAAACTCAATCGAATAAGACTCGTGGCTATAGAAACACAAGTCCAATACCCCAAAAACTACAAAGTCATGTTTACATGCTTTGTTAACCAATTACAACTTATAAGATTTTACCTATCGTCTTCAACAATACACAAAACAAATCACCATTCATAAATCATTTTGTACATAAATCATTCCCATGACACAATTGAATGACATATTTACCATTTAATACTAATTTCTCATTAATCTGTTAGCATTATGCCCAACACTCCCATATGGAATATTATCAATCAAAATCCATTAACATCAATTTAATTTTCCTTCCATGTTAACCAATTAAACACCATTCACATTTCATATTCATTAAACATGTAAACCACCATCATGCTCTAACCCATTAAAACATTTACCATTTACATTGCATAACCCATTTATCCCAATTTCCTTTTTGATACCATAAAAAATTTAGTATATTAAATGATTTACATTCATTAACCCATATAACACATTAATCAATTCACATTTAATAACCAATTTACACATTCTCACATACATACCTTATCCAAATTTTTCCATTCATCATTCGCATGCATTAGGCAATCAACCAATTACCCTTCAAAATCCATAACTCATTTACCCCATTAACATTAATAAAAAACCCCTTTTTTCCATGCTAACAACAAGACACAATTACCATTAGTTCCTCCTTATCATTAAAACTAACATGTCAAAATATTTACCATGGTCTCTAATTCAACAAAAATCAACTCGATGCTTAACATTACAATTGTTTATGTTTAAAAAAATTGGTGCACCCCATGGGTGCCCCTAAACTGATCTAATCAACATCAATCCACCCCACATGGTTCATGATGGTTTCAATTCATTATTTAGAAAATAGTTTTACCAAATCACCATAAATTCACCAAGTGGAAAAAAATATTGAACGAATAACAATATTGTACACTAAAAAATTGACATCAAGACTATAGGATATAACATATAGAGTTACTAACTCGAATATAAAGACGAATGCATGATTAACATTGGCCATTCACCCAGATTCAAAAAAATTTTGAAGACCCAACCTACGATACACTATAAAAATATGGTTTTAGAGCTTCAGAAGAAGAAGGATGAAACCACAAGACCTAATCCTATAAATAGAAGCAAGAGGGGAGTTAGACTTACCCGATGCATCAATCCAAACCCAGTGGCACTCCAAATGGACTAGAATCAAAGGATATCAATCCTAGGGATATCTTCATGGAAATATTTCATCATTAGGGTTTCTTGAGAAGAAATAAGGGAAGAAACTGAGTGGGGATAATTACAATACCTATGGTTAAAATGGTAATGCCCCATTTTACTGGGGTGTAAGGTTTAGAATCAAGGTTTGATAAACCATGTTCCAAACGTGCTCCAGCCTCTGTCCTATAGGGTTTCAGGGCACATGGTTACCTAGTAATCCTTCATAGTTAATCATAACAATATGAAAACCATGAAACATGCAATGGATGACCACTTTTCCCATTTCATTGGTTTATCAATCCAACAGAATACCCCCAAGCCTCCTCATATACCCGATAAACATTTAATTAGCCAACATTATAGTGTCCAAACCAAGACTTGAGCAATAATATACATCCATGACGTCTAGTATCTTACAACCTCTTCACCATATAACAGCTCATCTTTAAGCCTCTCTTCTCGAGCATCACTAAGCTCCCAAGGTATATAAATTGGGAAAATGGGCTGACATATCCATCTTTTTCTCCTAATTTTCTACTTGGGAATTACCATCTTTCCGAAAAACTCGAACCAATGGATTATTCTTTCCCAGCAAGACATTCTCACTATGATCCATAATACGAACATGATGCTCCTCAAAGGAAACATCAAACTTGAACCAAACATCAACCAAAAGAACTACATAGGGATTCCTTGGAACACTACCTAAATCATAACATAAAGAAGCATTTTACATATCATCATACTACCAAGGAAGATTCAATAAACACTCTACCAGCCCAAAGCTCTCCACAAGTCATGGACCAATTCGTTAACCATAATCTTAACCCATTTTCAAAATTTTAACATGACCCATGTGTGGCCTTACCCATGGAATACATGGTTTTCCTAACATGTATCCTTACCTATGACAATCCACAACTCGATGCTCAACTACTACACTCCATACACAAATATCTGAAGCATAATCCAAGTATAACTTTCATTTCAAGGTACTCATTTGGTCAAAATTTGAGCCAATTCTTGTCACTAAAACTAAAACTCCAAGATGGTTCTTACCTAGGTCCATCCAACATGAACTCCTGTCATTTCATCAACCGACCAATTTTCTTCTATGGTGCTCCCCACTACATGATATAACTTAAAACACCATCTTCTGGTGATTGGATCCTTTTCTATAGAAAAAATACCACCATAACATCATCTCAAATTTCAAAATGAACCCAGTGTGTTTTTCGAATCATCATACCTAAAGATCCACAAGAACACCATCATACATGGGAATCAATCCTTGTCATCGAAACCACCCTTATTGAACATGTATCCACCACAAATTTTCCAAAAATATAACAACTTGTTACCCTTCAAGTTCGCCATCATTTTTTAAACATACTTGGAAATAAGAACATCAAATAAGAGGTGGGTCATTACATATCAAGTCTGTTCCTTTTACTATATCGTGTCAAAACACCCTCAATTAGCTTGTCCTAAAACACCCATAATCCATCAATGACACACTACCCCTTCACCTTTCCCCAACACCTCCCCATTTAAGGCCTATCACTATCATCTGATGCACCTACGGGGATCATTAACGAACTTATGGTAAAAATACACCAAAAAGGCATCCACTACTCTCTAAGACATCATCGTGCACTACCTAAACCATCAACATTCCAAACACAAGATATTACACCATCAATACATTGAATAAATATGACTAGGGTCTTACAAAAAACCCATTTCACAACATTATAATTTACTTTTCACTCCAAAACATTCACTAAAGGCAGTTTTTAACTCAAAACATTCATCCCTTGTTCCTAGACGAGTCAAGATGTCCCATGACTGGCTCATCCTATAAATTCCCAACTTCACTATTAGAATGCCACTACCTCACCTACCCAAGATTCCTTCACACCTAAGGAGACTCCATTGTCACTCAATCACACCTACCAGTGTCCATACCTGACATCCGATGTGGTTCTAGAGCCCATCCAATCATGATAAGAATCATTTTTATGTCTTACCAAACCCATTAGAGACATTAATGCTTGCATATAGAATTTCATTAAGAACCAAACTAATCCCAATCCAACACTTGTCTCATTAAACCATCACATCCAAGGCTCTCTTTACTTTTTTTAGGAACTCAACGTGCACCTCGCAGGTTTCCCATTAGAATTCTGATTCCATCACATCAACTCTACACTCTACTCCACACATCCATGACTGACTTATCACTCCCTGCCTTAAGAGTGTCATTTTCACTACTTTGAACAAGAAATTCCAACCACCACAGCTCGTGATTCGATCATAGGATGTACCCTAAAAAATGGATGTGTTTATTTGGCCTTTCCAAGAATAACCAAACAAACATCACCTGATACCTCTTCCCGTCTTCTAAGAATGACACCCATGGAATTCGTTGACACTGGATCCATCCCAAGGACCTCACCAGAAAATGGACGATGATGTACATCCCACCATCCATCTATACATACATAGCTTCACAAGGGTGACCTCCAAGATGTCCCACATCCATACAAAAGAAATTTAAGTCTCCAAGTGTAAATCCAGATCTTTCTCAGCATACCTATCATGAATTCAAGATGTCGGTAATGATCATCTCTAAATATAAGAACTCTAAGAATTCATCGATGAATACTACCACATATTTTCCATCATCGATTTCACCTCCCACTAATGGACACTTTGACCTATTGAAGGTCTTAGTATTCCCTTCCCATAACATCTCATCAACACCTAGCCACCAAAAGTCAAGTAGGGTTTCCCATCAAACTCACCACCACTTCACGACTCTCAACCATGAATTCAGGACCCAATGTATCCTTTGGTAGTACCACCTCCACACAACTCGGTTTATTCCATAAAGACACGGGTGATCCACAATGGAATGTTAAAAAACCATCACACTAATCCAAAACTAAATTTTCTCTCACATAATCGGTTCTTTCCACTAGTTTAGTGAAAAATGATAGGCGATTACTTCCAAGAAACCTATTTACATAACCCTAATGGCATAGTGCCTTAATAGTATGTTCCCACATATGGACCTCCTCAAAGCCCTCGAAGTCTCACAGATTCCTATGACTACACACTGAATACCGTCTTCATATCACATGATCCAAATATCACAAGAGCCTATCCGAAATTCCTGCTAAACTACTTGAATATGACTCTTGGTCCATTATCCTCATTAACCACAAGTCATTGTAAAAATCTCACCCAAAAACCAAACCATTCATAAAAAAAATACCCACCCCGTGACAACCATTATCTCGGGTGTCACCTTCAAAACAAAAACATCCAACCAAACTTTGGTCACCCTTATCTTGTCCACTTGATATCTACATCGAGGCCTCTAATAATCTTCGTCAAAATAGACATGTCATACACCCAAATGATACAACCACTCAAAAATCAACCTTAAACCCTCTAGAATCACTCATGTGATTCCGTAATAAGGAAACCAAGGCGTAACCATGAACGTTTACTAAATACTTGATGACACTCAACATGCGTTGATTCCACCAATGAAGAAACCACCCATGATACACATACTATGAATCCATCAACGCATGGCCATCCTAACATGAGGTTACCCTAAATTTTCCAACAAATATCAACGCATAACCATAACTCAAGTCATATCACAAAAATATTCAACCCTCATACTTAGCCATGTAGTCCAAAACCACACAAGGAAACACTCTTAGTGTTCCACTACCAAGGTAAAAAACATACACTTGTGAGAGACACACCCAAAAGAACTATAATCCTCATCCAAATTCTCACATAGGTCACCTTGAAGGTTGAACAATACCAAATCCCTAAACTAGAGTCATGAAAATAAAAATCCATTGTCCCTCTCTCCAAACTACACACACCAAGGCACAAACAAATCATTTCTCATGTGTGGTACTCTTATCCCTCATTTCGATACGCATGGCACCTAGTGCACCAAGTAACCATTTACTCTAGGTTCCACACTAATGATACATGTACACATACATATTCCGTACAAGAAAAGAACCCTCTCCAAGGTCCAAAACATGACTCAAATGTTCCAAACCCACTATGGTCACCTCAATCCCTAGAACCATCCTTATGGTATAACATGCACCCTACATGATCACAACACACAAGGGTTTCTACACTAACATTACTAAATAACATATCATGACCAAAAGGCTAAATCCTTACCAAATGTACAATAATCATATCACTTTTACCGTACTTCGAATCCTAGAATAACCTCATGATCCAAATACAGGGCCTCAAAATAGGGTGCTCCCACTACCCAAACTACCCATACAAAGGGATAAATAGACAACATAAGATAAGATCACTACACGGGTCCACCAAAAGATTCATCACTACTCATCTTTCAATAATTAACTTTTCCATTTTGAAACCGAAGCATTCACATTTGAAACATTCATATTTCCAAACATTTTGAATGTCCCTACCTTATTTGAATCCATATTTCAAAACATTTTTTGCAATATTCACTTGAATGGATGGTCGACATGTGTAAAACAATATTGATACAAATTATACTATCAGCCTTAAAATACAAACTCCACATACACTATCCCAACGATCATTATTAATCTTCTAACACTACCATAAACCTTCCCCACCATGGTTCATTATTAAAGTGGGTAAACCAACTCACACATTAACAATGTAAATATTTATCATTTAGGAACCTTTACATATTTAAAACTTACTCCAACATGTGTTTTAACTTATTATTAAATTTTAATTTATAATAATTCTTTAACAATTCTTTAACATTATTTCAATTTTCCCATTTACATAACCTTTATTATACACTGTATTCATTATACTTTTAAGGAATATAAAATTTATTCTACCCTTAATGTCCTACACACCCTTCCCGTGGGTCCCTCCCATGATGCATGCCAGCTACATACCTATCTTCTTGATGCGATCCTTAAACTTAGATCTAAGGATTCAATTTTAGCTCACCAAAAAAGTGTAACCAAATTCAAACTAGTTAATGATGAACCCTTATAAATTGAAGGGATAAAAGAGACAGATCTTATAACACAAAACTATGCCGCCATTGTGAAATCTCAAGAACTGAAGCTATGTTTTTGAAACCATATGAGATTATTCTGAGTGTAAGGATTAATACAACCAGTTTTATGATAGATCACATATTTTCGGTTGAATCTAGATTCATCAATGAAAAAACATTATCAAAAAATTTATATTCATTTCTTGTACATCTTTTTTTACAAGAATCCCAACTAAGCTGGTTTTAGAATCTGATTCTAGTTACCTCACCATTATTTTAGTAAAATATTGATGTTACCACAAATTGGGGTTATCACTATGGATCTAGATACGAGCTGAGATCTTTTGTTAAGTAAACCATCTGATCCATAAATTAATTATGATTGAGTTCTTCATCGAATGAATATCTTTATTTTCCAATAATTATAAGAAACCCACTTTTTATTTCACTTCATAGAGAGAAATTGTGAAACTAACCCCAATTCAAGTAATCTATCAATTTTTTTATAATGATGTGGATGAATTCTTTATTGGTGAGTTCTTCTTGTAGAAGAATATTTTTCATGACTGTCTATTCTAGTTTCAATATAAAAACAATTAGGTGTCGTTGAAGTATCTGATTCTGTGCTCATGTGATCCTCACATTTCTGGGAACACTTCTTCTGATATTGGGATCTATGTTCAATAATTAATTAATTAAGGGGAACCCTTTCTTTCATAGTTACAACTTCTAGTGCTGGGTATAATTATTTGAGGTCAATATTTGTGATGAGAATTAAGACATAAGATTCCATGCCAAAAAAAATTAAATATTGGTGTTAGATGTTTTTTTAACAAAATAAAGAAATGTATTGTTCACGATGTTTTGATAAAATATTCTTTGTGTCAGTTAAAATATTTATTTCATTTTTGATAATAGGGTTTTTTAGAGGGAAATAATAATGTGAATAGGTTTTGACAAAGGACTAAAATAAAAAAATATTAATAGTAATTACTATCATATAAACTTAGAAAATATTATTCGATGAGTTCATTAATGAATTAAAAAATATTTTTGTTATAGATAAAATGGAAAACCCATCATAGTATTGGGATATCCTGCTTGAGTAGAAGCGAACATACATCAGAAATCAATTTTGTGACATTGGAGTAGAATGATTTAGGACATTACATATAGATCTTCTAGTGAGCTTGAAGAAGGACAATTTCTAATCAAGAAGATAAAGGTCAAAGTCTGATCACATTCCGTGTACATGATTATATAATTTTTTTAGTGGATGATGCCTTTTATTTATTTTGGATAATTCATTTTTAGCTATCATATTTTATTTAAAACTATTATTTACTATAGATTTACAAATTTTAAAAAATCAATTGATGTTTCATAATTTCTTTTCAATAAATTTATTTCATTTCTCTTCCAAATATTGAATGATAAATTTTACATCATCAAATGTTGTTCATCATGTGTATAATGTTTAGTATTCCATCTATGAGTTTTTTCTTGGATTCTTGTTGTTGAAACTACTCAATTATCAATCGGGAATTTTGACCAGAGTGGTACGATTCTGTCAATTTTATGGTTATTGTCAAACACTTTGATCAGATCTTTATGGGAGGAGATTAATTACTGAGGTTTTAGTATTTTAAATCAACATCTCTAACTTAATATGACATGAATTTTAGATATTTTAAACTATATGTTGATAGGATTTATGGAAGAAATATTTCATAGAAATGAAGAATGGTTAAATCTGGAGAATCCCTAGGAAAATCCACTATTCAATTTCATAATTATCTTTAATTTTCATTCACTTCTATTTTTTTAATCTTATATTTTTGTGTTTTTTAGTTTATAAATTTGTTTAGTTCTATTTATGTCTTACAACCCCTTCGGAAAAATATAAGTTGGATAATAATAATTAAAATCATGTCAAAGAATCTCCATAAATACAATTTTGTTAGGAGAAAACCTTGGATTCTACTACATTGTAGTAGTTATAAAATAAAAATATATTTGAAGTAAGAGGTAAAAAATAACACACCAAAAAACCTCCTTCGTAAATTGTAATTTTTTACATGAATCAAACCATGTTCACCCACATGATAGGCATTAATACACACTACTAAAAAATGACACACTAAAGACCTCTTTCATCAATTTTCAGGATTTCTATGAAGGGTGATAAATAGTTTCACCAAAAAATATTAGTACAATTTAAAAAAAAATAAAAAAAAAATTAATTTTGATCTAATATTGTAGATAATTGTAAGATATTATCCAAACTGTACTAGGAAACATTTGAAGACATTAAAATAATTGAATTCAAAAAAATTTGGATGAACTTAATGATTATTTAAAAGTAGTAGTTTGGAATAATTATTCGAGGAACTGCATGAGTTTGAACACTTTTCAACATATTTTCATGTAATAAATTTTTAACTTACAATTTCGGATGAAGACATCAAAGAGGATGAGGCCAATCATTATGAAAATTCACTCCCCCCTATGATTGATTTACCTACAGTCATAAAATATGATCAAGGGATACCAACTACTTATAATTAGGTAGATTTATATATTTAATTCCTCTCTAGTTTTGGTTATATAAAATAAGAAATCTCATATAAAGATGTTCTTTCGCTTTATACATGGTACCCTCTCCCATGGCCGAGGAATATTTGGAAGTGTTTGATGAATAAGGTTTAATGTATGAAATAATCTATGAGGAGATGAAACTATTAGTGAATTTTTAGATAGTATCTATGGAATAATATTTGAATATGGAAATTGATGTTGAGGTAGTCTAGTTAATGGAAAAGAAGAAAATATTCTTTCTTCTGAGTATGTCCCTTAAAGACAAAGAGGGACTTGGTGATGCATTGTTTCCTAAAGAAGTAGAGGAGTGACCCTTATATATTTTTTCTGCCCCAACTAACAAGATGAAATATAACATGAAGGTCATGGAAACACAATATTACTTCAGAGGGGAACCCCATAAAGAATTGATATTTCATGAATATATAAAAGAGCGGATATGTTTTTTACTACACAATCCTAATCCACCAATAGATTAGGGAAAAATAATAATCTTTTTAGCTATGGGAAGCTTAAAAATCATTACCTCTAGGGGGGTGTAACCACTATTTTATTCTCCATATCCATTAACTTTTATTTACATTCAATTATTATTATAAAAGTTCAAAAAAATTTAAAAACTTCTTATTTTGTTTTAAAAAAAATAAAGGGGACGAAAATTGTGTACATATCATTCTGAGGATATAAACTATTTTATAAGTACATTAATTAACTATTTGAAACCCACTAAGGGAAAATCTCTATCATTTTGATAAAATAATTTACAATTTCTTTGTTCAAACAAACCTTCAAACTAAATAATATTGAATCAACAACATAAAATCATAAATTATGGATTTAATTTACTTATGCATATATTTATTAAATATAATGATGATTTTTTTTAATTTTTAGGTGCTTAAATTTGATTAAATAGAGGACATTTATAAATTAAAACAAGGAATTTATTTAAATCTATGAAAATAATAAAAAATATTTTTAGGGACTTTCGAGTATAAAATTCTACTCACTTTTACATGAATTTTAAATCTATTTCTCCTGTTAATTTAGTATTTTAATTGTTTTGATTAAATTAATATCGAAAAACTTTTTATTACTAATATTATTAGTGATACATTTTAGTTATTAGTAATAATTTGGTTATTCTTCTATTCATTATTATGGATTAATATTCTTTACTTTTCTGAAATTTTTTAATAACTTTTTTTGAAATGAACTAGTTTACAAAACTTTTCCTTATTATGAAATATTTGAGGTGGTAACAAATTCATATATTTTTTATCCTGTTGTCAGTTGTTTTATTATTATGTTTTATGACTAAAATTCATTTAGTTTTCTTGTAATCCTTTGAACATGTTTATAATATACTAAATTTCAAAAATATTTTTGAACCTTTAAAATGAATTCACATGTTTTCTCCACATTCTATTCAATGCTTAGTATAATATTGATACTAAATGTGGGGATAATAGTATTTTAATTTACTAAAATTTACCACTATGTGATCCATATAAATCCTTGATTTTTTTTTAAATTTTTATAATATCTCAAGTTTAATTGAATCTTTTTAAGTAGTATTAATGTTTACAAACGTTTGAGTGCTTTGTAGAATATTTAAATTGTCCAATTGAACTTTTACCAATTATATCTAGTTGACTAAAAAATATTACATTTTCATATTACAAAGCATTTTATTTTGGTAAAAAATTGTGAATCTTATAAAATTATCTTTCCTTTTGAATTTTTGAATACAAATTGAAATGGGTTTAATATAAATTCAAAATTTTATGGTCAATTGTTTTTCTAAAATTAGAATCAATTTTACACTAGAAAAAATATAATTTCTTGAGGGTAAAATATTTTCACTTCTTAATCAAATCCAAGGGGGAATATAATTTTGAAAATCAATTTTTTTTTATCTATCAAGTATTTCTAATTTATGATATATTTCATTACACTAAAAATTAATCATTTTTTTCATGATGAGAAGATAAATAATTTTGTGGGGTAATTTATTTGGAAGTATTTTGATATAGTTTTCCAGAAACCTTATTTATATTGATTATGGTTATTTTTCAAAATCATTCTTTAATTTGATAAATTTATTTGGTTTTAGATTTTGGTTAAAATAACTAAAATTTTAAAATAATGATTTTATGATTAATTAATTTTTATTTTGATTTTTATTAATAATTTTTTTGCATGTTTTACTTTCTAATTTAATTTTACATGTTCATTTAAAATAAATATATTAAAATATTTGTTTAATTTTATGTTTTTTCAATTTAAATTATCTTTTCCTTTGTTTTTTAATTAATTAATTAATTTTAGTTTAGCATTTTATTTATATTAATTAAGTAATTTAATAATTAGAATATTTGTATTATAATTATTTTCTTTAATAAAAATCATATTCTCCTAGTGTTTTTATTAATTAACTAATTGAAGTGTATTATTTAATTTATTTCCTTTAAATATAATGATAATTAGTGTCATTTATTTTTATTTAACTCTTTTAATTAATCATAATTTTAATTTTTGTTATAATTATAAATTTCTTTTCTTTATGAATTTGTAATTTAAAATGTTAACATAATTTTAGAAGCATTTTATATTTATATTATTAATTTTTTTCCCTCAGTGATGGATGTAATTTATATTGATATAGTAGACTAGAGCAGGCGTAAGATAACTAGGTATATGATAATGGGTTGCGTAAAAGAATACATATTTGGATAAATATCAGAATGCAGTGAATGATATGTTTTTAACTTCCTCATAAGTTAATTCTGGCATACGATAATCTTCTATAGAATCTATATATGATAAATCTTGTAGCTTAACATAAATTTCCCAATATGAGAGTATTTTGGGATGAGTAAGATATTTTAGCTCCTCTTGCAGAAGATAATTATCATATGAACCTATTAATTCATGTGAAAATCTATTTGAAAAAAGGATGAACCCAATTTAACTCAAACCAAGCCTCACATAGCTACTCAATATCACCAATTTGGAAACAATTAATCAAGGGTCTCTATAAATTATTAATACAGGTTTATCCAATTCATTTTAATCAAACCAAGAAACCCAAGAAGAATTGATCCATTCTAGAACACCAAATCAATCTTGCATATGAATTAGTGGTGATTACCATTGTAATATACAAATGAGGGATGAAGATTATTAGAATATGGTTAAGAATATGTATGACCCAACCGTCACCTTTATTACAGATTAACAAAAAATCGGTTCAACCATGTAGTGATCTCCTAGTTGCAATCGTTCAACTTTGATTTGATTATTTGATTAGTGATCCCCAAAATCACTTATCTGAATTCAAACTAGTAGATGATGAACCCTAAAAAATAGAAGGGACACCCATGCGAGACCTAAGAACACTAATCGAAGTGGCCACTGGTAAATATCTAGAACTGAATCTCAGTTTTTGAAGCCATTTGAGATCATGATGATTTCAAGGATGAAGATGACCACCGTGAGGAATGATCTTGTGACATCGGTCAAAACCAAAGTTGTCAATGAGAAAACCATATCAAAAAATTAAGATTGATTTTTTGTGCTTCCATTTTTGATAAAGAATCCAAGAAAAAAGGTTAGGTAATCCAATGTCAGTTTCCTTGCCACCATTGAAGAAGTATATCAATTCAACCACCAAGCGAGGTCATCATCATAGATCTAGATCCAAGTACGGCTCTTTGACGAATAATACCTATAGATCCACAGATGAACTATGAATGAGTTATTTTCTGAATAAATATCTTATCATTCCAAGAATTATGAGAAACCCCATTTTCATTCACTTCTGATAGAAGAATCATCATGTCATGCCTAATTACTATAATTGATCTTCCTTTTTTCGATGATGAGTGTGAATTATTAGTCGAAAAAATCTTCTTGAAGAAGAAACCTTTTCAAGATCATCCATCCCAAATTTAATATTAAATAAATCTATTATCATTGATGTATCTGAATCTGATCTCATGATATCCTCTCCATTACAAGATTATTTCATATGATATTGGCATATATGTTTAATGATTAATTAATCAATGAGAATCCTTAATTTCTTAGTTTCAGCTACTAAAGCTGGGTGTAATTAGTTGATGTCAATATCAAATTTGAGAATTTATACATAACCAACCTAGCCAGAATAATGGTTTGAATAACTAGAGTTTGAAATTTTTGTTGAATAATTAATGAAATGGAAATTTGGTGACGTCGTGCTGAAACAGTCAAGGGATCAGTTGTTACATTTATTGCTTGTGCATATGACTGTGTTTATTAGAGATAAATATTAAAGTGAAATTTTTATAAAAAAATGACCAATTAAAAAATAGATATTAATGGTAATCAGGTAAATTTTGAAAATTTACATTGGATCCTTCAGTGTTGAATAAAACGAATATATTTTTTCTGGAGATAAATGAAGAAAACATAGGACTGTGGAACATCCAGCTAGAGAAAAAGTGGATAGATAGAAGAGAACAATTTAATGACACCAGATCATAGTGACAGAGGGAAGGACTAGGATATCATTTAATGACCCTGAGGAATACATGTTTCCAATCCTGAAGATGACAATCTAAGACCAATCACATTTAACAGTTATGATCATCTAATTTTTTATTGGTCGATCCTTAGGAGGTCTTTCGGTGAATTCATTATAAGATTTTATATTTTCATTGAAATTGTAATTTTTTCATAATTCACAACTACTAGATAATAATAAAAAGTTATAATTTTTTTTCAATCAATTCATTTCATTTTATCTTCCATTAATTAACCAATACATTATCGATCGGTGTGTGTTGTTTTTCTAGTGTGGACTGTTAGGTTATTCTAGTTAAGATTTTGTTGTTTGATTCTCATTATTGTGGCTTATCAGTTTTATATTGAGAATATTGGTCAATGATTTTTGATTTTTTCAATGTGTTTGACAATTTTGGAATAGTTTTATCAAATCTTGATAAAAAGAGGTTGATTGTTGAGATTTTAGTAGTTCACCTAGAATTCTCTAACATAATGTGGAAAATAGTTTAGATATTTCAAACTATTTGATGAGATGATTTATGAAATGAAATAAATTATAACATTAAAAGGATTAGTCTAGTTAGTCATTAGTAAATACACCATTCCATTTTCAACATCTGTTTACTATTCATTTACTATTGTTTGTTTGGTCTTCTTTTTTCATGTTTATTTTCTCAGAAGTTATTATAGTTCCATTTATCTCTTAGAAAACCATTATAAATATAATTTTTAGATACATAAACAAAAAATTAAGATATAGAATCTCCTTAAATTAATTATCCTTTGGAGACAACCATGGTTTCAAGTATATTACAATATTTAGGATATAAAAAATATTTGTAGATAGAGTTAAATAAAAACACCCCAAAAACCTTTCTCATCAGCACCACTAATAAAATATTTTCTATTCCTCAGATCATAAAACATGAATAACCTTCCATAATTATTTATCAATTTTAAGACAATTTAGATCAATTGTGGAATCTAATTAAGAATTATATACTGTATAAAGAAATCAACTCCATGGAATTAGTGTATTTCAATAGGATATTATTCATTAAGAACTTCCCAGGTATTATACATAAAAATATGGATAAGTAATTCCTTGAGTTAAAGAAATTTGATGATGAAGCCAATGGTAACAAAGAGGAATAATTTAAAATACATTCATAGTATGCCTCTAGTATAATCATTAGCCTTTAAAGAAAAATTGATCGATTATTTGGAAGTCTAAAACCATGCCTCTAAAATTCATTATCTATAAGAGACTTGTGTTTGTATGATGAAATCATCACATGCACAATTAAAATGTAAATGAAAGTAGAATATTCCCACCATTCCTATGGTTTTGATAAGAAAATGGAGATTAGAAATCCTAAAATATTAAATAAATCACATGTTGGAAAAAAATTCCATCCATTTAGATGCCAGAAATGCGGAAAGAAACATAATCTAAATAGGTTCAATGGAGATAATTAGTGATTTAAATGTGTACAGGTGGTTCATAAAGCACATGAATATCAACAGGGGATTATTAGTTAAATCAATAGAGGAACTGAAGACCCTGACTAATGCACCACACATGCTCCAATTCATCAAATTCCAGGAATATGGGCCTCATTACAAACTTTAATTGAATTAGAATATTTTCAATGATGTACATAAACAACCACTTAAGAACAAAGTAAAAGAAAAATCTACCATGACCATGACTGTTGAAGTCAGTTACAAGAATGTTGTGGTGAAAGGTGCACTTATCATCCAATATAGAACAACTAATGTGTTATTATATTATATCTCTACCCACTCTTTTTTATCAAAAGAATTTTCCAAGGGTATAAAATTACCCCTCGAAGATTAGATGTTGAGTTAGAATTTAAAAATCTAATGTTATATTGATCACATCATAAGTCTATGATTAATCTCTAAATGAAGTATATGCGAACATGCTTCCAAAAAATCTATTTATTCTTCTTCTATTGAAATTTGAAGTAATTTAGGTCTTCTATTGACTTTCGAAAATAAAATCCCCAACCAATTTATATTGAGTGTAACATACATTTGATTTTCCTAACCAACCAAGAATCATCTATTGGTACCATGATAAATATTTAAATCTTATGGAAATTACATCCATTTTATAGTTCATGATTCCTATTCAAAAGGGGTGTTTATACCAAATGGTTTGGGAGAAACTCAACATAAAAGTTTTTACTATAGTACAAGATTTTTCAGATGCCTTTCTAGAAGATTCTTTTAGTCCTCTTATAAATTTTGATGTTGAGTTTTCAATAGAACACATATCATATGACACACATATAACAACCATGCTCTTTATTTCACACTTAAACATTATTTATTAGATAAAATATTCATTTGATACAACATCAAAGTTTAATAGATCTAGTGTATTTGGGGCTTAAGAACATTACATAATGACTTAAAACTTGGAACAAAACTTCTTTATTGAATAATTCCTTTACATGACCACTATATTCCCTCGTACTTAGCATTTCATGGGATAACTTGAGGACATGAATAAGAAAAGGGTGAGCTATAAAGCCCGGTAAGGGAGTAAAAAATGCATAAAATGAAGAATAAAATAAATTTTAGGAAATATTAATATAAACAGATCATAAAAGTTACATGAACATAAAATCATGATATAGAATGATTATCATAACATGAAAATGATGCGACAACATTTAACAAGGTATTAGCATGAGCCAAGGCTCTTTGCACATCGAGCATGAGTAAATCCTCATTTCAATTGAATTGTCATGATTAAATCCTAATTAGACCTGATGTATCATGATACTCATCTTTACCCAATTTATTGGAGTGCTATCAGGGCGCACCCTTTTAATCATTTCACCTCATGCATAAGTGTGCCACTTGGATCATATAACTTGGAATCATTCTACATCATAATTTATTCCATGACTAAGGATTTTTGAATACATACATGAAACTATATAAACAATATTTAAATGTGCATAAAGATTAATACCCTTGATAAAGAAATGTGCATGGTATTCACAACACAATGAGTTTGGCATGGAAAATTGTGATGCAATTTTTCCAGCATAACGGCGTGACATAAATATTCATAAAAATATTTTATGTGAGAGAAAGGGTTATCTCATAATATGTAAATGAAATTAATAGTATGGGGGTCATATAGATACATGTCCCAACAAATGAAATGGAATTTAGATTCATAATACAAAGAAATTACTTGAATGTAAATGAGGAGAGAGAAATTCCTTACGAAATTTCGGCATGGTAAAAAGTGTACATGGGAGACATTAATGAGTGATAAGGTGAAAAATCATACCCCAAAATTTATAATGTCAAATAAAATAACATAACAATTTTATGAAATATGGATAAAATGTGAAAGGAAAGAATCCCTTACTTGGATGTGTGATCCCAAAGTTTAGGGAGGGGCTTGAGAGAGGCTTCTTGAGGTCTTGAGGAACCTTGGGAGGATTCTATAAAGAAGAGGGAAGAGTTTGGTCAGGATCCTTGGGCCTTGAGTGAAGAGGATGCGGGAGCTTGTGTGGGATTATATAGGAAAAGAGGGGGAATTATTTATTATTTAGGTTTTGGACCCTACACATTAAACTAATCAAAACCAAAATCCATCCAATGGTTTTGACCATGGTTTTTGTCATGAACCAAGATGGGTCACCATCTAACCCCGAACCTAACTCGGTCAGCAACATGTCCCAAGGGGCATTTTCGATCCCTACGGGCTGGCACAAGTGCCCGGGAACCAAAAAAAGTGCAAAGAAATTATTTACCCAAAATAGTAAACACAAAACAACTGAAAAGATAAAAAACTAAAACTAAAAATATAAAACCAAATAGGACCATATCTAAAAACAAATATAAAGGTTTAAAATGTAAACAAACATCCAAAAATTAGCAACAAAAAAAGAAACTAAAACTCTAAATCAAAACTCAATGCAACAAGAGAGGTGTGACATCCACAAGATACAAACACCAACCTACATAAGAAGACCGTCATCAACCTAAACCAACCCAGCTATGCCCGATGTCACAACTTGGAATACACAAAAAGCAAGGTCTATATTCACACGAAGGTGTAGGAAAGGTGTGAGCAGAAAGCCTAGTAGGAAGTCACCTAATAAAAATATTCCATGCCACAACACGTAAGAGATAATTTATCATGCTTATTTAAACCATAAATTTAAAACGCCTTGTTTTTAAGGAAAAAATTTTACAAGTTAAAACTAAAGGAAAAGAAAACACTATGAAAATCCATTCCACAAACATCGTTTTTAAAGAAGAAAATAAAATTTAAAAAGAACACAAACAAACACATTTGGTCTTCTGTATGCCGAAGGAGGGAACCATGTCATGGTAGTAGAGCACTCCAGGTAAATCCCCTAAGGTTTATCTAGCTCAAGTGGTGACCTAGAATGTCATATCTCGGTGAAAAAGTTACCAGACAATATCCATTCTTGTGAACACGATCCACTCGTGGTGAGAATACCCATAACCTAGTGGTCCCCCATCATCATCATGAACATCATAGTTTAGTTAATGTTGTCATCGTCAAACTTTCTACATGAAATAGGGGCCAAACCCCACAAAATCACTAGCATACTAGTTCTACTATGACCAACCAGATAAGCAGGGTTTCCCTTGTGCTTAATCAGGTTCCACATTCACATAGTATGTCACTTTAACAGATCACAAACCACACAAGACATTACACACACAATGACCACCATTTGCATACCCAAACCATTTTAAAAACACACGCGCCCCAAATAGCCTTCCAAAATACACTTGATGCTACTTACTAATTTCAAAAATACACATTTTACCACACTTAAAGAATTACATAGTCAATTTTCACATCCTAAAAGGCATTAGTAAATAGCACTATAAAGGATTTCACAATAATCATGCCTAATTTCAAAAAGGAAGGCCATTTCAAATCACTTGCTTAACACATTCACCTTAAAACTATTTTCGCACCACTTTCTCAATTAAATAGAACAATTTCACCACGTATAAAACATCACAAAGTGACATGATGAGGGTTTACACCAAAAACATGTCTCATTTTCTATAAAAACAAAACTTTAAAAAAAATTGCATACTTAACTCTTTCAAAAACACTAATTTTTCACCATCCAAATAAATCAATACATCATATAACTATTTATTAAATCATTTCAAGAAAACCTAAGAAGAGTTTACACAAAAAAACCACTAGATTAAATTTAGTGACACTACATTAAAACCAAATACCTAATGTAACCATTTCAAAATATGTTTTCAATTGTTTAACAATTTTATGTTCAATTTAAAAAGTGTAAAATAAGGATAACAAACCAAAAGTGACTCATTTTATTTTTTCAAATCTATATTTAAATCTACACACATGTCAAGACCTTCGAAACAGACACCGATCTATCCAAACAACCCTTATAACACTTTTTAAGGAAATTAAATTAATACACGCATTAAAACACAACCAACTCCATATATTAAAATCCACTACAAACCTTTAAAAACTCAAACCATTTTGAAGACATTCTACACACCACATAATTTAGGTAATAAACCATTTAAATAATTTATAAAACTTCAAAAAGTTGGGCAACCAAGGTTTACATCAAACTTACCCAGTTTCACATAAAAAGAATGTAACTTTAAAACTAACTCCAAACAATTTCACACTAAAACATTCTTCACACCTAACAACCAACGCAAAAAGCACATTTGTAAAACAACTCACCAATTTTCATGCACAAAGCACACCAACCTTCATTTTATATAATATTCCCAACAATTAAACATGTAAAACACCTTGAAATTATTATTCTCCCCAAGAAAAGAAATTTTAGAACACACCCACAATTTTAAACAAGAGTAATAAAATTATAAAAGGGTGTTAAGGCATGGAATCACTTACCTTTGAAGCCTAGTTTCCTAGAATTTGATGCGAAATTCCAATCGCAACAAGAACACACCTTAAAATGATCAAATTGAACCCTAAAACAAGAATTCAAACCAAAACGAATCAAAATGGAACCCTAAAAATGACCCAACCTGATGAACAACCAAAACTCAAGAAGGAAAAAAGGATAAGAGACTCTACCAGAGGGGGGTTGCGTGCGCGGACAAAGGGAGAAGCACCGATGGGGAAGCTGGAGCTGATGAGGCTGCTGGCCAGGAGCAGGGGTGCGACGTCAGGTTTTCGGGGGAGTTCATGCGATAATGTGAGCCGAATAGGCCGGTCGGGAGGTGGCTGGTCTAGCGGATGACACGGACGAGGAGGACAAGCGGTGCGGTGCGAGGGGAAGGCCGACTGGAAGGGTTCGATGGCTAGCTAGAAAGTAGGGTGCACAAGGGTTTGGGGGAGGGGGTGTGCCGCAATGAGATTAGAGGGTGGGGGGGGGGATTTTGCTGTGCTGATTTTGGAAGAAGGGTGTTGGGTTTAACATTTTTTCATATTTATTAAGACCATGAAACAAACCCACATACTGAAAATAATTAAAATAATTTGAAATAATAATAATTATTCGATTAATAATAATAATAATAATAACTAAAATAAAGTGTCATCCTTAGAAATAATAATAATAATGATAATAATATCCTCAAATATTAAAACAATCCACTAATTTTTTTATCACACATCATATTTTATTTTATTTTCATTTAATTATTCATAATGTTATATTTATCTTCCTTGAACATCAAGCAGGTCATGTGGTGTGTAGGGTGGGGTCACACGGTGACTCGGGTGAGGTCGTGCAGCTTCGACGATGGTTCGCTGAAGCCTATCATGGAAAAAACACGTGTTTTTAAATAAGAACGCAGAAAGTTTAAGTCGGTCCTCAACCCAAACTACCCGATGCCTAGAAAATTAATAAAATAAATAATTTAAAAATGATGGGAGTTAAAATTCTCCCGACCATAGAGCTTTCCGTCCCCGGAAATCCAAAACTCATACTGAACCGCAAATCTGAAATATACACCACTTAAGGTTGGAAAATAATTACTACAAAAACATGTGAAAAAGAGGTAAACGCATCATGCTAAAATAATGTGACTTAAATGAAAACCTAAAGAAACCTTTAAAATACTTTTCACTATGTTTCACCTACCCCAAAGAGTTAGAACACCTTCAGTTGATTGTTATAGGAAAGGAACTCTTGCACCCATGTGAACCAACATCACAAACCAAAACACCTCAAGCACCATTAAACAAACACAACACCATTTGACTGGAAAACATACGGGAGGATTTCTGAGTGGAATCCCCAAAATAGAAATATGATAGAATTGACTTACTCTAGAAACATTTGGGTGAGACCCATCAGTTGGCTTCCCACCATTATAACTGATAAAAGGTATAGAACATTGAAAAAGTTTCGACGGTGACCAAACACCCCACCAGAAGGGCGGAGAGGAAAGGGTCCAACTACTGGGGTGTCAAAAACACAGCTGAAAAGAAACCAACATCTCCACATCCATAGATGAGAACCTTTCAAATTTGAGACAAATTCACCCAAATAAACCCCATAAGGACCACTAAATGTGATTTCACCCAGTGGGATGAACCCCTATGACTTTAAGGTAACGAGACAACCACACCTCTTAATAGCCATAAGAAACCTCAGAAAACCAAATGGAATAGCTACAAGGAATGAATTAAACTCCCTTTTCCTTTAATATAGATGACCAAAATAAATATGGGGTCCCATACACTCCTGGGGTTTATGACCACGTGCTTGCTTCACTCCGAGGCCTATGGCTAGAGCCTTGATGTTTTAACCATATCATGCCTCGCCATCAGGTATTAAAGACTCTCAAATGAAGATTCTCACTTTGGAGCCACGTGAAACCTCACCACAACCGAGACAACACCAACAAAAACAACACAACACACCACACAAACAACTATTATTTAAAACCCCAACTCATTTTTACTTAAAAACCTGACCTCCACGAATTCAAAACAAAGAGACGAGGAATGATGCAAGAGGAGACTAGTGTCACAGGGTGACTGGGACGAATCGTTAGAGGCCATACACCAATCACTCCACTGCCAAAAAGCGTATTCTATGATAGAGTTCCGAGCTCCACATTTCTTTCCATAGCCTGCATGCTCACTTGGACCACTGAACATACTCCCTTTTAATTTCCACTAAACAAGATTGATCCCAAGGACAAATGACTCAAACAAACCATGAATTATATTGGTTAATCAACTACCACCATGAGGTATGTTGTCCAGGCACCTTACTCATAGCAGGAACATAAACTTTCGACACCCTAAACTCAATTTTACCTTGACTCTTCTTAAAATAGCATGACCCAAGAGAGTGAACCTCCTATGAAACCTTTTTCTCACGAACCAAGCTGGGTCACCATCCGACCAGGTGCCTGACCCGGTCAGTGGTAAGACATGAGGGGCGTTCCTGATCCCCGTGGGGTGGCACAAGTTCCCATATACCAAAAAAAGTGAAAGGGTATGATTTACCCGGAATAGTAAACACAAAAAAAACTCACAAGATAAAAAACTAAAACATAAAATAGACAACCAAATAGGACCATAACTAAAAACAAATTTAATGGTTTAAAACTTGAACCAACATCCAAAAAGTATTGAAAATAAAAGAAACTAAAACTCTAACTCAAACCTCCATGAAACAAGAGAGGTGTGACATCCACAAGCTATAGACACCAACCTGCTTGAGAAGACCATCAACAACCCAAACCACCATCACTGAGCTTGATGTCATAACCTATAATACACAAAAAACAAGGTCTAAATACAATCAAAGGTGTATCAAGGGTGTGAGTATAATGCCGAGAAAGAAGTCACCCAATAATAAGATTCCATGCCATAACACCTAAGAGATAATTTAACATGCTTATTTAAAACAATACTTTTAAAACGCCTTGTTTTTACGGAAAAAATTATACAATTTAAACAAAAGGAAAAGTCAACACTACGAAAATCCATTCAATAAACACTATTTTTAAAGAAGAAAATAAAATTTACAAATAACACACACAAACACATGTGTTCCTCTATATTTCGATGGAGGGAACCACTTTAGGTGTAGTAGAGCACTACAGGTAAATCCCCTATGGTTTATCTAGCTCGAGTGGGGCCCTAGAACCATGTATCATGGTGAAAAAGTAACCATACAATATATGTTCTCCTACACATGAGCCACTAGTATGGAGCATATCCATAACCTAGTTGTCCCCCATCATCATCAATGTCATCCTCATAATTTAGTTAGTGTTTTCATAATCAAACTTGATATGGGAAATAGGGGCCAAAACCCACGGGATCACTAGCATTCTAGTTCTAGTCTTCCCACCTTGATAACATGGGTTTCCCTTGTACTAAATCAAGTTCCAAATTCACATAGTATATCACATTCACATATAAAAATACACACAAGACCGTACACACACAAAGGAAACCAATTTCCTACCCAAACCATTTAAAAAACACAAGCACACCAATATACCTTTCCAAAATACACTTATCGTTACTTAGTCAGTTAACAAAACCCCATTTGAAAACACTAAAAGAATAACATAATCAATTTTCACAACATAGAAAGAATTAGTAAATATAACAATAAGGTATTTCACAATAAAAATACCTAATTTAAAAATGGAAGGCCATTTCAAATCACTTGGTTAACACATTCACCCTAAAACCAGTTTCTCACCACTTGCACAATTAAATGAACAACTTTCACCACTTATAAAACACCACCATGTGACATGAAGTGGGTTTACACCAAAAACATGTCTCATTTTATATAAACACACTACATAAAAAACAAACTCATACTCAACTCTTTCAAAAACACTACTTTAGCAATATCAAAATAAATAAATACATCTTTTAACTATTTATTAAATCATTTCAAGAAAAACAATGTAGAATTTACACCAAAAACCAATTGATTCGATTTAGTGACAATACTTTAAAACCAAATACCCAAGGTAACCATATCAAAATATGTTTTCCATTGTTCAACAATTTTCAGTCCAATTTCAAAAGTGCACAACAATGCAAACACACCCAAAGTGACTCATTTTTATTTTTAAAATATCCATTTAAATCTACACACACGTCAATACCTTGGAAATGCACTTCAAACCATCAAAATAATCCTTAGAACACTCTTTAAGGACATTACATCAAAACACACATTAAAACACAACCAACTCCTTATATTAAAATCCACTCCATACCTTTAAAAACTCAAACCATATTGAAAAAATTATACGCACTACATAATTTTGGTAATAAACCATTTGAATAATTTATAAAACATTAAAAAGTGGTGAAACCAAGGTTTACATCAAACTTACCCAGTTTCACATAAAAATAAAGTAACATTAAAACTAATTCCCAACAGTATCAGACTAAAACATGCTTCTCACCTAACAACCAACACATAAAACATATTTGTAAAACAACACGCCAATTTCCACACACAAAGCACACCTACATTCATTTTAAATCATATTCCCAACATTTAAACATGTAAAAAACCTTGAAATTATTTTTCACACCAAGAAAATAAATATTAGAACACAACCACAATTATAAACAAGGGTTTGGGGCACGGGGCGTGATCTAATGAGATTGAACTTGTGGAGGGGAGTTTGTTCCGCTGATTTGGGAAGGAGGGTGTTAGGGTTAATATTTTTTTCATTTTTATTATGACCATGAAACAAACCCACATACTTGTAATAATTAAAATAATTGAAAATAATAATAATAATAATAACCTAATTATATTAACATCCTTATAAATAATAATAATTATTATAATAATATCCTCAAATATTAAAACAATCCATTAAATATTTTTTCACACTTCTTATTTCATTTTATTTTCATTTTACTATTCCTCACATTCTATTTATCTACCTTGTACATCAAGAGGGTTGTGTGGTGAGCTGGGTGAGGTCACGCGGTGAATTGGGAGAGGTTGCAAAGCTTCGACCATGGTGTGTTGAAATATGTCAATGCCAAAACATGTGTTTTTAAATAATAACTCAAAAATTTTATGTTGGGCCTTGACCCAAACTACCCAATGCCCAAAACATTAATAAAATAAATAATTTAAAAAATGATGGGTGTGAAAGTTTTTTCTAAAGGGGAGTGTAAAACAAAATTTTATATGGAAAATGGCTTGATTTTATAAAATATTAGATTTCATTATAGGGAGGTAAGTCACACTCTCAAGGGAATCATTTTAAAAAGATAAAATGTTTTTTAAGTCTTGGAGGGTACACTAAGGCTTTGTAAAATAAATCAACTAAATCTAAAATCACATTATTTTAATGATAAAAAATATATTGGCTGAACGTAATGTTTATAGTATTTTATTACATCACTATTGGGTCATTATGATGTCATAAAACCCATTATGTCTTTAAACGGTAATTAATTGTTTTACCAAAAAATTCATGTGTCTCAAAAAATTATGAAAACTTCACCATAGTATAATTTTGACGTCCTGACTCCAAAAATAACATACATTTAATATAAATAATTTTATATATATGTGTTCTTTTTTACTTTAAAATAAAAACCGATATTTATAAAAAATTCAAGGGTTTGGATAAAAATGACTTTCAATCCTTAATACAAATTACAATTGTATTCCTAAAAATTATATGATTATTTCTATTTATTAAAAAGTAATTTAGAAATAATATTTTATTAAAATAATATTTAATTAATAAATCCATTAATTCATCAGAATATATTTCATATCTGAATGTTAACTAAAAATACTATTTGTGATTTAAGAACTATTTACAACGTAACAACAGTACAATGAATGTATATTCTTTATTATATACAAAAATAATTCACAGTATCATAGTGCTAAGGTATTTCTACATAACCCTTCATAACTCCTGCATAGGACTGAATGGTAATGTGTGCGATGGTGATAGACTCTTGGGGTGGCCCAGATAACATCGCTTGGGTGGTAATCTCAATCAACTTCCACTTCTACCGTAGGCAGTTCTGTTCGATCTTAACATGTTGAAGCATGGCTTGGGCTTGGTCAAGAGAAAATCCCAATGATGCCACCTACTTTCCGAGCTTTGAAAAATGGGATTCACATGGGGAATATCTACTTGAAGAGGCCATCACTTCCTTTGTGTAGGTAAATTTGATATCCTAAAGCCCTATATTTAAACTAATATTGGTATCACTGTTCAGCAGCTATATTAGCAATGATAGCAATTCATAATTGTATTATGAAATCAAAAAACATAAAACCAAGTAAGTTAATACATAAAATAACCATATTACATATTAAGACATTTAAATATATCATAATGACTTTTCATTACTAAAATTTTGGGTCGTTACAATATTCCCTCCTTAATAAAAGTTTCCCTCGATATTTACTTTTCCCACACTAAAACATATGTGGGTAACTCTTCTTCATTACTTCCTACTATTCCCACATTCCCTCTTCAAACTTTTGGTTTCTCCACAACACCTTGATGAGGGGCATTGTCCAATTTCGTAGAACTTTTTCCCTATGATCTAAGATCTCCACAGACTTTTCTTCATAGGACAGTCCATTCTTTAATTGTACCACCTCTGGATTGAGTACATGCAATGGGTCAGGTATGTACTTCCTCAAGAGTGATACATGGAATACATCATATACTTGAGATATGTTCGGTGGGAGTTCTAGTCGATAGGCCACTACTCTAATTCGATCAAGGATCTCAAAAGGGCTAATGTACCTTGGACTAAGGTTTCCATTATTACCAAATCTCATAACTCTTTTCCATAGTGATATGCTGAGGAATCCCATGTCTCTGACATCAAACTCTAGGTCTTGTCAATGATTATTAGCATATCTCTTTTGTCAACTCCGAGCATCTTTAATATGTTGTTGGATGGTCTTAAACTTCTCCACCATTTCTTTGACCATATGTGGACCTAGGAGTTTTATCTCCCCAACTTAATCCCAAATGCTGGTGTTCTACACATCTTCCCATATAGGTCTTCATAAGGATCCATTTAGATACTTGAATGGAAACTATTATTGTGTGAGAACTCAATAAGAGGAAGATATTGATCCCATACTACATTGAATTCCATTGAGCATGCTCTCAATATGTCCTCAAGCATTTGGATAGTCCACTCATATTGGCCATCAGTTTGAGGATGATAAGACATACAAAATTTCATCTCAGTATCTAGAGAATGTGAAGACTCTTCAGAAACATAGAGGTGAATCTTGGATCTCGATCAGATACAATCTATAGTAGTACTCCATGTGGCCTTACCACATCTCTGATGTATATTCGTGCAAGTTGATCCTATGAGAAATCCTTCCTAATAAAAATGAAGTGCGCGATCTTTGTAAGAATATCCACAACAACCCATATAGCATTATTTCATTTCTATGTCTTCATATGTCCTATGACAAAGTATATGATGATGTTCTCCAATTTCCATGCTGGTATGGGTAATGGTTTCATCATCCCCTTATACATCTTCCTCTAAGTATTCACTTTATGACATACTATACATTTTGATGTATACACAGTGATATCCTTCTTCATTTTATCCCACCAAAAAGGATCCCTGAGATATTGATACTTCTTTGTGTTTCCTGGGTGAATAGAGAAATTTAAACAATGTGCATCAACCAAATATTCCTTTTTTAACTCCGGATTCAATGGAACACATAATCTTGATCCAAATCACAAAATTCCTTCTCCATTAACATTGAAATCCAAGGGTTTCCATTTTATAATAGTTCTCACCTTCTTCTAAATTCCCACATAATCATTTTGAGTGTCTTTTAACCTTTCCCAAAGAGAGGGTTGAGAAATAATTTGTGAAAGGATTGTTTATATTCCCTTATTTATGATTCCCATGTCTATCTTCATCAAATCTATGAATATTAGATCCTTTTAAATTCTTATCAATGATAGAATTGTTGGGTCCTTTCTACTTAGAGAATCTGCCACCTTTTTCGCTTTCCTTGGGTGACAATGGATTAAGCAGTCATGTCCTTTGATCAGCTCTAACCATCATCATTGGAGAATGTTCAACTCTTTCTGTGTGAATATATACTCAAGCATTTTGGGGTCCGTATATATTTCACACTTTCCCCCCAATAGATAATGCCACCAAATATTTCAAGTAAAGATCACTACAGCCAAATCCAGATCACGTGATGGATAGTTCTGCTAATGAAATTTCAATTTCCTTGAATCATATGCAATGAATTTTCCATTTTGCATCATCACACACCACATGCCCACTTTGAAACATCACTAGATACCACAAACCATCCTCCACTTGTGGGTAATGTGAGCATGGGTGTAGTGATAATCCTTCTTTTCAACTCCAAGAAGCTCTCTTCGCATTCATCACTCCAAGAAAACATTACTCCCTTCCATGTTATCTTGGTAAGAGGGTTTGAAAATCATGAGAATTTTCTCACAAATCAGCGAAAATTTCCAAATAACCCCATGAAGCTACAGATATCTGTTACTAATGTTTTCCTCAACCTTCCCTCTATTTCATCTATCTTTGAGGGATCCAAAGATATCCCATTGATTGTGATGATATGTCCCATGAATGATAGCTCCTTTAACCAGAACTCACACATTCTGTACTTTGTATAGATATTCTCCTTTCACAAGGTCTCTAGTACAGTTCTTAGATTCTTCTCATTATCCTCAATTGTTTTGGAGTATATTATAATATAATCTATAAAAACTAACACAAATTTGTCGATGTAATATCTAAAGACTCTATTCATCAAGTCCATGAAGATTGCATAAGAATTAGTGAGTCTGAAAGTCATTACTAAGAAATCATAGTGCATGTACCTTGTATGGAAAGAAGTCTTGATGATATCATTCTTCTTCACCCTTTCTTGGTAATATTCCAAAAGCATATTCACCTTAGAAAATTATTGTGCTCCACGTAGCGAGTCAAACAAGTCATCAATTCATGGAAAAGGATACCTTTTCATTATTGTGATTTGGTTGATCTCACGATAATCAATTCAAAGGTGCATTGACCCATCCTTCTTCATGAAAAAGAGGATTAGTACACCTTATGATGAAGTGCTTGGTCATATAAACTGTTTATCCATATTCTCCTATAGTTGTTTATTCATCTCATTAAGCTGCAAAAAATCTATTCTATATGGATTTCTGGATATTGTAAATTCCCCAGGTATAAGATCAATTTATAATTCTACATCTCTTCTAGGAGGAAGATTGGGAAATTCCCCAGGAAACACTTTAGTGAATTCCCACACAATAGGCATGTCATCAAGGATGGTTTCCTCCTTGGAATCAGTCATCTAAGCCAGATATGTGTGCTCATGGGGTAGTAATATCCACGGTTGATATGAGGGTGATAAAGAATATTCTTCATCCTCATTTCACTTGTACAAAATTAGGGGTTCCTTCACTATAAATAGAGTGATTTCCCTCTCACAGAAATTTATTTTGGATCTATATAAGGAAAGCCAATACATGCTGATAATTACATCAAATTCCACTAGAAGGAGTATTATGAGGTTCACTGGAAATTTTAGTCCACATATTATGATAAGGGAGGATTTAGATTCAAGGGATGCAATGATTTCCCCATTTCTGTACTCATCGACATATTTACTTCCATGCTTTGTGGTGGTGTTGGGATTATTCTAATAAACTTTCAGGAAATAAAAAATGCATAGAAACATGGGTGATAACCCTCCCTTTCACCTTTTGATTCTGGTTCTAATCTATCCAATATAGACTTAGGGATGAGTACTTTTAAACTATTAATCACATAAAGGGAAATACATGTTAAAAATAGATGACTTATAAATAACTATCATTTCCTTAACTTATGAATATATAGGCGTTAGTATATGTTATCCATGATCTACTTCCAAACATATATTCATAGGGAATTTTTTCCCCATAATAATGGTTCATACTAAGATTGTGAATTTACCAAATCATATCACCTAGGAGTGTAATAACCAAGAGTACAACAAGGCCTATTGTCATCTACCAGGATACCCTAGGGCAAGCCTGAAACTCATTATTGATGTTTTCACTTTTATGTACATATGTGTCTGAGCCACCTCTACCTGTTCGTATCCAGAAATGGATGTGTTTTCTTGATAAACCACTTATTCAATACTCAAAAAAACATAGGGGTGTTTTAATTATACCCAGTATTATCCCTAAGGCTTTCACTAGGGTTTTCTAATCCTAATCCCAAAAAATAACTAAACCTATCCTCTGATACCAACTATGAAAATCCTACTCTTTATTTCACACTTAAACATGATTTATTACATAAAATATTCACTTGATACAACATATAATATCGATAGGTATAATGTATTTGGGGATTAGGAACATTACATAATGAATTAAAACATGAAACACAACATCTTTATTGAAATCTTCCTTTACATGACTATTACATTGCCTCAAACTTAGCATTTCATGGGATAACATGAGGACATGCATAAGAAAATGGTAAGCTATAAACCAAAGTAATGGAGTAAACAAGGCATAACATGAAGAATAAAATAAATATTAGGAAATAGGAATATCAATAGAGTATAAAAGAAACATGAACATAAAGTCATGATATAACATAATTAACATAACATGGAAATGTGGTAACAACACGTAACATTATATTTGCATGAGCCAAGGCTCATTGCACATAGAGCATGAGTAAACCTTCAATGCAATTGAATTATAATGTGTAAATCCTCATTTAACATGAATTATCTTGAGTAAATCATCATTGAACTTGATGTATCATGATACTAATTTTTACCCAATGCATTGGAGCACTATCAGGATGCACCCTTCTTAATAATTTCATTTCATACATAAGTGGGCCACATGGACCATATAACATGGAATTATTCAACATCATAATTTTTTCCAAGACATAGGATTGTGAAATACATACATGAAACTATATAAATCATATGTAAATGTGCATAAATTAGAATACTTTTTATAGAGAACTAGGCATGGTATTTACTACACAATGACTTTGGCTTGGAAAATCATGTTGCAATTTCGGCAACATAACGACGTGACATAAAAAGTCATAAAAATGGTTTCTGAGAGAAAAAGGGGTATATCATCATATGTACATGAAATGGACCATATGAGGGTCATATAAATACATTTCCCAAAAAATTTAGTGGAATTTAAATTCATAATATAAAATAATTGCATGAATGTAAATGTGGAGAGAGAAATTACTTACGGAATTTCAGCATGGTAATGGGTGTACATGGGAGGAATTAATGAGAGATAAATGGGTCTATAATAATTAAAACATAAAGAGGATAGTATGGGGGAGGTTATAAATCATACCCCAATAATTACAATTGAAAATAAAAGGACATTAAAATATTATGAAACTTGGATAAAATGAGAATGTAAGGAATCCCTTACTTGGAAGTGTGATCCCAAAGGCTTGGGAGGGGCTTTAGAGAGGATTATTAAGAGATTGAGGCACCTTTAGAGGATTATAGAGATAGGAAGGAATAGGTAGGTCGATCTCTATGGGATTTGAGTGAAGAGGAAGTGGGAGCATGGGTGGGTTCATATAGGAAAATAGAGGGAATTCTTTATTATTTAGGTTTTGTACCCTACACATTAAACTAGTCAAAATCAAAAACCATCCCATTGTTTTTGCACATGGTTTTTTCCAAAAGTGAGTGACAAAAAATATTTTATAATTCCAGTGGCCTAACATCTTAAAATATTCAGCTTTCTTATGTGGTGGTGAGTCACACCTTCAAGGAAATCATTTTAAAAAGTTATTTTAATGATAAAACATATATTATCCGAAAATAATAATTATAGTATTTTTTACCTCACTATTAAGTCATTATGATGTCATAAAACACATTATATATTTAAACGTTACTTACTTTGTTTTCCGGAAAATTCGACTATCTCAGAAAATTATGCAAAATTCACCGTTGGATAACATTGACATCATGATTCCAAAAATAATGTTCATTTTATCTAAATAATTTTCAAAATATTTGAATTTTTTCTTTTAAAATAAAAACTGACATTTATCAAAAATTCATTGGTTTGGACAAAAACGGATTTCAAAACTTAATAAAAATTACAATTGTATTCTTAAAAATTAGACAATAATTTATATTAAATAAAAATTAATTTAGAAATAATATTTTATTAAAATATTATTAAAGTCAAAAATCCATTATTTCACCAAAATAGATTTCATAATTTAATATTAACTAAAAATACTATTTTTGATTTAAAAACTATTTACAATGTAAAAATAATAAAATTAATGTATATTAATTATTATATAGAAAATAATTCACATAATCATTGTGATAAGGTCTTGTTACATAACCCTTTATAACACCCACATAGAACTGAAGGGTAAGGTGTGCGATGGTGAAAAAATATTTGGGTTCCTCGGATAACATCGCTTGGGTGGTAATCTCTATCTACGTCCACTTCTCCCGTAGGAGGTTATGTTCGAGCTTGACGTGTTGAAGCTCATATTGGGCTTGGTCAAGAGAGAATCCTAGACGCCACCTAATTTATGAGCTCTGACAAATGGGATTCGTATGGGGAAAATATACTGGATGAGTCCATCACTTCCTATTTCCAAGTAAATTAGATTTGTTAAATCCGAATATTTATACTAATATTTTGATCAAATTTTAATGGATATATTAGCAACGATAATAATTATTAACTGTATTTTGAAATCCAAAAACATAAAACCAAGGAGGTGCATACATTATATAATCATCTTACATAATAATACAACTAATTAGGTCAAGAAGAATTTTCATTAATAAATGATTGGGTCGTTAAAAAACATATTTGAATGATTCCTTAAATAATGGTCATGATTGAGTTATTGGAATAAAAGAGGAAACTCTAGGAAAATCATGAAAATGGATTTATTCGGACAATTGCATCACTATAGGGTGCACCTGTTCTTTTTATAAGATGAAACATGCATAAATGTGAATATTAACTGATTATTAAGAATATAACTAGATCCCTATCAAGAAAAAGTATCCTCTATATAGTATTGTTGACTTTTTTAATCAATTTCATGGATTTCAATACATTTTATGATTGACCTTTATACTAGATATCACTAATTGAGGGTCAAGATGGATAATAATCCCAATACATTATTTCATATAATGTATCGAAACTATGAACTTATAGTGATTAAATTTTTTCTTACTAATTCCCATAGTATCTTCACAGATTTAATGAATTGATTCTTTAAAGATTACATTGATCAGTTTTTGGTAGTCTTTATAGATGATATTATAATATATTTAATGAGAAAGGAATGGAATTAAGATCACATGAGGATTATGTTAATGACCTGAATGATGGATAATATTTTAAAAAAATTTCTAAATGTGAATTTTGGCTATGTAATGTTTTATTTTTAGGTCATATATTTTCATGTGTGTATATATCAGTAGATCCCTCAAAGATAGATGTTATTAGAAATTGGACTAGACCTACAAATATGTTTTAGATCTTTAAATTTTATTGTTTTTCTGAATGTTATTAGTGATTTTTGGATAATTTCTCATCGTTTTATAATCCACTCACTAAGTTATCTTGGAATGGATCTATGGTATTTTAGATAGATGAATCTGAGGAAAAATTCATGGAACTAAAGTGAAGGTTAGTAAGTGCCCCAATTCTTACTTTACTGAATATGGGATAATTATTTTTAATATATAGTGATGAATTAAATAATGTATTGGGATTAAATCATATATATAATGATATGGTTATAGCTTATTCCTCCTTATAATTAAAGGTTCATGAGAAAAATTACCCAACTCATGATTTTGTGTTAGTTGTGATAATTGTTCCAAAAAATATATGGAGTAATTTCCTCTACAGTGAAAGGTGTTCTATATTTATATATATATTGAGCATGAAATTTTGAAGAATATTTTTACATCAAAATACTTGAACATGCTATAGATAATATGGTTGGAGATTATTATTGTTTATCACTATTAAATATATTACCACCCTAGTAAAGAGAACACAATGGTATATAATCTAAATAAAATGGATCATGAAAGATTATCTATGATGAGGATCACAAAAGAACCACTTTTTTGGATTTACAAAGGATGGCATTTGAAATCTTGAAGGAAGGGGATAAATCTTATCTTTCTCAAATGAATGTCCAACAATATATCCATGTAGGTATTAAAGAGGTGTAGAAGGGGATGTGGAACAAAAAAGGAAGGTCCAAAATATTCTTGAGTTCAACAATTATTGTGATGAAATGATAGAGGTCTTGGGACAATGTTTGTGTCCCCTCAATGCTATATTTGAATAAAAATTTATTGGATTAAGATAATATTTATTAATTCTCTATTAACCTAGGAAGTACAATGATATATAGGGATTTGGAAGAGTGTTTTTGGTGGGACAACATGAAGAGATATATTATAGACTACGTATATCGATTCATGGTAGGTTAGTTATTTAATGAATAGAGACAGAAGTATACGGGTATTTTTCAACCATTACCTATAATAGAATGGAAATGGGAAAACATCACTATGGATTTTGTCTTCGAACACACAAACACATCTAAATAGAAATATATTATATTGGTTGTAATGGACCACCTTATGAAGTCAATAGACTTCATTTATATTATAGAATATTTATATCATGATCATCTTACTCGACTATAAATTAAAAAAAGTGGTAGTACTTCATGGATTTCTTCTCTCTACGGTATTTGATAAGGATCTGAGGCAAACATCAATGTTCTGGAGAAGTCTATAGTAGGATCTGGATTGAAGGTAATGTTTTAGCACCTCAGACAAATTTTTAATATGATAGCACCATCTAAACCCTAGAAAACCGGTTTTGAGCTTACTATATGTAAATAAAAGGTATCTGGGATCAATAACATAATTTGTTACAATTTTAGTTCAATAATAGCTTTCACTCATGAATTAAGATGGATCCTTTTGAATCCCTCTATAGAAATACATAACTCTAATGTGTTGGGAAGAATTTAGAGAAATAAACCGATTAAGACATAATATAACTAAAGAAATGGTATAGTTTTTTAGATATATTTTGATAATAATAAGTGAAGTACAAATTCAAAAAACAATTATTCTAACAATCATTAGTGAAATCTAGATTATGAAGTTTATTCACAAGTTATTCCTATGAATACATCCTTGAAAGATGGTGATTTGGTTTGGAATTATAGGAATGCTGAGCCCCAAATATATTGGTCCCAATGATATTATTAATCATATCCGGATGTAATCATATCATTTGGTGCTTCCTCCAAAACTCTTTAATGTTCACGATGGGTTCAATATATCTCTCCTAAGAAAGTAGCAAAATGATATTCTACATGTATTAAACTCAAAGGTAATACCACTGGAGTATGAACTATCTTCTGAAAAATAACTTATGGAGATTATGTATCATAGATAGAAAGTTCAACGAACTAAGACAACTTACATTGACAAGATTTTATTTGAAAACCCTAATTTGACGAAGCTATGAGGGAACCTGAGGATGTGATGAGGCATAATTTTCCTCATATGTTTGAATGAGAGTGATGAATTAGGAGGTTGAAGTTCATTTTAAGGGGGGTAGAATGTAACAACATGATATTTAATGAAATAATACTCTATATATAAATTTTATTTGATTGATAGCTTATGTTACATGAAACACCTGGTTTAGACAAATTACTATAAACTATTCAAATTATATAATTTGATATTTGTCACCTAGAAGTTGTATTGGTGAGTATGAATAGGACTAACTAAATTATATAAAATTTATAGATACACACACACATATATAATTAATTCATTTTTTATCAACTAATTTGGAATGAAAATAATAATCATTTGAATATAAATGAGATGTGTTTCTAAAAAACTATTTTTTTCACTCAATGCGCTTTTTTAATAAATAAACAATTCACTTTTGATTAGTTATTTTAATTAAAAATAAATATAATAAATCAATAAATTTATTTCAACATTTAAAAAAAATTATACATTGGAAGTCAATAAATCAGGGTTTATTTATAAAAACTGCATTTTTATATAAAAAGGATTTCATCACTTTTTACGTTCATATTAAAAACTTAATGACTAAAAATTATAGAAATTGGATTTTTTTAAATGGATTCTTCATTTTAAATCATGAGGTAATTTTTTTTTCATATTTTCATTTTAGTTTTAAGAATTATAAATAGTAATTGTGGTAAAATTTATCACCACAACATAGGGTAAATTGGGTTTATATAGGTTAAAAATAAGTGTTATGGTCATAATATTTCATCATAATTCATATATGATGAACATAAAATGATTATTATCCCTATAGTCTCTAAATTTAAATTTTTTAGTGACCTTTTTCCATGAAAATAACCTATATAATATTTTATTCAAAGAATGATACACAATGGAAGTCACATAGATTTAAATATATATTGTATATCCATATATGGACAGAGGAAAGTTATGGTAGGATTTAAATGTTTCATTTTAAGAATAATGAAATTATTTTCATGATGGATATTTATTTATAATTTTATGTAATTATATAATTTCTTTAAAAACTTATGCAATGCCGACACTGATATTGTTCAATTAATAGAAAAAAAGATAAATGATTTCAAAAATATTAAAAGTAATATAATTTGAAGAATTTATTGTGTTCCACTCTTTGTTTTGATGAATTTGACATATTAGATTCATTTAATATTACTATATTCTAATTCCAATTTTGTATTTATGTCATTTTGGTCAAACTAAATGAATAGTATGAAAAATGACAATAATGATATTTTAACAAAATAAAATTTTATTAAATTATTTAAAAATAAAAATATGAAAGTGGAAAAGGTGGATAATCTATAGTTGAAAATATACCCCCATGTCTGTTTATGTTCCAATTTTCACCTAATAAGTAAAATCAAACCCCTTTAAAAGCAACACAGATGTTATCATGGTTATGTTTAAAAAGGATAACTGAAGGGTTAAACTAAAAGATAATGTTTAAAAAATCACTTAAACCAATCCATGTTTTATTTGTTATTGGTATTTATACTCTATATTATCATATCTTTGTGTCAATGAACTTTTTGATTAATTTAGTCTATATTTTAATGCTTTATGAAAGTCTAAGTGATCCCCTCCCATCACTTATAAAAGAGAACCTCTCATTTCTCCTCTTCACACCAATTTTAGCCTTCTATCTCAACCAACCCACAACAAAATCCATTCAAAAAATACATAGAAATATTAATAAGGATTTTTTAATCATAAAATAACAAAAAATATATCCCAAGAAGGTGATATAAAGGATTGTATTTTCATAGAAGAAGAGGTTTGGATGTGAATTTGGAAAGGTGAGAAAAAAGGTAAATGGTTTAAGTTTCACACCAAATTTAATCGGGGTTGTGTTTGATTGAATTTCCATTTCAAAAATTATATAATCCTTACCAAATAAATCCATATAATTTTTATTCACATCAATATATTTCTTAGGAATAAAAATTTACCTTTTATTTTCATAATTTTAAGTACACAAGAGACTAAAATAATGTTTTTAAGGACAATTAAATATTTTTTACTATTTGGTCATGAAACATTATTTTCCAGGTCCATGTTTTCTAAAAATGTCTTCAACAATTTTTGTACTATTCCTTATTCACTTGTAACACCCTGAGATTTTATGAGAAATATTTTTTTTAATTTCTTTGATGTCTAGTATTGTACGCTACAGAAAGATTATCTTGCGCTATACGCAACACTGTATTAGATTTCAATATATGCAACACTATTCTAGGCTCGTGTTACACACAATTTCAAGTTCGTTTTGTAGAAATTATTCTACACAACATTAAGTATAGATTTTGTTTAATGTATAAATGAAATCAGTTTTGATTATTTAATATGCAACACCAAAGGGGGCTTGAACTACACGCAGACCTGACTTGGCTTGCATTACACGCAATCGCGACCTTCCTCGATAGCGTGTGTAATAGGCAATACATAGTTTCACTAAACAATGATATGTTATTTCAATATTATATAAAGTAACCGTTATGAATATTAATTCCGACTTTTTAAAGTTTTATAAATTTTATCATTCAAAATGGAATTCATTTTTTGATTCATAATATCAAAATTATCCTAGGGTGAATATTTGGTATTTTTCTGAAAACTTTCAATTTTTGATGAATAGTGAAAAACACTGAGTTATAGTTTAAAATCAAATTTTTATTTAAATTTTTATTTATTTTATTTAAATTTATTTTAGGCTAAAATTTATACATAATACATATATAAGTTCAATTTAATTCATTGGAGTCATTTTATAATAATTTTAGATATATAAAAATTTTATTGAACTTTTCACCGTCTTTTACCCACCTCCTAGGAAAATTTGCAAATTTACGTTAAACATAATTTTACCACTTCTATGAGTGTAATTTTGAAAATCTGAGAGACACTTTTAATATCAAGGATTAAAATCTAGTTCAATAAGATAAAAATAATTTTTGGTGAATAGTTACTTTTTAGTATTATTTACCACGGTTAAAAGTATATAGGGTAATTAAGGGAACAAATGATATTATTATTACCCTAACACATGTCCTAATTCTTTTGGATAAGTTTAATTCTAAAAGAACAACCTTAGGAATAATATATTACCCTTAAGGACCATTTGGATTAGATTAGAACATTTTTTTTTAAAGAAGAGTGAAAATATTTAAAATCAAAGTTTAATAACTAAAACATTTTTCATATAAGGTTATACAAAAGATAAATTAAACTATTAATATTCTATATAAACTAAAAATATTTCCAATATAATGGTATTTTATTTATGTATTTTAGACATTAAATAATGTAATTTATTTTTTACACAATGATGATGCAGCAATTACCCTATTAATGAAATATTAAGATAATTGATATTATAAATACCCAAATAAAAGTAATTTGAGACTTTTTATGAATTAAACTAATTTTATATGTCAATATATCATATTAGGGTTGGTTAGATGAATTTTTTTCTGAGTAAAAATGCTGTTATGAATTTATAAAAAAATATCAAATAGTGTCAAAATTGACATAAAAGAGTTTTTAAAAACAAATATTATATTATTAATTGATATAATGGTCCTAAAAATCTACGGTTAGGCCAAAAGACTTATATAAGAATATATATGACATTAATGAACCAATTGGGGTTCTATTTAGAGTTTATAGTATGTTTATTAACCATATAATGTAAGAATACAAGAAGACATGGTAAAATTTAAATTATTTAACTTAGAGTTAAATCTAAATGATAAGGTTAAAATGGTAACCTAAACTTCTCCAAAACCTATTGGTTGAGAGGATTTAAACCCATCCCCACCCTAGCCTCTAAATAAGTCCCTTTGGAGCCATTATAAACTGAATATGAATTTTTTTTAAAATAATATTTTATGTTCTTCCTAATGTGCCCCACACCCCTCTTATAAAAGGGCACCTCCTCCCTCTCCTCTTCACACAAATTTGAGCCTTCAAGCACAGAAACACACCACCCATTTCACTTATCCACTTCCATATAAACCTACTAGAGGTACTGTTATTCTTCAAAGACCAACTTTAGTGCCCTAAGAGGGGGTTAAGAGGAGGCGCGTCGAAGAAGAGGTAATCTCTTCAACCGATCTTTCAAGTTTCATTATTCTTCTACTTCCACTTCTTTAGTTGTTTCAGTATAAAGTAATGACATAAGTGTAACTAATATACTTATATGTTATTATGAATATGAAACAACCCCATTTCACCTTCTATCCATTCTACGGAAAACTAAATCACCGCACGTGCATACCTACGGAATACCGTCTCCACGTTGTGGTGTAATCTGTTTTTCCACCACCACCTTACATGGATGGGTATAATGGTGTAAATAATAACCATATATGGTTATTATAACATCATAATGATTATGATATTTTATATCATCCACTCCAATTTCATTCAATAATTATTGGAATGATATCATAGCTCGTGTGTACGTATGGATTACCGTCTCCACGCCGCGATGAGAGTTATTATCCATATTAACCATTCAAGAATGATTATAAAGTTTATATAATGAATAATAATGATATATATGACATAATAATTCTATCAGATTTATGTATATATATTTCATCTACATACTTTCATTCAAGTCAATAAGGAATGGAAAACAGAATTCATGTGTACGTATGACCTACCGTCTCCATGAACGGTGTGTTTCATTTCATTTATCTCTCTATTATATAAATATATATACTGAATATATATGATATATGAATCATGTTTTACATTCTTGAAGTAAGTAAATAATGATATAATTAATAATAATATCAAGAACAACAGGTCCAAACATGTACGAGAAATGAAACGATTTTACCAAAATCGATGGTTTTACATGGAATTGACAAAAGAACGAGTAATATAAAGTCATAAGTTAATTATATATGATATCATAAATACTATTATGATTTTTTACAAGTTAATAATATATTTAAACCCATTATACGGGGTGTTTTGGACACATACAATAGAAATTGGACCTAAGGTAAGGGATAATTTTGCAATCTCATTTTTATCTGAGATTGCTTATACGTAAGTATTTACTGGGGTTTTATTTTTCATCCATGTCCCTAAAAATGTTTTTCATAAATTTTTTCATATTATTCCATGTATTTATAAAGTCATGTTTACCCCTCTATGACTTTTACTTTGTGTTATGGAAGGAATCCTTCTTTTGTTTACCATATGTGGTACATTTTGACTTTTCTGTTAAAAGTGCGAGGAGAATGTTTCTTTAACTTATACAGCATGAATGGAATATTACAGTTTTATAAATCATTATTTTTATGAAGATTACTGTACAATATTTCATGACCATTTTCTACAAATCCATTTATATTAAAATTTCATGGAATTTTGTGAAAATAAAATGATTTTTAAGAATAGAGGATATTTTCCTCAAGAATTCATTTCAAGTGTTTTATCAAAACAATTTCCCATCCAAGATGACATTATTTCATATGTTTTTGTTTCAAGTATATTGTATCTATGATTTACATGGTTTCAATTTTCATATGATGAAATGATATCCATTTGTTTTATATGGATTATGTTATGATGTGATGATGTTTATGAAACCCATTTTATTCTTTGGGTTTGGATGAATGATAAATGTTTATTTTGTGGCACACATAAGAATGATTTCATTATGAGATTGGTGGGACCTATATCTCCCTCCAATGAATTGGGTAATGATTTATATCTCACGATATTGACATTTCTAGAATGAAAAGTTAATATGGTTCAGTGATACAGGACTAGAACGGGGAGTGAACTCGATTCAGTAAGGGACTTTGTCCACAATAATGGTCATGGTAGCAATGCCTTGGCTACTATTGAAATCATAACATGTGATTAATGGTTTCCACAATTACATTTTTTATTCCCATGATATTTACTCATGGTTAGTGTTTCTTTTTAATCTATTCCTTATGCACTACCAACATTAATGTCATTACTCATGATCTTGATGTTTTATGGTCATGTTCTTACGTTCAAATGATTAGGGGTTTTTTTGATGTTCTCCATGTTTACCCTTACTAAGAATTTGAGCTCACCCTTTTTATGTTTTCTTTTACCTAGGATATAATGAACGGTTTTAGGTAATACAACCAAAGGGGAAGATCTTTATGGGAGATGTTGAATATATTTCACTATGAATAGAAGATTATGTTCCGCATTTCCAAAGACACTAAACTAATACGGTTTTTGGGCATTTGTTTTTGTAATGTATTATGTATTCCAAACACGTAATTTAATATCTGTGTACATCAAGTATGGGTCTCTACATTACTATAATTCAATTTTAACCTTATTTTACTTTTTATGAAATTGTTTCAAAATAAACTTATTGTCAATTTCTGAACAAGGTACATATTTAACTTTTTAGAAAAATTGTAAAAGTTTTTTTAAAATTATATAAAGTGAATGAATTTTCCACCATCATGACTGCTCAATGACTTGAATATTCCTTCAAAATTTTCATAGTTATTTTCAAATAAAGTGTTTCTTATAATATATCTTGGAAAGATTAATATTTAAATGAATTGGATTAAAATGGAAAGGGTATATTCCTCAAGATTGTTTTAATGGTCATTTTTTTCATCAAATGACAAAGACATTTGGTGTTACTTATTTTTTACTAGTGATATAATCCAATTATACCATTATTATTCTTTCTCCTTATGTTTTATATTTATGATAATGATATTTATTTGAAACTCATTTATTTTAAATTAATTTTTCTATGATGGATTGACGATATTTTTCTGATGCCTATTTTATTTGAAAGGGATATGATATGGTGAAATGATGAATGTTCTATAGTCTTTTGAAAAACATATTTACAGTTTTTATTATTTTACTATTGTGCCCAAAATTATATTTCACTAAAATGTATTGGGTAAAATATTATATCTCATGAGATAATTATGGTAAAAAATTAAATGTTCTTGATTTTCTATGGGAAACAAGTTCATGTGCCTGATTAGATATGGGAAAAATGTAAATTTTCATGACCCACTATGTGAAATAAGTTATTATTCCAAATCCATTATTATTGGGTGGTCTTGGTAATAAACCTTTATATAAAAAAGTTTATCTATACTTATGATGATACCAAACATTTATAACATGAAAGAAAGGATCGTGATTGATTTATGATTATTTATAATTCTTATTAGTAATTTCTTTTAAAATGATAAATATATTTTCAATGGATCATGATTATGATCTTCAACAGATTGGGTATGAAATTTGTAAGTTGTAGTCGTTATCTCATACCCTAATAATTATCATATTCTTTCATATGCTCATCAATTTATATCTCCCATGTTTACCTTCAATGATAATTTATTCTCACCATTTAATATACTTCCTTTCCTTAGGTTATGAATAATTATTTTAAGTAGGGTATCTATATGAATATTAATAAATAGAAGATCTTTTTGGGAGATTTTCATGATCATTTAGGATATAAGAAGATTCTGTATCTATTCTCCAAATACAATAAACCTTCACCATCTTCGATTATTTATTTCAGAAATTTAGTGAATATTCATCACAATAAATGTAATAATTTTTTAACTAAAGTCTAGGACTTTATAGAATATTAAATGAATTCCTCATATATTTAATGATAAATTTAATTCACAGGAATAAGCCTTATCAAAATATATTCTTGTTGAGTAATGATTAAATAATATTATCATTTCCCTGAACATTCAAATATCATTCAAAGTAAAAAATTTATACTGAAATTCTATATGGTTTAAGAAATATTCATATATATGAAAAAAAATATTTGGATATTTAATTGTAATTTAATTTCAAATGATCAAATGAAAATGAATGTTTCAAGTGAATGTTAAGGATAATAAAATTAATCAAGGGATGAGGGGTGGAAATCAATTCATTAGAAAAGTATATTTTATAGTTAAATCAAGGCATTTAAATAATAGAATAAAATTTAAGTGAAACATTTAAAATAATTTTCCCTAAAATTGTTTTTTGTGTAAAACAACAGAAAATTTTTAGAAGAACCTAGAGATTGTAAAATGGTTATGGAAGAAATAAATTATTTCAGGATGTTTACATTAAATTGAAACATTTCATTTTGACTTTTTTATAATGAATGTTTAAAAAGAACATTTTTAAAATAATAGAAATATTCCTTTCAAACCTTTTAAAAATTCAAGGATATTATTTGATACATTATTTGAGTAAATAAAAACTACATTTTTTTTAATATTATAAACATAGAAAAAGAATATATCTATCAAAAACAGAAATAATATTGACATTTATTTTAACAATTTATTTGATTAACTAAATTGAAAAAGAAAGTAATATTTCGTATACAACATTTAAATTCTATTTGTATACATAGTATAAAAAATATGTATAGTTTATGAAGGAGATAGTATAATATTCCTTCAATCAAAATAAGATGAATCCTAAAAAATAGATTATAAAATAAATTATTACATATTTGGTAGATTTCAAATTTTAACCTGTTGAAAGGGTAACTTGAATTGAATCATTAATAAACACGAAAAAATATATTTTTATATTAAATAATGAAAATTGTAGTATGTAGACCACATAAAATTAAATAGGTGCATAATAACAAATATGTCTAAATGGAGTAAAAATTGAGACAATATATTTTACAATGCTCATATCATTGAAATGAGAACTAATAGATGAATAGATTATCTATAAAACATATTTATCCATAAATTAATTTTAAATTCAATATTAAGAAGTAAATATTGATTTTACAAATAATATTTATGTAATATAGTCAATGAATAAGTTTTATAACCCAATAGAAGGAAATTGAGTTACGAAACCCCTTATCTCATGTTTCCCCTTAGTTGAACATGATTTAAACTCATATATAATGGTTTTGAACATGTTATTAATTTTTAACAGAACCATATTCATATTTATAATATCATATATAACCATCGTATGGCATCTTATCACTTATTCATTAAGAATCATTCATTATTTTCATTATTTCATGTGTTATATGCACTATTTTATCATGCATGTTTTGTCACATAAGTTCTAGTACTTGTACATTGATAATGGTTTCATCATTTAAATAATGTTAATTGTGATAAAATTAATTAATTATATACATATATATGATTATAGTCATACATAAAAGGTATTTATAGAAAAATAAATTACACCATTCATGGGGACTGTTGGACGTACGTATGCTTGAAAACTATTTTCAATTTTTGTAGAATGAATGGAAGGAAAGGTAAATAAAAATTAACAATGAAATTATAATTTTTATGTCATATATATCTCATATATTCATTAAATAAGCCATCATTATCATCAATTTAAAGTAAATATGGACAACACATCACATTTCTTCGTGGAGGTGGTAGTCTACACGCACGCACGAGCAACATTACTGTTTTACAATATGTGGGAAGGTGAGAAGATAGATAGGGTATTATTATTACAGAATCATAATAATATAAAAATAATAATACATATAAATTATTATGAACTTTATAACCATTAAATTAACATGATGATGAAAACCATATTTCTTTTCTATATAGAGATGATAAGTCATACGTATGCAGGAGCGATGTTTTCCACTTTCATAGGATGAAAAAGAGACAGAAAATGGTTTTCCTTTAAAAATAATAAAATATCCTTATACGTATGATATTTTAGTTATTATTTTAAAATAGAAACAATATATTTATAGGAAGTAGTATAAAAAATAAATTTAAAAGGGTCGGTATTGACGAGTACCTCTTCTCCAGAAGATTTATTTCATATTCCTTATTAAGGTCACTTGAAATGTTATTTTAAAGAGTATTGTACCTATAATTATTGAATAGTGAATTTTAAAAGGTAATTGGGAATTTTTTGGCCAATATAGATTTACCAATGTCATGTATATAAACGATATAATGGATATCCTTTTATAAGTGAGAGGATGAGAATTCCTAGAATTTCATAAATTATTAAATTAATTTAAATTATTAAATTAATATAAATTATTTTTAATTTCAAAATGATCCAAAATGATATAATTCAAATATAAGATAAATAAGAATCTAAATCGTCTGATAAAATAAAATTAAACATATTTTGATTAGGTTTTTTCCTTTGTATTTTATTCGTAACACCTTGTTGTCCCTTTTGACAATTAATACATTTTAAAAAATTTATATATTTTAGGGTCATTAATGTTCTCATAAGAGGTTAAAACCCCATAAATAGACAATGTATTTCATTTTCAACAATATATCATTAAATTGGACAATTATAACATTTTTACAAATTTTAAATCTTTTAATAAATTATTATTTACTATATAATGTCATTAAGGTTATTTTTGGAATTATTTATTACTTTTTACTTTGAAAACAACATTACATAAAAGAAATTAGAATATAAACCTAATATAAATCTTGAATATGCTACATATATATACAAAATTCTTGGAACGCTATAACTCGCCAAAATTATATTAATTTTAACATTTTTAAATTCATTTATTTTATATTTCTATTTATTAAATAAATAATACATCAATGTTACATAGGAATTTAACATTATGATTCAATCACAAAAACAAAAAAAAATATTTCCATGTCAAAAAAGATTCATTAGTATTTCAAATAACCTTTTATAACCTAATATAATTTGTTTTAAGCCCTTTCAAAAAATATTATATATATTAAAAGTAAGATACCCAAATTTGTAACTTTATCTTTAACTTAAATTAAATCAAGGTAAAAATCAATGAAAAGTTAAACCAATGTAAACCCCTGATAATTTATGATATATTTAATTTTAAATAAATTCATTCACTTATATATATTGTGATTCACACAACAACATCTTTAAAAAAAATGTGATACTCTTCTAGATTATTATTATTATTTAAGCAAGACCATTATAATCATAAAGTTAAATTGGAGAGCATGAATTAGTATAAATTAATTATAAAACAAATTATCTATAGATTTATAAAATAAATTCAATGGTTATATATTTATTATATATAATATAGGAACTATTTTAAAGAAATAGAAATGTTTTCTAAAAATCAGTATTTCACCAAAAATATGCTTTATTTTCTCTTTCCATTAATAAATTAAAATTAATTTTTAAATATTTTCTAATACTTATTTGAAAAAAATTAATTTTTTAAATCTATAGGAAAAAATCATCTTACAGTATTTTTCTGGGATTTTTCTGAAAAGTTTAATTTTTCATTGTATAGTAAACAATAATCATTTTTATTAGAAACTATCTTTTCATTTAAATCATTTAAAAGTATTATTTTATTTTAATTATTTTTTAAAAGTTAAATTAGTTAAATTATATATTAATGTCTTCAATTTAAGATATTTTAATCATTTTGATATTGAATTTTGATATATAAATGTTTTCAACTTTTGAAAGTGTTTATTTTGGATAATTATAGTTTCAACACATTTGTGGAATTAGTTTTAAATTATAATATAGCAGTTATGTGAGTTCAATTTAAAAAAATTAATTACATAATTAAAATTAAAATAATTTATGTTACTTAGTAAAGTAATATTAATTTGTGACCATAATTAATAGTGAAAATAGAAAAAATTACTAACTTTCGTTAAGTTAAAAATGGGTATACAGGCGGTTAAATTAAAAATAAAAGGTTAAAAAATGACTCAAATCTTGTATAATTGCAATTTAGGTTCCTATTTAGACTTTATATATTCTAAGGTCCTTAAATGGTCCATTTTGGGTCTTTTTGGGATGAAACAATATCATGAACTGTCCTAGTAGAGCATATCCTGTGACTCCCCAAGCTTGGTACTAATAGACCCGGGGATAGTGACTAGCATCGAGTAGGAATATCACTAAAATGGGACGATTGCATAAGTACCTATACACACACACATCTAGAAGACCAAAAAATGATGAAATATGAAAAATAACTGAACAACCAATGCCTGCATACATCTATATCTCACAATCAGAGTATAATAGGAAGTAAAGAAAAATTATCAGGGCCAATTACAAAAACACCTTATAGAAGTTTATAACACAAGTCCAACATGGTAGTAAATGTACTAGGACAGCTATCTGAAATCCATATGAGAACAATTTGATCTGTTCAGTCTCACTATGCATCACCTGGTCTTAGTCTGCCTAAGACTCTATCAAAATGTCGATCACCCGCACAAGACACGGCATGTTCTAGTAAATCCCGTGTATGGGTGAGTATAAGAAATTCTCAATATGTCTCCCTGAAACCACAAAGAAATAAAAATATATAGTCAGATCTAAATAGTTATATATATATAATAAATACAACAAGAATATCCATATAAACTCAACAAATACAAATAGTCTAGGATTAAGCGACAACCATAGTATAACATCCTAGGATTCCACCTTGAGGATTCCACAATGAACTTATATGAGTGAACACACTACGGAGACCGATAGTACTAGTGACGTCCTTCTAAGAGAGAGTACCCATTTGGTCTCATCAAAAGAATGAATATGCTGATAGATCCAAATTGAATATGATACATAGTTGAGGATCACGACCCGAGCCATGGGATGATACCAACACCTCAATATGGAATAACCCACTCGGTAGAGGATCAACACCTTGTAGGATTGGTCACATTGATATCAAGGAATATACCTAGATAATGAAGATGAATTTAGGATCCCACTATTGGCCTCTCATGGGGATTCCAACAACTCTATTTATGAAGAACCACTGAAGGCATAATTGTTATAGGTGTAGGAAATGATTCATACCAAACATAAGGGAAAGGAAAAGGGGAATGACCCCAAACAAAACAGTTCTATGATAATGAAGGAAAATATATTTGGGAAATGTATGAAAGAGTACACAACATGTAAAAGGGTTACATGTCATGTCCCTTGACCTCAAGTTCTGTCCGTGTAAATGACCATTGTCATTTAAATCGTGTCCATGTAGAAGGAGAGTTCACAGAGTGTAGATGGGTTACAAATCATGTCCCTTTGAACCTGTTCCCATCCATGTACTCTAGCCATGTGAAAGTATATGTTTTCATACCATGTATCAATGCATGTATACCAGTACATGGGGTATCCCGTGTACATCATTCATGTTGTGTTGGGGGGGGGGTACATGCCATTTTGTCTGGTCATTTAGTTCACTCTGTGTCTTTGTACCTTTTGAGGTACAGGCAGAGTATCCAAGGAAGTATTACTGATCATGTAGGCCAAGCCACACACCATGTGGTACTCATCTTCTACCAGAAACCCTTGCTGCTGCTCTGAGGGACCCACACTCTATGTGTATTGGGATTTATTAGAATCATTTTTCCACACTCTAGTCATCTTATCCATCATTTCATCCACCATTCTAGCTATACATTGCTAGGAAATTCAATGGGGTCCTTTCCCGAGCCTTTCCACCACTAATCTACCACTTCTGATACATCAACCAACTTAGAAAACAAGATCATCACCATTAGTTTTTTCATACCAAAGAACATGAAAACAACACCAATAATCATTCTATCTATTTCCTCAACCATATTCGCACCTTTGTTTAGTTGTACCAATTCCAGATCTACAATTTCAGATCATTACACCAAGAATTAGATACACAATCATTGATTGATCAAAGGAACGTTGAACCATAAAGAACACCATGAAGAACATTGAATTTGGGGAGAAAAGAACAAATCTGAACCAGAGGAATGAACCTCAATATATGTTTGTGTCGATCTGGGTTTGGTGTTATTATAATGAGAAACGAATAATCAACATCCATGATAATATCTCCCAATAAACCCTGCAAATTAACCCATCACATATAACAATCAATCTATGGAATGAACTATTCATTGACCGGTTTATTTTCATCAAGGAAATTAATAACGTGGAATAAAAATTAAAAACCCATTCCATAAATTAATTTGGATTTATTGATGATGAAGAATGAGATATTTTCATCAATTTTAACATGATCTGTTGAATCTGAGGTGTGTTGATACTTGATTCGTAAATCTATCATCATTAATTCATGAATATTCTCTGAAGGTTCTCTCCAATGAATCTCCAAAGGTCCATGGTTATGCGACTAACCCCGTATTTCCAACATAGGGATCCACTTAAATAAGTTTCAATCACTGCATCAATAATTTGAAATAAAATAATTTCATTTAATTATTTTATTTGTTTATGTGATCATGATGAATTTTCTAAAAATGACTAGTACTGACTATTGGTATGTGGAACCAAGGATAAAACCATCATTTGAACTCAACCGTTCCTTCATATTTCTAATTTGGGTACTATGTTAATAATTATTCATCTTTTTTAGAAAATCCTCACACATGTGTTATTTAATATGTTTAATATATTTCAAACATTTATTTCAAGAACGTTGGGCCCCATAATCAAATGTAGTTTTAGTTCATGTTCTCAAAATTAATCCAAATAATATTTAATAACAATACATGAAAAACCCAAGACAATACATTCTCCCCACATTATGGATTTATGTCCCTAAAAAGTAAAAACAAATATTACAAAAAACGATGAGGGTACTGAGCACGAATATGATTCTCCAACTCATATATTCTCTCCAAAATATTATTGTGATACCGAGGGACACACACCAAAGGAATCAATCACCAAAGAAGGAACCTCTCCAGCTGATACTTGATCTTAACTAGGTAATTATTAAAGTTCACCACATATCGATGTTCAGATTTCCCTAGTTGATAACGCATTATGGGTCATGCACATACCAACTTAGCTATGACATGTGGAAGACATCATGTACCCTGTCTAACTACAGAGGTAGATCCAAGATGTATGACACCTCTCTAGCTCTACATAGTATCTGGAAGGGGATGATGAACCTTAGAGATTGCTTACTTCCTTAGTAAAATATCTGTAATCCATGTCAACGTAAAACCCATAGGAACACATGGTATCCATCCTAGAATACCAAGGTCCATCATCACATATCAGCATAGGAAGTATGATGGATTTTTGTAGTCTTCATCCACTCCTAGATAATCTAAATTTACTCTATTTTATCTAGCACCAACTTCAGGCCCATGAGTGTTGACTCTCCATGGCCAGTCCATCAAAGTGGTGACCATCAGGGTTTCTCGTAAAAAACCTTGAATCATTCCATAAAAATCACAAAATAATAATTTTTGTTTTACCCACATTCTATATATAGTAGGTGATCCTCATAACTATGGACAATGTCCGACATGAAATCTCATAGCATGAATTCTAGAACTTGAATGGTCCACTCTTTTGGTCAGTTATTTTGTGGGTAAAATGATGTGCTCAACTGTAACAGGGTCCCAAATGCCTCCTAAAATATATTCCACAACGGGGATGTACTGTGAGCATCATGATTAGTGAAGATTGTCAATGTAACTCTAGGGAGTCTGACTATCTCATGAACATAGTGGTTCCCCATGATCCTCACTATACTATTCTATCATATAATGAGGAAGTGGGACAACTCGGTGAGCTGTTATACAATAACCTAGATGGAATCATGTCCCATATAAATATGTGTTAATATCATCATTAACACCATAGTTATACTATCCCACATTCATTTGACAACCTCAAGGGGTTGATCTAATCCTACTAGATCTTGGTGCTCAACCTTCACTTACTAACATGTGAGGTCCCGAGAGACAAACTTTGCATCTCTTTTTTCATCTATGGACACTAAAACCGACATCTCAGGCCCGAGTACATATCTTCCAAAACTGGATGTACCACAAAAAGATATTTTTTTAACACTCTCTCAACCTCTTCCCATAATGAAACTGGTACCGTTGTGAATTTTCTTAAAATAATGACATGTCCCAACTATTAGAATATCCATTAGTAGCATTCCTTATGGATATTTGATCACATAGGGTGTCAAAATAAGAATCACCAAGTTGTTTCTCCCGAAATAACTATAAGAGTTTAGGAGTGAAAACCATTTGTTGGAGGTAAAATTCTCTATATCTATCCAGAAACAATTACTTCCAAGAGGCAAACTGCTCTGATGCATCATTCAACAACTTTGAACTAGATCTCTTGGTGAGAGAATCTTCTACCACGTCCCCCTTCCTTCGAGTGTAGGAAATTTTAAATTCATAATACTGCAGTATATATATCCACTGACTATATCTCATGTTAATATATTTTGGTGATAATACATACTTAAGAATGTAATGATCAAAGCAGATGATAAACCACTCTCCCATCAGGTAGTGTCCCCACATCTTCAAAATGATGTTGAGAACTTCTAACTCAAGATCATGGGTCATGTAGTTCTACTTATGTGGTATCAAATAGTGTGATCTATAGGCAATCACCACATGTCTCAACCATAGGACACAACCATGATTGGTCTACAATACATCGCAGAATACTACAAATTTGACACCCTCCTCCAAATAATCTCAAGATGAGACTGCTCGTTAAACTCTACCTCAACAACACAAAAGCATGTTGGATCATTTCTATTCACATGAAAGGATGTCCCTTTCTAGTAAAATTTGTCTTTGTTGATGATATTGTGGAGAAATCGAGTACGAATTCCTAGTAATTGTCTTCCAACCCAATGAAGTTTTACACCTCCATCACAATCATAGGGTTATCCCTAGATAATACTTCCACAATCATGGTTGCGTCCACTGCCTCTCCATCTACTGAGATAACATGCTGTCAAAAGTAGAAAACCTAAATAAATACGTGGCACTTCAAGAGATTTGTGTATATATGGTTCTCTCTAAGTATGTCCAGAACTATTTTTAGGTGTCTTGAGTTCTCCTCCTAAAATGCTGAGTATACAAGGATATCATCGATGATGGATAACATCAACTAGTTTATGTAACGATGAAGGATCCACTACATGAGCCCCATGAAACTGATATAGATTTCATCTCACCAAAGGGAATCACTGTGTACTCAAAGTGACTGTAACGACATCTGAATGCCCTATTCAGTATATATGAAACCCTTTACTCACAGTTGGTGATAACCTGATCTTAGGTCATTCTTTGAGAACCATCTCTCCCCTATCAATAGATAAAAGAGTTCATGGATCCACAACAGTGGATTATTGATCTCCATTGTTACCTGGTTATTATCCTAGTAGTCCATACACAACCGTAATCTACCATCTTCCAACTTGGAAGAAAAATTGTGGCTACATATGGTGAAATACTAGTTTGAACAATTTCCTTCCCTTACAAGTCCTCTAACTGTAGTATTAGCCCAGAAATATCTATGAGATATATCCATTATGCTGGCAATGATATTTGTTCAATCCTTGGATTTGGATTAATGTGGAAGTTCATCTCTTAGTGGGGATATAATTCTGGAACATCTTCAAGGAATACATCTTCTTAATCTACCACCACTGCTAGATATTTCAAACTAACAACATATACTATTTCAAGGGTCAGGATAGCCAAATTATTAGTAATTGGTAGCAACCTTCTATGCACGATTCCATCTTGTTTTTCTCAAGTTTCATTTTCACTAATAAATAAGAACCCTATACCATCATTGTAGACACACCACACCCTTCACCTAAAAAATTAAATCTTGGAATGCATTAAAGAAAACCAATCCCTTCCACAAATGAAATCATAAGGCCTTGAAGAAATGACCAAGATATCCCAACCAAAAGTTTCGCTACTAAGAGTCAGGTCACACTATCAAAACAAGTGAGTGATTATTGATTATTCTCTAGTAGTAGTCTAACAGCGTAAGGGTCAATTAAACGGTTTGACCGAAATCTCTATTAATCATAAAAGATATCTAGTGATAACTGTATGAATAGAAACTATATCTATATTTATTAAAAATGAAGTAGAAAACCCATAGATTGTAACTCTAATCATTCATGGATCCCCTGTGTTGTATGCTTCGACCACCTGAAGTTGTCCAGTCCCCTGTCCTCTAGCTCCCTAGGCTTGGCGTGGACCACTTATGGGTGGTGGTGGTAACAACTAGAAATAATGACCACCTCATACTTCTCTACCAGCTCCCCTTCCATAAAGACCATCCGGAAAAATTGTATTCTCATGCCACTATCTCATGAATGGTGTCCCATTCATAGTCTATCTATTAGGTGTATAGTCGGTCAGACAATCTTAGGCGAGATTCCCATGACCGTCACATGAGAAACACCATCACTCTATGGGCTAACTGGACCCACCCGGTGAGCCTTGTACTATAGATCATATATCCCCATACCCCCTCATGAGACCTATCCCACATCCATGTCTCTGAGACTTATGTTGGCTCCCAGATGCTGAGGGCTCTACCTCTTCTTTCCCACTACTGGAAACCACTGGTTGTATCTGCTCATCCAAGAAACTATCGACCCCCAAATCACACTATAGAACCTCATAAAAGGTAGTAATTCATAAAAGAATAATTAAAGATCATATTTATATAAACATGACTCACTTTATGGTCAGATCCCTGACAAACTGATCTCGAACCATATCCATCGAGTACCAAGAAAGGTTGGTAAACCTCAATGAATACTCAGCTTCTATCATGCTTCCCTAATGGAGCTACAAAAGATTTTAGATACACACAACTCTCAGAATATTTGGTGAGAAATCCACTATAAATAGATTATCATACTTATTCCATGAACGATTCAACCCATCGTAATATAGGGTAACTAAACCCCACTAACACCCTATTGATACAAGAAGATAGATCACTAAAAGGACCACCATTTGATCTTATGGTGTCCAGACTATAGATAATAATCGGATAACCAAATCAAGATAGACCTTATCCACCTATGGTTCATGCTCACCTCAAATCTTAAGGGGTCTCTATCACTAAAACCTATGAAGTGCGCTCAACATGGACTCCATATCTACTAGTACTGTGGGTACCACGTGCTTCTCTATAGGTGGTATGGTTAGTGTACCACCTGGAGGTAAAATATTAGGAACTTATCCATGTATAAAATCCTTGTCAATAAGGAGGTCATCCTTGTTATCTTCATGCTAAATCCTAGATTACATACATCGCAGATGCATCATGAAATAAAAAATATGTACAACGACTAATGAGTATATCTAGAGACTGTACTAAATAAGCAAATAGAAACCATAACCCATTCATATATGACATATGTGCGATTGTTTATCTAGAATCAGTGTTATCATGTACCAATTCAAAAAAAAATTTCTCAGGGTCCTGGTGAATGTATAAGTTGTATGACATACAAACACTAGAGTCCCAAGCCAAAAAGACGAACTCAAAACACATACTATTTCTGAAAACAAATATCACAAAATCCCTATCACAAGCCGTCTTAGTAGGGCCCATGCAGTGACTCCCCAATCCCACATCCAAAAGGCCTGAGGCTAGTGACTAGCACTGAGTAGGGATATCAAAAACATGAGTGGCATATCCTATGTACCTACACACACACACACACACACACACACACACACACATCTATAAGCACAAAAAATGATGAAATCTAAAAAACAACTTATCAACCAATGCATGCATACATCTCTATCCAACAACTATGATGTAAAGGAAAATAAATAGGTCCAAATAAAATCCCACCACAAATAAGTCTGTAAAGCATGTGCAACCAATAATTAAAGGTACTAGGTCTATTTTATGAATGCCTTCAGATCACACCTCGGTCTTTGTAGTTACACTACGCATTGTCTAGTCCTGGTCCTCCTTGGACTCTATCAAAAGTTTTCCCATTTAAAAAATACACGACACATGTGTGTAAATCCCATGTAGGGGTGAGTATAAAAATACTCAGTAGGATACCATGAAACCCCAAATTAAAACAAGAAAGTAAATGAAGTTATCTCTAAATAGGTATACGTATACTATACATATAACAAGAATATTAAGATATACTCAACAATGTCACATAGTTTAGAAGTAATCTACAACCACGGTATAACATCCTATGATTCCAGCTCGAAGATTCCATAAATAACTCATCCGAGAGAACACACTCTAGTGTCAAATAGCACTATTATTGTTCGTTCAAGAGATACTTCTCATCGGGTCTCTTCATGAGAAAAAATATGCAGTTAGATCCAAATAGAATACAACACACATATTAGGATCACATTAAGGGCTATCAAGTGATACTAATAACTCAATACGAACTAACCCACTAGGTAGATGATTAGTTCCTAGTATGATTGTTCACATCGATACCCAACACTGTAACTAGGGAATTCAAATGAATATAGGATCCAACTCTGGGCCTCTAGGGGGGATTCCAACAACTCTATCTAGGAATTCCCATAGAAGGGATAATTTTCATTGAAGTAGGAAATTATTATTACCAACCTTTGGGGAAAGGAAAAGGGGAATGAGCCCTATCAAAACTTGTCTAAGATATGGAGGACAAGAGATCATAGAAATGTAATAAAAATTACATGGTGTTTAGGAGGGTTACACATTGTGTCCCTTGACCCTAGGTTCTTCCCATGTAAATAGAACATGTCATTTAAATTTTGTCCATGTATAATGAGAGTACATGGCTTGTAGAGGGGTTGCACACAGTGTCCCTGTACCCATCCCATCTGTGTAGTCTAGTTGTGTTCCAGTACATGGAATCATCCTGTGTATCCATGTATTGTACCAATAAATGGGGTAGCCCATTTACATGGATTAGACTGAACCGTGTGGGGTAGTAAATGGCACATATGTTGGCTGTGTAGTCCTCCTTGTGCTCTTGCAATTTCCAAGTTACAGGCTGAGTATCTGGGGAAGGATCACGGGTTTTGTTGGCCATAGCACATGTCGTGGGGTACACATCTCCAACCCAAAACCCTAGTTGTCGCTCTGAGGGAACCACATTCTGTTTAATCTCATATTACACACCATTTTTATTAGGATTTTCTATAATAGTTCACCCACACTATGATCATCATCCCCATATATTTGGACACCATTATGGTCACGCCCTGCTAGGAAATTCAAGGGGGAGCCTCACATGAGCCTTTCCACCGCTTATCTACCACTTCTAAGATATTATTTATGTAAGAAAAAATATAATAATTGTTCATCATTTTCTGATGAATAACCTGAAATTGGTACCAACTTTCATTCGATACAGTTTCAAAACCGTCATTGTACCTTCATTGAGTCATACCAATGATAAATCAATGATTTCAGATTGTTTCTCCTAGAATTTTATACATGATGATCGATTGCTCAAAATAATGTCAACCCATTTGGTAGAATGAAGAACACTATAAAGAATATTGAATTGGGGGAGAAAAACTCTAATGAAAATAAGAAATAAGAACCTTGATTTGTGTTTTTTTCAATATTGGTTCATTTCTATTAGAACAAAAAATTAATAATCAACATCCACGAAGAAATATATCAATAATATTTGAAAATAAAACCATATCATATAATGATTGATCAATGAGACAACCTATTTGTTTATTGTTAAGATTTTATGATGGAAATCAAGTATAGGGAATAAAAAAAATAAAAAACACAATCCCTACCTCAATTTGGTTCGATTACTATTGAAGAATGATCTATTTTCATCGACATTAAAAATATATATCAAATATGAGGTGTCAAAATCCTTGATTCACAACTTATTTATCATATGTGTGACAGGATTCTCTAGAGGTTCTCTCCAATGACTCTCAATAGGTTACAAGGTCATGCTAATAACCATAGACTTCCAATATAAGGATCCATTTAATGACATTTCAATCACTATTCCAATAATTCCAAACAAACTAATTTTATTTAATTAATTTATTTTCTTTGTTGCATGTGATTAATTTTATAAAAATGACCCATTTTGAATATTATTAAGTAGCTCCCAGTATAAAACCTACATTCTAAAATCAAAATCCCCATTGGATTTTAATATAGGAACCATTTTAAGAGTTATTCCACGTTTTCCAGGATACTATGTGCACGTGATATTTAATATATTTCAAACATTTATTTTGGGAACACCGGGCCATAGAAGAACATATTTTCTCAATTACTAGTGTAAAATATAATCCATATAATATTTAGAATTAATAAACATAAAATCTGAGACATTAAAATTAATATTGAATTATTTCTTTTTAAAACATTTCAAGTGTGTCATCTCCCCACTTATAAAAGGATTCCTACAATATTCTCTTTTCCACACTTTCAAATCCCATTGGTTTGGCCAAGACCAATTTAAATTAATTAATTACTTCCCAAACCTCAAATTATATTCATTAGTTTGGTCACAAGTAAATCCTAGGAAGGATTGTGGTTTAAATCAAAAGTTGTTTTCTGAAGATGAGGTAATAACCTTAACCAAGCTTTTTATTTTATTTTTCCCCCACCACCTTAAAATCTTCTTAAAAAAATTTTAAATCAATTTTAGTGTATTAAATATAAATGGAAGTTTTTATTTTAGGTTAATGACCTCTTACCATCTCACCTCTATCAAATGGATAACAAAATCATTTAACGTGTGTAAAACAGACTAACACCTCACAAACTGTCATAATTCGTATTCCAACACCACTTATAATGGATTTATATAATGATGCATATAATTTTTATACATTATATTTATAATATAATAATACTTCATTATATATAGTACTCATTTATAACATCTAAATTTTCATTCAATATAGAATACATGAAAGTCACATGTGTGTATGGAAGACTTACACCTCACAAAACGATGTGATTCATTTTTCACATACGCATTACATAGAATTTAATAAAGAATAATTTGAAATTTATACATGATATTTTTTACATATTAATCATTATATAATATTAATATATCAAATAATTTCATAACTTATCATCCATCGAATAAATGATAACGTTGTTCGTGTGCAGAGAGAACTACCACCTCCTGAAGCAATGTGATTCATTTCTATTACCACATCACAAGGATTGTATGTGATAGTGTATTTAAAGAAATAAAATTATATTTATGATTTTATGATAATCCTAGAATTATAATATAACACATACCATCCTTCCACTATGATATTTGAAAAATGGAAATGTTATTGATGTATATGTACGATATACCAACTCCATTATTGTAATGTAGTTCATTTTTCATAACCATATATCATGGTTGGATTAAAAATTATAATTTATATTTAAAAATAATAATTATTTCATGTATACCATTATAGATATGAAAAATTATTAATTTATTTTACCATAGTGATGTGACTAATGTGATTTCGATATATGATATTTTTATCTTTAGAACATATGATGCCAAATTAATTGGTTAAGTAATTGAATATGAGAGGGAAAAAATTAAAATAAAATTAATAATAAAATTGATTACTGTTCTTAGTAAATTAAATAATTAACACAATATTATTATTTATGAAGACATAAAAAAGACATGAAATATCACTCTCGAGGTAAGGGATATCTAAAAACCACCTGTTCTTTCGGGATATGAACATTCTCCCTCCAACTCACTTTATCAATCTATTAATGTTATAGAATTATTCTAAAATATGTTTATATGTCTCTCACCTATATTAATAACTTATTATAAATTCCTTTTATAGGGTAATACATTCCTTTCCACCATTTCTCATATTCCTTTGTTATGAAAAGTTCCTTTTTTATGATATAAAAGAAAATTATGGAACCCTTTTTCTTTACATGGGTTATTATTATGTTACTCATTATGATTTATTCCTTTATATAAAACACATAGATCATGAATATGTTATGAAGGTTGTTTCTAGATAGACACCAATTCATTGGGTAATGCTTTAGTCTCATGAGACATCATGTATGGGACTGGGGAGTAAACCTATTCTATTGGGGGACTTTTTCAACATATTATATTATCCTGGAAGTTTTCTTTAACTCATATTTATGTCATATTATATGTCGTTTCCAATTTCACAATTATTATAAGATCTTATGATACTAATTTTTTTATGATATTAATCAATTAAATAAATCATGAGACTTATAGTTTGTGATATCATGTTATAACTTTGACTCTCATGTTATGTTTCCTTATCATGTTTATTCCATTACGAGGATTTTTAGATCATACCTTTCGTTATGTATTCCCCAGGGTATACCATGTTGTTTTAGGATATAAAATAGATATAAAAATCTCTCTATATAGAATAAAAAAATGATTCCATCTCTTAAATTACTTTTTATTTAATATGAAACTGGGTTTCTAAAGACAATAGGCCATTAAGATCTTTGTTTTGTATTAATAGATTTTTCTTTTTAAATGTCATGTAATAATATGTGTAAAATGCTTGGGTTACCATAACCATGTTTCAATATTTTCACAAATTGGACGTAAATGGACAAACCCCATTCATGCAGTATGATAAACTACAACATTAGAGAAATTTTAATGACTTTTCTGAAATTTTATCCCTATTTTACCTGTTTTACCCTTACTAAGGTATCAAATAGTTACAAAGCTGACAATTCGTAATGATAAAAAAATAAAATTGACCTATTTTCAAAATATTAATATACTAATTCCAAATACAGTATTAGTTTCTTAATATTAAATCACTATAGTTGGAAGGTATTCATTTTATAATTATCCTACAAATAGCGATGTATACGGTGTTCTGAAAAATGCCTTTTCTACGTATAAAATAATTTTATACCTAGATCATTATTAGTATTGATCCAAAAGGTTTGAATAAAATTAATAATACTAATAATAAACTAATGTAATTTTTAAACTCCCAAAATTGAAAAATAATCCTTGAAAATAATGGAAAAAATAATTTTCTTTTAAAATCAGTATTTCCATTATTCGGCCAAAAAAATATATTGTTAAGAAAATTACTGAACATTGACCCTATGATAATTTTGAAATTATGGTTTAAATAATTATATAATTTTTATAAAAATAATTTCTGGATTTTTATGTACTTAATTAAAAAATTATCTCACAAAAAGAAATAAATTCAATGTATTTTTGAAGCATAAAATGATTTTAAATAAAATTGAGTTCTTATATTCTAAGCATTAATTAATTTTTTTGACTGAGTATGACCATTATACATATATACTTCACAATTAAATTACCCATATTATTCAATCACTATGTCTCATTTAAATAATAATAATTTTTTATATTATATATTGTTTAACATAAATCCTGGTATTGTGTGTTAAGAAGGATATTGAGTTTATCATTATTTTAAACTAAATTCCCTTGGAGTTACATTCTTCCCCTTAAATAAATTTCACCATTTCAATTTTATCACAGTCATAAATGGATAAATATTTGAAAATGCCTTTTTTGAGAACCGACATCATATATAGGGATAATAAAAATTCATTCAAAAAGGGTAAGTAGAAAACATAACGGTTAACTGAAATAATGTATAATCAGGTTAGATAAGGATAAAATTCATGGGAAGATAAATTTTATACTTATATGAGAAAAATAGTTTCAATGGGCTAATAATCAGTGACAGAGAACATGGTTATGAAAATGTTAAATACTAGAAAACAATAAATCGATGTGGGGGGGAGACCGTTAATTCGTTGTAAATGAAGGTAAAATCATAAATATTTTATTTCAATATCATTTTCTAATAAATAAAGAATTCATCTACTATGAAAATAGAGAACACAATAAAATGTACTTACTTTATTTAATTTTATTTCGTAAAAAAATTTCATCATTTGGTTGTACATTGAGGAATATACACTTCATCTCTTATTCTATGAAATGAATATTAAAGATGAATTTTTCATTCCAGAAACACTAAAATAAACTTTTAATTGATTATATGTTCCATAAACTAATTAAACGTCCTTCGATATTTTCTATAAATACTTAACAAAACCAAAATGGTTAGCACCCATTATGCAATACAGATAAATATAAGACATTAATCTCTAAAACCTCAAATTTAACTCCCAAAGTTAAACTTAACCCATTCAATAAATAATTAACATTAATAATACTTTAAAATATTACAGAACCAATCTAAAACCCAAAAACCTTTTATATTTCTTCAAACATTATTTCATATACAATATAAAGTGGCTTATAATGCCTCAATGCAAACATGTGAATTCCTTGATCATACACACTAATAACACGAATCGCCATAAAACACCAATGAAAACAGATAAAGATCAACACTAAATTTAATACTTTTTCTTAAAAGAAAATCATAGACTATTGAATATATTCCCAAAATCCCAAAAATTATTAAACATCAACAAATATGACCTAAATTGTAACACAATAAGATTTTGAAAATGAATTTTATATTGAATGCATGAAACACTAAGTCTCTACAAAACACCGCCTATTTATAACCTATTCAATAAACATAATTTTACTACCCCTATGATTTGAATTTCAAAAAATATGACATACACTGTTGTGATCTGTAATTTATTTATGGTGTGATATAGCCAACATAATTTTTGGTGAATTGTATATACCCTTAAAAATATTAATGTTACCCTTATGAATAGTGAAATACCCTTATGAATATTAACCTCACCTATGATAGTATATATATTGGATTTATGTGAATGTATAATGTTCCTATGTTTTGGAATAAGAAAATAAATGTTTCTAAAAATGTATTTTCAAGTAAATTGTGATTTTAATTAAAAATTAATTAATCAAATTTATAAAAGCATTTTTTTTAAATGGAATTCATTTTTTAATTCTACACACCAAAAAATGGTTAGGGTGAATTTTTGGAATTTTTTTGAAATACTATAATTTTTTATGAATAATAAAATACTATAATTTACAGTATATATACATTATCAGTTAAATTCACTATTCCTAGAATCATGGATGATGTAAGAACACTTTTTTCAAACTAACATTCACTTATTAATATTATGGGTCACATGAATCAACAATATTGGTTTTCTTAAGGGAAATAATAAAATAATGAATAAGATATTCACAAATCACCCCTCTCCTCCACTATAACCCCCCTCACTCCCTCTTCTCTTCACTCCCCTAAAGTCTTGTTCATTGTCTTAATTCTGCTCAAATATCTTCCAAAAATCTTCACCAATAACCATCATCCCTTGGTCTTATAAAAATACCAAATCCTCTTCCCCTAAGAGGCACTCAAGGAAGGTTAATTTAAGAGGTAAAATTCCACTTTTCTTTTCTTTCATTTTCATATTCCTTTGTTATCTTTCATTTCATAAACTATTCTCATAAAAATGGTATGAGTACTCCAGTAACATATATGTATGTTAATTTTGTTATTATAATGGAATAATTCATGTTCATCTCTCCTTTCCTCCTCATTTATTCTAAAAATCAAACATCATCCGATATGTGTTGATTTATCACATTCCCGGATGAAGATGCATTCAATTTTAATTACCTTATTCAAATCTGGTCATGAAACCATTTTTATGGTTAAAACAAACTATTAAATATGTATTTTATCTTTTTTAGTGTTCTGTAATCCTTATTCACTAATGATGTAAACTAATAATACAAAAAGAGGTAATTGTGAGTAAAATATCCAAATTAATCGAAGCGTTTAACATTAATGTTTTATATAGTGATTCACATTCACTCCAAATAAAAAAGTAAATTTTAAAACCATTTAATATTATTAATATTAATTAATGACTTATAAAATCAATTCTGGACTTTAAATCTCATCTTACATTAACTACCATATTCTTTTATAAGTGGGTCGATCATGAATATTATGAAAACAAGCACTCACAGACAATGAAATTGAATACCTTAACCCATATTAAAGAACATGAATGAAATTAATAATGTCATAATAAAACTTTTGAATTTGTAAATTTATTTATAATTGTTAATTAATAAACCTAATTTGGTTATTCAGGTTGTTAATATCATGCGAAAAACAGCCTCAAATTTAAGGTAAGGGGTCCTCTCTATCACTTTTATTCAAGAACTCCCCCTATGTTGTGCCATTTTATTTTTAATTCCTAATGATGGGGTATGTTTTTTAACCTACCCCATACTTACCATATGATATATAAATTATGTGATATACCTTTACCTCTCATTAATTCTTGACATGAACACCTGTTACCATGCTGAAATCTATGTAAGGTTTTCAACATCTCACATCCAGTTTTGAGATATTACATATTAACTACAATTACTTGTGTATGGTGTATGAATGATAACAATTAATATATATTATCATGAAGCAATTTATTTTCATTATATTCAATTAATGATTTTATTATTATTAATTTTGGGGCATATGATTCAATTGATATCAAAGATGTAGGTATTTTCTACCTGAACTTTTGTTTTCATTTGGGTTTCTCTTATTCTATACTCACCTCAACAAAATTATTATTTATTCTTATGTACTCATCATAAATTATGTCTGAATGTTCTGAATATCTTTACCAATCATAATCCTACTTTATTTTATGCAGATTTAAATGTTTTAAAAGAATCTTTCAAAAATGATTTTGAAATGCATGCCTAATTCAAAAAACTTCTCGAATTCTTACCTATTTTGAAGTTCACTCTAGAATCGGTTTTATTCCAAAATATTCTTTGTAAAATAAAAAATTTTAACATGAAAAAATATTTTGGTTCATTTCTGGTTTTATCAAATTAAAAATGACTTTTTACATTAAAATCTCTTTAATGAATTCCTTAAACCGCACTAAAATATTTTAATTCTAAAGCTTCTTAAAAAAATGTTTTACAATATTTCACTTCATTGGGACATAATTTATTCCTCAAATGTAATCCCCAAGTACATCCCTTTTATTTTCAAGGATATACAATTTTAAAACCATATTTATGACAAATAAAAAAGAATTTAACAAAAGAACTCTTCTTTCCCAAGTAAAATAATGTTTTGTCACCTCACATTATATTTTATGAGGTATATTCCTTGTTCATCATTTATTCCATAAATAGGGTGTATTTAATACCCCCTTTTATATCATACCAATTGTCTAATTGTTCTCATGATATTATAATGGATTATGATTTGAAAATTTCAAGGTGGTATTGGACACTATGTAATGTTTAAGGATTGTTTCCTCAAGAATTTATCAATGGTCTCATTTAAAAGTATCTTTATTTAATTCATCATACTTTGATGAATATTGTATTTCATCAAGGTATATATCTTACGATATCATCGAAAATATTTTGTTTAAGGGTTTCTAATTAGTTGGAATGTGGATGTTCTCTCTTGATACCATTGACCAATTTACTTCGAATGTTTAGTGTTTATGTTTAATGTACGGGGAAGTTATTTACATTTAATACGTTAGTTTCAATATTAATGTATATGTTTTTATGTTTATCCACATTCGTAATAAGACTTCATTGGACTTATTAAGTGTTGGGTGGGGCCCACTATAGCACTTCGGTGCATCGGTAGGTCTCATGTGAAAAACTACGGTCTTCGTACAAGGCCTTGACAAAATGGTTATTTATGGTCTTGGCACGAGGCCATGATGATATGGTTATGATGTCATGCATTATCCATTCCCTCTTTTTGAAACTAGTAATTGATAGTTCATGAGGTTACTCGACTAGTATAATAACCATGATTATGTTTTATTATGGAAATATTTACCCATCTCATATTCCTACCATATTTTTTTCATATTTATTTTTAAATTCATGTATTTTTAAGTTATTCAAAATGCCTAATGTTTATTTTTATGATATCTTCTATTGTATTGTGTACCCTCTCTGAGAGTCTGATCTCACCCATTCTATTATGTTTCATTTTCTCAGGAAATTAAGAAGTTTATAATGAATGACCTGCATGGATAAATATAGAGTTGTGGATGTTCCCAATAAAACATATATGTTATGTTTAATTTCAATTTGTAAAGTTGATATTATGTATGTATCTTTTTTCCAAATCTACTAAACTACTCGGTCCTTCGAGATGAATATTACAACGGGTCTTACTACACTCCTGGTTTGACAATCCTGGGGGATATACTTAGGATAATCCTTATTTGATTTACCCATAATTTGGAAGGATTTATTCCCCAAAAGTATCCAAAGTATATAGTTCTATGATTTACAATAAATAAATTTATGCTATGTGATATACCATGTTTAGATTCATATAATGTTCATAATTTTTTTAGCTAATATATAATTTGGAATTGATTTGAAATGCTTCCCAACAAAGGGAATGAGAAATTCACCCATGCACGTGATGAAAATAGTAAGAATGATCATATCTCTAATGGTCTTATGGAATAATTTCAAAGGAATATAGTCTCCCATGTTCCCAAATCATATGAAGAAATATTATCATGTATTAACAAGGTATGTAAATAATTCTCTGAGTCCTATGGATTTGAAGGGAAGAAAAATAAGAAGATGATGGTAAAGAAAAATATGGATAAAGGGAAGAAGGGAAAGAGGGGGTCTTCCACATGTGATAACTATAGAAAGAATCATCCTAGTAAATTATTGAAGGGAATGAGATTTTGTTATAAGTGTAGAGAAAATGGACACAAATTTTGTGATTGCAAGGGTAAGAAAACGTTTTCTGTTGTACAATTCTTCAATTGAAAGGAGATGGGACACTATGTGAATTGATGTCCCAAGCGTCAAAGGAATATTCCCCAAAAGATGTCACTGGATAATGATCAAGTTATGATACAACCATAGATGAAGTGGAAGGATTAATATTCCTCACTAAGAATCATGTCGTTTGAATATTTTATCAGAAATGTACTCATTATAATAATTATAGAATACATGAGGATAGTACTTCAGTATTATTTCATTAAGTATTTGAAGTCGTATAATGAATTTTATCAAGGATAACTGACTTAGTAGGAAATTAATATCTTGGGAAAGAATATGGTTTAGAGAGAGACGAACCAAAATATATTCTTGATTATTATGATAATGATAAATAAAATATTTATTTAAATAAGTAGTGACTACCTCAAAACTAATTTTTAACTTGTTGACAACTGGTCTATGCTATAATTGATGAAGGTTACAACATTTATTTTGATATAATTAATATATCTAATTGAACTAGTAAGGATGAATGAATTTTTTTAATAAATATTTATGGTAATTTGAGTTATTACCATATTTTAAGAGGACACATGATGAAGATATTCACATGTTTGGAAAGTGAAAATTTAGGGATTCTTCAGGTTAATTAAAGAAAAATAAGGTAGTGGATTCCTTGAGTAGGATAGATCATGGAGTTCTAAAAAATATGAATTTATTAGGACCATGTGTACATGGATCTAGAAATGATGGATATGGGAATGATTCTTAATAGTTGGATCATGGTCTTTTGGAATGTTAAACCATTTACAAAATTGTTTATTTTGATCATTATATGAGGATTTACAGTGTAATGCCACCACATGATGCAAATTATGCTAAGAGATAAATTATTGGTAGTTCAAGGAATAATGAAAGGATAATATCTTGTTTTTGAAATATGAACATATATTTATACACTTATATAGAGGAATAATTCCCCGACTCTACAAAAAGAGTCTTAAATGTTGTTCGGCTATCATAATAATTGATAAAATTAATGAAATTTCTCATAACTATAGTATATGGTTGTGTGGTAATATACGTTCATCTAAACTTGTTTTCTATCACATACACTCACAATTTGGTTTGTCTTAAATGCCCATGTTTTCAATTCCAATCAATGTCACTCCATTCGTGAGGATAATTTATTCGTTCAATAATTTATCATTATTGTTATTTTTTTGACCACCTATTTTCCCTTAACCATTTTATGTATGATATTCTATTAACCATATTTATGATATGGGTTTTTTCTCAAGGAAATTTTCATATAACAACTAATAAATTTCAAAGTGAAATGTCAAATTTCGAGGAAGAAGGTTTTGTAAGGAGGGGATAATGTAACACCCAACGCTTTTTCAAATAAATTTAATATTGAAAGCATAAAGAATTGAGCCACGAAAAAACACCACTTTTTTAAAACCTAGACTGTAAACATAATTTTACCAACCTTATGACTTGAATTTTGAAATCTGATATACCCAGTTGCGATCAGTATGTTATTCAGAGTCTGACATGACAAAATTAATTTTTGATGAGTAGTAACATACCCTTATGAATAAAAATGGTAGCCATATAAATAGTGACATACCATTATTAATAGTACCTAACTTATGATAGTATATATATATATAATGTTTATGTGAATGTATGATGTACATATGTTTTGGAATAAGTAAATAAATGTTTTAAAAACGGTATTTTTTAAATAAATTATGATTTTAAATAAAAATTACATTAATCATATTTATAAAATTATTTTTGAAAAATGGAATTCATTTTTATATTATTCACATTAAAAAATGGTTAGGGTAATGTTTTTGGTATTATTTAGAAATACTATAATTTTTTATGAATAGTAAAATACAGTAATTTACCGTATATATACACTATGAGTTAAATTCACTATTCCTAGCATCATGGCTGATATAAGAACACTTAGTTCAAACTCACATGAACTTATTACTATTATTTTTCACATGAATCAACATTATTGGTTTTATTGTGGGAAATAATAAAATAATGAATAAGATATTCACAAATCACCCCTCTCCTCCATTATAACCCCCCCAATACCTCTTATATTCAATCCTCTCATGCCTTGTGACTTATCTAAATTGTGCTCCAATATACTCACAATATCCTTACCCATGACCAGTAGCCCTTGGTCCACTAAAAATACCAAATCCTCTTCCCTTAAGAGGCTCTTAAGGAATGTTAATTCAAGAGGTAAAAAGCATGTTTCCTTTTCTATCGTTTTAATGTTCCTTTATTATCGTTTCTTCCCTGTCTACTCCTCATAAAAATTGTTTGAAAACTCCCATATCATAAATTTACTATAATTTTTTTATTATAATGGGATAATTTATCTTCATCTCTCATTTCCTCCTCATTTATGCTAAAAATGAAACATCATCTGAGATGTGTTGATTTATCACATTCCAGGATGATGGTACTTTAAATTTGCTTTACCTTCATCATATCTAGTCATGAAACCATTTTTATAGTCACACAAGAGTATTATATATTTATTTAATCTTATGTAATGTTCTGTATTCATTATTCACTCATGATGTAAAATAATAATACAAAATGAGGTAATTGTAAGCAAAATGACCAAATTAATCCAAGTGTTTATCAATAATGTTTTATATAATGATTCGCCTTCAATTTAAATAATTTTTTTATAACAATGTAATATTCTTATTTTTCATTAATAAAATATAAAATATTCTCTATACTTCAACTCCCATCTTACATGAACTACCGTACTCTTTTATAAGTGAGCCGATCATGATAATTATGAAAACGAGTACTCACGAACAATGAAATTGAATACCTTAACCCATATAAAAGGCCATGAATAAACTCAATAAAGTCATAATAAACCAAATAAAATTAATAATTGTTCTATAATTTTTAGTTAATTAACCTAATTTGGTTATTCATGTCATTATGATCAATCGAAGAATAGCCTCAGATATAAAGTAAGGGATCCTCTCTCTCACTTTTATTCAAGAATCCCACTTATGTTGTGTCCTTTTAATTTTAATTCATAATGATGGGGTAAGTTTTTTAACATACCCTATACGTCCCTTATGATATATAAATGAATTTATACCCCTTTACCTTTCATTAATCCCTCACAAGAACACCCATTACCATACCGAAATGTCTGTAAGGGTTTCTTCTTCTCACTTCCATTTTTTTGTGAGATATTATGTATTCAATACTATTACTTGTGTATTGTATGTGTATACTGCACATTGATATGAAATATAATTATTTTAATGATATTAAATGTATCAGTTTATGATTATTAGTTTTGGGGCATATGATTACATTGATTACAAAGTTGCAAGTATTTTCTACCTGAACCTCCCTTTTCACTGGGGTTGCTCTTATTCTATACTCGCCTCAATGAAATTATTATTTATTCTTAATTACTCCTCATAAATTATTTCTGAATGTTATAAATATGTTTTCAAATCATAATTCTTTTTTATTTTATGGGTTGTTAAATTTTGTAAAATAATCTTTAAAAAATTCTTCTGAAATGCCAGCCTAATTCAATGAAATTCTCGAATTCTTAGCTATATTTAAGTTCACTCTATAATCTATTTAAGAAAGATTTATCTTTATAAAATCACAATTTTTAACATGAAAAGATATTTTGGTTCATTTATGGTTTTATTAGAGAAAACATTCCTTTGTGCTTTAAAATCACTTTAATGAATTCCTTAAACCACACTAAAATATTTTAATTCTAAAACATCTTTAAAAACACTTTTAAAAATATTTCACTTATGTGGGACACCATTTATCCCTCAAGTGTATTATAAATGTAATTAAATTTTATTTTCTGGTATATACATGTCTAAAATAAGATTTATGAAAAATAAAATTGATTTTCCAATGTAACTCTTCTTTCCAAAGTAAAATAGATTTTTCTCAACTCACATTAACTTTTATGAGATATATGCCTTGGTCACCACTTATTAATTGCATGTTGTGTATGTAATGATCCATGTTATACCATATCAAGAGTCTCTTATTATTATGAGATTCTAATGGATTATGATTTGACTATTTCAAGGTGGTATGGGAAACTTTAGAATGTTTAAGGATTATTTCCTCAATAATTTTTCAATGATCTAATTAAAAAGTATCTTTATTTATGTAAGAATCCTTTGATTAATCTTTTATTTAATATTTGTTTATATCTTATGATATAGTCATTAATATGTTTTATGGGTTTTTAATTAGTTTTAATGTGAATGTATTATCTTGATACCATTCACCAATTTACTTCAAATGGTTAGTGTTTATGATAAATTTACGCGAAAATTTATTTACTTTTCATATTTTATTTTCAAAATGAATTTATATGTATTTATGTTTATCCCCATTAATAAGAGGAATGAGTTGGACTTAGTATGTTTTGGGTGGGTTCCAATATAGCCTATCAGTACATCGGTAGGTCTCATGAGACAAACAATAGTCTTAGCATGAAGCCTTGATAAAATGGTTATTTTTTATATTGGAATGAGGCCTTGATGGTATGGTTATGATATCCCACATTATGCATTACTTATTTATTAAAATAGTTACAAAAAGTCAATTTGGACATTCAACTATTAGAATACCCATTATTATGTTTTATTACAAAAATATTTACTTCTCTCATATTCCTACCATATTATGTTCAAGTATATTTTTAATGGAATGTGTTTTTAAGTTGTTTCCAATGCCTAATGTTTATTTTTATGATATATAATGTCATATTTCATACCCTTTTTAAGCGTCTAATATCACCCTTTGTTATGTTTCTTTTTCTCAGGACGTGAAGAAGATTATTATGAATAACCAGCAAAGATAAATTTATAGTTGTGGATTTTCCCAATAAAACTTATATGTTGTGTTTCATTTCAAGTTGAAATGTTGAACTTATGTATTTATCTTGTTTCTAAAGATACTAAACTGCTAAGTCCATTGGGACGAAAATTCCTTGTTTATATTTCAATGTAATAAAATAGATAATCGACTCTAGGCTACTGGTGCTGAGTCCTTACATAAATAACTTTTTAATCAATTCACTTACCAATTTCATGGTAACCAATAATATCACATTTACTCCTTAAATTTCAATAATCTAATTATAAATAATAAACATCATTAATGTAACATTAGGACGATATTAAAGGTTTTATTTCTCATAGTCATGTGTTATCAAATATCACCTTACCATTAAATAAATTTTCTAATTTTTTAATACTATTCAATATATGATTTGAAATAATTAATGAAAAAAAACAGGGAACAATAATGAGATGATTCTTGATTATTATAGCCAGAATATCATTGGTATACCACATCTAAAACTAAATTCATGAATCCAATTAAATAAACACTTCAGACCTCTCACTTTAATGATTTTAGTAACATAGGTCCTTCCATCGTCTATGAGTTTACCCTTAGATTTGGGCATTAACCTAGGTAATGCATGTGTTCTCTATGTAGAATCTATTGATCTTTAAATGGTACCTTAGGCTGAACCTCATTTTCATCCATAAAACTCTTCATTTTTTCTTTTCAATTACATATCTTAAACCCTTATTTTACACACATAAAAATAATCTAATTCCTCTAAGAAAATTACCTATGTTCATCTTTCCATATACATAACATGTAGGATTCTAAATCGTCTTCTCTCTATAGTCTTTATGAAACTCCATTTTTATCATATTCAGTTTTCAAGAAACTCACCAATTTTGACATTATAAATCATATAATGAGATAGTTATTAGGTATAACTACAAAGTTCTTCTTTCTAGTTCCAATTTAAATTGGTTTCTCATGACGACAATTATTATATCATTTATCACATTCAGAGTTAACATGACCCCTCAGGGTTCCATCCATTTACTAAACCCAAAAATCATAGTGTGACCAATAAAAATCATAGGGATAAACTACATAATTAGGAAAATAATTTATTGGTTATCAAAATCTTAAAACATTCTTTTCAATCTACTACACCATAAGTTTAGTCAGAGTAATTCAAGGTCATCATATATTAAAATCAATTGTAATGTTTTATAAGTAAAATATGTGTTAATCTAAGAACATCTCTCACAATTATAATACCAACTTCATAGTAATAGTACCCTAAAAATGTACAAGAATTATGGATGAGATATATTTGACCAAATGTTTTCATGGTTATTACCCCTATATGAATCTGTTCCAAAACAACATTCACTTATATTATCAAAACATGGATAGAAATCTAGGAAAACCATAGAATCCCTACCATACCAAAACTTTTTAAAGATTATAATATATTTAGACATATCATAAATGTTTTTAATATGGTTATGTTCTCAAATATAAATTTTTACTAAATATATTTCCCAAGGTTTCTACTAAACATTCATTGATTCCAACTATCATAACCCCAAATCTAGTAACCCATAGGTAGTGTCTACATTACTACGTTGGCATAATATACAATGGATCTCATCTTGATGTTATTTTCATTTTAGTAGTCTTAAATAACTATATACAAACATGATTCACATTTTACATTTTAAATAAAATATATAATTGAATGATTGTTAATACTATTCATCAATGAACTAAACCAAAAATTATTTCTTCATATCTTGGTGAATGGAAACAAAATAAGGGTGATATAAATTATCATTAAGGGTTAAATAAAATGGGATATATCATGGTTAAATATGGAATAATCAATATGGTAAGGTAAATAACTAAAAACACATGCCATTTAATCAATAATTTAAGTATGAAATTCAACCATAGTTACTATCTTTGCAATAATATTCAGGATAATAATAAAAATAATCTAAATGAATTATAATCATAATATTGAACGTCATGAATATTTAAATCAAGAAATATTATTTAATAAATACATTGTATAATTAAAATTTAATTGATGACATTATATAAACTGATAACACATTTAATAATTTTGGCCAACAAGATTATTTCATGAGTCTTCTTAATGTATCAAGGGCCTATATAATTCCATGTCCCACACATCACTAAATATCCAATCAATTACTTAAATAGTTAAGGAAACTTTTAATTAGTAAAAATATTCCTTGTCAACAGATATCTCTACTGAGTAAATAATATATAATATCAATATTTCATCATTCTATCAAATAGATTTCAAAGTAAAACATTGTATATAGATATGATATACAGTTTAAGAAATAACCATATATATAATGAAATGAATATGAATATTAAATAGAAATGTAATATGTAATGATCAAAAGAAATTTAATGCACCAAAATATAAATTTAATGACCACAAAATTAATTAAGAATGAGAGTCGATCATTAATTCATCATTAAATTAATTTTTTAGTCAAATTAATTCCTTTCAAGAATTAGAGAAGATAGAAGTGAATCATTTAATATATATTTATATAAAATATATTTCTCTGTAAAATAATTCAAAAAATATATAATAATATAAATATCATTAAACGATTATGGCGGTTGTAAATTCCTCGAATTCCTTATCGGTTAAAAAGAAATATTCAATTTGTTTTTTTAAAGAATGTTTAAAATAACCCTATCAAAGAAAATTAGAACGATACGTTTGAAACCACCTGAAAATTAAATAACAAGATAAAATTTACTTAATAAAATGTTTTATAAAATAAAAATTATTTTTTAAAATAATATTCAGAAATATGGAAATAGAAGAAAAATATAATGATCAAAAAGAGAAATTAGATCATCTTTTATTTTAAATATTTCCTTCCTTGATTCAAGATCAAAAGGGGATAAATGTGGAAATAAAACATTTTAACAACATAAATATCTATATGATAATAAAAAATATGGATTTTATGATAGAAATATTATAATTTTCATTTAATAAAAATTAGAACAATCCCAAGAAATAGAATGTAAAATAATTTCTTAACAATTTTGTAATATTCAAATTTTATCCTTCTTTAAAGACTCACATGAATTGAATCATTAATATTTAGGAATTAATATATATTCATTTTTAATTCTTAAAATATTATGTATATTAACTACATAAAACAAAATATGTCCATAATACCAAATATGTTCCAATATTGTTGAAATTTAGATGAAATTATTTAGAAATATCATATAATTGAAATAAGAATTATACAATTAAGATATTACGGGTTAAAATTTTATATCCAAAAAATATAATTTTATTTAAAATATAAAACAATCAAATATAATTTCATGCATAATCTTGACATAATAGAACCAATGATGAAGTGATGAAACATAATGAAAGGAAATTTAGATAAGAAACCCCTTACCAAATAGTTCCCCTAAGATTAACATGATTTAAACTCATTTATAATGGCATCAAACATATTATTAATTTATAATAAAACATATTAATATTTATAAAAAGAATATATGACCATATTATAATATTTTATCACTCACTCCTTAACAATATTTTTTTGTTGTCATTATTTCAAGTGCAAACATTGTTGTTTTCTCATGCAAGTTCTTTCACTGACGTTATATTCCTTGTGCCTTTATCTAGGATAAATCATCTAAAAATATTTAGAGATGATATAATTATCATATATATTAAATATATATATTTATATCCGTCCATAAATGTCCAATATTGGAAAATTAATTACATAATTTATTGAAATGGTAGGTTGAAGGTACTCATGAACAATATTTTCACATTTTAACAGAAAAAAATAAAGAACGGTACATAAGAATTCGCCTTTATAGGTTAATTTTTATTTCTTATATATCTCATATATTCATTAAAAATATTTTCATTTCCATCCATTTAAATATTAAATGAAAAGATGATCACATCGCTTTGTAGAGGTGGCAGTCCACACATAAGAATGAGTGACATTATCATTCTCCAACAAGTGTAAAGGAAAGAAGGTAGAGATGGTATTATAATTAATAAAGAATAAATATGTCACATATATCATAAATATTCATAATTTATATAATCTATTCCATCCATGTAAAGTGGTGATGAAAGATGAATCTCATCATTACATGGAGATAGTATATTGTACATATACAGGAATGATGTTTTTACTTTTCATAGGATGGAAAATAGATGGAAAATGGTTTCCAAATTATAATTACACTATAGTATATATATGATACAAGAGTTATTATTTTATAATTTTTATAACATATTTAATGGAAATTTAAGAAAACATGACCTAAAAGAGTCAGTAATGATATTACCACTTCTTTAGTAGGCTTCCTCTAGATCCCTTCTTAAAGACCTTTGATATTTTCATTTAAGTAGACTATAAAATCTAATTTATATCTAGGGATGCTGATAAAGGAATTGGGTAGCCATGCTATATTTCTCAATCAGGTTTAATGACAGAGAGAAGGGAGTTCCTTTTATAAGTGAGGGGAAGGACATTCCTGATACTTCATAAAGTATGAAATTAATATAATTTGTTTCAGGTTAAAATGCATCAAAATTAATATAATTAAAATTTAATGAGAATATTCGTGTAAATAGTCTCTTAAAATAAAATTTGGAAAAAAATTTGGTTATGTTTTCACCCTTATCAATTAGTTTTTACCCCTTATTGACGCAGTTGAAAATTACCCCAAAATTAATTTTTTATACCCCTTAAATTTAAAAAATGTTACTATAAGAATACAAATGACCAATAACTAGTCTTTAAATGATATTTCAAACCATATAACTTTTTCATGGATGAATATTGGTTTTTTATTAATATTAAATATTTTAATGAAATATTTTTTATTATATAATATCATTAAAGATTTTTTGGAATGATTCATTTAGTTTGACACTTTAAACAAACTAACATAAAATGTATTTTAATATAAATCTTTAAAATATCCCAAATATGTTATATTTATCTATAAAATTCATGGAAAAATAAAACTATACATAATTATTTCATTTTTATTATGTTCAAAATAATTTAATTTACATTTAAATTAACTAAATAATATTGCACTAGTGTTAGGTAAGAATTTAAGTTAATTATTCAATAAATAAAAATTAAAAATAAATTAAAATGTTAACAAAATATCCATTCATATTTTAAATAAACATATAAAACTGAATATATGTTTTTTTCATAACTTTCACAATATATTATAGGTATTAAGTAAAATATTGACATTTTTTACTATATCTATTACTTAAATAGTATGACTGTCAAAATGAATGAATAATTAAAGAGGGTTTTCATTTTTTTGAAACATTGAAAGGCGTTGTTGTGGGCGCTTTCAAATGATATTGTTTCTTTACTAAGTGCAGCACAATGGCTGACCTAGGTCATTCTCATGAGGATTAATTAGTTTAACAACCCTTATAAGGCTTGAAGAAACCAAAAAAAGAAACAAAATGATAAAATATTGGGGTGGTTTGATTGAAAGACTTTTAGAACACGAAACAAAATAATCAATGCAATCAAGGAGTAAAAGACAATCACGAACACTGTTTCTTTAAAAGCACTACTATGAGAAGTCATAGCCAATATAATCTACCCATTCACCATTCTTTAATCATTATCCCATATGATTATAATTCATTAAAATGTGACCCCCTAACCTTGTCAACCCCCGAACCCTACTGAATTTGACATAACCACGTGTATTTGAAGAAATGAGCACTAGGTTGTCTTTGAGACTTCCAATCGCAGTACCCTACTTTGATTTTGGTCCAAATCCATCTTATGATCAATGGTCAATTAGGGAAGAACCTCCTCTATAGAGTTTAGAATTAATTAAGTTTAGGGATGAGAGTTGAACCTTACAATTCTATCCCCAGTTGATTAGATTTTACAATTGATGTTTGTCTCTCTCGATTCACACAGGACCGACCTTGCGGTCATATGCAAGTCGAGTGAGTTCCTTACAACTTAAATCTCAATTAATTGATCACAAATTATGAATTACGGTATGCTCATGGATTCAAAATTAATAAATGAAGGGGGTAGGGATTAGATAGACTATGAACGAAACTACTCTTCCATGGTTGGAATTTTCATTGTGGAGACGTTTTGCATAAGCAACGAATTGAAAGGGAAATACCCAATCTTGTCTCCAATATAAGATTCCAAATCCAAGAATAAAAAAATATTATAGTAAAAGAATAACAAAGAAGATTTATTGAAGAAAAGGACAAGTTACAAGCATGAAAACAATGAAACACAGCTGGATGTGGGAGAGGAGAGCCTTCTTGGAAGAGATCCTTGCACAAAGCCTCACTTCTTCCAAGGGGTTAGAGGAGTTCCTAGGAAACCAACTCTCGGATAAACCTTTCCCAAGATCCTAACCAGCCTCCCAATTAGTGAAAATGTCCTTTAAATGGATTTGGGGAGGGCTAGGGTTACAAATGGTTTCAAGTGTGAATGTGGAAATTCGGGAAAATATTTTAATCCCAGTTGCACCGCCTGTTTGACCTCCAAAACGCGCGATCCAGCTGCTCTTCCAGAAGACGTATTTGCGGGAATATTTGTATTATAGACGATCTCCAAATTTGGGCCACATCCAATCATTGATAAGAACGTTATGGCCCAACTACAGAAGCACTATCCAGCCCAACGAGTCCAGTCCATCTTTGCCTTTATGGCCCATTTACTCCATGTAAACCCATGATCTAGATCCAATGGCCTGAATGAAAGTTGTAGACAATGTTGTGCGGAATTATGTCACAAAATATTAAGTTCCAATGCGGGAAATAAAAATATTTATTCATAATATACAACAGTGCACTTTAAAAGGGTAAAACTGGAATTTTCATCAAATTTTCAATTGAGTGATCTAATCCCAAATATTCCATAATTGATCATATATAACACAATGTGAGGAAATTTTGTCATTTATTAGCAATAAAATATTCAATAAAAATTTCTTTTATCAACTCCCCCACACTTACCCTTTTGCACTCCTAGGCAAAACCTCAAACTATGAAAAGATATGCATGTTTATAAATCCATTGTAGCAATATATGAAAAGTAATAATCACATCAATTGTCAATCTTCAATATGAAATCCATGGTCTCATAAGTTGTATCAAAACAAAATCTAGTGATATTAAGGGCAAAAATCATGTTGAAATAGGTTATGGGTCTACCATGCCATCAATTCCCCACGTGTGTGTGTGTCAACCATTTCTAGCTCATATCTCCACCCATTATTCAGCATATTAAAGTCAAGTAAAACAACACTTCTTACTTGGTTTAATCCACCGAACCTATTCTACATTCCTTTGAAATCGTGTTTCAGGACCCACTCACTTAAGCATTCCCGAAAGTCAAACCTTAAGCTCCTGACCTAGATATCTCCATAAGTTGTATTCCCCTCTTTATTTTTTTCGAAAGTTGCACTTGGGAAAACTCTCACACTCAACTCCCAACCCTTGTTTGATCTCCTCACGATACTAATTGTAATAGTTATAATGAGATCAAAGGCTGGGGAAGAGTGGTTTTTGACCTACCCAAGACACAGCCCATTTTGTTTTTGTTTTTTTTATTATTATTTTTTTTTGACGGTGTCCAACTGTCAGATAACAGGTCTACACGCATAGGTCAATTCGGTACAGTAATGAAACTGATCGGAAGAGAAACGAACGTGTGGATCAACTATTGAATTTTTTTTACATAACATGTCTATACCTTCAATTGAGTATGAAATATTTCACAAGGAATGGTTATGTGAACAATTTTGTGGAGAATTCAATGACACAATATAACCATGAACAAACATCACAATGACTGGTGTCAAAATCTAAGAGGTTTTATAATGATACAACCACACATATCATCGACATCAGTTTTTAGAAAAATCAACCCTTGATGATAAATTATTTATCATGCTTACCATGCTACTGATGAAATTTTAAAATAGACTTTTTTCATTTGTTCCCCTTGTAAATGATTTGGCAACTTGGTTTTTTTTTAAATTTTATTAAAAACACACAAAACACACAATTAAAAATCCTAAAGAACTACCCTAAATTGTTGTCCCCTCCCCCACACTTAAAATATTGCATTTTCCTCAATCTGAACCTATGAGATGATATATGCACATTAAATGTATAATTAGATAGGACAAAGAATATAAAAGTGAAAGGGTTAGGAATAGCCTGATATGCTCAAGTGATGATGGCCTCATGTAGTGTGATGGAATCAACTACATGTGTGGGGAATCCCTCAATGTATTGCTTCAACCGATTACCATTGACTGTAAAGCTCCTTCTAGTGTCCTCTTGAGTGATCTCCACTGCACCATAAAGAAAAACATTAGACACAACATAAGGACCTAACCATCTAGAACGCAACTTACCGGGCATCATCTTCAGCCGTGAACTATAGAATAGGACTTTTTCTCCAACATGAAACTCCTTCTTTTGGATCATCCTGTCATGGAATGCTTTTGATCTTTCCTTATAGAGGCTTGAGTTCTCTTATGATGTCAATCAAATCTCTTCAAACTCATGAATTTGCAGCTTCCTTTGAATTCCAACTTGGGCCAAATCCATGTAGCATTTCTTTATAGCCCAATATGCCCGATGCTCGACCTCCACTGGATGATGACATGCTTTCCCAAAAACAATCCGAAATGGGGACATACCAATTGGAGTCTTGTATGAAGTCCTATAATCCCAAATCACATCATCCAAGCGCTTGCTCCAATCCTTTCTATTTGGCTGCATGGTCTTCTCCAAAATTTGTTTCAACTCCCTGTTTGAAACCTCGGCCTAGCCATTTGTTTGGGGGTGGTATGGTGTTGATGTCTTATGTGTCACCCCATACATCTGAAGGAGTGAAGCCAAAATATGATTGCAGAAGTGTGTCCCCTGATCACTGATGATAGACTTTGGTACTCCAAACCTTCATAAAATCTGTGCTTTCACAAAGTCCACAACAACATGAGAATCATCAGTCCTTGTGGCCTTATCCTCCACCCATCTGATAACATAATCAACAGCAACCAAAATATACAAAAACCCAAAGGAACTAGGAATAGGACCCATATAATCAATTCCCCATACATCAAAAATCTCACAAAATTGTATGGGTTGTTGGGGCATCTCATGTCTCTTAGAAATGTTCCCAGTGTGTTGGCAATGAGAGCATGACTTACAAAACACATGGGCATCATGGAATAAACTAGGCCAATACAATCCAGAGTCTAAGAATTTCTTAGCTGTCCGTTGGGGTCCAAAGTGTCCACCACAGGCAAGTGTATGACAGAAATGTAGGACAGACTCAAACTCATGATTAGGAACACAACTCCTAATTACTTGGTTACTGCACATGCGCCAAAGGTAAGGATCATCCCAAACATAAAACCTAGACTCACTTTTCAATTTTTGGACTTGATGTTTCTTTAAATTTTCAGGGATTTCGGATGAAACAAGGTTGTTTACTAAATCAGCATACCAAGGATGCATACCTGAGATGGAATAAAGATTCTCATCATGGAAAGTGTCCCAAAGTGGTACCTAGTCCAAGGTGTCATCCTCTAGTGTGTGAGTAAGCCTAATCATGTGGTCTGCCACCCAATTATCTGAACCCTTATTGTGCTTTATCTCAATATCAAATTCCTAAATAAGGAGCATCCATCGAATCAGCCGGGGCTTTGCATCTGGCTTTTTTAGGAGGTACCTCAAAGCTGCATGGTCAGAAAAAACAACTACTTTATAGCCCAATAAATATGAACGGAATTTATCTAAATCAAATATGACTTCAAGAAACTCCTTTTCTGTGGTAGTGTAGTTTGATTGGTCTGAATCCAGTGTCCTCGATGCATAGGCGATCACATGTGAACGTCCCTCCACCCTCTGAGATAAGACCGCTCCAACCGCAATGTTGGATGCTTCACACATAATCTCAAAAGGAAGGTCCCACCGCGGGGGTTGTATGATTGGTGGAGTGGTCAGGCACTTCTTCATCTCATCAAATGATACCTTGCATGAATAATCAAAAACAAAATCAGAACCCTTTTGATGTAATCGTGACATAGGAAGAGAAATCTTACTAATGTCTTTGATGAAGCGCCGATAAAATCCTACATGCCCTAGGAAAGATCGAACATCAAGCACACATGTAGGATATGGCAAGGATGAAATGATGTCTACCTTAGATCTATCAACTTCAATGCCATGCTTTGACACTACATGACCTAACACAATGCCATGATCTACCATGAAATGACACTTTTCAAAGTTCCAGACCAAATTCTTCTCAATACAACGATTCAAAACCTTTTCCAAACTACATAGACATTCATCAAATGAGGAACCATACACTGTAAAATCATCCATAAATACCTCCATGCAGGTCTCAATGAAATTTGAAAAAAATACTCACCATGCATCTCTGGAAGGTACCTGGGGCATTGTAAAGTCCAAATGGCATCCTCCTATAGGAAAATGTGCCGAAGGGGCATGTGAAAGTCATCTTCTTCTGTCCTTTGCTGCAATGGTAACCTGAAAATAACCCGAGAAAGCATCCAATAAGTAATAATCTGTCATACTTGCAAGTCTCTCAAGCATCTGGTCAATGAATGGGAGGGGGAAATGGTCATTACGAGTGGTTTGATTTAGTTTCCTATAATCAATACACACTCTCCAACTGTTTTGTACTCTCACATGAACTAACTCATCATTTTCATTTTTTATAACAGTGAAACCGGTTTTCTTTGGTACCACTTGGACTGGGCAAACCCACTGTGAGTCAGAAATGGGGTAAATGATACCCGCCTCAAGTAATTTTTCAACTTCTTTCTTAACAACCTCTAAAAGTGCTAGATTAAGTCTCCTTTGTGGCTGCCTAATCGGTTTATCCCCATCCTCTAGGAGAATCCTATGCATACAAATGGAGGGGCTAATACCTGATATGTCAGCCAATGTCCACCCAATTTCCCTAATGTTCTCCTTTAAAAGATTCAAAAGTTTTTATTCAAGTTCAAAAGGGAGATCATTAGCAATGATTACAGGTAATCTCTCACCACTCATAAAATATGCATATTTATGATTTGGGGGCAATGACTTGAGTTCTAATGTAGGGGGGTGATGTATGGATGGAGAAATTGATGCAAAACATATATCTACACAATGAACATCAGTATCAGAATATGCATCATCAAAATCAGAGAATATTGCATCAAATCCATCAGCATACTCAATAGACATTTCATAATCAGAGTTCACATTATCAAAATCATAATATTCATCCACATCAAAATCAAATGCAAGAGATATTTTTCCATCAAAAATAGGTGTCCCAGTGCTCTTAGACATCAAATGAGAACCAATAGTCATAATCTTTCTATGCATATGAAAATCAAATTCCATTGGGGTTTTATTTGGTGGATCAAAATGGGAGATGACAAAATCAGAATGGTCCTCTGAGGGATAATTCATGGATTCCATAACATTAGAGACTACAAATTCATCCCCAAACTCCATGGAAAGTGTACCCTCATGTACATTTATGATAGTTTTTGATGTTTTGAGAAATGGTCTGCCTAAGATGATGGGAGCACGAGAACTTACTTGATCATCCTCCATTCTGAGCACATAGAAGTCTACTGGAAAGATCAAGTCTCTTACCCGGACAAGCACATCCTCAAGGACTCCCACAGGATATGCTGTAGCTCTATTCGCCAATTGCACCACTACTCTTGTTGGATTCAATTCAACAACCTGTAAAGAAGAGAATACGGAGTGAGGCATCACTTTTATTGAAGATCCTAAATCACATAAAGCATCAGAAAAGTGTAACTCCCCTATGGTGCATGGTATGAGGAATGTCCCAGGATCCTTTCACTTCATTGGGATCGTCATGGTTGGTGTGATGAGTGCAGATACGTTCCTTCTAAGGTTGATCCACTCATTTCCCTTTATCCCTTTTTAATTTGTACACAATTCTTTTAAGAATTTCGCATACCTTGGTATTTGCGTGATGGCTTCAAGTAGAGGGATGTTGATCTCGACACGCTTAAATGTATCCAAAACCTCTTTTTGCATTGCCTCTTCAGCCATCTTCTTAGTTTTTACAACTCTATTTGGGAATAGAAGGGGTTTAGTAGAAAGATCATCAAACTTTTTCTTACCTTTATCTTTCTCCTTGGGTTTCTCATCATTTGGTATGGGATGGGGCTTCTTTGGAGTTGAGGTGAATCCTGGTGGTATTGTAGGTGCAGATGTATCAATTGTTTTCTTCCCACTTCTCAATGTGATGCACTGACATTCCCCTTGGGATTGGGAGTTGGTTGGGAGGGAAGGGCTCCAGATTTCTTACATACCAGTTCATGGAGGGTGGTGGAAATCTGGCTCATTTGTGTCTTCAACTCCCTCAACTCAGAACCTTGACTCTTCAGCTCATTCTGTTGATTAAGAACAATATTTTTTAAAATATCATCAGTATTAGAATCTACCTTTGGTTGAGAACTCCCATGTTGCTGACTTGTTGATTCTTGGGCCTCAAATCTCCTTTGGGGTTGTTGGAAACCTTGTTGGTAAGGTGGAGGCTACTGGAAGTTTTGTTAAAAGGGGGGCCTTTGTTGATTTCCAGAGCCAAACCTCATATCTGATTGATCTCTCCATCCTTGATTAAATGTTGGTGCAAATGAATCATACTTCTTCTGTGGTTGTCGTTGTTGCTGATATGGTCTCCCAGGAAATATGGCAGCACAATCCTCTGACTCTTGTAATTGGGGGCAACAATCAGTTGGGTGGCTTGTCTCGGTGCAAATACCACACGGCCTTGAAGAAGTGGGTTGGGAAGTCTTTTGAGCCAATGCAATCTGCCTCACCATAGTGGTCAATTCTTCCAACTTGGTATCAATCAAATGATTTTCAAGAGAATAAGGACTTACCTGATGTACTCCCCTGACATGTTGTGTACCTCTATCTCCAAATTGTTGGGAGTTTTGGGTCATCTTGTCAATCAATGAACGTGCAGATGCTAGTGTTTTGTCCACCAATGCTCATCCAGATGCGGCATCCACCATGCTCCTCTCCATAGGTGTGAGGCCTTCGTAGAAGTACTGGATAAGTAGTTTATCACTGATTTGGTGTTGTGGGAAGCTTCCACACAACTTCTTGAAGTACTCCCAGTACTCATACATCGACTCCCCTTGTGCCTGCTTGATCCCTGATATCTCCTTTCAAATGTATGTAGTCCATGATGCTGGAAAGAACCTCTGTAAGAAATGACGTTTCAAATCGTTCCAACATGTTATGTCTTCAGGTTGTAAATATTACATCCAATCCTTTGCAGCTCCGTCAAGTGATAATGGGAATGCTCTTAATTTAATTTGATATTCAGATACATTTCTTGGTTTAAGAGTCGAGCAGACTAAATTAAATTCCTTTAAATGTTTGTTTGGGTCCTCACCAGATAATCCATTAAACTTTGGAAGAAGGTAAATTAGTCCAGATTTAAGTTCAAAGTCTGATTCAAGAGTTGGGTATGCAATGAAATTTGGTTGATAGATAATATCTGGGGCGGCCAATTCTCGAATGGTTCTATTAAGTTCATTTCCATTATTCTCAGCCATTGGTTCTTGTTTTAGTTTGTATTTAGATGTGTTTCCAATTTCAGTGTTTCCAAAATGGAGGAGTTCTCCTGTTGGGTAAATGTCGACACTTCTCGTGGATCGAGATTTCCTAATTCGAGCCCAAAGGCTGCGTTCAATATCGGGGTCTAGAACAAAGAGATCCTCATGTTGGGACCATTTCATAAATCATATAAAAATAGAGAAATAAAGAATAATAATAGACCACAATATCATGAGAAAGGAGTTCAATTGATGGTCTAAAAAAATTAAGAAAAAGAAGAAGAGAAAAATGAACCAACATTGAGAAAGGTGAAAGAATAAAGTGAGAAAAGGAAGAAGAGAATGAAATGAAAAAAAAATACCTCTAATTGATTGAGAAAACTATTTCTTCCCTGCCAATGGCGCCAAATTTGAAAGGCGATGTCGTGGACGCTTTCAAATGATATTGTTTCTTTACTAAGTGCAGCAAAGTGGCTGACCTAGGTCATTCTCTTGAGGAGTAATTCGTTTAACAACCCTTAGAAGGCTTGAAGAAACCAAAAAAAAAAGAAACAAAATGATAAAAGATGGCGGTGGTTTGATTGAAAAACTTTTAGAACACGAAACAAAACAATCAAGGCAATCAAGGAGTAAATGACAATCATGAACACTGTTTCTTTAAAACCACTACTATGAGAAGTCGTAGAAAATCTAATCTACCCCTTCACCATTCTTTAATCACAATCCCATATGATTATAATTCATTAAAATGTGACCCCTAACCTTGTCAACCCCCGAACCCTACGGAATTTGACACAACCACATGTATTTGATGAAATGAGCACTAGGTTGTCTTTGAGACTTTCAATCGCAGTACCCTACTTTGATTGTTGTCCAAATCCAACTTATGATCAATGTTCAATTAGGGAAGAACCTCCTCTCTAGAGTTGAGAATTAATTATGTTTAGGGATGAGAGTTGAACCCTACAATTCTATCCCAAGTTGATTTGATTTTACAATTGAAGTTTGTCTCTCTCGATTCACACAGGACCGACCTTGCGGTCATATGCAAGTCGAGTGAGTTCCTTACAACATATATCTCAATTAATTGATCACAAATTATGAATTACAGTATGCTCATGGATTAAAAATGAATAAATTAAGGTGGTATGGATTAGATCGACTATGAATGAAACTACTCTTCCATGGTTGAAATTTTCATTGTGGATACTTTTTGCATAAGCAACGGATTGAAAGGGAAATACCCAATCTTGTCTCCACACGTAGATTCCAGAACCAAGAAGCAAAAAAAAAATAAGATAGTAAAAGAATAACAAAGAAGATTTATTGATGAAAAGGGCAAGTTTCAAGCATGAAAACAATGAAACACAAGTGGAGGTGGGAGAGGAGAGCCTTCTTGGAAGAGATCCTTGCACAAAGCCTCACTTCTTCCAAGGGGTTAGAGGAGTTCCTAAGAAACAAACTCTCGGGTACACCTTTCCCAAGCTCCGAACCAGCCTCCCCAAGAGTGAAAATGTCCTTTAAATAGAGTTGGGGAGAAATAGGGTTACAAATGTTTTCAAGTGTGAATGTGGAAATTTAGGAAAATATTTTAATCCAAGTTGCACCGCCTGTTTGGACTCTAAAACGCGTGATCCACCTGCTCTTCCAGAAGAATGATTTGCGCGAATTTTTGACTTCTAGAGGATCTCCAAATTTGGGCCACATCCAAGCATGGATAAGAATGTTATGGTCCAAATATAGAGGCTCTATCCAGGCCAGCGAGTCCAGTCCGTCTTTGTCTTCATGGCCCATTTACTCCAAGTAAACCCACGATCTACCTCCAATGGGCTAAATGAAAGTTGTAGAAACTTTAGTGAGGAATTCGATCAAAACCTATTAGCTTCCAATTCGGGAAATAAAAATATGTATTCATAATATACCATAGTGCACTTTAAAAGGGTAAAACTTGAATTTTCATCAAATTTTCAATTGAGTGATCTAATCCCAAAAATTCCATAATTGATCATATATAACACAACGTGGGTAAAGTCTGTCATTTATTACCAATAAAATATTCAATAAAAATTCGTTTTATCAAACATAGATGGGATTTAATGCAATAAAATCATCTAATTGGATAATAGATTTTTTAGAAAATGTTTATGGCCTTATCCCAATGAATAAAATCTATTTTATATGTTTTAACCATACCAGGGTATCAAATATTCACTAATTTTTCTATTCATAATGACAAAAAATAAAAGGGAAATATTTACTGAATTTGAACGTCCTAGATCCAAATATGGTATATATTTTTCTATATTCAATCACTATAAATGGAAGATATTCAATTTATAAAAATCTCATAAAGTGTGAATAAAATGGTTTTCCAAAAAATACCTTTTTTAGTGTAAAATTATTTTTATAAAAAGATCAATTTAAATATTTATTAAAAAGGTATAAATGTAATTATTTTTATCAATAAAAAATAATGGAATTTTATAACGAATACAAATAAAAATTAATAATTTGTGGTAAAATAAAATATAGTTTTATATAAAAATCTATATTTTCACTATTCACATAAAAATTACCTTTTTTAGAAAATTCCAAAAAATTATCCCATATATAATTTTGATATGATGATTTCAAAAATGATATAAATTATATAAACTTCAATTTCTAAAATTCGATGAAATTAATTATAATATTCTCTCACATAATGTAATTAATGTCATGTATTTTTTAATTATAAAATGATTTTACTGAACATTTAAAGATTATTTCCAAATAATTTAAAAATACATTTTAATTGAGTAAGATCATTATTTATATAACTTATAATAAAATTTCTCATATTCATACCATCCAACTCAACATCTAGGTCACAAATAATTAAAAATATATTTTTTTAATATATCTCAATTCTCTTAAAGCATAGTGTTGCGTGTTTAGAAATGAATTGAGCTTATTATTATTTTAAACTGAATTTTTAGGGTGTTAAAATTAATGTACAAGAATAATTAAACTATAAATATTTTCCTTGAGTGATTAAAAAGTATTTTAGTAGATCAAAACTTTTCATGTTTAATAATAAAGAATTGAAAAGAATGAAAAGATGAGTTTACGAGGCCCATAAATTTCAATGGGAGAAAGGAAAATATATGAGTTAAATTTTTTCTTTAAAGACTATGAAATTGAATTGTTATCCTATGTGAATTTTGAAAATTTTATCTCCAATTAAAAAAAATTTTATTTTAGTTTGAGGTACAATGGTATCTCAAACAAGAGTAGAATATGAAACAACGAATAAGACTGGACTGAATTCTTTACAGATCAAAGTCGAGTACTAAATTTTTTTAAAAACATCATACAAGGAAAAAAATAAAAAAATGAATTAAAAAACTTGAATTTAATGTGCTTCAGTCCCATTTGTACCTGTGTATTCTAAAATAACAACACTACATGTACACATGTTTTATGAAGTTATATAAAAAAATGCCACACGGTACAACAAAAAAGTAAGAAGAAGAGAAACCAAAACCAGAAAAATTAATCAGAAATAAAAGTTTCATATTAAACCTAAAAAAATGATGATTATAGTGTCAGATTTTTTTACAACTCTGGCAGTCCTATTATTTTGATTTTGGATGGATAAAGTGTAGCATGTCTTTTTTTTCGTTTCTTGCTTCTATCTGTTGTAGAGGCTTCATTAAAAATGCATGCCATAAATCTTATATCATGGGAGGGGGACATCTCTACTAGAAGATTGGCAACAAGGTGTCTCCAGGGAGATCAACAGGCATAAAAATGGACATTAAAACATGATTAATTTGAGCTAGGTTTTTTCATATGAGAGGTGAGATCCAGAACATATGGAGAGATACTGAATCTCTACAAAGTTGTAAAGACTAAGGTATATGGGTCATCACTCCCCTGGCACCAAAACATCCTTGAAATCATGCACCCAAAAAGAGAATTCCACACACATGTCACCAAAATAGAAACCGAGAACCTTAGTTAATCAATTGGTACACCTTGAAAACATCAAGGTAATGGGTGGAAATAATGATAAATATCTAGGAATCAATTGCAACCATATAGCTAGCGTGGAAAGGGAGGACACAACAAACTAACCGGACAAATTTATAAGGCATGATATCATAGAGGTTATACAAAACATCGGCCCAAAGATTCATAATAATCACTAGAGTATAAAATTGAGAAATTTAATAATCAATCAATATAAAATTTTCATGGATGATTAAATAGAAGTATGGAAACAATGAAACATGGAACAATTTCAATCCGAAAATGAAAGATGAAATAAAATACATGATTTAAAAACCTCCACTATTTTCAATTGAAAACGGTTATGTTCCTCAAAATATGGTTATGGAATAGGTACCAACTTAACCTATCAAAATTGTCACGACCCTTCCTCTGGAACCATGCTGTGACTACCCTAGGCCTGCCTCCCACAGGGCAGGGGCTGGCGACGAGCACCAAAGGCGTAAATCCCAGAAAAAGTGGAAGGCATTGCCTTATAATGTAAACAAACACAACAGAGTAAGCCAGCAGAAGTAAACATTAAGTAAAACTGGATACAATAGTAAGTGTGGAATGTAAATGGGCCAGAATACAAACCCAAACTGAAATTAAAGTACCACTAGAAATAAAGTATAGCAACTTAAAGTAAAGAATCAACGTCGAGCCGTCCACTGGAAGTCCCATCTGAAGGGTGGGTACAGATAGCCTCCTCAGCTCCGCGGGTCCAGTCGTCCGCTTCGTGGATGTCCTGCCCAGTGGTCCACCTCCAGGTACCGACCTACTCCACATGCCTGAACCACGATCAGCGTTGTCCGTCGTCTGCATCCAAGACAACGTAACATGGGCATAGCCCATGCACGGGTGAGTATACACTACTCAGTAGGGACCCCGAGACCCCCAAAGTTCTCCTAGAATCCACAAAGGATAATCCAAAAAGGAAATATACAATCACAAATTAATATCCAACACTAATTAGGTATATACCCATACATATACCTAAGTCATCAATTCCAGTTCGGCTCCAACATCTGAGCCCAAGTTCGATCACGTTCACACAGGATAGTAAAACCCAATCCACACAGGAAAGAACAACACAATCCACATAGGAAAGCAAGTCAAACTTATCAAAGATAATTATTGAAAGTCAAGACTCAGCTCACACAGGTATACATCTTCATAAGGAGATAATGTTGATCATATGTAGCCACTGATTCATCTAAGCTAGGACCCATGTAGGATACTAAACCAGCTAAGCTGTCAGACCCATGTAGGATACAAGTCCAGCTACTCTGTCGGACCCACGTAGGTTACTAAAACAGAGGTCAAATACTGCCTGACCCACGTAGGATACAAGAATAGTAATACTGTAAGACCCACGTAGGACACAAGAACAGTATTCATCGCCGTCGAACCCAAGGAGGATTTCAGTACGGTCTTCATCGCTGCCGAACCCAAGAAGGATTTTAGTGCAGTCGTCATTGTCGTCATAATCACAACCAGCTCTAGGGTTCCCGCACACAACATGATCGTTTCTGGATGGGTCTGCTCCACGAGGGAAGGGTTAGATACATCAACTGACACGTAGTCCGGAGTTTATGTATCCCAAAGTTCTGTCTCATCGATAAGAACTCAACACGACAGACGACGCGTCAATCAGACGCCCGGTCTGAGAGTTATCAGCCTTTTCATCCCAGGTCCCGGTTGGTTTTAAAGTCAAAACCAACCCGACCGTACTCCAACTACATCCAAACATCGTGCATAGTAAGCCAAAAGGTCTACCTCACTGAGAGGAATCCAACAAAGTTGACGGAATGTCAATCAGACGTCCAGAGATCAAGTTATAAGCGTTTCCGCTCAGAGGACCTGATTAGTTCCATGTTCGAACCAACCCGGTCATACCCCAAGTTCTTCGGAACCTTGAGTGTAATATACCGGAATGACAGTATCAATCCAAGCATCGTATCGCAAGTGACGGTGTGTCGATCAGAGGTCTGTAGCATATGTTACGATCATTTAAAAGAACTTTCCGGTTTTTAGGGGGTTTTGGGCCTGGACCGACCCGGCCCAAGACCCCCTAGGTCGGCCAGAACTGGGTTGACCTGACCCGGGTCTGGGTCCGGCCCAACCGGGCACGGCCCGGCCCGTCCGGCACGGCTGGTGCGACCCGCCCCGGCCTGGGCGGCTGGTTGGCCCGGGGCGGGTGCGGCCAACATGGCCCAACAGCTCGGCTCGGCCGAGATATCATGGAAATGGGGGGGGGGGGCACTACCCCCCTTATTGAAATGGTGGGCCCCATGTGGGAGCCACTCCTTTTTCCATCCAGGAGTTATGACCCCCAAACATCTCTAAACGGCCAACCCGGCTGGCCGGTCGGTGCCGCTGCCACGGGACCCCGCCGTCCCGCCCCTCCGACGCGCCGGCGGCCGGCGGTTTCGGTCGCCGCTCTTTGCTCCGTCGCGGCCAAAGGCCATGGCCTTGGTCCAACTGACGTGGCACGACGGTGCCATGCCCCTCCACCACGGCCCCGCACCGGCCACAGTGTCTTCGTGGTTCTCCTGAGCGGCCCGGTGGCGCCGCGCCCCTTCGCTACCCCCCCACTCCGGTCGCGGGTTCGTTTAGCCACAACGGCGCGGCGCGACGACGCAACACTTCTTCGCCGTGATTCTCCATGTTCCCATGTGGTGCCGTTGCACCACACTGCCTTTGTTCGTTCCACATCAAGTACAAAAACAAAGAGGGAGGAGGTTCGGTCTTGTTTGTGTGGTCCGACCTCCTCCCGTTATAACTATAACAGGCGGCTCAAAAAAATAATAAATATCCTCGTCAAGAAATCACAAATTTAATCAATAATATTTGAACTCAAACCCCTACCTCGATAACGAGTTGACGATCGATGAGCATCACAGAAAGCAGTGTCATGGGGTGTGGCTCCGTACATATCGTCGGTGTTCGCCCGATGAAGAAAACGACGCGTCGTCGTTCTACGAAAAAGGCGTCTCTCACCGGCTGCAGAGAGGAGAGAAGACTGCACGACGGTCTTCCTTTGTAGTGACGGCGTTCTTCATTGAGGTGTTGACATTCTTTTCATTCTTCAACATGGAGGACGATGTTCTTCGAGACCTCAGCTATTTTCTCCTCAGACTCCAAACAACGACACAACCAAAAACAAATTAAGAATTTTTCTTAATTTAACCACACTTGCCAACATTTTTAAAATTCAAAAACCTCTTTTAATTAATTAATGATATTCAATTAATTGAATGGGTGTGTTGGCATTCAAATAAAGAGAGAGAGATGGTCAAAAACATAAGGGGGGTTGCTAACATTAAAGAGGGGGTTTAGAAGATTTGAAGAGGTGGGGATCGTGTGGGCCCCACCTCACTATTAACCTCACATGGGTGGTTAGTTCAACCCAACCTCCATCCTTAGGATTTAACCACTTACAAGAAATAAAATTAGTAGCACAATTTTATTTCTCTGTTGTCTTAATCCACAAAATTTAAACAACTCATCCAGAGCAAACGCAACTCTAAAAAGGTTTTCTTAAGAAACTATTGGCGTTGCGGTTTCAATGGTGCACTCGGATTTCGATTCTGAGCAACGGTTCAGAAGTTAGAAAAACCATCTCGTTTGTTCACTGAACGTATCCGAGCTAATCTTTTGAAATTGATTTTGGGCACACCGGGCCTCGGAATCATGTGCCGTCATAAACTGCATACTCGTAAAATCCCAAAAAAAATTAATAATTAAATTTTCCTTGTAATTTATGGGTCTTGACATTACTACCACCTCAGGTCTTTACGTCCTCGTAAATATACAACAAAAAACTATGGGAACAAATGAAGATACTGAGCACGCATCTGAGCCTCCCGCTTTCAAGTGCTCTCCTAGAGGTTCCTGTGCTGCCATCTGATGCACACTAGAGAAATCGACCTCCCATGTAGGACCTGCTCTTGTCGATCCTCTATCTCTACCGGGACCTCCGCAAAAGTCGCCCCATCGTCAAATTCCATCTCCCCATGGTCGATGATATGTGTTGGGTTGTGCACATATATTCTCAGCTGAGATACGTGGAAGACGTCATGCACCCGGTGCAACTGAGGTGGTAGAGTCAGGCGATAAGCCACCTCACCTATCCTGCTGAGAACCTGGAATGCTCCGAGGAAGCGCAAAGATAACATGTCGTCCTGGACAAATCTTTGTAATCCATGTCGAGGTGAGACTCGCAAGAAGACGTGGTCGCCATCCTTGAACTCTAGTGGTCTCCGCCTCCTGTCAGCATAAGACTTCTGCTGGCTCTGAGCTATCCTCATCCACTCCTGGATGACCTGGACCTTCTCTGTCGTGGCCTGGACCATCTCTCGTCCCACAAGTGCTGAATCCCCAGGGTCTGTCCAGCACAGAGGTGATCTAAAAGGTCGATCATACAATTCCTCGTATGGTGCCATCCCGATGGTGGAGTGGTAGCTGTTGTTGTACGCGAACTCCACCAAGGGTAGGTGGTCCTCCCAGCTGTGTCCAAAGTCGAGGACACATGCACGAAGCATTTCCTCAAGAGTTTGATTGGTCCTCTGCATCTGACCATCTGTCTGAGGGTGAAAGGCGGTGCTCAGACGTAGTTGTGTCCCGAATGCCTCCTACAACCCCTTCCAAAGCCAGGAAGTAATGCGAGCATCTCGATCGGAGATGATGGATGATGGAACACAATTAGTCCTTACAATATCCTGAACGTAGAGATGTCTCAAACTCTCTACTGTGACTTGCTCTCTGATGGGTAAGAAGTGGGCCGACTTGGTGAGTCGGTCGACAATCCTCCAAATGGAGTCATGACCTCTGGAAGTATGTGGAAGTCCAGTCACGAAATCTATAGATATCCCGTCCCACTTCCACTCTGGGACCTCTAAGGGCTGTACCTATCCTGCTAGTACCTGGTGTTCTTCCTTCACTTGCTGGCAAGTGTGGCATCGAGAAATAAACTCTGCTACAACCTTCTTCATACCCGGCCACCAGTTCTATCATCTGAGATCTTGGTACATCTTCGCCACTCATGGATGTACCGCTAATGGGGAAGTGTGAAAATCCCTCAGTACCTACTCCCATAATGCAGCTGGTACCATGGTATGTCCTCTGAAAATAACATTGTGCTCTCATCCTAAAAAGAATCCATCAATTGCATGTCCTGAGGATATCTGTGCACACAGCATCTCACAGTCAACGTCCCCACACTGTGCCTCTCTGACCTGTTGTAGTAGTGGAGGAGTGACTATGAGTGACTGAAGAAAGGCTGCTCCATCTCTATCCACGAAGGATATCTGCAAAGCGGCTAGCTGCTCTGTTGCCTCTCCATGTAGCTGAATGACCGTCCTCCTGCTGAGAGCATCGGCTACTACGTTCCTCTTTCCAGGAGTATATACTATCTCAATGTCATAGTCCTGGAGGAACTTGTGCCATCGCCTCTGTCTCAGGTTCAGGTCCTTCTGTGAGAATATGTACCTGAGACTCTGGTGGTCAGAAAAGACTGTAAAGAGCTCACCCATCAGATATTGTCGTCACATCTTCAGAGCAAAGACCACTGCTGCTAACTCCAGGTCATGAGTAGAGTAGTTCTACTCATGATGCCTCAACTATCATGATCTATAGGCGATCATTTCTCACTCCTGCATGAGGAGACATCTGAGTCCAGTCCTTGATTCATCACAGTAGACTACGTACCCTACTCCCTTCCCTGGTAGCCTCAAGATAGGTGCGCTTTTCAATCTCTGTCTCAGCTCCTAGAATCACTGCTGACATCTATCTGACCACATGAAGGGTTTCCCATTCTTCATCAAAGCTGAGAGCGGTGCCTCAACTCTGGAGATGTCTGTCACAAATCTCTGGTAGTACCCAGCTAGACCCAAGAAACTCTGCACCTCCGCCACGCTCCTGGGTGGCTCCCAAGCCAGCATTGCCTTGATCTTCGCAGGGTCCATCGAAACTCCTGCCTCAGAGATGACATGTCCCAAGAAGTGGAACTCACGTAACTAGAACTGACACTTCTAGAGCTTACCATAATGCTGGTGCTCTCGGAGGGTGTCCAGTACAACCCGCAAGTGGTAGGTGTGCTCCTCCTCAGTGGTCGAGTATATCAAAATGACATCGATGAAGACCACGACAAATCTATCTAGGTGTGGCTGAAAGATCTTATTCATGAGACCCATGAACACCGATGGAGCATTGGTTATGCCTAAAGGCATAACCAATAACTCATAGTGGCCATACCAACATCTGAAGGCCGTATTCTACACGTCCTCGTCCTGAACTCTGAGCTGATGATAGCCTGACCTGAGTTCTATATTTGAGAACCACCGTCCGCCCTTGATCTGATCGAAGAGGTCGTCAATACTAGGTATCAGATACTTGTTCCTCACAGTCACTTGGTTCAGGCGATGATAATCGACACACAGTCGCATGCTCCCGTCTACCTTCTTGGCGAACAATATCGGGGAAGCCCAGGGTGAAACACTGGGTCGGATAAATCCCTTGCCTCACAAGTCCTCCAACTGTACTCATATCTATCGAAGCTCAGTGGGTGCCATTCGATATGATGGAGTGTATATCGGGCCTGTCTCGGGGTACATGTCAATATAGAATTCTACCTCTCTGCGAGGAGGTAGTCCTGGAACGACATCAGGGTAAACATCTGCATACTTATCCACCACTGCAGGAAAACTAGGACTCTGCATGTCAACTGCTCCTAGGATGAGGCTAGCCAACTGATGAGTGATCGACTGTCCTCTCCTCTGCGTGAGTCCATACTACGCTTCTAAGGCTCACTTCTCACCGGTGAAGGTCAACCTGCTCCCATCGGTGCGAACACATCGCACCTTGCGCCTAATACAGTCGATCTAAGCATGGACTGTAGATAACCAATCCATTCCCAAGATGACATTGTATGGTCTCGACGCCACTACAAGAAGATCCCAGCCGAATCTCTCGCCTTCTAGAGTAAGCTCACACTGCCGGAAGCAGTGCGTAATCATCGAGATTTCTCCTTTAGGAATCTCTATCCGTAAGGATCGAGCCAATGGCTCTGTAGGAATCTCTGAGCTCCGAACAAGGGCAGTGTCAATGAAAGAATGACTCTCTCTTGTGTCTATAAGAACTGCAGAAGGGGTGGAGTAGACACAGATAGTACCTCAAATCATCTATGGAACATCATGGTCGTATGCCTCCGCTGCCTGAAGCTGAACCTGTCTCTTCCCACCAGCTCCCTGTGGTCGGGGTGGACCTCCGGGTGGTGGTGGTGGTGGTAAAGCCACGAAGCGTCTCCCACCACCTGCTGCTTGGCCAAATCCTCTTCCTCGTCCTCCTGCTCCCGGCGGACCGCCACGGTCAACCCTCTGCCTCTGCCTAGGTGGCCCTTCAACCACCTGTTGATCCTCTACACAGTGGGCCGGGCAGTCACGAGCCATATGGCCATGACCACCGCATGCGTAGCACTGCCTGCTCCTCAGAAGGCTGACTCTGCGTCGTGTGCCCGGCACCTCTGAGCCAGTGTCCTGAGGTCATCTACCTGATGGTATGGTCCACCTGGGCCCCTATGATGTTCGCCGACTTCCAGCTGCAGATGACTCTGCTACATGCTGCCCTGCGGTAGGTCTCACTGCTGGTGTAGGCTCAACAATAAAGCTCTCTACGAGAAGGGCTCGCTCTAGTACTCCTGCCTCAGTTTGAATGCTGAGGGAGATCATTGATTCCCTGATATCATGCCTCAGTCCCTACTCAAAGATCCGAGCCTGGAAGAATGGGTCTCGTACCATGTCTGTCGAATAGTGCGAGAGATCGGTAAATCTCACCGAGTAATGGGCTACCGTCATGCTACCCTGCCATAGCTGTAGTATCTCCTGAATGCGCACCGCATGGAGGGTGGCTGGTACGAACTCAGAGTGGAAAAGGATCTCAAAGTCTGTCCAGAGAAGAGATGCCTCGTCGTGCACCTAGAGCATCAAGCTCCACCATCTGCCTACTGCAGCGTGCAGTAGGCTAGCTACATGTATCACCATGAGGTCAGTTGGTGTCCCCACTAACATGAAAACTTGAAAAACCGCCTCCATCCAATCCTCGGCTGCCTGAGGGTCCGTATCCCCGTAGAACCTGGGCGGTCTCTGACGCTGAAACTTGTGCAGTGCACTAAGGCGACGTGCACTCTTAGTGGCTGGGGCTGGTGGCATCGGTGGCTCGGCGGGTAGTGGTACTGCCAATGCCTCCTCTGAAAAAGGGCCTTGCACCGAGGCCTCGTCGCTTGGTGGGTGTTCGTCTCGCACAATGGTCGGATCCCTAGCTGGCTGCCATCGTGGGGCCATCCTAAAAAGAACCAGATACACCACAGTAAAAACAATATACCTGGTGAGCTGACACAAAGTAATCACAAAGAATACATTTGAAACACACATGCAATCAATGTTTTCGTGCATTGAGATAGAAATCAGATATCAGGGTCCTGGTGTACGGATACATTGGCCGCCGCACCAACACTGGACTCCCTGTACTAATAACCACACTCATTAACCTTAACACTATTGCTTCAAATAGAAGAGAGATCAGAGTCCTGAGTTCTGCGGTAGAACCGAACTCTTTTGATACCAATTTGTCATGACCCGTCCTCATGACCCATGTCGTGGCTACCCCAAGCCCGCCTCCCATAGGCCAGGGGCTGGTGACTAGCACCAAAGGCGTAAATCCCAGAAAAAGGGGAAGGCATTGCCTTATAAAGTAAACAAACACAACAGAGTAATTTAGCAAAAGTAAACATTAAGTAAAACTGGGTACAATAGTAAGTGGGGAAAGTAAATGGGCCAGAATACAAACCCAAACTGAATGTAAAGTACAACTGGAAAGAAAGTACAACAACTGAAAGTAAAGCAGCAATGTAGAGCCGTCCACTGGAAGTCCCACCTGAAGGGTGGGTACATATAGCCTCCTCAGCTCCTCGGGTCCAGCCGTCCGCTCCGTGTACATCCCGCCCAGTGGTCCACCTCCAGGTACTGACATTCTCCACAAGCCTCAACCACAATCAGCATTATCCTTTGTCTACATCCAACACAATGTAGTTCAGGCATATCCCGTACAGGGGTGAGTATACGCTACTCAGTAGGGACCCCGAGACCCCTAAAGGTCTCCCATATTCCACAAAGGATAATCTACAATGGAAAGATACAATCACGATGTAACATCCAACTATACTTAGGTATATTCCCATACATATACCTATGTCATCAATTCCAGTTCAACTCCAACATCCGAGCCCAAGTTCGATCACGTCCACACAGGATAGTACAGCCCAATCCACACAGGAAAGCATAACACAATCCACATAGGAAATCAAGTCCAACATATCGAAGATAATGATTGAAAGTCAAGACTCTTCTCACACAGGTATACTTCTTCGTAAGGTGATAGAGATGATCATATGTAGCCACTGATTCATCTATGATGGGACCCACATAGGGTACTAAAACAACTAAGCTATCGGACCCACGTAGGATACATGTCCAGCTACTCTGTTGGACCCATGTAGGATACTACAACATAGGTCAAATACTGCCAGACCCACGTAGGATACAAGAACATTAATACTGCCAGACCCATGTAGGATACAAGAATAGTAGTCATCGTCGTCAAACCCACAGGGGATATCAGTATGGTCTTCATTGCTACCGAACCCTCAGAGGATTTCATTGTAGTCATCGTCACTGCCGAACCCACGGAGGATTTCAGTGTAGTCGTCATCGTCGTCGCAGTCGCAGCCATCTCTAGGGTTCCTGCACACAACATGGTCGTTTTCGGGAGGGTCTACTGCACGAGCCAAGGGTTTCATACATCAACTAACATTTAGTCCAGAGTTGATGTATCTCAATGTTCTGTCTCATCGATAGGAACTCAACATGACAGACGGCGCGTCAATCGGACGCCCGGTCTGAGAGTTATTGGCTTTTTCTTCCCAGGGGCCCGGTTGGTTTTTAAGTCTAAACCAACCCGACCATACTCCAACTGCATCCAATCCTCGAGCGGAGTAATCCAAAAGGTCCATCTCACTGAGAGGAATCCAAAAAAGTCAGTGGCACATTAACCGGATGTCCGGATCTCAAGTTATAAGTGTTTCCGCTCCGAGGGCCCGGTTGGTTTCGTGTTTGAACCAACCTGGTCGTACCCCAAGTTCTCCTAGACCCTGAGTGTAATATAAAGAAACGACCGTATTGATCCAAGGATTGCATCACAACTGACGGTGCGTCAATCGTAGGACCGTATCCCATGTTATGGGCATTTCAAAGAACTGTCTGGTTTTTAGGGGGTTTTGGGTCCGGACCAACCCGGCCCAAGACCCCCTGGGTTGGCCCAAACCGGGTCGACCCGACTCGGGTCCAAGTACGGCCCAACAGGACGTGGCCCTTCCCAGTGGTTGCGGCACGACCCGGCCTGGGCGGCTGGTTGGCCTGGCGCATGCGCGGCCCGCGTGGCCAGACAGCTCGGCTCAGCCGAGCTGTCACGGAAAGGGGGGGGGGGTGTGCTTCCCCACTTATTGAAACAGCGGCCCCCACGTGGGGGCCGCCCTTTTTTCCAGCCGGGGGTTATGACCCCCAACCATCTCTGAATGGCCCGATCGGCTGGCCATCCGGTGCCGCCGCTGCGGGACCCCACGGTCCCGCCCCTCCGACGCGCCGGCGGCCGGCGGTTCCGGCCACCGCTCCCTGCTCCGCCGCAGCCCAAGGTCGTGGCCTTGGTCTGACTAGCAGGGCGCTCTGACGTCACGCCCCTCCGCCATGGCCCCACACCTACCGCAGTTTCTTCGTGGTTCTCCGGCATGGCGTGACGGTGCCGCGCCCCTTCACTACGGCCCGACTCCGGCCGTGGGTTCATTCGGCCTCAACGGCATGGCACGACGACGCCGCGCTTCTTCGCCGTGATTCTCCATGTTACCGTGTGGTGCCATTGCACCGTGCTTCCTTTGTTCATGCCGCAACAAGTACAACAAAAAAGAGGGAGGAGGGTCGGCCGTGTTCGTGCGGTCTGACCTCCTCCCATTATAACGATAACAGGCGGCTCAAAAAAATATCCACGTCAAGCAAGCGCAAATTTAATCCATAATATTTGAACTCAAACCCCTACCTCGATAACGAGTTGATGATCGATGAGAGTTGTGGAAAGCGGCGTCACGGGGTGTGGCTTCTTACATGTCGTCGGTGTTCACCCGATGAGGAAAACGGCGCGTCGTTGTTCTCCGAAAAAGGCGTCTCCCACCGGCTGCAGAGAGTAGAGAAGAGGGCACACCAGTCTTCATTTGCGGTGATGGCATTCTTCATCGAGGTCTTGACGTTCTTCGCGTTCTTCAATGTGGAGGACGATTTTCTTCGAGACCTTAGTTATTTTCTCCCCAGACAGCACACAACGAACCAACCAAAAACAAATTAAGACTTTGTCTTAATTTATCCACACTTTCCAACATTTTTAAAATTCAAAAACCTCATTAAATTAATTAACGAGATTCAATTAATTGAATTGGTGTGTTGGTATTCAAATTAAGAGAGAGAGAAGGTCAAAAACTTAAGGGGGTTGCTAACATTAAATAAGGGGTTTAGGGGATTTGAAGAGGTGGGGGATCGTGTGGGCCCCACCTCACTATTAACCTCACATGGGTGGTTAGTTCCACCCAACCTCAATCCTTATGTTTTAACCACTTAAAAGAAATAAAATTAGTAGAACAATTTTATGCCTCTGTAGTCTAAATCTACAAAATTTATACAATTCATCCCGAGCAAACACTACTCTAAAAAAGGTCTTCTTAAAAAAATATCGGCATTGCGGTTTCAACGGTGCCCTCAGATTTCGATTTTGAGCACCGGTTCAAAAGTTAGAAAAACCTGCTTGTTTGTTCACTGAATGTACCTGAGCTAAACTTCAGAAATTGATTTCGGGCACACTAGGTCTCGAAATCAGGTGCCGTCAGAAACTGCATACTCGTAAAATCCCTAATAAAATTAAGAAAAAAATTTCCCTTGAAATTTATGGGTCTTTACAAAAATAGAATTTGGAAATAGACCGAACAACACCATTAGTCAACCTATCAGCTGGGATTATATTAGTGTTTGTCTTTTTGAAACAGATGGTTATATATTCTATAACATGTCTAATAAATTGTAACTTAATGTACAAGTAAATTACATTACCATGTAAATATAAATTTCTAGATAAATTATGTGCTGATTGAATATCTCAATGAAAATTAAGAAGAAAATTATATCTGTGAATTTTAGATGATAACACTTTAACTATAAGGCCTCTTTCACTATTTCGGTCAAGGAAACAAATTTAGACTCCACGGTTGACAATTCAACCATGGTATTCATATTACACTTCCATTAAATTGGACCACCACATGCAGTGATGAAATAACCAATAATCGATTTTTTGGTATGTACATTACCTACAAAATTAGTATCTACATTTATCATAATAAGTTCATTATAATTTATATCTTTACCATAATAGAAAACAAAATTAGAGCTATAAAAGAGGTATCTTAAAATCCACATAAGGGAATGACAGTGTCACTTCCTAGTATTTTTCATGAATATCCTTAAAGTGTAGATTTCATAAGCAATGTATGGCCAGGTGCATATCATATAGTATATAATACTACCTACAATATTATAATATAGAATTTGAGACATAAACATAATATCATCTGGATATGTTGGTTCTTGTGTTAAAAATAGTTTAATTGTTTTTTAAAATATGAATATTTACTGGTTTTAGAGATTCAAACATATATCTATTAATAATTTTTAAAAAACAAGCATGATGATATAATTATATAAATTTATTTTGTTTATCCCTTATAATTTTAACACCCAATATTATCATAGATTCACATAAGTATTTCATTTCAAACATGCCTTTTAATTTTGATTTAATAGTACAAATGGGTTTAATATTTTGTAAAATGACAATAATCTTATCAACATATAACAACAAATAAATCATGAAATTTTTTGGTTATTTAAATTAAATGGATGGATCATATTTACTTCTAATGAATTGGTTGAATATAAGAAATGAATCAATATTTTAATATCACTCCATTGAGGCCTTTTTCAAACCATATAATGATTTTTGAAAAGACACACTTGGTTCAATTTAAAATCATTAAGACAACCAATATGAGATTACATATAAATCATCTCATTCAAATCTACTTGAAAAAATATAGTTTTAACATCTAAATCTTCGATGAGAAGAACATTATTAGAAGAAAAGGATAATAAAAATATAAAAGAATGATTCTTTATAATAGTGGATAAATTCAGAGTAATCAGTTCCCTCTCTTTAAAGGAAACCATTATCAACCAACCTTACTTTATATAGTTGATTTTATTTTTTTCAGTGTTATCTTCTATTATTTTAAATATCCACTTGGAACCAATTATTTTTTCAATATTTCATTTGGTCATAATATTCAATGTGTGGTTATTATTTAAAGGATGAATTTCTTCATTTATGGAAATGACCCATTTATTTTAGAATTTTTCATTAATATATTTCATCTAGGTTTGAGGATTATCATCAAAAAGATCATTGGAAACATGAAAGACATATTGTTCCATGTCATACTGAAAAAACCGAGGAGGTGGTCCAGGAACTCTCCTTTCCCTGTCTCAAGTCAGCTGGTAGTCCCTATTAGGGGATGTAGATTCAAATTCAAAATATGAATCTAAGGAAGAATAAGACTATGTAGTAGTTTGTTCATCTGGTTTAGAGGCTTGGATAGGGGCCCAAAACTAGGCTATAAGCTGAGTTTCATAAGCTTGTACAGAGGCTGGTTCACTGCTTCAAGGAGTAGAAGGCTTGGTTTTGGGAGAAGAAGACTCAGGAAAGACAAAATCCCTAAATATAATTCAATTTTGGTAATCAGGTTTACCTACCAAAATTTTATACTCATTAACACCCTCAGGATACCCAATAAAAATACACTTAAAGCACTTGGTTCTAAACTGTCACTCTTGACATGAGCATTGATTGTACACCTGAAGACTCATAAGTTGGAGTAAGAATTGGGTTACCATTCCACCACAATTCATGTGTTTTAAACTAGTTTTCAAAATATGGAAACCTATTAATTAGGTGGAAACAGTGCTGGTGGCTTCAGACCAAAAGGATTTTCTGAGGCCTGAGTATGAAAGCATGCTCCAGAATCATTCTAGAATAGTCATATCCATCCTTTCTACTAACCCATTATATTTGGAAGGGGTATTACGTAACATTTATTTGTCATTTAACACCTTAATGTTGAAAATATTGTATGAACTCAGTTGATATGTATTCAATCCCGTTGTATGTTTTTTGAGTTTTAATTTTCTTCCCAATCTGATTTTCAACCAATGTTTTCTAGGTTTTAAATGTTTTTAAAAATATAATATTTATTTAAGAATATAAATCCACACTTTAGTAGATAAATAATCTATAATGGTTACAAAATAGAAACATCCACCATAGTAGGATGTCCTAGATAAACCCTATAGATCATAGTGTACATATTCTGAGGGGCTGGTGGATTTGAAACTAGACCAACCAAATAAAACCCTTTGGTCCCTTCCTATCACACAATCTTCATAGAATGGATGATTTCATAATGGAACATCATTCAACATCCCATGATTTTTGAGTTCCTCAAGGCCTTTGGAGCTAACATTCCCCCTTATCTTATGCCAAATAATAGTATTATCAGCATTAGTTGAGTAGTTACTACCCAACTTCCATGAATGGGTATTTCCATTCAATACATATATCCCATTGACTTGATATCCCTTATGAATGGTTCTATCTCCCATTCAAATTCTCAGACAACCTACTTCAAACATAAAGGTAAATACCTTTTCTTCTAGGAATCCTAAGGAAACATAGTTTCTTTGGAGGTTCGGAACCCACCTAACATCAACAAGGGTAATGACAGTATGATCATCACGTTATAACAAAAAATAAAAACAACCCTAAACCTTAAAACTCTTGTTATTATATAAGAGTACAAATCCTTATACCCATTCCAAAAACTACAGAAATTAATCTCTAAAGGAACACTTATGGAAAGAGCCACCCAATTCAAGGACCCACTATTGATTGAGTGCATGGGTGGACACATTAATAACCTTGAATGTTTCATAACAAGAGTCTACAGGTAGGGGACGATTAGTGAGTTGTTTAAAATATAAATATTAATTGAGTTTCCTACAATTGAGTTTAATGTGTCCCAATTTTCCACAATGAAAATAAGTAACCATTCTATCACTAGGATTAGACCTAGGTTTTTGTTCTTTATTTATTTTTCTCTCATCTTTGTTAAAGTGTTTCTTCATGGTTTTAGTTGAAGGTCTATCATTAGAGAACAAGTTCTTGTCCTCATCATTATTTATAGGTCTAGAATGTAGTTCCTTAGAAATAAGGGATTATTTAACCACTTCTAGGGTTAAAGTGTCTTGTCCATACATCATGGACTCTACAAGGGTAATGTAGGAATTAATTAAAGATATCTAGAGGATCATTTCATGATCCTCTTCATCAATAGAAAAATTAATGTTTTCTTAATCTAACATGACTTTATAAAATACATCTAAATGATATTTAATTGAAGTGAATGGTTTCATTTTAAATGTAAAAATGCATTTTTTTTAATAATGGATACCTATAAGTTAAGAAGTCATGTATAATTTTTCATGTTTAAGCCAAATTCTTGTGCTAGTAGACGACAAGACACTTCCCAAAGAAATTTATCACCTAAATAAAGTAAAAGGAAGATATGTGCCTTTAATAACACAATTGGGAAAAGGTCAACATATTTTGTAATGGGATTTCTACTTTTATTCAATGTTATAAATGGTTTATTATGCCCACATAGGGCATCTATTAAGAATTTCAATAAAATAAGTGCTCTCGTATTAATTCTCCACAAATTAAAGTCATTATAGCTATTTAATTTATAGATTTCAAATCTCATTGTGGACATGTTTACCCAAATATAATATATTGAGTTCTTCTGGAAAATGATAAGTGTATTTCTCCAAAAACTAACCAATCTCCTGGGTAAATGATGATTTTTTAAAGGGATATGAAATTCGGAGAAAAAAAGAGGAGATAATGGATTTAAGTAATAAAATTAATAAAAAAATGGCGATTTAAGAGTGAGTTTAAAATGTTGAAATATGAATAGAAACTAGAACTATAAACAAATAAAATAGTACAATGGTAAAAAAATTAGATAGAAATGGAAAAACATGTAAGTTATGATACAACTTTGTGAGGAAGAATCGTCTCCTAAAAAAAGAGGAATGTGAAACAAACAATAAGACCAGACTAAATTCGTTTAAGATTGAATTTGAGTATAAAGGAGTTATACAAAAATCATACAAGAAATAAAAAATAAAAACTAATAATGAACACCAGGATTTTACCTACTTGGGCCTCGTGGGGACCTATACGCACAATAAGAACCCCACCACCCACACAAAAATTTTATTACGTTCAACAAAAAAAATGATACACTGTGAAAAGAACCAGAAAGAATAAGGGAAAACAAAATTTGAAAACAAATAATGAACAACATGTTTCCTAGAAAACCCAAAAAAAATGATGCTTATAGTGACTGAATTTGAAGAAAATATGATGGTCCTATTCTCTAATCACCAGACAGCTGAAGTGTAGTATATCTAGTTGTGAGTTATTATTCCCCGTATTCTCTCACTAACAAAGCCATTGTCAAGAAATAATGCAATCTATCTTCCTACATGGAAGGGGGTTATCTTGACCAAAAGATTAAAAATATGGCATCACCAGGAAGATTGAAAGGCACAGAAGGCCGATATTACGGTGCTGTGAAGGGGAGAAAGGGGTTTTTTAGTGAGATATTTTATCCAGAACTAAGAGAGAGAGATAAGGAATGAATCATGAGAGAGTCGAAGAGACCGGGGTACATGGGTCATCACTCCCCTGACGCCATCACATCCTCGAAACCACATGCCCAACTAGAGCAGGCCACACAAACATTCCCAAAATAGAGAATGAGTTCCTTACTTAATCAATCAGGAAACATGGGTGACATCAATGAAATGGGTGTAGAGAATGATCAATGGTAAGAAACAATTGGAATTGGATATCCAGTATGGAGAGGGAGCGCTCACACAATGCTCTGACTGAAAGTTTATTGCCCGATAAAACTGATATCATGCATAACAGTGGCCCAACCAGCCATAATGAGCCCCACAGTATAAAATTGAGCATTTAAATAATTGAACAACACTACGTTTTCATTCATTGTTAGACAGGTGGAAAAAAGAAATGGAGAATGGAACGATTTCACTATGAAAAAAGAAGATAAAATACAATCCATAATTTACATTTAGAGGCACTTGATATCTCTTTTTTATACATGATTTTTTTTATTTTAAATAATTAATTTTATTGATTTTTAGTGATTTATACCCAAATTATTCATCGCTATATTTATTTATTTTTTTATATGTTTTAAATAAAAAAATTTGTGAAAGAAACTTTTTATTTGAAATCATAGAAGGATTTTTATTATATAATTTTTGTGTTTTGAAGGATGAAAATATTTACATGTTTTCTATGTGAAGGTGTAAAAATTGGTCTTAATCATTCCACCACTATCCCATATGTAACCATGAAAAACCGTAATAGTTAGTGTGATGATGAATAAAAATATGGGCTTAGGATAGCTGTGTGCTCACACTAGACTTGAGTATTCAGGACCGAGTGGTGTGGGTATGTGAAATTGTTTCGGGAGCTAGTCCTCAGTGCCATGGATCAATGGTATTCTAGGGATGTGATCCATTTTTTTATGTATAGTCCTGATGATCTCGATTTCAAAGTGGGATGCTCCCTTGTTTTGTAATATATAAATTAATAAAAATGTAATCATTCCATGAATGTGCAGCACCGGTTGACCTCAGATAGAAAGTCTCATCGCTCTACACTTCATTCATGATCATGTCTCCAAGACCACCACGTTAGATCACCTGAATTAACCATTTTCTCTACTAGGAAACTCAGCCTTGATCCATTTCTCCACTTATGAGATCAAGAAACAAACTCGAGCTCAGATTACTCCATATAAGTCTATGATGAAGAAGATAAATCCCTGAACAAGAGAATTAAAAAAACAACATGATCTAATCCATAAGATGATCATTCATGGTATACAGGGGATCATCTATGAGGAAATTTTTAGTGAAATAGTCTACATGTCATGGTCAAATTAGTGGATAAAGATAAAATTAAATTTACACAACACCGTTGGGCATGATCTGATGGTTGGTAATGAGAAACAGAATGCAAAACACCATCCAAAATGGTATTCTCATGAGGGTGGTATATCCCTTCATACATGATGAACGATGTTAAGAGGGAAACTATTCTTCCTACACCCATGGTTAGGGATCCTATGGTCAATAAGAGGAACCCAATAGTAAGATATAAGATTCTAAAACATGGAGAATAAAATCCATTCCCAATAGGGGAAATGAAAAAATTTAACACCCATGCTCCTGGAATAAATTTAGTTATGATGTGCGTGAATGAATTAATGAAGTGGATAATAGAACCCAAAGCACATGAGTAAAATTTTCTATATCACGATGTTGTTGATATAAAAACAAAAATGAGTATTAGGGATTCAACTCTCTTGAAAATGATATATTCAATATATTATTGAGATTTTAAATTCATGATATGTGTAGATACATGTAATATATATTTGATAGAGATTAAAAATGTGGATAAAATATAATGATTTGTAAAAGAGAAACTATAACCAATTTTAATTGAGGAACTAGAGGATTTGAAGATATATTCTTGATGGATTAAATAGACAATTCTGTGACCAATTTAGAAACATATAAAAATAGAAGAAATATATAAATAGATTTTAGATTCATAAATATATAAATTTTAATAGGTAAATCCTTGGGGTTGGTTTAATACCTATTAATATAAGGCCAAGAAATCATGAAAACAATATTTGGAGGAGGATCTTGGAGGCTACTGAGGATCAATCTTATGCTACTTATTCTTTAGGTTTTTTTATTATATTTCATCAACCTACCATGTACATTTGAGAGCTGACATTATTTATGTAAAACTATATATTGAAGTTTGATTTTATTTACTGTATTTATAGTTTTTTTATTCAATTCAGGTTGTTTTTTCCTCTATTTCAAGTCTTTGGAAACATCTTATTTTCTTTCCCATGCATGGTAATTCTGTGTGTAAACTAAAGGATAGTTACATTATACCTAATCGATAGAATAAATGTTTCTCCATAACCATTGAGTATGATAGGTAATATGTTATAAATGGTTCCAGGATACCCATCCCTTGGTGATTAGAAATACCACATGCATTGAGAAAAAGTTACCTTTTAGTGTAGAGAATAATTACCATCACTATTGGAATTTCTAAGATCATATTCTGATAAAAACAACAGTAAATTCATGAATCTCTACAAAACTTAAACATGAACATGGATATTCTATTTTTGGTATTTTTTTATTAATTTTATTACACCATATTTTCAAAATCATCACATGTTGTGTTTCAAAATTTTAAGTAGTTTAGTTACATTTAAATCATTAATTTGTGTCTCTAATGTTAGATTAATATTAATATTCACTTTTCCTCATAGGATCAAACTCATACTATGCATATTCTAGATTTTACTATTCAGTGTAGTTTGGGTTTTTGTAAACCTCTATATTGATTCAGCTAAAAGATTTAACGACGTAATCTGGATGTTTCACTAAATAGGTGAGTACCAACCTAGGGAATGATATGATCATCAATAGAAAATTTCAATATCTAATATATGGAGATTAATCATAAAAATACATATATATCATTGTAAATATTATTTAATGGATGAATGGATCACACTATTGTCACCTATGTGAAAAAATATCTTGTTGGTCTGTTGATTTTCCCTAAACAGGTATTTGGTGAAGATTCCATGAAAACTATAATTCAAGTAAAGATAAGGATATGGTATGGTCTCTAGGAATGCCTCATGGCGCAATGGGTTTGAGGGTGTATACCCCTATATTGCATGTTTTCCATGTTTGTGAATTAGTATTCACAATGCATGGAACTCATAAGTTCCGTAGCATATCACCTAGATGGGTCTGGTCGGGTGGACAAAACCCTCCTCTCATTACATGGTATTAGGTCAGGCCAAGATGCATTGGCCCATAGGTAAAGTACCACAATAATAGGTCCACTAGTTTTGGCCCATGATCCACCTAAACCAAATTCCATGCTGGACCGACCTATGACAATCGTTCAAGCACCCCGAGTGGGGTCATGTTGAAGAATCTAGACAGTAAGCACATTCCTCACACTGTAATGACAACCAATATAGTCAACCTCTTCCTTGAACCACCTTCAATTACTAACAAGATCCCCAACCATATAATGTTCCCACCTAATCAATGCATTTATCTTGTGTTGGCTACCACCATGGGGTGAATTTTTATCATTCTAATACCCCTACTTTTCATTCAGAAAGTCTTCGATTACATATTTTATTTCTAAGAGAAGGTTTGAAATGATTTAACATAAAGGGAAGTGAAAAATTAGATAACACATATGAGGAATCAGAAACTCTGATCCTTGGATGTTTATTCATGTTTTATATCAAAATATTATAAATTTTGTTATTGAAAAGTCAATTCTCAAGTAATTCTCATTATAAATAACCCTAAATTATTTTGGAAATAATAAATTTTAAGAAAGAAAAAGTATTATGGATTTTCTATATACTCTATCAGGACATATATTTCATAGATAAAATATTTTAATATTCAAAACAAAATAATTAAAAAAATCTAGTAAATTCATCTACAATCAATTATATAGTGTTTAATTTATTTATCCAATCAATAGTTTATTTCTATAATCATGTTTCTATAATGGTAAATTATTTGACATGATTCATGAAGAACATGGTGATGATTTAAATAGTGATTCATAAAATAAAGTTTAATTAATCATTAAAAAATACAACATTTGATTTGGGTTATTTCGATGATTTTGATAATGAATTCCACTGAAGAATTTTGTTCATCGATTGTTGACCATGTTCGAAACACAGGACCTGACTCAAAGTTTCATCCAATGTCTTCTTGGGCGTTGGCCTAGGACAGTAGGTGAGATGATGTGGTATGGGACCAGGCCGTTAGGGGGTCCCTTCAGACATGGAAGTGGTTAAAGATCCGAATGAACGACATGAAAAGTGTGAGGTGGGGTGATGGAATGTTTTAACATATTCTAATGCTCTTGAAATTATTCCACTGTAATCATGGCATGAGGCATCTCTTATTTGGAACAAGAGGCATCAAATTATTGAATAATAGGGCATGATACAATTTATAGTCCTATAGAGAGGACTGCTGGCATCTTATACATGGTGTATAAGGCATCTCTCATTTATAGAAATAGTCATCCTGTGTTTGGAACATAGGGTTTACTATAGTTTAATGTCATGTAGATAGGACTATTGGCATATTATGCTTAGAGCATAAGGCATCTCTTGTTTGGATCAAGAGGCATACTGTATTTGTATCATAGGGTGCACTAACGTTTATAGTCATGTAGATAGGATTGTTGGCATCTTATTATGGGCATATAAGGCATCTCTTATATTGAGTAAGAGGCAACCTATGTTTTCCATATAGGGATTACTATGACAACCCTGCTTTTATTACAAAGTTAAACATGATTTATTACATAAAACTTCACCTGATACAACAAAGAATATTGAGAGGTTTAGGGTCTTTGGGTATTAGGATCATTATATATAAACTTAAAACATTAAATAAAACATCTTAATTGAAAACTTCCTTTACATGACGACTACATTCCCTCGTACATAGCATTGCATTGGATAACCTGAGGACATGCATAAGAAAAGGGTGAGCTATAAAGACCAGGAAGGGAATACACATGGAATAACATGAGGAGTACAATACATGTTAGACATTAGGAATATCAATATAGCACAAGAGAAACACGAACATAAAGGCATGATAAAGCATGATAATCATAACATGGAAATGTGGCAACAACACTTAACATGGAATAAGAATGAGCCAAGGCTCATTACACATGGAGAATGAGTAAATCCTCATTGCACATAAAGCACGAGTAAAACCTCATTGCACATGAATTATCATGAGTCAACATTCATTTCACATGACGTATCATGATACTGTACTTTACCCAATTCACTGGAGCACTATAAGGACGCACCCTTCTTAAATATTTCATTTCATGCATAAGTGTGCCACATGGATCATAAAACATGGATTCATAAAACATAATAATTTATTCCATGATAAAGTAATGTGGAATTCATACATGAAACTTAATAATCAATATGTAAATGTGCATAAAGGTGAATACCCTTGATGGTGCAATGGGCATGGTATTTACTACACAATGACAATGGCTTAGAAAATCGGTGCGATTTCGACAACGTAATGGCGTGACATAAGAATTTATAAAAAAGTTTGATGAGAGATAAATGGGTTCCTCATCATATTTACATGTAATGGACAGTAAGGAGTTCATATAGATACATTTCCCAAAAATTGTGATGGAATTTAGATTAATGATACAAAAGTATTTCTTGAATGTAAAAGAAGAGAGAAAAGTTCCTTTCCGAATTGTCGACATTGTAATGGGAGTACATGGGAGGAATTAAATGAGAGAGAAAGGGGTATCCAATAATTAAAAAAATAAGAGTCCAGTATGGGGGAGATGATAAACCGTACACCAGCATTTATAATTGAAATTAAAAGGGCAAAACAAAATGATGAAAATTGGACAAAAATGAGGAAGGAAGAGAAAACCATTACTTGGAAGTGTGCTTCCAAAGGCTACAGAGAGGCTTGTGAGAGGCTTCTTAGGATATTGGGGCACCTTTTAAGGATTATAGAGAGATTAGGGCAGAGGTTGGATGAACTCCAAAGGCTTTGATTGAGGTAGTGGGAGCTTGGGTGGGTTTATATAGGAAAGGTGTGAGAATTCGTTATTATTTAGGTTTGGGTCCCCTTACATTAAATTAATCCAAACCACAAACCATCCCATGGTTTTTGAACAAGTGTTTTGGTAAAGGGAAGTGTAAAAAATTATTTTATTAGGCCCATGTCCCAACTTCTTAAAATAATAGGTTTCTTATGTGGAGGTGAGTAATACTCCCATGGAAATTAATTTAAAAAGACAAGGTGTTTAATAAGTCTTGAGGGGTCCATTAATGCTTTGAAAAGTAATTCAAACAAACCCAAAATCACATTATATTAATGGTAAGACATATATTGGCCGAAAATAAAGATTATAGTATTTTATTACATAATTATTGGGTCATTATGATGTCATAAAACACATTATATATTTAAACGGTATTTAATTTTTACCCAAAAATTTGACTGTCTCAAGAAATTATGAAAAATTCACCATTGGATAATTTTGACGTCTTGATTCCAGAAATAACATTTATTTTATCTAAATATTTTTCTAAATATGTTAATTTTCACTTTTAAAACAAAAACTGACAATTATAGAAAATTCACAGGTTTTGACAGAAATTGCTTTCAAACCTTAATAAAAATTACAATTAAATTCCTAAAATTATAAGATCATTTATATTTAATAAATATTCATTTAATAGTAATAACAATATTTTATTAAAATATTATTTAATTCAAAAATTCCTTAATTTAATAAATTTGAATTCTTAATTAAATAGTAACTAAAAACATTATTTGTACTTTGAAAACTATTTACAATGTATCAATAATGACAAGAAAGTATATTCATTGTTATATATAAAAAATAATGTACATGAACATAGTACTATTTATTTGTTACATAACCCCTTAAAATAGCCGCATAAGACCTAAGGGTAAGGTGTGCGATGGTGACAGACTCTTGAGGTGGCTTGGATAACATCGCTCGAGTGGTAATTTCTATCATCTTCCACTTATCCCATAGACGGCCCCGTTTGAGCTTGACATGATGAAGCTCAACCTGCTCTTGGTCCAGAGCGAAGCCCAAGGATGCCTCCTCTTTTCCGATCACCGACAAATGGGCTTCGTATGGGGCAATTCTACTTGATGAGGCCATCACTTCCTTTGACTGAGTAAATTTGGATTTGTTAAAGCCCTATATTTATACTAATCATGTGATCATTGTTCAATGAATATATTAGAAACGGTCGAAATTCTTAACATAAAACCAATGAAGTTGAAATTTTATAAAAACATATAGAGACATTTAATTATATCAAGAGGGATTTACATTAATGAAACTTTGGGTCATTACAATATTCCCCCCTTAAGAAATTTCACCCACAAAATATTCCTTTTCCCACACTAAAACAGATGTGGGTAACTCAGCTTCATCATTTCCTCTGATTCCCAAGTCGCTTCTTCAAACTTGTGTTTTCTCCACAACACCTTGACAAGGGGCATTGTCTTATTTTTTAGAAATTTTTCTCTATGATCTAAGATCTTCACTAGTTACTCCTCGTAAGAAAGATCATCTTCTAATTGTACCACCTCAGAAGAGAGTACATGAGAAGGGTCTGGTATTTACTTCTTTAAGAGGGATACATGAAAGACATCATGTACTTTGGCCATGGTAGGTGTAAGTTCTAGTCGATAGGCCACAGCCCCGACACGATCAATAATCTCGAAGGGGCTGATGTACCTTGGACTTAACTTCACATTCTTTCCAAACCTCATGACCTTATCCCATGAAGAAATGCATAGAAAAACCATGTCTCCATATTTAAACTCAAGGTCTCGTCGATGATTATCTACATAACTCTTCTGTCGACTCTGGGTTGCCTTGATATGATGCTGAATGGGTTTCACCTTCTCAACCATTTCCTCGACCATTTCTAGTCCCAGTAGCTTAAATTCACTAACCCCATCCCAACATGTCGTTGTTCTACACCTTTTCCAATATAGGGCTTCATATGGTGCCATTTGGATGCTTGTGTGGAGTCTGTTATTATAAGAGAACTCAACCAGAGGAAGATGTTCATCTCATCTTCCTTTAAAGTCTATTGAGCACACTCTCAACATATCATAAAGTTTTTGGATAGTCCGCTTGGATTGTCCATCAGTTTGAGGATGATAGGTCATACTGAAGTTCAATTCACTATTCAGAGCATGTCGAAGTCTCTTCCAAAACATAGAGGTGAATCGTGGATCTCGGTCAGACATAATAGATAGTGGTACTCCATGCAACCTTACCACTTCCCTAATATATATCTGTGCTAGTTTATCCAATGATAAATCCTCCCTAATAGTAATGAAGTGTGCAGTCCTTGTAAGACGATCCACAACAACCCAGATTGCATTGTTTCGTTTGGATGTCCTCAGATATCCAGTGACAAAGTCCATGGTGATGTTTTACCATTTCCATTTGGGTATGGGCAATGGTTTCATCATCCACTTAGACTTCTACCTCTCTGCCTTCACTTACTAGCACACCAGGCACTTTGATGTATAATCAGCGATCTCCTTCTTCATATTATCCCACCCCAAAGATTTATCGGAGATCTCGATACATCTTTGTGCTCCTTGGGTGAGTAGAGAAATTTGAACTATATGCATCATCCAAAAGTTCCTTCTTCAGCTCTGGACTTGATGGAACACGTTGTCTTTTCCCAAACCGCACAATTCCTTCTTCATTAACATTAAACTCTGAGGATTTCCCTTTTTTGATAGCTTCCAATTTTTCTTTAATTCCCACATCATCCTTTTGAGCATCATTTAACCTTTCCAAAAGATATGGTTGAGCAATCATTTGTGAAAGGATTTATGATGTTCCCTTCTCTATGATTCCCATTTCCATCTTCATCAAGTATAAGAAGATTGGATCCTTCTCAATTCTCATCATTGATAGAATCGCTGGATCCTTTCTACTTTGGGCATCTACCACCTTGTCTGCTTTCCCAGGGTGGTAATTTATTGAATAGTCATAATCCTTGATGAGATCTATCCATCTTCTTTGGCGCATATTAAGATATTTCTGTGTGAATATATATTTAAGACTCTTGTGGTCAGTATATATCTCACATTTCTCCCAATAGAGATAATGCCGCCATATTTTCAAGGCAAAGATCACTGCCACCAACTCCAGATAACATGTTGGATAGTTACACTCGTGGATTTTCAACTGCCTTAAGGCATAGGATATAACTTTATTATTCTGCATTAGCACACAGCCTATTCCCTTCTTTGAAGCATCACTGAAAACAACAAAAACATCCCCACTTGTGGGTAAAGTGAGCACGGGCACAGTGATAAGCCTCCTTTTCAACTCCTTGAATCATTTTTCACATTCATCACTCCAAGCAAACTTTACTCCCTTTCGAGTTAACTTGGTAAGAGGGTTGGACAATCATGAGAAATTTCTCACAAATCGTCGATAATATCCAGATAACCTGATGATGCTACGGATATCCGTTACCTATGTTGGCCTCAGACATCCCTCAATTACATCTGTTTTGGAGGTATCCACAGATATCACATTGTTTATGGTGATATGGCTCATGAATGATACTTCCTTCAATAAGAACTCACACTTGTTTTACATTGCATAGAGCTTCTCCTTGCGCAATGTCTCTAGTACAGTTCTTAAATGCTCCTCATGATCCTCCTTGGTTTTGGAGTATATTAGAATATCATCTATAAAGACTACCAAAAATTTGTCTAGGTAATCTATAAATAATATATTCATTAAGTCCATGAAGATTTTTGGAGCATTAGTGAGTCTGAAAGGCATTACTATGAATTCATATTGCCCGTATCTTGTGTAGAAAGTAGTCTTGGGGATATATTCCTTCTTCACCCTTACTTGATAATATCCTGACCGCAAGTCCACATTGGAGAATTATTGTGCTCCACGCAGCTGATCAAACAAGTCATCAATTCTTGGGAGATGATACTTGTTCTTTATTGTGATTTTGTTAATTTCATGATAATCGATGCAAAGCCATATTGACCCATCCTTCTTCTTGACGAAGAGGACTGGTGCACCACATGGTGATGCACTTGGGCGTATAAACCCTTTATCCAGATTCTCCTGTAGTTGTTTCTTCAACTCTTCAAACTCTACAACAGCAATTATATATGGAGTCTTGGATATTGGTAAATCCCCGAGAATATGTTCAATTGCGAATTCAACATCTCTTCTAGGAGGAAGACCAGGCAGTTCCTCGGGAAACACTTCAGCGAATTCTCTCACAATAGGCATTTCTTCACGGATGGTTTCTTCCTTGGACTCAATCATCAGAGCCAGATACGCATGCTCATAAGGAAGTAATATCCATGCTTGAGATTATGGACCTAAAGGAGATTCATCTTCCTCCTTACACTTATAAATAATCGGGGGTCGATTCTCCATATGGAATGTGATTTTCCTCTCCCTACAATTTATGTTGGCTCTATATAAGGAAAACCCATGCCATGAATTGCATTAAATTCCACCAGAGGGAATATGAAGTGGTTTTCTAGGAAATTCAATCCACAGATAATAATAAGGGAGGACTTTTATTCATGGGATGCAATGATTTCCCCATTTACCGTACTCACCGACATCTTCACTTCAATGATTTGTGGTGGTGCTGGGATTGTTCTACTATAATTTTGAGATATAAAAGAATGCGTAGAACTTGAATAAAAAAGTAAGTTTTCTAATCTTGAATGAATAACTATCATACCTGTCACCACTTCGTTGTCGAGGTTCACTTCGGCGAAGTGATGGAAAAAGCTCTTCCTTTCTGCCATGGAGGTTGTTGGTTGCCTTCGAAAACCCTTGGATTGGGGCAATAGTTTGTAAAATGACATGGTTATATGAATTCTTAGCATTGAACAATGTTTTGAGGTTCGAACGGAGTGTTCCTCTCCTCTCTCGTAGCCTTGGGGCTTTCTTGCCGACAGTTCACAGCTAGGTGCCCTTCTCTTCCACACCTGAAGCATTTCCTTTCCCCCTTAAGGCAATTTCGAGGGTGCTTCTTTCTGCACTTTTGGAAAGAGGGGTGCTGGATCTTCTTAGCCCCATTGGATTTATCTATCGGACCACCAGCATTGAATTCCACCTTACGCTTCTTATCCCCATGATACCCCTGTGATTCTCCGATCTCCATTTCATCCTTGAGGGCACATTAGACAATTTCTTCATAGCGGTCGATGTCATAGGTTGCTAATGCTTTCTGTAGGCTAGGCTTCAACCCACCAAAGAAGTGGTCAACTTTTCATTATGGGGTAACGACAAAGCCGAAAGTGTATCGTGCAAGCCTGGTGATGTTTTCCTCGTACACTCCAACAGATTCTTCATCTCATTTCTTGAGGGAATGGAAGCCCCTTTCCATCTTAAGCTGGAGGGTACACGGAAAATATTTGTCGAAAAAAATCTTCCAGAAACCCTTCCATTCCAACTCCTCAATCTCGTCCTCAGGCTTCGTATTTTTGATCAATGTCCACCATTGATCAGCTTCACCCTCCATAGGATTATCCTCCAGGAGTATCTTTTCTTTTGTTCAGAACATTGGGGGATGGAGAAGACCTTTTCAATGGAGTTGATCCATTGTTCAGTGATCGTGGGATCAGATGATCCACTAAAAGTAGGAGGCCTTTTTCTCATGAAGGTATCGATAGCGACTTGTTCTTTCTCAGGGGAGGTTAAATGTTCTTCTTGACCCGTGCTTTTGTTAAAAACTTGATTTAGCTGATAGAGAAGTGTGAAAAAGTTCGTGATTCCCGCTCTCATTGGATTGGGCATCTCATTAGTATAGTCATCTCACTGATCTTCACAACGGTTGTTTGCCCGAGTCCTCCTATTACCAGCCAATGGCTGGAATGAAAGGAAAGTTAGGGCTAACACATAAAGGGTAATACAAAGACAAAAGTTGATGACTTGTAAATAAAATTTTATTTCCTTAACTCATGAGTCTATAGGCTTCAATCTAGGATTTTCATGATCTACTTTCTAACATATATTATTAGGTGAATTTTTTTTAATTCCCTTAATAAGGGTTCATACTAAGCTTGTGAATTTATCAAAACATATCCCCCGGGAGTGCTGTAACCAAGAGTGCAGCAAGGCCCGTTGTCGTGCACCAGTTCCCATTCGAGTCTAGCTCAAAGCGGTGTTTTCGGGTTTTACCCCTAGGATACATATGTGCCAGAGCCGCCTCTACTTGCTCGTATCCAGACAGGGATGTATTTGCTTGATAACCCACTTACTCAATACTCACCAAAACTTAGGTATGTTTCTTTATACATAGCCTTGTATCTAAGGCTTTACTAGGGTTTTCTAATTCTAATCCCAAAAATAACTAAACCTATCCTTTGATACCAACTATGACAACCCTGCTTTTATTACAAACTTAACCATGATTTATTACATAAAACATCACTTGATACAACAAAGAAGTTCGAGTGGTTTAGTTTCATTGGGTATTAGGATCATTACATAAAAACTTAAAACGTGAAATATAACATCTTTATTGAAAACTTCCTTTACATGACCACTACATTCCCTCGTACTTAGCATTGCATGGGATAACCTGAGGACATGCATAAGAAAAAGGGTGAGATATAAAGCCCAGTAAGAGAATACACATGGAATAACATGAGGAGTACAATACAAGTTATACAATAGGCTTATAAATAGAGCACAAGAGAAACATGAACATAAATGCATGATAAATCATGATAATCATACAAATGGAAATGTGGAAACAACACTTAACATGGAATTAGCATGAGCCAAGGCTCATTACACATGGAGCATCAGTAAATCCTAATTGCACATAAATCCCAAGTAAACCCTCATTTAACTTGAATTAGAATGAGTCAACACTCATTTCACATGACGTATCATGATACTATACTTTACCGAATGCATTGGAGCGCTATAAGGGCGCACCCTTCTTAAACATTTCATCTCATGCATAAGTGTGCCACATGGATCATAAAACATTGATTCATAAAACATAATAATTTATTCCATGATAAAGGAATGTGGAATTCATACATGAAACATTATAACCAATAAGTAAATGTGCATATAGGTGAATACCCTTGATGGAGAAATGGGCATGGTATTCACTACACAATGACATTGTCTTAGAAAATCGGTGCGATTTCGGCAGCGTAACGGCGCGACATAAGAATTCATAAAAACGTTTGATGAGAGATAAAGGGGTTCCTCATCATATTTACATGTAATGGATAGTATGTAGTTCATATAGATACATTTCCCAAAAATTGTAATGGAATTTATATTCATGATACAAAAGTATTGCTTGAATGTAAAAGAGAAGAGAGAAGTTCCTTTCGGAATTTCGGCATAGTGACGGGTGTACATGGAAGGAATTTAATGAGAGAGAAAGGGGTATCCCATAATTAAAACAATAATATGGAAGTATGGGGGAGGTTTGAAACCATACCCCAGTATTTATAGTTAAAATTAAAAGTGTATAACAATATGATGAAAATTGGACAAAAATGAGAAATGATGAAACAACCCTTACCTAGAAGTGCACTTCCAAAGGCTAGAGAGAGGCTTGTGAGAGGATTAGTGGGATATTGGGGCACCATGGAAGGATTATAGAGAGCGTAGGGTAGAGGTTGGACGAACTCAGAAGACTTTGAGTGATGAGGAAGTGGGAGCTTGGGTGGGTTTACATAGGAAAGGTGAGAGAATTCCTTATTATTTAGGTTTGGGTCACCTTACATTAAATTAATCCAAACTACAAACCATCCCATGGTTTTTTCCCATGTTTTTTGGAAACGGTAAGATGAAAACAATATTTTATAGGACCTAAGTCCGAACTTCTTAAAATAATAGGTTTTTTATATGGAGGTGAGTCATACTCCTATGGAAACTAATTTAAAAAGACAAGGTGTTTAATAAGTCTTGAGGGGTCCATTAATGCTTTGAAAAGTAAGTCAACCAAATCCAAAATCACAATATTTTAATGGTAAGACATATATTGTCCAAACATAAAGATTATAGTATTTTATTACTTCATTATTGGGTCACTATGATGTCATAAAACATATTATATATTTAAACGGTATTTAATTTTTACCCAAAAATTTGACTATCTCAGAAAATTATGAAAAATTTACTGTTGGATAATTTCGACGTCCTGGTTCCAGAAATAATATTTATTTTATCTAAATAATTTTTTAAATATGTTAATTTTTACATCTAAAATAAAAACTGATATTTATCGAAAATTCACGGGCTTTGACAGAAATGGATTTCAAACCTTAATTAAAATTACAATTGAATTCATAAAGTTATAAGATCATTTATATTTAATAAAAATTACTTTATTAATAATAATATTATTTTATTAAAATATTAATTAATTCAAATATACCTTAATTTAATAAAATATAATTCTTAATTAAATAATAACTAAAAACGTTATTTGTACTTTGAAAACTATTTACAATGTATCAATAATGACAAGAAAATATATTCATTATTATATACAAAAAATAATGTACATGAACATAGTAATATTTATTTTTTACATAACCCCTTAAAACAGCCGCATAAGACCTAAGGGTAAGGTGTGCGATGGTGACAGACTCTTGGGGTGGCTCGGATAACATCGCTCGAGTGGTAATTTCTATCAACTTCTACTTCTCCCATAGAAGATCCCGTTTGAGCATGACATGATGAAGCTCAGATTGGGATTGGTTAAGAGAGAATACCAAGGATGCCACCTCTTTTCTGAGCTCTAAAAATGGGCTTCTTATTGGGAAATTCTACTGGATGATGCCATCACTTCCTTTGACAGAGTAAATTTGGATTTGTTAAAGCCCTATATTTATACTAATCATGTGATCACTGTTAAATGGCTATATTAGCAACAGTCAAAATTCTTAACATAAAACCAATGAAGTTGACATTTTATATAAACATAAAAATAAATTTAATTAGATTAATAGGTATTTCCATTAATGAAAATTTGGGTCGTTACAATTACTACAGTTTATAGTCCTGTAGATAAGACTGTTTTGCCTAAAGCGCCTAGAAATGGTTTTCATTGGGATTTATGCAAGGGAGGCCCTTTCTGGTTCATCCTGGCATAGGAGTAAGGTTATGGGTTTGGATGAGTTTCTTGAGGAATGATTCGACTCAAGGTACTCAGGGAATGGATGATTAGAATCTCAACTCATGACATGGGAAACGAACCGAGATAAATATGTCGACTCAAGGTGTTTCATGGTGGGTGGAGGAGTATCTCAAATCATGGTATTCCATAGGTGGAAGGTGGTTGTGCATCAGGTCCCAATGGAAAATCCCAACGTCACGTCCTGAAAACATCGCAGTGTGACTCTCCATTATTCAGGGGGTTCTATGACGGAAGTGAAGTGACCGGGCCAGAAGGCTGTGATTGCAGCCTGATACTGAGTAGGAGGGGGGAGGTGCGGGGGTTCCTCCCTCATGGTATGATTCAGCAGGCACATGACTGTATTCTATTTCACGTAAAATGAGTTATATGCAGGACATGCTGCACTCAATATTTCACTGTGCGGCATAGGTGCACGCAAGATTCAACACCTTGGTACAATTGAGCGCACTAAGGAATTCTGGTGCATAGTAAGGGTGGTGTGTGCGCAATATGGGAGATTTTCGTGCAATAGGGGCTTTTGCGTGCAATAAGGGAGGAATTTCATGCAATACGGAAGGATTTTCACGTGAGGGGGAAGGCTTGGGCGCAATAGGGAAATCAGCACGCAATAAGGAAGGTTGGCACGCAATAGCGAAGGAGTTTTATGAAAGAGGGAAGGCTTTCACATAATATGGGATATGTGTGCACAATAGGGGAGATGTGTGCCAAATAAGGAAGGAATTGCACGCAATATGATGGGTTTTCATGCAATATAGAAGGTGCTCGTGCAATTGGACAGGTGCAACACTTGTGCGCAAAAAATTGGGCACAATGGAACTGTTGCACACAAAAATTATGCTTTGTGTGAAAAATTGGGAATGTTGCCCCTTTCCACTCAAAAGTTATGTGTTTCATGCAATATGGGGGGGTTTATGTGTAGGCACGAAAAATACGGACTTACATGCATTAGAGTAGCGACCGACCTCCAGGGACCCTTTGGGAGAAGGGGGTGTACTTGTATTTCTAGGAAAATCTGCCTGAAGGGGTGCACATAAAATTCCACGTTCACAAGTTGTTTTCTTCAAGTGGTGGTGCATGTAAAATTCTGCTCGTGGAAGTTGTTTTCCATGCGACCTATAGCGGGTGCGCGCTCAAAGGGGCTTTAGATGTCACATTCGGCGCAGAATAGGCTTGCGCACGGGGTGGCATGCAAAATTATTTTACTGCAAGAAATATTCTGTTCTTGCACACAATATTCACTTTTTGTTTTCATGCATGAATCCATTTTTGCACACAAGATACCATACTTTGTGCGCAACTCTGTACTTTTCCCTGGATGGCCATTTCCAGCAGCTTGACTTCGAATAGCTATAATATCAGATCCATAACTCTGTTCAGGCTCCACAACCAGTCAAATTGAATCTTGTGGTACTAGCTTTGATTTGGGATCATATATTGAAGCATTTGGTAAATTACAAGGATACATTTTCTAGTTCCAAAAAATGTCCCCCCAAAGAATGGGGTCCAACGATGATGGGGAGGGAGAGGCAGACCACATTCTGATGAAATGACTATGGAAAACACATGCATGTATGAGAGTTTTAAACAATGGAAAGTGTGAGGGGATGGGAATAGGGCATCGATCACCATGAGGAGAATCCTAAATTAGGGACTGAAGTTGGATAATGGGGCTCCTTGAATATCTGATCAGGATTTTTAGGGAGAAAGATTGAGACATCACTGGAGAATGAAGCTCTCAGAACAGTCAAATTACAGTTTTCCCAGTGTGCTCTAGTGCACGAGCGGGGCAACGCCAGCTGAGTTGGAATTAATTCAAACATAAGGGAGTGTAAAGTGTTAATCCTGATACCCAAGAATCATAACACAGTAAGGGTGGGGTGAAAATGAAGGATAACTATTGAACTCATTCGAAACACAGTATCCTTATTGTGTTTTCCATAAATGGAGATAACAAACGAGGTCCGACCATTGAACATGATCGAAACACGGGGCCTGACTAAAAATTCTTCCCATTAGTCTTCTAGAACGTTGGCCCAGGATAGTATGTGAGCCATAGGCTGAGCATCCATACTTTTAGGGGGTTCTTTTAGATGTGAAGGAGGATGAGGGTCCGAATAAAGGGAACACAAAGCATGCAGTGTGGAGTGATGGGTTGTTCGAATGGAATTCAACACTCTTGAATGTATGCCACCATGGTGAGGACACATTAGGTGGTAGTATCGGTCTGATTAGGGATCAAGCATTCTTCCGAACAGGACCTCTCTGGTAAGTACCTGGAATGCTATGTTGTTTTACATCACACCAATAAGGATGATAGACATGTAGTTTAAACGTCATAGAATGAGGATAATCGACATAGTTTAAAGGTCATACATTATAGACTAAGGATAACAGTGTAAAGTCATGGTACATGGACTTTCGGCTCTTATTTAATGGTTATAGAGACATGACCATGATCAGGGTTGAGGGGCCAGGAGGGTTAATGACCCTGGGGCTGGGCCTGATGCAGAATGCATGGGCGTCGCTACATATCCCATAAGGATGATAATCAAGACAAATGTAGTTCTTGAAGCAAGAAATGGTTAGTGACCACTGCTGGTAGGGAGAATCCTCTCTAGAGAGGAAACTAACGCATCACATGGCTAACATGGGGCATCCAGAACTTGTTCACGGTTGAACTGTAGTTTACTGTCATGAGTCAAGGACATATCAATCTATGAAGGAAATATGTGGTGTTGTATATACCCTGATGTGAATGAGGATCATAAGAGTCCATGCCACACCACACACTCTTAGAAGAGTCCCTAGGTCAAGGGGCTGAATGTGAAAACTGGGCTAGGCCCAAGACGGGTTGTCTAGGCATTCCTACGTATCCCATGAGGATAGGAATCAAGCCATACATAGTTCTAAAAAGTGTATTTTAACATCTTGTAAGATAAATAAAGGCATGTGTGGCATGGTTTCACTAGTACATGTCCTACAAAAAAATAGGCCCTTGTGAGTCATGCTCGATATGGGAAACAAGGAGCAGTGATGGGACTTTCCTAGCACAGGAAGGCACATGTTAGGGGTGATGAGACACTTGGTGAATGACATCCCAATGATATTGATTCGCCTATATAAGGAACCTAGATGCTCGAAGGGGTAAAGCCGAGTATGTTGGAATTCCACTTGGAAATATGGAAGTAGAAATATGTGAATCATGATGCTCGAGATCTGGACCACAATGATGGTGGCATGTCAATAGGGGATAACTGTTGACCATTTTTGAAACACATTATCCATTTCACATTAGCCTAAAATGGGGACAGAAAAATGAGTTTCGACTATTGGTCGTGCTCAAAACACAGAACCTGTCTCAAATGTCGTTAGAGGTCCTTAGGAAAATAGGCCCATGATGGTAGGTAAGCCAGTGTGGAATGAGACTAGGCTGTCAAGGGGGTCCCTTCAGACATGGAAGAGGATGAGGATCCAAATGACGGGCTCACGAAGCTTGGTCATGGAATGAGGGAATGTCTCTATAAAAATTCTACACTTTGGGCACTACCACAACACATCTGAGTACGACAACAAGACTTATCAAATAGAGGGAGTCGAGTCCCCCTGTGTAGCCTCCTATGGTGGCAGAGTCGGCGAGGTGCCGAAGGAGTCGGGGGAGGATTCCCCCTGTGCCACCACATAAGTCGGTATAGTCAGCACGTATTCTAAGTAGTCGAGGGAGGATTCCCCATGAATGACCTCTTAAGGCGGCGTAGTAGGAGAGGAGCCAAATGAGTTGGGGGAAGATGCCCCCTACGCGGCCTCTTAAGGCGGTGGAGTCGACGAGGAGCTGAAGGAGTCGGGGGTGGATGCCCCCAGCGCGACCTCTTAATGAGGGGGAGTCAGCGAGAGGCCGATGGAGTATGGGGCGGATGCCCAATGCATGGCCTCTTAAGGTGGTGGATTCAGCGAGAGGCCGAAGGAGTCGAGGGAGGATTCCCCCTGCGCGGCCTCCAAAGGAGGAAGAGTCGATGAGGTGTCGAAGGAGTCCGTGAAAGATGCCCCCTGTGTGGCCTCTTAAGGCAGCAGAGTTGGTGAGGAGCTGAAGGAGCCAGGGGGATGCCCCATGCGTGGCCTCTTCAGGTGGTAGAGTTGATGAGGAGATGAAGGAGTGGGGGGGGGGTGATTCCCACTACACTAGATCATCAAGCGGTGGAGTTGGTGAGGAGCCGAAAGACTTGGGGGAAGATGCCCTTTGTGCAGCCTCTTATGGAAGAGGAGTTGGTGATGAGATGAAGGAGTCAAGGGGATTCTCCCTACGTGGCCTCTTCAGGGTGATGAGTCTTCAAGGAGCTGAAGTAGTCTGGGGTGGATACCCCTTGCACAACCTCTTGAAGAGGGGTAGTCAACCAGGAGTTGAAGGAGTCGGAGGTGGATGCCCCCTGCACGGCCTCTTAAGGTGGCAGAGTCGGCGGGGAACCAAAGGATTCGGGGGGATTCTACTTGTGTGACCTCTTTAGGCGGTGGAGTCGGTGAGGAGCAAAAGGATTCGGGGGGGGGGGGGATTCCCCCTGGGTGGCCTCTTCAGGTGGAGGAGTCAGTGAGGAGCTGAAGGTGTTGGGGTGGATTTCCCCTACACGGCCTCTTCAGACGGTTGATTCGGTGAGGAGCCAAATGATTCGGGGGGGGATTCCCCCCTATGAGGTCTCTTTAGGAGACATATTTGGTGAGGAGATGAAAGAGTTAGGGGGGATACCCCCTGCGTGGCCTTTTAAGGCGGCGAAGTTGGCGAGGAGCTGAAGGATTTGGGGGAAGATGCCCCCTGCGTGACCTCTTAAGGCGACTGAGTTGGAAAGGAGCTGAAGGATTCGGTGCTGGATTCCCCATGTGTGGCCTCTTAAGGTGGGGGAGTCGGTGAGGAGCCGAAGGCATCGGGTGCAGATGCCCCCTGTGCGGCCTCTTCAGGCGGCAAAGTCGGCGAGGATCTGAAGGAGTCAGGGGTAGATGCCCCCTGTGTGACCTCTTAATGCAATGGGGATGGAAAGGAGACAAAAGAGTCAGGTGAGGATACCCCCTACGTGGCCTCTTCCGGCACCGAGGAGCCGAAGGAGTAGGGGGAATATTCCCCTTGCGTTACCTCTTAAGGCGCAAGAGTTAGTGAGGATCTGAATGAGTCTGGTGCGGATGCCCCCAGCGCAACCTCTTAAGGCGGAAGATTTGGCGAGGAGCCGAAGGGGTCAGGGGAGGATGCCCCATATGGGGCCACTTAAGGAGGCAGATTCAGAAAGGAGACAAAGGATTCGGGGGAGGATTCCCCCTGTGCGGCCTCGTGAGGCGGCAGAGTCGGTGAGGAGCCGAAGGAGTCCGGGAAAGATGCGCCCTATGCGGCCTCCTGAGGGAGACGAGTCAGTGAGGATCTGAAGGAGTCGGGGGGGATTCCCCCTGTGAATCCTCTTCTGGTGGTGAATTTGGTGAGGAGCCGAAGGAGTCCATGGTAGATGCCCCCTACATGGCCTCTTAATGTGGAAGAGTCGGCGAGGGGCTAAAGGAGTTGGGGGCGGATGCCCCATATGCGGCCTCTTGAGGTAGAGAAGTCAGCGAGGAGCTGAAGGAGTCGTGGACGGATTCCCTCTACATGGCCTCCTAAGGAAGCATGGTTAGTGAGAATCTGAAGGATTATGGGGGGTATTCCCCCTCCGTGGCCTTTTACGGAGGTGGGGTCAGCGAGGAGCCGATGTACCATAGTCTTCACACACCCGATGGTACTCATCCTATCACATATAAATGAGAGGGGATTCACATTGGAGATGCCTCAATTTTCATGACAAATTTGGTCTACTCTCTATTGAAGGAGAATAGATTAATTTTGGGTTCACCATTTATATTTCTTACACTTTAGCCAGGGCACACACATCTGTCTTTGGAGGACGCGCAATTGTTACCCCACATTCCCGCTTTCCAAAGGTGGGTGGAATCCATTCCTTACTCAGGGACGTTTTTCCCCTTGATAAAAACAGGATGATGGGATGTTGTTTCATCCTTCCGTGGATTCCTCCTTGGAAATAGATACTAATTTCGGGTCTCCATTAATGATTAAGTCATGGTTCATCAATTTCATTCTCGGTGCCATATCATTGTGGATGCTAGTTAATTACACTACTTCCATCAAGACATTCCATGGTGTCTTGACTAGTATAAACCTTCAGTTAGAGTAGATGAAAACATCAGGAATGTCAAGATATATTTGGATGTATGTACATTGGGGAATCTATACTCTTCCTCATAAAAGAGCATCTCAAGTGTGAAAAAACTGAGGCATCCCCTGTGGTTCGCGGGGTATCATGTACTGGAGGTGCGTGTCTGAGGTTTTCCCTAGCATACATTGTTTAACATGGGGTATGTCGTGAGTTTAACATTTAGAGGAGACGATTACACCAAAGGCATGTTATACGAGGATTTCATCAGGGATCTCATGTATAACACGAGGTAGGTTGCATGTTTAACATCTTGCGGAGACAGTATGAGGATGATTATAACATCCCATAGAGATAGATCATATTAGTATATTCCTAGGAGGGAGTTTCAAGAGATTTTAACAGGTGGATGTATCCGAACACTCAATAAGAGGAGACCCATGATGGTGTGTCCCATAATGGAAAGATGTCACACTGTGAAGGCTGATCTTGACACCACTAAGGGTAGATCAGAGAGTGTGCACCCAAAAATGGGGAAACACTGTGGTTTACCATTGGCTTGGATTGGAACTCTTGGAGTTTTCCTACATACCATGTATAGACGTCAGGGATCAAAACCAATTTAGTTTGAAGGGGTGATGAATCAGGGTGTACAGAAAGCAAAATAACCCGAATACATGCTGAGTCTTACACATAGAAAGAGGCCCACCGTAAGAGTTATACTCTTGGGTGGATGGTTAGGTATTGATTGGGGCTTATGCATGGTTAGCTACCCAGGTGCTGCAAGGAGCAGTGATGGGGTGAATGTCATGATCTCAATAGCATGTGGCGGCCTGAGTGAGAACCTGGATGGATGGTGGAGAGTTGAATGAAGTGGATGGGGAATGATATGGAAATGTTGTGAAGGTGATAGTAGTGTTGGGATTGAGACTCGAAGAGACTTCCACCATATCACTGTGGCAGGGAATCAAAGTCCACGTAGTTTGGTGGGGGTTCCAACGGCTTACCACTGGTTGGGGTTCCAACGGATTACCACTGGATGGGGTTGAAAATGGGTTACCACTGAATGGGGCCGAACCTTGTGGAGGCTTTCTACATACCTTGTCTTAGAGACACGGACCAAATCCCCCGTAGTTCGAATGGGTACAGTTTAACGTCTTGCAGGACGAAAAGGGGGCTTACAGTTTAATGTCATGCAATATGGGGGTGGACCACTGTGAATTGGTTGGGACCTATGAGTTTTGGTCTTGAACCTTAGGGAAGCCTCTTATGTACCTTTCCTTTGAAGGGATCAATGTCTACATAGTTCGGTATAGGTTTTGTGAACCATCGTGAAGATGGTCGGGACCAATTGATGGTGGGCTTGAACCATAGGGAGGCTTTCAACGTAACTTGCCTTGGTGAGGATCAAAGTCCACGTAGTTCAAGAGAAGTGGCAACTAATGTTTAGAGGGGTCAGAACCAAAGGATGGTGGGGTTGAACCTTAGGGAGGCTTCCTACGTACCTTACCTTGGTGAGGATCAAAAGTCCACATAGTTAAGGATGGGTGTGGGGATTACACTCTAGGATTCCCAGAGAGGATTCCATAGTCAATGGTTACTACTCTAAGCCCATGTGAGTCGTGCTCATTGTGAGAAACAAGAGGTGGAAAGGAAATTATGATCATAGTGCGAAGGTGCATCCATGAAGGGTGGTGAATGGGGCTTATACAAGGAAGCTGCCCTGGTGCCGCTAAGGAGTGGAAACTATGGATGGGGATTACACATGGATACATCCCGTGTGACACTATGAAGTAGCAATGGGGAATGTGGATTAGGAATGGAAGCTTCTTGGGAGCTTCTATAGAGCGGCAATGGGGAATGGGGCTTACATAAGGAAGCTGCTCTGGTGCCGATATGGAGCGACAATGGTGAATGGGGATTAAACAAGGATGATGCCTGGGTGCCACTATGGAGTGGCAATGGTGAATGGTTATTATACAAGGAAGCATCCTGGATACCGATATGGAGTGGAAATAATGAATGGGGATAATGCGAGGATGCTACCCAGGTGCAGCTATGGTGTGGAAATGGATGGGGATTATGCAAGGAAGCTGCCTGAGTGCCGCTATGGAGCGGCAATGGGGAATGGGGTCTTATGCATGAAAGCTGGCCGGGTGCCGCTATGAAGTGACAATGGTGAATGGGGCTTACGCAAGGAAGCTTCCCGTATTGTCTTCTTCATGTCTGGCCATGAGGGCATCCAAACTCACTGGTGAGTTGAGGCATATGATTGAGGCCTACTCCTATGCTCTACTGCACAAGAAGGATAATGCCAAGGGAATTGGAATCAGTATGAACAAAGGGGGATGAATTGTGTGAATCACATGCCCAACATTTGGATCGTTGTGAGGATGGCATGACGATGGAGGATATTTTTGACTGTGTTCGAAATAGATCATCCATATTGCATTATCCTAGAATGGGGACAAACAAATGAAGGGTCAATTGTTGACCATGTTCGAAACATTGGACCTAACTCTACAGTTCATCCAAAGTAATCCGAGGCATTGGCCCAAGATGGTAAGTGAGCCGATGCAGCATGGGACAAGGCCGTTAAGGGGTCCCTTTAGACATTTATGAGGATGAATATCCGAATGAAGGACACACAAAGCGTGAGGTGGAGTGATTAAATGTTTGAATGGATTCCAATTCTCTTGAAATTATGCACCAATATTTCAAGAAATATTCCAATGGGGTCTTGGGAATAACACCAAACTCATCTTAATACTCATAATCATACCACTACCCTTTGGGTAGCCTAATATTCCATAATATATAGTAGAAAATACTTACCATTTTGATGAACCTACATTGTTAACTCCAAAACCTAATATAACTCATTCCAAACTAGAGAATTTAAAAACCAAAACCTCTTTATAAATCCACATCCTCAACCACACAACAATATTTTTTATGTTTTTTTATTATAATAATGATTCACTGGAAAACCACACCGAGGATCATACTCCACTAGTAAGGTGCACAATAATCATATCCATTTTGATATTTAATATGAATTATAACATAAAACCACTATCTTCTTGTGGAAGTATTGAACATTCTCCCCACATTCAAAGAAACCCTCCATGTCCATAACCTAACAATTCCGAGTCACAAAAATGGCTAATACAACATCACCATCATAGAACTATTCCATAAATCAGAAGAGAATGGGGATGCAATAACTGATGAAATTATAGTATTGTATTCCCCTCTAAGAAAGATTAAACTACTTTGAAGTTATCTCCTAAAGTTTCTCCTTTATTCATAAGACATATATTACTATACTAAGTGAATTGGTAACCTCATCAATGTTGATCCACTCTAATACCCTCAATAATCAAGGTTCAATTTTCACAAATACTAACCGCTACTATATGTATCTAGACCTTACCCTATAAGAGTTAACCACACATCTGGTAATCCCGTGATAACTCTAGATAATTTCCTAAAAAACCTTATATTCTACAAAATGAACTGATATCTGGGAAGATTTATCATTTTAAATTCATAACACCACATAGGTGTTCATCATTCTAGTCAAAATCGCTTTAAATACAATATTTCTAATGAATGTTGACGCATATATAAAACTCCTATCAAGGGATAATAATGGTCTACCCTTTTCAAGAATTAAATCTCTACTTCACATTTATAGTAAGTGAACTCTCATCTATGAACATAGATCATAAAACCATGTAAAATATATGATATGTAGTTGAACAAAATCCATGGTGTTAGGCTCTATTTAATAACCCCATGGAATCCCACACACTACTAAGGGAAGTTCTCATCTCATTTATTTAACTTAACATCATCATAATGTACTAGAATTATTTTCTATTTCATATTGAGATAGGTACAACTTTATCTCATATCATTCAAGAGTAAATCTATCAAAAAACATCTTAATCCAATAAGGATAAACTCACTTGACCAATATAATATAGTAAAATATAATACTCATTGGTTAGAATTATTTAGATGATAATAATCTAGCTAGGGGTTCCACTTGAGTCCTTAACTCATAAAAATATGATGATTAAAGAATAACTCAAACCTACTCTATCTACTATGTGGGTGCCTAAAAAAATGACACATAATGTACTTTAAACTGTACTCATTTTTTCTTGAACAAAGTCATTTATCAGACAAATCATCTTATAGATCTAAAATTTATAAACTCATTCCAGACCAAAACCATTGAAAGTATATCTTGATGGGAAATTCATAAAAAAATTTGCATATCAATATACACATATACTACCCACTTTTGAAATAAAATTATTCCATTCTAGGCCCATTCCTGCAACAAGATAATATATAATTCCATTGTTGTTTTTAATAAGTATGTCCATCCATATAATCACTCTATATTTCTTTAGGTGAAATTGTTAACTTCTCCAATATATAGGGGAATCATTATAAAGAATAATCAACTTCCAAAGTTTTCTAGTGTTTTTTAGAAAAGGTGGTGTTGCATGAAGACACAAATAGAACTGAATTAATACTCGTATATAGTCCTCATTTAAACCATTAATCTCAATCAATTCTACCACGAGACATCTCTATGGAACACCTAGGGATGTTTTTGGGGCTTGTTTCATACTTGTACATGGTTTTGATACACTGTAGAGGGTCCAAAAACACTATATAGGACACTGTATTGAATAAGGGATCAAAATCCTACCACGCTAGTGTCTTCTCATTAGAATTTCTGGAAAAACATCATACACTATTGCATGCAAGCCCATGAAGATCAAAATATCCTCATAAACCCATAAGGCCTCTAATGTTGAAACACATGACATATACCTAACCTATGGGTATTCTCATTCAGTTGAGTGGTAAGTACCATCCACAGTATAATTAATTCTTCACACATCATTATGGGAAGAAAAACAACCATGGATTGTAGATTATGGTTATCTCTCAAGAATGCATTCGAAAATAATGAAACATTTCCCACTAATCTTTCACGAGAGGCCCAACTATATGCATGGACTCATCATAACTGTTTCTCCGCATATAAAATTTATTTTAGTCAATATCCCCATTCATTTGATAGAGTGAGAGCACATGGACTAGAGAATATATGGTTGATATAACAAGATAAGGACATTAGGAATCTGGACTTATTATATATTATTTATCTACCAATTCTATTTTACCCTTAAATGGTGTCTCAAAGCCATGTGTCAACCAATGGGATATCAGAGTCTTAGAGAAAGGACACATTTTCCACAAAACATATGCTAGTCACCCTGATCTAATAACCAAACTCAATTCTCTCTTAATATTATGTCCATAAATCCTGAAACCAATTCTCATATGAGTTATATAATTGAACTCTGTCCCCACCAAATAACCACTCAAGTATCGCTCAGATATTCCCAAAACATTAGTACCCCATCAGGGTCGGTATTATGATGAGTGTTCCACCACAAGACCTAAAATAATAGGAAAAGGTGTGTTAAATATCACCACGTATTAATATCAAAATATATGGTTTCCTTTATCCTATATCAACCTATAGTGGACACATATGTTGAATGTATTAAAAAACTACCAACAACATCAATATACATCTAAAAAACTATACTACATAAATCATATTATTGGGAAAAAAAATACAATAATAATGATTCATAAGCAAATACTTAAGGAATGATAAACCTAAAAATACTTCAAATTAGGTACTTATATGTCTGTAAAAGTTTTCACTTCAACGCATGTACTGCTCCATCCATCTCCAACCACAATGGTCACTATAACCTTCATAAACCACCATGCTCTACCATTCATCCCTTCGAATTTTATCTAAATAGTAAACACCATATTTAAATCCATCAAGACAATATTTTAACCCCATTTCACCTTCTTAGACAGAACACAAGTGGGAACAAGGCCTATATATATGGTTGGTTATAAAAACCCCCAGTGTGGTTCCCTAAAACTACAAAGAAGTAAAAAGAAAATAATAAACTCAAAACTCATGGTGAGAGAGGGTATTGAGAAGTAATATAAGAAAGTATACATATATTCTCAACCAATATAATTCTAAATTACATAAAGGAGTTTCGTTCTTCTCTGGTCCTATTATCAAGGTTCATATCCTATAAGAAACTAAAGAGATTATATGGATAATAATGCTTGAAATTGTGGTTCCCAAAAACCACAAAGAAGTAAAAAGAAAAAAATAAACTCAAAACTCATCGTGAGATAGGGTATCTAGAAGTAATATAAAAATGTATCCATATATTCTCAACCAATATAATTCTAAAGTACGTAAATTTATTTCAGTTATCTCAGGTAATATTATCAAGGGTCATATCATATAAGAAACTAAAGAGATTCTATGGATAAAAAATCTTGTAAATTATATAGTTGATATCCTTGTTTTACATTGAATTTTAATGGTAACATATGTGTGCCCAATTATTCATAGTATGTCTAATCTACCAAACCTCTCCTTCTACAATTCCATATTTAGAACCCTCCCCCCCCCCCACTAAATCATGAATGTTAGTAGAGGTTGTATTATTCCATTTCATCCATGATAACCTATACTATATCTCCATTCCAAAAACCCATAAGGGAACCTACACCTTAACAAAGGATAGATGTTTTAAAAGGGAGTATTAACCCCTATTAATGTAACCACCTAGGATGTGAGAAACCCATCATCACCTCTTGTAAATCATAGAAACAGAACCATTTCTCTCCAATGGATGCATATCAATCAATGGGGTAACTAGCCTTAGTGTAGAACTTAATTTACAAAAATAGAGGACACATTCCCTCAGTAGAACACAAAAGGTGGGGGACTAAAGTACTATATTAGTAGTTGGTGGGGACCCAAAACACGTTGATATCTATGGATACTAACCCCATACTGATATAGAGGAACTATACCCAAATTATATGGAGGAGTACAGAAATCTCGATTAAAAATGTGGAACCCATGCCTTGTCACAAATTATTTTCAAGGGTACTTACCCCAAAATTTCTTTGATCACCATGCTCAACCCCATTGTCGATCCTATAGAGGTAAATCATAAAATTGTATATCTCACATAATAAATGGTTTTATATGACTAAAAAGACCAAACCATTTCAATTTACATAGTAAAATAATCAAGATAGGCTATTCTCCCCTCAAAATCCAAATCTGGTGTTGATTCCATGAAAACTACCATATAAGTAAAGAGTGGTCCATGTGGGGGCCTTCTAGCATGACATGTGGCACAATAGGGGAAAGGGTACAGACACCTAGAATGAACATGCACCCAAAATTTCTAGAAACAAGTAGGAATTTGGTTACCATGGATTCCATGGTTCATCACCCAACCTAATTGAGTTGAGTGGAGCCGACCCACTACGCCTCACTTCACTGTAAGCCATGCTGGGATGTTGGGCCCCATAGATCAAGTGGAAAAACCCAATGTTTTATCAATGGGTTTAACTTCTTAAAATTATGTACTATAGTATAATCACATTATATTATATATATAACACAATACAAACATTATAAAAAATAATGCATGAAATAAAAGATATCTCTAGAAATTAAGTATCACATATTAATGATATTGTAACTTGACCTTCAGAATTGTAATTTGACCCTTATGAATAGTAAAACAGTCAATACAATAGTAAAATCACCAAGGAAGGTATAAATAAATTTTTTCCCATCTTATAAGTGTAGATGCAATATAATTATATCATAATATATGTAAATAAATATTTTAAAAATTATTAATTATGTGATGGTATTTTTTCCAGTCATATAATTTCAATTAAAATGTTTTTAATTAATTTAATAAATTAAAATGAGAATTTGATTTTAAAAAAATGTATTCATAAATTATTATTTTGATGTCATATGATTATAATAATTTTTAATGAGACCTTAATTAATATTTCAAAGTGTTTTAAAAATGGTTTTAATTTTTAAAATTATATTTTTCAGGTAAATTATGATTTTAAATAAAAATTAAATTTCTCATATATAGATAATAATTATTTAAAAAATAGTGTTTGGTTTTAAATTTAAGATGTTGAAATATGGATAGGGTTAATTTTTTGGATTTTTTTTAAATACTTGTTATTTTTATAAAAAGATAAATACAGTAATTTAATGTATATATACATTTTAAGTTAAATACATTATTCATTGAGTCGTGTATGATGTATTCACCATTGGATAGGATTTACATGATCTAATTAATGTATTTAGTCTCAATAATAAACACTATTTCTTATCTTGAGAGAAATAATAATTTAATGAATTAAATATTGATAAAATACTCCTCTCTTCCACTATAAATACCTCCCCTCACCACCTCTTTTCCTCACACCTCTAAAGCATTTTGCCTTGTAAAAATTATTCTAAAATATAGTCCCAATATTTTTACCCATGTCCATGTTATCCTGGTCTCATTATAAGTCAAAAACTTCTTCCCTAAGGAGGTTCTCAAGGAGGATAAATTCAAGAGGTAAATTCATCTTTCCAAATCTTTTATTTTCTCTTGAAGTTACTTTATTTTCCTTTTATCACCTCAAATACACTAATAAAAAGTGAATGATAAATAAATTACCTTACATATATTGTAATGTTTTATTCTAATGTAATCATTCATCATCATCTCTTCTTCCCCCTACATTTTAACTTAAATTTAAAACACCATCCGAGATGTGTTAATTTATCACATTCAAGGATGATGAGTTTAAATTTATATTACCACCTTAATGCTTGGTTGTGAAACTCTTTGTATAGTTCAACCAGTTTATAATATTTTTATTAAATCTTATAAAGTGTTTTGGTATCATTTTTTATACATGATATTAATTTATAAAACAAAATGAATTCATTGTGATCGAAAAACCACCAAATTAATCCGGGCAATTATCATTAAAATTTTATCTAATGATTCAAATTCATCATATATAATAAAATGAATAATATAACCATTTTATAATATTGATGTTCACTAATATAATATAATTACACTAATGTAAAACCATTCCCATTTTATAAGAACTTCCATACTCTTATTCAAGAGAACTGGTCATTAAAAAACTAAGTAAACGAGCACTCAAGAATGATTAAACTGAACACTATAACTCATAAAAAGGGCATAAAAGAACATAATAAAATGATAATAAATTAATAAAATGTATAATGGTTTTTTTAATTATTAATTAATGAATATAATTTTATTATCCATGAAAAAATGCCAAGGAAATAACATCTTCATAAATAAGGTAATGGATTCTACCCGAAAATTCATTATTCCTTTAGGTTATTCTTTCTCTCTTTTTACCCAAATTATATTCTCTTTTATATTTATGTACATATTATAAATTCTGTTTCTATGTTTCAAACCCTTTTATCTTGATTATATCATCCTTTTTTGGGTATGTACATGTTTTTAACAGTTTCCATACTCAATATTTTCTGATAAGCAAGCCCGATTTAAGGGAACTTCCAAAATTCTTACCCATTTCAAAGTGTTCTCAAAAATATGTTTTAGGACCCCATTATTTTTCTAAAATCACTAATTTTATCCTAAAAAATTAACTTTTTTCAATTCTGGTATTATACAAATTATTATGTATTTTCCATTTTAAAGAATATTGAATGTTTTTCTTTAAATTGTACTAAAATGGATTATTTTCAAAGTTTTATAAATAATATTTTCCCTTAATTTAGAAATAAAATATTAGGATATATGACTATATTCCTTTATGAACTTCATTGTGTGATTTAAATAATTTCTTTCAGGGACAACATTGTGATATTACCCTATGTTTTTCCTTTTGACAAGATTATGATACCTAATCTTTACCATGGGTAAACCTTATGTTGATGTTTGATTACTGATGTATGACTCTTTATATGGAAAGAATATTCATGAAAAAGTTATTATGGGTTAACTCATATAAAGTTACAATTAATTGGGTAATGTTTTGTCTCAGGAGACGTTATGTGAAATAGACTTGGTGGTTAGCCTTGACTCATGATCCATGTACAATGGTCTTAGAGGTTAGCCTTTACTCGTGATATTCTATGTGCAGTGAGCCTTGAATCATGATCATCTATTTGAAATGAGCCTTGAATCATGATAAATTCATGTTTTATATTTCTTCCAACTTACAATAAATTCGTGATTATATGATCTCATGTTCTATACGTTATGATTCCTTATTTTAATATTATTGCATGACTTTTTATATCATTATGTTATGATTTATAACCCATGTGAAATGGTTTACTCTCTGGTTTATTCCATTAATATTATTTTAGATAATCCATTTTTCCATGTTATCCCAAGTTTATCCTATATATATCTATGAACATAATGGAATTTAGGAGCTCTTAATGAATACTAAATAATTAAATGTCTTATTTAGTTCTATGTTTCATGTTTTATGTACCTAATCATCCTAGAAACTAGACTTTATGATACAGGGATTTTAATTGATGTTTAATTATGCATAAAATCATTTAATGATTTGTGTAAAAGGATTCGGTAACTATAGTTGGTATTAGATGCTGGTCTTGTAATTTTTTGAGATTAGGACTAGAGAAATTTAGTAAGAACATTAGGTCTAAGACTAAGTATAAGAAAACATCCCTAAATTTTTTTCTGTATAGAGTAAGTGGATTATCAGTAAAATACATCCATGTATGGATACTACTTGTGAATGTTGTTCTTGAACATATGTACTTAATAATAACAAATCTAACAAGGTTTTCTAGGCCGGACTTAGGGTAACCTGGTACACAACAACGAACCTTAAAACACACCTAGTTTGAATCTCTCAGGGGATAAGAATTAGTAAATTCAGAAGCTCATTATGAGCCACTATTAAGGGGAAAAATCCCATAAAAATATATGTTAGGAAAAATATCTTGGATAACCTACATTGGTACTAAGGGAATCACAAGTTAGTATATATTTTCCCATTAAAAGATTGTCCTTATATGATAAATGTTTCATTTTATTCTTATAATATAATTGTTTATTCCCTTGTAATTTCCTTTTATTTTTATTAGTTAATGGTGGGAAATAGAAAAACATGTTCTAAAAATCAATTTTATAGCGAATGTGATGATTTCTCTAATGATATTCCCAATATGATAGGAATGGGTACTCAAATACTAATGGTAATACTCACTCAATTGGCTCAAGTTATGAATAAAAACATGAATCATGTGGAACTTCCTCCTTATATAAGGAAAGAGAATGATTCCATTGAATCCTTTGGGCAAAAAAGCATTGTCATGTTTCATAGATCTTCTGATACCCTTTTCACAGAATAATGGATTAACTCCATTGAAAAGATATTATTTGTACTCTAGTACTTATAATAATAGACAGGTGTGATGGTGGTCTATCATTTTGATGGAGAAGCTTATTAGTGATGGAAACTGATCAATAAAAAAATTCCAAGGAGGTAATTGATTCCAGGGAACGGGAGTATTTATTGAAAATATTATTCAATAAATATTTTCCCAAAACACTCCATCTCAAAATGTAATGGTAATTCTTTAGACTTAAGAAAATAGAAGATGAGTTTATTCAGGCATATTAGGAAAACATTACAGGTCTTGCAAGGTATTCCTTTTGCGTTATCGCGAACACTGAAATCAAGGTGGATCACTTCTTTAGTAGAATAAAGTGGATTTAATGATAAGTGTTGGTGATTCAAGACTTTGATAACTAAGAGGAGATACTTTGTTGTTATATTAAGGTTGAAATGGAGATTGGAGACTGTTAGTGGTCTTGTGGGAATAGTGAATAAAAGAGGAAAATAGAGTCTAGCATGGTTGGATTAGAAAACAAATCCCTAGATGGAAAGAAGACTAAATATCCCACTTGTCAAAATTGTTAGGAGATGCATCATGTAAATTGTTTTAAGGGAACTAGGAAATTATTAAAATGTAAAAAAATGGGTCATCAACTATGAAATTCCAAAGGGATATGAAGAATACCACTAATTTGGGAGAATAAAGGAAGGTTTATTTAAACCCCCATCTTTTAGTTTAATTTTTTAACTATACGGAATACGGTTATTTTTCAAACAACTTCCCTAATCCCAGGGTTATCAGAGAAAATTAATTACAACCTCTAAGGAAACAAGGAAGGGCTTATGTTACCACTACTAAAATCGTGTATCTATAAAAGGGTGTGGTGACATGTATGATAATTATACATTTAAGAATAGAGAACACACTATTTAATTTTGGTTCTACACATTATATCATATACTGCATGTTTAGTAGAACTATTCAAACACCATCTCAAAATTTAGAGATTTAGTTTTTAGTTAGAATAGAAAATGGGGAAATTATTGCATCCAATGTACATAACTCATCCATAATTAGTGTTTGTGTACTCACCCTCCAAAAAAAATATTATTTTACTTCCTTTAGTGGAGTTATATTCTATTTTGGGCATTAATTTTATATCTTTATACAAAGACAACATCAACTGTCAGGAAAGGTAGATCACTCTTTACATCATGAAGCATCCTACAATTAATTAAAATTTTTAGGAGGAAGATGAATGTCCTTCAGAATAATTTTCTCAACTTTGGATACTACTTCCTTATGAGAAATAATATCTAGCTCAAATAATTGAGACAATAGAGAGAATCATGATCAAAGACATGCCCTTCATGAGGGATTACAATAATGTATTACAAGAAAAATTATTTGGTCTCCCTTATGATCAAGATTTTGAGTTCCCAATTGAGATTATTCCTGGATATCTACCTATATAGAAAACACCTTATTGAATGGAAACTGTAGATTTGGAAGAACTAAATAAGTAATTATAGGAGAATCTGGATAAGTGTTTCGTATGCTCGAGTTCTTCACTGTGGAGTGCATGAGTCCTCTTTGTTAATATGTAGGATGGATCAATAACCCTCTATATTAATTATCATGAGTTTAATAAAAATCTTTATAAAGAAAAAGTATCTGCATCCACATATAGAATAATTGTTCTATTAGGAATGTGGGACCAATTACTTCTCTAAGATGGACCTTTGGTCGGGATATCACCAATTAAAGGTGAGGAAGGAAGATATTCCCAAGGAATACTTTTTGAATGAGGTATGGACAATATAATTACATAGTGACTCCATATAGACTCACTAATTATATTCAAATTTTCATTGATTTTATGATTAGAGTCTTTAGAGATTGCCTCAACAAATTTGTGGCAGTCTTTTTTGATGATATTATGATATACTCAAAGAGAAAGGAGGAAAATGAGGAGCATTGGAATACTTTGTTAAAGACATTATGATGGGATAAATATTATGAAAAGTAAATTAAATGTGAGTTTTGGATGGAGGATGTATAATTTTTGGGGCATGTTATCATAAGCAAAAGAATATTTTTGGAGCCTTCCAAGACAAAGGCAATTGAAGAGTCACCTAGGTCAACATATGTAATGATGATAAGATTATTTCTAGGTATATTTGGTAATTATCGACAAATTTTAAAAAACTTGTCATGATTTTCAATCCCAATTACATTGATGAAATGGAAGGTAGTGATGTTTTTCTAGATTAAAAAATGTCAGGAATGATTTAAGGTTCTAAAAAAGCGTCTTATCACTATGCCAGTACTCACACTACGGAGAATTGGGGAACACTTTTTGGTATACAACGACTCATAAAAGTAATGATTTTTATATGTACTAGTGAAAAATGACAAAATGAAATCATAAAACTCAATTTAGTTGATAATTCATGAGACAAACTATCCTACGCATGATCGGGAGTTAGTAGTTTTGATCATTGTGTTGAAAATCTGGGGGCATTATCTCTTTGGGGAGAAGTGTGAGATATATACTGATCACAAGATTCTCAAATATATATTCACACAGAAGTAGCACACTATTCACCATATAATATGGTTAGATCTCATCAAGGATTATGACTTCTCAATCCACTACCATCCCAGTAAGTCAAATAATGTGGAAGATGCTCTAAGTAGAAAAGATCATGTATCTTTATCAATGATGAGAATTTCAAAAGATTCAATATTCTTAGACTTAAAAAGGATAGACATGGGAATAATTAAGGGAGGAAAATAATCAATCCTTTATCAAATTGTATATCAACTATCCCTTGTAAAGAAAATAATGGATGCTTAATGAATGATATGGAGATTTAGAAAATGGTGGAAGCTATTTGTAAGGGGAAATCCTCCGAGTTAATGATCGGTGATGATGGAGTCAAAAGATTTGGGTCATAAATACGTGAACCCTCAAATACAAAGATGATGAAATAGATTCTAAATGATGCACATAGCTCAAACATCTCTATTCTTCTAGGGAGCACCGAGATGTATCGAGAACCCCAGGAAAACTTTGGTGGGACAATATGAAAAATGAGATCACTGAATATACATCAAAGTTACTGGTATGTCATCAAGTGAAGGATTAAGGAACAAATTCTAAATTGTTCATGCAACCATTTTCCATACCAAAATGGAAGTGGGACAACATAACCATGGAATTTGTCACTAGACATCCATGGACATCCAAAGGAAAAAATTATAAATGGGTTATAATGGATCGTCTCACAAAGACTACCCACTTTATCACAATTCGAGAGGAATTATCATTGGATAGTTTTGCACAGATATATATCAAAGAGGTTTTAAGGCTAAATAGAAATCTATTATCAATTGTATCTGATCAAGATTTGAGATTCCCTTCGATGTTTTGGAAAAGTCTCCAACACGCTCTAAGCACTGAGCTAAACTTCAGTATGACCTATCATCCTCAAACTAATGGCCGATCAGAGTGAACTATTAAAACACTAGAAGAAATTTTGATAGCGTGTTCTATGAACTTAAAAGAAGGATGAGACCCACATATTCTTCTGGCTGACTTCTCCTATAACAACAGTTTCCACTCTAGAATCCAAATTCCTCAATATGAATCCCTTTATAGAAAAAGGTGTAGAACATCATCATGCTATGACAAATTTTGTGGGCATAAGCTACTAGGACATGAAATGGTCAATGAAATGGTTGAGAAGGTGAAAATAATTTAGAAGCACATCAAGGCGGCACAAAGTTGACAAAAGAGCTATGAAGTAAATCATCGATGAGACCTTGAGTTCAAATTTGGAGGATTGTTACTCCCAAGAATACCTCCATAGAAGAAGGTCTTGAGATTTCGGAGGAATGTAAAGATAATTCCTAGTTACATCATCCACTCCAAGATTCCTGATCACATTAGAGATGAGGCATGTAGACTAGAACTCCAACCAACCATGTCTAAAGTACACGATATATTCCATCTATCCCTCTTAAGGAAGTTCAAACCAGATCCTTAACATGTACTATATTCAGAGGTGATATAGTTGAACAATGATCATTCTTATGGGGAGAAGACAGTGAAGATATTGGATCCTAGGGATAAAGTTATACACAACAAGACTACTCACCTTGTCAAAGTATTGTGGTGGAAACATAAGTAAGAAGAGGCAACATGGGAACTAGAGGAAGTGATGAAGGAGAATACCCCCACCTATATTCATCTTAGTATATAAAAGGAAATTTTGAGGATGAATTTTCATAAGGGGGGAAGAATGTAAGGACCAAATGTTTTAACGATGGATTTACATTATTATAATTATGTCTTATAGTATAATCACATAATATTACATAAAGAAGATAGTAAACACATTATAAAAAAATAACGAGTTGCTTAAAAGGTATCTCTAGATGGTAAGTAACACATACCAATGAAATCGTATCTTGTCCATTGGAATAGTAATGTTACCATTATGAATAGTAAACTAGACAATGTAATAGTAACCTCACCAATAAAGGTATAAATAAAATTTTTCAATTTTATAAGTGTCAATATTATATAATTATATCATTTTATAAGTAAATAAATTTTTTAAAAATTATTAATTAATTTTCAATTTTTAGTCATGTAAATCTAATTACAATTTTAATGATTAATATAAAAAATTAAAAGAAAAAATTATTTTCATCAAATATATTCATAAATTGTTATTTTTATGTCTTATGATTATAATATAATTTTGAAAAGAATTAGAAAAGCAGTTTTAATTTTAAAATTTGTATTTTTGATGTAAATAATTGTTTTAATTAAAAAATAAAAATCCTATATTTGGGAAAAAAAATTTAAATGGAGTTCATTTTTTATTTCTACATTTTGAAAATGTTTAGGGTAAATTTTTGGGTTTTTTCTGAAATACTTGAATTTTTGGTGAAGAGAAAAATACAGTAATTTATGGTATATCTACATTACAAGTAAAATATCAAATTTATTGAATCATGGGTAATTTAATAACCATTAGTTCAAAATAACATGATCAAATTTTTGTATTTAGTATTAATAATCAGAACTATTGCTTTTATTTAGAAAAATAATAAACTAATTAATTAAATATTGACAAAAAACTCATCTCATCCACTATAAATATCACCCCTCACTACCTCTTCTCCACACACCTCTCAAGAATTTTTCCGTATCCAAGTTCTGATCAAATATTTTCCCAAGAACCTCCCCCACCCCAAGAGATATTTTTCTTATAAAAAGACCAAAATCTCTTCCCTAAGGTGTCTCTCAAGGAGGATAAAATGAAGAGGTAAATTCATCTTTCCGATTCTTTTATTTTCTTTTCAAGTTCATTTCTTTTATTTTATCACTCAAATACCCTCATCCAAAAGGAATGATAACTCTAATACCTTTTATATAATTGAATTTTTATATTTTAATGGAATAATTTATTATCATCCCTCCTTACACCTTTATTTATACAAAAAATGAAAACACTATCCGAGATGTGATTATTTGTAACATTCAAGGATAACGATTTTTTTATTTCTATTAACACCTTCAATTATTATTATAAAACAACTTATATGGTTGATACTGATTATAATATATTTATTAGATATTATTTAATGTTTTGGAATCATTTTTGTAAACATGATACTAATTTATTAAACAAAATGAATTCGTTGTGATTTAAAACCTGCTAAATTAATCCTAGTGATTATCATTAAAATTTTATATAACGATTTATCCTCATTCCATACAATAAAATTAATTTAATAACTATTTTATCCTCTATGGTTTCATTAATATAATATAATTACACTTCTAGAAAATAATTACCATTTTACATGAAATTCCGTACTATTATTCAACTGGACTGATCCTAAAAACTAATGGAATGCGCACTCACGAATGATGAAATTGAGCATTATAACTCATCAAAAGGTGATAAAAGAACATAATGAAATTAGACTAAATTAATTAAATTTATAAAAAGTTCTTGAATTATTAATTAAAGAATCTGATTTCATTATTCTTGATATTAGGATCAAGGGAAGAACACCTTTGTACAAAAGGTAAGGGATTCCACCCGAACATTTATTATTCCTTCAGGTTATTATTTCTCTATTTTTACCCTTATGATATTCTATTTTGTTTTTACATAAATATTCAACATTTTATGTATATTTTTAAAACTCTTGTGTCATGATTCATTAATCTTTAATTTTTAGGGATATAGATGTTTTTAAAATTTTCCCTACTCAGTGTTTCTTGAAACCCGATTTAAGAGAATTTCCCAAATTCTTACCCTTTTTCAAGTGTGCTCCATAAGAAATTTTAATTCACCATTATTTTTCTAAAATAACTCATTTTATAATGATGAAATACCATGGTTCAACTTTGGTTGTATACAAACAACTATTCCTTTTCAATTTTAAAGAATCATGAATGTTATCCCTTTAGCCATACAAAAATGCTCTATTTCCAATGATTTTTAAACACACTATTCACTTCAGTTTAAAAACACCTCTCAGGATATATTCATGTATTATTTTATGAATTTCCATGTATGTTTAAATTACCTTCTTTCAAGGAAAACATTTTTATATTCCCCTATGTTATTCCTTTTGACAAGATTATGATACCCAATCCTTACCATGGGGAACCCTTATGTTGATGTTTTATTACTTATGTGTGATTCTTTTTGTCGAAAGAATTTTCATGAAAAAATTATGATGGGTGTTCCTAGATTGATCTTTAATTATTTGGGTAATATTTATTCTCATGTGATGTTTTGTGCAACGGTCTTGGTGTTTACCCTTGACTCAGGCTCCTCTATGAGCAACAGGCCTTGACACATGATAAATTCAAGTTTCATATTGCTTTCACATTACTGTTAATTACTGATTATATGATCCCTTGTTAAACATGTTATGATTCATTACATTTAGTCATTTTACATGCATTTTGAATCATTCTGTTATGCTTTCTAACCCATGTGTTGAGCTTTATTCGTATGATTATTACCTTAGTGGGATTTTAGGTCATCCCTTTGTTAATGTTATCCCCAGGTTATCCTATAATGATGTATGAGATAAATGGAATTTAGGATCAATTTATGAAGATTATGTATGAATTATTTTATTTAGTCCCATGTTTTCAATGTTATGTACCTAGTCATCCACGGCACAAGACTTTAGGATTCTTGGATTGTAATTGATGTTTAATTAAGCATAAAATCATGTAATAATATGTGTAAAAGGATAGGTATGGTATAGAAAGTCGAACATGTGCAAGGATTTTGTACTATTCCAATTGGTTGGGCCTATGTACTTCCCCTCCTGATGTGTTGGTTGGATCATCCCACATTAATGGATCAATGCATGCCACCATACAACATCTTCTACCACCAAGGGAACACCTCCATTGTATAGATACCCCTCTCCAGGATATACTAGACACAAATAGTCATTAATTTGTTTTCTAGGAGAATATGTTTCTAGATAATTCAAATTTTTATGAGAAAAATTTAATAGAATGAGTGAGGTGATCGAAACTATCAACCCTCGATTTTTATTTAATAATATATGGAAAAATATTTTTAATTCTATTTTTGAAAACTCAATTCTAAATAAAACCAAGTTAAAAATTACAAAAAAAATATTAAAAACATTAAAATAATAAAAGATAAATAAAACTTATTCATTACATTATTTTTCATAACATATATTACATATAATTAATCATTTAACATTAAAAATAATTAAAAATGGAATTTTCCAATTGCTTTAAAAATTAAGTATATCATGTTTATTTAATGTATTGAATGCATAATTTATTTAGTTAATCACATTTCCATTAATGGAAATGATCTAACATGAATTATGATGATAAAATATTCCCATTAAATAACGATCCCTTTCTAATATTTTTTATTTTTCATTGATAAATATAGTATTCATGGAAGGTGACATTGATGATTCCAATGAAAAATTCCATTGAAGAATTATGTTTTTTTAATCTCAAAGATTATTCAAATCTATAAAACGTTTAAATATATCATTCTTTAATTCAAGTTTTTATTGTGGCTGAACCTTGTATTCGATTAAATTTTGATTAAATAAGAAAGGCCTAGGCTTTCATTGTAATTTTTTTAAATATCGATTACTAGGTTCCATTCTAAAAACATTGGAATAAGACTCAAATTATATCACTATAAGGGTAATAGCCCTATCATAGATGTAATAGTAGGATTTAATTTCCCATCTGAATCTTCAATTTTAAAAAAATTATTTTTCTAAACTTTCATGTGTGAACAAACAAATATATTATCATTACTCTACCATTATTGAAGCCCCACAATACCTGTAATGTTGCACTGACTCAATGAACCATCAGAAATATATTATTATAAATATTTTATGTTTTAGTTGGAAATAATTTAGGCCACTAAAATTAGTTGTTGTAATTAATATTATTTTTCTAATATTATTATTCACAGGCCCACCCTGTACCATCCCAAGCCAGGATCCCCAACCCCTTATCCCATCCTACACCCCGTAATGATCAACCCTCCCCCCTTAGGCTAGTCCCCAACTGATCTCCTCCCAAGCCCAAATTTCACACCCTTCAAGGCCCTACTACCCAACCGTATCCATGTCAATCCCCCCAGTCCAGACCTGCCTTATTTATGTGTATCTATATATTAATGCATAAAATAATTATTAATATAAATATAATTATATAAATGGATAAATTATTTATCAATGTAATAATGTATGTAATTTATAATTACAAAATACAAATTAATTAATAATATATATGTAAATATTAATGTAAATATTAAAAATAATAAAAATCTAAAAAATAGGGATATTAATATTAGTTAAAGTTTAATTTTTGATAAAATAATTCCACAAAATAAAAATTTAAAGTTTTAAAAACTATTAAAAATATTTAAAATAAATACTATTATGAAATATATAAACCCAATTCTAAATGAAAATAATTTTAAATAGAAAAATAATCTCTATAAATCCATCTTTAAATATAATGTTATCTAATGTTTAGATCTAAATTTAAAAAATAGTTTTAAAACCCACCACTAAATGATGTTATTTTTGTAGTGGTAATTTATAATTTCAATTTCATCATAGTCCCCCTTAATGAAATCCATATTTTGATGTGGGAATCAAAAATAATTAATTCTAAACTTTTATTGATTTTATGAATTTGAAATAATTCACTTTAAACATCAACTATTAAATCACCATAGAGTGAATAATAATTTATTTAATTTCATCATAATCATATGGTTTTCTACAATGTTATCAATATTGTGCTCATATTTTTGAAACAAATCACTAAATATTTTAACAATTACTTAAAATAAAAAAATTCGATGAATAAATTTGAATAACCTTTTTGATAATTGTTTTAAACAATGTTTTTTGTATTTGTTGACTACTACCTTTTTTTAAATATTTTTTTCTATTTCTCAGGATACGACAAAGCCAATTAGAATGTATTTATAAAGTAAAGTGAAATGTTGTTGAATGTGAAACATAATGGTGGAGAAAAGATTAGTCTTTGTGAATGTTGTTTTGGTCACAGGTATCTAGAAATAGAAGATTGGACTAAGAAACAATAAAACTCAGAATATCTAAATGAGAAACACCGATCATAATATTCTTCAGAAAGATGAAGTATTTTATTGAGAAAAACATCATTCTCATATCCACCAGCATGATGTTCTTATTCATCAGATTCATTGTTTTTATAAAGTCTGAATTTATGGATTGATAAAGTAATAATGATGTTGAAGAGGTTTATTAAAGATAATGAATTTAGTTTTTAGAATGTTATCCAACATTGAAATCCAAACTCATAATATTATTTAATTTTCTTGAACTTCTCATAAATTATGAAAACTATCATGATAAAGGATTTTGTAGAAATGGTGGAATTGTAAATACTTTATCAGATCCAAAAACCCATATATATATAATAATATTTCCAAGTACCAAACACAAAATATATTATAAGTAATAATATTTAAAACTGGAGATGTTTTAAGAATTTGAATATTCCTTAGTGGAGTCATCATTAGTTTCAGAAAATCATAATTATAATTCTATTTTAATGAGAATTCCATCATTTATGGGGATTCTAACCATATGAACACTGATATTAAGATCATTCAGATCATAAATAAGCCATGAATCATCAAATTAATTACTCTCACCAATAAAACATGAGATACATAACATTTGAGTGATCAGAGTTGGTCATGTCAATCCATAAAAGGGATGTTATGATTGAAGTTAAGTGAGGATTATAAAATAGTTTTTTTTTCTTTGATATAAATAAATGGAATGTTTATTTTTTCAATCTAATAAGATTTTGACAACAATATGTTATCTTCGGAAGAAGTTTATAATAATCACCAGCGCAATATAGTAAAATCATAATGATTAGAGAAAGAATGTAATATCCTTATTTGATGAGAAAGAAAATAAAATCATAATAATGTGAGAATGAAAGGTAAATCATAATGATCATAGGATGTTGACGTTGAGGAAGTTATATTGGACTGATGAAATGTTAGTTTGTTCAAGATGACTGATCTCAAATAATTCTTCATAAGGTATTAAGTGTTCAAACTTAAAATTCAATAATTAATAAATCTAATAGATTTTTGAATTAAATGAAGTAAGGAAAGTTCTCATATTTAAAACCTTTTCCATTTTTAGTCACCTATATATATATTAACTTCACATTCATAATTTTCAACTTTTTTGAAAAGTAGAAAATGAAGAGTGATTAATAATTTTATTGAAAGTTCTTTTTGAAAAGTGATCCCATTTCAAGATGAAACATATATTTTTTCTGTTTGCTGAATAGAGAAACATCATTTTGAGTAGATTTTAATAAGTTAATCCGACTAAGGAAGAGAAATCTTATTTTTTGAGCAGATTTTCATTAGTGCATATTTAGAAAGTGATGATCATATTGAGTCTATTATACTGAGTTAATAAGAATTTGTTTATTAGAATAAAGGAAACTACAATCATGGTCATCAAACCCAGAAACATTGGTGGGGAAAATTGAACAAAGTAATTTTACTTTCTTTTGAACAATTTTTTGTATGTAAACCTTGTAATCAAATAGGAGTCAATATAATTTTTTCTATCGGGTGATTGATAGTGTATAACGAGATTTGGTAGAGGTTTTATTCACTTATTTATAAAAGTGACTTTCTATAGACCAATGAGAGAGGTTGTGGAAAGGATGTAGGTTCTCACACTGTGGACAATCCTCATAAATCACATGTCCTTTACTTTCCTTCTGATTAATGCGTGAATAAGTATTTAAAACAACATGAAAAATATATGAAAATTAACAGGTTGAAGTGGTTATGTTTTAAAAAATGTTGAAACTAATAAAAAATGAATAACTCATTCAATCGCCCCTCAAAGTTATTATTTTATACTTTTGAACTTCAATTGTTATCAGATCGCAAGGTTCCCTTATTAAATCATTATCATGGATAATATCAATTATTTCAATTGTAGATGAATTACAATAGTGGAAGGAAATAAATTATTATGTATGGAAAATAGGAGGATTCCTTAACTCTAATCTCTTGGACTAGAATTTTTTTATACTTCTACAATTTGTTTTTTACCTATTGAGATGGAATCCATGATTAATTTTGCTGATAAGAGAAATATGAAATTTGAATGAAAATGTATAAATTTTATCATTATGTATTTATTAGAAAATGTTTATATGAATTTTATGGGTCTCAAAACATCAAAGAGTATGTGGGACAAGAGGGAATGTATTTTTGAATGGAATAATAAACTGAAGGATGCAATAATGAAAATCTAGCATAATAAGTGTGAAGACGTCATAATGAGATATGAATAAACTATTGATTAATACTTTATCAGAGTAAATGAAATTATTTTCACTATTAGAGGATTCATAGATGTCCTAAAAAACTCTAAAATTATGGAAAAACTTATGAGGTAAATTCTGGATAGATTTGATTCTAAAATATCATCTTTATAAGCTAAATATGATTTATCTCTTCATGAATTTCATAACGTTGTTGTTTATTTTAAAATGAATAAATCTCCAATGTTCAATAATAATAGGAAAGATAAAATTGATTTTGATTCTATGAGAAAAATGAATATAAAATATATTTAAGATGTCGATCATTGTGACTCCGATGATAAAAAAGATGATAAGTTGAATTGACAAATCAAGTCTCTTAGAACTAATAACTGTTTAAGTGGAAGAGGAATGTGTTGAGGTAAATATACTCTCAACTATTTTGTGTGTGGTGGAATAATAAAATTTTCTGTGAATGTTTAGAAGACGGAAGTTAGAGAATATTGGGATTATTCAGATGAATAAACTCAATTAAAGAATTGGAAAAAAAGTTTTGAAGAAGATAAGTCATCAAAAAAATCCAATAATAAGTTTACTAGTAACTAGATAAGCTTCTTGAGAATGAATGATATATTAGAATCAACTGACATTAAATCTTCGAAGGGTGAATGTTAAAAAAAATTTAGAACCTTCATTGAAAAAGATGAGAAAGAAAAATATTCCTTATATAGTAAAGAAGGTAGTGTAGAATTATATAGAGAGTATCAAATACGAACTTATTAAAAGTATTAAGAAAAACATGACTCTAAATAAATAAATCATATTAATAAAAAATTATTTCATAGAAGATTGAAAAGAAAAAAACTCATCCAGTTGGAGTAAGAATACATGTATTAGATATGATGTTTTAAATATAGAATTACTGAATAGGGAATGATGCTTGAAGATCTTGGAAATAATTTGGATGATAAGGAAGATGATGTTAAAAATATTAATTAAAAACTTTCAAATTCTGAAAATAACTTAATTAAGATGAATTAAAACATAAACAGTTATCCAAAATAAAAATATGATACCTCTAAAGTTACTCAGAAGGCTCAAAATAAGAATCAGGATAAATCCTCACCCACACCAAATAATTTTTCCTATTATTATTGAAACATTTTAGGTTCCGGAAAAGGTGGTTGGAGATTTTGGGTGGATAAAGGATGAGTGAAACCTATCACATCAACAAAATTTTAAAAATTACTTATAAGAAATGATAAACCATGACTTGAGTATGATAAAGAAGAGTGATTTTTTCAACCACATCAATGTTTATATAATGAATGATCTTACTTCAATAAAAAATCCTTTTTGAGGGATATTTCTAGTGTTGTATAATATATGGCCATTGGTTATATAAATTCTTAAATAAATAATACACTCATAAAATAAGGCTTGAAAAAATTGAAATCAATAGTTTTATAATGATGAGTAACATTCTTAACCTATGACAAATTAGAAATTGAATATCTCATGATGTTAGAAACCTTTCAACCAAATATTAGTTTGAATGTTTGGAACAAGCTTGGGGATGATGTAATGATGCTTGTCCTCATTCTTAATGATGTATGGAACTACAATTGGAACATGTTTTAATGTTAGAAATTAAAAGGAAATTTTAATGAATAACATTGAGGGAAGGGCCTTTATTGTTGAGAAATATTTGAAAGAAATTAAAAGGAACAAACCATGGATTCTTAATATATGTTATTCTTCAGATATGATAGATGATATAAAAATAATGAAACATTTTGGATGTTGTGATGGAGTATAAGTTACCTTTCAAATTGGTAGTACCATAAAAATCATAGGAATCAGAATGGATACCATTGAAGCATACAAGTTTAAATCTAATGTTGTATTATTCATTGATGGGATAAAACATAACATTCTATGTATAATTCAACTTTGTGATGATGGAAAATAAATGATCATTAGAAAATATTCTTGTGTTATCAAAAGTGTGAAAGATGGAAAAGTAATAATTAAATTAGAAAGAACCTGTGGGAATCTCTTCCAAATATGAGTGTTTAATAAATCCAATTACATGATAGTTGAGGAGGAAAATCAATTGTGGCATAGAAGAGTTTTCCACCTTGGGCCAAAACCCCTGAAAAGGATTTCTAATGTTGATTATGTCTATTACATTCCTTAATTGAAAACAATATATGAAGTTGTTTGAGTTACTTTTTAGAAAAGAAAAAAATGAGTAACAAAAGTCATAAGAGAGTTGGGATTCTGTCTACCAAATCTCTCTAACTTACTTATTCTAGTTTTTGTTGGTCATTGAGACATCCTTAGAAAATTGATATATACACATTATATCTATTATTGATGATTTAACATGGATGAAAAATATCATGTTTATGAAACAATAGTCAGAGGTTTTGTAAATGTTTAGGTTTTTAAGAAAATATGTTGAGTAATAAATGGGATATTCTGTAATGAAGTCGAGAATAGATAATTTTACTGAATTCACAACAAATATTGTTGAAACATATATGAGAGATCATGATATCCAAAATCAGTGTAGTTCTCCCTACAGTCTATAAAAATTTCGAGTATAAGAAATAAATAATATAAGTTTGGTAGTAATAGGATGAAGAATGTTAGTAGAATATAAAATTTAAATTTTCTATTGGAAAGAAGATATTAATAGTACTGTACATATTTATAATAGACATTTTTTGAGACCAAAATCCAATATGAATTGTTATGTAATGTTGTGTAAAAAACCCCTCATTGAAGTATTATAATTTTCATGGTAGTCCATACATACATAAAATAAAAAATTCAGATCTGGGAATGTTTGATGAAAAAGGTGTGGAATAAACTTTTATTGGTTATTCACCCAATGGAAGAAGTTACAAATATTGGAAAAACCCGTTAAAAAATTTCATTGACTCATATGATTTAAAAGTTATTCAAAATATGACTTCCATAACAAAATTTTATGTGACTATTGAGGAATTAAAACTAAGAGTCTCTAATGAAAATAATGTGAGAAAAGAAATGTGCATGAATATTAAGATGAATTAGTTGATGAGGAATGTTAAAATGGGAAATAAACATTAACATTTCCCATGTTAAAAAACATGTTCAGATGAAAAATATTCTTCAGAATTAGAAGGTTCTATCTTATACAAGAATAAAGATGATATTAGAAAATAAATCCTCACTCATCTCAAAAGTATAACTTAAATCAGTTTCAGAGGCAATCCAGTAAAAAGAATTAGTGAATTATATGAATGAAGAGTTGGATAAAATTGGGAAAAATAAAACATTGGAACCCTTTCCATGTTCTAAATGTAAATATTTTATTAGAAAAAAGTGGTTTTACATAAAATGTTTTAATGAACATGGATAAGGCTCAAGAAAAAATGCCAGTCTTTTTTTTAAAGGTTACACATGGGTGGAAGGTATGGTTTTTGATGAAAACTTTTCCCCCATTGCATGATTGGAATCAATTAGAATGTTTCTAGTTATGTATGCTCACTATAATCGCAAAGTGTATCGTATGGATGTATAGTCAAGATATCTCAATGTATAAATTGAATAGTAATTTCACATTGAACATATTCATGGGTTTATACTTCCTTTGGATGAAAAAATGTTTCTAAATTGAAGAAAGTGTTGTATGTGTGGAAACAAGATCCACATTCCTGGTATTCTAAGATTGATTTCATTTGAGAATGTTGAGTTTTTATAATGTAAAAGTTGATATCAACTTTTTTATGAAATATTTTAACTCCAAAATTCTAATTTTAATTGTTTATGTGAATGATATTATTTTTGACGAGGAAATAGAAGATGTTTTTATAACTATTGTTTGTAGAAATGAAGATGGTTTTTCAAATTTTAATTTATAAATTATTATATTTTTTTCTTGGTTTACACGTAAAAAAAATACTTTTTATTCTCTTAAGAAAATTATGTTTAGGAATTGTTATAAACTTTTGGCATGTAAGAATCGAAATAAGTTTCTACATCTATCTCTGAAAGAGAAAAGTTGAGTAAATATGAGTCTAAAAAATTTGTGCATTAGAAATAATTTTGGAAGATCATAAGATGTCTACATTAACATAGAGCATCAAGGAATTATATTTTTATTCTATAACATTGTGTGATAGGTTTCAAAGTAATAAAAAATAATCATATATGTTGGTAGAAAAAATAATTATAATATATGTGAAAGGAATAACTTTACAGAGGTTCTTATTAAAAATAAATAGTAAGATTCAATTTCATGGTTTTACTAATACCTGTTGGGTTTGATATTTTAATGATAAAAAATTAATCTCTGGAAGAAAATATTTCTTATGTGAATGTTGTGTGTGTTTCTTTAGAAAGAAACAAAGTCTAGTGACATTAATTATAGTTTAATTTGAATACGTTGCAACTACATAGCATTGTACTCAAATTTTGTGGTTCAAAGTTCATCTAGAAGACTTGAAAGTGAAATATTACAAAAACTTTCATATACTTTTTTATAATAATAGTGAAATTGATATTTCTAGAAATCATGAACAACATTCAAGATCAAACCACATTGATGTAATGTTTCACATTATAATGGATAAAGTTGTTGTGGTAGATTTTATGAATGAATATATCTCAAAAAAGTTTGAATTAATAAAATATTCACAAAAGATCTTCTAAAATATGGAGTTATGAAATTTTGGTTAAAACATCATATTAATCCTCCTCCCATGAATTCCTAAACCTCATAATGAAGAATACCCACCATGATTTGGATTATGTGGACAAATGCGGAGAGGAAGAAAAAATAATTTACATTGAAGGGAGTTTTTATTTATCTTTATTCAATTAATATGAAGTTGTGGTAATCATAAAATTGGGAAGAGAAAAAAATAATAGGGAGAGAAAAATAAAGTTGAAAGAAGAAAAGAAAAATGTAAGGGGGATTTTATCATAACATGGCTACTAAAAGTGATGTGGAATTTATCATAACATGGATGAAAAATTCTTTTATCTTCGAGAGACGAAATTACATTAAAACATTATATTATCCAGTAGTGTGGTGTTAGGACACTCTCCTTTTAGAAAGGGTATGTTTTGATAAAATTTTAAAGATTTAGTTTTTTACAAAAGTTATGTTCTAAAAAAATCTATGAGTTTTAAAGTTGTTAATGAGTGTTATCAACAAATTTGAAGGGGGATATTGAAGAACCTATATGATAATTTTTTTAATAATGGTTTTTTATTTTTTGAAAACTAATAATTTTGCATATGATTGTTTTTTAGGATCAGAGCAAGTCCATCATAATGAGGTTTTGTAAGAAAATTGAATGTTGTTAAATTTTAGAACCAAAACATAAAGGGGGGAGGAAAATTTTTTAAATGTTAAATTTTTTTCTAGACATAGGTTTCCAGAAATAGAAGATCATATTGAGAATCCCTAGACTCAGAATGTCTAAATGGGAAGCACTGGTCACATGATTCATCATAAAGATAAAGTAGTTGATCCCATGAAACATCAGTCTCAGATCCCCCAGTATGAATACCATATTCATAAAACTCAACGTTTCTAAGAGGGTCAGAGGTTGTAGAGTGAGGAAGTCAGAATGATACTAAAGATATCTGTTAAATAAATCAATGTTAGGTGTTTGAAATTTCACAAATATTTTAATCTAAAATTTGAAGATTATTTATTAGTCACGATGTTCTCAAAAATCATGAAAACTATCATACATAATCTTTTGAAGAAATGGATATATATTAAAGATTTTATCAATTAAAAAAACCCATACATAGAGGATCAGGTACAAAACTACTAGACTAATAAGTTATTAGAAGTAAAAATTTGTAAATTTGATGAAGTTAGAAGAATTTAAATGTTTTTGATTGGATTCATCATTAGATACCGAACAATATAATTTTAATTATATTGTAACTAGAATTACATAATTATGGGGATTTTAACAAGACTGACTCTAAGGAAGATGATCATTTATATTAGGAACAAGAACTGATTCATTAAATGTGCGCCTCAAACTATTAACACATTAAATGAAAAACATCAAAGTGATTAGAGTTTCTAATACTGATCCATGAAAGGGATATCAATTATTAAAATAGGTGAATATTTTAAAGGAGTTTCATTTTATCAAGAATAAATATAGAGGATCTTCATGTTTTCAATCAAATAATATTATGACACCAATAATTTACCTGTTGAGGAATTTCATCATAATGAGATTTCCAATATTGTAAAATCGTAATGAGAGGAGAAAGAAATGAATATTGTAATGAGATTATAAAGAAACTAATATCATAATATTTTGAGATAGAATAGAATATCGTAAGGAAAAAAAGAATCTAAAGATGGTAATGTTATATATGACTGAATAAAATTTAGTTTGTTCAAGAAGAATGATCTCGAAGAAATCATGAGAAGGTTTGGAGTGTCCAAACATAAAATTCAATTTTGTATAAATCTCAGAGTTTTATATTTTGAGGGAGTGGGTATATTTTACCTATTTCTAGCATTTTCTATTCGGAGTCACCTATAAATAGAAGTAATTGACATTCACACCATGAAACATTTCATGCAAGCACAAAATTGGAGTGATGAATAATTTTAGTGAAAGATCCTTCCAGATAGAGACCTCATTATAAGATATAACATCAATTTAGTTATTTATCAGACTGAGAAACATCATTTTGAGAAGATCATATTGAGTAAATCAGACTAAGGAATATCATATTTGGTTTTTATCATAGTTTGAGAAGTGCATATTGAGCAAGGGAATATCATATTGATTTGATCATACTGAGTCAATTGAACTGGGTTAATTGGACTAAAGGCCATCAGACTCATTTTAGAGACCCGTATCCTGACGTACATGGACATTACATTAATTTTTGCAGAATACTTAGTACATAACAAAAACACACACACAAGGATCTTAATAGTTTAGTGTCTTTGGAAACTCGGAACGTAGTCTTCTAATCGTGGTGAAAGATCTTCAATATCTCCCATAAAGATCTTCCCTTTTTTTTACCTAAAACCTTTCTTTATATCCTGGGGAAAAGAAAACATAAAAGGGTGAGCTCAAATGCTCAGTAAGGGTATACAAAAGAAAAATCAATCACATCATATTCATAAGAACATAACTTTTTGGAAATCTTAACCTGCAAAAGAGAGCATAAAATCTTAACATGGAACAAATCATAGAAGTGAAAATGAGATCCCCATAATCATATCATAAAACTTGAAACTTTGTGGCATGCACACATAATCATGGAAAATCATTTCTTGTTAGTCATGACTCATTTCCAAGACTATCTTAGTGGACAAAGTCCCTTTCTGAACCGAGTTCACTCCTCGTTTCAGTCCTGTATCACTGAACCGAAATAACCTTCCGTTCCAGCCATGTCTATCTCATGAGATATAAAATCTTTACCCAATGCATTGGAGGGAGATATAGGTCCCACCCATCTTATAATGAATCCTTTCTTATGTGTGCCACATAATCATAAAACACACATCATCGCATAACACATGTAACAAAAATGGAATTCTTGAAACATCATGACATCATAAATCAATTTATATAAGATAAAGGAATTCATAAAAATAATTCCATCACAACATGATCAAATCAATGTAATAATAGGGATAAAAATAGAACCCTTTATTATCTTATATGGAAAATAATTTTGATAAAACACTTGAACTTTATTCTTGAGGAAAATATCCTTTCTACTTCAAAAATACTTTTCCTTTCTTAACATGTCATACAATTATAAACTAAAAGAAGTTGATTAAAAATATTCTTGAAAAATTTTAAAGGAAGATTCTTGGAAATAATGTTTTAAAAATCCATTCATGCCGTATAATTTAAAAAAACATTCTTCGTACATTTGTTGGAAAAGTCAAAAACTACCTCGTACGAAAAAGCGACAAAAGATTCCTTTCATATTCTTTACTAAAACTCACCGAAGGGTAAAATTGGATTTAAACTATTGTAAGTGGATGGAAACAATATTATATATTTATGGAACATGGATGTGGATGATAAAATACACCCCAGTAAATGCCAAAGTAAAAACAATCTCGGATAAAAATGAGATTGCGATATTTCCCTTACCTTAGGTCCGATTTGCTTCGTATGTGTCCAAACCTCCTGTATAATGATTTAATCAATGTCATTGACTTATTACAGAATCATATTCATTGTTATGATATCATATATGGTTCACTTATGACATTATATTACCCGTTCGTTTTTAAATTCCATGTTAAAGAAGCGTTTTGGGTAAAATCGTTTCATTTATCGTAGGTGTTTTGACTTTTTGTTCTTGACATTATTATTACTTATATCATGATTTACTTACATCCAGAATATAAAATATGATTTATATATCATATATATTCAGTATATATATATTTATAATAGATAGATAAATGAAATGAAAAACACCGTTCATGGAGACGGTAGTCCGTACGTACGCATGAACGCTGTTTTTCTTTCTTTATTGTCTTGAATGGAAGTAAGTAGATGACATACATATATATATATACATAAATCCAGTATCATTATTATGTCATATATTTCATTAGTACTTATTATATATACTTTATAATCATTCATGAATGGTTAATCATTAAGAATGAATCTCATCGCGTCGTGGAGACGGTATTCCGTACGTACGCACGAGCGATGATATCATTTCCATAATTATTGAATTGAATTAGAGTGGATTATACAATATATCAGAATCAATATGATGTTGTAATAACTATGTATAGTTATTCTTTACACCATTATACCCATCCATGTAAGGTGGTGGTAGAAAATAGATTACACCACGGCGTGGAGACGGTATTCCGTACGTACGCACGCGCGGTGATTTCTTTTTCCGTAGGATAGATAGATGGTGAAATAGGGTTGTTTCATACTTATAATAACATATCAGTATATGAGTGATACTGATGTTATTACTTCATAATGAAACAACCTAAGAAGAAGAAGTGGAAGAAGAAATAAAGATGAAAGAATTGGTAACGGTAATTACCTCTTCTTTGAAGCGCCTTTTGGAGACCTCCTCTTAGGGAACTAAAATTGGTATTTGAGGAAGACCAGAACCTCTAGGATGTTTCTAGGGAAGTGGAGAAGAGATTTTGGCAGGGGTTGGCCGAGCTTGAGTGCTCAAATTGGTGTGAGGAGGAGGGGGAGGAGGTGCCCTTTTATAAGGGAGGAGAGGGGCACCTTAGGAATATCTCAAAATATTATTTTATATTAAAGTCAAAATCGGTTTATAATGGTTCCAAAGGGTCTTATTTAGAAGCTAAAGTGGGGATGGGTCGAAATCCTATCAACCAATAGGATTTAGACAAGTTTAGGGTATTATTTTAACCTTATCAATTAGATTTAACTCTAAGTTAATTAATTTAGCTTTTACCGTGTCTTTTTGTTTTCTTTCACTATATGGTTAATACACTTACTATAACATGCCAAACTAACCCCAAATTGTTTATTATTAATATATATATCCTTATCTAAGTCATTTGGCCGAACCTTAGATTTTTAGGAATACAATAACAATTAATAATATAATATTTGATTTAAAAACTATTTTGTGTCAATTTTGACACTATTTGATATATGATTTTTGTGAAAGTCATAACAGAATTATATGTTCGAACCCAGTTGATTAAATCAACATTAATATATCATAGTAACCTAGAAAATTAGTGGAATTCATAAAAAGTCTCAAATTACATTCATTTGAGCATTTATAACATCAATTATGTTTATATTTCCTTAAAAGGGTAATTACTGCATCATCGTTGTGTCATAAATAAATTAATTTATTTAAAGTCTAAAAATTATATATAAACTAGAATTATGTAGGAAAGCTTTTTATCTTTCTAATGAATATTTATAGTCGAATTTATCTTATGTATAACCCCATATTAAAAATGATTTACTTATTAAACTTTGATTTTAACTATTTTAACCCTTCTTTAAATAAATTAATAATAAATGTCCTAATCTAATCCAAGTGGGCCTAAATGGTCATATTTTATTACTAAGTTTGTTTTTGGTCGAATTAAACTTGTCCAATAGAATTAGGACATGTGTTAGGGTAATATTAATATCATATTTACCCTTAGTTACCCTATTTACTATTAACCGCGGTAAAAAAAAGTAAAAAGTTACTATTCACCAAAAAATTATTTTCATCTCATTGAACCACATTTTAGTCCTTGATATTAACCGTGTCTCTCGGATTTTCGAAATTCCATTCACAGAAGCGGTAAAATTAAGTTTTATGAAAAATTCAGTATTTTTAACTACCACTTAGTAGTTTCACTATTCATCAAAAATTGATGTTTTTCAGAACAATGCCAAAATTTCATCCTAAGCTATATTTTATATTCCGAATTCAAAAATAAAGTCTATTTTACCAAATTCATAACATAGAAGTTTCATTAATTATTTTTATAATTAAATCCCGCTGTTAAAACAAATAGCGTGTTTTTAAGAAACAATATCTATCAAAAGATTGACACTTGATTATGTCTGGTTTAAATGTGAAATTACAACCAATGACCAACATTGTATTAAATTGTAAAAATATATTCTAAATATACTTTAAAACCACTCAAATTAATAATTTATCACTATTAATTATTTCGATTAAAAAAGTTGCTTTTAATTAAAATTTAGTAATTTTCACTATTCATCAGAATATGAAAGTTATCCGAAAAGTACCAAAATTTCACCTTAGGCTAAATTCGATACTCCGAATCTAAAAATGAATTCTATTTTGAAAAATAAAATTTACAAAATTTCAAAAAGTGGTTATTACTATTCATAACGGCTAGTTTTAATAATATTTTAATAGCATATCGTTGTTTCGTGAAACTCAGTATTGCGTACTACACACGCTATCGAGGAAGGTTGCGATTGCGTGTAATGCAAGGCAAGTCAAGGATGTGTGTTGTGCAAGATCCTTTTGGTGTAGCGTACAACACAAGACATTAATAAAATTAAAAAGAATATTTTTCATAAAATCTCGGGCTGTTACATTCTACCCCCCTTAAAATGAATTTCGCCCTCGAAATTCGTCGGGGTTATAAATAGTTTACTATTAGAAGGTTTCTTTAATAGAAACCCACATCGTAAAAAGGAATACCAAAACTTGTCTTTAAAAACTAAAGTATGAAATGTAACGATTACCCAAATAAACTAATCACTGGGTTTCCACATAGGTGAAAATATGGATATGGAAGAGAAATCTAACCATCATGTTCTGATGGAGAGTGGTAGAGAACATGGCTATGGAAAATCCAGTAATCACAAATCCATAGATTTGTGATGATATAAGGTACCATCTGATTCATCAGGTATAAGATCACTAGGACAACATTTTTGGTTTTCAAGATCATTTTCCTAAAGTTGAAAATTTGAATTAGAATAAATACTTACTTTATTTTGGTACAATCTCACTGTTGTTCGTGCCTTGAACAATTTCCACTTCATCTCTTAAATAAATGAAGTTGAATTTGTTATTCATGAAGTGTTAGCAGATCATGTGATAGAATGACGGGTCATTCCATCTGTCTCAAACAAAAGGTTAGCAAAAATTATATACATAAGTCGATCTATAGTGAGATTAATCATATATAGTTCCTAAAATGGACTTATACATTAAAACTAGTTTCTACTAAACAGGGACTTCCTGTAGGCCAGTGGTAGGCGATAAAGGCCAGTCACACTTCGGTTGTGGGTTCGATTCCTACAGCCTTGTCCGACGCGATGGGCTGTCGCCCGTCCTGCAGGTCGTCCTTTTTCTAAAGCTATATTACTATAACATCTCATCAATAATATCTAAAAAACATCTATCCTTAAACAATACTAACTTGTGTCCAACATAATCCATTCCAATCTTTAGGCTTATCCATAATACTGCAGTCCACTCTCATAACATAGTGAAAACGATTACCATATATTTAATACCATCGTTGATCCCCATATATCATAAGATATGTTTTGCTGGTCACATTCCAGACATTAAAAGTCCTTAATCATGTATTCTCTTGAATACCCATTGAACCTTAATGAAAACATGAATGCAGTTACCAAAATCCTCAAAATTCTATATACTCAAACCATGATATCACTTAGTCCTTATATCAATCATGAGATCATGAATACTGTAAAATATTTCATTTTCTCGTTTTCCCTTCATTATGCGCATATCATTCTTTTTCCAAAAATATCTCAATCACTTTCCATGGTTATTGGTACCATAAAATTATTGAAAACCACAATAGACCAATACATAAATATTCCAATACTCCATGATACAACATTATTTTGGAATCCTATTACATAAACAATTATTCATTCCACCACATCGTTGTCATATTCAACATCGCTAATAGTGATCGCATGTGACTTCCCTTTGTCCTTTGCCTTAAGCGGTTGCTCATGTCGATCATCACTAACCCTTGGATTAGGGCATTTATTAGCATAATGCCCCATTTCCTTGCACTTGAAGCATTGAAGTGTTGGTGATGTGTTCTCTGCAATGTTTGCATTATTCACATCATTAGAATCCCTTTTTCCATTACTTCGACACTCAGCTACTCGATGACCTTCTTTTCCACACTTAAAGCATATTCTAGTCCCTTTAAGACAATCTCCACCATGCTTCTTTCCACACTTTGTGCATAAGGAAACATTCATCTTCTTTTCACCATTATTCTGAGATTTCTCCTTGAATTCCATCTTTCGTTTCTTGTCAAAACCATGAGATGGATATGTAACACCAACTTCCATTTCTACCTTGACAGCACAACGTACAATTTCTTCATAGCTACTGAAGTATCTTATAGCTAATGCCCTTCGAAGACATGGTTTTAAGACACTGAAAAATCGATCAACTTTACTTTCAGGTTGGATAATAATGCCAGATGCATACCTTGCAAGTCTTGTAAAATTTGCTTCGTATATACCAACAGATTCATCATCCTTCTGCTTCAGCTCAAGAAACTCCTTTTCCATCTTTGTTTGAAGAATACGAGGGAAGTACTTACTGAAAAACAAGTTCTTGAACTCGTCCCATTCCATGGACTCAATTTCATCTCTTTGCCTCGTATTCTTGATAAGATTCCACCATTGATCAGCTTCACCTTCCAAACGATATACTGCTAAGATGACTTTATCATGTTCAGAACATTGAAGAACTGAAAATATCTTTTCAGTGGTACTGATCCATTGTTCAGCAACAAGTGGATCGGTAGTCCCACTGAAAGAAGGTGGACGTTGCCTCATGAAGGACTCAATAGAATATTGTTCCCTTCTCTGCTCATTTGGAAGTCCAGAATGATTCATATCTTGTGTAAGAATAGCAATAAGATTTTGTACTCCATCTCCCATAACATTTGTTTGTTCAGGAGGGCAATCATTGCATTGTCCATTGCAATGATCAACACGGTTCCTTCGGGTTCCAGCCATCGTCTAAAACCCAAAAAGAATAGTGTGAGAGGAAAAAATCATGCTAGGGAAAACAACATAATAAAGGGGGAGTACCTTCAATATCTAACATCTTAGGTTTAATTCTATGATCGTTAGAGTAATTCTAGTACTATAACCTATACGTATACTTAACCTTAGGGACATCCCTAGACATACCTTAGAAATATCTCTAGGGATCTCACTAAAGTTCTCGCATCCTAGTTTCCAAAGGTTGACTAAACCTTTCCTCTAATACCAACTGTAGAGACCCGTATCTTGACGTACATGGACATTACATTACTTTTTGCGGAATACTTAGTACATAACAAAAACACACACACAAGGATCGTAATAGTTTAGTGTCTTTGGAAACTCGGAACGTAGTCTTCTAATCGCGGTGAAAGATCTTCAATATCTCCCATAAAGATCTTCCCTTTTTTTTTACCTAAAACCTTTCTTTATATCCTGGGGAAAAGAAAACATAAAAGGGTGAGCTCAAATGCTCAGTAAGGGTATACAAAAGAAAAATCAATCACATCATATTCATAAGAACATAACTTTTTGGAAATCTTAACCTGCAAAAGAGAGCATAAAATCTTAACATGGAACAAATCATAGAAGTGAAAATGAGATCCCCATAATCATATCATAAAACTTGAAACTTTGTGGCATGCACACATAATCAGGGATAATCATTTCTTGTTAGTCATGACTCATTGCCAAGACTATCTTAGTGGACAAAGTCCCTTTCTGAACCGAGTTCACTCCTCGTTTCAGTCCTGTATCACTGAACCGAAATAACCTTCCGTTCCAGCCATGTCTATCTCATGAGATATAAAATCTTTACCCAATGCATTGGAGGGAGATATAGGTCCCACCCATCTTATAATGAATCCTTTCTTATGTGTTCCACATAATCATAAAACATACATCATCGCATAACACATGTAACAAAAATGGGATTCTTGAAACATCATGACATCATAAATCAATTTATATAAGATAAAGGAATTCATAAAAATAATTCCATCACAACATGATCAAATCAATGTAATAATAGGGATAAAAATAGAACCCTTTATTATCTTAGATGGAAAATAATTTTGATAAAACACTTGAACTTTATTCTTGAGGAAAATATCCTTTCTACTTCAAAAATACTTTTCCTTTCTTAACATGTCATACAATTATAAACTAAAAGAAGTTGAATAAAAATATTCTTGAAAAATTTTAAAGGAAGATTCTTGGAAATAATGTTTTAAAAATCCATTCATGCCGTATAAGTTAAAAAAAACATTCTTCGTACTTTTGTTGGAAAAGTCAAAAACTACCTCATACGAAAAAGCGACAAAAGATTCCTTTCATATTCTTTACTAAAACTCACCGAAGGGTAAAATTGGATTTAAACTATTGTAAGTGGATGGAAACAATATTATATATTTAGGGAACATGGATGTGGATGATAAAATACACCCCAGTAAATGCCAAAGTAAAAACAATCTCGGATAAAAATGAGATTGCGATATTTCCCTTACCTTAGGTCCGATTTGCTTCGTATGTGTCCGAACCTCCTGTATAATGATTTAAATAATGTCATTGACTTATTACAGAATCATATTCATTGTTATGATATCATATATGGTTCACTTATGACATTATATTACCCGTTCTTTTTTAAATTCCATGTTGAAGTAGCGTTTTGGGTAAAATCGTTTCATTTATCGTAGGTGTTTTGACTTTTTGTTCTTGACATTATTATTACATATATCATGATTTAATTACATCCCGAATATAAAATATGATTTATATATCATATATATTCAGTATATATATATATATAATAGATAGATAAATGAAATGAAAAACACCGTTCATGGAGACGGTAGTCCGTACGTACGCATGAACGCTGTTTTTCTTTCTTTATTGACTTGAATGGAAGTAAGTAGATGACATACATATATATATATACATAAATCCAGTATCATTATTATGTCATATATTTCATTAGTACTTATTATATATACTTTATAATCATTCATGAATGGTTAATCATTAAGAATGAATCTCATCGCGTCGTGGAGACGGTATTCCGTACGTACGCACGAGCGATGATATCATTTCCATAATTATTGAATTGAATTGGAGTGGATTATACAATATATCAGAATCAATATGATGTTTTAATAACTATGTATAGTTATTCTTTACACCATTATACCCATCCATGTAAGGTGGTGGTGGAAAATAGATTACACCACGGCGTGGAGACGGTATTCCGTATGTACGCACGCGCGGTGATTTCTTTTTCCGTAGGATAGATAGATGGTGAAATAGGGTTGTTTCATACTTATAATAACATATCAGTATATGAGTGATACTGATGTTATTACTTCATAATGAAACAACCTAAGAAGAAGAAGTGGAAGAAGAAATAAAGATGAAAGAATTGGTAACGGTAATTACCTCTTCTTTGAAGCGCCTTTTGGAGACCTCCTCTTAGGGAACTAAAATTGGTATTTGAGGAAGACCAGAACCTCTAGGATGTTGCTAGGGAAGTGGAGAAGAGATTTTGGCAGGGGTTGGCCGAGCTTGAGTGCTCAAATTGGTGTGAGGAGGAGGGGGAGGAGGTGCCCTTTTATAAGGGAGGAGAGGGGCACCTTAGGAATATCTCAAAATATTATTTTATATTAAAGTCAAAATCGGTTTATAATGGTTCCAAAGGGTCTTATTTCGAATCTAAAGTGGGGATGGGTCAAAATCCTATCAACCAATAGGATTTAGAAAAGTTTAGGGTATTATTTTAACCTTATCAATTAGATTTAACTCTATGTTAATTAATTTAGCTTTTACCGTGTCTTTTTGTTTTCTTTCACTATATGGTTAATACACTTACTATAACATGCCAAACGAACCCCAAATTGTTTATTATTAATATATATATCCTTATCTAAGTCATTTGGCCGAACCTTAGATTTTTAGGAATACAATAACAATTAATAATATAATATTTGATTTAAAAACTATTTTGTGTCAATTTTGAAACTATTTGATATATGATTTTTCTGAAAGTCATAACAGAATTATATGTTCGAACCAAGTTGATTAAATCAACATTAATATATCATAGTAACCTAGAAAATTAGTGTAATTCATAAAAAGTCTCAAATTACATTCATTTGAGCATTTATAACATCAATTATGTTAATATTTCCTTAAAAGGGTAATTACTGCATCATCGTTGTGTCATAAATAAATTAATTTATTTAAAGTCTAAAAATTATAAATAAACTATTATTATGTAGGAAATCCTTTTAGATTTCTAATGAATATTTATAGTCGAATTTATCTTATGTATAACCCCATATTAAAAATGATTTACTTATTAAACATTGATTTTAACTATTTTAACCCTTCTTTAAATAAATTAATAATAAATGTCCTAATCTAATCCAAGTGGGCCTAAATGGTCCTATTTTATTCCTAAGTTTGTTTTTGTTCGAATTACACTTGTCCAATAGAATTAGGACATGTGTTAGGGTAATATTAATATCATATTTACCCTTAGTTACCCTATTTACTATGAACTGCGGTAAAAAAAAGTAAAAAGTTACTATTCACCAAAAAATTATTTTCATCTCATTGAACCACATTTTAGTCCTTTATATTAACCGTGTCTCTCGGATTTTCGAAATTCTATTCACAGAAGCGGTAAAATAAAGTTTTATGAAAAATTCAGTTTTTTTAACTACCACTTAGTAGTTTCACTATTCATCAAAAATTGATGTTTTTCAGAACAATGCCAAAATTTCATCCTAAGCTATATTTTATATTCCGAATTCAAAAATAAAGTCTATTTTACCAAATTCATAACATAGAAGTTTCATTAATTATTTTTATAATTAAATCCCGCTGTTAAAACAAATAGCGTGTTTTTAAGAAACAATATCTATCAAAAGATTGACACTTGATTATGTCTGGTTTAAATGTGAAATTACAACCAATGACCAACATTGTATTAAATTGTAAAAATATATTCTAAATATACTTTAAAACCACTCAAATTAACAATTTATCACTATTAATTATTTCGATTAAAAATGTTGCTTTTAATTAAAATTTAGTAATTTTCACTATTCATCAGAATATGAAAGTTATCCGAAAAGTACCAAAATTTCACCTTAGGCTAAATTCGATACTCCGAATCTAAAAATGAATTCTATTTTGAAAAATAAAATTTACAAAATTTCAAAAAGTGGTTATTACTATTCATAACGGCTAGTTTTAATAATATTTTAATAGCATATCGTTGTTTCGTGAAACTCAGTATTGCGTACTACACACGCTATCGAGGAAGGTTGCGATTGCGTGTAATGCAAGGCAAGTCAAGGATGCGTGTTGTGCAAGCTCCTTTTGGTGTAGCGTACAACACAAGACATTAATAAAATTAAGAAGAATATTTTTCATAAAATCTCGGGCTGTTACACTCATGGTCATAATACCCAAGATATTTTGTGGAGAAAATATAACAACACCATTTTTATTTTGGTTTCTCTCAATTTTTTATAATAAAACATCGTAAACTGATGGGAAATAGTGCAGTCTTTCCTATTGGGAGTGCGAAGGTGGCTAACAACAGTTGTCACATGTTTTATTCACTTCTTCATAATAGTGAATTTCCATAGACCCTTGGTAGTGGCTATGGAAAGGATGTAGGTTTCCATACATAGAGTGAACCTTTTAAATCACAATTTCTTTACTTGTATTCATATTTTTTCAAGCGTCAGTATTTTCAAAAATATTATAATTATTTTAAATTTAATATGTTTCAAGGGTTATGTTTTAAAGAGTGTTGAAACTTATAAAAAGTGAAGAGCTAATTCAAAAACCACCCTAAGTTTTTATTCAATACATGGGAACTAATAAATTTTAAATGATTATTTTTTAAAAATTGATAAATTTATTGCACTTATGAAAGGCCCAAATTATAATAATATAAAAATTATTAATCCAATTATACTTTTATGGAAAATTTCAACTAGTGCCCTATTTTGAATTTCAATTATCTTAGTAAAAGGAATTAAAATAATCAAAAGTACATTAATTTAAAAAAATTAAATAAAAAGATAAATACAAACCCTTATAGGATTTCATCAAATCTATGTTAGTAGGTTTTTTTACATATTCTGTACATTTGGTCAAATATATAATAATACTAAAAAAATTATTACTCTAAATATGATGCTACTAAATGAATTTCATTCAAAAGTAATTTTCTATTTATAAAAACTTGAAAAGATATTTCTATTATTAATACTCCTCCCTTCTCTGAAATTTCCAACTCATGACTAATATAAATCTCTCACCAATGATAAAAATAATTATAATAAATATATAAAAATTTTTATTAAAAATGAATGTAAGAAGTCAAAAAAAAAATAAATAATTTTAAAATTTTAAAATTAATTAGAAATTTATAAATAAATATAATTGTCTCCCTATAATTATTGAAAACTAATTTTATGTCACTTAAAAAATTATGCACATATATATAATATATAAAATCGTAATGTTACCATACAACCATGAAAAAATTAATAAAGTATTCACTTCCTATTCAAAATAATTTTAATAAAGAATGAGTTGTGGATACACTAAATCATGGATATATTATTTTATGATACACCAAATAGTAATAGGTTACATAGTCATGTTGATGCCTATATAATATCCTATAATTAGATAAAATCATAACATAAAGTAGATCATGTGATATATTATATCTCATACATACATCACTACCGCATCTTCCCTCAGTTTCCCTAAGTTATAAATTTATATGATTAAATCATTTAATAGGTAAAAATGTATAAATATTGTATGTGTTCAAACGGTCAAGAGAATTCATTCATGGTAAGTATTGTGTGATGGATTCCAATACATGTCAGTCGATGCTCAAAACACATTGTATCTATTTATTTAAGGAACAAAGTCTATAAAATGGATTGGATCCCTCTCATTGATGGTACCATTACAGAATGAACACTAAGATTATGCTCTTTTAATAATAATGATTATCCCTTTTTCTTCTTGAATATGCATCTAGCACAGTGAGAGAGACATGGGGATGTTCTCATTACAAAAAAAATATAAAGGCTTGTGGAAACCCCTTAGAGGAATGATATTTTAAGCAATTTATTTATTGGTACCTATCAAGAATACTCCATTGAATAATAAATGAAAGATATTATTATTTTTAAGGTAATCCTATTTATGTTATTAATATTATTCATGTTTAATAAATTTAATATAAATTTGGAATATATTGTGTTTCTTCCATTTCCATGTTCCTTCGACAAATGCCCTAAATACCATCAGTGCTATCATAACCTTGATCATAAATTTATCTACATGTATTTCCAAATAATTTTAAAAAAACATGTCTATCATAATTATATTGGCCCATATTGAAGTGTACAATGTGTAGTTTTTCCTTTTGTTTGGATTAATTATTGTAAACATTTACCATATTTCATTGGGAATGATATATAGAAAACTAATGTATTTTTAATATATTGTAAACTATGATATCTGAAATTATAATCTAAAAATGGACCCAATATTATAAGATAAATGAACAATGAGTAATACTAATGATATACTAGAAATTTTGGAAAATGATAGGAGCATTGTGAATATTCCAATAACAAGTTATGATATCACCTACAGACTATGAATGATAATTCCATTATCAATCATAAAATATTATATACGAAAAAATGTTAAAAAATGATATTTTGATATATTTTCAAACATTATAAATTATTTATAAATGATAAGTATTTGTAATTATAAAATGAGATGTTTCATGCCTAAATTAAATATTAAATATTTCTATTTGTGTCTCATGTTTAGGAAAATAAATAATATGTTTTTTTTGTTACTAATTCAAAATATTCTTGTTTATAAAATGTTTATAAATTTTGAATAGTTTTTATACATAATTTATGTGATAAATTTATTCTTATAAATTACCAACCCATGAAGTACATGCTATGTTTTGAAACATAAAAATTTAGTATCATCTAACTTGATCTCCATTTTAATTTAAGTTATTTGGTTGAATATTTTTTTTGAATATAGTATATATATATATATTATTTTGGAATTTTTTGAATTGGATTCTACATTATGTAAAGTATCGATAGGTATAGGATCACTGAGCTAGTAAACCCATATCCTTGAGGCTCATGCATCGTTAGATTTATACTAGGGGTTGGTTTTCAATGGATCACAGCTTACGAATGTAGATATTTTCAACATGATTTAGTTATAAACCATTACATGAAGAGTTCATGAACCGTATGTACAAGATGTATTTAGATATTTAAAATATTTTTATATTCTATTTGTAACGCCCCGACCCTAGTTACCCAGAGTCGGTGCATTATTACATAACATTGGCATGATCACAAGAAATATCAAATCTCGAAAGACCGATTGGTTTAGTAGCATTGGAAACACTAGATATATTCATAAGTTTTACATTACATCATAAAGTGAAAAACTACTACGACAACATAATGTCTCCATAGTCCACACTATTATCCCCTCATAATATCCCTGCAGGTCATTCATAACTTACTTCTTCACATCCTGGGAAAAATAAAACATAGAAAAGGGGTGAGCTCAAATGCCCAGTAAGGATAACAATATAGCGGAATATTCAAAAATAAGCATAAACATTTATGGCAATGCATTACTAAAACAAAAGCCTTTTAAACTTGAACTTCAACATAGTATGGCAAAAGTAAAATGAAATAATGCCATTTACTTATTCACATGGATATTCTACTAATCGAATAATCACATGCAATATCAATAACCACTTTCATAATGTCGGAATGCATAATGCTGAACTTTAATTTCTTTGTCAATGCCTCGTCCCAAGACCTAGGGGCTAACTGTAACCGGAACCCAACCCGGAGTGCCTCTAATAACCGGACACCAACCCAGAGTTCCTCTAATAACCGGACACCAACCCGGAGTTCCTCTAATAACTGGAGACCAAACCGGAGTTCCTCTAATAACCGGAGACCAAACCGGAGGGCTTACTTTTACCGGTCCCCAACCCGAAACATACTTGTCTAACACATTCATCTGAATGAAAGGTTGAAATATAACATAAACATTCGGATTAAAAATAACTTATGAAATTTCAATACTCTAAACAAAAACCATGAGTGACATAAGAATAACTTATCCACAGTCAAAAATATCTCAAAACCTACAATAAAATATGGATGTTTTGTATCATAATAAATCAACTTCAAATAAGCTTAAAATCCATCAAAGGATGTTGACATAGATGAAATAAATACTATTTTATAAAAATATCTCATTCTATTTTGAAATAATTTACGAGTCTTATATTTATGAAATAAAACATTTTTTTTAAAATATTCTTATTATCTTGTAAGGGAAGCTTCGGCGATTTTATAACGGCGGAAAATAGCTACACCCGCCATATAAGTTAAAAAAACATTCTTACCTTAATTTTGTCGAAAAGGTTAAAAAGCACCTTGTTTGGAAAACGACGGAAAGATTCCTTTATAAACCTCTTATAAAAGTCAAACAAGGGTATAAATGAATTTAACCCATATTCTAGTAAATAGTAAAAATGTTTTGAAATTCATTTTTAAGAAACGTGGATGTGGATGATAAATAGATCCCAATAGATAATTACGTATAAACAACCTTGGATAATGAAGATATTGTGAAATAAACCCTTACCAATTTGGTAACTTATGAAACATACAACCCATGAAAGAGGTATCATACAATGAATATGTAAATACACATAAATTAGAGTGTATTACACAAATAATATAATTATGTGTAGTACATACACCACACAAAAGGTGATGGTGGCAATATGTCATGAATCTCACGGGAATAAGGAGTGAGATGAAAACCCCTTACCTTGTACTTTTCCTTGGTTGGGGTAGGTTAACCTCCTCTTCTTCGGGTTCTTCCTTTTGATTTGATCAAAAGGGCTCTTTAGGTTGGTTTTCTGATCAAAATAAGGCCCTTAGGTTGTATTGAGGGAAGTTGGGAGAGTATTTGGGCAGAGTGTTTCCGAACCAAAAGGTTTTTAAGGTGTGATGAAATGAGAAGGAGGAGTGCCCTTTTATAAGAGGGGTGAGGGGCACCTTTGGAAAAGCTAGAAATATTAGTTTATAATAAATTCATATTCGGTTTCTAATGGCTAAAAAGTTGATTATTTAAATGTTAAGGTAAGGATGGGTCGAAAACAACTCAACCAATAGAATTTAGACAGGTTTGGGTACTTATATTAACCTTATCTTTAAGTATTAACTCTAGGTTAATTAGTTTCACTTTTACAATGTCTCTTTGTATTTTTATATAATATGGTTAATAAACTTACTATATACATCCAAGAGACCCCCAAGTGGTCCATTAATGATGAACCTATCATGATATACGTCTCTTGGCCGAACCTTAGATTTTTAGGAATTTAATATCAATTAATAATATAATATTTGTTTTAAGAACTCTTTTATGTCAATTTTGACACTATTCAATAGTTGATTTTTTTGAAACTTATAACAGATTGATTACTTCGAAAAAAGTCAATTAAATCAATCCTAATATATCATATTATCCTATAAAATTAGTTTAATTCATTAAAAGTTTCATATTATATTTATTTGGGTATTTATAATATAAATTATTTTTATTTTTCACTATTATAGTAATTACTGCATCATCATTGTGTCATAAATAAATTAAATAATTTAATGTCTAAAAATTATCAATAAAATATCATTATGTAGGAAATATTTTTATATTTCTAATTAATATTTATAATCTAAAATCCAACATATATAACCTTATGTAAAAATTGTTTTTCTAAAAGATATATGCTTGTGTCATTTTTTGTATTCATTTTAACTTAATTAAAATAAAGTGTCCCTATCACCTACAAGTGGCGCCATGGGGTCCCCAAATCGACCCAAATATGCCTATGTCCGAACATGTATCAACCAATAAGTCTAGGACACGTTTTAGGGTAATTTAGTATTATTATAATATTATTTTTTAACCCTTATTTACCGGATTTACCTTTAACCATGGTAAATAAAATTTTTACCGCAGTAATTATTCAAAATGTCTAAAAATAAAAGTTACATATGTACACAATTTGAACATCCTGATTACAAATATGGAATCCATTTTTCTAAATTCAAAACACAGAAGTGGCAGAAATTAATTTAAAATTAATTCCCGCTGTCAAAACAAAAACCGTGTTTTTAAGAGATAATAACTATCAAAAGATTGACACTTGTTTATGTTCGGTTTAATTGTAAAATTATGTCCAATGACAAACATTATATTTAATGGTAAAAATGTATTCTAAATATACTTTAAAACCACTCAAATTCATAATTTACCACTATTAATTATTTGATTAAAAAAGTTGTTTTTAATTAAAATTTAGTAATTTTCACTATTCATCAAAATATGAAAGTTATTCGAAAAGTACCAAAATTTCACCTTAGGCTAAATTCGATATTCCGAATCCAAAAATGAAGTCCATTTTTAAATATAAAATATAATTTCAAAAAGTAGGTATTACTATTCATAACGCCTAGTTTGATTGGTTGTGGTGTGTGTTAAAACTCAAAGTTGCGTACAACACACGCTACTGTATTATTCAAAGAAAGCATACCGTGGAAGCTTGGGATGTTTGATTTTAAATTTTTGATGTCCCCATTTAGTCAAAAAGTTTAAAATATTGTATTTAAAAAGGGTTCACTATTAAAATTTGATAAAAGTGCAATACTGAAAATGAATTTGTTCTTGCATTATGTCTAAGATACTCATAATATGGATTCTAAAATTATAAGGATTATATAAAGTTTAAAATATAGTTAACACTATTCATAACCTCTTTTGAATGGATTTTTGGTATGCCATGGTGCAATTGAACTCGGTGTTGCGTGTAGTGCAAGTTATTGAATTATTTTGAAGAAATAACACACTATGAATTATTGGGGTGTTACATTCTCCCCTCCTTCAATAAATTGCGTCCTCGCAATTTGAAATTTTTCTTCGAAAATAAAAGGTTGAAACTAGAAAATATAGTTGTGGGAAAACCCACATCGGAAATTGGGTTACTAAAATTTAGTCTTAATATGAGGAAAAGAGAAATCAAAGGGTCGCCACCAAATTATGATCTCGATTAGGAGAACATTAGTGGAAATTAGAGACATATAATTGGAGGAAAAACGTAAATATTTATAGGTAGTGATTGAGGCCATCAATCAAAAACAAGTGTAAAATTGGGGTCCTTAAATTCATCAATCTATGATGATTTGAAATACCATCGGTTCAACAAAACATAGGGTATTAGGATAACACATTGTTTGACGTTTCAAAATATCTTAGTTGAAATCCCACATCAAAAAATGAATTAATGAGGCCTCTATTTAAAATAAAGAGTGGAAAGTATGAAGATTACCGAAAATAACACATACTATGGTTCCATGTAGGAAAATATGGATATGGAAGAAAAATCTAACCATCAATTATCTGATGGAGAGTGGTAGAGAACATGGCAATAAAAAGGACAACAATCCCAAAGCCATAAATTAGTGATGATTTAAGGTACCATCTAGGACAACATTTTTGTTCTAAGTTCCTTTTATTAATGTTGAGGAATTTATTTATGAGATTGGCTAAGATCATAAGGAGATATACTTACTTTATAATTAGAGTTTTATCCATTAATAAATTTCTACCACAAACTCATCTTTCACTCTAAAAGATAATAGAATGTAAAAATTTCCATTTACACTATTCGTATAGGGTTCCAAAATAAACGAATTTATAATTCATCTACAAGATCTTTTAATAAAAACTACATTATTTAATCCAGGACATCTCGTGGGCCAGTGGTAGGTGATACACCCTTGTCGCCCTTCAGTTGCGGGTTCAAGTCTTGCGGCCTTGCCGGACGCGACGGGTTGCCGCCCGACCTCCAGGATGTCCTTTTATGGCAATATGAAATAATCCAAACTAGAACTATCCAAAATACTTCAGTCCAAAATTTATAAGGAAGGTACACATAATAAAGATCCTTTTCCACGTAATAACATGTCAACACCTTTATGATGTATTCTTTTAAAACACTGCAACATCCTGAATTACCAAAAAACCTTATTGATTACATTCATGATCCCTTATTCCTTAAAGAATAATAGATATACTCCTTTAATCCAAAAATGTTTTAAACCCCAACAATGATGGAATATACAAATCATTAATCTGTTTCAAGGTAGTCAAGAATATGCAACATAATTTATCCAAATCAATCATGTATTATTCCAAAATCACTACCTCGGTATCAGAACTATATTATGGTTTATCATTCTCTCAACCATATATTTTCCAAAAATTTATCCTGCTATTGAGTCACTTTTCATTGTTCTACACAATCTCAAGTCCGTAATGAAATAGTACTGCAGTACAATCCTTATATACTCCATAATTATTATTACAAGTACATTGTTGATACAACACTTAATTGACATAATCAACATAAGAACTCTAATCATTCCTCTTCATCTGTGGTAGTATCATAACTTGATTATTATCCAATAGAATCAATTGCGGCATAGTCTGATGACTGGGACATAGGTTCGCGTAGTGTCCAAACTCCTTGCAAATGAAGCATTGTACATTTGAAACCATTTTCTTACCCTTGAAGCCACGCACTTTGTGCCCTTTTCCTCCACACATATAACAAACTCCCATTCCTTTCAGGCAAGTTCCAGGGTGTTTCTTTCCACAGTTATCACATATGGGAAAATTCTTCTTTTCCCTCTTCCCTTCATCTATCTTTCTCTCTTCCATCCTTTTCTTCTCTTGCTTCCCTTCAAATCCATAGGACTCAGTAAACTCTTTACTTATCTTATCAACACATGATATTATTTCTTCATATGATGATAATACATGCAAGACTATTTCTCTTGTAAATTATGGCTTAAGACCATAAAATATATGATCCTTCTTTCTCTTTGTATCATGTGCATTGCTAGAGTTCTCATTCCTTCTACTGGGCGCCATTTCTAAACAATGGCATACAATAGATTAGTTTATGAATAACAATACCTAATCCTAAACTTGTAAAACACATAACATAAATTAAATAGTTTATGGATACAATCAATAATCATAAAAATGTCTCCTTTGAGGAAGTATATACTCATAAACCCTTCATAATGATTTATAAAGAAAATGAGAGTTATCCTAAGCATATCCCACGGGAGTGTGGTAAACAAGAGTGCAGGAAGGCCCGTTGTCGTGCACCAGTTCCCGTTCGAGTCTAGCTCAAAGCGGTGTTTTTGGGTTTTACCCCAAGGTACATATGTGCCAGACCGCCTCTACCTGCTCGTATCCATACAGGGATGTATTGCTCGGAAAACTCACAAAATCTCTACAATACAAAAATTCTAGGAAGTTCTTATATAATAATCCTCAAAATTCATCTTAAATATATGTGCTCTAATTAGAGTTTATCTAAATCTATCTTCCAAGGTTTGTACTAAACTTCCTCTGATACCAACTGTAACGCCCCGACCCTAGTTACCCAGAGTCGGTGCATTATTACATAACATTGGAATGATCACAAGAAAGATCAAATCTCGAAAGACCGATTGGTTTAGTAGCCTTGGAAACACTAGATATATTCATAAGTTTTACATTACATCATAAAGTGAAAAACTACTACGACAACATAATGTATCCATAGTCCACACTATTATCCCCTCATAATATCCTTGCAGTTCATTCATAACTTAATTCTTCACATCCTGGGAAAAATAAAACATAGAAAAGGGGTGAGCTCAAATGCCCAGTAAGGATAACAATATAGCGGAACATTCAAAAATAAGCATAAACATTTAAGGCAATGCATCACTAAAACTAAAGCCTTTTAAACTTGAACTTCAACATAGTATGGCAAAAGTAAAATGAAATAATGCCATTTACTTATTCACATGGATATTCTACTAATCGAATAATCACATGCAATATCAATAACCACTTTCATAATGTCGGAATGCATAATGCTGAACTTTAATTTCTTTGTCAAGGCCTCATCCCAAGACCTAGGGGCTAACTGTAACCGGAACCCAACCCGGAGTGCCTCTAATAACCGTACACCAACCCGAAGTGCCTCTAATAACCAGACACCAACCCGGAGTTCCTCTAATAACCAGAGACCAAACTGGAGTTCCTCTAATAATTGGAGACCAAAACGGAGGGCTTACTTTTAACGGTCCCCAACCCGGAACATACTTGTCTAACACATTCATCTGAATGAAAGGTTGAAATATAACATAAACATTCGGATTACAAATAACTTATGAAATGTCAATACTCTAAGCAAAAACCATGAGTGACATAAGAATAACTTATCCACAGTCAAAAATATCACAAAACCTTCAATAAAATATGGATGTTTTGTATCATAATAAATCAACTTCAAATCAGATTAAAATCCATCAAAGGATGTTGACATAGATTAAATAAAGACTATTTTAGAAAAATATCTCTTTCTATTTTGAAATCATTTAAGAGTCTTATATTTATGAAATGAAACATTTTTTTTTGAAAATATTCTTATTATCTTGTAAGGGAAGCTTCGAAGATTTTATAACGGTAGAAAATAGCCACACTCGCCATATAAGTTAAAAAAACATTCGTATCTTAATTTTTTCGAAAAGGTTAAAAAGCACCTTGTTTGGAAAACAACGGAAAGATTATTTTATAAACCTCTTATAAAAAGTCAAACAAGGGTATAAATGAATTTAACCCATATTCTAGTAAATAGTAAAAATGTTTTGAAATTCATTTTTAAGAAACGTGGATGTGGATGATAAATATATCCCAGTAGATAATTACGTATAAACAACCTCGTATAATGAAGAGACTGTGAAATAAACCCTTACCAATTTGGTAACTTATGAAACATACAACCCATGAAAGAGGTATTATACAATGAATATGTAAATACACATAAATTAGAGTGTATTACACAATGAATATAATTATGGGCAGTACATACACCACACAAAAGGTGATGGTGGTAATATGGCATGAATCTCACCGGAATAAGGAGTGAGATGAAAACACCTTACCTTGTACTTTTCCTTGGTTGGGGTAGGTTAACCTCCTCTTCTTCGGGTTCTTCCTTTTGATTTGATCAAAAGGGCTCCTTAGGTTGGCTTTCTGATCAATCTAAGGCCTCTAGGTTGTATTGAGGGAAGTTGGGAGAGTATTTGGGCAGAGTTTTTCCGAACCAAAAGGTTTTGAAGGTGTGAAGAAATGAGAAGGAGGAGTGCCCTTTTATAAGAGGGGTGAGGGGCACCTTTGGAAAATCTAGAAATATTAGTTTATAATAAATTCATATTCGGTTTCTAATGGCTCCAAAGTTGATTATTTAAATGTTAAGGTGGGTATGGGTCGAAAAAAACTCAACCAATATAATTTAGACAGGTTTGGGTACTTATATTAACCTTATCTTTAAGTATTAACTCTAAGTTAATTAGTTTCACTTTTACAATGTCTCTTTGTATTTTTATATAATATGGTTAATAAACTTACTATATACATCCAAAAGACCCCCAAGTGGTCCATTAATGATGCACCTATCATGATATAAGTCTCTTGGACGAACCTTATATTTTTAGGAATTTAATATCAATTAATAATATAATATTTGTTTTAAGAACTCTTTTATGTCAATTTTGACACTATTCAATAGTTGATTTTTGTGAAACTCATAACAGATTGATTACTTAAAACAAAGTCACTTAAATCAATCCTAATATATCATATTATCCTAGAAAATTAGTTTATTTAATTAAAAGTTTCATATTATATTTATTTGGGTATTTATAATATCAATTATTTTGATTTTTCACTATTATAGTAATTACTGCATCATCATTGTGTCATAAATAAATTAAATTATTTAATGTCTAAAAATTATAAATAAAATATAATTATGTAGGAAATAGTTTTATATTTCTAATGAATATTAATAATCTAAAATCCAACATATATAACCCTATGTAAAAATTGTTTTGCTAAAATATATATGCTTGTGTCATTTTTTGTATTCATTGTAACTTAAATAAAATAAAGTGTCCCTATCTTCTACAAGTGGCACCATGGGGTCCCAAAATCGACCCAAATATGCCTATGTACGAACATGTATCATCCAATAAGGCTAGGACACGTTTTAGGGTAATTTAGTATTATTATAATATTATTTGTTAACCCTTATTTACCAGATTTACCCTTAACCATGGTAAATAAAATTTTTACCGCAGTAATTATTCAAAATGTCTAAAAATAAAAGTTACCTATTTACACAATTTTAACATCCTGATTCCAAATATGGAATCCATTTTTCTAAATTCAAAACACAGAAGTGGTAGAAACTAATTTAAAATTAATTCACGCTGTCAAAACAAAAAGCGTGTTTTTAAGAGATAATAACTATCAAAAGATTGACACTTGTTTATGTTCAGTTTAATTGTAAAATTATGTCCAATGACCAAAATTATATTAAATGGTAAAAATATATTCTAAATATACTTTAAAACCACTCAAATTCATAATTTATCACTATTAAGTATTTGATTAAAAAAGTTGTTTTTAATTAAAATTTAGTAATTTTCACTATTCATCAAAATATGAAAGTTATTCGAAAAGTACCAAAATTTCAACTTAGGCTAAATTCGATATTCCGAATCCAAAAATGAAGTCCATTTTGAAATATAAAATATAATTTCAAAAATTAGGTATTACTATTCATAATGGCTAGTTTGATTGGTTGTGGTGTGTGTTAAAACTCAAAGTTGCGTACAACACACGCTACTGTATTATTCAATGAAAGCGTACCGTGGAAGCTTGGGATGTTTCATTTTATGTTTTTGATGTCCCCATTTAGTCAAAAAGTTTAAAATATTGTATTTAAAAAGGGTTCACTATTAAAAGATGATAAAAGTGCAATACTGAAAATGAATTTGTTCTTGCATTATGTCTAAGATACTCATAATATGGATTCTAAAATTATAAGGATTATATAATGTTTAAAATTTAGTTAATACTATTCATAACCTCTTTTGAATGGCTTTTTGGTAAGTCATGGTGTAATTAAACTCGGTGTTGCGTGTAGTGCAAGTTATTGAATAATTTTTAAGAAATAACACAATATGAATTCTTGGGGTGTTACACTATTTTTTTGACGTTAATTTAATTTTTTGGTTATGTAAAGATTTACATATTAATGTGGTGTGAAAATATTAATTTTATGGGTGGAATAAGTAGTCCAAAAATAAATTGATAGAATAATTTGAACACAAAATATTATAACACAAGATAATAAAACATAAATATTATGTAATAGTTATGAACATATTATGAATTTCATGTATGCTAAAATAGTTATATTTTTTAAATAAAACCCATCAAATAGTAAGTGTAAAACTTCTTCCAATGAATCACATGTCAAGACCTCAATCATCTATCTAGAGAGGTTCTACAAAATTATGGTTTCAATATATTATATTATGCAAGGAATTGTGGAAATAGTTAATAGTAAGAGTTAGTTAAGTAAAAAACACTCTATCATTTAAGTGAAACTCTGTTGAAAAACCCTAAGAGTGAGGATTTCTGAGGAATATAGTTGATTTTATATCAACAAAATAGATTGTGAAAAGGGATTTTTACTCAACTATTTAAGAATCATACTATTTATTATAGGGGTAATTCCCCATAAATAAAACTATTTGGTGAGAGGTTTCCTAAGGAGGATTCATTACATAGTAAAATATAGATCATGGAAAACTAAATGGATGTGATGTACTAGGTCATCATTTTTAGTGGGAGTACTTAAATTAATATTCATGGATGAAAATATATAAAACATGATACTCACCAATGGATAAGTATATTTTATATATTTTTTCATACATCATCTTAATAATTTGAAATTTCATTATAGGTATTTTGTATAAAAAATAAATGATTATAATATATGGTTGATTGGTGTAATCAATGAAAAAGTTATAAGAATCTGAATGTGAATGTTATAGAGATCGATTTAGCCTACTCTGACTCATGGAAATTAAATATCTTGTGTTTATGACACATTTATACTAATAAACATAGAATAATATATAGGGTGTAATTAGAAAGTGTAAAATTGAACATCATGTCAGAAATGGAATAATATTTTTAGTATTAAAATTCAACAATTATGATCTAAATATACTAATTTTATTATATTTTTAATTAGATAATTGTCATTATGTTCCCACAAAAAAATTATTTTTATGTATTTAGTTTATACATGATAATACTCTCATCCTTATCCAACATATAATATTTTTATTAAATCACTGTTAAGGAAAAAAGGGGGAAACCATCCAGTTTGAACAACATGCAGTCAACCAACTTCATAAGTAATAGAAAACTCTTTGAACTGCAATTTACATCTTTTATAAACCTTACCTCTGTAGAGACTCCATTGAAGATCATTGGCCTTTGAATCTGGGTTTTTGTGAAGAAGTTCTTCGATATTACCAGCCACCTTGTCTTAGGATTGAATAAACTCCTCCATCGAGATCTTCTTTCTGTAGTTGCCCAGCTCCTTCTGTGATATCTTGGCCTCTAACTCCTGCTCCTGTGATAATACTCTCTTTAATTATTAAATTTTAATGTTTATATATATATTTTAATTAAGTTTTTGTGGAATTTTAAATACAATAAATGGTTTTTAATTTATAGATATGGATACTCTTATCAATAACTTTTAGAATATGAAGATAAACATTAGTTATAATCCTACCTACCTTTGATAGTTTATCCTTATAAATATAAATGAGAAACACATTTTAAGACTCTATATAACGATATTGTTGAATACTTTTATTATAAAACAATTTTTACATGAAAATATTGTTATTTAGACAAGATGACAAAATAAATTTATAGTGGAATAGGTGAATAGAATATAGAATTGTTGGATATCATACAATGTGATGTATGTGGACTAGTGAGTAAACATTTTGTGGTTTTAGATACATCACTAAATTTAAAAATTACATCATTTAGTGTGGTTTTGGGTTTCTGATGTAACACAAATGTGAAACATATCAAAATTTCAAAGCGTTTTTAATTTTTTTTAAAGGTTGGGGCCGAAGCCTCATTTATTATTTAAATAAAAGACCTCTTTTAAAATAGGTGGAGGGAGACCCATTACATAGACCAAATGCCCAAGACAAAGTGGCCAGAATACAAGGCCCTAGTTCCCATATTTTTCCCAACGTTCCCTTCGGTGAAGAGTACTGCTACAGTACCACTGCCATACCGCCTTTTCTACAATTCCTGCTATAGTGCCTCCACTACTATAGATTGTGGACTTTTTTCACAACTTACTCATCCCTGAACACCAATGTCGAATGGTGTGTATAACAAGTCGAATCATAACATTTTATAAATGGTTTTATTAATGATGATTTAGTTCCACCTTATAATTTCATTATGAGGTTCTCCTTTAGATACCAGTGAATTCATACTTAACTACGTTGTATCTAATGAAATCATGAAGAAAACATATAACACATGGGCTGAGAAGTATCCCAAGATCTCTTACATAATTATTTTTTGGTATGAAACAATCGTGTAATGATTGTATCTGATAAATATTTACTTAAAGATGATGAGTTATTATGTTATAGTCGTCCCAAGGAAAGTAAAGGATATTAATCTTATAATCCTACTAAGGAAAATTTGTTCATGGAAAAGTTGATTATATTACATGAGATGGAATATATGAATTAAGAATTCAATTGGTGGAATATTGAACTTAGAAAAGTTCAAGACCAACAATAAGGAATTGATTTTAAAATGGAAGATGATTTAGTTATATAAAGAGTTGTGGAAGAAGAAGTGTCTCATGTTACACCATATTCATGAAAGTATAATAGGATTCATGATTTTAAAAATATATATATAATTATTATTTAAAATGGTGGTAAAGAAATGTTCAAAAGTGATGATCATATAACCTACCAATAGGTTGTTGAATATTCTGATTTTGAGATATGGATACAGTTCATGTAATATGAAATTGGATCCATGCACACAAACCAAGTTTCAAACGTCGTTGAAGAAACTGAATGGGTGGTACACATAGGGTGAAAGTGGGTTTCCCACAAAAAACCTATATGAATAGTATATTGTCTACCTATAAATAATTCCTGATGAGAAAGTGTAACAAAAAAATTAATGGTATTGAATATAAAGAAACATTTTCACCTCTTGTGATGGTAACATCCATTTAGATATATCTTTATATGAATACTCATTCAAATTTTTAGATATATTAAATGGATTTTAAATCTAATTTCCTTAAATTGAATTTAGTTGAATGTTTTTATATGACACAACCCAATAGTATAGATGTTCAATTTAATTGTATTAAAATATACCAGTTGTAATTTTCAATTAATGGATTGAATAATGCGTCTCAAATTTTGAATATAATTTTTAATGATGCAGTAAAAGCGTTTGGTACCATCAAAAATAGGGATTATTATGAGTTATATTAGTGGATTAAAGATAGTGAAGTGTTGTTTCTGATATTGTATGTGGATGACAAACTACTTATTGAACATGATTTCTAGACTTCACACTCTTCAATGATGTGGTATGAAAATTCATATCTTTGAAAGGTATAAGTGATTAAGCATATATTCTGGGTCGAAATATATATAAATATGTATCTAATAGGATATTTGAGATAAGTCTAGATATATACATTGGTAAATTGCTAATGTTATCTAGTATGGAGAAATCCAAAAGAGTTCTTTACTAGTGTTGCATGGAATGAATCATTGGAAGATTCAACATCCATTTAAAGAGTTAGAAAGTATGGATATAATTACACATGAGCTACTATTAGATCAACCATGTATTTTGTTTTGTTTACTAAAACTAATTTATCTTATTCTATTATCATAATTAGTATATTCCAATCCAATCCTAGTGAATTTCACTTTATTTATATTAGGAACATTTTTAATTACTTAGTAATAACTATGGTTATATTCGTATATTTTAGAGGGTAGTATGTGATTTGTGTAAAGGGATACATTGATGCTAATTTATGATTTAATAAAGTTGACATGAGATCTCATTCTAGTTTCATTTTCTTCCCAAATGGTGGAGCTATCAGATAGAAGTGTTCTAAAGAAGGCGTTTCAACTAATTTGAAAAAAGAGGTAGAGTTCATCACTATATCAAATTTAATGTATTTGGCAGTTTAGACTAGGAAGATAAATTTTGAAATGGTGGGGGGGGGGTCTAGCATTAAGGGAGAAATTACTCTTTGATGTGAAATCAATGAATTCATTACTGAAACCAAGGAAAATCTATCACACCAATGGACTAAACACATCCATTACAACTATCATTTCATTTGAGAGACAATTTAAGGGAAATGTTAGGATTTTTGGGTGCTTACAAATGAAAATGTAGCAGATGTATTGATGAAACCATTTTCATAGTAGAATAAAGAGGTTCGTATTGAATATCTTATTATATTATTCATAAGCTATTTAATGTAATGGTTGTAAATATAACATGTTTTTATAATAATGTCAATACCCATTTATTAATAATTTACAACTGATGTAATTTATTTTACATATATATTGAAATTATTATATCCCCAAAAATTATGGCTTTGAGTTATCCTTCATCAATTATCATCACATTGTATTATGGGTTGTGACAATATATTAGTATAGCATCAGTATAATATTATACTAGATAAAATAATTTTTTTAGATATGAACAACTGACTCATAAGGTAATAAGTTGAGAATTATTATAATAATAAAACCACATAATTATATCTCATGGAATGATATATAGTCATTAATATACATAGGGGTGTATTCTTATTATGAATCCTTTTACCTGATGTAAATGAGATTACTAGTACCAGAGTCTATATACATTGACTAATTTCCTATAAAATCATTTAACCTTAGTTAATTAGAGATTGTTTTGAATGTTATTGATAATTTCATTAGTTATATCTCAACCATGATGGGATTTATCCACTTTTATAATGAGAAAATACATTTGGGCCCTTAATTCTATAAAATTGTAGAAATCCCTGTCTATAAATAGTTGTGTTACGTGTGTTGTTCTTAAATACTTAGATGAGGGAGAAGTTGTGTGATTATTTTCTATATGAATAACATGTTCTGTATTCATTGACCTGGCTATTATATTTTATAGAATAAAAAAAGGAAGAAATCAATTATACTATATTGAGATGTTCGATGTTCAGTATTTACTTGATATTACAGAAAAATCTGTTATATTTCTATAAATGTGATGTATATGATATATTACAGCGGAAATATGTATATTTGGATATGCATATGTTTTTTCATAATAACACCAAAATCCTCTAGAGACTTGGTAGCACTAATTATTTGATAGAGTTCTCTATCCACATACATTATAAAATCTGAACTTCATATTTTTTTCAATGTTACTAAGGGGGGAAGAGTTAATCCTTTGTATAATGAGATATATATTGACAAATAATTCATTACAAAATAAAGAGTGTCTTTATAAACTATATAAAAAATACTATTATAATTATTCCAAATGAGTTTTGATGTTTCTCATAACGTTATTATGGGAATTTTCTCAAGTTTGTATACTATTAGAGATGCATAAACTCAGTAATACCTTATTTCATGATATCCCTAAATCATTTTTGGTGATATTTTATTGTTAAAGAATATATGATATCCAATTATTTGATTCCAATATATTGTATCCTATAAAACATGATTTATGATATCACTTTCATGCAAAAATCCCATGTCATCCCTTAGTTTCCTTCAGTTATGAATCATTAATATTTATTTTTTTAATTGGTAAATCTCTTTAAATTTTTTAAGTTCTAAAATGGTTACAAGAATTTATCAATGGTGAGTAATATATGATATCTACCATGAGATGGTATTAGACACTCCAAAGCCTTTTACTCTATTGATTAAAAAAAGAGTCTATAAAATGGATTTGGTCCCTCCTGTTAATGGTGCACTTACTGCATGAAAGCTATGCCAATATTCTCTTCAGCTTCTGGTTCACTTTTTTTCTTCCTTAATAAGGTTCAAGTATACTAGGACATATCATAGAATCCTCTCTCTCTATGAATTAGGATAAACTAACCAATGTAATACCCTAAGAGATAAGATATGTGTTTAAATTTATTTAGAGATCCATATAATATGTACTTTATAAAATATTAAAAAATGGGGATTACTACTATTAATTTTCATTTTTTTATAATTTTTGTAATATATATGTAAAATAGGATGAAGATATATCATGTATATATGGGGTTTCTTCCAATTTGTTTTAATGAACACTCTAAATCCCATCATAATCCCCCCAAGAAAAATTCCATGATTATAAAAGACCAAAATTTATATCTTAGAAAGGCATCCATTAAGATGTGATGAATTCTATTTGGTCATTTTTACTGTATCATAAATTAATCCGATTGTTATTGGTCTTCAAAAATTTAAACTATAAAATTAATTTCATCATCCAAAGAACCATGGATTCTTCATCTTAAATACAAATTCAACTCAAAATAGTGATCGTCATGATTTCTATGAAAATTAGAGCTCAAAAGACTCATGAATTTCCAAGTATTCATGGTGTTAAACCAAACATTTTAATACCATTTTCTAAAATACATTAAAAATGTAGAAACACCACATTCAAAATTATCACTTGAATATTTACATTATTTTTAACAAGTGAGGAAATTTTTAATGAGTAATTACATTTTCCATTATTTTGTATCCTATAGAATCTTACCTTATAACAAGTTACACTATTGTAAGTTACCCTATTGAAATTATCCTCATATAAAATTACCCTATAGAAATTTACCCTATATAATATTACACTAAAAAAAATTACATTATATAATGTTACCCTATTAAAAATTGACATATATAATTTTACCCTATAGCAAAATTACTATACAGATTGGTGGTACACTTGTAATAATGATTTATTTTTCCAAATCCTAATTTTTTTTATATATTTCAAAATTAAATTATTTTATGGTATGGAAGAAAATAATATATTTCATTTGAAATATAAATAGTTTTTTTTAAATAAATTTGTATTCTGCATACAATAATGTTTTATTTAAAAGATAAATTTCAACATTTTATAAATTTTATTTGAAAAAATGTAATTCTTTTATGGATTTATCATTTAAAAATTAAATTTCTATGGAATTTTTTGTTTTTCAAAATAAGGTTTTTTATTGATTGAATAGTTAAAAAATATTGTTTTTAAAAATATTGTTCATTTTATTACAAAATTATAATATAATATTGATTGAAATGTTTTTCAAAAAAAATAATAGACCAAATATTTCTTTGGTAAGTTAAATAAACCATTTAATGATTTTTTTTGAATTTAGAATCCTTTGATTAACAATGTAGAACCTCTGTAAAGTTTTATTTTAATAAATGAATTATTTTTTATCCTTTTTTTAATTATGTGATTAAAATATTTCATTAAATTTTTGATTATTTTCAAGGTATCTTAAATTTATGTTTTTAATAATAAACATAAAAATTTATTTGGAATAAAAACTATATAGCATTTTTGTGTAAATTCATTTTCATGAACAAAAAATATTTTTACTAGAAAATGTTTTTTATTGTGTTATATGTAATTATATTAAAGAAAATTTTATCCACCAATATAAAGAAAATATTTTAAAATGGATTACATATTTATAATATAATTATTTAAATTATTTAAAAATTTATATTTCATTTTTATTCATAAAATTAAGTCCCCTTAGTAACATTTAGTCATCATGATAAGTGGTAAAAGGGTTAAAAAGTGGGGTAAAACTAGGGTTAACACTTTAGATGTCTCTAAAACATATCTAAATTTTATTATATGAGTGGATTTATACCATAAAATATCCTATATTATGAAATCTTTCCACTTGGTTCAACTTTACTATGATAAAGTTAATTATAATAGTTGAAGTCTAATATTATTTACATGGGTTTCACTCCTCTCACCTATAAAATAACAACTCCTATCCTTACTTAACAACACACTTTTACACACTATCATGACCAAGACCTACCAAAATACCTCATTAAATCACATTAATACCTATTGTATTCCATCTTATTTCCAAAATAGTAATCATATAATGATTAAAATGTGAGCCAAAGGATGGTATTAAAGGAAGAGTTAATGGTTTTGACAGAGTTCTTTCAAGTTTAATTCTTATTATATCTCTTTCAAATATTTTATAACCATTATAATATTATTAATTATGTATATATAATACAATTATATTATATTATATTTATTATATAACAATTTTATATCTCGATTACATCCAATATAAAATGAAAACATTTCTCGTGGGTACATTAATATTACAGCCTCTATGAAGAAACATATTTCATTTTTCATCATCATCTCCCTTGGATATTTATGAAAACTGATTTAAGAAAACAATATGTTATTTGCATCATATCTATGATTAAATAATTATAATATATTTTATACCTTCTTTCTTTTTAATACATCTAAAAAATGAAAATGTTTCTTAGGTGTCCAAGTGGGCTATAATTTCCATGAAAGGATGTATTTTATTATTCATTAACACCATACATGGATTGCATCATAGATTGATTAAATAAATAAATATAGACTTTATATAAATATTAACATATTTTAAAGATAATTTTATAATGATTTTATCATATTAATAATGAACGATCATTATAGAATTTAACCACCTAAAACGAGCATACTGATACACTTCATAAGAATTAAATTATTACCTTTCTTTTTAATTTTTTTTCTTCATAAAAAATTTCATAAATAATATTTACAAACTTTATAAAAAAACTAAATCCTGAAGATTCTATAAAATTAATAATATCTAAATAAAATAATATATTCTTACTCATTTTGTTGTGATAACCTGTTCTTGTCTAGGTCGATTTTACCACTAATATGAATGATGTTGATATGTATATGTAATGGATGATTAAAGAAACAGTAATAATGGAAATATAATTTAAAAATAATTAATTTAAAATGTTTTCATAATTTTTTTATATTGAAACATCCATCATAAAAACAAAATTGAAATTAAATAATAATGGTTATTTTAAACTTTCAAAAAACAAGTTTATCAATAATGATTCAAGGAAAGCTAACAAAGTCATCAATTATTAAAAAAAATTATCAAGTGATGTAGAACATAAAAATTTACAAATTCAAATATTATTTAAATTTTTGGAAAAATACGTTTTACCATTACAAATGTGTCAATGTATTTCTATAGATTATGAACTTAATAACCCCAAAATAACCAATTTCAACTTTTCCTATTTAGTACCTAAGTAAAGAATAATAAACAATAAAATAAGATTAATTTTAATTATGTAATTAACATAATTTTTTTAATCAATTAATAATTAATATAATTTTATCATTCATTAGAGTTTAAGTCATATATAGTGAGTAGGGAGTTCAGGAAAATGATTATTATTTTAAATTTTATTTTAAAATTTTTAATGTTTTTCTTACAAATCATTTTCCTCAATGTCCATATTAATAAAATAATAAATCATATATAGTAATTAAAATTTTTTAAATTAATTTTATATTATATTTTAATTTTTTTGAAAATGTTTTAAAATAAATATTTTTGACATTTCTCAAAAAGAAATTTTTTGTTTTTATAAAAGTGTGAGTAGAATGTTTTTTAAAATTTGGGGAAGGACTTAATTTTCACTAAATAATATTTCTTTCATCATTATAAGAATTATGATTTTTGTTTTCAAGATTTTTAAATTTTAGATTAATTATTTTTTTTGGTGAATTTTCTTTTTTCATGTGTTGTCAAATAAAATGATATTCTATTTTTTATGAAAAAACAATATGATCTTATGCTTATGGGTTAAAGTGATTTTTTGAGATTTAAAATGAAATTGATATCCCATATTTCTTTTATTAATGTTATGGTTCTTGGACATTATATATAATTACTGTTGGTTCTATTATATCCATACAACACATTGGGTAATGTGGGTGGAGTCAACTCGTTATAGGTTACTATTATAAAGCAAACAATGTTAAGTGGATATAAGTTAAACCTATAAATAAATAATGATAATTGAGCTATATGATTGTTTCCGACGCTTTCGCCGGGGAGTGCACATCCGTCCGTCTGCGGAGGAGGACGCGCTCTACTGTTGCCCTGCATTCCCGCTTTCCAAAGGCGGACAGCGTTTCCTCCTTATCCAGGGACGTCTGCTCCTTGATCGAAACGGGATGATGGGATGTCGGTTCTTCCTTCCGTGGATTCCTCCTAGAAACTCGTCACATAGTCTGGGTCTCCCTCATAGATTTAATATGTTGTTCATGAAACTCTTCCCAGTGCCATGTTTCCATGGACGCCGGTTAATTACACTACTTCTGTCGGGAGATTCCAAAGGGTCCGGGGAGGGAAGCAACCTTCAGTTGGGGGAGTAGTCATGTTGAGGCATCATCAGAAGCGTGTCTGGATGCTGGGGAACCGGCATGTCTGTCTATTATCCCTGGTCATAGGGCTTCTCGAGGGCGTGGAATCCCAAGGCATCCCACATCGAGCGCGGGTAATTATATGCCATAGAAACATATATGACGTTTTCCTCAGCTTCCTGTGTTTAACACAGGGTATGCCGCGAGTTTAACATCCAGCGGAGACAGATCAGCCTGATCAGAGCATTAGCTAGAATGGATCGGATTGAGGGATTTCCCTTAAAGGGGTGCCGATACCGGGACCATCCCAAGGGTGGTTGTGAGGAGGAGTGTACCGACATGGTCTCACCAGGATATGACGGTACGGGTGAGAATCAAGGTGGATGATAGATGGATGAATGAAGTGGAGGTGGGAATGGCAAGGGACCATCGCAAGGGCGATGGTGAAGTTGGGCTTGAGCCTTGAAGAGGCCTCCAACGTATCCCCATGGTAGGGAATCAAAGTCCACATAGTTTGGGATGGTACCAGTGAACCGGCATGAAGGTGGAACTTGGTCCAAATGGTGTGGGGCTTAGACACTAGGCTTCCTGGGTGTGGATGAACCAAAAAGGTCGGAGTGACCAACAGGTGGTGGACTTGAACCTCTGAGAGGCTTCCTACGTACCATGTTGGGACATGGATCAAATACCACATAGTTCAGATGATGGAATTCGTCATCAAACCGACGTGAAGGTGGACCTTGGTCCAATGAGAGATGGGCTTGAACCTCGGGGAGGCTTCCTACGTACCATGCCTTGACATGGATCAAAGTCCATGTAGTTCAGGTTGGTCACAACGGCTTGCCGTTGGACCGTAATTCAACATAGCACCATGCGGAACAATGATGAACCCTGACGTGAATAAGCAACGAGAGTTGGGCTTGAACATCGTAGAGGCTTCCTATGTACCATGCCTTGACATGTATCAAAGGCCTCGTAGTTCATGGTGGGGGCTTCGTCGGAGAACTGGCGTGAAGGTGGAAAATGGTCCGATAGGTGGTGGGCTTGAACCTCAGGAAGGCTTCTTACATACCATGGCTTGACATGGATCAAAGACCTCGTAGTTCAGGTGACAAGGGAGTCGTCAGCGAACCGAAGTGAAGGTTGACCTTGGTCCAATGATAGATGGTCTTGAACCTCGGGGAGGCTTCCTACATACCATGCCTTGACATGGATCAAAGACCACATAGTTCAGGTGGTTTCAACGGTGAACCGACGTGAAAGTAGACCCGGGGATCCACTAGTGGTGGGCTTGAACGTTGTGAAGGCTTCCTATGTACCATGCCTGGACATGGATCAAAGTCCTCGTAGTTCGGGTGGTGGGTGTCGGCGGACCGACGTGAGGAAGGGGGGACCTTGGTCCAAATGGGGATGGGATTGATCCTCAGGGAGGCTTCCTACGTACCATGCCTTGACATGGTTCAATGTCCTCGTAGTTCAGGAGAAAATGGGGGCTTGGCACACCGACAAGGAGACGGCCTGGGACAATGATTGTTGGGCTTGAACCTCAGGGAGGCTTCCTACGTACCATGTCTTGACACGGATCAAAGTCCTCATAGTTCGGGTTGGTCACAACGGCTTACCATCGGACTGAAATGCAGTTTAACATCATGTTGGATGCAAGTTGAACTCGACGTGAATTAGATGACGGGTGGGCTTGAACCTCGTGGAGGCTTCCTACGTACCATGCCTTTACATGGATCAAAGACCTCGTAGTTCAAATGAAAATTTGTGTGCTTGAATATCTGAGAGGCTTCCTACGTACCATGCCATGACATGGATCAAAGACCACATATTTGAGGTTGGAAATCGGAAGGCCGACGTGAATGAGGAGGACCAGGATGGTCCTAGTGGTGGTGGGCTTGGACCTCGTGGAGGCTTCCTACGTACCATGCCATGACATTGATCAAAGAACATGTAGTTCAGAGGGGCTTTGTTGGCGAACCGACGTGAAGGTAGACCTCGGTCCGAAGGGTGGTGGGCTTGAACCATGGGGAGGCTTCCTACGTACCATGACTTGACATGGATAAAAGACCTCGTAGTTCAAATGGTTTCATCGGTGAACCGACATGAATGTAGACCCAGGGGTCCACTAGTGGTGGGATTGAACCTCATGAAGGCTTCCTACGTACCATGCCTTGACATGGATCATGGTCCTCATAGTTTGGATGGTGGGTGTCGGCGAACCGACGTGAAGAAGGAGGGACCTTGATTCACAGGGGAATGGGCTTGAACATCAGGGAGGCTTCCTACGTACCATTCCTTGACATGGATCAAATTCCTCGTAGTTCGGGTTGAAAATGGGGGCTTGTCACACCGACAGGGAGACGGTTTGGGCCAATGATTGTTGTGCTTGAACCTCAGGGAGGCTTCCTACATACCATGCCTTGACACGGATCAAAGTCCTCGTAGTTCGGGTGGAGGCTTCGTCGGCGAACCGACGTAATGGTGGACCTTGGTCTGATGAGAGAAGGGCTTGAACCTCGGGGAGGCTTCCTACGTACCATGCACTGACATGGATCAAATACCTCGTAGTTCAAATGGTTTCATTGGTGAACCGACGTGAAAGTAGACCCGGGGATCCACTAGTGGTGGGCTTGAACCTCGTGAAGGCTTCCTACGTACCATGCCTTGACATGGATCAAAGTCCTCGTAGTTCAGGAGAAAATGGGGGCTTGGCACACCGACAAAGAGACGGAGTGGGCCAATGATTTTTGGGGTTGAACCTCAGGGAGGCTTCTTACGTACCATGTCTTGACACAGATCAAAGTCCTCATAGTTCGGGTTGGTCACAACGGCTTACCGTCGGACTGAAATGAAGTTTAACGTCATGTTGGATGCAAGTGGAACTCGAAGTGAATTAGATGACGGGTGGTCTTGAACCTCGTGGAGGATTCTTACGTACCATGCCTTGACATGGATCAAATACCTCATAGTTCAAATGATGGAGTACAGTTTAACATCATGCGGGATGGTGGTGAACCGACAGGAATGTGGTCAGAACGACCGGGTGGTGGGCTGGAACCTCACAGAGGCTTCCTATGTACCATGCCTTAACATGGATCAATGTCCTCATAGTTCAAATGGGCATGCAGTTTAACGTCATTCTGGATGAGGGCATACAGTTTAACATCATGCTGGACCAGGGTATACAGTTTAATGTCATGCTGGACAAGGGTACTGCCATGGCCGATGCTTACACTAAGCCCACGTGAGTCATGCTCGGTGTGAGAAACAAGAGGCAGAAAGGACCTGATGATCACGTCACGAAGGGTGCATCTGTGAGAGGCTAAGAGCGGCTTACGCGTTAGGCGGCCCATTAGTGCTAGGACTTACTCTAGGATGGAGGACCGGAGTGTGGAAAAGCACAGCGAAAGAGGGATTTGGGATCAATGAAGGGAGGTGCCTTGTTCCCTATCACGCCCTCCACTGACCTTGGTTGTGGGGAAGTATGGAGATGCAGGGGTGCATCCATCCGTTGGGGAACTAGGGTCACCCTTCTCCTAAGAACATATGACGCTCCAATAAGGAGGATATCATCCCTTGTGGGGGGAGTGATTCCATTCCCGTGGAGATGAGTGGCGTAAAAAATGTTCGAGCTGGCGGGACCCTTCGTGCGAGGCACGAGGTCGGGTCACAGTTTAACATCATGTTTTGAGGATGTGGTGCTTGGCAGTTTAACGTCCTGCAGCTCGGACGAGGCGGGTTCACTCCACACCCTTAGGATCTACATAACTGGTACCCTTTTCTCCTTGGGGGAGGGAAGGTATCAGTAAGGCCGTGGTCAAGGGGGGTTGTGGAGCGAACCATCGAGGGGTCCATGATAGCGTGGCTATACGATGAAGCAATAGCCGTTAGCGTGCCTATGTGAAGAAGCATTAGGTGAAGCAACGCTATGAGTGGTATTGTCTGTGGGACATTGAAATCACATCGTGAAAACCTAGAGGGTCGCAAGGGGAGAGGATGTGACAAGCAGAGGAGTGTGCTTCATGAAGTTTGGTACCTTGGACTTAGCATGGGGCAAAGGTGTGAGTGGAGGGTGCTTCGCGAAGTAAAACAGTATTCGCGGAGTACTGACTCGTGAAGAAGAGGTGCCTCACAAATCAGGGTGCTATGAAGTAGTGTGCTTCACGATGTGTATCGATCCTGCCTTAGCATAGGGATCACTAGTACAGGTTGGGTGTTTCGCGAAGCATAAACGCTCCGCGGCTGCCAGGGTTCCCTTGGGAATCCCCCTCCTTCGCGAATGCCCTTGAGCTTCGTGAAGGGCATCCCTCTTGGAAGAGGGGCTCAAAAAGAGACAAAGCGAAGGCGTCACGCAAATTATAAGTACCTCACGGAGCTCATGATTCCTGGGGAAAAGGGAGCTTCGCGATTCGGGAGAGGAGAAGCCGAAAGGTCGGATTGTCCGTCCCTGGGACTTAGGGGGAGCCCAGTATTTATAGGCAAGGGGTGCTGCGAAGTAGAACTCCCGCACCGCCTCAGGGGCTTTGCCGCGCGCTCGTGAACGCCAAATTCATTCATGGAGAGTTACCGCCTCCGGAGCATTGCGGCGGGCCCACGAATGTCAAATTCATTCGCGGAGAGGTACCGCCTCCGGAGCTTCGCGGGACCGCGATGCTTAGGGTGCTTCGCGTCGGGGCTTCGCGAGGCATCATGCCAGCCTTCTTTTTCGTCCCTTCCTTTCATGCAATATTTTGGCACCAACAAATGCCCCCCTCATACTTGGAGCCGCGGAGGGTGACGGGTCGACGTCTAAGGGAAAATTGCCAAAATTGTCGGCGGTTCGCGATGCGACTTCGCGAAGGGGGCCCGCGGTGCGGACTAGGGCCACGGATCCGGATGTGCTGCTATGCTCCTTGCGGGCAGGGCGCGCCGCGATGCTCCGGGGTCTCCGCCTATAAATAGGGGGGTCGACCTCTTTTGTATTCACATGCGTTTCTTGTCTTTTTGTGCTCTTGATTTCACGAAGCTCTGCGTACTCCTCACCTGCTATCCAGGAATCGAGCTTCGTAGCGAATCCGTGGGTCTCTAACTCCGTGACCGCGCCAAGCGAACTCTTGTTTGCCGGCTTAGTCCAGACTCTGCGTCTTGGTCTCGCGACCGACCTTCGCGAGCCGACTTCACGATCCAGCTTCGTGATCAATTCTGAAACAATTCTTTTCTGATTTCCAGAACTGAAATGGACCATTGAGAAGCTATATTTGGAGTGCTTGACGATGCCGCCCGTTAGGATGAGATGGCCAACTGTCCAAGCCTTGGGGAGATGGTCAGAAGCCACTCGGACCACATTTCTTTGACAGATCTGCTATCAGAGGGTTAGAAGAATTATCCACTGTGTAAGAAGCTGTCATTGTACGACTTCAGGTTGAGGGATGATGTCTTCATCCCTGAGGTGAGTAGGGACGAACCAGTTTGCTTGTTTAGGAGCATGCCATGTCAGCACCAATGGATTAGGGAGGCCGATGGTCATGCGCTAGAGGACTTCACACCCGTTACTACCGACTGTCTCTACAACCACGTGAACAATATTGAAGGGAAGCCACTGCAACCGAAGACGTCCCCTCCTCTCTACAATACCATGCTAAAGGCGGCTTTGCAGGATTCGAAGAAAGGATGGTCCGATGAGTGGGACCTGTGCCAGGGTGGCAACTTTACTGATGACTGGGCCTGGGCCTACTGGGTAGGATCCTCATGCGAGGAGTTTGGGGCCGAGCTAAGGAGAGTGGGGTTATACGAGACGGAATGGGCCTCCTAATTCCACATTTACCAACCAAAACAACTGATGCCGGAATTACTGAGCATATGGTCGTCTAGGACCAATACCTTTCACCTGCACCACGGGTAGGTGGGCATCAGCCTGTGGGATGTCCACCAGATTTCGGGGGTTCTGATCATGAGGGCCATGTATGATGAGTTCCTACCCATCATGAGCGTGTGGGAGGATACAGAGAAAATGCCGCGACTGGCATCAGTGTTGATGGCATTCGTCCCTAGAGAGGATAAGGAGGCAGTGAGGGATGTCCACTTTAAGAGACGGTTCAAGTGCTTCCTGAATTTCCCAGAGAATAGAGAGTTCCCTCAGAGGCCTCGATCTTGTCCGAGGGCGGCCCAACAGGGTAAGGGGCACTTGTACTGGTGGGTCTTGGAGGACTGCCAATGGAAGAGTTGGGGATTCAGTGTCAGCACTGAACAACAACCGATAGTCAGGCTGGCGGAATTCATCACGACTCTCATCTGCGGTTGGATCCTACCGGTGAGGGATACAAGCATGGGGGTGCGGCCCATCTCGTTTATTATGGCGTCCATGTTAGCCATGGGGAAGCGGGTCAATATGGGGATTCCAATGCTCGCTAAGCTGTACAGAATGATGCGGTACATTAGTGAGGGAAAGAAGCCACCAAGGATATGCGGGCCCTTCCACCTCCTGTATGGGTAGATCGCAGCGCACATCAGAGGGATATATGAGTATCCAAACCCTATTTCACGGCCGAGATCAAACTTCCTCCCCACCATCCTGAATGCGGTCGGGAGATTCCCGTTCAAACTAACCATGCCGATGGTGCTGAATCAGGTGTGGAGGGCAGATGAGTTTAATTTCTACCCCTTCCCATTGCCGACGGGGATACTTACGGATGACGGGCGGGGAACAGAAGAACATTGGGCTTACCTCCTGGCCTTTCGAGGTGGATTTTGGGTGGAACGAGTAGATCGTGAGCCACTCGGTGAACCGTACACCCCACATCAGTTTGGGAGGCAGTTCCGATGCCTCCAGCGGCTAACCCCGCAGGTCTAATGGGAGGTGCTTCACGAGGAGAACCCGTGTGTGATGAGGCAGTTGTGGCTCATGTTCACATGGGAAAATGGGAAGATGCGAATTGCATTGCCTCCATCCATCGCCGCTTTCGGATTAGTGAGGGAGTATGACATTAGTTGAGAGGCTTCTTACCTAGGGGAGATGCTGAAGCAGCCAACTTTTCAGGTCAGTGACGGTGGGCCTCCTCTATCTCGAGGTCAGGGTCGGAGGGCAGCTAGGACCTCTCGCGGTGGCGGGGCTACAATGGCGTTGAGACCCGTACCGGCCGAGGGTGTGGCAACAGCGGCGGATCCGGTGATTCTGGAAGAGTAGGGTCATTCAGAGGGACATCCACCAAGGGGATTTTGTAGAATATCCACTCAGGCTCCGGGGAAGCGGTTGCGTCATATCAACATGGCAGAGGATGTCGTCTTCCCGGAAGCCTGGGACATTTGGGATGTCAACCGGAAATTCCTCAACCCACCGGAGATATGGGCGCACTTGAATCGCCTCGGGATGGAGTTACTGGGAATAGGCCCAGTCTGGGCTGGTTTCATGGCGTCTCCGGCAGAGGCAGAGCAATACTTGGACGAGCTGGAGGATTACGTTCACTCCAGTGGTGTCCCTCACCCAATGACAGGCCGGGTGAGGGTACTGCTGAATCAAACGGTCCCCCCATAGTCATCGGCCGCCTATCTAAGGGAGTGCTTCCCCCTGCTGGAAGAATCAGAGGACTCCTCTCGGGAGGAGGATTCTAGAGGAGGGAGCCCATTGGAGGAGGGTGAGTTCGGAGATCAAGGCTCAGATTCTGACTACTTCGTAGAGGATCTCGAGGTAGCATTCCGAACTTCTTTCTTCATGGTCTGTTTTTGGGACAGTATGGACTTCTCATCGATGTTTCAGCCATGCAGGGGGAACTTGTACGCAGGCCTCATTCTCGCCTCTCGGCGGGTGATGATGCACGACCTTCAGAACCCGCGCCTATGGCCGCATCCAGTTCCACGTTTGGTGGGACCAGAGCACCCGAAGTGGCTCCTCCGGAATTTCTAGACCTTCCAACAGTATACGGAGGGCCTCATATCGGGGTCCCACCAGTATCGGCTCAAGAGCAGCACCAGGAGGTCGATCTCCGTAAGTTTCCTCTTCCGGTTCCCTTGTCTTCATATGTAGACTATGCCAACTAGCATTTATGTCCCTCCCTGTCGTACAGTTATCCGACTGGCATGGGCTGCTGCGGAAAGACTAGTCGGGGTGTCTGGTGGCATCCCTCCCATGGGCATGCCAGTGATGGTGTTGATATTCCCCCCATCTCCCCGAGTTTCAACACACATCATCACCGGCGGGACCACCAGCAGGGTTGTGCTCGAGGTCATTGAGGTGGACTCTGATGAAGATGATCGGTCGTCCGGTCCCACTCCTGTCACGCCTTCTTTGGCGCCAGATGTCGCGCCGAATTCAACGCCAGATGCAGATCCCGCCGAGGAATTCCTGCAGGCGTATCCTGTGTACGAGAATGCCAATCGCGCGGACTGCGATGAAATGGCCTCCGACGAGGAAGACAGCAGCATAGTTCACCGACGGTCGTGGAAGATAATCGCGCACTTCATCAAGGATACCCCCCAAGTGCTATGGCTGGAAGAAATGGATAGACTTCACTCGAGGTTGCGCGAACTGTGCACTGGGGGAGTGGATGCCCAATGTCCTCACATGCTCATCCGAGATCTTATGGCTGAGAAGATCCGGGAGCATGATCATGGGCTCAGCGTGGGCTGGGAGTGGAGGAAGGCGACAAACATCGAGAAGCTCCAGGAGGATGAAGGCGAGGTCCAACAGCTGCAGACCCAGGCGAATGAGCACTCAACCTCTCTTAATGCGCAATCTGAGCTGATCTCCTGGTTGAAGGCCCAGCTGGCAGAGGCAGAGGAGCTTATGAGGCATGCTTCTGAAAAGATGGCTGTCATTCAGGCTAAGGTAGAGAGGGCCAGAGCCAAGGCTGATGAACTACTCCCTGCCGCTACTGAGGAGGAGCGGGAGCTGAGTCATCCGCATCAAGCCTTGGATTCCACAAGCCGACGGGTGGTGGAGATGCAACGCTCTTTTGACGGGGTCGACCCGTCCGTGGGGGGAGTCGACCCCCGGGTACTTTAACAAACTGAAAACCTTTTATTGGTACTTTCGCACTTCAATTTCTTCTTTCTTCATTTTGAATGTCGTAGCACGCATGATTTCCACTGTTTGAATCACCTCGTTACATCCCTACAATTTTTGGGGGACGTTCGGCGATAATTCCCCAAGCCCACGTGGGTCGAGCCCGATGTTAGAAACAGGAGATAGTTGCCTTCTCATCCCACCTCACATAGGAGTGGAGACCATGCTCTGGGCATCCGGGATTTGGATTACCAGTCCGGATTTCAGAAAGATGGGAGAGGCATGACCAGAGAAGGAACTTTTTAGAACAGTCAAATTACCGTTTCTTCAGCGTGCCCTCATGCACGAACGGTGCAACACCAGGGACACTGGAATCAGTCCGAACAGACGGAAACGAGAAGCGTGAATTACGATGCCCAAGATTGGGGGCACTGTGGGGATGGCGTGATAATAAAGGACAACCATTAACCATGTTGGAGAAGAGGTATCTTTACTACGTTAGCCTGTAATGGGGACAAAAATGAGGGTCAACCGTTGACCATGTTCGAAACATGGGACCATGTCACAAATATTGTCGGACAATATTTCGGGACATTGACCCAGGATAGTTGGAAGACAATAGGTCAAACATCCATAATGTTAGGGGGTCCTTCCAAACATGACCAGTCTTCAGGAACATTGGCCACGGACGGTAGGTGAGCCGATGCGGCATGAGACAAGGCTGTTAGGGGGTCCCGTCAGACATGAAGGGGGACGAGGGTCCTAATAAGGGGCACGCAAAGTGTGGAATATGGAGTGATGGTTTTTCCAAACAAAATCCAACACTTAGGTAGTTACACCACCTTGGTGGGAGTACACCAGATGGGCACGTTGGTTTGGTCATGGATCCTTCTTTCTTTGGGACAGGGCATCTCTAGCGAGGGGTTCGGCTAGGGGGCCGGAAAGGGGAAAGATGGGAATAATGATTTCTGTGGGCTAGACCCTAGGCAAAATACCAGGGTATCTCTACATATCCCATAAGGATGGGAATCAATCCATACGTAGTTCTAGAAACGTAGTTTAACGTCATGCAAGACGATGAGAAGCTCGGCCGTGTTGGTACACATCCCGCCAAAACTACTAAGCCCACGTGAGCCATGCTCGGTGTGGGAAACAAGAAGTAGTGGTGGGACTTTCCCGACACAGAAAAGGGTAGGTTAGGGAAAAGGGACGCTCGGTGAATACCAGCCCAATGACACATACACGATCATGTAGTGCACCTAGATGCGCGATGAAAAAGAGCTGAGTATGATGGAATTCCACTTGAACATGAGGAAGTGGAAATGTGTGAATCATGTCGCTTGAGAATTGGATCATGATGATGGCGGCGTGACGATAGAGGATAACTGTTAACCGTAACAGAAACGCAGCATCCATATCACATTGGTCTAGAATGGGGACAAACAAATGAGGGTTAACTATTGACCAAGTTTGAAACACGGGACCATGTCGCAAATGTTTTCAAAGATCCTTAGGGATGTTGGCCCAAAATGATTGGAGAGCCCTGTGGTCCAGCATCCATAGAGAGCCCTTAAGCCTAGTATCCATGTCGCCTGAGGGTCCTTTTGGATGTGGAAGAGGATGAGGATCCAAATAGCGAGCTCACGAATCTTGGTCATGGGATGAAGGGAATGTCCCCACGAAAATTCCACACTTCGGGCTTTGTCAAAACACATCTGATTACGACAATAAGATGTATTAGATAGAGGGAGAAACATAAGAGGAACATGGTGGAGTAACTAAAACACCAGGTGTGAATGGGAATAGGGGGTGTGTGCGGTGCAATGAACAACCCAACGTGATATCACACCGCAGGACCTCCTTGGGATAGGTTTTTGGTCAAGGGACTGAAAGAGAAAGTTAGGCTGGGCCCGCAGGGAAGTGTACGAGTGCTCCTACGTATCTCATGAGGATGCGAATCAAGCAATATGTTGTTCTAGATGGATCTTAGACCATAAATGGGTAAAGGGAGCAGGGGACACCTGGCAACAAAACCCGAAGTTAATAAGGACCTAAGCCCTACTTACCAAGCATTCTCTAGGGAAATGCTCGAGTCGAGGGACCGAACACAATGGTTAGGATGTGCCTGCGGGGAAGTGCATGGGCGCTCCTATGTATCTCATGAGGATGAGAATGAAGCCATACGTAGTTTTGAAGGGTGCATTTTTAATGTCATGCAGGTCAAAGAATAGGAGGGCTAACTCTCAGAACGGGGTGCGCGTGGTGCAGCTATTGCAAACCCGACGTGAATGAGGACAAAATCCCGCACTACGCCACGCGGTCCCGTATTCAGGGTCCCGATGGCAGGACCAGAGAGGCGAATTAGCTGAACTCAAGCTAGACCCAAAGACAGGAGGTCTGCGCATTCCTACGTATCCCATTAGGATGGGAACCAAGCTGAACGTATTTCTAGATGGATCTTAGAACATAAATGGGTAATGGGAGCAGGGGAAACATGGACACAAAACCCGACATTAATGAGGACCTAAGACCTACTTACCATGCGTTCTCTGGGGAAATTCTCGAGTCGAGGGACCGAACACAAAGGTTAGGCTAGGCCCGCGGGGAAGTGCCCGGTCGCTCCTACGTATCTCATGGGGATGAGAATAAAGACATACGTAGTTCTGAAAGGTGACATGGTACGATACCAGTGCCAGGGGGAAAGGGGAGTGCGGGTGTGGCCCTTGCACTAAAAGAAGCGGAATTTGATAAATCTTGTTTGTTCTTTAAGGTGAGTGGTTTTTTTTGTGAAGCGACAAGACTAGAGTAATAGGTCGTGGTGTCGCCACAAGAATCAAGTCATGATAGGCGTTGACAAATGTCATGGAATGTGACCAATACCCAAAGTGATTTCCTATACAATGAGGTCATCACAATGCAGTGCCGTTTTTTGTCGTGCGGCCAGGACGATAATGTCACAGTTTAGGGTCATGTGACAGGACCAAGTGTGCATTTTCTCATCATGCAGCACAGACGTAGCAGAGGCGATGCTAGTCGGGGAATGTGCAAAGTGTTATAAAACACAATTGATGGAGACATGATCCCACATCACTTTGTACGCCACTCGGAGAGGGAGACCTTTGGCCGAGGGGCCTATATAGAGGTAAGAGGTGAAATCGGGGGGAGAGACTGGCTCCCTAAATGGGATGAACCTGAAGAAAAGGTGTCCGGGCGGTCCTACGTATCCCATGAGGATGGGAATCAAGATGAACATAGTTCTATATGGATCTTAGTTTATGGTCTTAGAGCTCGGACCATGAATAGTGACAGCTTCCCAAGTTAACGCAAACGTCAACCCGATCCCTAAGCCCATGTGAGTTAAACTCGGTGTGGGAAACAAATGGGGGGTATCCTTATCGCAATATGTGGGGCTTCCATCAAAGGGGTGTTGGCAGAGAGCCCCGAAGGACACCTTTGACGTGGCTTGTTTCCCCAACGCGCAGACGTGCACGGAGAAAAAAAACCACGAGTTCCAAGACTCTACTTAGACACGATGAAGTGATGAAGGGTGTGAATTGTGTAACCGACATTTTGGGCTTAATGGGTTGGCGTGGAGATAGAGGAGAACTATTAACCATGGTGGAAACGCAGCGTCCATGTCGTGTTAGCCTGAGGTGGGAACAACAAATGAGCATCGACCGCTGACCATATTCGCAACATGGGATTTTATCGATTTGTTGTCCGAAACCCTTGGGGGCGTTGGCTCGTAACGGTAGGACATCCCATGGGCGTAGTATCCAGGCCATTCTTGGGGGCCCCTCCGGGTGTCAAAGATGATGGAATCCCTGATGCAGGGATACACAAGTCCTGGAAAGCGGGTGCAGACGTGTTCGAGTAAAGATTGGCATTCCAGGTAATAAACCAGAGTCCCCTTGGTCACATTGGTGAACCACCGAAAAGGATTCGACGAAACAGCTTAGGAAGGAGAGGTACATGGCGTGGTCATTAAGAGACTGATGTGAATGGGGAAATAATCCCACACCACACCATATAATCCTCTCATTGAGGACGGGTAGACCAAGGGGCCAAGGTGGGACGAATATTCCAGAGAGATGGGGCTGGACCCGAATCCTAGACATTCAGGTGGTCCTACATATCCCATGAGGATGGGAATCAAGCCACACATAGTTCTCTAGATTTAGTTTAACGTCATACGGGATGAGGGGGGTGTAATAGACCCCAAAACAAGGGAGGTGTATGGTAGGGCGAAATAACATACGTGAATGAGAAAAATAATCTCACGCCACACCATACACTCCTATAAGAGAGGACCTGGGCCAGGGCCCTGAAAGGACAAAGGGCCTAATGGTTAGGCATTGGTTAGGAAGGCCTGACCTTCATGTAGTTTAACATCTTGCAGTGAGGACGAGGGCCGGAGACCCGAGGCGGCCAAGGGACCTGAGGCTGGGCCTCGTAAGGGAAGGCGTACGTCATGGTACATGATCCCTACGTAAATGAGGACATAGTCCCACAACACACCGTACACCCCGAGTAAGAGGTTGGACGGAGGGGCCCGAGAAGGCCAAGGGGCCTAAGGTCAGGCATCAGTTAGGAAGGCCTGACTGGTTTGCAGTTTAACGTCTTACATGAGGATGAGGGTCGGGGACCCGAGGAGGCCAAGGGGCCTGAGGCTGGGCCTCGTAAGGGAAGTCGTATGGCATGGTACATGATCCCTATGTAAATGAGGACATAGTCCCACAACACACCGTACACCCCAGGTAAGAGGTTGGGTGGAGGGGCCCGAGAAGGCCAAGGGGCCTAAGGTTAGGCATCTGTCAGGAAGGCCTGACTAGTTTGCAGTTTAACGTCTTACATGAGGACGAGGAAAGAGATAACTATATCTAATCTGGGGGTGTGTACGACATGGAATGTAACCTAACATCAATGAGGACGTAATCCTACACCTTGTCGTACATTCCTTATAGGGGAATCGTGGCTGTGGGCCCGACCGATAGCACCACCCGGAGGGAAGTTTGTCACTTCGGGATGGGGTAAAATGAATCACTGCATTCGATGTTTGGGACATCTCGGGGTAGACTCGAAGATCCAGGACACTGTTGACCATGTTTGAAACACAGCGTTCCTATGGTGACCGGATATGGGAGCAACAAATGAGCGTCGACTGTTGACCAAATTCGCAACGCAGGACTTGTATTGGCTTGTTTCTTGAAAACCCTCAGGGGTGTTGGCCCGTATCGGTAGGAGAGACCTTGGGCGTAGTATCCAAGTAATTCTTGGGGGTCCCTCCGAGTGTGCAAAAATGATGGAATCCCAGTCAAGGAGTGGGTGAAGCATAGCTTTATCCATCCATGAAAGAGGAAAACATCTCCAGGGGGATGTGCAGCCGGGTCGAGGCTTGCTCGATGAGAGTTGGGGCAAAAGTGTGCACCCTGACATATATTTTGACCCGAGGGGAATATTTTGCCTTTTGGGATGGGCCAATAGACAAAATGCCCAGGCATTCCTATGTGTCCCATTAGGATGGTAATCAAGCCATACGTAGTTCTTGAAGGACATGCAGTTTACCGTCATGCGGTGAGGACATGGGAGGATAGAATAACGGGAGTGGGCACAAGGTGCAACCCTTATAATCCTTGAATGAGGGGGGTTGTATGAGTGGGGAAAAGAAATCCTAATCCTCACTACACAAGGATCCTCCAAGGAAACTATTCCCAGGGGGGATAGTGGAAGAGAAAAGCTTGGGGTTGCGCTCAAGATGAGGCGTCCGAGCATTCCTACGTATTCCATTAAGATGGGAATCAAGCCACACGTAGTTCTTGAGATGCAATTTAATGTCATGTGGGACGAGGAAGCATCTCATTTGGGGATATTTAAGGTACGGCAAGTAATCTGAGGTGAATGAGGGCATAGTCCAACACCATACCGTACAATCCTACAAGAGGGTGAGTTGGGGAGAATCCAGGGGCCTGAGGCTGGGCCGCGGTCAGGGAGACCTGACCAGCTTTCGGTTTAACATCTTGCAGTGACGAGAGGGCCATGGGCCCGAGGAGGCCAAGGGGCATGAGGCTGAGCCTCGGTCAGGAAGTCCTGACTAACTTACAGTTTAACGTCTTGTAGTAAGGACGGGGGCCAGGGGCCCAAGGAGGCCAAGGGGCCTGGGGCTGAGCCTCGGTTAGGAAGGCCTGACTGGCTTGCAGTTTAATGTCTTACAGTAAGGATGGAGGGCCAGGGTCCCAAGTAGGCCAAGGGGCCTAAGGATGAGCCTCGTTCAGGAAGTCCTTACTGGCTTGTAGTTTAACGTCTTATAGTAAGGACGGGGGGGAGATCTTAGTTTAAGGTCATAGAGCTCGGACCATTTTGCAGTTTATCGTCTCGCAGGACAAAGATGCAGTTTAAGGTCGTGCAGGACCTTATAGTTTAAGTTCGTGTTGGACCATAACGTGCAGTTTAAGGTCGTGTGGGACCCTGTAGGATCAGGCGAAGTACCACTTGAGGAACCTGGAATTGGTGGGAGGAGTTACGCGCTCACCGTCTGTGGTCACCAAGGAGTACGCCCAGTTGGGGTAAACCTTATGGATGATATAAGGCCCTTTTCATTTGGGTTATAACTTGGGCAGTTTCCTACTGGGGATCATTGGTGCTTGAAGTGCTAGTACTAGGTCGCCCTGTAGAAAATAATGGAGACAAACCTTCTTGTTGAAGGCCCTTGCTATCTTATCCTGATGCCTTTCTATATTGTGAAGGGCACGAAGCCGGTTCTCTTCTAGTGCTTCTAATTCAGCTAGACAGATTTCGGATATCTAACCTGATGCCTGGTGATCATAGACTATAGTGTGTAATGATGGAAGCTGGATCTCAATGGGTAGGACGTCCTCAGCTCCATAAACCAGGGAATATGGGGTCACCTCGGTAGAGTTGTGAGTCGTCGTCCGATAAGCCCAGAGGGCGTTGGGGAGCTTGTCCGACCAAATTTTCTTGTTTTGACCAACCATCTTTTGCAGAATGTTAGAGAGGGTTTTGTTGAACGCCTCGATCTGTCTGTTTTCCTGTGTGTGGTAGTGGGAGTTATGGTTCGAATGGATGTCGTACTTGGCATACAATTTCTTCAGTTTAGCCACTCGGAAGTTGGTGTCGTTATCGGTGAGGATGGCGTGAGGGACCCCAAACCGGTGGATAATATTGGAGCTCACAAAGTCGACGATGGAACTGTACTTGACCTCTTTGAGTGGAACTACCTCTTCCCACTTGGAGAAGAAATCTGTAGCAGTCAGGATGAACCTACACTGGCGGGCTATTGCCGGTGGATATGGTCCCACTACATCATGTCCCCATACTGCAAATGGACAAGAGTACTTGGTGGGGTGGAGGGGCTCCGGCGGCCGATGCAGGAAGTTGGCCTGACCTTGGCACATGTGGCATCTCTTGGAATACTCAATACAATCGTGGATCATAGAGGGCCAGAAGTACCCCAACCTCCGGATTTGATGGGACAGCTTCAGCCTAGCTTGATGGGCGCCACAGGAACCGGCATGAACCTCTTGCATAACTTGAGGAATCTCTACTCCTTGAATGTAACGGAGTAGGACGCCATCAAAGCTCTATTTATAAAGGATCTGTTCAATACTGGGGCCGCTCTAAAGGGAAAATTGCAGCGCGCGACATCGGATTCGCTCACACTCGGCCCGGTCATCCGGAAGGCGACCATTTTGGAGATACTCGACAAAAGGTGCCCTCCAGTTGAGAGTGGCTTCAACCATTGTGTCTGACAAACCTGGGACCATTGACGTAGAGGGTCCGGCAGAGAGATGACTTATCCACAGGCCATAATTGTCCTCTTGGGTGATGGGGGAAATGACTCTCCGGTGTGCAACATGTATGATCAAATCATCTTGCTCGGGTTCTGCGAGCGACGCGGCCAAGCCAGCCATGGCGTCTGCTTAACCGTTCTCTGATCATGGGACATGGGTAATCTCTGGTTGAGAAGAGAACTAGGCCATTAGGCGGAGGGTGTACTCCAGAAATGGTACAAGCTCCGGCTTCCTATTGACGTAGTCGCCATTGACCTGTTTGATTACCAGCGCGGAATCCTCTTTCACATGTAGATGGGTCACGTAGATCTCAAGGGCCAACTCGAGGCCGGTGATGAGAGCCTAGTACTCTGCCTCGTTGTTCGTACAGCCTTCTGACAACAAGAACGAGTATGGAAGGATGGCTTGCGCCGTTGTAATGAAGACAATACCTAGGCCCACTTCGTTGAGCTTAGGATCATTGAGCCTCCTACCGGTGGGGCTCCGGGAGGCACCGTCGAAATGCATTTTCCAACACAGGACGACATGATCGACTGAGAGGATCATATCATCAGAAAAATCCAGGTCTAGGTATTGATCCGCAGAGGTTGGATGGGAAGCTAAAAGTTATGCCAACACCTGTCCATTAATGGCCTTCTGAGGTACAAACCTGATATCAAACTGCTGGAGAATCACCACCCACCGTGCTAGTCGGCCAGTCAGCATGGGGCGGTTCAGGATGTACTTCAGTGGGTCCACCCGGGAGACCAATTGCACCTCATGGTGATGCAGGTAATGTCACAACTTCTGTATGGTGAAGACGATCGCAAGGCAGCTCATTTTGATAGGAGAGTATCTGAACTCCTTATCGAGAAGCATGCGGCTGGGATAGTAGAGACTGTTCTCGGTACCCTCGTTATTCTTCTGGGAGAGCAGTGCACCGAGGGATCTTTCCAGGGTGGTCACGTAAAGGACCAATGACTTTCCGTATATGGGTGGCATCAAAACTGGAGGTTGGAGCAGATACTGCGTGATTTCGTCGAAGGAGGTCCGACACTCATCATCACATTCGTCGGCGGTGCCCTTCTTCATGAGCTGGGAAAAGGGATTACACTTGCCGGCCAGATTCGCGATGAGTCTGCATATATAGGCTAAGTGGCCTTGGAGGCCTCAATGTTCCCGAATGTTTCTCAGGGGAGGCATTTGGATGATGGCCTTGATCTTCTCTAGGTCGATCTCAATGCCTCAGTATCTAACAACGAAGCCCAGAAATTTCCCTGAGGTGACCCCGAAGGCACACTTCAACGGGTTCATCTTCAGGTGACGGGAACGGAGGAAACCGAACACCTTCTCAAGGTCTTTAAGATGGTCCTGGCGCTGACATGATTTTACCACTAGGTCATCCACGTATCATTCCACCAGTGTCTCGATAATCGACTTGAATATGCGGTGCATGGCCCTCTGATAAATGGATCCTAAATTTTTCAAGCCGAATGGAAAAACTTGGTAGCAAAAGGTACCTTGGGGATCCCTGATGGTGGTAGACTCCTCGTCCTCAGGGGCCATCCGGATCTGGTTGTACCCGGAATACCCATCCATGAAAGAGAGAGCTTGGAACCAGGCCGTGGCGTCAATCAATAACTCCATCACCAGAAGTGGGAAGTCATCCTTTGGTCAGTGGCGATTAAGGTCACGAAAGTTGATGCAGACTCTGATCTGCTTATTCTTCTTCCTGACTGGCACAATGTTGGCAAACCACTTGGGGTACTGGGCTTCCTTAATGAAGTTGTCTTTGATAATTTTGTTAACTTCGGCCTCAACCACAGCACCATGAGAAGGGTGCATCTTCCTGGGAGGCTGCTTAAACCCGCGATGGTTTTCCGTGAGGCCTAGACGGTGAACGGCTACTTGAGGATCTAGTCATGGAATCTCACCATAACTCCAGGCAAACACGTCACGGTGTTGTTTGTGGAAGTCTATGTACTGCTGCCACTCCTTGGGGGATATGGCTGCACTGATCAACGTGGGTTTCGGATCTGCCTTGCTACCAAGGTTCACCTGTACCAGATCATCAACCGTGGTAGAGACGCCTTCCTCAAAGGTAGGGGGAGCATCCTCCAGATCTTCCTCTCCACCCGTGGGGGGATTTCCCATGACGGGAGATACTCTTGGTCTATCAAATCCTGAGGGGAAGCTGGTGCCGTCTTGGGCAGTAGTGGTCATCATATCAGGAGACTCACTCACCATTGAGACCATAGCAATGAAGCCGGTCGACCCTATCCCATCTGGCCTTTGGCCTAAGGGGCCACGTTTGATGATATCAAAGCAGTGGTGACGTGTCGGCCTGAGTTGGTGGATTCCATCCCAGTAGAAGAGACACGTATGGCGTACCACCGTTGTCATAAGCTTGAAATTCCGGTACCGTACATGGGAAGGAGGTTCCGGGATCACCTGAGCCTGGTTTATGTAGGAGTACGAGGTGATTTTCCGTTGTCGCTTGGACACGGGAACATGCCTTCCTATTGTACCCGAAACAACAAAACATTGCCCCATGTCGGGGGTCGTGGCCTCCAATCGGTAGATCGGGAGGATGTAGGCGTCATCCATCCTTTCCTAGGGATCACTTTTGATCGGGGCAGGTTCATCCTCACTTACTAGGATTTTATTATCCTTACTCTTGTAATAACCAGCATCCAGATAGTGGGCCTCACAAGAGGTGAAAGGAGACACATCTTCTTGGAGCAAGCCTACTCGACCATTGAGTGAGTATTTGAGGAACTGCTGATATGACGAAGGGACCTATGCATGCAGATCGAGCCATGGCCTACCCATCAACGTGTTGTAGGTGGTGTCCTGAGAGATGACCATGAACTCGGTGATGGCAATTAAGCCACCGAAATGAGTCTTCAGGAAGATCTTGACGACTGAGGTTTGCTCGGTCCTGTCATACCCCTGTATTCTGAGGTCAGAGGTAGTTAAATCACCTTCAGACAGACCCAGCTTTCGCAATGTCCGAGTCGGAATTAGGTTGATTCTGGAACTCGTGTCAATGAGGCAGCAGCAGACTTCCACACCATTGAAATGGCCAGTGATGTACAGCGGGCGTATATGACCTAGTATGAGAGGGTCCTCATCTTCACCAGAGAACGAGATAACCGCCTGACATTCGGCGTTCTCAATTGTCTTGGCATGGAAGGCTTCTGCAGCCGCTACCTCCGTCTCAAACTGGAGGGGGCTCCTTCGGACATCGGCAAGTGCCTCGCGCATTTCAAATGATAGGAGAAGGGCCTCAAGGATAGAAATCCTTTCTGGAATGCTGGCCAGGTGCTTTAGGACATCATACTTTCATGCCAAACGCAAACCTCTTCCTACAGAAGGTCGTCCGGCAGTTGGAGGCATAGCGGGTCCTACCGGTTGAACCGGCAGTTGGCTAGTACTGGGTACATCCTTATACCTACTATTTGAAGCCTGGAGAGTAGTCACCGGACTAGGATCGGATAGCGAAGGCTGGCCTGTAGCCGGGAAAGACTAACTGTGATACGAACGAGGCAGCTCTCCGTGATCTAGTAGCACAAACGGTGGTGGAGGTAGAGCTGAGGGCGTTAGATGGGGTTGTACGTGCTGATACCTACGTTGAGCCTGCTGTCTGGTCTCAGTAGTGTGCACGACTTGGCTGAAAGTGCCCTCTGGCGTACCTCGATGACCGGCGTGGTTGCAGTTCCGCTGATGTTGACGTTGGCTGGAAATTTTGGGGAGGTTCTCCTGGAGTTCACCCTCGTCAGGAGTCATATAGGGCTTTACCAGCTCCACGGTGTTAACCAAAGCGTACCCCTAGCTGTCGTTCGATGAGTCATCCACCACCGGGCGGATTCTGGGAGGAATCCCCATTTTAGGGGCCATAAAGTCGCCGAGAGTGCGGGATAACGACGACACCGATGGAGCGTGTTTCTTCTTCTTGCGTCATCGCTGCTTGCCCTTTTGGGAAGAGGTCGACTATGAAGCCGATGCGGGGGTACTGGCTACTTCTTCTGAGGGACCCGGCTGCTTCAGGTGCGCCCGGATGATACCATGGGCATGGACGATGGTTTTTCGAGCCATCCAGTCTTCGTATTTCCGGGATCCACGACTGGGATCCTACTGCCACTCGCCTTCGCTGTTGCTACCAATCTCTGACCCTGTAAAGACAACTTCCACTTGTGTTGGTGCCAGTCCCAACCAGACTATGTTGTTGTTGACATGGTCTTGAATCAAGTCTTTAAACACATAGCATTGCTTGAGGGTGTTCCCTAGAATCCGATGATAAGGGCAGTAGTTGGGGTGATCTGTGAGATTCACCTCTGTCGGCCTTCTGCACTCGGGTAGGCATACAATCACTTGCTCTAGAGCACTTCAGAAGTAGCCAGGGACCTAATTTTCGTTGAAAGAATAAGTCTGGTGCCTTCTTTCTGGATAGGGGCCCCTGGGGGCCTGGCCCTGACGAGGGGCCGGAGGGGCCTGCCGATGAGGCGGCGCCTGATTGTCTCGCCTAGGTGGATGTGGCGCATTGCACGGGGGAACCTGTCGATTCTGAGGTGGTCGCTGCTGGGCAAGAGCATGTGCTTGAGGTGGAGGACCTCTGCGGGGTTGCGGGGATGGTGCCACTGGAAATAATTCCAGCTACCTCGGGGCTTCTATTTGGGCCACCGCGGAGGGTTCAGCTCTGGCGGTCCTCCTGGCTGGGAGCATAGGTGGAAAAGAACATGCCTGACTAGCCTGTTGTAGAGCTTCCTCAAGGTGATAAGCCTTATCTGAGAAATCTCTGAACCCTCTAGGGTAGTTCTAGGTAATCAGAGAGGTAACCAGCTCTGTTTTGACGTTCCCCACACACATCATTAGTAATTTCTCCTTAGTCAGTGGCATATCGAGGGAATACGAAAGTCCCTTCCACCGGGTGATGAAATCTGCGACTCGCTCATCAGGACATTGCTTGCACTTGAAGAGATCTGCAATGATGGTCTTATGCGTGGTGGAGCTGAACTGGTATAGGAATTTCCGGCGGAGATCCTCCCAATCGGTCACCGATCCGATAGGGAGCTGGTTGTACCAAACGAATGCTGGACCTTCCAATGTCTGTAAGAAACATCGGAGCTTGGTGGATTCTTGCTGGACCTGGGTCCCCAGCATGGGGCCACACCTGGAAGAAAAATGAGCCAAGAGCTACGGCGGGTCCCCTATCTCGTTGAACGGCGAGAAAGTGGGGTTCCCAAAACCTGGGGGTACGGGCATATCATCCACCCACGTGGGATATGGCTTTCCATCTGGTGGGACCGCCACCTTCTGTATTTCCAACTCTTCGAGGCGGGTTGTGAGTGCCGCTATAAGATCATCCGGGTGGCGGTCCCTATCATGACGGGTATCCCTAATCACAAGTGAATTTCCAGGTTCTTCAACATGGTAGATGGCTTCGGCAGCTCGTGGATTGACTGGCGGAACGACCTGTGGGGCGAATGGGGGAACCCGGACTGGATTCTTCAGATTGCCCCGTCGTTCGGGGGGGGGGGGTTGGCGAGACGTATTGCGCCCTCTTGCCGTAAGTTCCGGCTTCTGCCCTATCTGTGGAAGTAGCATGATTAGGGTTGCTCGGAGGCATCTCACCAGGGGGAAATTGTTCCTGACCCTGCTGCCCTGGCCTGGGATTACCATAGTCAGGTCGCCGCTCTGCAGCGCGCTCAACCAAGAGTTTGTCAACCAGCCTCTTCTGCTCAGCAAGCTGATGGAATAACGTGTCCTTCTCGGGATCTTCGTCTGTTTTCTACATAGAGGCAGACGGGTCGGAGTGCTTGACAGTTCCGACGTGCTCCTTACCCTTTCCAGTATTTCGACCGAGTACCAGTGACTTGGTGGGTACAAGGAGGCCTAGCAGGTATCTCTACTGACGGGTAACCCACCCTAATAGGTCCAGCTGTGGCGGTATGCCCTCAGGGGGTACGTCTCCATCAAGTAATTCAAGCTCATCTTCCTTGTCCACTACGTCAGCCATGTGGACCGCGACCCCTCTCGAGGGCATGTCCTCAATGTCGCATAATGAATCGAGCTGCCGTCGGATAGGGTCGAAGAGGAGAGCGGCATAGTGTCCCCAACCACAGACTTGCACATGGGGGGTAGCTTCCCTGATGACTCTACGATGTACTTTGAAACTCTGAACACATTTCTGTTGAAGGGCGCTCTAACGGCCTGGCGACTCAGGGTGCTGGGCCACAAGGAGTACGGCCCAATCGATCAGGAAGCATTGCTTTCCGATCTCTTCAAAGTGCTCTCCACTTCTGGGGTACACCACCCGCTCGTAACGAAGGAGGAAGTGTGTCGCCCATAGGGTTCGACAAAAGCACCCCACTTCTTCAGGGGTATGGGACTCAGGTGCGCGAAATTTCAGCGCCGCCGTCGACCAGAACTTCTCTAGGAAGTAATCTGCTGTGAGAATGCTATAGAATCTCCTGGGTTCGGACTCAGGATCTGGCCCTGTATTGCCCCACTCGTCAACTGGGGGCGGCTGAGGGACCGGTAGCGGTACCGAGGCGGACCTCTGGGATAGTAAACTCAGCGGCAGAGATTACGGCGAACGAGCTGACTGGCCGCCGAATTCCGAGCCATCCTCTGAAGAGTGAGGTGAACTGACCACAATGTCACGATACGATTGGCTGATAGCCACAGTTTTCGGTACAAGAGTTGTGGCTGCCGGCGATAGTTCATATCGCCGGTCTACCACCATTGGCCCCGAAAATAGCTCTATGTGATCTCTGGTACAGGTAGAGGACTCTTCTTGTGACAATGGTGGTGATTTCACGGTCGAGACCTGTGGAATTTCCATGATTTCTTCCTCCTGTGTGTACCTGCGGAGAGAGATGGGAATCTGGTGGTCCTCACATTCCGGGAGAATGAGGCTAACGTGCCTAGTTCCCACCCCAGTACTTGATATGAAGGTGCGGGGAGAAGGTTCCATCGCTGAGTTGTATTCCGCTTCAGAATCCGAGAAACGAGCCTGTTTGATCTCCACCAGGGCCTTCCCAGGACTCTTCATGTGGCGGCGACGACCCGCTCTCCTACCCCGGGGTGGCTCTTCGGGACAGGGTTGATCCTCAACATGTAGTCTCAGGGCGGCGCTGGAACCATGGCGGAGAGGGCCCCCACTCGAGATAGCCGAGGTACTAGGGGAACCAGGGAAAATGTAAAAGGGTACATGGGGATGACCTCCATGGGTAGCACCCATGTGGGCGGAGCCTCTGTTGGAATCGGCAGGAGCATGGGGAGGACCTCCATGGTCGATGCAGGCAGAGCAAGGCTGACCTTCACTCCTCGAGTTGCTAGGGTTAGGAGGAACTTCACCGGTTGCAGAGAGGATGTAGGGAGGGCCCCCATGTTGTAGAAGGACCGGATGGACAGTGCCTTCAAATCGACAGTCGGGGACAGGAGGAGAGACTCCATACCCTGTATAGTGGGCGCGGGAAAGGTTTCCGCACCGAGCGTCACTGTCGTGGGGCATGTCTTCTTTCGGGATGCGGGTATCACGAGGCTTACCTCCATGATGAGCTTCGGAGTGGGGAAGGCCCACGCTCTATGGAGTAGTGGTACGGGTAGGGCCTCCGTACGGGGTGACATCACCGCGGGGTTAGTTCGCGGCGATCAACACTCAGGCCTGCAACCCGAAGAGTCAACCCAGCCTGCCCGTGGGGCGGTTGGGGTCTCGATCTTTGTTGGGTGAAAGAGTGCCCCTGCTCAGTGTATGTAGGGACTCCATGATGCAGGTCGGCGGTGGCTCGGGCCACTGTAGTTGTTGACGTCAACGCATCTGGGTGAGCATCCTCAGCCCGGGACCAGCGCCAACGTCGAGTCAGACGAGCTGGCGTAGGTGGTGTATGGGCATGGACTACCTGCTCATCCTGTGGAGTCGGATGGCGGTGTGGACGCAGCTGAATGGGAGCCCTTTCCTGGAGCCCATGGGTCGGGACCCTGAGCGGGCTGAGCCGGACGTCACCCACCTCATCAGCATAAGGCGAGGAGTCGTCGAGGCATTCCAGGGACAAGCTCCTAAAACGATTGAACGTTGGGGTGGGGAGCAGGGGATCCCTGCACGGCCTGTTAGGGCGGCGTTGATGGCGGGTCCTGGATGCCTCCAGGTCTAGGCGGGCGATATCCCGAGTTGGGATGACCCTTCCTCCTCATACATGCGTATGAGGTTGTGATCACCCTTCGCTGGATGATCTCTGATGGGGAGATGGGACGTGGGCGCCCCGTATTCCACGATGTGGCGGCATCGTGGCGGTAGTGGAGCCATGCGGGGTGGCTGTGGCGGTGTTTCCCCTGCCCCGCTGTAGGTGAGCGGGCGGTGATCGTGTCTCCGTAATAGCAACATGGTTCTTGAGGAACGAAGGGATCAACTCATCAGCACTGCGAGGAAAATGATTGACAACCAGTGCCTCGGCGTCCTTCCATTCTTTACTTCTGTAAGAAGGATCCACGCTAACACGTTGCAGAACGGAGTGCCCCACGTTCTACTGCCCTGAATTACGGTGAGTTTCAAAATAGGCCCGCTATTTGCTTGGCGGGACCAGGTGCCGGATATCTGGATCCGGTGACACGTCAATCTACTGGTGTCTCGAACGCTACTAATCTCCACATTGAGGAGAAGAATTTCACGTCGGGTTCACCATTTCTGTTTCCGACGCTTTCACCGGGGCGAGCGCATCCGTCCGTCCGCGGAGGGGGATACGCTGCGCTGTTTCCCCGCATTCCCACTTTCCAAAGGCGGGCGATGTTCGCTCCTTATCCAGGGACTTCTGCTCCTTGATCGAAATAGGATAATGGGATGTCAGTTCTTCCTTCTGTGGATTCCTCCTCGGAACTCGTCACCTAGTCCGGGTCTCCCTCATAGATTTAATACGTTGTTTGTGAAACTCTTCCCAGCGCCATATTTCCATGGACGCCGGTTAATTACACTGCTTCTTTCAGGACATTGCAAAGGGTCCGGTCAGGGAAGCAACCTTCAGTCGAGGGAGTAGTCACATTGAGGCATCAATAGCATGTCTAGATGCTGGGGAACCGGCATGTCGGTCTATTATCCCTCAGTGTAGGGCATCTCGAGGGCATGGAATCCCGAGGCATCCCACATCGAGAACGGGGAATTATATGCCATAGACACATATCTGAGTTTTTCTTCAGCTTCCTGTGTTTAACACAGGGTACACCACAAGTTTAACGTCCAGTGGAGACGGATCAGCCCGATCAGAGCATTAGCTAGAATGGATCAGATTGAGGGATTTCCCTTGAAGGGGTGCCGATACCAGGACCAGCCCATGGGCGGCTGTGAGGTGGAGCGTACCGACATGGTCTCACCGGGATATGACGGTCCGAGTGAGAATCCGGGTGAATGACGGATGGATTAATGAAGTGGAGGGGGGAATGGAAAGGGACCATCGTAAGGTCGATGGTGAAGTTGGTCTTGAGCCTTGAAGAGACCTTCTGGGTATCCCTGTGGCAGGGAATCAAAGTACACGTAGTTTGGGATGGTACCGGTGAACCGGCATGAAGTTGGACCTTGGTTCAAATGGTGTGGGGCTTACACACTAGGTTGCCCGGGTGTGGATGAACCGACGTGAAAAAGTGTGGAGTGACCAATAGGTGGTGGACTTGATCCTCTGAGAGGCTTCCTGCATACCATGTCGTGACATGGATCAAAGACCACATAGTTCAGATGATTGAATTCATCAGCGAACCGATGTGAAGGTGGAACTTGGTGCAATGAGAGGTGGGATTGAACCTCGGGGGGGCTTCCTACGTACCATGCCTTGACATGGATCAAAGACCACATAGTTCAGGTTGGTCACAACAGCTTTCCGCTGGACCGGAATGCAACTTAGCATCATGCGAAACAAAGATGAACCCTGACGTGAATATGCAATGAGATTTGGGCTTGAACCTCGCAGAGGCTTCCTATGTACCATACCTTGACATGGATCAAAGGCCTCGTAGTTCATGGTGGGGGCTTCGTCGGTGAACCGACGTGAAGGTGGACCTTGGTCCGATAGGTTGTGGGCTTGAACCTCAGGAAGGCATCCTACGTACCATGCCTTGACATGGATCAAAGACCTCGTAGTTCAACGGACAAGGGAGTCATCAGCAAACCGAAGTGAAGGTGGACCTTGTTCCAATGAGAGATGGGCTTGAACCTCGGGAAGGCTTCATACGTACCATGCCTTGACATGGATCAAAGACAACATAGTTCAGGTTGTTTCATCGGTGAACTGACGTGAAAGTAGACCCGGGGATCCACTAGTGGTGGGCTTGAACCTCGTGAAGGCTTCCTACGTACCATGCCTTGACATGGATCAAAGACCTCGTAGTTCGGGTTGAGGGTGTCAGCAGACCAATGTGAGGAAGGAGGGACCTTGGTCCAAATGGGGATGGGCCTGAACCTCAGGGAGGCTTCCTACGTACCATGCCTTTACATGGATAAAAGTCCTCGTAGTTCGGGAGAAAATGGGGGCTTGGAACACTGACAAGGATACGGCTTGAGCCAATGATTGTTGAGATTGAACCTCAGGGAGGCTTCCTACGTACCATGTATTGACACGGATCAAAGTCCTCGTAGTTCGGGTTGGTCACAATGGCTTACTGTCGGACTGAAATGCAGTTTAACGTCTTGTTGGATGCTAGTGTAACTTGACGTGAATTAGATGATGGGTGGTCTTGAACCTCGTGGAGGATTCCTGCGTACCATTCCTTGACATGGATCAAAGTCCTCGTAGTTCAACTGAAAAAAGGTGGGCTTGAACCTCTGAGAGGCTTCCTACGTACCATGCCGTGACATAAAACAAAGACCACGTAGTTCAGGATGGACATTGGAAGGCCGACGTGAATGAGGAGGACCGGGAGGGTCCTAGTGGTGGTGGTCTTGGACCTCATGGAGGCTTCCTATATACCATGTCGTGACATGGATCAAGGACCACGTAGTTCAGAGGGGCTTCGTCGGCGAACCGACGTGAAGGTGGTCCTTGGTCCGATGGGTGGTGGGCTTGAACCTCGGGGAGGCTTCCTACATACCATTCCTTGACATGGATCAAAGACCTCGTAGTTCAAATGGTTTCATCGGTGAACCGACGTGAAAGTAGACCCAGGGGTCCACTAGTGGTGGGCTTGAACCTCGTGAAGGCTTCCTACATACCATGCCTTGACATGGATCAAATTCCTCATAGTTAGGATGGTGGGTGTCAGCAAACTGACATGAAGAAGGAGGGACCTTGATCCTCAGGGGAATGGGCTTGAACCTCAGGGAGGCTTCCTACATACCATGCCTTGACATGGATCAAAGTCCTCATATTTCGGGTTGAAAATGGGGACTTGGAACACCGACGGGGAGACGGTCTAGGAAAATGATTGTTGGGCTTGAACCTCAGGGAGGCTTCCTACGTGCCATGCCTTGACACAGATCAAAGTACTCGTAGTTTGGGTGGAGGCTTCTTCGGTGAACCGACATGAAGGTGGACCTTGGTCAGATGAGAGATGGGCTTGAACCATGTGGAGGCTTCCTACATACCGTGCCCTGACATGGATCAAAGACCTCGGAGTTCAAATGGTTTAATCGGTGAACCGACGTGAAAGTAGACCTGGGGATCCACTAGTGGTGGTCTTGAACCTCGTGAAGGCTTCCTATGTACCATGCATTGACATGGATCAGTGTCCTCGTAGTTCGGGAGAAAATGGGGGCTTGGTACACCGACAAGGAGACGGCTTGGGCCAGTGATTTTTGGGCATGAGCCTTAGGGAGGCTTCCTAGGTACCATGTCCTGACACGGATCAAAGTCCTCGTAGTTCTGGTTGGTCACAACGGCTTACCGTCGGACTGAAATGCAGTTTAACGTCATGTTGGATGCAATTGGAACTCGACATGAATTAGATGACGGGTGGGCTTGAACCTCGTGGAGGCATCCTACATACCATGCCTTGACATGGATCGAATACCTCATAGTTTAAATGATGGAATACAGTTTAATGTCATGCGGGATGGTGGTGAACCGACGTGAATGAGGTCAGAACGACCTGGTGGTGGGCTTGAACCTTGTAGAGGCTTCCTACGTACCACACGTTGACATGGATCAGTGTCCTCGTAGTTCAAATGGGCGTGCAGTTTAACGTCATGCTGGATGAGGGCATACAGTATAACGTCATGCTGGATGAGGGTATACAGTTTAACGTCATGTTGGACGAGGGTACTTCTATGGCCGATGCTTACTCTAAGCCCATGTGAGTCATGCTCGGTGTGAGAAAGAAGAGGCAGCAAGGACCTGACAATCACGTCGTGAAGGGTGCGTCCGTGAGAAGTGAAGAGGGGCTTACGCGTTAGGCGGCCCATTAGTGCTAGGACTTACTCTAGGATGGAGGCCCGAAGTGTGGAAAAGCACAACGAAAGAGGGATTTGGGACCAATGAAAGGAGGTTCCTCGTTCCCTATCACGCCCTCCACTGACCTTGGTTGTGGGGAAGTACGGAGATGCAGGGGTGTAGCCATCCGCTGGGGAACTAGGGTCACCCTTCTCCTGAGAACATACGTCGCTCCAATAAGGAGGATATCATCCCTTGTGGGGGGAGTGATTCCATTCCCGTGGAGACAAGTGGCGTAAAAAATATTCTAGGTTGGGGGACCCTTCGTACGAGGCACAAGGTCGGGTCACAGTTTAACGTCATGTGTTGAGGATGTGGTGTTTGGTAGTTTAACGTCCTGCAGCTCAGACGAGGTGGGTTCACTCCACACCCTTAGGACTTACATAACTGGTACCCTTTGCCCCTTGGGGGAGGGAAGGTACCAGTAAGGCCGTGGTCAAGGGGGGTTGTGGAGCGAACCATCGAGGGGTCCACGTTAGCATGGCTATGCGAAGAAGCAATAGCCGTTAGCGTGCCTATGCAAAGAAGCATTATGAGAAGCAACACTACGAGTGTTATTGTTCGTGGGACTTTGAAATCACATCGTGCAAACCTGGAGGGTTGCACGGGGAGAGGAAGTGCCATGCAGAGGAGTATGCTTCACGAAGTGGGGTGCCTTGGCCTTAGCATGGTGAAAAGGTGTGAGTGGAGGGTGCTTCGCGAAGTAGAACAGTATTCGCGGAGCACTACCTCACGAAGAAGAGGTGCCTCGCGAAGCAGGGTGCTGCGAAGTAGTGTGCTTTGCGATGTGTAGCGATCCCGCCTTAGCATAGGGATCACTAGTATAGGTTGGGTGTTTCATGAAGCATAAACGCTCCACGGCTGCCCGAGTTCCCTTGGGAATCCCCCTCCTTCACGAATTCCCCTGAGCTTCGCGAAGGGAATCCCTCTAGGAAGAGGGGCTCAAAACGAGACAAAGCGAAGGGGTCACGCGAAGTAGAAGTACCTCGCAGAGCTCATGATTCCTGGGGGAAAAGGGTGCTTCGCGATTCGGGAGAGGAGAAGCTGAAAGGTCAGATTGTCCACCCCTGGGACTCAGGGGGAGCCCAGTATTTATAGGCAAGGGGCACCGCGAAGCAGAACTCCTACGCCGCCTCAGGGGATTCACGGCGCGCTCGCGAATGCCAAATTCGTTCGCGGAGATTTACCGCCTCTGGAGCTTCGCGGCAGGCTTGAGAACGTCAAATTTGTTCATGGAGAGGTACCTCCTCTGGAGCTTCATGGCGGGCTCACAAATGCCAAATTCGTTCGCAGAGAGGTACTGCCTCCGGCGCTTCGCGGGACCGTGATGCTCGGGGTGCTTCGCGTCGGGGCTTCACGAGGCAGCGTGCCGGCCTTATTTTTCATCCCTTCCTTTCGTGCAATATTTTGGCACCAACAATGGTCATAATATACATTGGAATTAACCAAGTAGGTTATTCCATTATAATGGTTATTAAAATAGATATATGATTCTGATGTCTCATGTAACCCACATGAATATTATTTCTTACTTTATAAATGATTATAGAATTTTTTATGAAACACTCTAGGAAAATAAGTTTATTTCTATAGTAAGTGATTATTGTAGCGCAATATTCATGATGAAAAAGGAAAATTTTCATATGATTTTTATATCAACCCATCTATTTATTACACACATAAACATGATTTATTACATAAACATTCAATTAAGACAATTCTAAGGATCTAAAGGTCTAGTGTCTTGTGAAATTAAGAACATTTCCTGAAAACTGAATACGTAAAACACAACATCTCTATTGAAAATTTCTTTTACATGACCACAACATTCCTTCATACGTAGCATTGCATGGGATACCCCGAGGACAGGTATAAGAAAATTTTGAACTATAAAGGCCAGTAAGAGAGTAAAAATGAATAAAATTGGGAATATAGTACATGTTAGGAAATAATAATATCAGTGGAGCATAAGAGAAACATGAACATAACATAATGATCTAGCATGATTATCGTAACTTGGAAATGTGGCAAGAACATTTAACATGATATTAGCATGAACCAAGGCTAATTTCACATGGAGTATTATTAACACCTTATTGAACATGAATAAGCTTGATTAAACCCTAATTACAATTTTATTAGCATGGGTAAACCATCATTGCACTTGACGTGTCGTGATATTAATCTTTACCCAGTTCATTGGAATGTTGTCAGGGCACACCCTTTATAAACATTTCATTTCATGGATAAGTGTGCCACATGGATCATACAACATGGATCATTAAACATCAAAATTTATTCCATGAATAAGAGATGTGGAATACATAAATATAATACCTAAATCAACAAGTACATGTGCATAATGATGAATACCCTTCATAGAGAAATGGGTATGGTATTCACTTGAATGATGATTTTGGCATGGGAAATTTTGGTGTAACTTTGGCAGCATAACAATGTCAAATTGAAATTTTAAAATGGGTTGATGAGAGATAAAGGGGTATCTCATCATTTATACATGAAATGGACAGTATGGGGGTCATGCGACAAAATATCCCAACATATGTAATAGAATTTAGAGGCATAACATAAAAGACTTCCTTGAATGTAAATGAGAAGAGAGAAATTCCGTGCAGAATTTCTGCATGGTAACATGTGTACATGGGAGGAATTAATGAGAGAGAAAGAGAACTATAATCCTTAAAACATAAGGAAGAAAGTATGGGAGAGGTGAAAAATAATACCCCAACATTTTTTAATTGAAAAATGAGTATAATAATATAAATTAATTTGGACAAAAATGAGAAAGAAACAATCTCTTACATAGAAGTGAGATCCTAGAGGCATTAGAGAGGCTTGAGAGAGGATTATAAGAATATTGGGGTTCCTTGGGAGGATTCTAGATAGATAAGGGTAGACGTTGTTCGAGCTCTGAAGGGTTTCAGTGAAGAGGAATGGAAAATTGAGTGGATTTATAGATGAATGGATAGGGGATTCATTATTACTTAGGTTGTGGACACCACACCTTAATCTAATCAAAACCGAAAACCAACACATGTTTTTTGACCACTGTTTTTTAAAACATGGAGGGTAAAACATTATTTGATAAGTCCAATGATATAAATTATTAAAATATTTGGCTTTATTATGTGGAGGTGAGTAACACTCTCATGGAAATCATCTAATATTTTTTAACATGGGATAAAAAAAATCTAATTGTAGTCTTAAAAATAATTTTTTTTAAACAGTTTTTGTTTAATTCTGTACAAATGTTTTAAAATGAATTTATTCTATTTAATTAAATTTAATCATGAAAATGGATTTTATATTTGTATTAGTAGTTAAAATTTTTGAAAACAATACTCTTTTATTTTTGGTCAATATTAATAGTAACCATAGTAAATTTTTTTCACACCCGTAATGGTAAAATGAGTAAAATAGGGTTTAATTTTTTTATAAGGCTTTAAAATTTCTAAAAAACTTAAAAAAACCCTATTTTATAAGTTTAGTTCAGAAATTTACATGAAATAATCAAATATACAGTTAGTTCAATCCATATTTATAGGATTATTACCTTTATATTATTTTAAGAAAAGAATAATTACGAAATGCCACTCTATGGACTTTAAATCTCTAAAATTTTTACATAAAAATAAATAGATACTAAGTTATGTTTTAAATGTTTATTTTAATAATAATTTATTTTTTATCAAAAACATCTATTTCTAATATTTTTTAATGGAATAATTAGCCTCAATACCAACTCAAAATTGACACCATATTTATTAATTAAATATAAAAAATAAATGAGTTTAAATTATTTAATATAATATAATTTTAGTGAGTTATTTTGAACCACATATTTTTTAGACAAATATAACATTTTAATGATTCTGAAAAATATTATTTTCTTATTTAATTTTTTTCTTGGTTACGTTAAATCTAAATTAATTGAATAGTTCCAATATTAACAATAATGATATATTAAATAATATTTTATTAAATGATTTGAATATTATAAAAATATTCATTTAAACCAATAGAATGTAATATAATTGAACACAACATCAATGGTCCATTTATGGGTCACTTTTATATTTATGGTATCATTTTTAATCCATTAATATTGAAATATTTTTTTTATTACGATTGAGTTACAAAATGGTGAATGAAGGTGTTAATAAAAAATATATAGTCTATAATGACACCAAAACAGATAAAAAAATTCATTTTATGATAATATATATAACCTAGACTCTTTTAATTTGAATTAATATATATTTGTAACAATTTCTCTTTATAGTGAATTTGTTATATTATAATATTTTAAGAAATTCAATGTGTATCCTCTTCTACCCCTATAGTAGGACGCCCATATTTTCTTTTATTTACATCACATTGTTCCTTATATCTCAAAACAACCCTGACCATATATCTCATATACTTACCTATTCATGAATAATAGATTTTTATCTTTTTAAAATATAATTCCAAGGGTCCTTAAGAAATGATCTAAAGGAGGTCAACTGAAAGAGAGGTAATCCTCTAACCTGACCTCGTTCATTTTATTTCTTCATATAATTGATCAAATTTTATGTTATTCGTCATAAAATAAAAAATTTAGTATCCAAAATATATTTAAATTTTATTATAATTATGATATAACCATTATCCACCCTCTTTCCCATCAAATGGGAAGTGAATGTATTTCTTTTCCATGTGTATGGCTTGTCGTCTCTACATTGTGATATAATTCATTTTCCATCACCATATCTCATAGATGGTTATTATGATGGTTTTAAATTTCATATATTATATTTAGGATATAATTATATTTCTTTAAATATAATATATCATCTACCTTCATACCTTCCAATTTATTGGAATGTGATAATGTCACTCGGGCGTACGTGTGGATTACCACCTCCAAGACATGATATGAATCGATTTTCATTTCTATTTTACATAGAAGGTAATAAAAATGTATTTAATTAAAATATATGGTGTATATTATAGAATAATTATTCTATAAAGGTGATTTATTATTTACCATTCTCCCATTCCAACCATTGAAATGTAAAAATATTGTTCATGTGTTTGTACGCTCTACTGTCTCCATAAACTGTGTAATTAATTTTTATATCTATAACATTTATATATGGATATAAATATATATAATAAATTCATATGATAAATATATCAATATATATTATTAAAATTCTATAGAATATGTATCATTTATTAAAGTGAAAGGACTGATACTGCCAAACAAAAACATGAATGAAAAAAGAAATAGTTATCATATAGAACTGTTTTTTTAATAACAAATTGTTAATAAAAAAGTTACTAGATATCATATATAAATCATAAGTGATTTGATAGATAATTATATAATTATATAATACATGTATAATATATAAATATTTATAATAATGTATTTTCTAATTTATATAAAAACCCATAATACTTAAGTTAATGGAGTTATCTTTTAATAACTTTTTTATCAGGAGTGTTTATAATTAAATTTATATAGGGGGAATTATATGATAGTTATATGATAAATCCCTATAATTTTTTTTATCTTATAGTTATATATCTAGATTTCATACTTTCCTTTAATTTTCTTCACATTAAGAACTCGGGATTCCAAAAAAAAAATTTAATGAAACCCACCATTATTTTTCTCATCTGTCTAAAATATTTTTTCTAACATATATTTTTTTTTTAATAATTTCCTTGAGATTATTTTTAATATTAATCAATTATTTTTTAAATTAAATTTTACCCCTGATTTCCTTTTTTTTTAAATGGTTTAAAATTAATTTATTTCTTTCCAAACAATGTGCTTTTTAAATTTTCAGAAAAGTGTGAAAGGAATGTTTTATGTTAACATATAGGGAAAGAAAAGAATTTTCTAATATCATGATTGAACAATGCATCAAACCATTATTGAATATTTTCCAAGGTCATTTTCAAAGAAAATTATTTCTGTAATATTATTAAAAATTTTATAATTAACAATGTGATTTCAATGTGAAGCAATTATTATCCTCAAGAAGTATTATAGTGATTATTTTATATAAATGTTCATATATTATAACATACTTTTATGTTAATTCTGTTTTCCTAAAAGAGGATCCAATTATTCCATACTTATTATTTCTATAGATAGTTTATGAGTATCAAGATGAGGTATTTAAGAAACACATTTATTTTCCATGGGTTATTCTTTGATAAAAATTATAAAATATTTATGAATCCCATTTTAATTTCATGGTTTATGATTTTATGATAGGATGGATGTTTTATAATTTTGAGGAAAAAGTTGATGTGCTTGATCCACTATTGGAATCATGTTGATTTCCTTAACACACTATGGGAAAAAGGTCAGGATGAATGATCCACTATAATATGAATGTCTCATTAGTTAACCATGGCATATGAAATTATCTCCATTCTCGTGATAGTGGAAAAATACTATGACATGAAATTTTTTTCATTATTGATTTATGATTATTTCTCACTCTTATGATTGTTCTCACTTGAAATGATAATGATTTATACCATGACTCATGTTTATGATCTTTCAAATATTGGGTATATCTTTTTATGTTATGTCTATGATCTTATACCATTATTCTATTATTATACTTTCCTATGATCATGGATTGATATGTCCTCTAGTTACTCCCATTAAGGATCTGAGCTCACAATTTCTTTTGTTTCCTTCCAATGGATCATGAAGAAAGGTTTATGTTTCGTATGTCAATAAGGGTACAAAGTTGAAAAAAAAAACATAGGAGATGATAAATAATGAATCTTAATAATATTTTTATGTATATATTCTCTAAAGACATTAAACATTCATAGTTATAGTCTGCATTATAATGTTATATATAGAATAATTATCTAAAATGATGAAATATTTATGTGTAAAATCATGGGTCTTTTTGAAGACCTTCATGGATTGAATTGGAAAAGACCCTTCACCACCATGTAGACTCTTTGATACAACCTCCAATTTCAAAAATATTTTTACAAAAAAACATAATATAAATACTAGGGATTCATTTTTTTGTAAGTAAAGGACACACATATAGAGGATAAATTAGTAATGAAACCATAAAATTATTTCATTGAGCTCTTGGAGACTCCTAAAGGTTTTCCCTAAGCTTCCAATGCTTTTGATCATTTCTTGTGTACTTCCTCTAAGATGTTTTATTTGTAATCTTACCTCAAAAAACTATTCCCTAAATAATTATCTCAAGCATAATTAATTTTTCAGTACCCTCTAAAAACCTTCTATAATAGATCTACCCTAGTCATCTTCTATATAGAGCATACTTCTCTGTGATCTTACCACATGATCCTCCCTCATGCATTCTCCCTATATGTGATTCCTATAGATAAGACTCTTAAATAGATAAACCATATATACTAGCCTACATAAAGAGAAAACCATTGGCATTAGCTTCCATCATGATCCTACAGTGCAGACTAGCCTCCAATAAGGTATCCAATAATATCCTCATATTGATGCCTATATGTAGAGTATTTGATCATATTATGTTATCTTCTAAAATAATTGTCAATATAAAAGAATTCTCAATCTCCCTATTATATTATCATCCAAAGAGAGTGTCTCCGTGGGGAAAATATTTTGAAATAACCTCATTTCATTCATTACTCCAAGTTCAAACCCCTAAAACAGACACCCCAAAGCTCTTCTAAAAACATGACATATATTCTCAAGGAATGAACATCAACATGAACACCTTTTTTCATGTTTTCTATTTTTAAAATGAGTCTCAAAAATTATACACCATGACAGGATGAACCCTTTAGGGTATCACAATCAATGATTCACTTGATAATGAAGGTCTATATCTTGAGGATACTGAATCAATCTATCTTGAATCAACATTCTCATCCTACCTCTTGATTTGAATCAAAAAGACAATAAGGAATGAGATTACTCCATAGGTGTAATCCCCAAATGTGTACCTATTCATTATTTCATAAATTTTAATAATCAATGATCTAGAGACATCCAAATTCAAGAATAACACAACCATTAGTAATCCCAAGTGATTTTCACTCACTTCCTGATATACATTATAGGCCACATTATAGGAGAAATCTCTAATAATGGCCTCATCAAGGAAAACCAGCATGATATATTTAATTAAACAAGCTCCCATAGGGTGGCCCATACAAAATCCCCACAGAGACCATTATTTTCTACCCAATAATGATATGTACATCTTAATCATATGATGTTAAACTGTATTGTATGTTCATGTCGTATGTCCTCAAACTACACACCATAAACTATGTGAGCCATAATTCTATTTAATAAAAAAATTTAGGATTAATATTTTAGAATTATACCAAACATTACAAAAATATATATCCTTCCTCCCTTTTATATATTCACTATAATCCTAGATGTTCCATTACTATGGACATGTTTTTAATGAATCCATACCTCTACTTGGAGGGAAACATTCCCATAAGTTATTTCCATACCATTCCCTATTAAAATATAATCTCTATGTACCATATGCTTTGGTATATTATCCCCTCAGTCCATTTAGAAATGTATTTTCATATGTAAGTCCCAGACCAACCATTTGTATGAGTCTTTCGCCTAATAGTCCATATATCATCATAACACATATTTAAAAGGTGTCACAGATCCCATCATATAGAACTAAACTATATGTGTTCTAATTAATTTCATGAGGAAAAAAATTAACCCTTTTTTGGCCCCCATCCCAAAATTATAAATACTAACGGCCTCTCTAGATGGAAATAAACTCCATATTTACCAACTGTGTGGCTTAAAAAAATTAACTTCATTAATTAATAAAGGAATGATAGAGAGGCACTAATTCCTATAGATGGTAACTGTTGATGGAGAACCTATGATACATACATATTTTCATAGTAATGGAAAACCATTAGTATATACATATGATCACAGAAATGAATGTTAGTAATCAATCGTTCATATATAGATAACCAGTACTACATTGGTATTTTAGATAGGATTCATTAATATGAATTAAACATATTATTGTTTCCTAGAGTATGATATAATTCCATCTCAGAAGGTATAGACGCGCTTTACCAGCCTTCCTCTCAAACAATGCACATTCTAAGGTGTCACTATAAAAGTATCATCGGTTTCTTACCATTGGAAAAAATGTCTGAAACGACTCAGATGTTCATGATGCCATCACATTAGAGTTTTTGTTGAAAAAATGATACAATTTAAAATTTTGAAATGAATGGTAAAAAATATTCTTTATTTTTATACTGTAATGATGTATTTTTTGGTTTTAAATGTTCATGCTTTACCAAAGCACCTCTCGAGATCCCCCTTTTGTTTAATGTCTCAAATTATTCATTATTATAACATTCTTACAATATAGATGTTTTAATTTATGGAGCCTCAATGACTGGAAAATTTGTATTCCAATTCAAATTCAATATAAAAAATTAAAATATATTTTAGTGAGGGAGTACCACTGATATGTTACCATTCAAACCATGGAGGTTGGATGAAAGAACCTCCAAAAACTAATTATTCATAGACAACATTACTAGATAAATACTAAAATACATCAATTGGAACCTATGAACACCACTAATCACTTTGGGAGCCACTTACTAATGCATAAATATGAGTACTTCCCTTTTCTTATATAATAAAATCAAGAGTTAAACATTGTCATTATTGTTGAAATAGATTCTATAAAGACATATCTTGCTACTGGACACCATAATTTTCAACATTTTGTGTCCCTATTTCCTCATGAATATACTTTGGAAGATTATATGGTGATTATAGACCTATCTACATAGGATCGGGCATGCAGTATGAGGGTTTTCTATGCACAATAGATCCATAAGTACTAGGATCAGGTGCAAATTATTTTTCCTCATGGAGAAGTTTGTTATCACTCCTTGGTGAAAGAGAATTCCCATATCCTTTCTCAAATAATAGAAACATTCCAGGGTGATCTAGTAGCATTTTTTAGACCTTTCTGGAATCTTATTTCATTATCAAGGGCATAGGAACAAATTCCTTCCCATGAAAATGACGCTCATTAGAAAATATTGATTGTGATCAGAGGAAAATAATGGGAACATATTTCTAACTTTGAACAATAAAGAGGAACATATTCATGTTTCTATTATCTAATTAACTACCAAATATTGGCATAAATGTATGAGAAGTATTATTTCCCTACCGACATTTTAAAGGGATTTCATCATATCCTAACCACAGTTGAAAAAGAGGATTGTTTGAAAGGTGTTTACCAGTGAGAATAAATTTCTTGTATAGGTTAATGTTTCTCCTCACATAAATATCATTCAATAAGAATGGGTTTCTTATCATACAGAAACATATTATAAAAATATGTCTTTTAAATGGATCCTAACAACTAGTTTAGTAGATCTCATATATAGAGAATAGCTAAGAGTTTCCTCCCTCGAGATAGATGTTTACCTAATTTCAGCAAACACACCTTGTTCTATCATTAATTTGGTGTCAAAATATGATATATGTAGTTTTACCACAATAAGATTTACCTTATAGCCACATTTAGGGCTAATCTCATACAATATTAACTCTATATCTCCTCAAATACATTAAGTCTCTTTCCACTCAAATATAATTCATAGAAGGTTGATTCACCCTAGTGAAGATGGTGAGGAAACTATATCTTGGATTGGGGGATGCCACTCCTACTATGGTAAACATTGGGAATATTAACCTCCCATAATAAACTATCATCAGGGATCTAGAATATAACTTGACACATTTTGTGTCCTCCTGTGTCCCTATGATGGGATCACATAATCAGTATGAGGTGGTAAAGATCAAATGATTCGCATAAACTATTGATTAGTCAACCATTGTTTAGTATAAATATCTTCCAACAAAATCCATTAGAGGTTGGGGTGACAGTCATCATCAATTTCTATACTATTTCATCTCTAATCTAATGAAGAAAAATGTTATTGACCTCTTGATATTAATAAAACATTAAATTGGTAGGGTTATAAGATTAATATCTTAATATAAGGGACTGATACACTCACTCAATTTAAATCTACCATAAGAGAAAATGTTGGATATTTTTATACAGAATGTCAGAGTTTATTTTAATACATCATAAATTAATCTAAAGTAATTCGATGGATTATGGGAGTGCATAGATATATCATAGTTCCTAGATGATTCTACTCAGTGGGCTAAGTTAAAAATCATCCTGATTTTTTTTGTAAAATGTATAGTTAAAGTATATATGTCAACTTACAGGCATAAACCGTCCCAAAAAGCTGTTTTGGAACCCATTCAAGTTCAATACCACCTTGTTTCTCCTTCACTGCAACAATAAAATCAAAACATCCAATATCCAAAGGAAATGAACAATTGAGGCCATTCGTGATATGAGGATCGATGGAAAAAACCCTACTCCTTATGAGATGATCAGGTTTCAAGTAACATCATCATATCCATTGGAAACAATATTATCAACATTCATAAGGCTAAGAAACTTTAGGATATTTTCCTTAGTGATCATCATGTCTATTTATCCTTCAATTAGATGTAGGTCCAGAGTATTCAATATTTCTTTTTTAGTTTAGGATATTCTCAAAAAAATGGTTAATTATAGATAGGTCATTCTTATAAAATCTATTTCACAATGTATATATTTCCACTATCCAAAAAGAAGAAGCAAATGAATTGTAAGAGGTAATATATAGGAATGAATGGAAGTTAAATTACTGGACAAATAATAAAATGGTAGATAATTCTCATTAAATCTTCAGGGAACAACTAAATTAATCATTGGTGGTCCCAATTCATGTTGTATATTCCAAATATATACATTTGAATACATCCTATATAAGTAGGAATGATCAATGAAAAAAATATGTAAAAGGGGATGAGTCCTGATTGACTCTTATACTTGTCCATAATCTCTAGGATTCTCTACCCCCATAATTAGGAAAATTTTCTCCATCCCATGAAATGGTTGTTTATAAACAGATGAAAAAAATTTAAACCGTTTCATATGAATAATCACCATAGAAGAATATTAATTCCACCCAATTGTCAAACCCCCTCTCCAATAACCATGTTTTATATGAATCAGAGTTCCCTACTAGGGTGTTGAAGAAATATGATGGATCAGCTGAGGGAGTTAGGGAATACATGGTCATAGAAGATCACACCATTTAGGATACATATCTATTAGAGCCACTTATGTATCCCAGATTCAATTTATAGAACTAAAGTAATCCAATAATTAACACCATGAAACCCCAAAATATTTAATGAGTTTCTTGAATCCAATTACCATGATGATAATTTAGTGGGAAAAGAACATTATTCTTAGATAAAACATGTTTGTAAGACAAATCTGACCAAATAATAGTGATGAATATTCCTTTGGGGTTTTTGAAGAAATAGGAATCATTCTCAGTGAATTATTCGACCTCAAATCCTTATCCTAAGGAAACACCCCACATTGGGAAGTATCTACCTTTATTTTAGAATTATAATATCATGAAATGGGTTTTTATCATTCTCGTGAAAATTTTATATGTAGATACACAAAAATATTTGAATGATCTTAAGGAGGCACTTTTCCAGACCCTATAGAGCCATTGAGAATATAAGGATGGAGTTTTTCTAGATTAAATGTATGATGAAGAGACACCATTTATTGAATATCACATAGTTATCTAATTTATAGAGTAGGATCAAGAGTTCATTATCCAAGGGCACATTAGATCCCTGTATGTATCAATAAATATTTATAATGTTATCAAAATCAAAGGTTAATTTTGGGATATCATGTATTAATATGAATTCATGTTAGTTCAATTGGATACAATATTAAATATTTACTTTGGAATATCATGGATCCACAAGTGTGCATAAGTACCTTTATCATATATTCAATGCATGTAGTAAACCCTAAATAAGAAAGTTGGAGTATTATGTTTTAATAGTAATCCATTTCAAACTTACGATTCATAGTACACTGTTGTAGGATTTTATAAGAGAGAAAAAATTACAAAGGGAATGAGAATACACCCATGTATTCACTCCTAGTAGTATGGGGAATACATCAATAAACCAATAGATTCTACTCAATGTGGATTATTTATTTCCCATCAATTTGATCAATTATACAAACCCAACCCTTGGGAGCCTCTTGGGTCTAATGACGTTTCTTGAACCAAATAAAATGGTAAAATTTGTATCATATAAGGAGGGTATATAAAAAAATGGTCAAATTCTATCTATGTAAAATGAAATCACAAATGATAATACCCTAGTTAAAAATGCTCAAACATTATCTTTAATACATGAGGAGTTCCCTAAATCATTATCATGATCAATAGTTATTTATACATCACTATAATAATATAAAAAATTCGTCATATAATTTCTTAAATCTTTATATGTCAATAACTCTTATAGCCTAGAATATATTGAGGAGGAAGAAGAAGATATCTAGGGTACCCCTAATAGTGATCCCACAACACCAGTACTCCCAAAATCTGGGTATGAATCATCATCATTAATTGAATATGAATATGTTCTTGTAACATATTTTGGATTAAAAAATAACCATTCATCATTCATTCCTAATAACAATATGGTAGTGGAATATGAGGAAGAGGATCTCATAGATTCCCCGTTAGTGATTGAATTATGTTTTTCTGTGATCATCTATGTGCTTGATTATGTGAATCTTAGGGCATAAGAAGATCTATAACCTAGAAAACTATATCAATATATAGACTTAGAGGAACATGGGAAATATTTTATTCATAAAATAACATTGGGAAATGTTCTCTTTTAAATTATCTAAAATTAATGGGTTTGATAACTAGGATTCCAATCATGACTTATACTTGATAGATGACACCCATAGATACAAGAAATTAATAAGACTAATGTATTAAATTCGTACATGAAATGTTGGATCTAAGACTAAAAAAGTCTCCAAATTCAACATTATTTTAGATTTTCAGTATCTGATATGGATGGTGAACATTTTCCCAATCAAGAAATAATAATGTTGTGATTTTATTTTGTATCAACTTTATGGACCTTAATAGTCATTACTAGAAATATGAATTCTTGGTCTTGATCAAAGAATTATAGATTAATATAACATCTGGCTTTAAATCCGTATCCACCATGTATGGTTACTCTGGGGGAAACCAATTCAAATTTTTATGGATGATAAGGAAGTCGCTACTTTCATGTCTACCAAAGGATTATAATTATATCCAGTAATTTCCTTTTTCTTATAGAACATTGTTTCTACATATCAAAATAGTATGAATCACATCCATATGTCATTCTTAGGGAAACCATTGAAATGGTACATAGATGGACTCATAGTCAAATCATAGAAACAATGTGATCATATTATTACTCTTGAAGTAGTATTTTTCATGATTTTCTAGCACATATTAATAATTAATCCTTTAAACTAAACTTTGGGGTAACATTAGGAAGTATTATAATATTTATTGAATAAAATAGTCGTATAAAATTCATCCTCGGGATATACATGTGGTTTTAAATATTCTTGTCCCTAAAAACCTCAAAGAATTTAGGGACTCCAGAGTTATATTTCATACCATGTTAACTTAATCACCAATGTCGTTGTTAAATTTATATCCTTCTCATTAAAAATGAAAAGGGGGGTTTATACCAATGTGATGATAATTTCAAGAGATTATTCAACAAAAACTAGTAGTACCTCTTCAACCTGCCACACCTAACGCCAAAAACTAAATAAAATAATCCAATACTATATATAAAAAATATGAAATATAGTCTTTTTATGATTTGGTCTCAGAAGAATTATGTTGTATAAGAAAATAGTTAATATTATCTCATTTGGATGATGTTTTACACTAAAATTGGATATTCTAAAATAATTAAGAACTATTTATAATTTTTTTCAAATGAAAAAGTAGAGGATATATCTTCACTATCGGAATAATTATCAGATATATCATGTTGATCTTCTTAAGTATATCATTATCCACCCAATACTGATTGGGTTTTTGACCTGATGCGTAGCCATCTTACAATAGTTTGACATTTTATTCATTTATAAAAAAAGTAAAATGGAATGATTTGGTAGAATTTATGTATGTACATACTAATCATAAAATAATGCCAGTAAATAAGATTACCATGACTATGAATTAATATTTATATAAGATATGTCTCAACCATGGTAGATGTAAATTGATGGTGCTTATCAAAGATCGATATGCATGATACTTTAGTGCCTAAAAGATAATTGGGTCATCTTATTTATTCTACCCATCTACCAAGATAAGTATGCCTCTCTATATTACATTATGATATAAAATATTATTCATAAATAATGAGGTAGAGTATCAATCCCCCATCATGGGTAAAGAGTTAGCTCTACAGATACAATTGACTAACCTTAACATTAAAGAAGATTAAAAGGTAGTGACAAATAAAATAATGGAAAGAATTCTACTGAGAAGGAGGAACTAAACCCTATATATAGAGAACCATACATTTCATACGTAAATATTACATAAAAATAGTTAAATATTCTTTACATGACATAACAATCCATGATGAAATCATATTGGTCTAGTATATTAATAAATGTTGAAACATAAACAACTTTCTTATAGTGGTTCAACATCATCTCCAACATTTATCTTATAACTGCAACTCCTCTTAGAAATATAAAAATTAAAACCTTTCTTCATAACCTGAGAAAAGAAATATAATAAGGATTGATCATTTATTATTAGAAAAGGTAAACTTTGGATATATCAACGATCAAATATTTATAACATGAAAAAAAGAGTATGAGAACATGATCTTAACATTTTTAGACCTTAACCTTCCTTTCATAGATCAATATATCTATTCATTGGATAAATCTAGAAATTATATAAGCCATATAATCTAAGGGAATCAAATAATTGGATCCATGATATCATAATTTAGTAATAATACATAGAATTATGGAATACACAAAAGAATGGAAAATAATCTCGAGATTAGTCAAGGTTATTTTACAAGACAATCATAGTAGAGTGAGTTCACTCCCAAAACAATCATAGTAGTAAACTTTAACTTCTTGGAGTATCATAGTTTAAAAGTCCCATACTGATCTAGTTTCACTCCCCATTCTAGTCCTTTTTATCTAATGATTTATCAATCTTTATCAAAATCATTAGATGCATATATAGTTCCCACTGGTCACAGAATAAAAATCATATATTTTTGTTCCAAATGATCATAAAACATTCATCATATTAGAACTAATGAAAATAAATAATATTTATAAACACCTCATCATAGAATAAAACATATAAAAGAAATGGGATTCATAAACATATAATAATAGAATAACCTATGGAAATTAAATGGGTTTCATAAAAATCTTCACATCATAAACATAAACCATCTAGAGATAGTATAAGGTTGGTATCTTGGATAATATTACTATTGAATCATATTATAAAATGATGTATGTTGTCATTTATGATGAAAAATATCATTTTATCATTCTGCTGGAAAATATCCTTTGATTTTTTAAATAACTTATTAAAAATATAAAAATTTCCCAAATACCATGGAAAATTTTTAAATTGAAAATAACCATGGAAACTTTTAAAGGAATATTCAAAACACTAATTCTATATGATGGTGGGAAATTCATTTCATAATGTATAAGATAAAAAATAATTCCGTATATTTGTTAGAAAAGCCAAGAAGTGCCTCATTTGGAAAATTATTTTAAGATCACATTAAAAAATTTGTGTCAAAAAATAAAACATGGAACAAATGACATTAAAAATAATACAGAATATTAAATTACTTATTCAAAACATTTTTATAAAACATTTATATGGAAGGTAAAAAAATCGACAGAAGAGAGAAATTAAGTTGAATTTATATAAATAATTATTTTTGGGATCTTGAGTACATAAGGTGAAAAAATGAAAGGAAAAAATGTATATTCAGTAAATAACTATATTATAAGAACATTCATGATTATCTTGGGAGTTTGATCATAATATTTCATCATCATTGATTAATTATAAATCTTGATAAACAATGAGATTGTAACTTGAAACTCTCTACCTCATGTCTAAATTCTAGTGTACATTTTCAAACCCGTTGAATACTAAATACATTATTGTTATAAATATTATTCTAAAAACATAATCATATATATAAATCTATATATTATTGACCTTTAACCTTTAATCACTTGTTTACTATCAAATAAAATTACTATTTTGGATGATAATTGCTTCATTTATCATGTATGTTTTGTTTTTCTTGTTTCTATCCTTGTACTTTGATCATAGTTTCATCCTCTCATAAATTTTAATCAATTTATAAATGTATTATATATCCATTTTATTTATTTATTTTCAACCAAAAATATTATGTACCGAAAAATGATTTACATTGTTCGTGGAGATGGTAAGTCTTGCATACGCAATAATGTTGTTTTTATTATTCAATAATTCGAATAAAAGAAAGTTAAATATTAATTCAAATTTCCAAGATCAATATGATATCATATATATGTATATATATTAATCATATTCATCATCATTACAATCCTATTAAAATATAAATGAATAATGAATTACATTTCTTTGTAGAGGCGGTAGTCCACACATATGTAAGAGAAATGATTTAATTTCTCCAATGATTGGATGGTATGAAGTTATACATAATATTATCAACAAAGTAGAATAATATTTTCACAAATATAATATATAAATACTAATCCTATAATAATAACCATCCATAAAGGATAGAGATAAAAATCAAATTCTTTCACTACATGGAGACCATAATCTATATATACGCATGAGAAATATATTCACTTTCCATTTGATGGAAAAGAGGGTGTATAATGGTGTTATCATAATTATAATAATATTTAATTATATTAATTATAAGTAATTTATTATTTAATGTGGAATATAATATATTTATATTATGTAAAATAAAAAATTTAAATGAAAGTGATCGGTTAAGGAGATTTCCTCTTCTTTCAAACAACTCCTTTAGATCTCCTCTAAATGTCTCTACAGTTAGTCTTTTAGAAAGAAAAAAACCTCTATGATGTGTATAGGGATGTGTATAAGAATATTTTCCAATTTTGGATCGAGATATAAGGCCCAATGTTTTGTGAAGAAGATAAAGAAGGGTACCCTTTTATAATTGAGGATTGGGGGACTCCTTGAATTCCATAAAATATTAAATTAATTTTAATTAATTTTAATGTCCAAATTTGTCCTAATTTATAAAATTAGATCCAAATATTATTATGAGTCTAAATAAACTCTTCCAATAAAATTTGAAAATGTTTGGATCACATTTGTACCCTTATATTTTATTTTTATCCCCATGTCAACCTTTTTGACAAGTACCGTCATATTTATGTTTTCTATACATTAGGGGATAACAATTTTCATAAAAGATAATAAAATAATGCATAAATGGACCTTTTATTATGTTTAAAACCATATACTATTTCAAATTATAATATTTTTATTAATTTTAAATTTTTTAACAAAACATTATTTATTATAAAATATCATTAATGTCATTTTTAACACTATTCATATAATGTAATTTTAACTACATCAAGAAAAAAGGTTAATTCGAATATAATGATTTAAATTACCCATAATATGTTATATATATCTTTAAAAATAATATTAAAAATTAAATCATTCAAATTATATGACATTTAATATTTATCAAATCATATATTCTAATTTTTATTAAATGAAGAAATATTCCATTGGTGTTTCCAAAAGAAATTAAGGTCATTATAAAAATTATAAAAATTAAAAATAAAATTTATTTTATGAAAATAATTTCATTAATATTAATTTATACATAAATATTCATTCATAGATTGTTTTTGTCCCAATGTCAACACATTAGAGATATAAAAAACAAAAAGAGTTACATTTTGTATCTTTCTTTGATTTAACTATTATATATCTCATTTTAAGGTAAAACAACCTAATAAAATTATAAAGTTCTATCCAAAGATAATAATGGACTAGTAAATTTCATAAAATAATAATTTAGATGAAAAATAATGACCTTACTACTTAATTTTAAACTAGATTTAACATATTTACTCTGTACTGAAGTTATAAATTTTACCACTGTTCTTATTCATATTGACCACTAAAAAAGGGTCATATTTTCAAATTTGAGCCTCCAAATTCAATGTTGGACATTTATTTTATCTTATTAAATATCTATAAATGGTGGAATGTAGTTTTAATGAAATTGTATAAAATTTGAGGAAAACTACTATTTAAAAAATTACATTTTAAGCATAAAACATGATTTATTATTTTACAATGCATAATAAAAAAATAGTAGATGAATGATAAAAACTTTTATTGAATATATAATATATCCATTTCAATAAAATAAATCACTAATAGTGATAAATTTAATTTTTTAGGATAAAAATATATTATGCAGACAAAAAAAATTTCAGAAAAAACAACTCCTCTATTTTCAAATGATATTTATATTCATTTATAATTAATTGATAAATAATTGATTCATTTTTTACATGTGTAAAAAACTTATTCGTAATTTAGTTATTCCTATTCATACCTACTAATCCTAGGGCTAGTTGGTAAATATATTTAAATAGAATATTGCAGTTTATTTGAACACTCTATTGCGTATAATGCAAGCAATCAAAGAAATTGAATTTATTTGAAGTAAATATTTATTAAAATCTAGTGGTGTTAAATTATACACCCTTATAATAATCTAACCGTATAAATTTTTTTACTATTATATAATCAACTGATGATACTTATTCTCCATCATATCCTCAGGTTCCCAAATGGCTTCCTCAAATTGTTGGTTTCCGCACAAAACTTTAACAAAGTGAGTGGTCTTATTTCATAGTACCTTATCTCTATGATCTATATTCACACGTTTTTTTTTGTAAAAAATATATTTCTCTAGTGTAATTAACTCTATGTTTAGTAAATGTGAATGATTAGGTATATACTTTCGAAGGAGAGATACATGGAACACATCAGGAACTTGATACAGATTCAGTGGGTGTTCCAATCAATAAGTTTATATCCTGATGCAATCAAGAATTTAATGAGGAAAAATATACCCAGATCTTAGAGTTACCATATTTACAAATCTAATCACCCTATTCTAGAAATATATTCATCATAATACATTATCACCAACTCTAAAATCGAAATATTTTTTATTGTAATGACCCAAGCCCCAGTAGCCTGGAGCTGGTGCTTTATTCAATACATTGACATAAATACAAGATTTTAAACCCAATAGACTGATCAATTTAATAGTTTTAAAAACATAATGACATATAGTAACCTTACATTACAATTTAAAATAAAAAAAATGATTTCTTTATGGGAACCATTATTATGCAAGATTATACATGCATGTCAATCATATTATATATCTTGGTATCCTAGGAAAAAAATATATTAAAAGAGTTATCTTATATGCTCAGTAAGGGTAATAGTAAAATTAAATCTATCCTAAAAAAGAACACATTATTGTGGAAATGCGATTAGCATAAACACAATACATTAAATCAAAACACACGAATAATACTTTTGGATTGTAAGATGTTCAAATAATACCATATAAATAATCACATGAGAATGAAACTTAACTGTGGATATTATAGTAGTCAAACAATCACATGAAATATAAATAACTAATCTCGTAATGATGGATTAAAAAATATTGGACATCATAATACTACCATCAAGGATTTAACCAAGACACCATATATAAATTGATAATTCAGACTGTGGTTCAGAAGGTTTGAACCCTCCTTTTTAATGTTTTTGGACATGGGAGAATGCCTGTTAAGTGTCCCGAGTGGTTCGTGGTGTTTCGGGTGTGTCATACCTGAAAGAGGATGGTTTTTAAAGAACAACAGAAGGTGCATGGTTGGGGCACAGTTTTCCAAACTGTGAAGGCAAAAATAGGGAGGCAAAGGGGTCCTCATGGCCAACACACAGTTTCCCCAAACCATGTGGGCAGCCCGTGCGTGGTGCCCTGGGTGTCCAGTGGGGTGCCGCATAGTTTGTGCACTGTTTGGAAAACCGTGCGGGATAAACTGTGCGTCGTGCCGAGGATAGGGTTTTTAAGATATTTAAAATGAAATTAAAATAAAATAAAAACCTAAACTAACACACCCTCACCCTCACTTGTCCGAGCCGCATGACCCGCACCCAGGGAGGGATCTCCCTCAAGCTGCGTGCAAGCCTCCTCTGCGGCCTTCCCTTCTTCCTCCAGTTCCTCCCGATTTCTGGTGGTTTATTCATTGAAACATCAAGGTAAGCTCTCTTCCCTAGTATCCTCCCCTTCTTGGCTGAATTTAGGGCTTCCCTTTTCCTTAATCTCATTCGGTCGTACACCCCAGTTTTAGGGTCCTTATTGATTTCAGGTTTTCCTTTGTTTCTTTTGTTGTAAGGGGATGCAGAAGGTTCCCCTAGACCTCGTTGGTGTGCGCATGACATTCGCTGCAGAAGGAGAGGCGTATTGTGGTTTTTTTGAACTTCCGGGTTGTTTCTGAGGTAAGGGTTTTCTACCTTCAGTTGTTTCGTTGATTCCAATTAATTTATTTGGTTATTTTAGAGGTTCTTGGATTGTTTCCCATAGTACATTGGACCTTTGGAGTTGGTTTCTCTTTGCCAGAGCTTAGGTGGATCTCCTGCATAGGCAAAGGTACGTGTTTATATGTATGTGGGTTCCCTCGATATGCATATATTCATGTATGAAAACGAATATACACATACGGGGCTAGTTGTCCCCATTACATATATACAGGTGCCTATGTAGGTGAGAAGAGACATGCTTATGTGTATAAGAATATGTGTAAGGATCCTCTTGTGCATGCTCATGGCCATGCTGAGCGTGTGCATAGAGTCTAGGTGTCCTTATACATATATGAAATCACATATGCGTTATGGGGGAGCAGAAGTGGCATCTTTAGATAGAAAGTACCAAGATCCAAAGTGGACGGATGGATCCACCTTGAGGTAGGGTGCCTCTCCTGCCTTTTCCTTAAAGTGAAGTTTAAATGAGTTAATTTATGCATTGCCTTGGTACTTTAATTCTTCAAGTTAGTCTTGAGTAAATGCTTCTGTGAAAACTGTGTGAATTGCAGGAACAAGATAAAAAGGGTTTCCTGCAAACTAAACTAACGATTTAATAATAAAACCCCTTGATCAGAGGTGTGATGTCTTCATGATAAAAGTAGGAATTAGATTATTATGCTTTCTTACTGATTTCTGGTTATGCTCTAGTGTTGATTGACGATGTCATGTTTCCTTTGAATTGTATCAACTGGTTAAAGAAATGATAAATGTACCCGTTCAAAAGAAATGGTTAAACTGGAGATGAGCGGACTAGGGTGGTATGACCATGCCTAGGAATAATGTAATGAGAACACCTTATGTTAGGAAAATGAATATGTTAATACCTTTATATAGATGCTTAAGAGAAGATTCCTTAAGTTTAAACGTGTTAAATATGATAATGAGGATTTTATAAATACTTATGATGGTTTTCCTTAAGTATAATTGTATGAACGTGATTATAACCTTTTACATTGATATGGGATGTATGATTGATTGTGATTGTGTTATGACCTTTGAATGATTATGAGGTAATTCCATGAGTAGTATAATATAGACTTTCTTGTTTTGTGAGTGCGCATATGGTGATGCCAAATAATTAAGTATAATAAAGGTGAGCACATGCTGAGGCTACCTAGTGATAAATACATCTCTAGAAGGGAGGAATTCATACCCATTTCCAGTTGACTTCTGTTTATGATTTCATGTCTGGAAGGGAGGCATTCTTACCCCTTGCCAGTTGACTTCTAGTGATGATTTATGTGGTTGGATAGGAGGCAGTTATACCCCACGCCAGTGTGACAGTACATGTATGGAAGGGAGGCATTCATACCCCTTGCCAGTTTATTTAGGGACGAGAAGCATTCATACCTCGTGCCCACTAATCACGAATGATGGAAGGGATGCATTCATATCCCTTTCAAGTTGACATGTAGGGACAAGAATAATTCTTACCTTGTGCCCGCTAATCTCGATTGATGGGTGGGAGAAATTCATACCCCATGCCATATATGGCCTAAATGATTTTAAATTTATATATATATATGGTGACATGGTCAGAATAATATCCCAACAACGAGCTGAAGCTGGTATAGCCATCAGGTTTCCATTGGGGAAACCTGGATGGGTGTTGTCATTTTATATTGTTTTGTTTGTTAAATCCAGTTATACATGCTTCCTGTTTAATTAAATACACACTATCTGGATTGGGTAAGACACCGGTGGTGTTGGCCTACTGAGATTTATATCTCACATTCTACTCAGGACACCATTGCACTGGGGTACCCATGTAGACCTTTCTTGTTTTCAGGACCAAGGTTGGTTGCTGTGTTGCCTGTATATGGGGATATGAGCAAAGGACCTCAAGAGAACGCATGTCGGGCCTTGATGTATTTTCTTTATTCTTTTACATTGTATTGTAAGCATGTTGTACTGTCTCCTGTTTTCACATTGTATTAGTCTTCATCCCTATAACGTGTAAACTGGCTTTGGCCACCTTTTATTAAAATAATTACTAATTGTCTTCCGCTGCTTTTGTTCTTTCTTTACACTGCTTCCGTTATTTATTGTGTTTACCTCTGATGACACTGCTGTGCAACTCTGATAAGAGGGTATAATCTCCCCACTATCACCTCCCAAGACCCTCACTGCTAGTTGGCAGTCTTTGGCGTACGGGGAGACGTGCTTGAGGCCATGTGGCGACCGGTCCGACCACTGGTTCGATGGTGAGTCGGGCCGGGACGTTACAACTAACTTTTGAAATAAAACCCTCCTTGGTTTCAAATATTTCAAAAATAATTTTCAGAAAATATTATAGCTTTCCTAAAAATTTAACCCTGGTATCATTATAATCTCTCACACACCAAAAATTAAATAATTTAAAAGAAACATGGTTAAATAATAGAGAATAATCATTATAAATAAATCATTTGAATAACACTATCCAAAAACAAGGGTAAACCGTATGAGAATCAAAGAATCAAGACAATTCCCTCTAGGTAATAAGAAAAAAAACATTCCAATACATATAAAAAATAAATAACAAATGATATATACATGAGGAAACACCATGATGAATATCAAGACAACACAAGACATGTATATGTGGTCCTACTATCAGTAGTTTATCAATCCCACATATGTCAACCGAATCACTCTAAGAAGAATCGTTGGTGAAAATCCCCCAAGCCTACTAATACATGGAACTAGGGGGACTATCCAATTCCAAATATCAACATCCCTAACAATGGACCACTAATTTCCACTTAGTATCCTCATTTTACCCATGTAATATTTCAAGTCCACTTTCCTAATGAAATCATTGAATGAAAGAAAACTCAAACTATTCATAGGATAATGCCTCAAAAGTTGGGCATGAACAACAAGATTCCCCTACTCTAAGCCCAAACCTTCAAACACAAGAATGGTTCACCTCACCCCTGAGTCTGTTAGAGTTTTTAAAAATAATAAAATATAATAATACTTGGATATACACTCGATCGACTTAGGGGATCACCGATCACCATAGAAAAATGAAGTGAAAGGGTTCAAAAAACTCTCATTCGTGGTCCATTATATAGGAATAGAAAAACAATACCACTCCATCTTGAGTTAGTGAAGAGTCTTATACTAGAAGGAAAAATACAAGATAACTAGTAGAACTACCCAAGGAAATCACTTTGGGACTTTTTGGTCCTTTTCTAGAGGACTCATTCAAAAACATAAAAAAACATCAATCAGAGCACTTTTATATTCAACAAAAATATATAAACTAAAAAAATAAAGCTTTAAAAAATTAAAAAACCCCCTCAGAACATCCACACAAGGGAAATATAGTCTCAAAAAAATTATTGGAGCTCATAATAAACATGTTTTAAAATTTCTACACAAAATATATAGAAACATTTCATCACCCAAATCAATGTAATTTTTAAACAAACATCACCCCAAAATATAATTCTTTAGTCCAATCACATGCATTGAGGTTTAAAACATTTTAATAAAACACCTCAACTAAAAGAAAACATGGTTTTTCAAAAAACATTCAATACTAAATCAATAGACTATCAATTTTAAAGATTGATTTGATAAAAATTATATCTAAGATACTCCATTAAAACATCTAGAACAAACACCATTAAATAAGGAAGTATCCAAAAGCATCATAGGGATGAAAACAAAAAAACATTCTTCACTGTTCACAGTTTGGATGTATGATTTCTCAGACTGTGTGCCAACCATGTGAGTACAAATGGAAGATTTATATAGTATGTTTCATGGGATTTCCTTGTTTTAAAAAAACAGTATCCTTAACCATAAACACCATTTATTTCATCCAAATTCACATTGAAATAAGTAATTCCATGGGTTGTCTCATAGGGTATTCCTATAACTCATAACGATATAAATCCTCACAAAAATACTTCATAAAAAGGAAATGATAAACTAAAAAATAAAAAAATAGTTCTACCAAAAATCCATTGAAACTTTATATATGAATCAAATTAGAGTGGGATAATCACTTACCTGAACCTACCACATAATTCCCACTAGTCCTAGCTCTATCCCATGAAAATACCCCAAATAACAAGAAGGTGAGTCTCAAGAAAATAGTCCCATTACAAGAAACTAGGTGACATGATAAATGTTTTTAGTAAAACAAGTAGAGAAATTTATCCATCAGATTCATGATCTAGCTCTCCAGATACTCAAGCAGCATCCCCAATCCCCCAAGGCTAACAAAAAGTGTCAAGGTTATCAAACCTAGCTATTGGTGATTGCTTCACACTCAAAATAGAAAAACATTATCCCAACATGGAATAATAATAAAATGATATAAAATATTCCAAGATACATCCCATGTAAACAATCATTTAAAATAGGTTTTTACAACTACAATGGAATCTAAAAGAAACAAAAAAAAGTTCAAAGAAGCCAAAAAAACATGATCCGACCTATTCCTCAAAACCAATGGATCGATAAACAACTCAATGTGACTTTATGATCTCCCCATTACCCAAAAAACACCCAATTTCCATAATATAGTGATCATAATCCAACATACAGATACATGCACAAGACATCATTACTACATACCCACCAAAATGAGTATGTAGGGTGTGATCCAAAGCATGTAGAATACCACAATTATTCTATTTCATTTCTTTTATAAAAGAATATGATTATTATAGTTTAAAAACAAGTCATGGTAAAGTAGTTTTTCATTTTAAAGACAAAACAAATGAATAAAAATAGTATGAAATAGGCACTTCATTAGGGAATCCCATTAATAAAACTATCTCACAAAGATGTTTATTTTCAAAGAAATTTCCAATTTCAAAAGAAAATAATATACCATCTTTTAAAAACAATGAAAATTTGAAATAAAACCCTCTCATGTTATAATATATTTCAAAATCATTTTCCCTAAATAATAGTACATTGATAATAACTTCCCCCTAATTTCTTTAAATGTTATCATGCACCCAACATAGAAGGAAGTGAATGAAATAAGTTTAAATAATTGACAAGAGACATGAAAAATAAATAGATGGAATAAAACTATCCAAAAAAAGTTAAAAACATATGATAATCAAATAATCAAGACAAGTCCATCTAGGTAATAAGAAACACACAGGCTAATAAATATAAAAAAGAAATAAAATATGACATATACCATGAGGAAACACCATGAGGACTAATAGGGAAAAACAAGACATGTATAGGTGGACTTAGAATTGGAAGGTTAATGGTCACACATTTGTCAACTAAATATCTCTAATATGTCACCTTTTTTAATCCCCCTAGCTATATAATACGTGTAACTAGGGGGACATTCAAGTGGTAACCCTGAATTATCCTAACAATTACCCACCACTTCATACTATGTATCCTCAGTCTCCCCATGGAATAATCACTATGGTGGACCATGAATAATTCATTTCATCTCATGATAATAACGGTCCACTATGGGTAACACCAGAATCACACCCTTTCCACCTCTTCCATTACCCTTAAAATGAGAACTAACACATAATAACATCTTGAATCATATCATAACATCCACTTCATGAAAAATAATTAACATCATAAACAACATAAGTGTACACAAAAAGGGAATAATCAATATCACAATTATGAAGAGTCCTTCACTTTTATAATATATAGAATATACATTTTAAATCCCATTTTTAATTCAATTTACAAACCAAATGTGAAACTAAGGGAAAACAAAATCAACCATAAAACAACACACAAACCAGAGAAAGGGAAGAACCATTTTTCCTTAAATAAATTTTCAACTAAAACATGAAAACCTTTTAGAAATGTGGAATCCCATTTTTTAATCAAAAAGAAAAATCCTCCTTTGAATGTTATTTTTTAAAACAAAATAATTTATGTAACACCCCAAGATTTCACGATATGCTTCTCTTTCAATAATGCAATAGCATGCATTTTATGCAAGTTTGAGATTCTAACACACTATGACCAATCAAAATAGAAATTTTGAATAGTAATACCCACTTTTTGAAATTATATATATATTTTATATTTCAAAATGGACTTAATTTTTGGATTTGTAATATCGAAATTAGCCTATGTTGATTTTTTGGTATTTTTGTGAGAACTTTCGATTTTTTATGAATAGTGAAAAATACTTAAAAACAACTTTTGTAGTCAAAATAATTTATATTGATAAATTATACAATTGACTAGTTTTGAAGTATAATTAGTATACAGTTTTACCATTTTATCTAATGGTGGTCATTAAAATTAATTTCACTTTGAAATTGGACATAAACAATTGTCAATCTTTTGATATATATTGTTTCTTAAAAACACGCTATTTGTTGTGACAACGGGAATTAATTATGAAAATAATTAATGAAACTTATGTGTTTGGAATTTTGTAAAATAGACATCAATTTGAATTCGGAATATCAATTACATCTTAGGGTGAAATTTTTCATTGTTCTAAAAAACTTCAATTTTTGATGAATAGTGAAACCACTAAGTGGTGGTTAAAAAAACTGATTTTTCGTTTAAATGAAACATTACCACTTCTGTGATTTGATTTTCAAAAATCTGACATAAATGGTTGTCATTAATAAGTAAAATGTGGTTCAATGAGATTAAAATAATTTTTTGGTGAATAGTAACCTTTAAGTTTAATTAATTGCGATTAAAGGTAATTAGTGAAATTTAAGGTAAAAATGATATTATAAAAATATGAAAATACCATTACACTTGTCCTACCCCTATGGGATGTGTCATGGCTAACCAAGAAAATCGATGGGTCTACTTGGGGACCCCATGGAACCACATTGATAGGAAAATGACATAAATAACTTTTATTTAATGTTAAAATAAAAATGTCACAAACAAGAGTTGTTTTACTAAAACAATTTTTAAATGGGGTTATACAAGTCATAGATTTGACTATAAATATTCATTAGAAAGCTCAAACGATTTCCTACATCATGATATTTTTTTTATAATTTTTTAACATTATATAAATTAAATTATTTATGACACCATGATGATGAAGCGATTACCTCATTAATTAACGATTTAAATAAAATGAAACAATAATGTAAAATATAAGACTTACACTTGTCAAAAACCTATTTTATGAGTATATTTCGAGCCCTTATCACCTTAACCTAGAAATATATAAGTGTTGTAACTTTAGAATCCGAAAAATCATTTCATAATAAAGTAACATTTCAATATTTCCAAGGGTGCTCCTTCTCACCTATTATAAAAGGCCCCCACCACTACCACCTTAATCACACAGTCAAAGCCTTTTGGATCAGCCAACCTCTTCCCAAATACTCTCCAAACTTCCCTCCCTTACGCCTAGAAGCCTCAATTTTGGCAGAAGTCTTCTCAAGTAAACCTTTGGCTCAAAACAAAAGGAGTTACCCGATTTTAGGGTAATGTCTTCTCATATGTTATTTTGTTTTATTTTTTCTTATCCAACCCCCTAAACTATTTTTATTCATTTCATTTGTAACAACACTAGTATCCTCAATATACTAGGATGTTTTTATAAGAATTATTCGAGCTACACTTACACACACCTGCATCTAATTGTTAAAGAACATATTGTTTCTGTGGTTGGAAAAATACTGCCTCACGAAACGATGATTGTTCAATATTCTTTTAACACCTGTAAGGGTGGCTATTTTGATGAAACTATTTTCATATATGATATATATATTAGGTTTAGGTTTTCCTTATGCTTATTTATTTCTCATTTATGACATACTTTATGATTTCCATTATGGATAAACGCGATAATTTCATTTTAGGAAGTGCGGACTACCGCCCCCTCAAAGTGATTTGAATCGTTAATTCCATATGTGGGATGTATAAAGGATGGAGTAAATGGTATTATACATTATATTATACTGGAATTATATTATACCTTTATATAATTATAACTTCATTCCATTAAATATGAAATAGAAATGAAAGTAGCGTTCATGCGTATGTACGGCTTACCGTCTCCAAGAACGGTGCATTTCATTTCTTACCTCTAAATTTTATGTAATATTATAAATGAATGTATATACTGGATATATATGATGTATATGATATATAAATCATGAATATAATTATGGATATAATGGATATATTACCACATGAACAAAGTGTAATTATAAGAATTTTATTTTTGACTCAAGTACCTAAGATCGACAAAACGACCGTTATAAACTTAAATAATTACATAATGTTCATGACATGGTAATAAGTGATATAAAAGGAGTAATGAACTTGAAAAAGGTTCTTAAGAAGGAATATATTAAATCTAGTTTATTATTCAGAAGGTTAAAGAGCGGTCGAGTCAAGTCGGACATGAGGTAAGGGAACTTCTTCACCCAATTTCTATTCTTTGGGTTAATCTCCTACTTTCGAATTATGTCATGATATTATTATATCCTATATTGTATTTGTAATTTCATTATGTTTACTTATAGTTAATACACATAATATATCTATTTTATTTAAAAAATTATCTTTGTAAGGTACTTTGTCTCAATCTCCATTCATTGAGGCATATTTTGTTTTATACACAAATTTTTTTTATACGGTGTATAAACCCCTTTGAATTTTAATTTTATTCAAAAGGAATATTATTATATGAAGTGTTTTACTAAATGACAAAAAGGAATGTTTTTATTGTCGTACATATGTGGCGATAACGACTTCTCCGCCGCCGTAACCATTATTTGAGTTCTAGCTTCCTCTAGAAGCCATAACATATTTTAAATGAAAAATAAATACCAAGTTTTAATTTTCTTTTATTTTGGTATTGAAGATGGTTTTGATAAGGTTTTTATTATATAAATGTGTTGTATTGATATCTTGTGATTGAAATGTGGAAATTTTATGTTTCCTTTATGAGTGTTTTATTTGATACGATTATGGTATGGTTTATGATATGTTTAAACCTGTTCATATGAGGAATGAATTGGACTTAATAAGTGATGGGTGGAGCCCGCTATAGCTAATCGATGCATTGGTAGGTCTCATGAGACAAACTAGTGTCTTGGCATGAGGCCTTGACAAAATCTTATTTGTGGTCTTGGCATGAGGCCTTAGCTACGTGGTTATGATAGAATGGCATTATGCATTCCTTCATTATGAAAGTGGTTATTGATATTTCATGTGATTATTCAACCAGTAGAATATCCATGTGAATAAGTAAATGTAATTATCTCATTTTACTTTTTCCATATTATGTCGTAGTTCACTTTTAAAAGGCTTTTGTTTTAGTTACACATTGACTTAAATGTTTATGTTTATTTATGAAAGCATCCGCTATATTGTTATCCTTACTGAGCATCTAAGCTCACCCCTTTCAGTGTTTCAATTTTTCAATGATGTGAAGAAGTATTTTAGGAATGTCCTGCAGGGATATTCTGAAGGGGATATGAGTGTAGAAAATGGACACTATGTTATTGTAGTTTTTCACATTGTGATGTAATGTAACATTTATGAATATATCTAGTGTTTCTAAGGCTAATAAACTAATCAGTCTTCTGAGACTTGATCTTTTGTGATCATGACAATGTTATGAAATAATGCACCGACTCTGGGTAACTGGGGTCGGGGCGTTACAGTTGGTATCAGAGGCAGTTTAGTACTAACCTTGGAAGCTATATTTAGATAAACTCTGATTAGAGAACGTATCCTAAAGATAGACATTGAGGATTAGTATAGATGATCTTCCTAGAATTTTTGTATTATAGAGATTTTGTGAGTTTTCCAAGCAATACATCCCTGTCTGGATACGAGCATGTAGAGGCGGCTCTGGCACAGATGTACCTAGGGGTAAAACCCGAAAACACCGCTTTGAGCTAGACTCGAACGGGAACTGGTGCACAATAACGGGCATTGCTGTACTCTTGGTTACGACACTCCCGGGGGATATGTTTAGGATAATTAGAGTTTTCTTTACAAACCATTATGAAGGGATTATGAGTACATACTTCCTCAAAGAAAACATTTTTATGATTATGGATTGTATCCATAAATAGTTCAATTTATGTTATGTATTTTACAAGTATGGAATTATGTATTTTAATTCACAAACTAATCTAGTTTATGCCATTGTTTAGAAATGGAGCCTAGTGGTAGGAATGGAAACTGTATCAATGCATGAACTCCATGTAGGGATTTCCCACCTTCTCAAGAAAATTATTGTGGAGCTAGAGATACAACTGGTGCTAATCAACTTATTACCATACTGGGACAACTCACTCAGGTTATGAATAATAACCTTACTCGTATTGAGCACCCAGATCCACAACGTGGAGGATCAATGTTAGACCGCTTCATGAGGAAACAACCACCAACATTTAATTGGGGTACAAATCCATTAGTAGCTGATCGATGGATAAACTCCTTAGAGAAAATATTCCATGCCTTGGGGAGTAGTGAAAGGGAAAAGGTTATCATGGCAGTTTACCACCTCACTAGAGATGCTGATCAATGGTGGTCATTGATCCAAAATAAAAAGGAAGATGAAGAAGTATCAGGTATGGAATGGGGAGAGTTAAATGAGCTTTTCTTAGAAAAATACTTTCCTCGTGACCATCGAGCAGATATGGAAATGAAATTTCTATGTCTGAGACAAAAGGAGGATGAGAATGTCGCAAAGTGTGAGGCCAACTTCACAAGGTTAGTGAGGTATGCTGTAGATTATATACGTAACCCAAGAAGTAAGATTTATTATTTCTTTGATGGGTTAAAACCGTTTCTCCATCGATCTTTAGTCTCACAATCTTTCTCATCATATGAAGATATTGTCTCATGCGCTATCAAGATAGAAAATGAATTCTCTAAGTCTTATGACAATAAAGTAAAGAAAGAAAAGAAGAGAACAGTGGAAGATGAGATGGATAAACAGAATAAGGGAAAGAAGGATTTTCCATTATGCGATAATTGTGGGAAGAATCACCCCGGTACTTGCCTGAATGGAATGGGAGTTTGTTACAAATGTGGAGAAAAAGGTCACCAGGCTCGTGATTGCAAGGGAAATAAAGAGGCTATAAATGTTGAATGCTACAATTGTAGGGAAATGGGGCATTATTCAAATGAATTTCCTAAGCGTCAGAGAAACTTACCTCAGAAAAGGCCAAGGGATCAAGGACAATCATATGTTGTTACTATAGTTGAAGTGGAATAGTTAATGTATTGGTGCTTTTGGACTCAAGGATTATATTTTGGTTTTAAAAATAATGTGGTATATATAAGGATTGTAGTGAAGTACTTGTTGTTATCATTAAGGTTTTAATATGATGATGAAAATCATATTTTTAGTATGTGACAATAGGAGAAACTTTACTTTGTTTAGGGAATCTAATGTTACAATTGATTTTGGAATTTAAGGACCTTTTAGAGAAAGTCTGGATGGAGGCATTTTGGATAACTATAAAGGTTGGAATGGATTAAGTTGAACTTTGGATAGTATTATTTAAGGTTAAAACATTTATGAAGATTATTTTTGGAATATTATAATACTATAGTTTTAGGAAAAGGACAACCTGCAGGTTGGGGGATAACCCGTCGCATCGGGCAAAGCTGTAGGAATCGAACCCACAACCATAGTGCGACAGGACTTTATTACCTACCACTAGCCTACAGGAAGTCCCTGGTTATTACAAAATAGTTTTCCTAATCTAAATGGTACGTGTCAATATTTTAAACCTTGTACGATTAGGATAAATATAATATTTTTGAGTTCTATTATCTTTTTGAGTAAAAGATGAGTTTTTGGTAGAAATTAGTTGAAGGTTGAAACTCTACTTGTCAAGAATAAATAAATATATACCTATATCTTATTTTATGAATAAATTAATTCTTAAACATTAGTAAAGGGATATAAAAACATACAATGTGTTATCCTAATACCTTATGTCTTGTTGAACTGATAATATTTTAAATCAACATAGATTGAAGTCTTTGAAGCTCTCAATTTTACACTTTTTTGTGATTGATGACCTCAATAACTCCCTACAAATATTTACATTTTTCCACCAATTATATTTCTCTAATTTCCACCAATTTTCTCCTTATCGAGATCATAATTTGGTGGTGACGTTTTCATTTCCCTTTCCCTCTTATTAAGTCTAAATTTTATTAACCTTATTTCCGATGTGGGTTTTCCACAAAGGTATTTTCTATTTTCAACCTTTTATTTTCAAATAAAATTTTCAAATTTCAAGGATTCAATTTATTGAAGGAGGGGAGAATGTAAAACCCTAAGCTTTCATGATACTCTTCTATTTCAATAATGCAATAGCTTGCATTTTACGCAAGTTTGAGATTCTAACACACCGCGACCAATCAAAATAGTCATTTTGGATAGTAATACCCACTTTTTGAAATTATATATATATATTTTATATTTCAAAATGGACTTCATTTTTGGATTCGTAATATCGAAATTAGCCTATGTTGATTTTTTGGTATTTTTGTGAGATCTCCTGATTTTTTATGAATAGTGAAAAATACTTAAAAACAAATTTTTTAATCAAAATAATTTATAGTGATAAATTATACTATTGACTAGTTTTAAAGTATAATTATAATATATTTTTAATATTTTATCCAATGGTGTTCAATTAAAATTAATTTCACTTTGAAATTAGACATAAACAATTGTCAATCTTTTGATATATATTGTTTCTTAAAAACACGCTGTTTGTTGTGACAGCGGGAATTAATTATAAAATTAATTAATGCAACTTATATATTTTTAATTTTGTAAAAGAGACATCAATTTTGAATTTTGAATATCAATTATATCTTAGGGTGAAATTTTGGCATTGTTCTGAAAAACATCAATTTTTGATGAATAGTGAAAACACTAAGTGGTAGTTAAAAAAACTGATTTTTCGTTTAAATGAAACATTACCACTTCTGTGATTTTATTTTCAAAAATCTGACATACATGGTTGTCATTAGGAAGTAAAATGTGGTTCAATGGGATTAAAATAATTTTTTGGTGAATAGTAACGTTTATGTTTAATTAATCGCGATTAAAGGTAATTAGTGATATTTAAGGTAAAAATGATATTATAAAATATTAAAATATATTTACACTTGTCCTACCCCTATTGGATGTGTCATGTCCGACCAAGACAATCCATGGGTCAAATTGGGAACCCCATAGAGACACTTCGGTAGGAAAATGACATAAATAACTTTTATTTAATGTTAAAATAAACATGTCACAAACATGAGTTGTTTTACTAAAAAAAAATTAAATGGGGTTATACAAGCCATAAATTTGACTATAAATATTCATTAGAAAGATAAGGAGATTTCATACATAATGATATTTTTTTATAATTTTTAAACATTAAATAAATTAAATTATTTATGACACCATGATGATGCAGCGATTACCTCATTAATACAGAATTTAAATAAAATGAAAAGATAATGTAAAATCTAAGACTTACACTAGTCAAAAACCTATTGGATGAGTAGATTTCGAACCCTTACCAACTTAACCTCTAAATATATATGTGTGGGACCTTTATAATCTGAAAAAGCATTTCATAATAATGTATCATTTCAATATTTCCAAGAGTGCCCCTTCTCTCCTCTTATAAAAGGCCCCCACCACTACCACCTTACTCACACCTTAAAATCCTTTCAGCTCGGCCAAACTCTTCACAAATACTCTCACAACTTCCATACCTTACTCCTAGAAGCCTCACTTTGGGCAGAAGTCTTCCCAAGGAAGCCTTTGGCTCAAATCAAAAAGAGTTACCCGATTTTAATGTAATGTCTTCTCTTATGTTATTTTGTTTTATTTTTCTTATCCAACCCCCTAAACTCTTTTTATTCATTTCTTTTGTAACAAAACCAGTATCCTCAATATACAAGGATGTTTTTATAAGAATCATTCGAGCTACAATTACACACCCCTAAATCTAATGGTTAAATAACATACTGTTTCTGTGGGTGGCGAAATACTGCCTCACGAAACGATGATTGTTCAATATTCTTTTAACACCTCTAATGGTGGCCATTTTGATGAAACTATTTTCATATATGATATATATATATATATATATATTATGTTTATGTTTTCCTTATTCTTATGTATTTCTAATTTATGGAATACTTTATGATTTCAATTATGGGTAAACGTGATAATTTCATTTTTGGAAGGGCAGACTACCGCCCCCTCAAAGTGATTTGAATCGTTAATGCCATATGTGGAATGTATAAATGATGGAGTAAATGGTATTATACATTATATTATACTGGAATTATATTATACCTTTATATAATTATAAATTAATTCCATTAAATACGAAATTGAAATGAAAGTAGCGTTCATGCGTACGTACGGCTTACCGTCTCCATGAACGGTGCATTTCATTTCTTACCTGTAAATGTTATGTAATATTATAAATGAATGTATATACTGGATATATATTATGTATATGATATATACATCATGAATATAATTATGGATATAATCGATATATTACCACATGAACAAAGTGTAATTATAAGATGTTTATTTTTGACTCAAGTACCTAAGATCGACAAAACGACCGTTATAAACTTAAATAATTACATAATGATCATGACATGGTAACGAGTTATATAAAAGAAATAATGAACTTGAAAAAGTTTCTTAAGAAGTTAGAGATTAACTCTAGTTTATTATGCTTGAGGTTAAAGAGCGGTCGAGTCAATTCGGACATGAGGTAAGGGAACTTCTTAACCCAATTTCTATTCTTTGGGTTAATCTCCTACTTTCAAATTATGTCATGATATTATTATATCCTATATTGTATTTGTAATTTCATTATGTTTACTTATAGTTAATACACATAATATATCTATTTTATTTAAAAAATGATTTTTGTAAGGTAATTTGTCTCAATCTCCATTCATTGAGGCATATTTTGTTTTATACACAAATTTCTTTTATACGGTGTATAAACCCCTTTGACTTTTATGTTTATTCAAATGGAATCTTTTTATACGAAGTGTTTTACTAAAAGACAACAAGGAATGTTTTTATTGTCATATGTATGCAGTGACAATGACTTCTCTGCTGCCATAACCATTAATTGAGTTCTGGCTTCCTCTACAAGCAATAACATTTTTTAAATGAATAATAAATACCAAGTTTTAATTTTCTTTTATTTTGGTATTGAAAATGGTTGTGATAAGGTTTTTATTATATCAATGTGTTGTATTGATATCTTGTGATTGAAATGTGGTAATGTTATGTTTCCTTTATGCACGTTTTATGTGATACGATTATGTTATGGTTTATGATATGTTTAAACCTGTTCAAATGAGGAATGCATTGGACTTAATAAGTGACGGGTTAAGCCCGCTATAGCTCCTCGATGCATCGGTAGGTCTCATGAGACAAACTAGTGTCTTAGCACGAGGCCTTGAAAAAATATTATTTGTGGTCTTGTCATGAGGCCTTGGCTACGTGGTTTTGATAGTATGGCATTATGCATTCCTTCATTATGAAAGTGGTTATTGATATTGCATGTGATTATTCGACCAGTAGAAGATCCATGTGAATAAGTAAATGGAATTATCTCATTTTGCTTTTGCCATATTATGTCGAAGTTCAAGTTGAAAAGGCTTTTGTTTTAGTTACACATTGCCTTAAATGTTTATGTTTATTTATGAAAACTTCTGCTATATTGTTATCCTTACTGAGCATCTGAGCTCACCCATTTTAGTGGTTTAATTTTTCCAGGATGTGAAGAAGTATTTTAGTAATGACCTACAGGGATAGTCTGAAGGGGATATGAGTGTGGAAAATGGACACTATGTTATTGTAGTTTTTCACATTATGAAGTAATGTAACATTTATAAATATATCTAGTGTTTTCAATGCTACTAAACTAATCGGTCATTCGATACTTGATCTTTTGTGATCATGCCAATGTTACACAATAATGCACCGACTCTGGGTAACTGGGGTCGGGGCGTTACAATTTACATCATTGAAAACCAACTAGAAAATTTTAGAATACATATCTAGTGCAAAAAATACCAGTTTACATCAAAGAATAATTTTATAAATAATGTTCAAATTATTTTATCCTTTAAAACCAAACAAATTTAATTAAAAATTTAACAAATCACAACTATAAAACCAACAATAAAATTATCTTGGTTAAACACGAATTTTGAAAATTCAAGAATTAATGGAGCTATTAAATAAAATAAAATGAAATAATAACACATTCCTCCCATGGAGAATCCTTTTCTCCTAGAAAAAAATCCACCAGAATTGAACTCCTAGGATGTCTCACAACCTTTACAAAACAAAAGTACCAATTCCCAAAAATACTAACCAATAAAACCTGACAACTGTAACCACTATTGTTAGAGGAGATGGGGAAAATAATAGAAATGAAAAAAGATAAAAATAATGAAAAATATAGAAATAATGAAAAAATATCTCTACTGAGTAGGTCAAATGGTTTACCTATAAAGTTAAAAAAGGATGTGATAACCATGTAAATAACCACTACATGAGGATACACATTTATTTTATTTGTGTTCATTGTCCATGCGGCATGGATAAAATCCTTAAATTTTCTCATTTTCATCCCAAAACATATATAACGTATAGGGATAAAGCATTCATAACATAATCATACCTTAAATTGACAATAGTGGTTTCATAAAAATGAATTTATAAATAGTAGTAAAATATTAAAAACCTTATTTGTAATATTTTTAGAAAACATGGATATGTTTGAAAAAGGTTCTTCGAACGATGAGAGAAATGAAATTAATTTTTAATAAATACATATTTCTGATCTATTATGTTGAAAAGGTAAGGAAAATGAATGAAAAACGTGTAATTTAAATAAATAACTATATGATAATACAATTCATGAGTATATTGATATTTTTATTGTAGTATTTCATCATCTAAATTAAATTATAAACAAAATTGATAAACTATGATATTTTAACGTGAAACCCCTTACCACGAGTCTGACATCCTTCATATATTTTCGACCTAATATATAATAAATAAATGTTTATTTTAAATATTATTCTATAACCATACTAATATATATATATATAACCATATAATATTTACTTTTATCCTTTTATCACATATTTATTAATAATTAAGATCACTATTTAGTGTGATAATTGCTACATTTTCTCATGTAAGTTTTGGTATGGTGGTTTTGATCATAGTACATTGATAATATTTCAATAATATATATAATTTTAATCATGTTATAAATATAATATATATTAATTATAATATATTCATCTATAAAAGTTTTCAAAATAAAAATGAATTATACAGTTCATGGAGACATTAAGTCGTACGTACGCATGAACGCTATTTTCAATTTTAAAAAATTGGAATGCTATAAAATTAAATATTAATTAAACTTTAAAATAAAATTATTATATAATATATTTCATATATATACGTAAAATTCATCCTCATTTAAATCAAAGAAAAATATAAATCAAACAAAAATCATGTCACATTATAGATGTGGTTGTCCGCACACACACATGGGAGATGTTATCATTTCCCAAAGAATATGATGTTAATAAATTAAACATAATTTTATCATTAAAGAATTATAATTATATCAAAAAAAATTATATTAATATTAAACCCATAATAATACTCATTCACAAAAATGGTGTTGAATAATGAATTGTATCGCTACATGGAGAAGGTAATCCGTACGTATGTACAAGTGATACCTTCACTTCCGATTGGATGGGAAACATAGTGTATAATAGTTTTTTAATAATCATAATAACATTTTATTATAGTTAGGATATTTTATCTATTATATTATAAAAATATAGTATATTTAGAGGAGGAAAAAGGAAAATTTAAAAGAAAGTGATCGGTTAAGGAGATTACCTCTTCATTGAAACGAATCATTTAGATGTCATATATAGGGATCTAGTATTGGTCTTTTTGGATAAATAAAACCCTTAAGATGTGTCTATGTATGTGGAGAATATAAGGTTTTATTTTTTAGTTGAGATAGGAGGCTCAATGTGGTGTGCTGAAGAGAAAGGAGAGCTCACATTTATAATTGTAGGGATGGGAACTCTTCGAATTTATTAAAATATTAAATTAATATAAATTAATTATGAGGTCCGAAATGATCTAAAATTATATTTTTCGAACTTAATACTGTTAAAAGTAAAAATACACTTAACAGTCAAAATTTGTACAACTTTGGATCACATTTAGTCCCCCTGTCTTTTAGTTTTCACCCACTTTAACCCTTTTCACAATTATAATAATATTAATGTTTCTAGGATCTATGTTTTAATACTGTTACTATAAAATGAAAAGAGGCTAATAAAAGGACAATGTTATATTTTTACAGCTATATAAAATATATTTCACTGTATCAAATATTTTTATAAATTTTATATCATTTAAAATTATATTATTTATTAAAAAATATCATTAATGTTTTTTAACACTATTCATCTATTTTACCATTAAATAAATCATGAAAAAGGAGTAATTTAAATAAAAGTTTTTAAAACCTCCTTAATATGTCATATAAATCTATGAAATTCTCAGGGAATTTTAACTCACTAAAATTATATCTCATTTATTATTTTAAAATCATTTTTGAAATATTTTTTAAATGGAGAAATAGTTCAACAATGTTGCATAATAATAGAAGGTCATTATATAATTACTAAAAAATAAAAAATAAATTATAATATGAAAATTCATTCATTCATATCAATATAGAGACATATTTTCATTCATAACAGGATTTTTACCTAATATGGACACATAATAAATATTATAATCAAAGATAGTCAAATTTTGTAACATTTATTAATTTAAATATTATATAGCTAATTTTCATGTAAAAGTGTCTATTAAAATAATAACTTTCGAGTATAAGGTGATAAAGGTGTAAATTACTTTATTAAATAAAAAATATGATTAAAATGTATGGGCTTATCCTTAGTTTTAACCTTGATTAACACGATTTACTATTTACCAAGGTGTATATTTTACCTCCATTACTATTCATATTGACCAAAAATAACATGAGAATATTTAAAAAAAATTATCCTCATGATTCTAAATAAGACATAATGATATTTTATTAATAATTTTTAGAAATTAAATAATTTAATTTATTTATGACACAATTGTGATGCAGTAATTAACTTATTAGTGAAATATTAACATAATTTATGTTATAAATACCCAAATAAAAGTAATTTGAGACTTTTTATGAATTAAACTAGTTTCCTATGTTAATATTACATATTATGGTTGGTTTCAAAAAAATATTCGATGTAATAATGTTGTCATGAATTTAGAAAAAACAAAATACCAAATAGTGTCAAAATTGACATAAAATCGTTTTTAAAACAAATATTTTATTATTAATTGATATAATGGTTATAAAAATATAAGGTTCGGAAAAAAGACTTATATAATAATATATATGACATTAATGAACCAATTGGGGTTATATTGGCAGTTTATAGTATATTTATTAACCATATACTATGAGAATACAAGAAGACACGGTAAAAGTTAAATTATTTAACTTAGAGTTAAATCTAATTGATAAGAATAAAATTGTGACCTAAACTTTTATAAAACATATTGGTTGAGAGTATTTTGACCCATCACCACCCTATCCTAAAAATAAGTCACTTTGGAGACATTATAAACCGAATATGAACTTATTATAAAATAATATTTTATGTTTTTTCTAAGGTGCCCCTCACCCCCCTTATAAAAAGGAACCTCCTACCTCTCCTCTTCACCCAAATTTGAGCCTTCAAGCTTTGCCAACCCCTGAACATTTCACTTATACACTTCCATATAAACCTTCTAGAAGTTCTTGTCTTCTTTAAAGACCAACTTTAGTGCCATAAGTGGAGGTTAACAGGAGGCGCGTCAAATAAGAGGTAATCTCTTCTATCGATTCTTTCAAGTTTCTTTATTCTCCTACATACTCTTATTTAGTTATTTCATTATAAAGTAATAACATTAGTATAACTAATATACTTATATGTTATTATAAATATGAAACAACCCCATTTCACATTTTATCCATCCTAGAGAAAATGAAATCAATGTGACTGCGTACTTACGGAATATCGTCTCCACTCCGTGGTGTAATCTATTTTTCCACAACCACCTTACTTGGAGGGTATAACTGTGTAAAAAAATTATATATTATAATTATAACATGATACTAATTCTGAGATATTATATCATCCACTCCAATTCCATTCAATAATAATGGGAATGAGATCATTGCTTGTGCGTACGTACGGATTACTAAATCCACGACGCGATAAGATTCATTCTCCATGTTAACCAATCAAGAATGATTATAAAGTATATATAATGAATAATAATGATGTATATGACATAATAATGATATTTTATTTATTTATATATATTTATATGTCATCTACTTACTTCTATTAAACTCAATAAGGAAAGGAAAACAGCGTTCATGCGTACGTACGACCTACCGTCTCCATGAACGGTGTGTTTCATTTAATTTATCTATCTATTATATATATATATATATATTGAATATATAAGATATATAAATCATTTTTTATATTATGGAAGTAATCATATAATAATATAAGTAATAATATTATCAATAACAACAAGTCCAAACATGTACGATAAATGAAACGATTTTACCCAAAACGCTACTTTAACATGGAATTGACAAAAGAACGAGTAATATAAAATCATAGGTGAATAATATATGATATAATAAATATTATTATGGTTCTGTTAGAAGTTAATAATATGTTTAAACCCACTATACAGGATTCTCAGAAATATATAGAAGAAATTGGACAAAAGGTAATGGATAATTTTGCAATCTAATTTTTATCTGAGATTGCTTATACAAAAGTAATTACTAGGGTTGTATTTTTCATCCATGTCCATAAAAATGTTTTTCATAAAGTGTTTAATATTATTCCATGTATGTTTAAAGTCATTTTTACCTCTATTTGACTTTTACTTTGTGTTATGGAAGGAATATTTCTTTTGTTTACCATATATGGTACTTTTTGACTTTTCTGGAAAAAGTACAAAAAAATGTTCTTTTAACTTATACGGTATGAATGGATTTTTATGGTTTCATAATTAATTATTTCAATGATGTTTTCTCGAAAACAAATTTATGATTATTTTCAAAGAAATCCTTTTCTTTTAAAATTTCATGGAATTTTGAGAAAAGAAAATGATTTTGAATAAGAACAGATATTTTCTCAAGAATTCATTTCAAGTGTTTTATCAATACTATTTTCCATCAAAGATAAAATTATTTAGTATGATTGTTTTTCAAGTATAATGTCTCAATTATTTACATGGACTTATTTTTATTATGATTAAATGATATCCACTTCTTTTATATGGATTATGATATAATGGGATGATGTTTATGAAACCCATTTTATTCGTTGGGTTATTATGAATGATGTATGTTTATTTTGTGGCATACGAAAGAAATATTTCATTATGAGATGGGTGAGACCAATATAACCCTTCAATGAATTGGGTAAATATTTATATCTCATGAGATAGACATGTTTAGGACATCAAGTTTATCTGGTTCAGTGACACAGGACTGGAACGAGGAGTGAACTCGATTCAGTAAGGGACTTTGTCCACTATTATGGTCTTGGAAGCAATGCCTTGGCTACTATGGAAATCATAACATGTGCTTAATGGTTTTCCACAATTAAATTTCTTATTCAAATGCTATTTTATCCTGATTAATGTTTCTTTATGATCTATGCCTTATATACTTCCAAGATTTATGTCATTGCTCAAGATTTTGATGTTTTATGTTCATGATTTTACATTCAAATGTTTATGGATTGTTTTTATGTTCTCCATGTTTACCCTTACTGAGCATTTGAGCTTATCCTTTCTATGTTTTCTATTCCCCGGGATATAAATAATGGTTTTAGGTAAGAAAACATAAAGGGGAATATATTTATGGGATATGTTGAAGATCGTTCACCATGATTAGAATATTATGTTCCGAGTTTCCAAAGACACTAAACTAATAAGGTCTTTGGGAATTTATTTTTGCAATGTATTAAGTATTCCGCAAAAGTAATGTATTGTCTATGTACGTCATGCTTTGAGTCACTACAGAGAGTCTAGTCGGGTATTGTGTTAAGTTATCACAAGATGGTTTGTTATGTACCAAGTAATAAAGATCCACCAAATCAAGAATATGACAAGGATTCCCACCAATAAAATGATGGGGTACGTTCTTTATTGAATGATATACCATCATTAAATTTACTAGCCCACATCTAGGGTGTCCAGTATATAGAATTAATATTAAAAGTTTGTCGATTAGGGAAGCTCCTCAAATGTCTGACTCTCAACATTAGTAAGTTATGATGGAGGAATATATCTATGCATTACCTGAAAGAGACAATTGAGTGAGTATGGTGGGCCTTCCATATGGTCTTGTATATTGCATTCAATAGTTCCCTCAATAGGGAATCATTTTACTCAACATATTCCAAGACATTAGTTACAAGTAAAATTTCATCATACATTATTCCAAGGATTTGGATTCCACCTAACTGAATAATATCCCCTATGATAATCCCTATCTAACCATTTTAATAATTTAAAGGGTTGGTGTATAAACACCAGTGGCAAAGCAGATATGAAAAAATACTGAGCAGTAAATACAAAAAAATATATATTCATAAAAATTGCAATATATTGACTACATGTGGATGTTTATTGAACATTTTACAACTATTATCCACCCATATGTCTAAGGCCCACCCTTCTGATTAACAACCATCTAAGATCAACTACAAATTTAGTCTCGATCATATGTTAGGATTATTTATAGAAATTTTGAAAGAATTGAATAATTATAAGAACGTATTTTTTCTTTAGGTTATTAAACGTTTTAATTTTAGTTAAATTTTATATTTGTTTCCTTATGGAAGTTAATAATGATATCAACAGATTTATGTGGGTTTTCATGACATTTATTGATACTAGAGACCCTCTTTTTGGAAGAAATAAGTGGGCTGCATGGTTTGTTGAAACCATGCATCCCAGTCCGCACATTTTGATTTAACCATGTAGCTTGGTACACTACTCTACCTATGGGAAAACTATTTTCCCTAACCATACATCCCATGTTTCATGGACGTGTGAGTGCTAAAAACATCGTTGCAAAGGTTTTTGATAGGCGTCATATTTTTAGTCAACCTGTGCACCTACCCCATGTGATGTTTGTCTTGGGCAGTTCTTGGATCATGGTTGGAACATAGTGTGTACCATCATGCATCCAAACCATTTTCCTCTTCAAACTTGGGAATATTTACCATTTTCCCACCTCCTCTTTATGAGTTAACAACTTTTTTCCTTCCTACACACACATCAGTCCCTCGTTTTGGATCTATCTCATGGAATCCTCCTATGGATTTAGGTATATCTTCCATACATGCTTTGAATTTAATTTCATCGGTCTTATAGGATGCATTCTGGTATGTTCTTTTTTTCCTCATTCACTATTTGTTTATTTTCTTATCGACTAAGTTACATTTCTCTGAGCTAATATGTCAATTTTTTAGGGAATTTTCCTATTTTCATGATTTCTTCTATTCATGACTAAATTAAAGGCTAAAAATGGACAATTATTTGATTACAATTCTATGTTGGGTGGTCTCGCACATTTCAATCAATTCTATATGGTTATATATAGTAGTTGTGTGCCTCGCGTCGAATTTTATAAGTGTTTCTTATTAAATAGAATTGATCATAAATTAATTTAATGGGTTTGATTTATATAACCCATGAGACCCATTTATTTTATATTTGAGGTTAAGGACAATAAATTTAACCACATATTGGGTTTTTATTATTTAGATAAAACCACCACGGGTGGCCTATGAGAATGATTAATGTCTTAAGGTGCATTCTTTCGCACTTTCTTTTGGGATAATAAATGAATTAATTGATGTTAAAATTGAATTAAATAGATGATGGAATTAAAGATCACATCCCTATTCCCTTTTCCTTGACCTTTCTTGTTTGGGCTTGAGGTATTCTTTAACATAAAAATTACTAATTAAGATGATTGTAATGATTCATGGGATAATAGACCCTCTAAGCCTATGATATGATTTGAGCCACCTTCTATGGTGAATAAATTTATTATATTAATGTGGTGGCCAATTGAATTAATTGTGATCATAAAATTTATGGTTATAATTCAAGACCATGATCATTTATATTGCTATTTCGAGGGTGGTACATGGGGTTGACTCGAAAATCTATGAATTGACTCATTAGTGTAGATTAATTAAATGAATTATAAATGAATTTATCATGCACCATGGGTGACACATGGGTTCTCATATGAACTCCAAGTAGGGACATAACAGGTTGCTAGATTATATATGAAACTAGTGCTACCTAGACTCCCTATGGTGACTACTGAGGACACACTCTGAGGGAAGATCATCATATATGCCATGAGTGATACTTGGACTCTCTATATGGACTAACAAGGATGGAATGAGAGGGTAAATCATAATTTCACCATGATTGACACTTGGGATTCCATATGAACTACCAAAGATATACATAGAAGGTATTGATCTTATACAACACCTAGAATAATATCAGGGTTCATATGAGGAATGCCTTGGATGAGCTTGTAAGCAGATGGATTCATGTTATACGGAGAGAAAAACCCGAGTTCCATATTTGGAACACCAAGGATGGGTCATGGTTTACTTTTAATTGAGTAATAAAAAATTATTTCATGTTTCTTACCATCCAATGGAAATATTATATGCAATCAATGCTTTAATTTTTTGATATCCTTATTTACCTCTTCTCTAGAGAAGTTATGAAGTGACAATTATGTATCACATATATTTTTATAAACAACAGGGGATGCTTTCGCTATGATTTTCAACTCAAGAATTTATTATTATTTAAATCATGATTGAATCATTACTCATAGATATTGTGTCTTATATAAAATCAAATAGCATAGGACAATAATTCAATAGGACCCTAAACCCCTATGGGTTATTTTATGTATCTCATTTCATTTACAACTTTTGTAGTTTCATTCACATTTGTTATTTTATATTCATGTACTGGATGGAATTAGACACCATTGGTGGGGGCCTACATAGTATATCTCACACTTTATTTCAGCCTCCATTTTGTATACAGATATACTTCATGGATAAAACAATGGATAATAGAAAGTAACCTATAATGGATTAATAATTGTTGTGATAGGATGGTGTATATGGGAAGAAGACTGATCCAATGCTCTGGGTTCTACTAGATATAGTATTGTGGTCTTTTTTTCCTTTTTTTATAAAATTTTGTACATGAATGTTCATATGTTCCCCATATGTGACCTATTTGAATAGAATTACCTGATCGTTATTTTTAATATGACACTAATAGATGATTTTTAATTTCCTATTTATATGATTGGGGATTACTATTACATTATTTTGTTATATTTTATGATTCATCTATTGATTATTATGATTATACTATTGTTATGAACTCTGTTCATGAGGTTATACTCTCCCCTCTATTTCAACATTGGCCTTCACTTCTAGTTGACAACTACTAGCATATGGGATGCATGATTGAGGTTATGTGTCCATTCGGGTTCGGTTACTTTTAAGTGAACTAGGTCTCAAACACCACATAGTAGTATCAGGACTATTTATTTTCTTTTCTTTTCTCACATTATTAATTTGGATGATTGAATGGTTAAATATTATGTGTTGGGATTTGGTCATGAGCATGTTCTAGAGTGTTGCAACCCACGTAGAGTGAAAAGCCAAATTACCTAGGATGTGACATATTGTTCTAGATTATGCTTATTATAGTTATCTTGACTTCACCATTGAGTGATGCACTTGATTTTCTATGTTTCTCATTATTAATGATTTTTACCCCCAAATCAATAAGTCAAGGAAGTATATTTTCAGGCATCATTATAGGCACTTGATAATTTATAAGACATGCATATTCCATGTCGTATTTATATTATAGTTCCTATTACTTTTAGTATTATTTGGTGCCTTTATTTCTATGTCCATGAAATTATAATAACATTTCATATGGGTAATTAATAAATAATGTGTTTCAATTAAAGGGATGGAAATTAAAATTTATAAATCATACGGGCCATTATAAATTTGGAATGAAACCCCATTTAATAGGACATAGAGATATATATGTATATGAAAATATAAGAACATATTCTTATGAACATAAATAAATTTTGAATTTTTAAATGTAATATTCATTATTAAATGGGGTTAAAAAATGAAACATAAAGGATGGTTTCCTCTATAACATTCAATTTACACTCTGTATACCAGGAATTTATATTTATAGTAGAGAAATTTCCATACCCCAACCTTAGTAGTGGAAAGTTGGAAGTGTCTCTTGTAATTATTATAATCATTATTTCACCAAGACTAGGCTTTTGAAGAAATTATAGGGGTGTGACTCATATAGAGGGAGTGTATTACCTCTCAAATTCTTATACTTATGATTTGAGTGGTTATCAAATATTTTATTGAGGGGTGACTTTGGAATTTTTAGATACATTCCACCATGAAGACCTCAAGTAATCTTCTAGGAGGTTGGTGATGAATATTCTCTAAATATAGGGGGATATGGGCCACTAGCGGAACCTATAGTAGTGAAACTTGAATCCTTTAAAGTTATACCTAATATGGGAACTAATTTCCATTTTTAGAGGGTTTCCTATGCTTTATGAAGACTTTTTAATGATCCCCTTGACCTTCCCTGAATTTGGAAGGGTTGGCATGTGATTTTCTACATCAATGTCCACCAACGTTTTTAGGGGATAGAGTTACATGTGATGAAAATTCATGGATAGAGGACATGCTGTTGATTTATGAGAATATTAACACACCTAAAAGAGGAGTGCTATTCTCGATAAATATATGCCTTATGATTATAGCAACATGTGGTGGGACATTATTACTCACACGAGTTATCATCAGGATATTTCTAGGAGGTATTTTAAGATATCCTTCTTTGACTATTTCTATCCCAATCATTGAGGGATGATTGATCTAGATAGTTTATACAATTGGAGTTGGGTGCCTTACCAGTCATGGAATGTCCTTCCCATTTCATGAATCACCTTCACTTCTCACATATTTTTCTAGTTGACAAGTTATCCAATTCAATGATATTTAAGGATGGTCTCGGGTATGACATTCGATCGTAAGTGAATGTTTTTCATCTTACTTTTATATCTATAATATTGATCCATGAGCTTATTACTAATAATAACTTAAGTAATAATGGGGGTTCATTCTAGGGTTCTTTGGAACCTAGATCTAAAAATTCATTTAAAAACATTAGTAAGTATCATTTTTAGTTTCAACGTGGTTATATTAGTAGAAAATATGCAATATCAGGTGGCTCGATAAAGTTCCATCAATATGGTAGGCTAGGATTTAAAACCCCTCAGTGTACCAAGGACTCGGTCAAATACAAATCTTGCATAAAGATGTTTCATATTTACTGATTTTTCATACATTTTTCCATAGTGGTTGGTCAAATAGGGAATGCACTAACTCCTTGTTCAGAAGTGGATCGACATCTTCTCATCAAGAAGGGAGATGGTGTGTGACTAGATGATAATACTGAGGTGATAGTCTTAGATGGATTGCGAGATGCTAGAATTAGAGTGATAGAAAGTAATTCTTTCTTAGGATAGCCAGAAAATATTATAGGGCTATGGATCATGCCGGATATATGTAGTGTAGCCGATACATAATGAGTATAGTTTCAAACCATCTATGGTGAGATGTATAATTCTATTTTTATTTTTTTAGTATATACTCTTTTTTATATAAGATCTGATCATTATTTTATATATGTTCCTGATGCAGAAAAACTTGGTCTCGATGTTCAGTTTTTCTAGGAATAATGAAACTAGATACTTCATTGAAAATTCTATTGGGGAGTGTATAGTAGATAAGAGAGTACCCCTTGAGATATGCAGGTGTCACTTCATATGAGACCACTTTTGCTAAAGAAGGTAAAGTTTTACATCATTATTGGGATAGAATGGTTGTTTCACTATCATTATTATATTTATTAATTTTTTAATGATAGACATTCCTATCACTAGAGGGTGGGAATATTATTCCAAATTGTGAATGGGATGTCTAGGAAATCCATGTTGGACTCAAGCATCCTGGGCAAGGATGAATTACATCATATATCACTTTATTATGTCTTAATGATCAAGTATTGTGTCAAGTAGATTTACCTATAGCGGAAATTCATTTTAGCAATTTTTTACCAAATTAAATTTTAATCCTTACTCCCAATATAGAGGTAGAGTTTTCTATCGAGCTGGTTCCAAGAGCTACACCAATATCCATCCCACCTTATAGGATGGATACTACTAAGTTCTAGGAGATCATAAGTTAGATAGAGAATGTGGAATCTATGGGATTTATATAACCCAGTTCTTCTCCATGCGGTTCACTAGTCCATTTTTTACATGAAGAATAACGGTAACATTAGGAATTGCATGGATTATCCTAAGCTAAACCTGCTTACAGTTAAGAATCGATATCCATTTCCTTGAGTAGATGACCTCCCCAACTAGCTTAGAAGAGAAAATATTTTCTACAAGATTTATATGAGTAAATGTTATCATTTGGTTTATGTTAAACCTTGACATATACTATGTATATCTTTATGTAGTAGATATGTCTTGTATGATTATTTGGTCAAGTTTTCCATCCTCACAAATGTTCCAATAGCGTCAATTGCACTAATGAATACTTTTTTTCGAAATTTATCAAGATTTATTTGTGGTGGTATTTAAGGAAAATATCTTGGTGCATTATCACACTCAAAATGAATATTATACAAATAATGATCTCTTAATGAGTACATTGATAGTGTATTATTTATCTACTATGCTCACAAAGTTCCACTTTTTATGGATATAGTTACTTCAAGTGTCCCATTATCTTAGATTGAAGAGTATTAGTTAACCTAGAGAAGGTGAGAGTTGTAGTTTCCTGAGATAATCATAAGAAAATAATTGATATACATAGATTTTTTGGGAAATATATAGATTACAAGTGCTTCATTCAGGAAATCTCACACCAAAAATCCTCTTTTACAAGATTGACTAAGAATGGTGTGAATTTCATATAGTTTGAATCCTATGAGATAACCTTCCAGGAGATTAATGGGAGAATATATTTATTATTGATATTGATTCTTCTAAATATGGGTTGAATCTATTCAGTTTATTGTAATTTATCAAAAAATAGTCTTTGAGTATTTCTTATGCATGAGGAAAAGGTCATGGCATATGGGTTCCATAATTTCATGCCACATGGGAGGAACTACTTGACATTATATCGTAATTTAGCTCTTGTTATTCATGCATGGTGTTGTTGGATTAATTTCATATTGGGAGATAATTTTTTGGTGTATGCGGACCAAAAAATCCACAAGTACATATTTATACTGGATAACTGGAATCTCAAGAAACAAAGATGGGTTGAATACCTACAATATTTTGACTTTTATGGTGCCTATATTCTCAGAAATGAAAATGAAATTTTTGATGCACTGAATAGGAAGACTCAAAAACAGGCACATTAGGAGTCTAGTAGTGTGTGGAAGCTTGTGACCTTATTTTTTGAGAAGCACTTAGAGGATCAGGAACATCTTGCATAGTCTGTACATGCAACATTATCAGTGACCTCATAAATTCATGAGAGATTGAAGACTAGGGATCCATCATATCTAGATGTCTTCATCCTATAAGAGAGAATTATTGGTGATTACTTTCTACCAAGTTGGTTCATTGATGAGAATAACATCTTCTTAATCCATAGATTCATTTAGGTTCCCACATACATCCAAGAGGAGTTGATGTGAGAGTCTCATGCCTCTATATGGGTATTGCATCTCATCCTTACCAATATATTTCATGATTTAGGCCACCAATACTGGTGTAAGAGGATGAAAAGGGAGATATATGTTCTTGATACTCAGTGTTCCACCTATTAGAAGGACACTGAATAACACCAACAACAAGTAGGACTTTTACAGTCATTACCTTTACCTATGTGGAAGTGGTATGATGTCACCATGGATTTCATGATGGAATTTCCTAGATTTCCTCGATGTAGTGACATCCTATCGGTGATCATGTATAGAATGAAAAAGGATGCACATTTCTTCCTGATTAGTAGGTCCTTTTTAGCAGATGAGCTCAATACACTCTACATTTTTAAGGTCCTACACCTCCATAGAGTTCCACATTCTATCATATTATATAGAGAAACTCGGTTCATGTCACTGTACTAGCATGGGTGACATATGGAACTATTTATTTATAGGTACTACTGAGTACAACTCATCACTAATGTATAATATAAGCACCAAGCCTTAAAAAATACATAATATTGAGTTTAGTAAATAATTTTTGTTTATTTCACATTGAGGATATTTTCAAGTTTAGTGCATTAGACAATTAGGCCATAACTATTATATAAAAAACTGTAGAAATATAAAGTGGACACTTTAAATAGTGTCTATTTCTTTCATTACATAAAAAATTGTAAAAATAAACATGGTTTATATTCATGTTTAATCATAGTAACTTTTCTTTGATTCTATCCTTGACTCTATTCTTTCATAAATCCTTCGAAAAACATTTAAAAACAAGGAATGGGCATAAAAAGCTCAGTAAGGGACATAAAAAGAATGAAACACATTAGTATAGTGAACTATATGGTAACCCATTTAATGTTCTTTGAGTAAATGAAACAAAACATGTTCACATGAATAACACACATACATTTTTTCTGAAATAAAAGAATTAAAGTATATAGAAAGAAATTAAAACACATTTAGGGGACATAGAGCATCATATACATAAAACCCTTTCTAATCCATTTCAATTTTAATAAACATATCACCACCACAAATATTACTTTTATCATGGATAAAAATGGCCTTTAACAGTGCTAGGAAAGCGCTATTAGTGCCGGCGAAGATAAAGGGGGGTTCCCTTTATCAGTGCTCCAAAAAGCGCTGATAAAAGGGTCCTTTATCAGTGCTTTGTTTTAGCGTTGATAAAAGGCCCCTTAATTCGCGCTTCCCTTATCAGTGCTTTTGTTTTAGTGCTAATAAAGGACCCCTTTTATCAGTTCTTTTTTAAAAGCGCTGATAAAAGGTAAAAAATTAAAAAAAAAATTAAAAATTTTAAAAAAATTAATGTTTTTTTAAAAAATACTACCAAACGGGGGGGGGGGGATTTTATATCACTCGATACCCCCTTTTATAGCATTTTTCTGCTCCCCTATAGCACCCCGTGAACCCCCTCCACCCTTTAACAGTGCTTGCTCCCATATTCCCCCAAGTGCGCGCGCCCCTGCCTCCACTAGAATTTGAACTTGAGACCTCCCCCTACGCACTTAAGCCCTTTCCACTCCTCTATTTTGATTTGTTTTCCAATTCATGATATCCATATATATATTTATATATTTAGTTATATTTTTTCATATCGTAATATATATTTATATTAATATATATATAGTTATATTATAATATATATATATAGATATATTAATATATATATAGTTATATTATAATATACATATAGTTATATTAATATATATATATAGTTATATTAATATATATCTCTATTTATATATATATATAGTTATATTTATTCGGATAGTAATATATATTTATATTAATATATATATAGTTATATTAATATATATTTAGAGTGATATTAATATATATATTTATAGTGATATTAATAAATATATTTATAGTAATATTAATATATATATGTAGTTATATTAATATATATATAGTAAGATTAATATATATATATATATAGTTAGATTAATATATAGGTATATAAATATTCATATATTTGTATTTTAAATAAAATGGATATTAGTTATTATTTATATAAAGCTAATATATTTTATTTAAAATATATTTTATTATTTATATTTATAATTAAATTTTAATATGTGAATATATAAAAAATATGTATATATTGTCATATATTATGATTATAAAAAGAAGTTCATTATAAAAACGATGAAATTTCAAAGACATAATATCAATATGAATGTAATACCTTGGAATAAATTCATTCCCCACCAAAAAAAGCCAATAACACCCCCTTAAACGAGGTGGAAAATCCACAAAATGTTAAATATTCGGGGTATCCCGACTAAAAACTCAATTTTTGAGGATTTTGGGCCTTTTTTGGCCATGAAGAATCCTTGACCAAGGTCTTCCCCAGTAATAGAGACGTAGAGCTCGTCGCAGGATTTGATTTGATATATGGAAGAGCTCGTCGCAGGATTTTAAGTTGACACTTTATCAGCGGTTTTAAAAGTGCTGATAAAGGCCCCCCTTTATCAGCGCTAACGAAAATGCACTGATAAAAGGGGTCCCTTTATCAGTGGTAAAAAAAGCGTTGATAAAGGGGGTACCTTTATCAGCACTAAAAAAAGAACTGATAAAGGGGTTATTTTTTCAGCGCTTTTTTTTGCACTGATAAATCCACCCCCCTTTATTTGCAATTTTTGTTAGCGCTGATAATGGTTGGTGCGGGGAAAAACTGTTTTTGTGGTAGTGTATGGATAAATTCCAATATTATTATTACTTAATGAATTGGATATCTATAATTGGGATTGACCTTTGTATAATCTATATTGGGCGCACCCATCAGCTATAATGGGGATCATCCCTTCATATAAGCTATAATAGGTTCACCCAAGAGCTATAATGGGGATCAAGCCTTTTTATAAGCTGCGTCGGGCTCACTAAGGATCTATAATAGGGCCCAACCCTTCATATATTCTATATATGGCTCACCCATTTCATATAATGATCAAGTACCATTTCATAAATAAAACGCGTTCTTCACAAAACCCTTTTGAAAACTTCTTATAATCCCATGTGAAAAAAAATTCATATAAAAATAGAATCTTCATTTAAGAACCCGTTTTCAATAACAGTATTCCAAAAAAATGGTATAAGGGTTTTCATTTCTTTTTAAAAACATTAATCCTTATAGATGAAGCTAACTATCAAATAATGGTTACGTCAGTGGAAAAGTTTTTTCCACCATATATGTTAAAAAGAACGTTCATTTTATCATTTGTCTAAATGTTTTCTATAAAACAAGAAAAAATATTACTTTTTAAATCATTTTAATTTAATTCACAACATAAAAAATGTTCCTTTAAAATCCATTTATATTTATATAATAAATATGTAAATTAATATCACGAAGAGAAGGATTTGATAATTAAATATTTATACATTCAAGGTGTCACATACCACCTTGAACATTTAAATATTAATATCCATGAATTAATACCTTTATAAAAAAATTAAATAAAATTATTATAGATACAATATGCATACTAGATGTAATATTGTATATATATACACCTTTTAAAATAATAATGGTGCATATTTTCAAGTAATGTCTCAATGAATGCAGATTGAGATGAAGTCCTTTACCTCGACTCTCAATTGTCTCATACATTCTTTATCTTCAAAATTAATAAACATAGATTAAGTTATAAATTAATGAGAACCTTTTTCATGTTCGTTATTCTCTATATATCACTTGATGTCATGTTATAACAATTATATATTTATTTAAGTTCATATCGAACATTTTTTCAATATTCGGTACTTGAGTCAAAAATAAACATGCTATGATGTCAAAAGTCTATATGGTCATGACTAAATCATATCCAGAAAAATATTACTGACATAAGAAAAACTATTATTTGTCCATTATTCTTTTAAAACAAACCATTTATTATGTTAATTAAAAATGAACAACATTATATTCATAGAGACAGTACGCCGTACATACTCAGGAGTAACGTATCCATTTTTTATTAATCATTATGGAAATATGGTAGTTATTATTTTACCTTTCTAAAATTATCAAAATATTATTAACATCTTCATAATCATTTAAATATACTTATATATATCATAAATGTGATGTTGTGAATAAAAATGATACACATCACATCGTGGAGGTGATTGTTCACACGCAAACACAAGGGATGTTATCATTTCTATGTGCATGAAAATTAAAAAAATTGATATATTTTTTTCCTATAATGATAAATATTACATTAATATCACATTTTAACATAATTCTATCATTATAAATATTCGTGAAAGATTGTAATTAAAAATGAACTATATCATTTTGTGACGAGGTAGTCTGCCGTACACAATAATGAAAAGTTCGTTTCCCATTTGATGAAATTAGAGATGGATTTAGGTGATGATAAAAACTTTAAAAAATCTAAGTATGTTTAAGATATTTTAGTTATTATTTCATAATTTTTATGAATATTTTAAGAAGTGTAAGAAAGAATAATATAGAAATACTTAAATAAATAAGATATATCTTCTTCAATTGATCACCATTGAAGAACAACTTATCACCTCTATGGAGGGTGTTATTCCTAAAAAATACCTCAATAGTGTTGGTAGGTATCCTAGGAATATTTTTTGGTAGATCGTGGCTAAACCAAATGGTTTTATAAATTCCAGTAATAGATAGGAATGGGTTCTTTTTTATAGGAGGGGGGAGGGGCACCCTTGGAATTATTAAAGGTATTAAATTAATACAAATTAAATTGTGATTCCAAATGGGTCCAAACATATTTTCTTATAATATAGTATGAGGATGGGTCTAATTCCATTAATCAAATAAAAATTATACATGGTTTGGAAATTTTTTTAATCCTTGTCTTTGTGTTTTATGCCTTTTAACTCCTGTCATTTTATTATGTAATTTACACTTTTAGAGTTAAAATTATTATCAAATTATGCTAAAAGACAAATGAACGAGTCATTAATGAAATTTTGGTACTTATCTAAACATTTTGGTCAAATATGGGATTTTTTTAAATTTTATTTCATTTAATTATATATTTTATGTATTACGTTATTAATTAAGTCAATTTTTACACTATTCATTACTTAACTATTTTAAAAAATCATAAGGACATGATTACATAGAAAAAAAATAAATGAGACCATATATAACATTTCAAAGTCATCTAAATTTTTTTCTTAGCCTAAAATATTTAAAATTATATTTATTTGATTCTCCCTTTAATAAATCAATTACTACATCATCATTGATTCATTATTGAATTTAATTATTTACCTACTAAATTTATAAAAAAATTACCATTATGTAGGTAATATTTTTATATTTATAATAACTATTTAAATTCTAATATATAAATTATATTACCACATATTAAAATTTTTTTAGTAATAAGAAACATATTTATGACATCTTTGCCGTTAAATAAAATGTTATAAATGTCATAATCACACCCAAGTGGCTTTCAAAGGCCCAAATTTCAGCCCATGGATTTCTGTGGTTGATAATAACTTATCCACTATTATTAGGAATATTTTAAGGGTAGTATTATATTATTATAATTTTATTTTCACATTTAGTTACCATATTTACCATTAACTGCGGTAAATAAAATACTAAAGTTACTATTCACCAAAAATTATTTTCCTCCTGTTACATCACATTTTCTATAAATAATAAAACCATTTATTTCCATTTTTAAAAAATCACTTCTCATAATTGATAAAATTATTTTAATCTTAATCTCATTGACATATTGAGAAAATAAGTTTTTTTAAGTAAAAACATGCAAAGGGTCATAATGTTTTTACATCCAATTTCAATGTGAAATTGATTCTAATGACCAAAATTGGATTAAATAATAACCACACAATATAATTAAACTTTAAAAACAACTAAAATGACAACCTAACTATATAAATAAATTATTTGAAAAAGTAGTTTTGAATTAAAATTCTGTATTTTTAATTATTCAATAAAAATTATTTTTATCAAAAAAATACCAAAATTCAACCAATGTAAGTTTTTATGTTCTTCATCCAAATAAAATGGTTATTTTTTTAAAATATAATCAATAAAAGTTTCAAAATTTATATTTAAATATTTTTTATCATCATTAGAAGGTAAAACTACCTTTTAAAATTATTAGAGCTTTTTATGCTCAAAATCAGATTTTATTCTTATTTTAATAACATAAAATTAATTGTATGAAGTCAAAAATAATTAATAAACATGTGAGAACATAATATAGTTATTTGTTTTTAGTCCCTCCAATATAATATCTATGTAATAACTACCATTTTATATAATAATATTACAATATTATTTCGATATAACTCAATCTTATGTACAACGTAAGATTTCAGAGAAACCCATTGTTGTGTGTCGAGTACGCTATTGGAAATAATGTCACAATTAAAGTAATATTAATGTATAATTCGTAACAATTAATAAATATGAAAAGGTGTTATTCTATAATTACATGTTGTGTTACATCCTTCCACCCTTTTCGAAATTGTATCCTTGCAATTTTAAATTCGGGATCAGTGACTATGGTTTCACTATTCAAAATTACCTCATTAAAACCCAACATCGTAAAAAGATTCAAAAAACATATAATTTAAAATACAAATAATGATGTAAAAAAGATCACCTTATATAACACATGTTATGATTCCATATAAGAAAACATCAATATAGGAGATAAAATTATCTATCATGTTCTGATGGGGAGTGGTAGAAAACATTTTCAGAAAAACAAGAGAACAACCACCAAGATATAAATACATGATAATGAAAGGGATCATATGATATATCGAAAAATAAATTAGTAGGGTAACATTTTTGGTTTCAATATATTTTCCCTATAGTTATAGAATTTATTTACATTAGTGACTAAGAACTTAAGTAAACATACTTACTTGATCTATTTCTAATTTATAAGAACAATTTCAGCCCCATAATATTACCAAAATTATGATGTACATCCATATTAATAAGCTTAACCATCAAAGATCACACAAAACATAAAGTTTATCAATATATTAAAACCAAAGTCCTAAAGTAATGGCATACTCCACATAAAACAAACCCTTACATAAACATAACTCAACAAAACATCTCCCATAAAGGTCCTTAATAACATAATATCACATTACATAAAACTATGGATGGTTTTTCAAAAACATTTAACTTACAGTTATCCTTCGAAAAATACTATTCTCTCAGGAGCTTCTGTCACTTCACAAGATGTATCGACATCAACTTCATTGGTAGAAAAAATATTTTCATGAACCTTTTTTGTTTCTAATAAAACTAATTTCCTCCCTGTGTAAAAAAATTCGAACACTTATTTTCATAATGTCCCAACTCATTATAGTTATATCATATTACTGTAGACTGGCTATCTCTTATCTCATTTTTTGACTATTCATGACCCTTTTCCATATAGTCACGAACCTTGTGGGAAACCTTACCGCCCTGGTAACACTTTCGAGATCCTAATATACCTTCCCAAAAATGTATTTTACCACAATTGGAACTTGTTTTAGGCTTACCTACAAAATTCTTTGTTGTTTTCTTCTTCATTTCCAAGAACCTTTATTGTTTCTTACTCTTATCATCTTGTGGAACGTAAGTGTTAGAAAATTCCATTTCAACATTCTTATCATAATGAACCACTATTTCATAAATTTAAAATTTTTTTGAGGGAAGAATTCTTCGTAGTCCTTCTTTAAATCTTGAGTAAAATCTATTAATAATATTGTCGAAGTCTCGAATAATAGATAAAACTTACTTAGCCAATACTGTGAGTTATCTTCATATATAAATACTAAATCATTATCTGTTTACTATAATTCAATGAATTATTTCTCTATCCTATGCCGAGAAACCTTAGGTAAATATTTCTCAAGGAAAATATCCTTAAATTCTTCCCATTCTGTGGATTCAAGATCATTTTTCTCTCTAGTATCCTTAACCAATGACCACCATCTATCTTATTCACCATCAAAATGATATATGTAAAGAGTTAACCTTTGACGATCTGAACAACCCATGACATCAAATACCCTCTCTAGGGTATTGATCAATCATCCAACTATCACTTGGTTTGATGATCCATTGAATGATGGGGAATGTTTCCCCATAAAATAGTCCACTACTGATATATTACTCTATTTTGGATATGGATGATCTCATTCGTGGATGCCACCTCCATTTTTAGCTTGTGTCAAATGAGCCATGATAGCAACGAACAATTTATTTCTGATTCATAACACCTTGTGGTGATGATTTGAAAGCTTGTTTCCCTCTTCATAACATCTCATTAAAGATTTCTTATTTCCTCTGTGAAAACCCATTCAGAAAATTCTTTGTATATATGAAGCGAAAAAGTTAAATTAAAATGCTACCACATTTAAACATAACCATAATATAATATCCTCTAAAAGAAAGACATTAAGCCCATACTCACCACTAATATTTTCTAAACAATCCTATAATACCAACTATACGGACCCATCATTAAATATTACATAATATTTAGTTAACTCAATAATTTTACTTTCTTTAACAGTGAGGATATTTTCAATTTTATAAACATATAGAATTGGGCCATAAATATTACATAAAAACCCATATAAATACTAAGTGGACACTTATAACAGTATCCATTTCATTCATTACATAAAAAAATTAAAAATAAACATGGTTTCTTTTCATGTTTAGTCATTATAACTTTTCCTTGATTCCTTGTCTCTATTCTCCCATAAATCCTTAAAAAAAACTTAAAATTTTGGATGAGCACAAAAAATATCAATAAGGGACATAAAAATGAAATGAAACCATTATTCTAGTGAAACATATGGTATATCATTAATTCTTATTGAGATAATGAATCAAAACATTTTTCACATGAATAACACATACATTTTTCTCAAATAAAAATATTAAATCCAATAGAAAACAATTAAAACATCTTTTGAAAACTCAGAGTATCATATAGATAAACCCCTTTCAAACTGATTTCAATTTTAATAACCATATAGACTACATCCAATATTATTATTAGCAATTAATTGGAGATATATAATGGTGAGAATCTTTTTTATAACTTATATCAGGCTCAAATGTGAGCTATAATAGGGAATGTCCCTTCATATAAGCTATAGTTAGGTCACCCGTGAGTAAGAATGGGTCTCAACCCTTCGTATAAGTTGTGTTTGGCTCACTCCGGAGCTATAATGCTGCTAAAACCATCATATAAACTATATCTTTCTTACTCGTTTCATATAATTCTCAAATACCATTTCATAAATAAAAAACATTCATCACAAAACATTTTTGAAAACTTCTTCTAATCCCATATGAAAAACATTTTCATATAAAAATTTCATATTAATTTAAGAACTGATTTTAAATACAAAGATACACAAAAAGGGAATTATGGGTTTTTTTCCTTTTACAAACAATAAGGCCTATAAAGGATTCCATGTATCAAATAATGACTATAGTGTTGAAGAATTTTTTGTTGCCATATATTTTAAAAATAACATCTCTTTTGTCATTTTTCAATAAATTCTATATTAAACACAAAAAATATTCAATTTTAAAATCGTTGAATTAAATTAAAAATATAAAAAAATCCTTTAAAGTTATTTTATATCAATATAATAAATATGTAAACTAATATCATTAAAAAAAAGATTTGATAATTTAATTTTTAAATGATGAAGGTATCCCATACCACATAGAACATTTAAATATGAATATCCATGAATTAATACATTTACCAAAATATTAAATATCATTATTAGATATAAAATATTGATATGAAATGTCCTTGTATCTATATATACATCTTATAAAAGAATAAAGGTTCACATTTTCAAGAAATTTATCCATGATAGGGGATTGAGATGAAGTCCCTTACCTTGAGTTTGAATCATCTTGTATGTTATTTATCATCCTAAATAATAAGAATTGGTTAATTTATAATTTCCATAGTACCCTTTTCTTGTTCATTATTCATTTTATATCACTTGTTATTATGTTATAACAATTACATAATTATTTAAGTTCATATCGGATGGTTTTTCAATCTTCGGTACTTGAGTTGAGAATGAACTAGGTACAATGTTAGTAGTCCATGTGATAATAATTCCATTATCTCCAGAATAATATTCATGAAATAAGTATCACATTTATACATTAAATATATTTTTAAATCAAACCAATAATTATGGTAATGAAAAATGAACAACATGATAATTATAGAGATAGTTGGTCGTACGTACGCATGAGTAACGTTTCAATTATTTCATTGATCATTATGGAAATAAGGTAGTTATTATTTTATCTTCAAAAAATGATCATAATATTATTAAAATCATAATAATAATATAAATATTCTTATATATATATATATATATATCATACATGTTATGTGGTGAATAAAAATGATTCAAATCACTTTGTGGAGGTGAATGTTCACATGTACACACGAATGATGTTATCATTATTATGTGAATGAAAAGATAACAAATAATTGATATATTTTTTCTTTTAATGATAAATATTCCATTAATATCATATATTAACATTAATTCCATCATTATAACCAATCATTAAAGATGGTGATAAAAAAGAAACTATATCGGCTCATGAGGTGGTAGTTCGTCATACACATGAACGAAAGGTTCATTTCCCATTTGATAAAATTAGAGATGGATTCATGTGATGATATTAACATAATGACATATCAGTATGTTATTAATAATTTAGTTTTTATTTCATAATTGTTTAAGTAGATTTTAATGGGTGGAATAAGTAATAATATATAAATACTTAAATAAAATTTATATATCTTCTTATGTTGACCACCATTGAAGAACTTATTAACACCTATGTTTCTGATGCTTTCGTCGGGGCGCGCGCATCCGTCTGTGGAGGAGGAGGACGCGCTACACTGTTGCCCCGCATTCCCTCTTTCCAATGGTGGGCGGCATTCGCCCCTTATTCTGGGACGTCTGCTCCTTGATCAAAACGAGATGATGGGATGTTGGTTCTTCCTTCTGCGGATTCCTCCTCAGAACTCGTCACCTAGTTCGGGTCTCCCGCATTGATTTAATACGTTGTTCATGAAACTCTTCCTAGTGCCATGTTTCCATGGATGCCGGTTAATTAAACTGCTTCTGTTGGGACATTCCAAAGGGTCCAGTCAGGGCAGCAACCCTCAGTCGGGGGAGTAGTCACGTTGAGGCATCAGTAGCGTGTCTGGATGCTGGGGAACCGGAATGTCTATCTACTATCCCGGGTCATAGGGTTTCTTGAGGGCGTGGAAGCCCGAGGCATCCCACATAGAGCGCGGGGAATTATATTCCATAGACACATATCTGAGGTTTTCCTCGTCTTCCTGTGTTTAACACAGGGTATGCCGTGAGCTTAACGTCCAGTGGAGACGGATCATCCCAATCAGAGCATTATCTAGAATGGATCGGATTGAGGGATTTCCCTTGAAGGGGTGCCGATACCGGGACCAGCCCATGGGAGGCTGTGAAGAGGAGCATACCGACATGGTCTCACTGGGATATGATGGTCTGGATGAGAATCAGGTTGGATGATGGATGGATGAATGAAGTGGAGGGGGGAATGGAAAGGGACCATCGCAAGGGTGACGGTGAAGTTGGGCTTGAGCCTCGAAGAGACCTCCTACGTATCCTCGTGGCAGGGAATCAAAGTCCACATAGTTTGGGATGGTTCTGGTGAACCAGCAGGAAGGTGGACATTGGTCCGATGGATGTTTTCAGCGAACCAATGTGAATGTGGGCCTTGGTCCGGTGCGTCAGCGAACCGACGCGATGATGGACCTTGGTCCATATTGTGTGGGGCTTATACACTAAGCTGCCCGGGTGTGGATGAACCGATGTGAAGAAGGTCGGAGTGACCAACAAGTGGTGGGCTTGAACCTCTGAGAGGCTTCCTACGTACCTTGTCGGTACATGGATAAATGACCACATAGTTCAGGTTGGACATCGGAAGGCCGACGTGAATGTGGAGGACCAGGAGGGTCCTAGTGATGGTGGGCTAGGACCTCGTGGATGCTTCCTACGTACCATGCCGTGACATGGATCAAAGACCACATAGTTCTGAGGGGCTTCATCGGCGAACTGATGTGAAGGTGGACCTTGGTCCGATGGGTGGTGGGCTTGAACCTCGGGGCGGCTTCCTACGTACCATGCCTTGACATGGATCAAAGACCTCATAGTTCAAATGGTTTCATCAGTGAATCGACGTGAAATTGACCCAGGGGTCCACTAGTGGTGATCTTGAACCTCGTGAAAGCTTCCTACGTACCATGCCTTGACATGGATAAAAGACCACAGAGTTCAGGTGATGGGTGTCGGCGAACGGACGTGCGGAAGGAGGGACCTTGGTCCAAAGTGGTGTGGGCTTGCACCTCAGAGAGGCTTCCTGCGTACCATGCCTTGACATGGATCAAAGTCCTCGCAGTTCATGTGGTGACGACGGCTTTTCGTCGGACTGGAATGCAGTTTAACGTCATGCTGGACGAGGATGAACTCGACGTGAATAAATGATGGGTGGAATTGAACCTCGTGGAGGCTTCCTACGTACCATGCCTTGACATGGATCAAATACCACGTAGTTCAACTGGGTGTGCAGTTTAGTGTCATGCTGGACGGGGGAATATAGTATAACGTCATGCTGGATGAGGGATGCAGTTTAACGTCATGCTGGATGGGGGCATGCAGTTTAACGTCATGCTGGACGAGGTATTGTCATGGCCAATGCCAACTCTAAGCCCACATGGGTCATTCTCTGTGTGAGAAACAAGAGGTAGCAAGGACCCGATGATCACGTCGCGAAGGGTGCGTCCGTGAGAAGCTAAGAGGGGCTTATGTGTTAGGCGGACCGTGGTGTTGGGAATTACTCCAGGATGGAGGCCCAAAGTGCATCAAAGCGCAGCGAAAGAAGGACTTGTTACCAATGACGGAAGGTGCCTTGTTCCCTATCGCACCCTCCACTGACCTTGGTAGTGGGGAAGTATGGAGATGCAGGGTTGAAGTCTTCCGCAAGAGGGGCTAGGGGCTTACACCAAAGTGGTTTCCCTTCTCCCCTGGACATACGCTACTCCGATAAGGAGGATATCATCCCTTGTGGAGGGGGTGACCCCGTCTCTGTGGATACGGATGGCGTAAAAAATGTCCGAGCTGGGGGGACCCTTCATGCGAAGCACGGGGTTGGGTCATAGTTTAACGTCATTTGTTGAGGACGGGGTGCTTGGCAGCTTAACATCCTTCGGCTCGGACGAGGTGGGTTCACTCCACACCCCTAGGGCTTACATAACTAGTACCCTTTGCCCCTTTGGGGAGGGAAGGTACCAGTAAGTCCATGGTCAAGGGGGGTTGTGGAGAGAACCATCGAGGGGTCCACGTTAGCGTGGCTATGCGAAGAAGCAATAGCCGTTAGCGTGCCTATGCGAAGACGCATTAGCTGAAGCAATGCTACGAGTAGTATTGTCCGTGTGACTTTGAAATCACATCGTGTATACCTGGAGGGTCTCACGGGAAGTGAGATTTCCAATCAAAGGAGTGTGCTTCACGAAGTGGAGTTCCTTGGCCTTATCAAGGGGAATAGGTGTGAGTAGAGGGTGCTTCGCGAAGTAGAACAGTATTTGCGGAGCACTCCCTCGCGAACAAGAGGTGCCTCGTGAAGCAGGGTGCTGCGAAGTAGTGTGCTTTGTGATGTGTAGCGATCCTGCGTTAGCATAGGGATCACTAGTACAGGTTGGGTGTTTCACGAAGCATTAACGCTCCGTGGCTTCCCCGGTTCCCTTGGGAATCCCCCTCCTTCGCGAATGCCCTTGATCTTCGCGAAGGGAATCCCTCTCGGAAGAGGGGCTCAAAACGAGACAAATCGAAGGCGTCACATGAAGTAAAAGTACCCCGCGGAGCTCATGATTCCCGATGGAAAAGGGTGCTTCGAGATTCGGGAGAGGAGAGCTGAAAGGTCAGATTGTCCGTCCCCAGGACTCAAGGGGAGCCTAGTATTTATAGGAGAGGGGCGCCGTGAAGTAGAACTCACACGGTGCGAAATGGTGGCAGTTGCTTCGCGGCGAGGTCACGAACGTCAAATTCATTCGTGGAGAGGTACCGCTTCTGGTCCTTCGCGGTGCGCTCGTGAACATCAAATTCGTTCGTGGAGAGTTACCGCTTCCAGAGCATCGCGACAGGCTCACGAACGTCAAATTCGTTCGTGGAGAGGTACCGCCTCCGGAGCTTCGCGGGACCATGATGCTCGGGGTGCTTCGTGTCGGTGCTTCGTGCGGTAGCGTGTGGGACATCTTTTTCATCCCTTCCTTTAGTGAAATATTTTGGGGCCAACAAATGCCCCCCCTCATACTTGGATCCGCGGAACGCTGAAGGGTCAAATTCTAAGGTAAAATCGCCAAAATTGTCGGCGGTGCATGAAGAGACTTCACAAAGAGGGCCCGTGGTGCTGACCGGGGCCACGGATTCGGATGCACCGAGATGCTCCAGGCGGGCAGGGCGCGCCGCAATGCTCTGGGGTCACCTCCTATAAATAGGGGGTCGACCTCTTTTGTCTTCACACGATTTTCTTATCTTCAGGTGCTCTCGATTTCGCAAAGCTCCGCGTACTCCGCGTCTGCTCTCCGAGAATCGATCTTCGTGGAGAACCGCATGTCTCGGACACCGCGACCGTGCCAAGCGACATTCTGTTTGCCGGCCTAGGTCAGACTCTGTGGCTTGGTCTTGCGACCGACCTTCGTGAGATGGCTTCACGATCCAGCTTCGCGATCCGTTATGAAAAAATTATTTTCTGAGTGCCGGAACTGAAATGGCCCATCGAGAAGCTGTATTCGGGGTGCTTGCAGATGCCGCCCGTCGGGATGAGATGGCCAACTGTCCAGGCCTTGGAGAGATGGTCCGAAGCCACTCGAACCACGCTTCTTTGACAGATCTGCTATCGGAGGGTCAGAAGAATTATCTGTAGTGTAAGAAGCTGCCATTGTACGGCTTCGAGTTGAGGGATGACGTCTTCATCTCTGAGGCGAGTAGAGACAAACCAGTTTGCTGGTTTAGGAGCATGCCATGTCAGCACCAATGGTTCAGGGCGGCCGATGGTCATGCGCAAGAGGACATCACACCCGTTACCGCCGACTATCTCTACAAACACGTGAACAATATTGACGGGAAGCTACTTCAACCGGAGACATCCCCTCCTCTATACCGTACCATGCTGAAGGAGGCTTTGTAGGATTTGAAGAAAGGATGGTCCGATGAGTGGGACCTGCGCCAGGGCGGCAACATTACTGATGAAGGGCCTGGGCCTACTGGGTAGGCGCCTCATGCAAGGAGTTTGGGGTTGAGCTGAGGAGAGTGGGGTTATATGAGGCGGAATGGGCCTCCCAATTCCACATTTACCAACCGAAACAACTGATGCCAGAATTTCTGAGCAGATGGTCGTCTAGGACCAATACCTTTCACCTGCATCACAGGGAGGTGGGTATCAGCCTGTGGGATGTCCACCAGATTTCTGGGGTTCCGATCTTGGGGGCCATGTATGATGAGTTCCTCCCCGCCATGAGGGCGTGGGAGGATACAGAGCAAATGTCACGACTGGCGTCAGTGCCGATGGCACTCATCCCTGGAGAGGACAAGGAGGCAGTGATGGATGTCCACTTTAAGAGATGGTTCAAGTGCTTCCTGAATTTCCCAGAGAATTGAGAGTTCCCTCCGAGGCCTCGAACTTGTCCGAGGGCGTCCCAACGGGGTAAGGGGCACTTGTATTGGCGGGTCTTGGAGGACATCCAATGGAAGACCTGGGGTTTCAGTGTCGGCACTAAACAACAGCCGATAGTCAGGCTGGCGGCGTTCATCACGGCTCTCTTCTACGGTTGGATTCTACCGGTGAGGGGTACAACCATGGGGGTGCGGCCCAGCTCGTTTATTATGGCGTCCTTGTTGGCCATGGGGCAGTGGGTCAATCTGGGGATTCCAATGCTCGCCAAGCTGTATAGAATGATGTGGCACATTAGCGAGGGAAAGAATCCACCCAGGATATGCGGGCCCTTCCACCTCCTGTATGGGTGGATTGCGGCGCACATCAGGGGGATCTATGAATACCCAAACCCAATTTCTCCGCTGGGATCAGACTTCCGACCCTCCATCCTGAATGCGGTCGGGAGCTTCCCGTTCAAACTAACTGTGCCAATGGTGCTGAATCGGGTGTGGAGGGCGGATGAGTTTAATTTCCACCCCTTCCCATTGCTGATGGGGATACTTACTGACGACGGGCGGGGAATAGAAGAGCACTGGGCTTACGTCCTGGCCTTTCGAGGCAGAGTTTTGGTCACATGAGTGGATTGTGAGCCACTCTGCGAGCCGTACACCCCGCATCGGTTTGCGAGGCAGTTCTGGTGCCTCCATCGGATGACCCCACAGGTCTACTGGGAGGTGCATCACGAGGAGCACCCGTGTGTGATGAGGCAGTTCTGGCTCATGTTCACACGGGAATATGGGAAGATGTGAATTGCATTGCCTCCATCCAACGCCGCTTTCGGATTGGTGAGGGAGTATGCCATTAGTTGGGAAGCTGCTTACCCTGGGGCGATGCTGAAGCAGCCAACTATTTGGGTTGGTGATGGTGGGCCTCCTTTATCTCGAGGTCAGGGTCGGAGGGTAGCTAGGACCTCTCGCAGTGGCGGGGCTGCATGGCGGAGAGTCCCACACCGGCTGAGGGTGTGGTGGCAGTGGCGGATCCGGTGATTCCGGAAGAGCAGGGTCATTCGGAGGGGCGGCCACCGAGGGGATTTCGTAGGATATCCACTCAGGCTCCGGGGAAGCGGCTGCGTCATATTGACATGGTAGAGGATGCCCTCTTCCCAGAAGCCTGGGACATTTGGGATGTCAACCAGCAATTCCTCAGCCCAACCAAGATATGGGTGCACTTGAATCGCCTCGGGATGGACTTACCGGGAAAAGTCCAAGTTTGGGCTGGTTTCATGGCATCTCCGGCAGAGGCAGAGCAATACGTGGACGAGCTGGAGGATTACGTTCACTCTAGTGGTGTCCCTTGCCCGATGACAGACCGGGTGAGGGTACTACTGACTCAAACGTCCCCCCCTCAGTTATCGCCCGCCAACCTGAGGGAGCGCTTCCCTTTGCTGGAATAATCAAAGGACTCCTCTTAGGAGGATGAGGCTGGAGGAGGGTGCCCGTTGTAGGAGGGAGAGGTTGGAGATCAAGGATCATATCCCGACTACATCATAGAGGCTCTCGAGGTAGCATTCCAAACTTCTTTCTTCATGGTCTGTTCTTGGGCCAGTATGGACTTCTCACTGATGTTTTAGCCATGCAGGGGGAACTCATACGCAGGCCTCATTCTCACCTCTCGGCGTGTGATGTTGCAGGACCTTTAGAACCCGCACCTATGGTCGTGTCCAGTTCCACGTCCTATGGGACCAGAGCACCCGAGGTGGATCCTCCAGAATTTCTAGACCTTCCAACAGTATACGGAGGGCCTCGTCTTGGGGTCCCACCAGTATTGGCTAAAGAGCAGCACCAGGAGGTCGATCTCTGTAAGTTTCCTCTACTGGTTTCCTTGTCGTCATATTTAGACTATTCCCACTAACGTTCATGTCCCTATCTGTAGTACAGTTCTTCGAATAGCGTGGGCTACTGCGGCAAGGTTAGTCAAGATGTCTGGTGGCATCCCTCCAAGGGGTATTCCAGTGATGGTGGCGACAGTCCCCCCATCTCCCCGAGCTGTAACACACACCATCATTGGCGGGGCCACCAGCAGGGTCGTGCCTGAGGTCATTGAGGTGGACTCTGATGAAGAGGACCAACCAGACAGTCCTAATCCTATCGCGCCTGCTTCGGCGCCAGATGTCATGCCAGATTCAACGCCAGATGCAGATCCTGCCGAGGACATCCTGCAGGTGTATCCTGCGTACAAGCCTGCCAATCGTGCAGATTGGGACGAAATGGCCTCCGACGAGGAAGACAACAGCATAGTCCGCCGCTGGTCGTGGAAGCTAATCACATGCTTCATCAATGACACCCCACAAGCACTATGGCTAGACAAAATGGACAGACTTCGCTCGCGGCTGCGCGAACTATGCGCTGGGGGAGTGGATGCACAACGTCCTCACGCGCTCATCCGAGATCTTATGGCTGAGAAGATCTGGGAGCATGATCGTGGACTCAGCGTGGGCTGGTAGGGGAGGAAGGCGACTAACATCAAGAAGCTCCAGGAGGCCGAAAGTGAGGTTCAACAGCTGCAGACCCGGTCCAATGAGCACTCGTCCTCTCTTAATGTGCAATCTGAGCTGATCTCCTAGTTGAAGGCCAAGCTGGCAGAGGTAGAGGAGCTTATGAGGCAGGCTTCTGTAAAGATGGCTTCCATTCAGGTTGAGGTAGATAGGGCCAGAGCCAAGGCTGAAGAACTGCGCCCAACCGCTGCTGAGGAGGAGCGGGAGCTGATTCAGCGGCAGCAAGTCTTGGACACCACAAGTCGAAGGGTGGCGGAGTAGCAATGCTCTTTTTAAGGGGTCAACCCGTCCATGGGGGGAGTCGACCCCCCGGGTACGGTAACAAACTAAAAACCTTTCATTGGTACTTTCGCGCTTGAATTTCTTCCTTCTTTGTTTTGAATGCAGTAGCACGCATGATTTCCACTGTTTGAATCGGCTCGTTACATCCCTAAAATGTTTGTGGGACATTCGGTGACAATTCCCCAAGCCCACATGGGTCGAGCCCGATGTGATAAATAGGAGATAGTTTCATTCTCGTCCCACCTAACATAATATTGGAGACCATGCTTCGGGAATCCGGGATTTGGATTACTAGTCCGGATTTCCGAAAGATTGGAGAGGCCTGACCAGAGGAGGAACTTTTCAGAACAGCCGAATTACCATTTCTTCATCGTGCCCTCATGAATGAATGGTGCAACACCAAGGGCACTGGAATTAGTCCGAACAGACGGAAACGGGAAGCGTGAATTACGATGCCCAAGATTCGGAGCACTATGGGGATGGCATGACAAAAAAGGACAACCGTTAACCATGGAGGAGGAGCGGTATCCTTACTACATTAGCCTGTAATGGGGACAAAAATGAGGTTCATTCGTTGACCATGTTCCAAACAAGGGACCATGTCACAAATATTGTTGGTCAATCTTTCGGTACATTGACCCAAGACAGTTGGCGGACCATAGGTCAAACATCCATACTGTTAGGGGGTCCTTCCAAACATGACCAGTCTTCCTGAACGTTGGCCCAGGACAGTAGGTGAGCCGATACAGCATGAGACCAGGCTGTTAGGGGGTCCCATCAGACATGAAAGGGGACGAGGGTCCGATTAAGGGGCACACAAAGCATGGAATCTGGAGTGATGGTTTGTCCGAACAGATTCCAACACTTAGGTAGTTACACCACCGTGGTGGGAGTATTCCATATGGGGGCGTTGGATTGGTCACAGATCCTTCCTTCATTGGGATAGGGCCTCTCTAGCGAGGGGTCCGACCAGGGGGGCGGAAAGGGGAAAGATGGGATTGATGATTTCTATGGGCTGGACCCTAGGCAAAATACCAGGGTGTCTCTACGTATCCCATGAGGATGGGAATCAAGTCATACATAGTTCTGGAAGCGTAGTTTAACGTCATGCGAGATGATGAGAATCCTGGCCGTGTTGGTACACATCTCGTCAAAACTACTAAGCCCACGTGAGTCATGCTCGGTGTGGGAAACAAGTAGTGGTGGGGATTTCCTGACACAGAAAAGGGCAGGTTAGGGTGGAAAGACGCTTGGTGAATACCGGCCCCATGATACTAATACGCCCATGTGTCGCGCTTGGATTCGTGAAGAGATAGAGCCGAATATGTTGGAATACCACTTGAACACGAGGAAGTGGAAATGTGTGAATCATGACGCTCGAGACTGGGATCACAATGACAGTGGTGTGACGATAGAGGGTAACTATTAACCGTGTTGGAAACACAACATCCATATCGCGTTATCCTAGAATGGGGAAAAATAAATGAGCGTTGACTGCTGACCATGTTCGAAACACGGGACCATGTCGCAAATGTTGTCAAAGATCCTTAGGGACATTGGCCCGAAACGATTGGAGGGCCCTTAGGTCCAGCATTCATGGAGCGCCCTTAAGCCTAGTATCCATGTCGTCCGAGGGTCCTTTTGGATGTGGAAGTGGATGAGGATCCAAATAGAGAGCTCACAAAGCTTGGTCATGGGACAAAGGGAATGTCCCCATGAAAATTCCACACTTCGGGCTTTGTCAAAACACATATGAGTACGACAATGAGACGTATTAGATAGGGGGAGGAAACATAAGAGGCACATGGTGGAGTAACTCAAACACCTGGCATGAATGGGAATAGGGGGTGTTTGCGGTGCGGTGAAAACCATGACACAAATGAGGACACAATCCCATATCACACCGCACGACCTCCTTGGGAGAGGTTTTTGGTCAAGGGACTGAAAGAGAAAGTTAGGCTGGGCCCTCGGGGAAGTGCCCGGGTGCTCCTACGTATCTCATAAGGCTGAGAATCAATCCTCACATAGTTCTTGATGGATCTTAGACCATAAATGGGTAAAGGGAGCAGGGGACACATGACAACAAAACCCGACTTGAATGAGGACCTAAGCCCTACTTACCATGCGTTCTCTGTGGAAATGATCGATTCGAGGGACCAAACACAAAGGTTAGGATGGGCCCACAGGGAAGTTCCCATGCACTCTTACGTATCTCATGAGGATGAGAATCAAGCCATATGTAGTTCTGAAGATTTACATGGTAAGATACTAGTTCCAGGGGAAAAGGGGAGTGTGGTCATGGCCCTTTCACTAAAAGAAGAGGAATTTGATAAATCTTGTTTGTCCTTTAAGGTGAGTGTTTTTTTTTGTGAAGCGATAGGCCTAGAGTAGTAGGGCGTGGTGTCGCCACAAGAATCAAGCCATGATAGGCGTTGAAAAATGGCATGGCACATGAACAATACACAACGTGATGTCCTCTACAACAAGGTCATCACAATACATTTTTGTTTTTCGTCGTGCGGCTAGGACTATAATGTCACAGTTTGGGGTCGTGTGACAACACCAAGCGTGCATTTTATCGTCATGCAGCGCAGACATAGCAGAGGAAATGCTAGGTGGGGAATGTGCGTAGTGTTATAAAACACAATTGATGGATACATGATCCCACATCACACTATACGCCACTCCGAAAGGGAGACCTTAGGCCGAGGGGGCTATATAGAGGCAAGAGGTGAAAAGAGAGAGGGAGAGACTAGCTCCCTAAATGGACTGAACCCGAAGACAAGGCGTCTGGGCAGTCTTATGTATCCCATGAGGATGGGAATCAAGCTGAACATAGTTCTAGATGGATCTTAGTTTATGGTCTTAGAGCTCGGACCATGAATGGTGAAAACTTCCCAAGTTTGCGCAGAATTCAACCCGATCCCAAATCCCACGTGAGTTAAACTTGGTGTGGGAAACAAGGGGGGAATCCTTATCACAATACATGGGGAGCCCATCAAAGGGGAGTTGGTAGAGAGCCCTGAAGGACACCTTTGATGCAGCTTGTTTCCCCAACGCGCAGATGTGCACGGGGGAAAATTACTAAGAGTTTCGAGACTCTACTTAGACACGATGAAGTGATGAAGGGTGTGAATTGTGTACCCAACATTTTGGGATTAATGGGTTTGTGTGGTGATAGAGGAAAACTGTTAACCATGGTGGAAACACAGTGTCTATATAACGTTAGCCTGATGTGGGAACAACAAACGAGTTTCAACCGCTGACCATATTTGCAACGCGGGATTTTATAGATTTGTTGTCCGAAACCCTCGGGGGCGTTGGCCCGTAACGGTAGGAGAGCCCTTGGGCGTAGTATCTAGGCCGTTCATGGGGGTCCCTCTGGGTGTGAAAGATGATGGAAGCCCTGATGCTGGGATACACAAATCCTGGAAAGCGGGTGCGGACATGTCCGAGTAAAGTTTGGCATTCCAGGTAATAGACCAAAGTCCCCTTGGGCACATTGGTGAACCGCCGAAAAGGGGTCGACGAAATAGCTCAGGAGGGAGAGGTACATGGCGTGGTCATTATGAGACCGACGTGAATGAGGAAATAATCCCACACCACACCATATAATCTTCTCATGGAGGAAGGGTAGACCAAGGGGCCAAGGTGGGATGAAGATTCCTGAGAGATGGGGCTGGACCCGAATCCTAGACATTCAGGTGGTCCTACTTATCCCATGAGGATGAGAATCAAGCCACACGTAGTTCTCTAGATGTAGTTTAACGTCATACGGGATGAGGGGGGAGTAATATACCCCCAAACAAGGGAGGTGTACGGTACAGTGAATAAACCGACGTGAATGAGAAAATAATCTCACACCACACCATACACTCCTATAAGAGAGGACCTGGGTCGGGGCCCGAAAAGTCCAAGGGGCCTTATGGTTAGGCATTGGTCAGGAAGGCCTGACCTACTTATAGTTTAACATATTGTAGTGAGGATGAGGTCCGGGGACCCGAGGAGGCCAAGGGGCATGAGGCTGGGCCTCATAAGGGAAGGCGTATGGCATGATACATGATCCCGACGTGAATGAGGACATAGTCCCACACCACACTGTACACCCTGGGTAAGAGGTTGGGTGGAGGGGCCCGAGAAGGCCAAGGGGCCTAAGGTCAGGCATCAGTCAGGAAGGCCTGGCTGGTTTGCAGTTTAACGTCTTACATGAGGAAGGGGAAAGAGATAACTGTATCTAATCCGGGGGTGTGTACGGCATGAAAAGTAACCTAACGTGAATGAGGACGTAATTGTACACCATGTCGTACATTCCTTATAGGGGAATCGGGGCTGTGGGCCCGACCGCTAGCACCACCCGGAGAAGAGTTTGTCACTTCGGGATGGGGTAGAACGAATCACTGCACTCGATGTTTGGGACATCTCGTGGTGGACCCGAAGATCCAGGACACTGTTGACCATGTTCGAAACACAGTGTTCCTATGGTGACCTGATATGGGAGCAATAAATGAGCATCGACCATTGACCAAATTCGCAATGCAGGTCTTGTATCGGCTTGTTGCTTGAAAACCCTCAGGGGCGTTGGCCTGTATCGGTAGGAGAGCCCTTGGGCGTAGTATCCAGGCCGTTCTTGGGGGTCCCTCCGGGTGTGAAAAAATGATGGAATCCCAGTCAAGGAGTGGGTGAAGCATAGATGTATCCATTCACGAAAGAGGAAAACATCTCTAGGGGGGATGTGCAGCCGGGTCAAGGCTTGCTCGATGTGATTTGGGTAAAAAGTGTGCACCCTGCCATATATCTTGACCCGAGTGGAAGATTTTGGCTTTTGGGCTGGGCCAACAGATGAAATGCCCGGGCGTCCCTACGTATCCCAGTAGGATGGGAATCAAGCCATACGTAGTTCATGAAGGCCATACAGTTTAACGTCATGCGGTGAGGACGTGGGAGGATAGAAGAACAGAAGTGGGCATATGGTGCAACCCTTACAATCCTTGTATGAGCGGGGTTGTATGAGCGGGGCTAAGAAAGCCTACTCCTCACTACACAAGGATCCTCCAAGGAAACTATTCCCAGGGGGGATAGTGGAAGAGAAAATATTGGGGCTGGGCTCAAGATGAGGCGTCCGAGTGTTCCTACGTATCCCATTAAGAAGGGAATCAAGCCACACGTAGTTCTTGAAGCGCGGTTTAGCGTTGTTCTGGATGAGAAATGTGTCTCAACTGGGTATATGTACGGTACGGTGGGTAACCCGATGTGGATGAGGATGTAATTCCACGCCACACTGTGCAATCCCATTAGAGAGCCAGAGTCGACGCAGGCCAAGGGGCCAGAGGCTAAGCCTTGGTCAGGAAGGCCTGACTGGCTTGCAGTTTAACGTCTTACAGTAAGGACGGTGGTCGGGGGCCCGAGGAGGCCAAGGGGACTAAGGTTGAGCCTCGGTCAGGAAGGCCTGACTGGCTTATAGTTTAATGTCTTACAGTAAGGAAGGGGGCTGGGGGCCCGAGGAGGCCAGGGGGCCTGAGGCTGATCCTCGGTCAGGAAGGACTGACCGGCTTGTAGTTTAACGTCTTACAGTAAGGATGGGGGGAGATCTTAGTTTAAGGTCATAGAGCTCAAACCATTTTGCAGTTTATCATCTTGCAGGATGAAGATGCAGTTTAAGGTCGTGCAGGACCCTTTTGCCCTAGGCAATGTATCGCTAGAGGAACTTGGCGTTGGTGGGAGGGGTTATGCGCTCTCCTTCCGTGGTCACCAAGGAGTATGCTCCATTGGGGTAAGCCTTATAGATGATATAAGGCCCTTCCCATTTGGGTTCTAACTTGGGCAGTTTCCTACCAGGGATCATTGGTGCTCGAAGGTCTAGTACTAGGTCGCCCTGTAGAAAATAACGGAGACGAACCTTCTTGTTAAAGGCCCTCACTATCTTGTCTTGATGCCTTTCCAGATTGTGCAGGGCATGAAGCCGGTTCTCGTCCAGTGCTTCTAATTCAGCTAGACGGATTTCGGCTACCTCATCTGATGTCTGGTGATCATAGACTGTAGTGTGTAACGATGGCAGCTGGATCTCAATGGTTAAGATGGCCTCATCTCTATACACTAGGGAATATGGGGTCACCTGGATAGAGTTGCGAGTCATCGTCCGATAAGCCCAGAGGACGTTGGGGAGCTTGTCCGGCCAACTTTTCTTATTCTAACCCACCGTCTTCTGCAGAATGTTAGAGAGGGTTTTGTTGAATGCCTCGATCTGTCCATTTGCCTGCGCGTGGTAGTGGGAGGTATGGTTCGAACAGATGCCATACATGGCGTACAATTTCTTCAGCTCAGCTGCTCGGAAGTTGGTGTCGTTATCGGTGAGTACGGCGTGAAGGACCCCAAACCGGTGGATAATATTGGAGCTCAGAAAGTCGAAGATGGAACGGGCCTTGATCTCTTTGAGTGGAACTGCCTCTGCCCACTTGGAGAAGAAATCTGTAGCAGTCAGGATAAACCTACACTAGTGGGTTGTTGCCGGTGGATATGGTCCCACTACATCAAGTCCCCATACTGCAAATGGTCAAGAGTACTTGGTGGGGTGGAGGGGCTCCGGCGGCCAATGCAGGAAGTTGGCGTGAACTTGGCACGTGTGGCATCTCTTGGCATACCCGATACAATCGTGGATCATAAATAGCCAGAAGTACCCCAACCTCCAGATTTGATGGGACATCTTCGGCCTAGCTTGATGGGCCCCACAGGAACTGGTGTGAACCTCTTGCATAACTTGAGGAATCTCTACTCCTTGAACGCAACGGAGGAGGACTCCATCGAAGCTCCTCTTATAAAGGACATTTTCCAGACTGGGGCCGCTCTGGAGAGTAAATTGCAGTGCTCGGCGTCGGATTCACTCTCGCTTGGCCCGGTCGTCCGGGAGGCGACCATTTTGGAGATACCCGACAAAAGGTGCCCTCCAGTCGGGAGTGGCTTCAACCACTGTATCTGACGAACCCGGGAACCATGACGTAGAGGGTCTGGTGGTGAGATAATTTACCCGCAGTCCATCATTTTCCTCTTTGGTGATGGGGCAATGACTCTCCAGTGTGCCACATGTATGATTAAATCATCTTTCTTGGGTTCTGCGAGCGATGCAGCTAAGCCATCCAAGGCGTCTTCTTGACCGTTCTGTAACCATGGGACATGGGTAATCTCTGGTCGATAAGAGAACTAGTCCATTAGGCGGAGGGTGTACTCCAGCAATGGTACTAGCTCTGGCTTCCTGACGACGTAGTCGCCGTTAACATGTTTGATTACCAGTTCGGAATCTACTTTCACATGTAGATGGGGCACATTGATCTCAAGGGGAAACTCGAGGCCGGTGATGAGAGCCTGGTACTCTGCCTCGTTGTTCGTACAGACTTCTGACAACAGGAACGAGTATGGTAGGATGGATTGCACCGGGGTAATGAAGACAATACCCAGGCCCACTCTGTTGAGCTTAAGATCGTTGAGCCTCCTACCGGTGGGGCTCCGGGAGGCACTGTCGAAATGCATTTTCCAACACGGGATGGCATGATCAACTGAGAGGATCATATCATCAGGAAAATCTAGGTCCAGGGATTGATCCACGGAGGTTGGATGGGAAGATAAAATGTCTGCCAACGCCTGTCCCTTAATGGCCTTCTGAGGTACGGACCTGATATCAAACTGCTGGAGAATCACCGCCCACCATGCTAGTCAGCCAGTCAGCATGGGGCGGTTCGGGATGTACTTCAGTGGGTCTACCTGGGAGACCAATTGCCCCTCATGGTGTTTCAGGTAATTTCACAACTTATGTATGGTGAAGACGAGTGCAATGAAGTTATTTTCGATAGGGGGTATCTAACCTCCGTATCGAGAAGCATGTGGATGAGATAGTAGAGACTGTTCTCGGTACCCTCGTTATTCTTCTGGGCGAGCAGTGCACCGAGGGATCTTTCCAGGGCGGTCACGTAAAGGACCAGCGGCTTTCCGGAGATGGGTGGCATCAAAACCGGAGGTTGGAGCAGATACTACTTGATTTCCTTGAAGGTGTTCCGACACTCTTCATCCCATTCGTAGGTGGCGCCCATCTTCATGAGCCGGTAAAAGGGCATACACTTGCTGGCCAGATTCGCGATGAATCGACGTATATAGACTATGTGGCCTTGGAGGCCTCGAAGTTCCCAGATATTGCTCGGGGGAGGCATTTGGCTGATGGCCTTGATCTTCTCCGGGTCGATATCAATGCCTCGGTATCTAACAACAAAGCCAAGAAACTTCCCAGAGGTGACCTTGATGGCACACTTCAACAGGTTCATCTTCAGGTGACAGGAACAGAGGAAACCGAACACCTTCTCAAGGGCTTTGAGATGGTCCTGGTGCTGACATGATTTGACCACTAGGTAATCTACATAGCATTCCACCAGTGTCCCGAGAATCGACTTGAATATGTGATGCATGGCCCTCTGATAAGTGGCACCTTCATTTTTCATGCTGAAGGGAATAACCTGGTTGAAAAATGTACCTTGGGGAGCCATGAAGGCATTAGACTCTTCTTCCTTGGGGGCCATCCGGATCTGGTTGTACACGGAATACCCATCCATGAAAGAGAGAGCTTGGAACCCGGCTGTGGAATCAATCAATAACTCTTTCACCGGGAGTGGGAAGTCATCCTTTGGGAAGTGGCGATTATGGTCGCAGAAGTCAATGCAGACTCTGATCTTCCCATTCTTCTTCCTAACTGGCACAATGTTAGAAATCCACTTGGGGTACTGGAATTCCTTAACGAAGTTGGATTTGATAATCTTTTCAACTTCGGCCTCAACCATAGCACCATGAGAAAGGTGCATCTTCCTGGGAGGTTGCTTAAACCCATGATGGTTTGTCGGGAGGTCCAGATGGTGAACGGCTACCTGGGGATCTAGTCCTAGCATCTCGTTGTAACTCCAGGAAAACACGTCTCAGTGTTGTTTGAGGAAGTCTACTTACTGCTGCTTCTCCTCGGGGGATATGGCTGCACTGATCAATGTGGGTTTTAGATCTGCCTCGCTACCAAGGTTCACCTATACCAGTTCATCAACCGTGGTAGAGACACCTTCCTCAAAGGCGGTGGGAGCATCCTCCAGGTCTTCCTCTCTACATGTGGGGGGATTTCCCACGACGGGATATACTTCTGGGATATCAAAGCCTGAGGGTCAGCTGGTGCTGGCTTGGGCAGCAGTGGTCATCATATCAGGAGACTCACTTGCCATTGAGACCATAACAATGAAGGCAGTCGACCCTATCCCATCTTGCCTTCGGCTTAAGGGGCCACGTTTGATGATATCAAAGTAGTGGTGACGTTTCATATTGAGTCGGTTGATTCCAGCCCGGCGGAAGAGACACGTATGGCATACTGTCATTGTCATAACCTTGACATTCCGGTACCGTACAGGGGTTGGAGGTTCCGGGATCACCTGAGCCTGGTTGATGTAGGAGTACGAGGTGATTTTCCGCCGTCGCTTGGACACGGGAACATTCCATCCTTGGGTACCCGAAACAACAAAACATTTCCCCATGTCGGGGGTCGTGGCATCCAATCGGTGGATCGAGAGGATGTAGGCGTCATCCATGCTTTCCCAGTGATCACTTGTGACCGAGACGGGTTCATCCTCACTTACTAGGATTTGCTTAGCCTTACTCTTGTAATAATCAGCATCCAGATAGCAGGCCTCACAAGAGGAAAAAGGAGACGCATCTCCTTGGAGTACGCTTACTCGACCGTTGAGTGAGTATTTGAGGCACTGGTGATACAACGAAGGGACCGCTGCATGCAGATGGAGCCATGGCCTACCCATCAACGCGTTGTAGGAGGTGTCCTGAGAGACGACCATGAACTCGGTGCTGGCAATTAAGCCACCGAACTGAGTCTTCTGGCGGATCTTTCCGACTTGGGTTTGCTCAGTCCTGTCGTACCCCTGGATTCTGAGGTCAGAGGGAGTTAAATCACCTTCAGACAGACCCAGCTTTCGCAATGTCCGAGTCGGAATTAGGTTGATTCTGGAACCCGTGTCAACAAGGCAGCGGCGTACATCCACACCATTGAAGTGGCTAGTGATGTACAGTGGGCAAATATTCCCCTGTATAGGAGGGTCCTCATCTTCATCGGAGAACAAGATAACCGCCTGACATTCGGCGTTCTCAATTGTCTCTGCATGGAAGGATTCTGCAGCTGCTATCTCTGTCTCAAATTAGAGGGGGTTCCTTAGGGCCTCGGCATGTGTCTCTCCCATTTCAGATGACAGGTGAAGGGCCTCAAGGATAGAAAGCCTTGCCAGAATTCCAGCCAGGTGCTTCAGTACATCATAATTTTTCTCCAAACGCGAACCTCTTCTTACAGGAGGTCGTTCAGCAGTTGGAGCCATAGTGGGTCCTGCTGGTTGAACCGGTGGTCGGCTAGTACTGGGTACATCCTGCTGCCTACTAGTTGAAGCCTGGAGAGTATTCATCGGACTAGGATCAGACAGCGGAGACTGGATTGTAGCCGGGAAGAATGACTGTGATACGAATGAGGCAGCTCTCCCTGGTCTAGTAGCACAAACGACGGTGGAGGTAGAGCTGAGGGTGTTAGATGGGGTTGCATGTGCTGAGCTCTGTGCTGAGCCTGCTGTCTGGTCTCAGTAGCTTGCACGGCTTCGTTGAAAGTGCCCACTGACGTACCTCGATGACCGGCGTGGTTGCGGTTCTGCTGACTTTGACGTCGGCTGGAAACGTTGGGGAGGTTCGCCTGGCATTCCCCCTCATCGGGAGTCATATTGGGCTTTACCGTCTCCACGTTGTTAACTGAAGCGCACCCCTGGCTGTCGCTCAACGAGTCATCCACCACCGGGCGGATTCTGGGAGGAATCCCAATTTCAGGGGGCATAAAGTCGCCGAGAGTGAGGGATGATGACGACACTAGCGGAGCGCGTTGTTTCTTCTTGCGTCATCGTTGCTTGACCTTTTGGGAAGAGGTCGACTGTGAAGGCAATGCAGAGGTACTGGCTACTTCTTCTGAAGGTTCCGGCTGCTTCAGACATGCCCGGATGATTCCATGGGAACAGACGACGGTTATTCGAGCCATCCAGTCATCGTATTTATGGGACCCGCGACTGGTAACCTGCTGCCACTCGCCTTCACTATCGCTACAGATCTCTGACCCTGCAAATACACCTGCCACTTGTGTTGGTGTCGGGCCCAACCTGACTATGTTTTTGTTGACTTGGTCTTGAATACAATCTTTAAACACATATCATTTATTGAGGGTGTGCCCCAGAATCCGATGATAAGGACATTAGTTGGGGTGATCAGTGAGATTCGCCTCTACCGGCCTTCTACACTCGGGCTGGCGCACAATCCCTTACTCTAGAGCACTTAAGAAGTAGCCAGGGACCTGATTTTCATTGAACGGATAAGTTTGGTGCCTTCTTTCCGGATAGGGGGCCATGGGGGACTGGCCCTAACAAGGGGCCGGAGGGGCCTGCCGAGGAGGCGGCGCCTCATTGTATCGCCTAGGTGGAGGTGGCGCATTGCGCGGGGGAACCTGTCGATTCTTAGGCGGTCGCTGCTGGGCAAGAGCATGTTCTTGAGGTGGAGGACCTCTGCGGGGTTGCGTGGATGGTTCCACTGGTAGTAATTCTAGCTGCCCAGGGGATTCTATTTGGGACACCGCGGAGGGTTCGGCTCTGGCGGTCCTCCTGGCCGGGATCATAGGGGGAAACGACCGTGCTTGACTAGCCTATTGTAGAGCCTCCTCAATGTGATGTGCCTTATCAGAGAAATCTCGGAACCCTCCATGGTTGTTCTGGGTAATCAGGGAGGGTACCAGCTCCGTTTTAACGTTCCCTACACACATCGTCAGTAATTTCTCCTGAGTCAGTGGCATATCGAGGGAGTACGTAAGTCCCTTCCACCGAGCGATGAAATCTACGACTCGCTCATCTGGCCTTTACTTGCACTTGAAGAGGTATGCAATGCTGGTATTCCGCATGGTGGAGCTGAACTAGTATAGGAACTGTCGGCGGTGATCCTCTCAACCGGTCACCGATCTGATAGGGAGCTGGCTGTACCAGACGAATGTGGGACCTTCCAATGTCTGCACGAAACATCGGAGCTTGGCGGATTCTTGCAGGGCTGGGGTCCCCAGCATGGGGCCACACCTGGAAGAAAAATGATCCAAGTACTGCGGCGGGTCCCCTGTCCCATTGATGGGCGAGAAAGTGGGGTTCCCAAAACTCGGGGGTGCGGGCATATCATCCACCCACGCGGGATACGGCTTGCAATCCGGTGGGACCGCCACCTGCCACATTTCCAACGCTTCAAGGCGGGCTGTGAGTGTCGCTATTAGATCATCCGGGTGGGGGTCCCTGTCTTGACGGGGATCCCTAATCACAAGTGCGTTGCCAGGTTCCTCAACACGGTAGATGGCTTCGGCAGCTCATGGATCGACTGGCAGAACGACCTGTGGGGCGAATGGGGGAACCCGGACTGGATTCTTCAGATTACCCCATCGTTCGGGGGGGTTTGGTGAGACGTATCGCGCCCTCTTGCCGTAAGTTCCGGCTTCTGCCCTGTGTGCGGAAGTAGCATGATCATGGTTTCCCGGAGGCATCTCAGCTGGGGGAAATTATTCCTGCCCCTACTAACCCGGCCTGGGATTACCATAGTTAGGTCACCGCTCTACAGCGCGCTCAGCCAAGAGTTCGTCAACCTGCCTCTTCTGCTCAGCATGATACTAGCATAACGTGTCTTTCTCGAGATCTTCGTCTGTTTTCTGCACAGAGGCAGACGGGTCATAGTGCTTGACAGTTCCGATGTGCTCCTTACCCTTGCCGGTATTTCGACCGAGTACCAGTGACTCAGTGGGTATAGGGAGGACTAGCAGGTTCCTATGCTGATGGGTAACCCTCCCTGATGGGTCCAGCAGTGGCGGTACACCCTCGAGGGTATGTCACCATCAAGAAATTCAAGCTCCTCTTCCTTGTCCACTACGTCCGCCATGTGGACCGCGACCCCTCTCGAGGGCATGTCCTCAATTTCGCATAACGAATAGGGATGCCGTCGGATAGGGTCGAAGAGGAGAGCGGCATAGTGTCCCCAACCGTGGACTTGCACATGGGGGGTAGCTTCCCTGACGACTCTGTGGAGTACTTTGAAACTCTGAACACATTTCTGTTGAAGGGCGCTCTGACGGCCTAGCGACTTAGGGTGCTAGGCCACAAGGAGTGCGGCCAAATCGATGAGGCAGCATTGCTCGCCGATTTCTTCAAAGTGCTCTTGACTTCTAGGGTACACCACCCGCTCGTAATGAAGGCGGAAGTGTGTCGCCCATAGGGTTCGACAAAAGCACCCCACTTCTTCAGGGGTAAGGAACTCTGGTGCGCGAAAGTTCAGCGCTGCCGTCGGCCAGAACTTCTCCGGGAAGTAATCCGCTGTGAGAATGCTCTAGAAGCTCCTGGGTTCGGACATGGGATCTGGCCCTGTATTTCCCCACTCATCAACCGGGGGCGGCTGAGGTACTGGTAGTAGTACCGAGGCAGACCTCTGGGATAGTAAACTCGGCGGCGGAGAATACAGTGAACAAGATGACTCGCCACCGAATTCTAGGCCATCCTCTAAAGAGTGAGGTGACATGGCCATGATATCGCGATATGATGGGATGATAGCCACAGCTTCCGGCACAGGAGTCGTGGCTACCGGCAATAGGTCATGTCGTTGTTCTACCGCCGTTGGCCCCCAATATAGCTCTCTGTGATCTCTGGTAGAGGTAGAGGGTGGTTCTGGTGACAATGGTGGTGATTTCACGGTCGAGACCTGTGGAATTTCCACAATTTCTTCCTCCTGGATGTACCTTTGGAGAGAGATGGGAATCTGGTGGACCTCACATTTCGGGAGAATGAGGCTAACACGCCTGGTTCCTGCCCTAGTCCTTGATACGGAGGAGCGGGGAGAAGGTTCCATCGCTGAGTCGCATTCCGCTTCAGAATCCGAGAAACAAGCCGGTTTGATATCCACTCGGGCCCTCCCAGGACTCTTCTTGTGGCGGCAACGACTCGCTCTCCTGTCCTGGGGTGGCTCTTCAAGACAGGGTTGATCCTTAATAGGTAATCTTGGGGCGGCGATGGCTCCGTGGTGGAGAGGGCCCCCACTCGAGGTGGCCGGGGTGCGAAGGGCACCAGGGGAAATGTCGAAGGGTACATGGGGAGGACCTCCATGGACGGTGCGGGCAGAGCGAGGCTGACCTTCACTCCCCAGGTTTCCGGGGTGAGGAATTTTTCCGGTTGTAGAGAGGACGTAGGGAGGTCCCCTACGTTGGAGAAGGACTGGATGGACAATGCCTTCAGATCGGTGGTCGGGGGCAGGAGGATGGACTCCATACCCTGTATAGTGGGCGCGGGAAAGGTTTTCGCGCCGAGCGTCACTCCCGCGGGGCAGGTCTTCGGTCGGGATGAGGGTAGCACGAGGCATACCTCCATGAAGAGAATCAGAACGAGGAATGCCCACGCTCTGTGGAGTAGTGGTACGGGGAGGGCCTCCGTACGGGGTGACATCACCGTGGGTTAGTTCGCAGCGATCACCACTCAGGCCTGCAACCCGGAGAGTCAACCCAGCCTGCCCGTGGGGCGGTTGGGGTCTCGATCCTGGTTGGGTGAACGAGTGCCCCTGCTCAGTGTATGCTGGGACTCCATGATGCATGTTAGCGGTGGCTTGGGCCACTGTAGTTGTTGACGTCGATGCATCTGGGCGAGCGTCCTCAGCCCGGGCCCAGCGCAGACGTCGGGTCAGACAAGCTGCCACAGGTGGTGTTGGGGCATGGCCTTCCTACTCTTCCTGCGGAGTCGGATGGAGACGCTGACGTGGCCAAATGGGAGCCCCTTCCTAGAGCCCTTGGGTCGGGACCCTGACCCGGCCGAGCTAGACATCACCCGCCTCATCAGCTTAAGGCGAGGAGTCATCGAGGCGTTTCGAGGACAGGCTCCCGAAACGATTGAACGTTGGGTTGGGGAGAAAGGGATCCCTACACGGTCTATTAGGGCAGCGTTGAAGGAGGGGCATGGATGCCTCTAGGTCCAGGCAGGCCATATCCCGAGTTGGGATGACCCCTTCCTCCTCGTACCTGCATACAAGGTTGTTGATCACCCTTCGCTGGATGATCTCTGATGGGGAGAGGGGATGTGGGCGCCCCATATTCCGCGATATAGCGGCCATCATGGCAGTAGCGGAGCCATGCGGGGTGGCTGTGCCAGTGTTTCCCCTGCCCTTGCGTAGGTGAGTGGGAGATGATCATGTCTCCGCAACAGTAACCCGGTTCCTGGGAAATGAACGGATCAACTGATTAGCACTACGAGGAAAAGGATTGACAACCAGTGCCCCAACGTCCTTCCATTCTCCACATCTGTAAGTAGTATCCACACCAACACATTGCAGAACGGAGTACCCCACATTATACTGCCCCAAAATCCGGTGAGTTTCACGATAGGCCCGCTATTTTCTTAGCGGGACCAGGCACCGGATATCTGGATCCGGTGACACGTCAATCTACTGGTGTCTCAAATGCTACTAATCTCCACATTGAGGATAATAATTTAACGTCGGATTCAGCATTTCTGTTTCCGACACTTTCGTCGGGGCACGCGCATCCTTCTGTAGAGGAGCAGGACGCGCTGCACTGTTGCCCCGCATTCCCGCTTTCCAAAGGTGAGCGGTATTCACTCCTTATTCAGGGATGTCTGCTCCTTGATCGAAATGGGATGATGAGATGTCGGTTCTTCCTTCTTTGGATTCCTCCTCAGAACTCGTCACCTAGTCTGGGTCTCCCTCATAGATTTAATATGTTGTTCGTGAAACTCTTCCCAGTTCCATGTTTCCATGGATGTCGGTTAATTACACTGCTTCTGTCGGGACATTCCAAAGGGTTTGTTCAAGGTAGAAATCTTTAGTCGGGGGATTAGTCACATTGAGGCTTCAATAGCATGTATGGATGCTGGGGAACTGGCATGTCTGTCTACTATCCATGGTCATAGGGCTTCTCGAGGGTTTGGAAGCCCGAGGCATCCCACATCGAGTGTGGGGAATTATATGCCATAGACACATATCTGAGGTTTTCCTCAGCTTCCTGTGTTTAACACAGGGTATGCCGTGAGTTTAACGTCCAGCGGAGACGGATCAGCCTGATCAGAGCATTAGCTAGAATGGATAAGATTGAGGGATTTCCTTTGAAGGGGTGCCGATACCGGGACCAGCCCATGGGCGGCTGTGAAGAGGAGCGTACCGACATGGTCTCACTGGGATATGACGGTCTGGATGAGAATCAAGGTGGATGATGGATGGATGAATGAAGTGGAGGGGGGAATGGAAAGGGACCATCGCAAGGTCGATGGTGAAGTTGGGCATGAGCCTCGAAGAGACATCATACGTATCCCCGTGGCAGGGAATCAAAGTCCACGTAGTTTGGGATGGTGCCGGTGAACCGGCATGAAGGTGGACCTTGGCCCGATGGATGTCGTCAATGAACCAACATGAAGGTGGGCGTTGGTCCAATGCATCAGCGAACCGACGCGATGGTGGACCTTGGTCTAGATGTTGTGGGGCTTACACACTAGGCTGCCTAGGTGTGGATGAACCGACGTGAAGAAGGTCGGAGTGACCAAGAGGTGCTGGGCTTGAACCTCTGAGAGGCTTCTTATGTACCATGTCGTGACATGGATCAAAGACCACATAGTTTAGGTTGGACATCGGAAGGCCAATGTGAATGGGGAGGACCAGGAGGGTCCTAGTGGTGGTGGGCATGGACCTCGTGGAGGCTTCCTACATACCATGTCGTGACATGGATCAAAGACCATGTAGTTCAGAGAGGCTTCGTCGGCGAACCGACGTGAAGGTGGACCTTGGTCTGATGGATGGTGGGCTTGAACCTCGAGGAGGCTTCCTACGTACCATGCCTTGACATGGATCAAAGAACTCATAGTTCAAATGGTTTCATCGGTGGACTGACGTGAATATAGACCCAGGGGTCCACTAGTGGTGGGATTGAACCTCGTGAAGGCTTCCTACATACCATGCCTTGACATGGATCAATGACCACATAGTTCAGGTGATGGGTGTCGGTGAACCGACGTGCGGAAGGAGGGACCTTGGTCCAAGGGTGGATGGGCTTGAACCTCAGAGAGGCTTCCTACGTACCATGCCTTGACATGGATCAAAGTCCTCGCTGTTTGGGTGGTGATGACGGCTTGCCGTCGGACTGGAATGCAGTTTAACGTCATACTGGATGAGGATGAACTCGACGTGAATAAATTATGGGTGGGCTTGAACCTCATGGAGTCTTCCTACGTACCATGCCTTGACATGGATCAAAGACCACATAGTTCAAATGGGTGTGCAGTTTAAGGACATGATGGACGGGGGAATACAGTTTAGCATCATGTTGGACGAGGGATGCAGTTTAACGTCATGCTAGATGGGGGTATGCAGTTTAACGTCATGTTGGACGAGGTATTGTCATGGCCAATGCCAACTCTAAGCCCACGTGAGTCATGCTCGGTGTGGGAAAAAAGAGGTAGCAAGGATCTGACGATCACGTCGCGAAGGGTGCCTCCGTGAGAAGCGAAGATGGGCTTACACGTTAGGCGGCCCATGGTGTTGGGACTTACTCCGGGATGGAGGCCTGAAGTGAGTCCAAGCACAGCGAAAGAGGGATTTCGTACCAATGACGGAAGGTGCCTCATTCCCTATCGCGCCCTCCACTGACCTTGGTAGTGGTGAAGTACGGAGATGCAGGGGTGAAGCCTTCCGCAAGAGGGGCTAGGGGCTTACACCAAAGTGGTTTCCCTTCTCCAATGGACATACGCTACTCTGAGAAGGAGGATATCATCCCTTGTGGAGGGGGTGACCCCGTCTCTATGGAGACGGGTGGCGTAAAAAATGTCCGAGCTGGGGGGACCCTTCGTGCGAAGCACGAGGTCGGGTCACTGTTTAACGTCATGTGTTGAGAACGGGGTGCTTGACAGTTTAACGTCCTGCGGCTCGGACAAGGTGGTTTCACTCCACACCCCTAGGGCTTACATAACTAGTACCCTTTTCTCCTTGGGGGAGGGAAGGTACCAGTAAGGCCATGGTCAAGGGGGGTTGTGGAGCGAACCATCGAGGGCTCCATGTTAGCGTGGCTATGTGAAGAAGCAATAGCCGTTAGCGTGCCTATGCGAAGAAGCATTAGGCGAAACAACGCTAGGAGTAGTATTGTCACTGGGACTTTGAAATCAAATCATGCATACCTGGAGGGTCGCACGGTAAGTGAAATTGCCAAGCAAAGGAGTGTGCTTCGCAAAACGAAGTGCCTTGGCCTTAGCATGGGGCATAGGTGTGATTGGAGGGTGCTTTGCGAAGTATAACAGTATTCGCAGAGCACTGCCTAGCGAAGAAGAGGTGCCTCGCGAAGCAAGGTGCTGCGAAGCAGTGTGCTTCGTGATGTGTAGTGATCCTGCCTTATCCTAGGGATCACTAGTACAGGTTGGGTGTTTCGCGAAGCATAAACACTCCGCGGCTGCCCGGGTTCCCTTGGGAATCCCCCTCCTTCGCGAATTCACTTGAGCTTCGTGAAGGGCATCCCTCTCGGAAGAGGGGCTCAAAAAGAGACAAAGCGAAGGCGTCACGCAAAGTAGAAGTACCTCGCGGAGCTCATGATTCCCGGGGGAAATAGGTGCTTCGCGATTCGGGAGAGGAGAAGCCGAAAGGTCGGATAGTCCGTACCAAGGACTCAGGGGGAGCCCAGTATTTATAGGCGAGGGGCACCGTGAAGTAGATCTCACGCGGCACGAAAGGGCAGCAGTTGCTTTGTGGCGGGGTTGTGAATGTCAAACTCGTTTGCGGAGAGGTACCGCCTCCGGTCCTTCGCGGTGCGCTCGCGAATGTCAAATTCGTTCGCGGAGAGTTACTGCCTCTGGAGCTTCGTGGCGGGATTGCGAATGTCAAATTCATTCGCAGAGAGGTACCGCCTCCAGAGCTTCACGAGACCGTGATGCTCGGGGTGCTTCGCGTTGGTGCTTCGCGCGGCAGCGTGCGGGACATCTTTTTCGTCCCTTCCTTTCATGCAATATTTTGGCGCCAACAACCTATAATAAGGGTATTATATCTAAACTAAGGACATTAGAATGTGGGGAGGTATTATGGGAAGATTTTTGGGTATATATGTTCTGAACCAAATGGTTTTTGTACTATAAGAAATACTAATTAATGGGTTCCTTTTTTATGAGAGGGGAGGGGAACCTTTGCAGTTATTAAAAGTATTAAATTAATATAAATTAAATTTAGGTTAAAAATGGATCAGAACTAATTTGGTTATAATATAAGACGTGTATGGGTCAAAATCCAATCATTTAATAAAAAATAAACTTATTTTGGATATTTTTTTAATCCTTATCTTTATGTTTTAACCCTTTTAACTCTTACTATTTTATTAATAAATTTACACAATGAGAGTTCAAATAATTTCCAATTCATTCCTAATTAAAAATTAATGAGTCATTAATGAAATTGTTGGACTTATCTAAAATTTTGAGTATAATATTGGATTTTTATATATTTTATATCATTTAATTAGATATTTTATATTTTAAGTTATGAATTATGTCAATTTTGTCACTATTCATTACATGAATTTTTTAAAAAAATAATAAAAACATGATTACATAGAAAAAAATACATGAACTCATCTATAAAATGTAAAATTCACCTATAAAATTTGTTTATGGAATAAAATATTTAAAATTATATTTCTTTTAATATCATTAATAACATTTATTTGATTCTTCCTTTAACAAATCAATTAATCCATCAATGTTGTGTCATTATTTAATTTACTTATTTAAATACTAAAAATTATAAATACATTACCATGATTTAGATAATATTTATAGATTTATAACTAATAATTATAGTCTAATATAAAACTTATATAACCCCACATTAAATTTTTTTTGTAATAAAAAACATATTTATGACATCTTTGCCTTTACTATAAATAAATTGTTAGAAATGTCATAATCACACCCAAGTGGCTTCGGAAGGCCACAATTACGACCCAGGAATTTCCCTAGTTGAAAAAAACTCATCCAATAAGATTATTTGAAGGTTTAGGGTAGTTTTATATTATTATAATATTATTTTTACCTTAAATTACACGATTTATCTTCAACAGTGGTAAATAAAATACTAAAGTTACTATTCACGAAAAAATATTTTGATCCATATAAATAAAAGTTTTCATACTGATTAAAACCATGTATACCCTTTTTTTAAAATTCAATTCACAGAAGTGCTAATTTTTTTTAAACATAATCTCGTAGATGGATTGAGAAAATGGGTTTTTTTATGTAAAAACGTTGAAAAGTTCACATAGTTTTTATATTCAATTTCAAAGTGAAATTGATTCTAATGATCTAAATTGGATTAATTGATAAAACATTAATATAATTATAATTTAAAACAAATTAAAATGAAAATCTAACTAAATAAATAAATTATATGAAAATTGGTTTTGAATTAAAATCCAATATTTATCACTATTCATTGAAAATTTATTTTGTCCAGAAAAATACAAAAAATCTACCAAAGTAAATTTGGATGTCACACTTCCAATTAAGAAGGAAATATTTTCAAATAAATCATATAAATGTATAAAAAATACATTTTATAATGGTTCTCTATCAATAGGCGGTAATACTATCTTTTAAAAATATTATAGATATTTATGCTTCAAATCATATTTTATTCTTAGTTTAAGTACAAAAAACTTATTATAAGAATGTAAAAATATTTAATAAACATGTTCAATAATAATGTAGTTAGTTTTATTAATTTTATACAATATATCATCTAGGTGATAACTACCATTTGCACTCATAATATTACAAAATATTATTTTTTGGTATAACTCTATCTTGCGTGCGACGTAAGATTTTGGAGAAACCAATTGTTACATGTTGAGTCCACTATTATAAATAGAGTCTTCATTAAGGTAACACTACTATATAATTCATAAATATTATTAAATATGAAAAAGTCTTATTCTGTAATTACCTGGGATGTTATATATCGATGGTCAGTCTAAGCATTTAATATAGGTTTTGGAGGACATGCTCTGAGTATATGTCCTTGATTTTGAAGGTTATTGGGAGAAACACATACCTAACACCTTGTTTTCATATAATAATATATTCTGGGAGACTATAAAGATGGATCCTTTTGAGGCCCTATATGGTATGTAGGTTGTGTCATTCACCCATGTGATGGTTAGAGGATTGAGAGGTAGCATTATGGTTCCTCGTATCATTCCGAAGACATTGGAGTTGGTTAGATTATTCAGAAGCAGGTGTTTTCAACTCATTCTAGTCAGAATCCATACCCCAATGGATACCTTTAACCACTAGAGTTGGATGTGGGGATTTAGGTTTTCTTACATGTTTCTCCAAGACTATGACATAAATAGATTCATAAATAAGGGAAACTATCACTTCACTACATCAGACCCTTAGAGATTTTTGTGAGATTCCTGATGGTAGCTTATCAATTATAGTTAACTCAACGATATCATACCATGAACAACTTCATCCTTGTTTCTGAATTTCATATATATAATTTATATACATATCATATTTGTCATCCTAAGGAGGTTAAATTAGAGGTCGATGCATCTTTTGAGGAGAATCATGTCTGTATTGTTGATCGGGGCATGAAGTTTCTCCATCAGGTCAGTTCCTCTAATATGGGTGCTAGGTAGCATGGTTGTACACAAGAATAGACTTGGGTTCTAGAGAATGATGTATGTGCCTAGTGGTCAGAGTTTTACTCAAATGATACTTTACCACCCTTCTAAGGGAAACTCATGGATGATTTTTTATACGGGTGGAAGAATTAATTTCTTATTTTTATACTTATGAAAGGGAAAAATGAGGTCACAGGAGTTCCACGGCTGTCTTAGGATTGTACGGATACCAGAGCCACATGATTTCAAAGAAACTGGTGGGTTTCATCGTTTCAATAAACAATACATCCTACACTTCATGGTTTTTTTAAATCGTATGGGGTGATCCAGTGCTCTACCTCGGGCTGTATAGTTTTTCATAATCATGTAGTCAAGGATACATGTTTGTGCAATTGATTTAGATGTCATTATAGAGGGGATTTTCATGTGTTGTACATGGTTAGTCAAACTATGCAGTTGGACCATGTCAGGGCTATATTGGGGATGTTCTTGGCCCATGATTGGAACATGGTTTGGCATACCAAGTGGCCAAACCATGCACCTCTTGAAAAGTGGGTAGATTTACCATTTTCCCATCTTCTCTTTAATAACCCCTATTTATTTTTCTCCTCCATGCACAACATCCCTTAATTTTGGACCTCTCCAATGGAATTATCCTTATAAGTGAGGATCTAAAATCCTAACAGTTTTCCATAAGACTTAATAGATACGTACCAATAATCTCTTATTTCCACTTTTATATTTATTCATTTATCTCCCTGTCAACAAACTTATGTTGGTCTGATCATATATTCCCTATTTTTAGGGTATTTTTGTATTTTATTTAGTTATTCTAGTGTAGTAAAAATTAGAGGCCATCAATGGATGAGGATTCTATTACCAAGATTGGGTCGGAGTTATCATGCTTTTCCTTCATGTAGCGGTGCTCATGTATCATGTCATTGTTCCATGTCCGAGATTTTTAAGTGTTTCTTATTAAAAGAAATTGTTATTAAATTAAATAATTAGGCTTGACCTATATAACCCATGAGACATGTTTATATATTAATAGAGGCTAATTAATATGAATTTAATAACCCCATATGTGTATTTCCTAGTTAGATAAAATCACCATCGGTGACCTATGAAATTGATTAACCTCTTAAGGTGTGTTTCAAACCACTTACTTTTGGGATGTCAAATGAATTTATTAAACTAAAACATTAAATGGATGTGGGAATATAAGATCATCTCCATATTCCCTTGGCTATTTTTCTTACTCGTATAGGCATGATATATTATATAAAACCAAAATTCTTAATTAATATGAATGAAAGAATTCATGGGGTGATAGAACTTCATATCCGAGGTTATGATTTGAGACACTTTCCGCGGTGAGTAAATTGCATATATAAATTTGATGTAAAATTGAATTAAATTTGAACATAAATTGTATATTTAGGATTTAGGGACATGACCATATTTTCATGTTCATAGTGATATATGGTTCTCACTTGGAGGACTATGAATTGACTCAATGAAGCAAATTAACTAAATGAATTATAAATTAATATTTCATGCACTGTGGGTCACACATGGGATCTAATATAAATTCCAATGATGGAATCACATAGATGGTGGATTATATACGGCATCAATGAAACTTGGACTCCCTTTGTGGACTTCCAAGGATGAACTCAGAAGGAAAATCATTATATGCCCCATGAGTGATACTTGGACTCCTTATGTGGATTTCCAAGGACAGACTCAGAGGGAAGATCATAATTATTCCATGACAGATACATAGGCTCCCTTTTGGACCTCCAAGGTCAAATCATAGGTTAGTGACCTTATACCACCCCAAGTGTGATATTTCAGTTCTAATGAAAAATTTCTTGGAAAATCTTGTAATCTGGTGGGTTCATGTAATACCTAGAGAGATACATGGGTTCAAAATTAGGAACACCAAACATGGTCTTTGGTTTATCGTTTATTAATTAAAAAATTCAAAATTCAAAATTTTTTATAATCCAAATAATAGACATAAATTTTAATAGTAATTTACTTTTATTATTTCCTTATTTACCTCCACAATAGAGAAGTGATGAAGTAGAAATTATGTATTGCATGTATGTTAATTACTAATGGGGAAACAATGGCTAGGATATGGGTCCCATTATTTTATTATAAATTAAATCATGACTGCACTTTAATCAGATATATTTCATATTAGGTTGAAGCAGGTACCAGAGGGCGGGCATTTCATGGGAACCTGGACCTAGATGGGTATTTTATTTACCACATTTTATTACTTCTTTTATCGTTACCTTCACACTTCTTATTACATATTCACATACTGGGTGGAATTAGTACTATTAGTGTTGGCCTACTGAGTATATCTCACACCCTCTTCAGGCCTCCATTGGGTACCCGGATTGACATCATATATACATGTGGGGATAAGTTAAAGTAATCTTCGATAAACATTTGATTGTTGTTATAGGATGGTCTATGAATGTTGGATCTCTTTTACTTCAGTTGTCCATTTTAGTTTTATACTGTCTACTACTTCTATTATTGAATGTTATTTATCTTTTCCGTTGTGCTACAATTTGAAAAATGAGGTCATAGTTTCCCCACTATAAAACATGGTCCCTCACTGCTTGTCAGCATCCTCTAGCATTTGGGAAAATGCGCTTGTGGTCATGTGACCAACTGGGTCTGGGACACCCGTTGAGTGGCACCCGGATCTGGGACATTATAAAGTGGTATCAGAGGAGTTATTTTCTTTGAATTACTGTTTGGAGCCTTAGTCAGGGATAGGACGAAAATGGTAGTTGGTAATATGTTGTGCCCTGGAGTAGCTAACCCATGTATAGAGAAAAGCCAATTTACCTCATTTTTTCAATTATTATTGGTTTTGCAATTTTACAGTTGAATTGATTTTTACTGTTGGGTGATGCACATGTGGTGTGTTGTTTATATGTCATACTTTAGTTATATTTAGTTTCAACCTGATGAGATGAGGGTATTCCATCTCATGCATCATTTAGGCACATGCTAAAAATCATATGTCATGCATTCTTTCCATGCCATGTAGGTGCATTAGAAATTGCATGTTGTTGTGATAGTTGTTGTGCTAGAAAAGCATGTTGTTGTGATTTCTGCTTTGATAAATACCTGGTATTTGATAGGGTATTTTTTTGTGAGGTTTTGATAATATGAACGCAAGACTTTGGTTTTTGGGGAGTAAGGGCCCTCAATGACCGGAATTTGGTGGATCACCGATGTGTTTATTTTGTTATAATATGTGTAAGTTGCCAAGCTTTGGTTCACGAGGAGTATGTGCCATCAAGGACTGGAATTTGGAACTTAGGTGTTTGATTCAATGTTTTTGGGGTCTAGGAGTAGTTTTTAAGGCTTACTGTATGGAAAACCCATGATACACGTCGTCACTACCACAAAACCGGGCAAGGCCAGCGCTATCCTTTATTAGTGCTAACAAAAAAGTGCTCATAAAGGGGGGGTACTTTTATCAGTGCTAAAAAAAGCACTGATAAATGTACCCCTATATTAGCGATTTTTTTAGCATTGATAAAGGTACCCCTTTTAACAGCACTTTTTTTAGCATTGTTAAAGGGTACCACTTTATCAGTGCTTTTTTAGTAGCACTGATAAAGGGGGGCCTTTATCCGCGGTTTTTTAAAAGAAAAAATATAGGGACTCCTTCCAAATAAAATCATTAAAAAAATATGTTAATATTAGAATATATAGATATAGTTATATTGATATAAATATAATATATATTTTGTTAAATATAATTTTAAAACTATTTTAGATAAGAATAAATATAGAGTTAGACTTAATATATAAGATATTTAGTGAAAATGGATTATAAAAAAATTTATAAACTTTTTTAAATTATTTATTTTATAATTATTATGGAGAAATAGCTATTTAATAACAATTGGAAGACTAAAAAAATAAAAAATAATGATCCAAAATATGTTTAAAATGCAACTCAAACTTCAAACGGTTATAACATTTGATCCGGGTGTCCATTTGAGGTCTACAACATATCAAATCGAAGCCTGCGATGAGCTCTGTGCCCTAGTGACCTAGATGAAGCCTCTGTCACATTTCTCAGGGCCAAAAAAGTCCCAGTAGGCAGCCAAAATAGAGTTTTTAGTCGGGATACCCCGATTGTTTAACATTTCGTGGATTTTTAGCCTCTTTTAAGGGGGTATTATTGGATTTTTTTGGTGGGGACTGAATTTATTCAAAGGAATTACATTCATATTGATATTATGTCTTTGAAACTTTACCATGTATTATAATGCACGACTATTTATAATCAAATATATAATAATATATACATATTTTTTAAATATTCAGACATAAAAATTTAATTATAAATATAAATAATAAAATATATTTACGTATAAAATATATTAATTTTATTTAAAAAATAAATAATATCCATTTTATTTAAAATAAAAATATATGAATATTTATATACCTATATATTAATCTAACTATATATATATATATATATATCCTAATATAACTACAAATATATATTCATATAACTATAAATATATAAATTAATATCACTATAAATATATATATTAATATAACTATATATATATAAATATATATTACTATATTAATAAATATAACTGTATATATATATATATCATGAAATGTAAACAAATCAAAATAGAGGAGTGATAAGGGGTTAGGCGCGCAGGGGGGAGGTCTCGAGTTCAAAACCTAGTGGAGGTAGGGGCATGCGCATGGGGGTGGATTTGGGGGGCTAACACTGATAAAGGGTGGAGGGGGTGCGTGAAGGCGCTAGAGGGGCTAGAAAGTACTGTTAAAAGGGGGCTCAGGTGCTATAAAATCCCCACTGATTGGAAAAAGTTTTTTAAATTTTTATACTTTTTTTTTAAATTTGTTTAGCTTTTATCAGCGCTAAAAACATGAGCTGATAAAAGACCCCTTTTGTTAGTTCCTTTTTTATCACTGATAAAAGGGGTCTTTATCAGCGATTTTTGGAGCGCTGATAAAGGGACCCCCCATATCTTCTCCATCTTTAACAGTAATTTTATAGTGCTGTTAAAGGCCATTTTTAGTGCAGACAAAAGGTGTGTTTGTAGTAGTGTGTGTAGTTCCTTAGACACACGCAGTGTGTTATTTTGTTCAGGAAGAAAGATAAACTTTTTAAGTACACGCCCTGTACCCTCAGTACATGACGTGTAGTCTCTACCTATGTCATAGACCGTGTGGGCAGGGACATGGGGTAGGTAATGGCTTGGGGAAACACGCCATGTACCGGTTGAACACGCCATGTAGAGTTGACCCAGAGTCCGCCCGTGTAACTAACAACACAGACATTGGAAACCTTAAGACATACACACCATGTCGAAATTGAACATGTCGTGTAGTCTGACCCAGGTATCCGGTCATGTCACATAAAACATGGGTCAGTGTTATCTTTCCTATTACATGTCGTGTCCACTTTGAACACGCCGTATAGTGTCAGCCATGTAGTCGGCCATGTAGAGAGCAACACGGGTTGGTCTGGGGCTTCTTTGAACATGCCGGGTCTTTTTTAAACACTCTGTGTAGTGTGACCTGGGTACACAAGCCGTGTCATGAAAAACACAGGCCAGTGAAAGCTTGTCGAGTACACACCGTGTACCTGTGGGACACGCCGTGTAGTCCAGTTTTAAGAGAGTCTTGTGGCTTAGCCATGTCGAAGGACTCGGGAAGTGAAGGGGGATTCAAGTACACGCTGTGTAGTTAAAAGACACACCGTGAGTTTGGGGTGTTACATGGCCAGTTTCAACTAGAGTACACGCCCATGTGGATGGATTGTGAGAACATGTCGTGAAGTATTTATACATGCCGTGTAGTTATGTTTTGTAAAACTTGAATGCTTTTATTCTCTTATTCCCTTCTTAAACTCCTTGTTTTCAGTATTTGATGACCTTAATATAAGGCGCGTGTTTGATATTATAGAGTCATGACGTCGAGATGACCTCGAGTTGTTTTCTAGAAGAGCAGAAATGATTATACTCCATAGATGGTAGGCCATGGACTACCAATGGATCCTCCAGCAGAGCCAGATGCGGTGCCAGCCATTATACCGGGCACAGAAGCATAGTCGCGGTTCCGGTAAGGCTTCATGCAATTCATGAAGACCTTCCAGGGAGCACCGCAGGCTGCCACATCTATGGCCGATCTCACTCATATATTCTAGTAGCATCATCCACCTATATTTTCAGGGGATGGCGGACCATAGGCTATGGAGTCTTGGCTGGGTTCGATGCAGACGATATTTGAGCATCTTGACATGCCTCCAGGGAGGACGGTTGAGCTCACTACATACATGTTGCGTGATTCTTCCAAAAGGTGGTGGGATATTACAACCCAATCTAAGAACCACCGAGACATGGCGTGGGAAGATTTTCAGGTAGCTTTCTATCACTTCTTCTTCCCAGAGATGATAAGTGAAGATCGGGCTCAAGAGTTCATGAATATACAGCAAGGCACCATTATAGTGATGGATTATTCTGTTCCCTTCACCGAGCTTCAACGTTTTGCACCCGTTATGGTGGGTAATGAGGTTTTGAGATCTATATTCTTTAAGGATGGACTTCGGTATGACATCTGAGCGCTGGTAAACATTTTCAGGTTTCCCACTATACATGCCATTGTGAACTAGGCACTGATTACCGAGATGAATCTTTGGGAAGCTAGTGGTGTCGGCCAGGGTGGTTCGACACCAGTTTCTGGTACTATTTATACCAATAAGTAGAAGAGGTAGATGGACTTATCTCACGGAGGCAGTACTATCCAGAAGAATACTTCAGGTGGCCCGGTCATGTGCTACTAGTGTGGTAAAGAGGGGCACACGAAATCGTCGTGTCCACGTGACCCAGTGGAGTGCCGAGCTTGCAGCAGGATGGGTCATCTCTAGCGTTATTGTAGGGTGTTTCCACCAGTGGAAAGTGAGAGGGGTTTTGTACAGAGTCCGCGTGTGGGGGAAAGACCAGCATCTTCTTACCAGTTGGGAAATTGGGATACATCAAGATGTACAGGCAGAGGTGGTGGTCGTGGTCATGGTAGTCATACACCTAGATCTCAGAGACAGTAGGGTGGGTCAGCTCAGGGTAGCCAGGCTGTGTCGCAGGGCCGCGGCACTGGGCAGACATATGTAGTGCAACAGAACCAATAGGAGTAGGATCCTGGACCTTCCACTCTCAATGGTACTATTCTAGTTGCTTGTGTTTTGTCTTTTGTACTTTTCAATATAGGTGTTACACATAGATTTATATTTGTGCCAGTTGTGGTGAGCCATGGGCCTTTTTTTTCTTCTTCTTATGATGTTATGACGCTATACACTCCGTTGGGGACTAGAACGGCTAGTGTGCATCAGTGCAAGGAGTTCCCCCTAGAGGTTGGTGGGTGTCACTTTCTATGGGACCTCAACGTCTTAGAGATGAAGAGTTATGACATCATTATTAGGAAGGAATGATTGGTACCCTTTCGAGCCTTTGTGCATTGTTATTGTCATAGGGTGGGTTTCACGTCATTAGAGGGTGGAGAGTTTCTATACAAGGGGGAATGGGATGTCCAGGAGAGCCGATCTGGACCATAGCATCATTGGAAAGGTGGTGTGACAACCCAGATTGCGAGTTCATATCTGGATGATCATGGGACTTGTTAGAATGATTTCCCTCCAACAGTCGATCATTTCAGGGATGTCTTCCAGGATGACTTTTCAGGTCTTCCTCTGGAGCGAGAGGTGGATTTTTCTATTGTGCTTGTGTCAATATCAGCACCGGTGTCTATTCATCCTTATAGGATGGCTACACTAGTGTTACAGGAGATCAAGAGGTAGTTAGAGTTGTTACAGGAAAAGGTATTCATCCGGCCCAGTACTTCTCCTTGGGTTTCTCTGGTCCTCTTTGTAAAAACGGCAGACGGTACCCTCAGAATCTATGTGGATTATCGGAATTTGAATCGGTTGACGGTTATGAACCGATATCCCTTGCTGATTATCGATGATCTCTTTGATCAACTTTTCGGAGCACGAGTTTTCTTGAATATTGACTTGAGATCCGGATATCATCAGTTACGCGTTAGACCATCGGACATACCTCTTACGGCTTTTCGGAGCAGATTGGTCTATACGAGTACTTGGTTATGCCGTTCGGACTCATGAACGCACCAACAGTTTCCATGGCTCTGATAAACCATGTCTTCCATCCTTATCTTGATTCCTTTCTGGTAGTCTTTGTGGACGATATCTTGGTGTACTCTCACACTCAAAATAACCATGGCACCCATCTCGAGATCGTACTGAGTACACTAAGAGAGCATTGGCTATATGCTAATCTATCAAAGTTCCACTTTTGGATTGACTAGATTCACTTCCTAGGTCATATCATCTCATAGGTTGGAGTTGCGGTAGACCCAGAGAATGTGAGAGCAGTAGTTTCCTGGGAGCAGCCTAAGAATGTGTTTGAGATACGTAGTTTCCTGGGGATGGATGGTTACTACTGGGATTTTATACAGGACTTCTCCCACTTAGAAGTGTCGTTGAAGGGTTTCACTAAGAAGGGTGTGAAGTTCCTTTGGTCAGAAGCTTGAGAGACAGCCTTTCCGGCGCTGAAGGGAAGGTTGACATCAGCACCATTCCTGATACTTCCAGAGTAAGGGAAGAGCTATACAATTTACTATAATGCATTAGGTATTGGGTTGGGAGCAGTGTTGATGCAGGGAGATCGAGTTGTTGCGTACGGGTCTCAGTAGTTGAGGCCACATGAGAGGAATTACCCGATGCATGATCTCGAGTTGGCTGTAGTTGTTCATGCGTTGCGCTGTTGGAGACATTATCTCTTGGGAGAGAATTTTTTGGTTTTCACCAACCAAAAAAGTCTAAAATACATCTTTACTCAACATGACATGAACCTGATACAATGAAGGTGGGTCAAATACCTTCAGTCCTTCGACTTTGATCTTGCCTATACACCTGGTAAAGTTAATGCAGTAGCTGATGCACTGAGTAGGAGGACTCAGATATAGGTAGTGCAAGAGGCTAGTGGAGAGTGGTAGCTTTTGTCTTTTCTCTCTAATATGAAATTGGAGGTGCACGATAATCAGGATAAAACCTATCTTTCTTCCTTAGCTGTGACTTCTACCCTCCTAGATAGAGTGAGGATGAGACAACTATTGGATTCTGAGGGCCTAGTTCTTCTGGAGTCTGTGGAAAGTGAACACCCTCCTCTTGGATGGACGATAGGCGATGACGAGGTATGTGTATCCATGGACGAGTGTGGGTTCCAGGGGATATATGCACAAAGATGATGCAGGAGTTTCATGCTTCAGCTTGGGCTGTACACCTCGGGGTTAACAAAATGTACCATGACTTGAGACATCAGTATTGGTGGCCGGGTATGAAGAGATAGGTAGCGATTTTTGTAATGAGATGTTCCACCAATCAGCAGGTGAAGGAATAGAATCAGAGGATAGTGAGATTTTTACAACTATTACCCATTCTGAAATGAAAATGGGATGATGTCGCGATGGATTTCGTGACCGGGTTGCCGAGGTCACCTCGAGGATGTGATGTCGTGTGGGTTGTTGTGGACAGACTCACAATGGTAGCTCACTTTTTACCAATCAAGGATAACTTTGGTGTTGACAAGCTCATGATGTTATATATCCGAGAGATAGTTCATCTTCATGGGGTCCCACATTCTATTGTTTCAAATAAGGATTCCCACTTTACATCTCATTTCTGGCAGAGTTTTCAGAGGGCACTCGGTACATAGGTGCTTTTGACCACAACTTACCACCCTCAGACTGATGGCCTGTCAGAGCATACGATACAAGTTCTTAAGGACATGTTGTGTGCATGCATCCTATACTTTGGGGGCTCTTGGGAGAAACATATACCTCTGGTTGAGTTTTCCTATAATAATATTTTTTGGTAACTATTGAGATGGAACCTTACGAGGATTTATATGGAAGGACATGCCAATCACCCTTGTGCTGGATGGAGATAGGTGAAGTAGCTTTACTGGGACCATGTCTCATGTAGGAGACTTCAGAGCAGGTCCAGTTGATTCAGAAGCGGATGGCTTCCACATAGTCTCATCATAAATCTTATGTTGATCTCTGTAGACGACCCTTGGAGTTCGTGGTCGGGTATCAAGCTTCCTTGTGTGTTTCACTGAGGTTGGGACACAGGCAGATCAGGTGATAGAGAAAACTTTCACAGAGGTATGTGGTGCCATTTGAGATTCTGGAGAGAGTCGGGCTTGTTTCCTATCAGTTGTAGTTACCAAAGAGGTATCGGTCCATGCATGACATCTTCCATGTATCTCATCTTCACCATTATCATTCAGACCCATATCATGTTTTTTAGCGTGATGAGGTTGAGCTACAGATCAATACATCCTTTGAGGAGCATCTGATTCCTATCGTTGATTGGAGCCCGAAGGTTCTCTAAGGCCAGTTAGTTCCTCTCATACGGGTGTTATGGCAGCATGGCTGAGTGCAAGATGAATCCTGGGAGTGGGAGACTGAAGTACGTGCTCAGTGGCCAGAGTTATTATGATCCTTATCTTCGCCACCCCTGGAAGGGAAATTTGGGGACGAATTTCTTTAAGGGGGGGGGGGGGAATTTGTAAAAACCTGATTCTTCTTCTTGTGGTATGGGTTTCTTCTTTTCCTTTTTTCTTAATTGTTTTTTAAGAAATAAGGAAAATGGGGAAAATTGAAAATTTTTTGACTACACACCATGTACTTTTCAACACACCGTGTACTTTGGCCTAGTGGGATGGGTACATAAGGCGTGTAGGCATGTCGGCAATGAAGGGTGTAAAAACTGACTACATGCCGTTTATAGGGTATTTACATGCCATTTATTTCGTCTCCATGTGAATATTAAGGCGGTGGAGGTAGCCACCAGCAGAGCGATAATTCACGCCATGTAATCAGGAATACACGTCATGTACTCATGTCGACCAGTGAACAGTGCCACGGTGGAAAGAAGCCACCAGAGGAACTGTTAAAGTAATGAAAATTACACACCGTGTAGTTTGTTTTTTTCTATTATAATGGGCAGTAGCCTCCTCCATTCATAGAGTAATCTTAGAATGCCAGAGGAGAGTGGGAGAGATGGATGGATCTTGGAGGCTCTCCCGACCGCACACCGGGAACCCGATTCCTACGTCATCGATCTTCTTGGAACCGCACGGGTAAGATCTTCCTTCACCTATAGACTTTCTTACCAATTCCATCCCAAGGGATATTTATTTGAGTTTGAATGAGATTTATTTCACCCCATATCTTCACCATTCTCATTTGTTTCGGGAGGTGTCGTTCATGTATACCGATCAGAGATGATCGAGGTAGGTGGTCAGGTGTTTAAATTCCAACTAATATGTGTTTTTGTGTACCGTTTAGCTATGAGCGCATGTTTTGGGTGTCGTATGGTTGTGGAATTTGCTGAAAGTTATATATAATTGCATAGATAACCTTTTTATAAGTAGAAACTGCTGTTTGGGATTTATGCATGTATCTAGGACCACCATGGGGGTGCATTCTTCTATTTAGCCATTTGGCTGGGATACCTGAGGTTATGCCATGATTATAATGTGCACTGATTTTTCTTAAGAGAATTTTTATATAAATTGTTTGTTTATGCTTTGGGCTCAGCCCGGTTCCTTTAGCCTATGGGCAGTGTTTTTCTTAGCCTAAGCGTACTGTTTCGTTTAGCCGATGGTCAACCTTTCTGTGCCCGTGGGAAGTAGATTCTGTGCCTGTTGGCGACAATTCGTACGCCTATGGCAATATCCATTATGCCTGTGGGTTTCGATTCTGATTACCTGATGGTAAGGACTGTATGTCTGGGGACAGTGTTATCAGGAATATTCACCGTGGTGATTTTCATATGTTGTACCTGGAAAGTTAAAGCATAGGCTTGGCGTGGTTAAATGAATATTGAAATGGAAATTTAACTAGTAAAGTTAGTTACTTTTGAGTACTTATTAGTTTATTGCATTTACTACTGCACACTGCTATTGCACATTTTCACTGACAGTTGCGAACGGGCCTTTGGTGGGTGCCTACTGGGAATTATTTATCACACCTTGTTTGGGTCATGTCTTCAGCCCAATCATACTATATTGCTGCAGGTGTCAACTGGGGAAAGGGTCCCTATATAGGCACATGATTATAGCATAGGATTAGGGGAGCATGGGACCATGCTCTGGCCTGCGATGCTGCTACATTTTGTTTACACTTCATTATTTTCTTGGTTGTACCTTGTACTTGAGATGTACTGTATTGTAATGCAGTGTATCCTATTTTGTCTACTTTCATAGAATTAGTGACATGCTGCATCTTTATATATATGAATGTTGGATCCCTTTTACTTTAGTTTTCCATTTCAGTTTTATACTATCTACTACTTATACTGTTGTATGTTATTTATCTTTTCCGCTTCGCTGCACTTTGACAAATGAGGGCATTGTTTCCCCACTATCAGACCTAGTCCCTTGCTACTTGTCAGAAGCCTCTATCGTTTGGGGAAATACGTTTGAGGTTATGTGACCAACTGCGTTCGGGGCACCAATATCTGAGACGTTACATATATAATGATAAAAATTTGTGAATAATTGTGGAAAGGTGGTTCCATTTTATAAGTGAGGGAGATGACTCACATGGAGTTACTTAAAATATTTGAATAGTATAATTTCATTATTGTATAAAATGTAATAAAAATGGACCATAATCCAAATGTAATATAATATATATCTTAATAAAAATCAAAAATAAATACAAATTTATGTGGAAATATTACGCTAATCTCATAGTTTAGCCCCGTAAACTGGTTTTAATCTTATCAATGTTAAAAAAATTATTTATTAAATAATTATTTATGAATAAATATGAAATATTTCTCATTAAAAAAATTAAAATTATAATTAAAATATGAAATAAATTTTATAAAATTAAAATTTGGTAGGTTTCATAAAATAATTTTAAAATATGTATGTTAGAAACAACATAAGCATGTTTATAGAAAAAAAATCATTTGTAAGATTAAAATGAATTTAATTTCACCCCTTTCCTAGTAAATAAATTAAAATGAATATTAAAATATTTTATCGAATATAAAATCATTAAATTTCATTAAAACAATTAATCAATAAATATTTATTTAAATTGTTATGATAAAACCACATTTCACACATAAAAATTATTTCATGAGAAATAATTGTATTACCTTCAAATGATTTTATCCTCTTTTTTAACCTTTAGATAACAAATTTATGAATTTTTATTAATTAATTTACATAAATTAAATTAAAAATAAATTTTTAATTATGATAAATAAAAACATTAAGATATTAATACATAACATATAGAAATATTCATTTCTTAAAAAACAGGTCTTTAAATCATTAATTGATTTTATTAAAAATTTAATGATTATTTCGTAAGAATTATAATGTAAATTTGAGTTTAGGAATATATATATATATATATATATATATATATTTCATAATTTTCTTAATAATAATTTTTCCTAGGAATTTAATTATTAGGTTATCATAGTCACATTTAAATAATAATACTTTTATAGTATATCTCGGTGTGTTTAAAGATCAGTGTTTGGTGTCTGCAAGCTATCTAGAAAAATATTATATTAAAATAATTTTTTTGTTATGTATTTTATGCTTTCTAATTACATTAAATCATCCCCTAAAACTCTAAGGTAAGTGTGTTCAATCAAGAAACCTAGTATAAATTTTATTACAATAATTATATATTAAGATACATCTATTCTAATACTGAGATATTCCTTAGTTTTAAAATTAATTGTTATACTAATGATTGACATTTACATAGTCCTTGGTATGTATTAGAATTAAATGTAAAATTAAATAATTTTCTTCCATTATAAATTTAATACTATTTACTAATGGGGCATAGAATCCCTTTTTTAGGGAGAGTCTTCATTATCTGAATATTTTATTGATCCACCTTTAACAGATCACCTTAATGAAATTATAAGAGAATATGAAGCTAAAACACTATATACAAATTGGATATGTATACTAATGATGTAGGAGTTAACAATTATTCAAGAATACATTGATGTATTTACCAAATAATTATTATTTCATCCACTTAAGCCTGAAGTTGAGTTTTCTATTGAACTCATCCCTAAAGAAAAACCTATATCTAAACACACTATAGAAAAAAAACCAGTGGAATTGGTAGAGTTTAAGAAAAAACTATAATATTTTTGCGATAATTGATTTTTATTCCCAAGTATTTCACATGAGGAATCCTCTATCATATTTATGAAAAATAATTATAGTTCTAAGTTGTTTTTCATTGATTATAGGGTGATCAATTCCATTACTATAAAGAATTAGTATCCTTTTACCACATTTATAATCTATTTGATAAAAACATAAAAGTGGTTAATATTTTCAGAAAAATATATATTCTATCTATTTATGATCAATCGAGAAGAAGAATTATATATTAAATTTGGAATTTCATTCAAGGTATTGACATTATGAGTTTATAGTAATACTGTTTGTATTGGATAATGCACATTATATTTTTATATATTTGATTAATAGAGTATTCAGGGATTATCTTTATAATATCATAAAAGTATTCATTGATGATTTATCAATATTATATAAAATCCATGAATAACATTAGAATAATTTATCAATAATTCTTATGCCTATGGGAGAAATTAATTATTTGATAAATTCAGTGAGTCTAAATTTTAGCTTAGGTAAGATTCTTCTATGAGCCACATTACCTAAAAATATTGAATATCTATTGATTATTAAAAAAATATAAATAATATACCAAACTGATAAATATAATTGATACACATAGTTTCCTTTGTTTAGCAGGGTAATATTATTGATTTGTTAAAACATTTCTCGATTGTACATCATATTAACCAAGTTGACACATAAATGATCTAAATTCCCATGTTTAAGGGAATGTAGATAATGTTTTGAGGAGATAAATAGGATATTATTTGATTTATTTGTATTGAATTTTCCATTGATAATGGAAGGCTTTGTTATATAAATAAATTAATTGGTTCTTCCCTTAAGAAAAATGAGAGTGTAGTTTCTTATTAATCAAGGAAACTAAGAATCATTTTATAGAACTATCCAAATAAGGATCTTGAGTGGGAAGATAAAATATTTTACATGAATACATGGATACACTATCTCTATAATTCCTTTTTTAATCATTTTGAAAACATCATTAAATGAAAATAAGTCCTAGCATGATGATAAGAGTTTTTAAAGGATGATTAAAGTAATTTTGGATGGTAAATTGATTGATATCATCTATAAAGATGGGGTGTTAATGTTTTGAAAGTGGATATGTGTTGCATCCATAAAAAAACTGAATAAGGTTCTTCTTTGATGAGTCACATAGCTCAACATTCTCTATATATCCTTGCAGCGCAATGATGTACATGGAATTTAGAGAACATTTTTTGTGGAATGGTATGAAGCATTAAATAGTAAACTATTTTTATAGATTCTTATTGTTCCAGTTGGTAAAATATTAATAACAAATATTAGGGGATTCAGGTAACCTTTTCTTATACCAATATATAAGGGGGAAAATGTTACAACAGACTTTATTACTATATATTTGGAGACTCCTGGGTGGAATGATGTTTTATGTGTCATTGTTGATTTCCTTGAAAAGTCTACACATTTCCTAGTAGTATGGGAGATATATCTCTTGGGAATATTTCCTTGATATATTCTAATAAATTTTTGAGACTTTATGGTTCTCCTCTATCAATTTTACCTAATCATGAATATTGTCTCACATCAAAATTTTGGGGGCGTCTTCAGAAGTATCTCAGTGTTGAGATTCATTTAAGCACAACATATCCTTAAAATGATGGCCAGTATAAAAGGATATTTTATACATTGGAATACATTTTGAGATCATATATTCATGAATTTAAATGTATGTGGGATCAATGTCTGCCTATGGTGTAATTTTTATGTAATAATATAATTAATTCAAAACTATCATATGGCACCGTATGAAGAATTGTATGCAAAATGATTTCAAACCTCAAATTATTATAACGAATTTAGATAATGGGAGGTAATATGAACAACATTTTTTTGGATAAAATAATAAAATTATAGGGTATTCATAATCTTATAAAATATTAAAAAAGAGTTATATAGATAATTGAAGGAATGACTAGAAATTTAAAGTGGGGGACCATGTGTTCTTAATTGTTTCTCCATAGTAAGGAGTTATAATAGTTCATAAAATGGGAATATAACACCTAGATAAATTTATAATTTTGAGATATTTGAGGTAATTGGAGTTGTGGATTACCAATCAGTTATTCAACCCAACCACTCTAAAGTACTTAATTTCATATAAGTTTCATTATTGAGAAATACCTGTTGTATTAAATACATGTACTCACCACTATTGGAAAAGACTTTGAACCTAAATCATATTATAATGGAGATATTTTATATATTATTAAAATTATCAAAAAAAGTGTTTCATAATTAGACAACTCAACTGGTGAATGGCCTTTTGATAAATCAAGAACTTGAGGAGGCAATAAGGGACCATGAAGAAGCTATGGGGAAGGATATCCCACACTTGTTTTTGGAGCTAGGAAATAACCCAATTCCAAGGATGAAATTATTTAAGGGGGAAATCATTTATTACCTAATATCCTACTATAAAACGATCACAATACACCCCAAAACTATTTACCAACACATATCATATTATTTTATCATTATAATATAAATATATTATGGATATATATGAAATAAAAATTTATAAAATTTAGATTTTTAATTTAATAAAATTGATATTATTTTTTATTTTATCAGGTTGAATTTATATGAGAGTTATTTTTTTTATTTTTCTAAAAAAGTTTATTTTTAGTTGAATAGATAAAAATACCATTTTACAAGTACCTTATATTTTATGACATCATTATGATACAATAATTACCTAAAAATATATGGAATGTTTAGATCAAAATAATAATTGTTTAGGAATAAAACATTCATTTAATCCTATTATGTTTAAATTTAAAATCCATGGATGATTTTTTAGAACCTATGTGATATATAAATCTAATAAACAAATATTTTTTAGTTACATTTAATAGTGTTTTTGGATAGTTCCTTTCGAGTTTCCATGTTTATAATGTCAAACAACTGTCGTTTATTTTATAACAAGATAATAAGTATGTGGAAAGTACCACTACTCAATATTATTTTTCCTATATAATTATAAATTAATTTTTCAAATAAAAATACTCATTAAAAAAACATATTAATGCATTTTTTTAACATAAATTATAATTAATTTCTTTCACTTCTCGAAAATTATTCCTAAAAATGGATTCTATATTTTTAATAATAATTTCCAAAATTTAATATAAATTTAGTTTAATTTTTTGTCAAAAATATATTTTACAAAGGTAAAAATTGGTTATTATATTAATGGTTAAATTGATGTAAAATTGTTTAATAAAGAGGAAAGTCAATAAATATCATAAAAATTGACACTAAATTGGTTAATAATGTGTTTCATGAACTCACCTAATTTTTTAAACATTAATTACATGTTTATGTGCTTCTTGAATTAATAATTACATCCCATTTTATATTAAAACAATTTATTTACATGAGTGTCACTCCTATAACTTATAAAAGGATCCCCTAAACCGTACACTTATACATACACATTAAGCACTATAGATCAAAAAATATATAACACAATCCATTCTAAAATCTACTACCCAAATCCTAGAGGACTTGGTTTCGCCAAAATACTAATCCTAGAATGCATAATGTGTCCGCCAAAGAAATATATCCAAGGAGAATGTATAATTATTAACGAATTGTTTTAAGTTTATAACATATTATACACCATATAGATCTATTATAACCATCATAAAAAAATTAAATTATTATATTCATTATAATCAAATTTTATTATATTTATGGAACAACCTTTTCCACCTTATTTTTATTACATACGAAATGATTAATTTACTGGTGTGTAAGTGTTTACTACCACCTCCACAAAATAATGTATTTTTTCCTCAAAAACTCACATGTATGGTTATAAAGATATAATTAATGAATTTATATGATATATATGAAATTATTATAATTATTTGTGGGTAATATATCATCTACATTCTAACCATTTTTTCTGTTGAAAACTATAACTTCACTCGTGCGTAGGTGTGTGTTACCACTTCCATAAAGAAATGCGATTCATTTTTCATTTACTTCATACATATCTGGTTATAAGGATATCTTTAATGAATAAATATTATATATATAATATTATTAGTATTTTTTAAAGGTAATTTTATTCATAATTTATTTCCTTTTCATCCATTAGAAAAATTAAAATTGCATTGTTGCATACGTATGGACTACCACCTCAATGAGATAATTCAATTTTTTTATCATAATACATGGATGGTTATAAAATTTTATTGAATATTTAAAAATTATCATTATAAAATCTTTAAGATTATATATATGATGGAACCATGACTACTTTGACCATGGTAAACACACTTAATTTGTTTTTTATATTCTGAACCAAATGACCTCAAAATGTCAGACATAAGGTTAACTGATTTTGTAAATAAATAAAACATGATAATAAATGAAATAAAAGGAATAATGATAACATAATGAACATGAAAAATGTTAAAAATTAAGTAGATAACTAATATGAGTTAATTATATAGGCTAGTATAATTTTTAAAATGAAATTTGGGGCATGTGGTAAGGGATTCTAGTCTCACTTTCCATTCCTTGATTCATATGTCATAATCAACAATTATTTTATTTTATTGGTTTATATACATTACTATGGATTTTTTTCCTACTTTAATGTAATTACAGGGTTTTAGTAATCCATTTTATGTTCTATCATTAATGGGATCGTGACTATGTTGTTCTATTTAGTAAATGGGGGACTATTGAGATCTCATATATTAGTTTTCCAATACGGATGTTAATTACTAAGGAATATTGATTATGTATTGTATTAATCATTCATTAATTTCAAATTTTGAATGAATTGGAATTAATATGTAACTAGGTGTGTCCTGATATTATATTTCTCATTATTGAATATATAGGTCTCAGGGGACAAATAAGCTTTGTAATTTGGTGTATACGTTACCCATCTATGTATGATGTCTTTCCATGAGGCCTTGATAGTAAAATTATTATGTTCATTATTATTCATTCAATAATGATTAAACTGGTTATTTTTATCTATATGATTATTTATTTTTTGATTTCATCCATGGATATATTCCCCTTTCATGATATTAGTTATGTGCAATATTTTATTATATTTTATCGCATCCATGTTATTTGTTCCAAACTTATTTATGGATAGCTTCTACTGTATGTTTTTGCTTACTAAGAATATGTGATCACCCCTTTATTTTATTTTTTATCCATATATTTTCTATAAGTGAAATTAGAAGTATTATAGGGATATACTAGATTAAATGATATTATTCTCACAATAATGTTAGGTTGTATTTCATTTTTTCAAATATAATGTGAGAATCATGTGTGTATCTATCCTCTCATGGATATTATACTATTAAAACCTATGGGATATATTCCATTGTATCTTGTACCAATGTATTAGAGTAAACACATGTTATGGAATATGGGTTATAAGGTTATAACATTCAATCTGAAAGTCATCCATATGTAGTTTTTCATACAGTGGGTAATTTTAATGTTCTAGAGTGGGAGGATAGTTAAATGCTTCATTCTATATAATGACGATATACTGTGGGTTCACCTTGATGTTCCCAGAAATTAAATATATCCACTTAGTCATATTCATCAACTCAAAAAAGATGGATGGATCCCAAACCCATCATCTCTATGGGTAATAAATATTATTTCCAAGTAATTATAAGAAAAATATTTATAAAATTGAAAAAAGAGGATTCCAACACAATAACTATGAAAATGTACCCTAGTTAACATGTGAATAGAGATGTTTTATATATTTATAGAGCTTTTATACAAAAAATCATTGGGGATTTTTGGTGTTCACAAAGAAAATATGTGGGCCTTTTTGTAAAAGGGTCACCTATAAACTCATTAGTAAGATCCCATATGTGTGCCAACATTGCCCGTTTGGGTGTTTGAATATTCTTCTCAATGAAAGAGAAAACAAAAAAGGGAGTTTACCATATTTATAACATTACTTTAAAATGTTTTTCTATCCTTTCTTCCTCCACACTGACCATGTTCTTCCTTACATAGACCATGGGTCTCCCAAGATGATTGGATTGGATTGATATGGGATTTTTTTAACTTCATCATAATTGAACCCTCTTAATTACGAAAACTCTCTATTATGAGGGGGAATTTATTAAAGTACATGAACTTTTAAATAATTATAAAAACCATGTCCAAGTAGAAGAACTAAAATTAAAGAAATAGTATAAGAAAATATGAAAAAATCTTTGTGAGTACATGATTGTGTATAGAGTGTTTGGTAACAGTGTATTCAGGTTATGTACAACAGATCACCACTTGAGGTCTCATTCCATATGAAAGATAAAAATTGTATCAACACATGAGTTTCTAATCTATATAAAATGTAAATATGGATTCACTACATGACTACTCCCTGATTATATGGAATCAAAATTGGGCCACCTTGTAAGAACATGTCTCCTATGCAGGCTGAAGTCATTTGTAGATGGTCAACAAATACCATCATGGATAGAATTTTTAGATACCCTCAACATTTTCATACCCTAACCTATGTATCTTTCAATTTTGATAATTATTTTACCCATTACATACCTAAAATTACCATGGTTTCCATTTTGAGAGGAAAATGACATGTGCATGGAAGAAAAATATGGATTGAGAGCACATGATTGTTTCCTTGAGGTATTGTAGAAAACCATAGGTAATTACTAAGATACCAAAACCCTAGTGTAAGTCATGTGGACTCTCTATATGAGGTATTTTCACATGGATACTATGTTGATCTCCCCCCCCCCACAGACTCTCTATGGAATAGGTTCCATGAATGTGTCTTCCGTAAAACCTACCATACAGTCTCTCCCCAATCATCTTCCATGAAAGGAATAATCCTCTATCCTCTTTCTAGAAATACTCCGTCATTAATACCCATTTTTTGGGATTATCTCACATGGGACTCCTCTATAGGTCAACAATGTATATTGGATTCCACGGCATGCCGACCTCACTAAAACAGAATCCATTGAAATCTTACTTAGTAGAGTCTTAATTATGCCTACACCTAGAGTATTTGATCATACAATGGTTGATTTAAAAATAATATTTAATATAAGATAATGATAAACCAATATATTGATATATATTCCATCAGTATTAAATACTCAATTAATATCTTTTCAAAGGTCATTCCGTCCATCCTTTTTCCAAGGTAAAAACCCTAAAAAGGCCAAACTCAGACCGCGTCCAAAACCACCCCATACATATGATCAAGGAATTAACATGATCGTTAACCACTTAAATCATGTATTCCATTAATAATATGAGGATTAAGAGTTTTCCTAATAGAATTATAAAAACCTCTAGGATCATAATCCAATATTCCCTTGATAAAAAGTATCTTTATTTTGAGGATACTTAAGTAGTTTATTCTTGATCAGTATGATTATCCATGCTTGTAATTATAATAAATGAGCCTATTTGTAATGGGATTACCCACTTGGTGTAAGATCTAGTCTTGTTCTCATTTAGTGTTTCATCACATTCCATCATCAGTAATCCATGGATATCAACATCCAGAAATGGTAATACCTAATGACACTCTCCCAATTCCAGAGTAGTATTATGGTCTTACTACTTTGAGTAAGCCTCAATCATGTACTCATAAATTAATCCCACTCTATTACACTCAATTAAATATACCCTTATAGGGAATCCCATGACTAAAACCCACTGGGTCATCCATTTTCTTCCCTTCATGACACATATGTCCTTGTTGAAATATGTTAAACTAAATGGTACTATATTTTTCCATGACCATAAACTATAAAAAAACTATGTGTGATGTGATTATAGTTAATAAAAATATAGGATTCCTATTTCAGGTTCAAAACTGACATCATAGCCACTTATATCCTTCATCATTGGGATATAGTGATCATGATCATGTATATTTATTCATTCGATCTATATTCTGAATGAAAGCATTCCTCAACATAAATGGATAAATTAATTCTAGGTAGTTCCATATCTTTCTCACTCAGTTTATCATCCCACTGAATCATCAAAATTAGTTTATATTCCCCTTAATGTCACAAAAAAGGGATTCTCATTCAAAAGTCTCATACCAACCATTGTTTGGTATCTCTAACCGAATAGTTAATGGGACTTTGTTATGTGACCTTAAAAGGTACATCGTGTCCCATTAATTTGTGATTAAGCAGACATGATTTAATTTATTTCATGAGAATATGTAGTAATCCATTCTTATGGGCCTAATCCCACCACCTCAACTGAATAACGATATACTCTATAGTGACTAACCATATGGCCTTGAAAAATAGTATCATAAATAAAAAATAAATGAAATATAGATAGGGTCCAACACATAAAAATGGTACCATCGATGGAAAACCACTGACACATATAGATGATTACATTAATGGATAACCTATTGTATATAAAAATGTTCACATAAATGCATTCAAGTGATCAATCATTAACACAAGGGTAACTAGTATTTTTCATGGACTTCGGAAAGGATTAAATAATATGACATAGATCTATAATAGATTCATAGATTAGGAAAAAACCACCCTCAAAAGGTAAGGATGAGCCTAAAATCTCGTCCTTTCAACCAATGTTCATTCCATGGTGTCACTGGAAAAGTCTCAGTGGTTTCTTACCTTTGGAAAGAAGGTATGTTCTTGTTCAAAATGATATAGTAGAGTCACATAAGAGTTTCCATAGGATAAAAAGAGAAGAATTGTGTTTTTAAGGATATTTACACTATATAGACCTCATATTCAGGATAATAATTTCAATGAATTATTGTTAAGAGGCGGTACATCAAAAGCTCTAAAATAATTAAAATGGAAATATAATCACTAATATCTGTTTTCTATGAAACTAATAACATTTTGGATGAATAGTGAATCTAAAGGAAAAAAAATTTCATCATAGAATAATGGTTTTCACTTTAATAGATTTATGATTATATGGTTCAATTTTTCATTTCCAAGTGATATGATCATTGATGTCCCAAGGGACTCATTCTTAATACTTCGATCTAACATTAGATTCAATGAGGTTAAACTCATCTCATATCACTATATATATATATATATATATTGGGCTATGTAGATTTTAATAATGTCTAAACCTATATAAGATCTAGAAATATGTATTTATAAGGGAACTAGGGTTTCACTAGTTCAAAAATAATTAATTAATTGTTAAATATTTTCATTTACCATTACACCCATGATGGGTCATCCTAGGGCCCAAAACAAAAATCAGGGTTACATAACCTCTAGGGTAATGCCCGTATTTTGGAAATATTAATGGTGTAAAAATTTCCATATAGTATACTATTTATAATATATTATCATTTTTTCTCATAAAAAAATAAATAAATAATTAAATATATTTAAAAAATACTTTAAAAATCATAGTTCTTATAAATTTAACAAAACTCATCGTAGGGTAAACACAAAACCTTGGGATCAATAAATCTATCAAAAAATCTCCAAGTTCATTTGTAAGGGTAAATTTATTATTTTACCCCTAGTTTGGTTTTGAGACTCTGAAATCTATGTATTGATATAATTATTGACTGAAAAAATTCAATTTTTCTAAAATCATTTTATATTTGACTATTTTTCACCGCAAAAAGGGGAAAAGAAATAATTTTAAATTATAAATAAAATATAATAACCTCATGTGGAAAACAATTATCCTTCATAAACAGTTCATCCACCTTCATAACTCTGAGCACTAAATGGACTCGATATAAAAATACCCAATATAGAAACATCCTATTTCATCTCTAAGGTCATTTGATTTAGATCAACTTAAATAAATAACATATTGAAAATATAAATCCACTCTTCATGAGTGTTTCAAAGCCCTGTCACTGAAAATCATTTCTCATCTGAAGTTCATCTAATAAAAATAGGTGATGTAAATCCATCAACCACAAACATCTATATCGAATTGATTGATTTCCAAGGTTAAAATAGTGGTATCACTATACTATTTTCCTTTAAAGAGATCTATTGATGGATTTTATATGATAATAACTCATTTTTATTTCACTCTTACACTACGAACATTACAAATATGTTTCACTATCACCTGAATTATTTCAAGGCAGTTTTCTCCTCTAAAACCACATCAGTTACTCAATTATCAATTTCCTTCATGTAATAAGAACCAATTTCAATATTGTGTGATATAAAGTAAACAAGATCCTAATTTAATAACCCCAAAATCCACGATAATCCACAATCCACATTCCAATATTCAATAGGTTCACATTCACTATCAAACAAAGCAGGATGTATTATCATTTAACTTTCACAAAATCAAATACATGTACATAAAGAATATCACAAACGTCAAAAAACTAATTTAAACCTCACAACCACTAGTTTGATTCCCAATAAACCAAAATATAAATAGGATAATGATGAAAATTTAGATTTCTCAACTATGTTAGCTCCTAAACCTAAGATAACACCTGCTAAGACATAAGAAACCAATAAATATAAACTCTAGAGAATATATCATCCTCCACCACGTGATAAGAGTTTCCATTTAAGAGGAACAATAATAAATTTCCATAAAACATACCACTATGAGGGATATACTCCACAAAGGTTCTCTTTTCCCAAGATTAGTATCCAGATATTTAATATTAACATCAATGGAAAACCACTATCAAGTTGGGAAATTGAACTATATAATCCCTACCTTTAGGAAAATCCTTTAGTTACATCACTTGATAATGAAAGGGAATGTGTGATCACTATATAGAACTCCCAACTAGAGGCCTCTCTCACATAATTAAATAATTTAAGTACACTATTATTGATTGAATGTGAGTAACATATCCCTCGCTGTGAATGAATTAATTGCTCAAAATCATGCAGCTTAGGAACCCCATCCATTGTCTGAACATAGAGTTATTTATTAGTAATTAAAATCACCTTGCCAGTACTAAAAAACTAATATCTCACCAAAAATTATGATTTCATCCTTTTGAAGGATAATTTTTAGTCTCTGAATCCGCAAATTAGGCTATGAGATATTACTACACAACTGCTACTCTCATCCTGAAAAGAAGTCATTTTCTAGAATACCAAAAAAATATTGAACTCACATTAGAAAGTATTTGAAACACATGATCCACAAAACCATAGGGGTTTCATAATTCCACATAGCAACATTACAATTACAACCTATAAATTCAAGATGTTGGTTGTTTTGGTGTCCCACTGTTGGACAATAATGGGTCTACCCTTCTTAGAATGTTAGAGTTACTCTAATTTCAACATTAGAGATATATCATATATTCACATATCACATAAATCATTGTTTACCATAGTATGGTTCTCTAAGGAAAAACATTTTATGGTTGGTTCCACTCGCCAAAACTAATGAAATCTCACTCACTATTACGGTTGATCTCATCTCATTTATGTAACTATATTTCACCATGTAGTACTAGCACGTGAATGTATTCCATTTTGAGGTAGGCACCACTAGATTGCAACACTAAAATAAATTAATCCCATTATTGAAATAATTCTATAATAATTATAAACACATAGTTTCTAAAGAATACACATAAAATTTGGTTACCATTAGTGAAACATCGATTACAAACATGGTCTAGATAGAGGTTCCACTATAATATTTAACTCCAAAACATATGGTTCAATAAAAATAACACACGCATATGTTATCCAGTAAAATGGACCATGAAGAGGGGATATAGATAATACTTTGAACCTCACCAATAAATTATTTACCATATCCATCCATTACATGAATATTCATGTATCTCTAATTATCATCACTTCACATTAGATAGGGACTAACAAAATATTGTGATTATGTGCGTAGTGAAAAATAATTTAAAAGCATTATATAATCCTAAACCATACCCTTCCCATCCAAAACCACTACCCTCTAGGACAGTACCTCTAGTAGTAAAACATTTTACCATGACACTATTTACCATGTGGAGGTCCATCTAAGGAACCACTTTGGATATATTTAGGTGAACTTATAACCTAGTCCGGAAGATAGGGTGTATCCTTACTAAGAATCCAACATATTATTACTATCACTTGGGATCTCTTACATTTGTGGAGTTATATGAAAATACAACCATAGATCAAGATTCCTACCCTATAGTCTCTACCCCAAACACCAAGCTATTGAAATTAAACCATGAAACATGTCCAGAGAACACCTCATAGGGTTTGTGGGCCTCAACACAGAATCAGACTCAGTTGTGATACAATGTAAGGGTTCCAACATCCGTAGGTAATAGCAAATTCTAAACAGATTCTCAAAAGGTTGTCTAGTCTCTTCATGATATCATGGAAAATCATCCTCTAATTACACATTATTTAAAATAAAGAACTTAATATAATAATTTTTATATGGTTAGTGAAATTCCAAATTAGATGGAAGTGTGAGTCATTAACTCTAGAAAATCATCTATCACATGAGGAATAATATCTCTAAGAAAACACATTTGTCCTCTATCATTGGAAAAACATGGAATATTAGTCCTATGTTTTGTATAATCTTATTCATTATTAACTTCTATTTCCTCTATAAGAAATACCCCACTATGAAATAATGGATGAAAAATTTACCAAGATCATAGTGAAAGTATATCTATTAATCGCGCCCGGGAAATAATAACTCATCACTCAAAAATCAGAGAATAGTGTCTAAAATATAAATAAAGTATCATAATTATCCTTAATCTAAACCCAAGGTGGATACTAGTAGGTATAATTCATAATTTAATATAATGAACACATAAGAATTAGGGCATATATAGATTCGATCACTTGAGAAGGACATGAATGATTATAATTGGCCCCTAGATAGAGACGGTACAAAATTTCTTCTACCCTAAAATGATTTCATATAATACTAATCCAAATAATATATTATCAGATTCCTAGTGAAAGGATACATCAATCTATGTAAATGATATTTATCTCCCTATTCTGATAACTAAACTCAATAATCTCAAAAGCATTGTTTCACTAAATTCCCAAACTAATCCATGTGACTACTAAATCCATACTCCATACCTAGGAATAAAATGATCTGATACAACAATGAAATGTCCTAACCCACTAATGTCCTACCTGATACATGATCAATTATAGTGTCCCACACCTATCCCACCTTCAATAGGCCATTGGATGGTGACTAGAACCAAGTGAACATATCACTCAATATGAGAGGCTTTGTCATATAGAAACCTATAATACATATATATATATCTAACTAATAATATAAATATCAACAACAATATTATATGTATAATTAAAGGAAATATATATAATCCTTGTGTGAGACATCAAATTCTAGCACAAAAATAAATAATAAAGTGAAAAATTAATAGTTTATCCCACTAGAAACCGAATCTTATAGGAGCAAGATACCACAATGATAATCCTTAGTACATGTACTCCTATATGAATTTAAATCCAAAATAGTCATTTCCACCATTATATACTAGAAGGCTCTATTATTCATCACAAAGCCTCACAAGTCACCAGCTCTGAACAAGCCACACCAGCATAGCATCCATTAATACCATCTCAGAACTATGAATCATCTTCATATATTAAACAAGTGTGGGTATAATTCCTATGTTGGGGTTGGTAAAAACATACATCGTATGACTCCTTGAAACCACAACAGAAGGATAAGAACTATTCTAAATCAAACTATGGTGTTCAGAATTAACTATGTGGAAAAAAGGAAGGATCCATATATTCTCTACGACTATAAATCACATAGATGCAATGAAATTTGAGTCATATAAACTATAATACTTAACGGTATCATATCATAAGAAACTAGGTATACATATAGTCTATAAAATAACCCAAGGTCTGATATAGATAGACTATTTACACATCACATCTTGACGAAATCCAATGGGGTTCCTGAGGTGTCATAAGTCTCGAAGCATTGGATTTCATCCTCCCTTCATCTACATCGTAACTAAAATATAGTAAGAGGAAGGTGGTTTTCACTAATGATTGTGCATTAATTTAAGAATTATCTCACCCTTCCATCCACCATTATCAGGTTGTCATCCTCAAAACCTAAAGGGGTTCCCATTCTTTGTCTAAGAATATATCCTGTTCAAGGAATTTTTAATCATTATCATCATAGACACCCAAGAATGGAAACCCATGAACCACACAAAATCCATAATATATGACCTACAAATCATTAAGTAATAGATAGAAAATAAGGGGTTACATTCTCCACAAATAGAGAGTTGATTACTCATTGAGTAGAACATAGCAGACTAGGGAGAACCTAACTTCATATATAGAGGAACAAAACCTCAAAAGGTATAGAGAAGATGATGGAGGTCCTAACCTCATAGATAGAGGAACTTCACCACTATAAAAAGAAAATATATGATGATAGTACTAAATTATTTTGTAATATAGGGGACCTTTTCCTCTCTGAGTTTCAAAAGAAGATGAGTAGGTACCGGACCCTGGGTACTCTCTAATCACCACACATGATCCCTTTTGTTTACCCAATAGAGATAAGGAATACATGATACTTATATAACATTCATAATAAATATTTATGATGAATTAAATCATATTATAATTTCTTTTATGAATAAATTATCATGATGGACTGCTCACACACCCAAATATGAGTCCCAAGAAATCATATAAAAAACTCGAAAAGTACATGGCATGTACTAGAGCGCTACACATACTGTAACACCTCAAGGGAATCCTCATCATACACTTCCCTTAACATGGGATGTGAACTCAACCTATATGATATACACTATGATATAGATGATTTGTGGGGAAAAGAATATACTACTCAAGTATCCTAATCACATATGTTCGTATTGTATCATGGTTTCTTGCTTCTTCAACATGAAATCTGGTTTATGATGCTCAACAGATTACTTGTCTTGTTCTGCAGGCTACCTGATTCATGTAATATTTGATTTACACAAATTGTTCTGATGGACACATAGATTGTAGTCTATAGGACTTATCTTAAGCATGAACTACCACCTATGTATTTTCATGTAGGTTACACACCATGTGTAATAAAACAACCCTTTATATAGTCTAGCATATAATCAGGTACCCCTAAATGACATGTGAGTATATATCCCACACTGTGTAATATTTATAATCTCCCAGAACCCAATTACTATTACATGGGAGGTAAAAAATGTGTTTTCTTTTGAACTATATGCCATATATTCATGTTTATCACCCAAATCTATAGGTTCTTCTTATTTTCAGGCTATCGCCACCCAAAATCATCACCAAAAATTTCATCACACCTCCCATAATCGTCTTATACCATCATGGGTCCTTTCTAATGATATTTTTGTCTCTTTCATGATTATTCATAGAAACTCCACCATCTACTAGCCATAACCACACTGGAAATCCACGCAAAAATCTCAATATGCATGGTAGAGGTTGTACGACTCACCAAATATCTCTGCTTCCTGCTATTCACATTCTATAATACATATTATCCCCTAAACCAATCATTCATGGTTATTGCAACTGCTACATATTGTCCTTATGGAGAAAGAATATTTATGGAATAATGAAAATAATGAATGTTTTAGATGCCAATCACTCAAATATATATATACAATTCACACTATATGAAATAGAGGGAAATAATATGTTTTATTTGAAAGAATTAAATATTAATAAAATAACATCATCATAATGTATCTTTACACTAGAGAGATTCAAGATTTATAAAAATGCTTCAAAAAAATGATCATATTGATGCTTAGAATCAAAAAATCTATAACAATAAAAATTTTAAAAACAATCTATAATTGGTGTTTTCTATGAATTTAACTACATAAATGAGGAGGCATAAATCTAAATAAATATGCTCTACCTTATCAAAAAACAACCACCACATCAATAAATTACCAACACTATGGATCTATCTATTATTTCCAAGAGATATGATTGTTGATGTCTTTATGGATCTGGCTTTTTCCTTTGATCTAAAATGAACTCCTCCAAGCTCTATAACCTCTTTTTACTATTTATATAAGGTTATCTAGATGAAAATTGAAACTAAACCTAGAGAGAAAGTATAAGGACAGATTTATAAGGTAATTAGGGCTTCACAAAATGTAAATTAGTTACATAAACATTGATTAATTCTATTAGCCAATGGTCCCACTAACGGATATCTTAGGGGCCCAAAACATAAATGAATGTAACCTCGCCTATAGGGTAATCACTATTTCATTAAGCATTCATAATCTCTAAATTTCTCTTGGATATGTTATTTATAATATATCAACACTTATTCCCATAAAATAAATAAAGGTTTAATTTAACAAATAATAAAATCCTTAAAATTAATTATTATTTGATGTTTACCAAAACTCATCATGGGGTAGTCACCCCACCCTAGTACCAAATGAACAATCCAAAAAATTATGAGGTCATATTCTTGGTTAAATTTATCTTTTTACCCCTAGGAAAGTCTTGGTACTCTAAAATCTCATAATTGAGTTAAGTATCCATCGGGAAAATTCCAGGTTGATATATTCATGGACATGTTACAACCTTCCATTTCTTGTAGACGAAAAACCATGACTCCTAACTTCTTTATAAGGTAACAGAATCAATACACCACTCAAAACTTTTATGAAGGAATTAATAAAAAAACCATTTTAGTGGGGAAAAGCATAAATTAATAATAACTAATGTATGAAATGAAAATATAATTCGATTTTTAGCTCAAAACAATGGACCAAGATAAAATTATAAATATAGAGTGAATTTATTAGCAGATTCATAGTAATAGTAAAGTGTTATAGTAATTCATTAAAGTAGTATAAATAGTCATGTAAAAGAGTAAGATTAGTTAAAAACCCTCACATGACTAGTTCTATTTTTATTTATTTTATAATTAATTCTAAAAAATAGTCAAATAATTCAGTTTTTAAAAAGTGAAACTTCCAAATAAATATTCAGTAGTATATTCACACAGTTTCTAAATTTTGATATTTGTTTTGATACATCAATATGAGATCAATTTATATGTCCATGAAAAGTATATTGTAATAGTACATATGTTGTTTTAAGATAGAACATAATAAAGAATTACTAATGTTCAATTTCAAAGTTATTACTTGATATTGTATTCTTTCATTAATATTATTGAAGTTCAATCATGACATAATTATCTTCTTCTACAACTATCCCTATTGATTCATCATATTATGTTTTAGAATCAATGATTTCTCAATTACTGACCTTGATACATTATGTTTTCCAATTCTTATCCTTTATAAACCATTGATTTCATCTCATTGAATAATGTTAAAACTTAATACATTGTTGGAATTTGATCATAGTGTGCATGAAATGCTAGTGATTTATTATTTGTGTTATGTCTCTATACTTTTTAATTCCTCTGAAGATGTCTCTACTTGACTAATAATAATGAAATACAAGAGTAATTAGGTTAATGTAAAATTTGATCATTTTCCAGTACATAGTTTTATTTAACTTAACCTCCTCATTAATATTACTTCTCTACTCATATTAATAAAAATCAACCCAGCCGATGCAATGTTTCCATTATTTTTATTTTTGATTCGTCTATTTCATTCACATGTTTTTAATATATAAATGAATCACTTTTTATATATAAATTATTTATTCTTGCCTATTTATTTATTTAAATTTTTTATATCTTAAAAGATGCTATAATTTATGAGAAATGAGAAAAAGGATTGAAAAGGACGAAGATATCCACTAAAAAAGGATTCTTATGACAACAGTTGTCTATGGAACAGTTGGAAAAATCCCCCTTAATATTGAATTTTGGTATATAGTGTTTGTTGAAAAGGTTTTTGGTTTTAAAAATCATGTACTACCTAATAACACATCATTTATGCCCTTCTAGAAGAAAATGGTGGCTGAAATAGAAACTATAGGCCATGTGAGGTGGTGTTACACATCGTTTATCTCCAAAACAAGCCACCAATGGATTCAATGTCAATGGGTGTCATGGTGGATCACCTACCAGTAGAGAAACCATAAAAATAAGTTTGGCCCTTTTACATGACATGTACATTAGGGTACAAACCATGTAATCTATTTCTCTATAAATAAGAGAGAATACCTCCATGTTTGAGGTTGGACATCCATGGGAGATGTGTTTTCGCTCTTCCATTCAATCTCTCACAAGTCCAGTTTAACATATCTTTACTTCTATAAATTATATTTAGCATAATTCTCTATTTTCCCTCTTCCCCCTATCATATCCTTGGTATGTATTGGGATTCCCCTCAATCCTAACACCGTGACCATGGTCATAAGAGCGTAGTGATCTTGTGTTGAGGGTGGTAATAAAATTATGGATTTTTTCTGATTTAAATTCTAAAGTATTGATTTTATTATAAATTGTATTTTATAATTCCATTAACAAATTTAATTCCATATTAAATATTTTTTGTATCGAAAAAGTAATAAACCCAATGGATAATTGTAAATAAGTTATAGTGGGAGAATCTATGAAAATTGGGTGAGCCTGTTGTTGATTTCTTTTGGGTAAATAAATTTACCGAGTTCTATGTAATTAATATTCAACCCAAGGGATTAATATTTTAATAATTTAATTATTTATTATTAAACCAATATAAATCAATTTAATTGAATTTCTATGGTAAACTATTTTAATAAATAATTTTAATACAGAAGAATGATTATTCAATAAACCTTAATTAAATTCAAACCTCAACACGTTGTTTTCTCATTGATCTATAACTGCTTTTATTTTCATTTATTTTCCACAAATATTTTCATTCATCCAATATTTTATTTATGTTCCCTTCACTATTTCATCTAGATAGTCAACTTAAACTCACCAACTTGTGTTGATCCCATTACTTATTTGTTTTCTCAATGGGATTAACCCCAATTGTCACTAACTACATAGTTAGTTATATTATATGGTAACAAACAAATTATTAATCTTTTTTTCACCTCACAATGGGAGAATCTCAAATTATGGAATTGTTACCAGGGACAGTGGAATGAAAAGGGAAATTTGACTTAAGGTTGGATTAGTATGAGTTTTATTTTTCTTATATTATTTCTTTTTCTTGGGGACCTCAACCCCACATCCCATGTATTATTATCCAACTAGGGAATGGTATAATCTACCTGGAGAGTATTTTTATCTATATGATCCAATGTTTTTGAACTCATTCACATAAGAGTATTATCCATACATAGATGATGGGCTTCAATATAAGGAAAACCCATGTATGTTCACCCCCCCCTCATTCTCTAAATCTCCATTGGAAATATCTTTGGGTAATACTGAAATTTTATTATAAAGGATAAAGGCCATTACCATACGCCAGTTAAACTAAAAAAAAGCTGATCAGGCTTGGAAATGTAGTATAGAAGGTCTTCAATATATTTTTAAATTTGGATACTCGGTTTATATTGAGGTTCAGTGTTCCTACCTTATTTCAACTGAGGAGACATGTTATGATATGGACCCCACCTATCCATCACTAAAAATTTCGAAAAAAACTTTTCTAATGACAAACATTGAATATGGGGACACATGACAACATTTTAATGCTAAATTTGATGAATTATTTGTTTCTAACCCCTCAGTAGATTATTTACCTAATTATATGCATTTCTGCAATTATTTTCACGTGTTTAGAATTATAAAGATGGAACCCTATGTGGTGGAGGATGAACCTGATCAATCCCAGAAAAAAATTTACCTTCGTCATCTATCGGCCATGGAGCATGGATACTTCTAGATTCCACCTAGACTACCTGAAGGTCAAGAATGATGGATAAAAGATAAAGGCTCTAAACATACGTTGTAGTTATCATAGAAACATCCACATCCGATTTCAGATTATGGGTAAGTAACTCTAACTCAGGTTGATCAAAATACCTAAAACAATCCACTTGCTGGGAGGCAACCCAACCTCTCATCTCTACCCTATTTCATTATTTGTTTTAATAAAAACATAGTTTTTACATCCTTTTAACACATAGTTTACTACCTTTTTCTTCTAGACGCTATTTCAATTAGAGAAAAATGAGCTTACATGTCATGTGGACCTCAATACAAAACATATAATTTTTTATTAGGGTATATTTTTATATAACATTTAGTATAAATAAATATAAATTAAGTTAATAATCTAGAATGAATCATATATTGATGTCTGGGTCACTAAATTATATCTAAGCCATCATTGGTTCAAAGAACTGTGTGGTTAACTTTGGTATAGGGTTCATTTGTTTTTGAACCCATTTTTTCCTTAAACCGAATGTAAAATGTTTCCATAATTAAATAAAACCTTTTAAAAATAAAATAAAACCAATGTTGTCGATGAATTGGCTAATAGAGTTGAATCTCACGGATCTAAAATACTCAGGTTCAAGTCCTTAAAGTCAGTTTAGTTCCATATTTGTTCACATAAATAAAAAAATGGCATGTATTTCGATAAATATAGTGTGTTTAATGTTTTCAAAATAATTTTAATTTTTTTTTTGAAAAATAACAAATCACCCGACGGTGATGTGGGATTATTGGCAAAGTCGTAGCCTAGGGTTCCAAAGACATCAGTTTTAATTTGAATAATCTTCCCATTTCATCCAATTCTTTCTTTAATTAAAACCAAACATATTGAATTCTTATTTTGCACTTATTGTATGACACCTATACATTATATATTATAAGTTATTAAAAATGTGAGGTAATATTACCTTTGTACCCGTGGTTGAGGGATTGCATTCAGAATAGCCAGTCACTGGATTGAATCACACCCCATGCCATAAACTGAAGGTTTTAGTTCTCTTTTTAGAATATTAGAAAACAAGGTGTGTGTTTGTTTTGTACACTACGGGTATATGTTTATTTTTTATTTTTAAATAATCAGAACTTTTTATTTTTAATCATTTAATAATAATTATTATTATATAGTTTATTAAAATAATAGTAAATATGAAAAAAATCATCTAACACAGTGTGTGTGCCTCACTATAAGTCATTTGGTTCACCTATAAAGGATATGAACCCCACATAGACTAACTCCATGTCACACAACCCCCCCCCCCCTCCACCTTTTCTCTCCTGATGTGTCGCTCGTATGCCTCTTGGCCTCACTTGCTCAAATCCTTAAATTTACCTCATTTCACGATGCAATATCATCATCATTTTGATCCTTGATCTAGGTATCAACATCTATACTCTTTATTTCATTAATTTAAAAGTGTTTATAAGAATTTCTGACCAGGTGACTCTTTGGATGAAAATGCACAGTAAACGGGTTCGCATGAAGAACACATGTTATGTAATGTGGTCCCCGGCCACACATGATCACTTCTCAAATTAAAAAATACATGTATTTTATATTCAGAACACTTAGTGTATAGTTCCTCTACCTAGCCTTCGCTGAACTATGTGCAGAAACCAACATGGACAGCACCCTATGTGCCTATACACATCATGTTCGTTCAGAACAATTCATGTATTGTCCATATAAAGACTAGTATGTGTCATAGGGGACTACACAGGTTTGATTCTATGTGCTCACACATGTTTCATGTCTCTTTTAACACATTGTGTACATTGTTTCTCAACTGCCCTGGACCAGTCCGTGTTTGGGAACATACATGGATAAATACTTCTTTACTGTCACACAATGTGTATGCACTATTAACACTCAATGTTCTACATAGGCTCAAAAAATGTGCACACAACATGGGTCTCATGAGTACATGGATTGGTAAAAATATCTCACTACACGTGTCTTACTCATGCTACACACACCATGTACTTTGTTTTTCTAGGTTTCTGTCACTTTTATTCTTTTCTTTTCCTTTTATTTTATTTTGTATTTGTTTTCTTTCCATTTAAAATCATGAAAGATGGTTATTTAGGAAGGTAGAAGTGCCCCACACCTGCTATCAATGTGGATAAACCCCATTAGATATGGCTTAGGAGGATGACCACTCCTTCAGTGATAGATACTCTGGTGTTGTAGCTGCCATATTTGGTGGTGTTTTCCCCTCTCCTACTGGTACCCACACCATTGCAATCAGTTGGTCTGAAAGAAATAGTAATACAATCAACGGAATCCACTGATCCTACCTATACCACAATCGTACCATCTATAGAAATTGAGGGATCTGGTACTACATATCCTTTTTCTAGAGTGGTTCCATTGGGTATGAGAGCGCCACATTCTACTACTACCATGGATTTAGATCCATCCACATCATTTGATGATCTACCCACTGCCACTATGGTTGGCCCTTGTACATCAAAAATTGAGGCTCTACCTTATCCTCCTCTGAAAGTAGCTCGACCTAAGTCGTACCCCTACCTGATTTTGGTTGAGGGACATCCTGTAGTAGCCAGACTACAACGGCTTTCACGGCACACAATCCAGCTGAGCGATCAAATCTTAGATACTATTGTTCCCCAGAATCTAGGAATATAGGAGCATATTAGGGATATACATTCCCACACGCATCCACTGAACATTCTACACATCATCACTCCTAAATTCTATGATTTATTTCTATAGTTTATTTTGAATTTCGAGTTTTATGGGCCCTCTTACTGACAAACACCTAGTGATAGAACTACTCTAGCGATATTTACACTGGGCGGATTACATTTCTCACAGACTGTGGATGATTTTGTCTAAGGCTGTGTCTATTACACTGATCCTACCACCCCACCTTATGTTCTATCCCATACCTACCTTGAGTGCTCTGAACTAATTTCCATGTAGTGGGTTCTCACTATTCATGACCAAAGTTATATCCTCACTTATCAAAAGATAAATCTCATCATTTCCCCTCCCTTTTCTTTAATTCAATGGTGCATTAGAAGCATCTTTTTTCCCAACCATGAGGGCATTGGTGTCATGTCCCGACATGACATAGAACTCCTTAATTGCGTTGTATGACATGATTACCCTGACTTCCACTGCCTTTTTTCCTCCTACTTCATTCCATGATCCATGGAAATCATAGAAACCTGAACCATGGTTTCTATTTTACTAGATCGGATCACTACCATGGGGTATTTGATTCATCTATCCCTTATGATTTCTTATCCTATCCCCAGTGTATGGACTACATCATGCTGATATGTATGAGGGTTTTTGAGCATCAGGGACATGACTTTGTGATCATGCAAGACTCCCTGGTTCCATTTTGGGAGAGAGGTTACTCACTAACCCATGATGGTTCTACTAATCAGTTATCATCCCCTCCACTATCAAACATTCCTTCCCCACCACTTCCCATATCCTCTTCCTAGCTCTCCTTTTCCACCATTCCTTCCTCTTTTGTACCATTCTCATCCCATCCTCAACCAACAACCTCACTTAATATCCCAATATTCATACTCATAGCCACTATGGAGAGTCATCATACTACCATGGACAAAACACTAGCATGGATGGAGAGCATGTTGATCTTCCTTCTCAATAAATTTGGCCTTCCACTTCCACTAGCACCTTCTCCTCCATCTAATCCTCAACCTTTAGCAGTGTCACCTTAGTTTCCACCATTGGCCACAAACTCCATTCTTTAATCCACTATTGGACCAGATTCCAATACTACTAATAATACCACCATAGTATTACCAATCATTCACACCATACAGAGTGCCGACCCAAAGCTTCTAGATTCCATTGTAGCTAATCCTCTGCATGATCCATCGGTTTCTTATAGTGCATCCACTGAGGTGACATAGTGATTCGTTTTTTCACCCTTACTTAATTATATATATATATTTTGTTTTATTCCTATCATATGATGGTTTATGTGCATGCAAAAATATTTTTCCCTTTCTTGGATAGTCACAGTAACTCTAGAGAATTATGGGCATCATAATTTGACTTCTTTGAATAGTTTTGAGATCACATCTAGTGGAGTATTATTTTGGTGTTTATTTTCATCTATTTACTTTTTTTCTTACTTCTTTCTTTGCTTCCCATCACCCTGGCCCACATGTGTCTTCCCACATCCTCTTATCTTCTTTAGTTTTTCACTTAGGGTACCATGTGAAATATTAAGTGTGGGGTAGAGTCTCTAAATACACTAATATTTGTCATTAAACTGATCTAGGATAAATGATTAATAGATAAAGTATTTTAAAATGTAGATAATGTTTTATTAATTATAATTTTAAATAATATAGACAATAATGAGAATTTTAAAAGTTTTACGAATATTTTAAAATTAAATTATTTTAAAATGATTGAAAATATAGTTTGATTTTTTATTTATATTCAATAATATCCTTTAATTTTTAGATTTATTATTTTTGTTCATGTCATGACATAATTGACCCATTTTTATCCTCATTCCAAAGAGGTTTTCTAAACCCTTTGATATATTCGTTCTTATACCCTCCTTTTTGATATATTCTTAGGATATGAATAACTACCAAAAAATTCAAATCATTCTCTTAAAAACTTGAATATTTTGAATCAAATTAAAATGATTTAGGTATTGGATTGATATTTTCAGCCCATTTGGCGTTGAGAACTAACCTATGTTTAACCTTTGTGAAACCCGTGGAAACAATGAACTTCTTTGATAGGATTACATATTACAAGACTATTTATCCTTCCTCACCTAATTCATTAATAATATTTCATGCTTATTTATTTTATCATTAGGGAGGTATTTTGATGATTCATTTTATATTCTAGTGAGAAACCATAAAATTAAGTGTGTGATAGTGTGAATATTTTTCATTTGAGTAGAAATGGTTCCAAAATAAAATATCATTATTCTCCTAAGTATTCCATTTTTATATAAAAAGTGATTCACAATTAAATAGTGACAAACATTCCTTAGTTATACTTATTTATGGTTTATGAACCCATTTTTCCATGTGAATAATATAGTTGCAGTGACTTTTGAGTGATCTTGTTGGTGATACATTTTCATTGAGATTTTTTATTGAGTATCATGATTTATTATTTTATGAATTTGATCTCCTTTTTTCAAGCCTCTATGATTTTTTTTCACATCATTCCCTACATACCATTTTCGTCATAATCATTTCATCCTTATCAAAACACCAATTGATTTTAGTGATTTTATTTCTAAATGGAGAATGAGAATACTTACACGATTATGGATAAAGTGTATATACTTGATATTGAGCATAAATCTGATTAAATGATATTGAGTGATGAGTGTGTTATTTTCTATTGAGCTAAATCATCAAGTGGCATATCTTTTTATAAAAAGTAGAACAACATAAATAAAAGACAATGATAGTCTATAATTAAATTATAAAAGATGCATGACTAAAATATATTTGAAATTGAAATATGTTTTATGCCTTTTAAAAAACTCTATTATGGATAAAGTATTAATAACTAAAATTAATTGAATACTTCCCTTTTTAGATTTTGAATTATATTGATTAGATGTTGAGTTTTTTCTTGTGGGTATAAAAATGACTATGTGTGGGGGATTTTTATGTACCTGATTGGCGTGTACCTTTTCAAACCAAATATTGTGTATAAAAACATGTTTTCAATCACTTATTTTGTTTTGTAGATAAATTTATTTATTTCAGTGTCCTTGTTGATATTTCAAGATATTCTAGTAAACTTAAAAAATCGATAGTGACCAAACTAGAAGTTTATATATACATGATGTTCACTTTATAAAAAAATTTTGTGTAACATTTCCCTGGAATGGTTCATCCAGACTGAGTACATGCCCATTTAGTCAAGTAGAACATAACCATTGTGTACTACCTGATAACACACTATGTATTCCCTTAAAGAAGCAGTTGGTGGTTGAAATTGAAACTACACACCTTGTGAGGTCACACTACACATCGTGTACCACAACAACTGACTGTCAACTTGTGGAATGTAAATGGAAAACATGGTAGATCACCAAATTCTACAGAAACAAATAAAAATATGGTTGAACCAAGTACATGGAGTGTAAATTAGGGTACACACCGTGAAATATAGCTTTCTATAAATAAGAGGTAAGACCTCCATGTTCAAGGTTGGACACCCAAGGGGTGTTGTTTCCACTCTACTATTCAATCTCCCCCACGTCTAGTTTGAGTTTTTTTATTACCTTCAATTTTTTTATTGTAATTCTATCATTTCCCCCTTCTCCATCTCATATCCATAGTATGTATTGATCTTTTTCTCAATCTTCACTCTACGAGTATGGTCATAAGAGGTTACTATTCTACTTTTGGTGTTGTAAAAAAATTATGGATTTTTTTATTTAAATTCCAAAGTGTTGATTTTATTAAGATTTTTTTAAATTACATTAACAAACTAAATTCAATATTAATAGTTGGTGTTGTATTGTACCAAGGAAAACAGTAATTGTGAAAGATAAAGGAGTTACGATGAGAAAATAAATGACCATTTAGAGATCTCATTGCCACTATATTTGGGGAAAATAACTTTAATAGGTTTTTTGTAATTAATCTTCAGACCAAGGGATTAATCTTTTAATCACGTAATTTTTTTTCAGACCATTAAATAGAAATTTAATTTAACAATCATGGTAAACTATTTTCAAAAATAATTATAAAACTAAAGAATTATTATTTCAATAAAAGAAACACAATATTTCAATACAAAGAAATTTTTTTCTGACTGATCCGTAACTTATTTTGTTTTGTTTTTCTTTTCAAAAATAGTTTCACTCTTCCAACATTTTATTTACTTTCAATAAACTATTTCATCTATATAATCAAATTAAACTCACCAAATTACACAGATCCCATTCATTCTATATTTTACCTAGGGTATGGACCCTAACTATCACTAACTACCTAGTTAGTCAAATAATAAGGGAACCAAAAAAATTCATCACACTTTATGTACCTCATAATGGGAGCAGTTCAAATATATTTACAAAAGTAGTTTATTCACTGCTATATCTAAGACAGTGAAAGGAGGACAGAGAATCTCATGAAGACCTTTCCAAAGTTAGGAGGAGTTTCCATGATATCTCCTGGAAAGGGGGTTATTAAGATGATGTTCACATAAATGTTTTAAAAGAGAATGTAAAGTTAAAAAGAACCTATCATAAATTTGGTGCAACTGTCAATAATAGAATATTTTTTATTTTTCCTAAATTCCATTTTTTTCCTTGTAATGATGTGATAATAAGAAGTAAGTGTGAGTGAAGTGATCTCAAGGATATAGTTAATATACCGAAAACATTGTAAGGGTAGTGATCTTAGGCAAGAGTGAAACAACCTAAACCAATAGTAGTTAGATCTAGTGTATTTGGTATATTAGAACATTTCATTTGTATACTCCTTGTATGTAGCCTAGTGAGGTTAAACCAAGTAAAAAATTTTGTTTCATTATGATTTCATTATTGGAATATTTTATATGCATCATCAGTACATAATGTTATAAAAGATAAGATCAATATAAAAAATAATGAATAAAAGAAGTGACCCACATAATAAAGAGGTGAGGATCCCATGGGGTAGGAAGAATTTTGAAAAGAATTACCATACCATGATATAACTCTCTCTCAAGTTATCTAATCCCCTTTTGTTCATAACAATTTGTATCATAATGTAGGTTTATTTTGTTGGATTTTTTTCTCTAACTAGTTTATTCAACTATTGAAATTGAAGTATCATTTTTATCTTATCTTAGTGTTCCATGGAAAAGGGATGAATATAAAAGAAGAACTATAAGTATAGTGGTATTACTCGATGGGTAAGTGTCTAGGAAAAGGGTTTGATTCAGTTAATGGAAACCAAAATTATACTGAATAAAGGTTCAGATGAATCAAAGCATGAAAATATTTACTCATTCAATGAAAGTTTAGGAATGAGTAAATAACCCAATATTCTAATTGATGTTGGAACTATTGATGATGAAGAAAATCAAATAAGGCCAATTGTGTAAGTCTTACCTGTAATAATGGAATTATAATTGAAATTAAAAGTAGAAAATAAGTCTCTATCTTTAAAAATCAATGTTCTAGAAATTGAAGTAAAAATTCATAATGGTTTAAATAAAAGAATTATATAAGTGGGCACATAAATAAGGAAGAAATATGATTACCAATCTGAATAATTGAAAGATATTCCATAATTTTACAAGAAGTTAAAGATAATAAAAAATGGATTTAATATAAACTAAAAATAAATTTAGGATTTAGAATCCATGAATGATGATATTGATACACACCTATAAAAATTGGTTTAGGAGAATGAATTATTTAATGATTATATTACTCAGATGAATTCCCAAATAAATGATAAAACAGGCATGGTGGATAAGATCTATTAGGAATTTGAAGTGGAGACAACTAGTGGTAAGACTCTTAAGAGAGAAATTAATGCTTAACTTGAGTCTAAGGACAATAAGATTCCATAATTGGGAGAAGAGATAATATCATTCAATAAATAACTAGATCAATCTAATTCCAAAGTTTATACCAAATTGAAGGATTCTTTTCATTTATTATTTGACATCCTTTAATATATAATAATTTAATAAAAAATATATATATTAGAGGAAAAAAAGAAATGATTTTCTTATCCCAAAGGCCATACTATTTGGAAATAATGGTATTATAAATCATGAATCCTCTCCCATGCATGAGAGGAAGAGATCCATGAATTATTCCAAAAATATTCGAAATTTTTTTGGATCTAGAAGTTGGATTAAAAATTATTTTATATAAATTAAGGAAAATGTGTGATATTTTTGGGGGTTGAATGGTCATATTTAATGTTTTTGTTTAGAGTTTCCATAATATATTTGTTTATTTGAGGATATAATATTTATAAATCTTATAATAACCATAAGTTTATTGAAAAGTCTGAATGAAATGTCTTTTGGAAGAAATAATCCACCAATTTCTATTATTGTGTTGGATAGGGACACACCATGAGTATGTTTTAAGAAGTCTGAGGGATTAAATTAAAATTTAAATCTATAGCTACATAAATATCTCAACCATAAAATGATGATGTGAGGTATTTTTCTAATGATATGTTTTTTAGATGTGATGATCATGGGAATTTTGACTTATATTGCGGCTGGATGAAAGTAAGGAAGGTGAAGGAACTCAAAATGGGATATTTAACTCCAGTCATGTATAATGTGAATTCCTATATAGGAATACCACGTTATAAGTGGAAAATGAGTTTTAAATTATTGTAAGAAACATAAGGATATAAATAAAATGTGTAACAAAGACCTCTTATGTTACACTCATGGCATCTCTCATGGAAATAATTTGAACAGACCTCGAATAAAAAGTAAGGATCTAATCCAGTTGTAATTAAAAAGAATGTACATTCAATGAAAGACAAACTCCCAAAAAATCATGGTGAGTTGACTCAGATAATATATTAAAGACAGATAAATGAATAATTCCTTAAAAAATCATGTTCCATAACACTGGTCGAGAAGTAAAGGAAAGAGAAATATCCCTATTATAGTGGAATAAAAATTACCAGATGACCATTGGAAAGATTCTTGTTCAGAGAAAGAATCGTGATCAATTGTGTATTAGTGGAGCATCAAAGAAATATATTTATACTAGTGGGTATAAACCTAAAATTTTGAAAAAGTACAAGACTATAGAACATACATATTAGAATAAGTCTTGGCATAGAGGTAAAAAATGTCTAGTTATATGGCCAGAATATTGGAAGTTTGTTGGGATGTTCGAACTAGCATAGAATGAAAATAATGAATTTCAAGAAAATATTGATATTATTATTTTAATATCAACTACAATCCTCTTCCTTAGTGTTAACCTCACCTGTTTTGATAATCCCAATTATGCTTTTACATACCTTTGATAATCCCAATTAATGGTTATCATTATTCAAATTCTCTCAATATATGATATTCTGTTATCAAGATGTTAATAATATTAAAACAGTCTCAAAAATATGTTAATACAAGTTTTTCTATGTTTATGTAAATTCTAAAGTAATTCTAACCCGATCAGATGTGTTTTGCATAAAACATATAAGTGTTTGTCACTAATCTGCATATAGCTACTGATAACAGAGCTACTGGTACTTAGTCTACCGATAGACAGAGTCACCGATATGATAAGGCTACCGATATGTACAAAGCTACCGACAGAAACCGATCTACCAATAGAACATGTCTAATGGTATGCTTAAGTATTCTAGTATACACTTGATCGCTGATATTTACAGATTTACCGATATGAAGAAGTCCACTGATAGAACCAGTTCACAGACAGTTACCGATAGAAGTCTGTCGATAGAGAAAGTCTATTGATACAAGCTACCGACCGGCCTACTGAAACATAGACTAGCGACTGATATGAATCAACTGACATAGTCTACCGATACAAGTACAGAGTCACTGATACATTGAGCTAATGATAAATAGAGTAAGAGCTACCGATACCAAGGAGCTACTGATACAAGTTCAAAAAAGCTACCAATGGATGTACTGCTACACAAAATCCACCGTACACGTTTACCAATAGAAGGCTACGAATGATTGGACAACCAGTCAAACTCTCTACTCTCAATACTATTTATCTATTAAGGTAACAATTACATTTTATGTTTTTAATGAAGTTAATGTTATTTAATGATCTCTGTTTCCATTTCAGGGAACCGTACCTAGTACCCATGCAAAAGGTAATCATTCCCATTTGCTGGAGCTGAAAGTTATAAAAAGGAAGATAAAGACCTAGCTGAAGGTGATATAGATGACACAAGAGATAACAAGGAGCATGTAACGACCAAGGAACAAGTAGCAAGAAATAAACATGAAGAGTACATACAAGCTTCATAATGAAAAATGAGCTGCATACTAAAGGACCACTCCATACCATAAGAACACTGGATATACACGAAGCCACTCATTATAGAGGAGACAACAAGCTGCATCTTGAGTGAAGAACTACGAAAAACACTTCATACACTCAAGCTACTAAGTTGAACCTATAACAAGGAAGAAAACGACACTCTTTTTTTAGAACAAAAACCAAAGAAGGACTCAGAAGCTTTTCTGACAAATCAAACGAGTCCAGAGCAGCACTTCCAATCACTAAAGCTTTTTTAAACTCTTTCTCACTTACTTTAGTGATTCTTTCTTTACATTTTGAGTAGTGTGCGTACCCTGTTTATTTTACACACACATTGTCTCCTGAGATAAACTGGAAGATTCTTAAATCCTCACTCAAACTCTATAACTCTTTGTTTCCCACTGTGGATAGTGGTAGAGGTCGAGTAAGACCTGGACAGCTGTGAGCTGTTGTTTGTTTTCCCACGAAGAACTGTGGTGGAGGTCTTTGGACCTGGACATTATTGTACTGTTGTTTACCCCTGATCTAGGGTGTGGATCGATTTATATAAATTGTTTGAGAGGACTTAGTCTCATCTTGATATTGAACCTCTTGGTTACATCTGCTTTTCACTTTAGTTTAAATATGATATATATTATATATAGATTTCATATTCCGCTGTTATTACTTTGAAATACAAAACTATTTTAAAGCTACTTTGATTGTTAAATTAGCAAGTGTTTATACCTATTGTAAAATAGTAGGTTAGTTTCAATAGTTAATTTAATCTTCAGATTAATATAACTGAGACCTAATCAGTCTTTGAGAAACTGATTGAACATTTACACTCTATATAGATTCAATACAGTATAACTTTGTTTTTAAATTGGGGGATTTTAAGAGAAATATTTTTAACAGAAATTTTAATTGGAAATCAATTCACCCCCCTCTTCAGTATCCACTCCGACCAAAATTTGGTATCAGAGGGAGGTTTATTTATACAAATTTTCAAAAACATTCTGTTTTTCAACTATGATTTTATTCTCATCCTTAATGATCTTAAATTTTTTTTAGTTCTAAATTTTATCTCTTTAAAACTATTTTATAAAATCTAGCTATGGACAGTAGACTAGAGGGTGCTGCTACTAACCAGCCACCTTTCTTTAATGGTACCAATTATGCCCAGTGGAAACTTAAAATGAAAATTCATTTATGGAGTATGGGTTTTGATATCTGGACTGCAATAGAATCTCAATATAAAATTCCAAAAAATGAAAGAACTACTTGGGATGAACCTACAAAGACTACATACAATAATAATTTTAAAGCTATGAATGCCTTGTATTGTGCTTTAGGAGATGAAGAGTTTAACAGAATTTCTGCTTGCAAAACTTCTTATGAAATTTGGGATACTTTGGTTGTTTCTCATGAAAGAACAACCAATGTTAAAGAAATGATATTGAATACTTATACCATTAAATATTATAATTTTAAAATGAAGACTGATGAACATATTTCTGACATGTATCTCAGGTTCAATGAGATTGTCAATACTATGAGCACACTTGGAAAGGTTGTTCCAGCAAAGGAACAAATCATGAGAATCTTGAGATGTCTACCAGAAAGATGGAGGGGCACTTCTGTTTCCATTAGAGAATCATGTGAAATAAGCACACTCCCTGTTAAGGAATTAATAGGTAAACTAATAATGCATGATGTGGAACATAAATTAAATAAATAAAAATATGATGAATCCAAGAGAAAATCTGTGGCTTTCAAGTCTACTTCTTCTAAGAGAAAAGACAAGGAAAAAATACATGTACCTTCAGAAAGTTCAACAAGTGAAGATTCAGATTCATACAATGATGCTGAAATGGCTCAAATAGCTAGGAGATTCAAGAAGTTTTATTGGAAGAAGAAGTTCTTCAGAAAATATAACTACAAAGGAAATTATGACAACAAGGGTCATTGGAAGAAGGATTGTAAGAAATATGATAAGGAGGATGATATAGTCTGCTATGAGTGCAAGTGGAAAGGACACAACAAGGCTGACTATCCAAAATTAAAATTCAAAAAGAAACATGATTATAAGGACAAGAAGTAAAAGAAATCTATGAAAGCTACTTGGAGTGCTTCGGAGGATAGCACAAGTGAATCTAAAATTTCTGATTCTGAAAAGAATCGTTCCAACATGTTCTTCATGACTAATACCTCTGAGGTACCGGTTTCCCCTATGTTGAATGATTTTTATTCTGGAAATATTAGTGATTCAGATAGTGATGAAAATATTTCTAAGGCTGAATTAACTGAATATTGTAATATGCTGGAAGAAACATGTAATGAACTTAAGGACAAATATAAGTCACTAAAGAAACAGAATTCTCTTACATCAAATGTTAAATCTTCTCTTGATGTAGAAAAAGAAAATAATGCTCAATTGTTAAAGGAAAATACAGAACTGAAAATGTCTAATGAGAAACTAAGAAAGGACTTAGAAAAATTCACAAAGGGAGAAGATACACTTATTCAAATTTTAGGTAAGCAAGTTGCACCAAAATACACTACTGGTTTGGGATACCAACCTGGACAGAGACAGTTCACTAAAACCTGATTTATTCTTAAGTCTGGACAAAATTATGCTTATTCCAGTTCTGGAAATTCGTATACTTCAACTAGTTATTCATATATTTATAGATCAAATAAAGTTTATATTTCAAAATCTATTGATTCTGTAAATTATATGATACCCATAAGACAAATTTGGGTCCCTAAAGCTTTGATTTCTAACCTTTCTGAACCCAAGAAGATTTGGGTACCAAAATATTTTTTTGTTTAAATCTATTTTGTAGGAAACATGTTTGAAGAGTTCTCACAAGAAGGTATGGTACTTAGACAGTGGATTTTCAAGACATATGTCTGGAGATTATTCATGCTTTAAAAGAATAATAAAGGTTGATGGAGGCCATGTCACCTTTGGTGATAATTCTAAAGGAAAATTCATCGGCCTAGGCCAAATTGGTAACACAGATTCAGTTTTAATTTCTAATGTTTTATTTGTAGATGGACTTAAGTATAACATGTTAAGTATTTCTCAATTATGTGATGATGTTTTTAATGTTTTGTTTAAAAATGATTCTTGTAATGTTTATAATTCTAAAATTATTTTATTATTCTCTGCCTTGAGAAATGAAAATGTTTATGTTGTGTATTTGAATTCTTTAGCTAAACAAAATGTTACTTGTTTAAATGATTTTCATAAAGAGTCTTAGCTTTGGCATAGAATATTAGGACATTGCAAAATCTATTCACTTAGAAATTTGACTAGGAAGAACTTTTTTAGAGACCTAAATAAAATTGAATTCCCAAATGACAAAGTTTGTAATCCCTGTCAAAAGGGAAAGAAACATAAAGTTTCTTTTAAATCAAAGAAAGAATTCTCTACTTCTCAACCTCTCGAGTTGGTTCGCATGGACTTGTTTGGACCTGTAGGAGTTTCTAGTTTAAATGGGAAGCACTATGTCTGTGTTCTAGTAGATGAATTTTCTAGATATAATTGGGTATACTTTTTAGCTCATAATAGTGAAGCTTGTTCTTACTTTGTTAAATACTCCAAATCTGTAGAAAATATTAGTGGACTTAAGATTAAATCCCTGATAAGTGATCATGGTCGTGAGTTTGAAAACCAAAGTTTGAATCTTATTGCTCACACAATGGCTATAGTCACAACTTTTCTGCTCCTAGGACACCTCAACAGAATGGTGTAGTGGAAAGAAGGAATATAACCAGTCAAGAAATAGCGAGAACCATGCTTAATGATTATGACTTGGCTATTTATTTTTGGGTTGAAACTGTGAATACAACTTGTTTTATTATTAACATAGTCTTGATTAGACATGTTCTCAAGAAGACCCCACATAAATTATGGAATAATAGAAAACCCAAAGTTAGTTATTTCAGAGTCTTTGGCTGCAAAGTTTTTATTCTTAATACAAAGGATAGTCTTGAAAAGTTCTATTCTATAAGTGATTAAGGAATTTTTCATGGTTATTATTTAACTAGAATAGACTATAGAGTCTTTAATAAAAGAACCAAATGTGTGAAATAATCTGTTCACATCATGTTTGATGAAACTGATCCACATGATCCTAAAACCTCTATTGAAAATCTTGAAGAATATTTGACTGTTCTGGAACTTAATGATAAATCTAAAGAACCTGTTGTAAAAATATCATGTTCTGTACATATTTCAAAATCTTCTTCTATAGAACCCGAACTTAGAGATGAACAGGAAATTTCTAGTCCAACCTTTACTAGTTCAACAAGGATTCTAAATAATCATTCTTTAGATTTTGTTGAAGGTAATCTTGATAGAGGGACATAGACTATAGCTTCTCTAAGAATCCAGGTTGAACATCAAGCCTTTCTTTCACAGCTAGAACCTAAAAATGTCAATTATGCAATCAATGATGAATTTTGGGTAATTTCCATGCAAGAAAAGTTAAATCAATTTGAAAGAAACAATTTCTGGGAATTAGTTGACAGACCCAAGGACACTTTGACAATAGGCACTAAATGGGTTTTTAGAAACAAAGTTGATGAATCTGGAAACATAGTTAGAAACAAAGCTAGACTAGTTGCAAAAGGATATAGTCAAGAGGAAGGTATAGACTATGAGGAAACCTTTGCACCTGTAGCTAGATTAGAAGCTATTAGAATTCTCCTTGCCTATGATGCTCATCTGAATTTCAAGTTATATCAAATGGATGTCAAAAGCACTTTTCTAAATGGTTTTATAATTGAAGATGTTACTATTGAACAACCACCTGGATTTACTAATCCTCATTTTCCAAGTCAAGTTTTCAAACTTTCTAAAGCATTATATTGTTTAAAAGAAGATCCAAGAGCTTGTTATAATAGACTTAGTAATTTTATTATCTCAAACAGTTTTACTAAATTGATTGCTGATCCAAGTCTTTTTATTAAAATAATTTCTAGTGATGGTTTAGTAGTTCAAATCTATGTTGATGATATTATTTTTTATCTTCTATGCACTATTTATGTACTGATTTCTCAAAAAGTATGTAAAATGAATTTGAAATGAGTTTAATGGGAGAACTCAAATATTTTCTTGGATTTCAAGTTTTTCAAAATGAAAATGGAATTATTTTGAATGAATGCAAATATACAAAAGATCTTTTAAAATGTTTTGGTTTGGATAGTATTAAGGAAAGTGAAACTCCTATGAGTATAGTCTGTAAATTGGATGCAGATGAAACTGGGAAACCATTGGATCGAACCAATTTCATAGGTATGATTAGAAGCTTAATCTACCTTACTACTAGTTGACCATATATTATGTTTAGTGTGTGTATGTGTGCAAGATTTCAAGCTAATCCAAAAGAATCTCATTTACTTGCTGTCAAACGAATTTTCAAATATATTAAACACACTATAAACTTAGGTTTATTTTACCCAAAAGTACAATCCATTGAGTTAATGAGTTATTCAGATGCTGACTTTTCTGGTTTCAAGTTAGATAGAAAAATCACATCATGAACATATCATTTATTGGGGAAATCCTTAGTATCTTGGTGTATTAAGAAGCATAATTCTGTAACATTGTCCACTGTCGAAGTAGAATACATAGCTGCTGATAGTTTCTGTGCACATATTATGTGGATGAAACAAACTCTTTTGGACTATGGATATGACTTTAAGCATGTCTCTATCAACTTTGACAACACTAGTGCAATAAACATTTCAAAGAACCCTTTGTCTCACTCTAGGACCAAACACATTGATGTAAGGAAGCATTTCTTGAGAGATCATTACCAAAATGGTGATATTATTCTTGATCTTATTGGTATTGAACATCAATTAGCAGATATTTTCACCAAACCTTTGAGTTTGGATATTTTAAGTTACATCAGACATGAGTTAGGAATGATTAACCTTGATCGGTAGCTACCTCACCGATATAAATTATCACCGATGTAAATTATCACCGATGTAAATTCTCACCGATGTAGATTATCACCGATGTAAATTCTCACCGATGTAGATTATCACTGATGTAAATTCTCACAGATGTAAATCCTCACCGATGTGAATCCTCATCGATGAAACCTCACTAATAGGAATTCTCACTGATAGACCCTACCGATTACTGTGTTGTTTTAAACTTCTGTCTACCTCCAAAATCTGAATTGATTTTACATTATTTCATTTTATTTATTTATTTTATGAGTCCTAAATGACAAAAATAATGTCATAGCTACTTCTCAATCCACCGAGTCTCAATCCCTTGCCCTCAAACCATAGCTCTTGAATTGTTCGAGAACCCTAAATCCCTCGAACTAGTGATGGAAAAAACCAAACCACCTATCATAAAAGATGAATCTAATGAGCTAAAAGCAAAGAAGAAAAAGTATATGCTAGAAGCAGGTGGTAATGTTGGATGAACAAGATCAAGAAGACGACCAGTAAATCCTAATTTGTAGAATAGAGTATTTGTGATAAAAAAAGATCTCTGTGTGGAATGGTTACTGCCTAGTAAATTGTTAGTGATTGAAGTGTTGAACGATCAAAAGTGGGTAGATTGTTGTTCGAACAACAATGGCCCACACTATCCGAAGCTAGTGAAACAGATTTATGGCTATGTATGTTTTGAGAAATCTGAAACTGTGAACCGAGTAACTTCATTTGTGAATGAAAAGGAGTTGTCTTTTTCATCGAATGAGTGGGATGAATGCTTAAAAGTTCCACACGAAGGTGTATATGGATATGTATCAAGAGCTATACCACCTACTAGTGATATCTTTGATTATGAGACTGCTTTGGAAGATCTCACTGGCGATGGAAATCAAAGACAAGTAGTAGCTGCTAAAATGGATGGAGAGAACAGATTGCTGTTCAAATTTGTTCAACATGTCTTAATACCTAGGAGATGAGACTTTGTAAATTTAAGATATCAGGATATCTATCTCATGCATCTTTTAAGACATGGATTCAAGGTGAATCTATGCAGATTTTTGATGACTCAAATGGAGGGTATGATTATACCTAAGTCAAAAAATAATGCCTTGTTCTTTGCCAAGATGATCTCAGTAATGATCAAAGTGAAAGGAATAGATGAGTCTCAGGATGAGACAGTGGTAGTAAAGAAGAAGTTATATGTCACCAGTATAGTTTGAAAATACATGAAAATAAATTGGAACCCATGGAGATGAGAATGGGTCACTGATGAAAAGAAGGTGTATGATAAGTTTAATCATGTGGATCATCCTTCAAGACCGAAGGATGTGAGGGATCCAGGTCTTGGACCTGATGAAGAGGAGCCAGAATGCAGTGATGATTTAGAAGAGGAAGAGTCCTCTGCTAATGAAGGAAGATAGCATGACTTACCTCCAAGCCCAGCTCCTGAAAATCTAGATCAACATAAATCAGATAACGAAGAAGCTGCCTTAGCGGATGTTGAAGTGGCTGCTGTAGAGAATGAAGAAGATAGTCATGAAAGTGAAAAATCTCTTTCAGATGATTTGAGCCTTAGTCCAGTGATTGGAAAATCATTAGTGCCTACTGAGGATGTAGTAGGATAAGTGGAATAAGTTGTACCTAATTCAGAGGACCCTCCTGCTGTTGTAGAGAATAATTTATAGTTGAAGATTCTCCTGAAAAAGGAAGACCTGGTGAGAATGATGTTGTTTTACTTGAGGATGCACTAGTTGAGGGGGATCATCAAAACAAGTTTGGAAGTGTTACAATGGATGTTGATATTGAGGATTGGGCAGAAGACCCGGGTTTTGTGGTCTGCGGATTAGACTATCCTGATTCTGACAATGAAGCATCTCTCAATAGGCCAAAAATCGTTTATGATGTTGAATCTGAGTTTCTACCTGAAGATGTGGTCAGAATGAATGACCTGGATACTTTGAAGAAAAAGCTTAAGGACAATTTTTTGGAAGAGACAAAGAAGTTGTAATCTTCACTGGTATCCTCAATCCAATCAATCATGACTGACTCAATGGTCAGTTTAGCATATGAAAGATCATCTGTTGTAGTTGCACCTACTAATTTGATCACCAGAGCTGATCTTGAATCCTTAAAGGATGAGCTGAAAGAATATTTTAGTGCCTCAGTTGTTGAGATGAAGCACTGTTTTGTTGAAGAGATGAGTATGTTGGAAAGATCTTTTGAACTCTCTCTAGGTTGTAATTTTGCAACCTTTATGATAGAAATAGTAGAAGAAGTTAAAGATTACCAAACTCAAATATCTAGACTGGAAGCAGATCTTGAAACTCTAAAGAAATCAGTTATCTATTTGAACTCCTACATGAGCTCAAAATCCCAAGCAGTCAAGGACTTAGCCTATGCCAAAAGTGTTGTGAGCCAAATGGTTTCAGTGTTTGAAGGTTTTAAAACATCCAAGAAAGATCATGTTAAAACCCAGGATTCCCAAGTTCAAAATCTTATTAGTGGGTTGACCATGAATTTCAAGGAAATGGTAACCTTCTCTATTGGTTTTGTTGCTTCTAAACCCTCAGAGGATTTGAATCAGTTCCGAGCTATGATGAGGGAGGATCCTGGTCATGCTTCAACCATTGGCTCTATGGACTCATCCGAACTAAGAAAAGTTGTTATTGCTACTAGAGATTCAGCTTGAGAAATAATTAATATAGACCAAGACTATATTAGAGAAGCTTCCGCCTCTCAGAAAGAAGTGAAAGATAAGGTGGACTCCTATTTCTCTAAGATATTCACAAAGCATCAACTCAACAATCTTTTCAAACCTCTGTTAGAAAATATGAAGTTACCTCATGTCAATCAATCCTTCAGAGAGAAAGTCAGCAAAATAAAGGAATTGACTCCAGCCCTGGATGAATTTATAGAGAACAAGGATGACTTCATATCTGCTATGGAGAGAGGAGGAGGCATAATTATGGATTTCATAAATCTTTTACTGCCTTTCCTATATGTTGATGCCAGGCTAGTGATTGTACCTCCTGCTTTACCCGTCTCTTCCTCTACTGGTTCTCCAGTTCAGATGACTCTGGCCCAAGCAATTCAAATCCTAACACCTATGATCACTCAAAGTACTCCTCAGTACAGACCAGGAATAGTTTCGGTGGATCAGCCTCCTATGATCATTTCCGGAATTCTTAAGCCTTCACCTGAATCCACACCATCTGAATCCTCTTCTGAACCAAAAGGAAAATCACACATTGAAGATGTGGATTGAAAAATGGCTAGGCTATTTGATAGGAATCGCTTGTATTTTTTGTTTTGTCTATGTACCTTTTTACAACATATAATACAATTGGATTTCCTTTATTTCTCATTGTGCAACTTTTTTCATGTTTCCAACTTTTTGATTATCACAAAGGGGGAGAAATATTCTACAAAAATTCTATAAAGGGGGAAGATATTTACCCAGGGGGCGAATAAGTAATGGGCAGAAATTCTCAAAGGGGGAGAAATTTTATCTCAGGAAGAGCTATCATACTTTTCCCCTCTGATACTATTACATTTCATTCTCTGATACCATTGTTTTTAATTCCACCTCTGATCCATTATGTTCTATAACATACTGTTTCTCTGAGAACATTGAATTTAATGATATATCATCTGATATCATTGCATTTAATTTTATCTCTGATACAATTAATCATTGTTTTAAACACTATAATATCATAAGTTGTGATTATCAAAAAGGGGGAGATTGTTAACCACACGTGTTTTGATAATCCCAATTATGCTTTTACACACCTTTGATAATCCCAATTAATGGTTATCTATATTTAAATTCTCTCAATGTATGATATTCTGTTATCAAGATGATAATAATACTAAAATAGTCTCTAAAATATGTTAGTACATGTTTGTCAATGTTTATATAAATTCTGAAGTAATTCTAACCCAATCGGATGTGTTTTTCATAAAACATATAAGTGTATGTCACTGATCTGCATATAGCTACTAATAACAGAGCTACCGGTACTTAGTCTACCAATAAACAGAGTCACCGATATGATAAGGCTACCGATATGTATAGAGCTACCGACAGAAACTGAGCTACTGATAGAACATGTCTACCGGTATGCTTAAGTCTTCTAGTATACACTTGATCGCAGATATGTACAGAGCTACCTATATGAATAAGTCTACCGATAGAACCAGTTCACAGACAGTTATTGATTGACGTCTGCCGATAGAGTAAGTCTACCGATACGAGCTACCGACCGACCTACGAATACACAGACTAGCAACTGATATGAAGCGACTGAACTAGTCTACTGATACAAGTACAGAGTCACTGATACATTGAGCTACCGATACACAGATTAAGAGCTATCAATACCAACGAGCTACTGATACAAGTTCAAAAGAGCTACCGATGGAAGTACTACTACACAAAATCCACCGTACACATATACCAACAGAAGTCTATGAAGGATTGACCAACCAGTCAATCTCTATACTCTCAATACTATTTACTTATTAAGCTAATGGTTACATTAGATGTTTTTAATGCAGTTAATATTATTTAATGATCTCTGTTTCTATGTCAGGGAACCATACCTAGTACCCATGAAAAGGGTAATCATTCCCATTTGTTGGAGCTGAAAGATATAAAAGCGAATATAAAGACCTAGCTGAAGGTGATATAGATGACATAAGAGATAACAAGGATAGTGTAACGAGCAAGCAGCAAGTAGCAAGAAATAAACACGAAGAGTACATACAAGATTCATACTGAAAAACGAGATGCATACCGAAGGACCACTCCATACTAGAAGAACACTGGATATACACGAAGCCACTCATTCAACAGGAGAACACAAGCTGCATCTTGAGTGAAGAACTATGACAAACACTTCATACACTCAAGCTGATATGTTGAACCTGGAACAAGGAAGAAAACGACACTCTGTTTTTAGAACAAAAACTAGTGAATGGATCAGAATGTTTTCTGAAAAATAAAACGAGTCCAGAGCTGCACTGCCAATCACTAATGATTTTCTAAACACTTTCTCACTTAATTTAGTGATTCTTTCTTTACATTTCGAGCAGTGTGTGTACCCTGTTTATTTTACACACACATTGTCTCCTGAGCTAAAATAGAGGATTCCTAAATCCTCACTAAAACTCTGTAACTCTTTGTTTCCCACTGTGGATAGTGGTAGAGTTCGAGTAAGACCAGAACAGCTATGATCTGTTGTTTGTTTTCCCACGAAGAACTGTGGTAGAGGTCTTTGGACCTGGATAGTATTGTACTGTTGTTTACCCCCAATCCAAGGTGTGGATCAATTTATATAAATTGTTTGAGAGGACTAAGTTTCGTCTTGAGACTGAACCTCTTGGTAACATCTGTAGTGCACTTTAGTTTAAATGTTAATTATACTATATATAGATTTCATATTTTTCTGCTATTACTTTGAAATACAAAACTATTTTAAAGCTACTTTGATAGTTAAATTAGAAAGTTTTTATACCTATTGTAAACTAGTAAGTTAGTTTCAAAAGATAATTTAATCTTCAAATTAAGAAAACTGAGGCCTAATCAATCTTTGAGAAACTGATTGAACATTTACACTCTGTATATATTCACTAAAGTTTACCTTTGTTTTTTAATTAGGGGATTTTAAAAGAAAAATTTTTAACAGAAATTTTAATTGGATCGCAATTCACCCCCCTCTTTAGTATCCACTCCGACAAACATTTAGGATTATATAATTACCCCTATCCATTTGAGTTATGTGTTTCTAATATCTGTTAGACATTACGAATGACTAAGGGGGAGATATAATTCTTGGGGAGTGTGTCTGTTCTGAAAGGGAATGGGTACATAAGTTGAATAGAGATACACATGAAAAGAAGAATATAAACTCTTGAAATTCAAATATAGTATAATATTTAAAAATTCATGTTACACAACAAATATATTTTTCAAATCTTTATCTGAAACTTGCATGCTTTGAAAATGAGAGTTTATATAATAAATATTTTGATGTGAAACTGAAGAGATATCAAAGATATAATTCAATGATATAGTGGTTACAAGTCAAATAAAATATTCAACCATTAGAATCATCCATCATTTAAGGTGTTATTTTTTTTATATAGAGAAGTCTTATTGGGGTAGAAGCAACAACATTCTTGTTTTCCATGTTTTTCTCTTTTTCCCTTACAGTGTATGATTAACTGTTTAGTTTCAGGATACCTATAAGCTATAGGATAATATCAATATCATCTCCAATAAGTGATCTCATTGTTCCGAAGAGTAATTAATCATCTGGAATCATCTTAATAATTGGTATTAATGATCTATATTATTCCAAAACTAATGGTTTTTAGGGAGATATTGTGACAATCTCTTTATGTGATATAGCCTCAATGATAATATGATTCTTGTAATAATTTAAGAAATTAATGTTACTTTAATCCATTTAAGTATATAAGTAACATGGAAAGCATTTATATTTATTAGATTAAACTCTTGTTTCCTATAATTATTTATGACTCCATAGTATTGAAGGAACTATCAATGATTAAATTCCCTGTTTTAATTTCCCTTGCTAAAAATCATTCAATAGAGTGTATCTATAAATAAGAATATTAATATGATCAGGAAAAGTGATAAAAGAATCTATGATTCAATATAAATGTGATAAATGGATCCAAAATTAATTTTTCAATTAGTTAACATAGCCTGGTTCTCTTTGGATATCAACCTATGGTGTCGCATGAGCAAAGAATAAGTGCACGATCAAAGAGGGAGATAAATTTATCTTTTTCTATATTTCAGGAGATAATATAATAATGTGATTCCCCTCAGTATTTTTTATATTTTCCTAAATGTAATTCACATAGTTCATTGACTAAGGAGAATTAAAATTATAAATAAAAGAATCAACACTTTAATTTTATGATAAAGGGGGAGATTAAACTGAAGTATTTTATTGGTATCATTTGAGATAATTCATGTGTTATAAATTGTAGAAAAAATCCAATCCAAATTTCAATAAAAAATCATATTTAAATCAAATATAACTTAATTGACAAGTAGAGCTTGTGAATTTGAGGATGGAGTATGTTCCTACTGAACTAATAATTATAGAAATTCTGACAAAGACCTTAAACAAAGAAGAATTTTAATGGCATAAACTGGCTCATAGAGTTAAATCGACTCCATAGACTCGAATATGGTGGATGTGGACCACCTCACCACCTAGAGTGGTTAGTTTTCCCATATATACTGGTTTTTGTTCTTTACTATGATTTATACCACCAAATAGTGACATTTATGTTCATTAACAAAGGGGGGAAAATGTATTAATCAATATAGGGGAGAAGCTGATCAAGGGATCAGTTAAATAGGGTGAGTTTTAAATCTAACATTTCTAAAACTTGTCTCTAAATGATGAATAATCCTAAAAAGTAGTGCCTTTTGGGATTATTAGGCAAGTATTACACATGTGTGGGTTACGAGGTTGTATCTATAGCTGGTCTTATTTTTTATTTCAGTATTTATAAGGATTATAGAAGAAGGTTCTAAAACAAATTGATTCATCAATAAAAGTCGCATGATACTTATTATTCTCATGAAAATATTTACTTATATTATCTTAGAGTGCATGTTAAGGAATTCCTTGATCACTTTTTGGGGTTTCAGAGGGAATTTTGTTTTCAAAATTCATTACTTGTTATCATGTTTATACTTGAAGAATATATGTACTATCAATAAACCCAATGGGAGTATTGTCAGTAAAATTTCTCCTTGATGGTATGTTTGGTTTGATTTTGATTGTTAACAAGGTTTGAATTTTTTTTGAAGGATGGTTGTCAAAGGTGGTGTGAAGAGGGAGCATGAAATTCTGATCTCAAGGAGTACAAATGTATGATCATGTATAGCATGGAATGACTGATCTCACAGAGCATGAATGTTTGATATCATAGATAATGAGTGCCTAATATCCTGGAGAATGAATGTATAATATTTCATATAATGAATGTATAAACTGATATCATGAATTACTAGATGATTATTAGAATATATCTCAGTGATTTCACATGAATAATACATGATTTTTAGAATATATCACATTTAGATCATGTGAAGCACTTGAAGACATCACATGTTTATCAAATAATCTAATGGAGAGATCATGTGAAGAACCTGAAGACATTTCTTGATTTTCAATGGATCTTGCAGAGAGATAATGCTAATAACTTGAGGAAACTTTATGCTTTCCAAAGGACCTTATAGAGAGATCATGTGAAGTGCATGATGTCAAAGAAGCTAGAAATGATATATGTATCTCACAAGCAGTCCAAATAACATTAATTAATGATTATCTTTTGAATCACATGATAGGGTCATGTGAAGAACAATAAGAGAACAACACTGACTAAATGAATTTTTTGGATCTTGGGATGGGATCATGTGAAGCACATGATTGGTGGTGGACCTCACAAAATTTTGGAAGACAATGTCACTGGCTATATGATTATCATTGGATCTCATGATGGGATCATGTGATAGAATCAATGAAAATTATGATGGTCACATGAAACACTTGTGAAATGAATCTAGTAATCATGTGAATCACATGACTCTGATTTATTGATTTATGGTAGTGTATTTGTTCTTATAAATACCAACTAATCCATCCTTATGAAGGAAATAATTTTTTTACTAAAATATTTATCTGAAGAAAAGTATATAAAATGGGTTTCACATGAAGTGAAGGAGTATATGTGATTGACATTTTGTATGTTTTTTCCATGAGAAGAATGAAGTCTTGTGTTGGAATCACTTGATCTACATAAATTGAACAATGTATTGTTAAGGGTTCTCATGATGGTATCTCATGAAGTTAATTACGCACTGTGTGGTTGAATGTATAAGTAAACACAAGGATATACCATGTTTCCCATGAAAGAAAAAAAAAGATCTCCTGACTCAGATGAACTAAACAAGGTCATCTAATACACGTGAATAGAACAAAGTCTTAAGGAGGAGTCTCACAAAGAGGTCGTGTAGAGGAGTCTCATGGTAAATTCATGTGATATGAGTGAGATGAATGGTGTCTCGAGATGGTATATTGCATATGGGTCTCAAGAAGGAGTCTCATAGTGCAGTCTTGTGATCAATGTGATTTGAAGGGTGTACCCCGAAGGGATCTTTCAGAGGAATCTCTCACTTGGATCTCACATAATGGTCTCATGATAGGATCACGCACTAGGGCCTTACTCTAGGATCTCACACAAGTATTATGTGATAGGATCTCATGAAAGGCATTATGCATTAGTATCTCATGCAAGGGGTTACATGCCAGGATCTCATGCAATAGGTTATATGATAGCGTCTCATATAGGGTCAAAACTCTAGGATCTTGTGAAAGGAGATATGTGTCAGCATTAACCTATGATAAATATCATTATCATGTCAGAATTATAAAGAAGGGGAAGAATAATATGTATTTTATACACCATATGAGTATATTTACAGAAGGAGTATATTCACTTCAACATTTAAGGAAATAAAATAAATCAATTGTAATCAATTGAATTACCTTCCAAAATGATGATGAGTTTATAAGATATATCATGAAAAGGTGATTCTTGAGGTAGTGTTCACACCAATTCTGTGAAATATCTTGTGATGTTCAATGGGACCTATCATACATTTGGTGCAACTCTTAATAATATAATATATTGTTCTTTTACCTTCATGCTAATTTTTTCCCTTCTAATGTAGTGATCATAAGAGGGAAGTGTGAGGTATGTGGTCTTGGGGAGATAGTTCATCTTCCCAGAACATTTTAAGGGAAGTAATCCCAGGTAGTAGTGGACTATCCATAACCAATAGTAGTGATATTTAGTGGATTTTTTACATTCTCACATTTAAATCATATTATCTTTATGTTTGTCCCAATTAGGGTGAAGCAAATTAAAATTTATATGTTATTGTAATTTATTTATTAATTTAAATTATTGGTATCATAATTAGATAGAGTTGTAAAGTATAGAATAAATATAAACACTAAAGATAAAAAATAATTGACCTTAATAATAAATTAGTCAATATATAGTGGGGTAGGAAGAACATTGAAAATAATTACCATACTCAGATCCCCCCTTAGTGTAGCTAATCCCCTTTTTTAAACATTATCACTCTATGGGATCAAAACTAATGAACAAAGAATTTTTAAAGGTTCTAGTGATAGAAACTAGTGATTCACATTGTGTATGGAGTTTATTATGTGAAATAACGACAAGGTGTGATGTCATTTCAGAGCATTAGGTAATGAAAAGAAAAATACTTGGGAATCCTAAAAATTCACGCCCTGAAACCAACCTCCACGCCTCGAACCAGGCTGCACATACCTAGTAATGAATGTTTGATTTGAGATTTTGATCATGACTCCATATTTACAACAAAAATGGACATTAAAGACAAGGACTAACCAATGAAGAAATTATAATAAATTTATGGATAATGAAATCCTGCCTCGATCATCCTTAATCTGTATAAATAAGAGGGTCAGGGTTCCACTCAATGATTCATCAGGAGGCGCCGTCACTGGGGTTAAATATTGAAACGTCATTAATTATTATAATATGATTTTTATTTTCATACACCACATGATTATAATGATTTGGTAGATCTTGGGAAAAGAGATTACATTGAAAAGGGATTGATTGTTTTAATGTATTTTTTAAAAGAAATTTGTTTGGGTGTTTTTCTACAACCCTAAATTATAAAATTATCTTATTTTATATAAATCATGCATGGAAATTGTATGATAATTAAGGAAGTGATACAATTTAATCATTAAATACTGCATGATACTTATTGTGACTGTTGGATGGATTATTTACTATGTTTTAATATGGTTCATAGTTAACAAATGATCTAAATAACCACAGTAACAAGACTATAACAAAAAGGGAAAATCTGTGATTTGGGGGTTGTTTATCATGACCATTTGATTTGAACGTATTGGGTTCTTACACCACATGTTTTCTAATTCATTATTCATTTCTCTAATAAATAATTAACTAGGATTTGTAACTACAAAGAATATTTTCCAGTTTTATGAACAAACAAACAACCATAATCTCTTTTCATGTAAATTTATTTAGAATTCCTTCCAAAAACGTTTCAGTATATATTTCTTAAATTAATATTTTCTTCAACCCTATCTCTATATGTTTGTAGTCAAACATTCATTTCCTATACTACATTGTATTTTAAAGATCTGTTTGTTTCATTTTATAAATTTCAAAATTCAATAACCCTATATAATTAAGGATTCTCATGGGGATATTAAATATTTTTCCTTGTTGTTAGGGTTAGGTATGGTGATAAAATATGTTTAATAATTTATGAAATATTTTTTATAATATTTTTATTTTCATAATTTTTGTTAATGAATTAATATATTTAGTTTATTATCACTTTTTCCCCCACATGAGTATTTTTTTTATGATGGAGAATCTATAGAGCAAGATAAATACCAAGGAAATGTTCTCCTCACTGGCGAAGGATTTTATATATAAACTAAATGAGATTAAAATGATGAAAGATCAATTCAAGGATCACTTATAACCATAACCAAGAGTTTAATATACAACAACCCATAGACTAAATCCAAATTTCAAATAAGAGTATCGAAATAAATGAAGCATTGATAATAAAAATGAGGTAAGTACAACTTAAGAAGCTAACATTAGTCCTAATCATGATGCCCTTGATTTTTCAGTTTTATAATATGAAGGAAATATTTCTAAAAATCATTATTGGGTATACACATGATTTATAAATCCACATTAAGAAGAAAATATAGCGAATAAAGTAGTAGGTACCTCAGATGCAGACTTTTTTCATAGATTTATTGAAAAATTGTGATTGTAACCAAAGGAAGAAGAATAAAATGAAAAATAAGAGGAAAATATGGATTCCACATATATCCTGAAATATTTAGAATATTTTATTGTATCATAAGAAGAAAAATAATAAGAATAATCAATTGTACCCTACGCTGACTACATAAGAGAAATAGAAGTAGAAATAAAATAATTGGTTGAAGAGATGGATACAAGTCATGGATTTATCATCGAAGAAATTAAATAAACAAGGTTATCCATTAAATAATAAGTATTTTACCAAATCTAGATAGGTATTGAATTTTTCCTACTCACCATATAACAATCTAGATTTTTGTCAACTATACAATTCTTCATGCCAATTACCGCAAGGCAGAGAAGAACTGATCTGGATGAGAAACAAAGTCATGATTGGGTGAACACAATATGGTTATCCTTGTATCACACTCCAATAAGATAACCCAAGTATGGCAGGGATTAATGGCCATTAATAAGGGAAGATTCTTTGAAGAATTCGGAGAATTTAGATTTATTTAATTCTCAAATTTAATTTTATATTCAGATTTAATTTTATATTAGGATTTACTTTCAATTACCCTTATAATTTTTAATATATTGAAAGGAAATATAATTTCACTTGTTTTTTTATTTTCAATTCTATAAAAAGAACCTGTAGAAAGTAGTAGGTAGAATTAAGAGGAATATATCGGACCAACTCACATCATGAACCCCATTCACATCATTAAATCAAAAAAATTAACATCATGAATCTGGTGCATGTATTACCTAGGAATACAAGTTTGAATATTCATTGAAAGAGGATTAATAATTTTAATTCTATATTTTTCTATTTTATTCACCACATTTTACTATTTTAGAACATTTAAGTAACAATTGTTTTCCCTACCTTGATTCTTGATTTAATTAACTAAACTAGGAGACACAAACTATGTTGGAAAATTAAAATTCCATAATTATAAATTTCTATTTCAATAAATTTGAATGATAAAAATGGATAAAATAATTAGTATAGATAGGCATGTAGTTTTATATTTAGAAAATCATTATTTATGGGAACATGTTATTATTTGTAAAGGGATTTTTTTGTATTTGGATTACCTTGAATTTATGAAATTTTTATTAATTGTTTAAATAATTTGTTTCCATTTCCATGAAATTTTTTCCCAACCACTCATCACATCCCCAAGAAATTTTATGAACCAATATTTCCTATTTTTTATAGTATATGACTTTAGAGACCAAGGAATATTATCTTCTAAAAATTTCGTTGCATCTTATCAAAGTTATGACTAAATAAAATAACTTGTAATATGATTGAGGCATCTTTTGTTTATCCCTTCATCCTTAGACACACCCTGCATTTGTAATTTTTAATCCAAATAAGCCATTAACATCCTTTTTAGGGAATGAGATGATTTAAAATAGTATTTCATCTATTCTTACCTTCCTATGAGTATATTTCATGATTTCTTAAAGAATAATTATTGGGGATAGGATATCAATGGTGGAAAAGGATGTGCCACATTGAGCAGACATTACTGGGGGTTTTCATTGTGATTTTGTGATAGGATAGGTATTTTTCATTGTACTTTATCATTATAAACATATCTTTATAAAAAATATTAATAATTATAAAAATGGGGTTTCTATTTGGAGGATCAAAAATCACTATTACCAAAATGATGATATTTTGATCATATGTGGTTAGGTGGTGGATGTGATATTCTTCTTAGGTAAATTGTTTTAAAAAAGGAAAATATAATAATAAAAAAATGATTATTTATTAATTTTTCTTACATTTTTTAATGAACCTATATTAATATTATAGAGGGAGAGATGACATCTATAAACTGATATTTTCATTGAAATTTTCTTTTGGATATCATGCATTAAGATTTAGAGGAAAACCTTATTTTTTAGAATTAATTGTATAAATAATTTACCTACATGTATTAAGCCTAATAGTCATTTTAACATAATAATAAAGCCCCCATTATTTACTGTGATATTTATCTTTACATGGTGTCAGTGCTAAATACATTTTAATCCTTTAGTAATTGGAATGTTGTTGAGGTATGTAATGATGTATATTTACACTTGAACCTTGATAATGAGTTGAAAATATATAGCGAGTTAAATTGAAAATGGAATGCATATTATAATTTACTGAAAAATTAAAATGGATTAACTAAAAGGATTGAATATTTCAAAAAGAGAAGTGTAAAATACTTGATTGATATGTTTCTTATAAAAATGAGGCATTGTTTAATTTACCTGTGTGATGCTCAAATATTTAATTCCCCATTTTATCAATTTTTTATTGATATCAAATTTTAAGAATAGTAGAGTAAGGGTATGTTGGTACCAAAAATATGTGCATGGGAAAGAAAAGAAAATGACGCAACGGTGCCAAGAGATGTTGCTTCATGAAGCACCTTCGTGAATACCATTAAAAAAGTGGCCAACACAAATCCAAGACCTTCTATATACCTGCCGAAGTGAAAAGTGAGGGTCCACTCCACGGTTACAGAAAACTGGAAAAAAGTATTTGAACTATGGAGGGAAGATGATCTCCTCTATGGTTCCTTGGAATTTTTGGAATCCTCTACGACCGCCATAGAAGTAATGAAGGAAGACTTTGCGCCATAGACGAGATAATGGTAGACTATGTGGTTATGATGAATGTGACACAATTTTCCTCTGATGGATAAGCACAAGTGTCTTCATAGTGTTCCATCAGAGCTTCACTCCCCCTAGTGCCTATAAATACATGGATTCCCCCACTCCAAAAGGATCTTCCACCTTCCAATATCCCTAATCACAAGGCACCCTTTGCTCTGCAAACAATTGGAAAAATGAATTATCTGAGGTACTTATGCTTTGTGAACTCCCATTTCCTTTACTCAAATTTACCCCCTCTTCAAGGAGGGAGGATATTCGCGATTCCTATGGGCCATCTCCAAGGAAGGATGCCCCTTTGGGTACTCAGGACATCACGAAGCACCCAAGCTCCATGAATCACCCTTCAAACACATGTGTACTCTATGATAAAGCGTATACACTATTCTTTGCAAAGTTATCCCCTTTCCAAAGTCATATACTCTATGAGCCTTTGTGCTCTACATAGCCATGTCCTCTATAAATCCTTGTACTCTATGAATCCAGGTTCTCTGTAAGACCTTATACATTGCAAGCCCCTAGGATCTACAAATCCCTGAGCTTTATGAAGCCCTATGCTCTAAGACCCCATGATCTTTATGAATCCCCTCTCTATAAATCCTCTTAATTTTCTAATAATTTGTTTGTGCGGCCCTCGCAATACTACCAAAACAGGAAAGGGAAGTGCCACCTTATATCAGCGCTAAGCAAAAACACTGATAAAGATTCCAAGATTCATCGCTAAAAAATAATTGATAAAGAGACCCTTTATCAGCACTAAAAACGCTGATAAAGGATACCTTTATCAGCGCTAAAATGTTAGCTCTCATACAGGAAGGATTTATCTGCACTTTTTTAGTGCTGATAAAGAATCCCTTTATCAGCGCTTTTTTATCCCTGATATAACCGTAGTCCCATATTTTATAAAATTGGTTTCACACTGTCCTCATTTTATCGTGACCTAAAGCTCTCGCGGTACAATAACCCTATGACTCCCATCCGCCGCCCCCTGATCTTCGGGTTTCCGGACCTCCTGCACAACCGATCTTTGGATGTCGAACCTCCGTCACCACTGATCTTCGATTTTCCAGACCAATACCACTATCCCTTCTCCTAATCCTCCCCCTCGAACCCCTTTGGTGGATCCTCCTCCCTAGAAACCCTTTTTCTCCTCCTCTTCAATCAAACCCTACTCCTCCATTTCTCTTCAGTTGGTATCTCTTCTCATGCACCTCCTCCCGTGAACATCCACCTCTGGAAGTTTCCAAGTGTGTGGTAATTGGTTCAATGCTTTTAAATTATTTGATGATTTTTATATACTTTCTTAGTTTCATGAATGTGTTCTATGGATTACTTTTTTGGTGAAAAATATGTTTTGGAAAGGTTTTGAGATCCACATGTGAAGAAATTTAGTTGGATTCCATGTGTGCTTCCCTTATTGGGTTTCCAAATGTGTTTCATAAATTTCGAAAGTGGTGTGAAATGTGTTTCTAAATGGTTTTAGTGTACATGTGAAATGGAAAGTGTATTTTGTGTAAAATAGTGGTTGTGGTGTGAGATTTTGATCATTATATCCATGTAAAAATGTGAAAATGTGAAAGTGGTGATATCCTTATGTGCTTAAGATACTTGGAGTGTGTATGTGAAAGTGGTGATATAGTTATAGTTATGCTAAATGGGGTCTTAGATTCCAAATACATCAAAAATTATTTTGCAAAGAAATTATATATAAATTCGATGGTAATGGGTAAGTCCATGGTGTTTTTCAACCTCATCTAAAGTTATTATACATTGACTCAATATACTAATAATTTTTCTAAACTTGCTCATTTTTCACTTGAAGTGGTGTCAAAAAAGAATCTTATGTCCTAGTGGTTTTATATGGGTCTTCGATCAGATATCCAATATCAAGTATTTATGCTAAAGTTTACCTAAATTTTTGATGTTCTAGATAGGGTGTGATGGAAGAAATTGGCATGACTATTATGTCAGGGTTAACTAGTGTTACTTATATTCCCAGTGGTAGTTTTAGTGGTTTCTATAAGTGGAATAAAATGTACAATGAGCCTCATATTGAAAATAGTGGTGGTGGTATTTTATAGAAAACTTCTTCCAGATCATCTCTAGTGTCTAGTAAAGGGCAAATGACTTTTTCCAATGTGGAAAGTTTTGTCACTCAATGCATTTTTGCATGGAAGCATTGAATATTTACACCTCGTAAAGACATTAAACCCACTTGAAGAGGGTTTTACATGTTTTTACTACCCTTTGTATTGGAATCGAATCATAAATATTGAGAGGTACCAAATCATAGTAATATTATTCAATAACAATGGGATCCTAGAAATGTGTATTAGGAATGAAACAACTTTATGCAGTGGATTAATCTCTAGTAGGAACTGATGTGGGTCATGTGATAGTGAGAGGCACCATTTCCATTTCTTTTTCTTTAGTGTATGTTTTATTTGATATTGGTTCCCATCATTATTTCATATCAAACCTCAATATAGAACTATTTAAATATATAAAAGAGCTCATGGATTATGTGATAGAGATTGAAACGTCTCTCTGGATAAAGAGGGAGTAAGGTCTCTGATTCCCCTCTCATTCATTCTCTTTTTCAGAGATTTATATCATATGATATTGTTTGGTTCTTAAAATGATTCCCCTATATGTTATTCTCAGAATGGACTGACTAGTTTCTTATAAATAATTGATTTACTATTATCATTGTTGGGTTTCCTTCACTACCCCTGATGGGGAATTCCATGTTTTCCATAGAGAATCAGACCATAGGTCTAGTTGATCTAGACCTATTATTCTAGATTTGAGTGGGATGATATCCTTTTATGCTATTGAACTGTAGTAGGAAGCATAATATATTGAACATCCCTTAGTAACTATTGAATTTTCAGAAGTGTTTCCTTTAGTATTTTTTGGTCTACCACTAAAGAGGGAGGTGTAGTTCTCTATCATCTTGGTGATGGGTACAAAACCAATATCTATTCTATCTTTCCATATTGAACTAGTTAAATTGAAGGAACTAAATAATCAGTGGGATGAATTGGTTTCCAAATTCTTTATTTGACCTAGTGTGTTTCCTTGGGAAGAACTGGTTCTTTTCACCAAGAAGTTCATTGGAAACCTTCATTGTGTGTTGATTACCATAATCTCAATCGGGTTATGATCATTAAAAAGTATCTATTGACCTTTATTTATGATTTATTCAATCTTCTAAATGGGGGGAGTGGTTCTCTAAGATCGTTCTTTAGTTTGGTTAACACTAGCTCAGGATCAAGGAGTTTGAGATTTATGTGTGACTATATACTTATCCTATTTTCTTACTATTTCTTACACACCACCAATTGAGTCGAGTAACCCGATTGAAATCAATATAGGTACATTGGTTCTGATGTGGATATGGTTTTTATGTGTTTGTGACATGTGTATGTGTGGATATATGTGTATTTAGGCATGGTGATATTGAATGTAGGGTAGAGACCTAGGAGTGGTAGACGTATCATTCTTGATTGTTCTTGTGTTTAGACTGGGGTGATTTGAGGAAACTATAATGAATCTAAAGTAATTATATTTAATGAATTCCATATTGTAGATATTATGAGAATCCTTTCTTTACATAGAGAGTTGGCTAGTGGTTTTCATCTGTATGTATTTTAGGTTGGTGAGGTATAAAAGGATGGTCTAGTTGACCATAAAAGGGTTGAATCGATAGGGGAGGATAAGCCATAGAGGATGATTTCATGTGAGTTTTACCATCTATGACACAATTGATAATCCCCGCGAACCCCTTTGTGGTTGGAAACTATGTTGATTTTGATGGGGGGCCTATCCTAGTTATGTTGATTTCAAAATCTTTATTGGAAATGGTTAGGCTCTATTAATCTCTATTTTTTTAAGGAAGTGGTTCGCTTTTACTATATTTGAAAGTATTTTTTTTGTACATGAACCATAAATACTAATATTTGAGATTCAAGTAGGCTAGAGATGAATAAAAATTGGATGGATTCTATTCGTTTGACAATGGAGTATGAGAACGGAATGAAAGAGTTCATCCAGTTTGCAAAGGATCGCTCAAAGGATCCTTCTCAAATACTTTGTTCATGTTTAAATTGTTTTTATTCTAGACTACTTACTCCAGAGGAGTTGGAAGAACATTTGATATGTCACTGAATTGTTCGGAGTTATAAATGTTGGAATAAACATGGAGAAAAAGTTAATGTAGCTACTGGATGAGATAAAACTGCATTTTGTGGATCATCAAATATGAATACCAATATGGATAAAGAAGAAGAACGTATGGAGGATGTGATTATAGATGTCAATGGTGATGAAGATTGTATTACGTAAATGAAAAATACAATTGAAGATGAACTCCGTGATTGCCCAAAAAGTGTTTGAGAAGTTAAAGTGTTGTGAAAAGACTCCATTGTATGCTGGTTGCACTAAATATATAGCATTTTCAGTTGTACTGAAGTTGTATAAATTGAAATCGGGAAACAGATGGAGTGATGTCAGTTTTACTTAACTACCTAATCTCTAGAATGAAATTATCCCAGAAGATAATGATCTCCCAATCCAAACATATGAAGTTAAATGAATGCTACGCTTAATGGGTATGATTTATAAAAGAATACATGCCCACCCGAAATAATATATATTGTTTCTCAAGGAGAAAAAATCACTTTCAGAATTCCCAAAGTGTGGTGCTTCTCGATACAAGAAATATGAATCCAATCCTACGAAATTTGTATGGTATGTTCCAATCATTCCAAGGTTTAGGCATCTATATGGAAGTGAAGAAACTGCAAGACAATTGTCGTGGAATGAAGATAAAAGAAATAAAGATGGGAAATTACTTCATCCGACCGACTCTCCTCAATGGAAGAAAATTTATCATGAGTATCCTGAAATTGTAAAAGAGAGGAGAAACCTTCATCTAGCGTTTTCTACAGATGGAGTGAATCCTTTTGGTTTTCAAACCAACACTCATAGTATATGGCTTGTTATGTTGGTAAATTATAACTTGCCACCCTGGTTTTGCATGAAGTAAAAATTCATCTTGATATCTATTCTTATATCAGGACCAAAACAACCATGTAATGATATTGATGTTTATCTGGCTCCTTTGATCAAGGATTTGATGTTATTGTGGGATTTAGGTGTTATGTTGTATGATGCTTATAAAATTGAATAATTCACGTTGAGAGTGATGTTGTATTGGATAATAAATGATTTCCCTTATTATGGGAATTTGTTAAGATATAGCATTAAAGGAACTCAATGGTGTCTTGTGTGTGAAGAAGATACAAAATCAATTTGGTTGAAACACTCATCGAAATCTGTGTTTCTAGGACATCATAGATTTCTACCACATCTGCATAAGTATCGATCTTGGACGAAAAAATTTAATGGAAGTTCAGAACAACGTGCAACACCATTTCCACTAACAGGTGATTAGCTATTTGAAAAATTAAAAGATGTGAACATTATTTTTGGTAAACCATTTTTGAAAAACCTTAAGAAAATCAGTTGGAAAAAGAGAGCAGTTTTTTTTTGAATTACCATACTAGAATTGTTTGTACATCATACATTTTCTATATGTGATTCTTGTAGAAAAAAATATATTCGACCGTGTTATCGGAACATTACTAAATGCCCCTAGAAAAACAAAGGATCGAATTAAGGCAAGGTTGGACATGGTTGACATGGGAATATGAGAAGAGTTGGCTCCCGTGAAGGGTGAAAATATAATGTTTCTTCCTCCAGCTATTTATACTCATTCTAGGGAGGAGAGATATCAGTTTTGTAACTTCCACAGTGAGGTAAAGGTTATATAGGGGTATTCATCAAATATCAAGAATATTGTATCAATTAATTATTTGAAGTTAAAAGGTTTGAAATCACATCACTGCCATGTTTTGATGCAAGATCTAATTCTTATAACTTTACATTGCATTTTTTCAAGAATGTTCGTCATACATTAACCAAAATTTGTTTCTTTTTCAAAGATATATGTAGAAAAGTTTTAGACCTAATGAAATTGCTAACTATGGGAAAAGAAATTTTCATTATATTATGGGAATTAAAAATATTATTCCCGCCAAAATTCTTTAATATGATAGTTCATTTGATGATTCACTTGGTGAGAGAGATTCGACTTTATGGTCCTGTGCACTATAGATGGATTTATCCTGTTGAATGATATATGAAGATTTTTATAGGGAATGCCAAAAATCAAAGTTGGCCAGAGGGTTTTATAGTGGAGCGATATATTTTTGAGGAAGCCATTGAATTTTGTACCGAATACCTATCGGTTGTGGAAAGCTTTGGTCTCCCGAAATATCGTCACACTAGATGCATTGAGGGTGAGGGAATTTCTGAAAGAGATGTCATGACAATCAGTATTACATATCAGGAGCAAGCCCACCATTATGTTCTGCATAACAGTTGGGAGGTTGCTCCATATATTGAAATGCATAAAGAAATTCTTAGGTAGTTGAATCCATCAGGGGCTGAAAATGGTTACCAAATTCACATAATCACTAGTTTATAGGATGGTTTCAGAACCATATTTTTTAGCAATTGGATGAAAACCCGAATTCAATTTCAGAACAACTTCGATGGATAGACACCAGATAAAGTGTGTATGTATTATCTTATAGTGGTTATGTTTATTTAAAATAGGTCTAGTCAGAAGTAGATCTTCTAACAAATTATTAAAATAGGGAAATAAAGTACATGAAACGTCAAACGGGGTCATTCAACCGTATAGTGGTTATGTAATTAATTGTTATACATTCTATACAGATGAACATGATGATGATAGTACCATGAAAAATAGTGGAGTCACACTAGTGGATGAAGCGATTCATGTTTCTGGTAGTAAGGATGGAATTCCAATTTATGCAAATATGTCTTACTTTGGAATTATCAAACTAATATGGGATTTGGATTATACGACATTCCAATTTCCGATTCTTTAATGAAAATGGGTTAATAATAACAGTGGTGTTAAAATATATGAATGGGGATTTATGAAAGTTGATTTTAGTAAATAAGGGTATAAAGATGAATAGTTTGTAATTGCATCACAAGTGGTACACATATTTTATGTTCCAGATCCTGCAAACCGAAAGTGGTTTATTGTTCTATTATCGTCCAAAACTAATGAAGGGTCTGATGAAAATTCAGTTGAGGACGATCCTTTCAGTGGTACGTCGCAATCATTTTGCAGCAATCCCAATGTAGATGATATTTTTTATTTTATAGGAGACCACAATGATGGGATTTGGATAATCGATAGAGGTATAAAATCCCTTCAGCCTTTGAAAAAAATAAAGAGAGTTCAATAAACATGTTATATTTTATTTGTAATATAGATCTTGTTATCTCATGTTTTTGTCTTATCATTACTAAATTTATGTAATCTAAATTAACTGTTCAACCACTTTTGTAGATAATGAATTCAGCACATTCTGGTGCTCCAATCCTTGAGACTGAACAAGTCTCTCAAGCTACTGTTGTTGCGGCAGCTGCTGCTCCTGCTACGGTTGCTCATAATGAAGGGCAACAACAAGTTTCTGAACTTGTTTTTTCTCCTAGTGTTGAGGTCCAACAACCATCAGCACATTCCATTGCTTCCATTTCATTTGAACATATATATGATGTTGATATTGATGAAATGGTTGGGAATGAAGGACTGATGTCGTAGAAAATATAGGTGCGTCGTAGTTTGACGGTGTTAGCCAACGTTCTTAACGCAAAAAGCAAAGGCATCAAATTTGATGTCGGATGGAATGAATGAGGCCAACATGTGAATCCCAACAAGGCTATGTTTAGTAGTTACATTGGATTTGTCACTCGGAAACGCGTGCCGATTGGCATATCTTCCTGGCACCATGTTGTGTCCGGACAGAAGGTTGTGATCTGGGAAGAGATTACGGTAACATTATTAATTTATTTCTTTAATTTACTAGCAAATAAAATAATGAAACAATGTCTTACTCTTCGAAATCTCTTGCAGGGTACATTTATAGTAGATGATTCACATAAGGATTATGTACTATGGCTTGAAAGAAGGATTCATTGAAGTTTTTCCTCCATTTTAACAAGATGTCACCTGAAAGATTCCAAAGGTAAAATAAACGTGCACACAACCATTTTCTACACTCACCTGATATCCCATGAATCATGGGATGAATTTATTGGCTGCTGTGGGGATTAGAAGTTTTAGGTACATTGTGGGTAATAATATGTTGTTTGAGGATACATGTATTCATCACTTTGATTGTCAATATTTCATTTATGAAACAGCAACTCTGTACTAAAAATAAGGAACATGCACCAAAACCATCATACCCGTATCATGAAGCAAGGATGGGGTATGCTTCACTAGAATAGAAAATGGAATGTATTTTAAATTTATAGTAATATTGTTAGGTTCCAATAAACAACATAATAATTATCTTTATACGTTTATATGTAGATTGATGAGTCTAAAATCAAATACACTTCCATCCCACGTCATGTGCTATGTAAGGAGGAATGTGTGAATAAGGAAGGGAAGCTAGTAGATGAGAATAAACAAAAAGTGTGGGAAATATGTGTAAGTATGACATGACGATAAAAAGATTTCTTTTAAATTTATATTACATAAAAATAATTAGTTATTTTCCTATATACAATAGTAACAATAATCAAGTACTTATGTAATGGATGGGGACCTTTTATCGACAGCTTTGAAGCAGCCAGAACAGTACAGTCGTGTTAGAGGTGCGGGGTTTGGGGTGACACCACAAGTATATTTTGAGAAGAAGAAAAAAACGGATGATAGAGATGAAAAATTGAAACAAATGACCGAAATACTAACATCCCTTGAAGAGTGATTGCAATGGCAAGGAGATTTTCTAGCAACTTTTATGGGTGGGAAGAAAGGAGAAGACACAACTCAAGAACAACCAGTGTGTGAAGATCCCGCCCCACCCCCCACCATCTTTGAGGTGAGCCATTCCCCTCAAAGAACTATATTTTCCATGGTAATCAATATTCTAATAATTTTTCCCAAGAAATGTGAATCAAACAAACACTGATAATTTTCCTGTACTGATCTTTGAAATGGTGATAATGATTGTGATTTATATCTGTCAACACCAACCTATCACCTTGTTGCGAGGACTACAGTGTTCAACATCCTAGATGACACGCTGCATAATAGACCACTTCCGAAAGATCATCTGAAAGTGATGATTACTATTTCTCATGAGAAAATTGCAGAGATACCTATTCCACTTGATTATGATGATATTCATATGGTCGAAAAGACTATTGGGAAATTCATTACATGGCCGTCACAACTTGTAAGAGTACATGTAGACAAAGAGGTATTTATTTCCTTTTTTTCAAGCTAAACCTTTAACAATTAATGAAAAAAAGGGTCTGAACTAATGAATGATATTATAGATGGGGAAAGGGAAGGGGGTGAAAAATGTCGGCTCAAAACCATCTAAAGGATTAACCAACCAATCCCAAGGAGCTACTTAAAGCACAATATCACCACCTGTTCTCTATCCACATTTACTAGCTTTGAAGACTCATGTGGATACGAAGCTAAGAGGAGGTAGTAGTCATATAGTGGTTTTTGAAAAAAATATATAAGGAGAATAAAGTCGTGATTTTGTTTCTGCTAAAAATGTAAATGAGATCCTTGAAAACGGTTTTCTAGGTGTCATGGTTGTAAATATATATATGAGGTATGTTTTCATGAATAGATTTTCTAAAAGCGGATCTAATGTGAAAATTTTGACTAAATGCATTTTATATTGTTGACAGACATATATATGAAAAATAGGTGAAAGAATTTTTCCATGATCCAAATTTCAGACTTGTTAGTCCTCATACCACACCAACATATCTAACGAAATTAGAGCCATAAAAAAGGAATGAAATTGTAAACTGCTTGCTAAAAACATTTGAAAGTAAGATTACAGATGACAGACTCTTCCTAATACCAACCATTCAGGGGTAAAACTCTATGATTAAAGAATATCAATTATGTTTTCACTTCTTTTATTTCTTATTTGTTTTTGTGTTTTTAGGAAACATTGGATGCTAATTGTGGTGAACTTGGATACTCCAAATATTTATTTTCTAGATTCAAAGAAAGGATATCTATCAAACCAACCACACATGATGGAGTTTGTGAATCTGCAAGACACTACATCCTACTTTTTAGGTCTAAACATCAATTAATATAATTTATATTATATTTTACTGATGATTATGTTATGATAGGACAATATATAATTATCTTCTAAAAAAATAATGAGGACAGGGGCTAAGCATAAGGAGGCGAGCAAGTACTTCGTCTAGACAAATATCTGAGTATGTATAAAAACATTTCAGTATCCAAACACATCTCAACCCAAGTTACTTATTCTCCTAATGAATAATTTTTTGCAGTGTCCAAAACAAACAAACGATAATGATTGTGGTTATTATGTTTGTAAATTTAGAAAAGAGATTGTTTTTCATCAACAAACTAGCATCCCTAAAGATGTATTTTCAAAACAAAACTACTAGTTCATTTAATTTATTAATTAATTCTTTATTTTTACAATTTTCAGTACTACTATGACTACCGAAAAGCTCAATACTCACAAGAAAATATTGATTTTCTCATAAATGAGTGGGCCGCACACCTAATGGCAGATTGTACTCAAATAGCGTGAAGATTTGACTTGGGGACATGTACACTTGGCAGTCATTTTTGAGAGGGGTTAATGGGATCAAAAGATGAAACATTATTGTATGTAAATGTTTGTAAGAAAATTATAATTGTTATTAAATAAAAAATCCTTTATCCAATGAGTCATTTTCACATTTTAACTGATGATATGCACCAGAAACATGCAAGAATGATGAACCACACAAAGTGTCTCTCTTTTGTTTAAAATGAACATATTTTTAAGTGAAAACAACAACTGGTATATGGAAATCTAACCAAATTCATTCATATTGTGTTTATCCTTTAGTAGAATGATCCATGGGTGTGTTGGGGACATTTATGAGTCAACCTCTTCTCAATCCAAGGCTTGGTGTGGCTGGTATCACTCAAAGTGTCTCTCTTTTGTTTAAAATGGAGAACATTTTAAGTGAAAACAACAACTGACCTATGAAAATATGACCAAACGCATTTTTATTGTATTGATAAATTATGAGAACAATCCATGGGTCCTTTGTGATGTGTACGAGTTAACCCCTCCTCAATCTGAGGCCCGGTGTGGCCGGTATCTCTCAAAGGGTCTCTCTTTGGTTTAAAATGGACACAATTTTTAGTGAAAACAAAAACTGATGTATGGAAATCCAACCAAATTCATTTTTATTGTCTTGATATTTGATTATAATGATCCATGTGGTCATTGGAGACGTGTATGAGTCAACCCCGCCTCAATCCGAGGCCCGGTGTGGCTGATATCACTCAAAGTGTATCTCTTTTGTTTAAAATGGACACAATTTTAAGTGAAATCAAAATCTCACCTACGAAAATTCAAACAAACGCATTTGGATGGTCTTGATACTTTATGAGAATGATACATGGGTATTTTGAGACATTTAAAAGTCAACCCCGCCTCAATCTGAGACCCGGTGTGGCCGGTATCACTCAAAGGGTCTCCCATTTGTTTAAAATGGACATAATTTTAAGTGAAAAGACCAACTGACCTCCAAATATCAGATCAAATGCATTCAGATTTTCTTGATCCTTTATAAGAATGATACATGGGTCCTTTGAGATGTGTAAAAGTCATCCCCGCCTCAATCCAAGGCACGGTGTAGCCAATATCACTCAAAGTGTCTCTCTTTTGTTTAAAATGGACACAATTTTAAGTGAAAACAACAACTGACGTACGGAAATCCAAACAAATGCATTTGGATTGTATTGATCCTTTATTAGAATGATACATGGGTCCTTTTATATGTGTACGTGTCAACCTAGCCTCAATATGAGGCACAGTGTGGCCGGTATCACTCAAAGGGTCTCTCGTTTGTTTAAAATGGACAAAATTTTAAGTGAAAACAACAACTGACGTATGAAAATCTGACCAAATGAATTTGGATTGTCTTGAGAAAATAGGATAATGTTCCATGGGTCATTTTTGACGTGTTAGTGTCAACCCGACCTCAATACAAGGCACGGTGTGGCCGGTATCACTCAAAGGGTCTCTCGTTTGTTTAAAATGTACACAATTTTAAGTGAAAACAACAACTGACCTATGGAAATATGACCAAATGAATTCAGATTGTATTAATACAATAGGATAATGATCCATGGGTCCTCTGAAATGTGTACGAGTCAGCCACACCTCAATCTGTGGCCCAGTGTGGCTGGTATCACTCAAAGTGTCTCTCGTTTGTTTAAAATGGACACAATTTTAAGTGAAAACAAGAACTGACGTATGGAAATCTGACCAAACGAATTCGTATTATCTTTATACTTATTGATAACGATACATGGATCCTTTTTGATGTGTAAGAGTCAAATCTGCCTCAATCTGAGGCACAGTGTGGCCGGTATCACTCAATGTGTCTCTCTTTTGGTTAAAAAGAACTGTTTTTTAAGTGAAAACAACAAATGATGTACAGAAATCCAACCAAATGCATTTTTATTATGTTTATCATTTAGGATAAGGATCAATGGGTGTGTTGGGGAGGTGTAAGATTCCACCCTGCCTCAATCTGAGGCTCGGTGTGGTTGGTATCACTCAAAGTGTCTATCTTTTGTTTAAAATGGACACAATTTTAAGTGAAAACAACAACTGGGGTACGTAAATCCAACCAAACGCATTAAGATTGTATTTATCCTTTAGTATAATAATACATATTCCCTTTTTGATGTTTATGAGTCAACCTGTCCTCAATATAAGGCACATTGTGGCCGATATCACTCAAAGGGTTTCTCCTTTCTTTAAAATGGACACAATTTTAAGTGAAAACAACAAATGACATACAGAAATTAGAGAAAACACATTTGGATTGTCTTAATCCTATATTAGAAAGATCCAAGGGTCCATATAAATGTTTTCAAGTCAACCTCCCTTCAATATGAGGCCTAGTGTGGCCGGTATCACTCAAAGTGTCTCTCTTTTGTTTAAAATGGACACAATTTTAAGTGAAAACAACAACTGTCCTACAAAAATATGACCAAACACATTAAAATTTTCTTAATCCTTTATTTTAACGATACATGGGTCCTTTTAGATGTGGATGAGTCAACCCTGACTCAATCTAAGGCCCAGTGTGGCTGGTATCACTCAAAGTGTCTCTCTTTTGTTTAAAATAAACACAATTTTATGTGAAAACAACAACTGAACTACGCAAATCTGACAAAAAACATTCGGATTGTCTTGATCATTTATGAAAATAATCCATGGGTCCTTTGAGACGTTTAAAAGTCAACCTCGCCTCAATCCAAGGCACTGTGTGGCCGATATCACCCAAAGTGTCTCTCTTTTGTTTAAAATGGACACAATTTTAAGTGAAAACAAAAACTGACCTACAGAAATCTGACAAAACATATTTAGATTGTCTTTATCCTATAAGAGAACTATCCAAGGGTCCTTTTCAACATGTACAAGTAAATCCCGCCTTAATTTGAGGCTTGGTGTGGCTGGTATCACTCAATGTGTCTCTCTTTTGATTAAAATGGACACAATTTAAGTGAAAACAACAACAGACATAGGAAAATCTGAACAAAAGGATTCTGATTGTATTTATCGTTTATGAGAACTATCCATGGGTCCTTTGAGACTTGTAGGAGTAAACCCCACTTCAATCCGAGGCATGGTGTGGCTGGTATCACTCGAAGTGTCTCTCTTCTGTTTAAAATGAACAGATTTTTAAGTGAAACCAACAACTGGCGTACCGAAATCTGACCAAACGCATTCAGATTGTGTTGATCCTTTAGGAGAACGATCCATGGTTTTATTTGGGACATTTTAGAGTCAACAAGGCATCAATCTGAGGCCTAGTGTGTCTGGTATCACTCAAAGTGTCTCTCTTTTGTTTAAAATGGTCACAATTTTAAGTGAAAACAATAACGGACCTACAAAAATCCAACCAAACGCATTCAAATTGTATTGATATTTTAGGAGAACAATCTATGGATACTTTGTAACATGTACGAGTCAAAACAGCCTCAATCCGAGGCACATTTTGGCTGGTATCACTCAAAGGGTCTCTCTTTTGTTTAAAACAGACACAATTTTAAGTGAAAACAACAACTGACGTACGGAAATCCAAACAAACACACTTGGATTGTCTTGATCATATAATAGAACTATACATGGGTTATTTTTGACATGTAAGAGTCAACCCCTCCTCAATCCAAGGCCTGGTGTGGCCGGTATCTCTCAAAGTGTCTCTCTTTTGTTTAAAATGGACACAATTTTAAGTGAAAACAACAACTGACCAACGAAAATCTGACCAAACGCATTTGGAATGTCTTGATCCTTTATTAGAACAATCCATGGGTCCTTTGAGATGTGTACGAGCCAACCCAGCCTCAATCTGAGGCCCGGTGTGGCTGGTATCACTCAAAGTATCTCTCTTTTGTTCAAAATGGATAAAATTTTAAGTGAAAACAATAACTAGCCTACGAAAATCCAACCAAACACATTCAGATTGTCTTGATACTTTATGAGAAATATCCATGTGTTCTTTTCAATGTGTATGAGTCAACCTTGCCTCAATCCAAGGAACGGTGTGGTCGGTATCACTCAAAGTGTCTCTATTTTGTTTAAAATGGACACAATTTTAAGTGAAAACAACATCTAACCTACGAAAATCAAACCAAACACATTCTGATTGTACGAGTCAACCAGACATTAATAAGCGCCACAGTGTTGCCTGTATCACTCAAATGTTCTCTCTTTTGTTTAAAATGGACACAATTTTAAGTGAAAACAACAACTGACCAACTGAAATCCAACCAAACACATTAGGATTGTCTTGATCTTATATGAGAACAATACATGGGTCCTTTTCAATGTGTGAGAGTAAACCCCATCTCAATCCGAGGCCCAGTGTGGAAAGTATCACTCAAAGTGTCTCTCTTTTGTTTAAAATGGACACAATTTTAAGTAAAAACAACAACTGATGTACGAAAATCCAACAAATCACATTCTTATTGTCTTGATCCTTTATGATAACTATCCATGGGTCATTTGAGACGTGTACGAGTCAACGTCTCCTCAATTTGTCGCATGTTGTGTCCAGTATCACTCAATGTGTCTCTCTTTTTTTTTAAATGAACACAATTTTATGTGAAAACAACAACTAACCTACAAAAATCTGACCAAATGCATTCATATTGTCTTGATCCATTATGATAACGATCCATGGATCCTTTTTGACGTGTACATGTTAAATCGGCCTCAATATGAGGCACAGTGGGGCCGGTATCACTCAATGGGTCTCTCGTTTGTTTAAAATGGACACAATTTTAAGTGAAAACAACAACTAGCATATGGAAATCCAACCAAATGCATTCGTATTGTCTTGATCCTATAGAAGAATGATCCATGGGTATTTTATGATGTGTAAGAGTCAACCCCGCCTCAATCCGAGGCATGGTGTTGCCGGTATCACTAAAAGTGTCTCTCTTTTGTTTAAAATGGACACAATTTTAAGTGAAAAACACAACTGACCTATGAAAATCCAACCAAATGCATTTTTATTGTCTTCATCTTTTATTATAACAATCCATGGTTCCTTTGAGACGTTTATGAGTCAACCCTACCTCAATCCGAGGCCTGGTGTGTCCGGTATCACTCAAAGTGTCTCTCTTTTATTTAAAATGGACACAATTTTAAGTGAAAACAACAACTGACCTACAAAAATCCAACAAAAGGCATTAGTATTGTTATGATACTTTATTATAACTATACATGGGTCCTTTTTGATGTGTAAGAGTCATCCTCGCCTTAATATGATGCACGTTGTGGTCGGTATCACTCAAAGTGTCTCTCTTTTGTTTAAAATGGACACAATTTTAAGTGAAAAAAACAACTGACCAATGGAAATGTAACCAAACACATTTGTATTGTATTTATACTTTAGTATAACTATACATGGGTCGTTTTTTTAGTGTATGAGTTAACCTAGCCTCAATCTGAGGCACAGTGTGGTCCGTATCTCTCAAAGGGTATCTCGTTTGTTTAAAATGGACAAAATTTTAAGTGAAAACAACAACTGACCCATAGAAATCTGACCAAACGCATTTGGATTGTCTTGATCCAATAGGAGAATGATACATGGGTCATTTGAGATGTGTATGAGTTAACCCCGTCTCAATCCAAGGCCTGGTGTGGCCGTTATCACTCAAAGTGTCTCCCTTTTGTTCAAAATGGACATAATTTTAAGTGAAAATGACAACTGACATACGGAAATATGACCAAAAGAATTTGGATTTTCTTGATCATTTTTTAGAACGATCCATGGATCTTGTTTTACATGTATGAGTCAACCTCTCTTCAATATGATGCTCGGTGTGGCCAGTATCACTCAAAGTGTCTCCCATTTGTTTAAAATGGACACAATTTTAAGTGAAAACAACAACTGGCCTACGGAAATCTGACCAAATACATTCAGATTTTATTGATCCTTTATAATAACGTTATATTAGTCCTTTGAAACGTGTACAAGTCCACCCCTCCTCAATCTGAGGTGTGGTGTGGCCAGTATCACTCAAAGTGTCTCTCTTTTGTTTAAAATGAACTGATTTTTAAGTGAAAACAACAACTGACGTATGGAAATCTAACCAAATTATTTGTATTGTATTGAAACTTTAGGAGATAAATCCATGGTTGCATTGGGGACATGTACGAGTCAACCCCGCTTCAATCCAATCCTCGGTGGGGCCGGTATCACTCCAAGTGTCACTCTTTTGTTTAAAATGGACACAATTATAAGTGAAAACAACAACTGACCTACAAAAATCTGACCAAATGAATTTGGATTATTTTGATCCTTTAGGAGAATAATCCATGGGTCCTTTGTGACGTGTAAAAGTCAACCTAGCCTAAATATGAGGCACAGTGTGGCCGTTATCCCTCAAAGGGTCTCTCTTTTGTTTGAAATGGACACAATTTTAAGTGAAAACAACAACTGACCTATGGAAATCAGACCAAACACATTAGAATTGTTTTAATCCTTTAAGAGATCAATCCATGGGTTCTTTTAAATGTTTACGAGTCAACCCCACCTTAATTTGAGGCCTGGTGTGGCCAGTATCACTCAAAGTGTCTCTCTTTTGTTGAAAATGGACACAATTTTAAGTGAAAACAACAATTGACCTACGACCTGGACACCCCCCACCCCTCTAGACACCCCCACCCCTTGGAAATCCCCCTCAACCCAATGGACACTCCCATCCCCCTAGACATGCCCATGGATAGTCGCCCCCCACCTCAGACAGCCCCCCAACCCCCCCCCCCCTCCCGGACACCCTCCACCCCTTGGACAACCACCACCCCCCTGGACGGCACCCCCACCCCTTCTAGACACCACCCCACCACCTGGATAACCCCAGCTCCTTGGACACCCCCCACCAGTGGACTGCCACCCCGACCTCCCGAACACCATCCCACCCTCCTTGGACATCCCCACCAACCCCTGGAACGCCCCCGACACACTAGACACCAGCCCACCCCCTAGACACCCCATAGACAGCCCCCCCCCCCCCCCACACACCTAGACACCCCCACCTTGGACACCACCCCACCCCCCCTTTGATATCCCCCCCAACCTCCGAGACCCCCCCCCCCCCGGACACCCCTATGCCACCCTTCTGGACACCACCCCACCCCCCTTGGACAGCCCCACCAACCCCCAGACCGCCCCCAACCCCTGGACACCCCCCACCCCTGGAAATCCACCCCCCCCCCCCCCCCCCGACACTCTGAACACCATCCCACCCCCTGGACACCCCCATGGAACCCCCCCCCCCAACTTGGACACCCCCACCCCCTGGACACCGCCACCCTCCTTGGACTGCCCCCCAACCTCTTAGACCGTGTAACACCCCGAGAATTTATGAGATATATTCTTTTTAATTTCTATCATATCTTCTGTTGTACGCTACACCAATATTATCTTGCACTATATGCAACACCATATTAGCTAGCAGTATACGCAACATTTTTCTTGGATCGTGTTACACACAATTTCATGTTCATTTGATAGTAGTTATTCTATGAAACATTGAGTGTGTAGATATATATATATATAAATTTAATGAATAAATGAAATATGGTTGGATTCTGTTATATGCAACAACAAAGGAGTCTTGCACTACATGCAACCCTGACATGGCTTGCTTTACACGCAGTCGTGACCTTCCACGATAGCGTGTGTTGTACGCAATACCGAGTTTCACTAAACAGTGATATGTTATTAAAATATTATATAAACTAGCCGTTATGAAAAGTAATACCCACTTTCAGAAATTTAATAAATTTTATCTTTCAAAATGGACTACATTTTTGGATTTGGAATATCTAAATTATCCTAGGGTGAATTTTTGGTATTTTTCTGAAAACGTTCAATTTTTTATGAATTGTGAAAACAATGTGTTACTATTTAAAAACCGACTTTTTATTTAAATAATTATTTATTTTATTTAAATTTATTTTAGGTCAAAATTGATACATAATACCTATATAATTTCAGTGTAATTCATTTGAGTCATTTTATAATGATTTTATATATATATAAAGTTTATTGAACTTTTCACCGTCTTTTACCCACCTCCTAGGAGAATATGAAAATTTACATAAAACATAATTTTACCGCTTTTTTCAATGGAATTTTGAAAATCTGAGAGACACAGTTAATATCAAGGAGTAAAATGTGGTTCAATAAGATAAAAATAATTTATGGTGAATAGAAACTTTTTACTTTTATTTACCACGATTAAAATTAAATTGGGTAATTAAGGGTAAAAATGAAATTATTATTACCCTAAAACATGTCTTAATTATATTGGATAAGTTTAATTCGACCAAAAACAACATTTGGAATAAAATATTACCCTTTAGGTCCACATGGATTAGATTAGGACACTTATTATAATTTTATTTAAAGAAGAGTTAAAATAGTTAAAATCAAAGTTTAATAACTAAAACATTTTGAATATAGGGTTATACATAATATAAATTTGACTATAAATATTCATTAGAAAGATAAAATCATTATTTTCAACAAAATCGTTTTCTTTTAAAAGTTTCATGGCATTTTGTGAAAAGAAAATGATTTTGAAGACGAAAGGATATTTTCCTCAAGAATTCTTTTCATGTGTTTTATCGAAACCATTTTCCATCTAGATGAAATTATTTCATATGTGTATGTTTTAAGTATAATGTCTCTATGATTTAAACTGTTTCACTTTTCTTATGATGAAATGATATCCATTTTTTTGTATGGATATGATATGATGGGATGATGTTTATGAAACCCATTTTATACTTTGGGTAACGATGAATTATTTATGTTCATGTCGTGGAAAAAGTAAGAATGATTTCATTATGATATGGGTGGGGCCTATATCTCACTCCAATGCATTGGGTAAAGATTTATATATCATGATATAGACATGGCTGGAACGTTAAGTTAATCTGGTTCAGTGATACAGGACTGGAACGAGGAGTGAACTCGATTCAGAAAGAGACTTTGTCTACTAAGATGGTATTGGCATCAATGCCTTGGCTACTATGGAAATCATGACATGTGCTTAATGGTTTCCACAATTACATGATTTATTCCAATGCTATTTTATCATGATTACTGTTTCTTTATGATCTATGCCTTACGTACTGCCATGTTTTATGTCATTGCTCAATATTTTGATGTTTTAACTTTATGTTCATGTTTTTAAGTTCAAATATATATGGTTTGTTTTATTTTCTCCATGACTACCCTTACAATTAATTTTATCTCACCCTTTATATGTTTTCTTTTCCCCAGGATATAAAGAATGTTTTAAGGTAAGAAAAAAAAGGGAAGATCTTTATGGGAGATGTTGAAGATCTTTCACCATGATTAGAAGTTTATGTTTTGAGTTTCCAAAGACACTAAACTATTACAGACCTTGAGTGTTGGTTTTTTTATGTATTAAGTATTCCGAAAATGTAATGTAATGTCCATGTACGTCAAGCTTTGGGTCTCTACAGTTGGTATCAGAGGGAAGGTTTAGTTAACCTTTGGAAACTAGGATGCAAAAACTTTAGTGAAATCCCTAGAGATATTTCTATGGTATGTTTAGGGATATCTCTAAGGTTAAGTTTACATATAGGTTATAGTCCTAGAATTACTGTAACGATCTTAGAATTAATCCTAAGATGTCATATATTGAAGGTACTCCCCCTTTATTATGTTGTTTTCCTAGAATTATTTTTTCCTCTCATACTATTCTTTTTGGGTTTTAGAAAATGGCCGGAAACAGGAAGATTCATGATAATGGAGGATATGATAGACAATGGAATGATATTCTTCATGAGAAACCAAATGAAACGGGATTTGAAAGTCCAAACATCATTATTATGCCTAATCATGAATCTCATAAAATGATTAATAATCTCAACTTTGGTAAGTTTCCTGACTCAGCTAATAATATAAAGATGGAGTTTCATGATGATCATAGAAGAAACAAAGTTCAATTTCCATCATGTAAATCATGTGGTAAGAGGCATCAGGGAGAATGTTTCAAAGGAACTGGAAGATGCTTTGGGAGTGGAAAAGAAGGAAACAAGGCCCGTAATTGTAAAGTAAATGTTTTAGATAACACCATGGATAAGGATAATGGTATTTCTAAGACATCAAAAATGGTTAAATGTTTTAAATGTGGAATGTACGGGAATTATGGAAACCAATGCTCTAAGGGAAAATTTCATGAAGAGAATCAGCATGGTCATATGGGTAGTATTTATGTTGATGATGATGATGAAGAGACTACAATTGTTATATGAGATTAATGAAATGATTCGTCTCAGCCAGTGGTTTAAGAAGGTAGTGGAATGATTGTATGTTTATCAAGAATAATGTATCATACTGTGGAATAAAGAAAAATCTAAGGACTGTTACACTGTTTCCTTTCCTTGAGTTTTTTAAAGTATATGATGAATGGTTCTGGTAACCATGAAAGGTTATTCAAATATTTTTGGAAGGTAGATCATATGTTCATAATGAAAGGATAATGAGATAATGAGAGGTTTGATAGTATTAATGAGCTCATGACTGGTATAAGGACAATGTGAAATCATGGTTTGAGTATACAGTTTTTTGGGATTTTGGTATGTGGAAAGAGTTAACTTTTGATAACATTCATTTTTTCACTAAGGTTCTATGGGTATTCATTTTTCAATAGAATACATGATTAAGGTATTCACATGTTTGGAATAAGACCAATAAGATAAATATTATGATATATGGGAGATAAATGACGGTATTCACATGCTTGGTATATGACCTCCCTATTAATCTTTTTCTTTATACAATGAGATTGGACAGAAGTATTTTTGAATAAGCCTAAAGATTGGAATGGATTAAGTTAGACATCAGATAGTATTGATTAAGGATATAAAATTTTCTATTCTTCCTGGAATATTATAATATTATAGTTTTATAAAAAGGAAAACCTGTAGAATGGACGAAAACTTGTCGCATCAGACAAGGATGTAGGAATCGAACCCACAACCGAAGTGTGATAGGCCTTTATCGCCTACCACAAGCCTACAGGAAGTCCCTAATTAGCAGAAACGAGATTTATTTTATTAAGCGGTATGATAGATGAAGTATAAGTCAATTTTTGGAATCATATATGATTAACCTCACCATAGATGGAATTATGTATATTTGATAACTTTTTATAACCTTGTGTTTGATATAGATGGAATAAACCATCATTCTATAACATGATCTTCTAACACTTCAGGAATGAAAAATTCAACTTCATTTCTTTAAGAGATAAAGTGGAAATTTTTCAAGGCACGAAAAACGGTGAGATTGTACCAAAATAAAGTAATTATTTCTTCTAATTAGAATTCTACAACTTTAGGGAAATGATCTTGAAAACAAAAAAATGTTGTTCTAGTTCCCTTATATCTAATGAATCAGATGGTACCTTAGATCATCACAAATTTATGGCTTTGTGATTTTTGTATTTTTCATAGCCATGTTCTCTACCACTCTCCATCAGAACTTGATGGTTATATTTCTCTTCCATATCCATATTTTCACCTATGTTCTCCTATGTGGAAACCCAGTGATTAGTTAATTTGGGTAACCATTAAATTTCATACTTTAGTTTTTAAAGATATGTTTTCATACTCCTTTTTACGATGTGGGTTTCTATTAAAGAAACTTTCGAGTAGTATACCATTTATAACCCCGATGAATTTAGATGGCAAAATTCATTTTAAAGGGGGTAGAATGTAACACATTGAGATTTTATGAGATGTATTCTTTTTAATTTCTTTTATATATTTTGTTGTATGCTACACAAATATTATCTTGCGCTATACGGAACACCGTAGTAGCTTGCATTATATGCAACACTATTCTTGGATCGTGTTACACACAATTTAAAGTTCGTTTGATAGTAGTTATTCTACGCAACATTGAGTATATATATATATATATAAATTCAATGAATAAATGAAATATGGTTGGATTCTTCTATATGAAACAGCAAATAATTATTGAACTACACGCAACCCTGACTTGGATTGCTTTACACGCAATCACGACCTTCCAGGATAGCATGTGTTGTACGTAATACTGAGTTTCACTAAACAGTGATATGTTATTAAAATATTATATAAACTGGCCGTTATGAATAGTAATAACCACTTTTGAAATTTTATAAATTTTATCGTTCAAAATGGACTTCATTTTTGAATTTAGAATATCAAAATTATCTTCAGGTGAAATTTTGGTATTTTTTTGAAAACGTTCAATTTTTTAAGAATAGTGAAAACCTTGGGTTACTATTTAAAACCCGAATTTTTATTTAAATAATTATTTATTTTATTTAAATTTATTTTAGGACAATATTGATACATAATACCTATATAAGTTCAATGTAATTCATTTGATTCATTTTATAATTAGTTTATATATATAAAAATTTATTGAACTTTTCACCGCCTTTTACCCACCTCCTAGGAGAATTTGAAAATTTACATAAAAAATAATTTTACTGCTTCTGTGAGTGGAATTTCGAAAATCCTAGAGGCACGGTTAATATCAAGAGGTAAAATAAGGTTCAATAAGATAAAAATAATTTTTCGTGAATAGTAACTTTTTACTTTTATTTACCACAGTTAAAAATAAATAGGGTAATTAAGGGTAAAATGATATTATTATTACCCTAAAACATGTCCTAATTCTATTGGATAATTGTAATTTGACCAAAAACAACCTTAGGAATAAAATATTACCCTTTAGGTCCACAGGGATTATATTAGGACACTTATGATTATTTTATTTAAAGAAGAGTTAAAATAGTTAAAATCAATGATTAATAACTAAAAAAAATTAATATAGGGTTATACATAAGATAAATTCGACTATAAATATTCATTAGAAAGATAAAAAAATTTTCCTACATAATGGTATTCTATTTATAATTTCTAGACATTAAATAATTTAATTATGACACAATGATGATGCATTAATTGCCTTATTAATGAAATATCAACATAATTGATGTTATAAATACTCAAATAAATGTAATTTGAGACTTTTTATGAATTCCAATGAATTTATAGGTTAATATGACATGTTAGTATTGATTAAATTAACCTTTTTTGAACTAATCATGTTTTTCTAAGTTTCACAAAAATCAATTACTAAATAGTGTCAAAATCTACATAAAATAGTTTTCTAAAAAAATATTATATTATAAATTGTTATTATATTCCTAAAAATATAATGTTTAGCAAAATGACTTATATAAGGTTATATATATTAAAAATGAACCACTTGGGGTTCGATTGGCTTGTTATAGTATGTTTATAAACCATGTAGTGTAAGAAAACAAGAAGACACGGGAAAAGTTAAATTATTTAACTTAGAGTTAAATCTAAATGATAAGGATAAAATAGTAACCTAAAATTGCTTGAAACTTATAGGTTGTGAGTATTTCGAACCATCCCAACTTTAGCTTCGAAATAAATCAATTTGGAGCTATTATATACCGAATATTACTTTATTATAATATAATATTTTAGGTTTTTTCTAAGGTGCCCCTCTCCTCCCTTATAAAAGGGCACATCCTCCCTCTCCTCTTCACTACACTTTGAGCCTTCATTCTCGGCCAACCCCTGCCCATTTCTCTTCTCAACTTCCCTAGAAACATTCTGGAGGTTTCGGTCTTCTTCAAATACCAACTCTAGTCCCTTAAGAGCAAGCTTAAAGAAGGTTCATCGAAGAAGAGGTAATCTCTTCTACCGACTCTTTCAAGTTTCTTTTTTCTTCTACTTCATCTTCTTTAGTTGTTTCATTATAAAATAATATCATAAGTATTAATTATATAATTATATGTTATTATAAATATGAAACAACCCCATTTCACCTTCTATCCATCCAACGAAAAATTAAATCATTTCGCGTGCGTACGTACGGAATACCGTCTCCACGCCGTGGTGTAGTCTGTTTTTCCAACACAACCTTACTTGGATGAGTATAATGATGTAAAGAATAACTATATATAGTTATTATAACATAATACTGATTCTGAGATAATATATCATCCACTCCGATTCAATTCAATAATTATGGGAATGATATCACCACTCGTGCGTACGTACGGATTATCATCTCCACGAGGCGATGAGATTCATTCTCCATGTTAACCACTGAAGAATGATTATAAAGTCTATATAATGAATAATAATGAAATATATTACATGATAAAGCAACTGGATTTATGTATATATATATATGTCATCAACTTACTTCCATTCAAGTTAATAAGGAAAAGAAAACAGCGTTCATGCGTACGTACGGCCTACCGTCCCCGTGAACGGTGTATTTCATTTCATTTATCTATCTATAATATATATATACTGAATATATATGATATATAAATCATGATTTACATTCTTTATGTAATTAAATCATGATATTATTAATAATAATATCAAGAACAACAAGTCCAAACACGTATGATAAATAAAATGATTTTACCCAAAACGCTGCTTTAACATGGAATTTACAAAAGAACGACTAATATAAAGTCACATGTGAACCATATAAGATATCATAACAATGAATATTCTTCTGTAATAAGTCAATGACATTATTTATATCATTATTTAGGAGGTTCGGATATGTACGAAGCATATTGGACCTAAGGTAAGGGATAATTATTCCAATCTCATTCTTATCCGAGATTTTTTATTCATAAGTATTTTCTGGGGTTATATTTTTCATCCATGTCCCTATTTTCTAAAAATTGTTTCATGTATGTTTAAAGTAATTTTTTCCCATTTTTGATTTTTACTACATGGTATTTAAATAATATTTCTTCTGTTTACCATATGAGGCACTTTTTTTGACTTTCCCGGCAGAAAGTATGTGAAGAATGTTTTTTTAACTTATACGGCATGAACATATTTTTACGGTTTTATAATGCCTTATTTTCATGAAGCTTAATCAACATTATTTCATGAATATTTTCAAAAGAAATCATTTTCTTTTAAAATTTTCATGGCATTTTGTGAAAATAAAATTATTTTGAAGAAGAAAGGATATTTTCCTCAAGAATTCATTTCAAGTGTTTTATCGAAACCATTTTCCATATAGATGACATTATTACATATGTGTATGTTTCAAGTATAATGTCTCTATGATTTAAATTGTTTCACTTTTCTTCTGATGAAATGATATCCATTATTTTTATAGATTATGTTATGATGCGATGATGTTTATGAAACCCATCTTATACTTTGGGTAATGATGAATGATTTATGTTCATATTGTGGCACAAGTAAGAATGATTTCATTATGAGATGGGTGGGACCTATATCCCCCTATAATGCATTGGGTAAAGATTTGTATCTCATGTGATAGACATGGCTGGAATGGTAAGTTAATCTGGTTCAGTGATGCAGGACTAGAACGAGGAGTGAACTTGATTTAGAAAGGGACTTTCTCCACTAAAATGGTCTTGGCAGCAATGCCTTCACTACTATAGAAATCATAACATGTTATTAGTGGTTTCCACAATTAACTGTTTTATTCCCATGATATATTATCATGATTAATGTTAGTTTATGATCTATGCCTTACGGACTGTCATGTTTTATGTCATTGCTCAAGATTTTGATGTTTAAACATTATGTTCATGTTTTTAAGTTCAAATGTATATGGATTGTTTTATTTTCTCCATGCTTACCATTATTGAGCATTTGAGCTCACCCTTTATATGTTTCCTTTTCCCCAGGATATTTAGAAAGTTTTTAGGTAAGAAGACAAAAGGGGAAGATCTTTATGGGAGATGTTGAATATCTTTCACCATGATTAGAAGATTACGATCCGAGTTTCCAAAGACACTAAAATATTACGATCCTTGAGTGTTGGGTTTTGTTATGTGTTAAGTATTCTGCAAATGTAATTTCATGTCCATGTACATCAAAATTTTGGTCTTTACAGACCTCCCCCATCCCATTGGGCACCCCTTTCCCCCTTGACACCCCCATCCCCCCGGACACCACCTACACCCCCTTGGACAGCCACCCCAAACCCCTAAACAGCCCCAACACCCTAAATTATGAATTGAATTCTTTATGTACTTAATTAACTTATGAATTATGTGTTAATAGTTTACAGGTATACTTGTTGTATGGGTATACTTGTTTTAATTATCTTATTATTTATGTGTTAATTTTGTATGGGTATACTTATTGAGATGCTGAATTTTTTGCAGGTGTTGTTTGGGTGTGCTGCTGCAGAAGTTTTTATAGAAGCAAACAAGGAATTTATCAGCACTTTTTTAGCGCTGATAAAGGGAGCCTTTATCATCACTAAAAAAGTACTGATAAAATCCACCTTTATTAGTGCTAAAAAATAATTGATAAACTCCACCTTTATCAGTTCTAAAAATGTTTTGATATAGGATCAGTTTATCAGTGCTAAAAGAGGGTTGATAAAACAAACATTTATCAATGCTTTCTTAGCCCTGAAAATGTGATTTTTTTAGCAGTTCTTTTTAGTGCTGATAATGTCCCCCTATATCATCACATTTTTAGCACTGATAAATGTTTCCTTTATCAGTTCTTTTTTGGAACTGATAATGTAGCCCTTTATCAGCGCTCAGTAAGCACTAATAAAGGGGACCCCCACCTTATCAGCACTGAGATTTACAGTGCTTTTTTTGCACTGATAAAGCCTGTTTTGAGAACTAATAAAGACTCTTTTTGTAGTAGTGTGTATGCTTGTATAAAGTTTTTTAAATTCCCCTGGGTGATGCTTCATGTTTCATTGCTTTTCCTCATGAATCTTTTCATAGGAATGCTAACAGAATTTGCTTCTCTCATATCCATGCTAATGTGATCCCTTAAATGTATCACTCTAAAACCCTATCTCCATACAGAATTTATGGAGCCTTCCCTTCACCAAGGGTTTAATTGCACTAGTTATGTAAGTCCTAGGGTTGAGGATTCGATCCTCATCATGTGATCTATAGTACTTTAAACTGCCAATTACCCGCGTCATCGACACAGTACATTAAACTATGACGGCCACATGTGTGGTAGGTCCTAGAGGATCAGGGAGGGTATGGGTACAAGTTCCCTACCGCATTCCCATTCCCTCATATATCTATCGCCACACACACCTCAGGTAGTCTCCACATAAGCCTTAATAGCCTTGGGTGGGACAATTCTGGTACAATGGCTATATGCTTCATACGTATTGACACCCTTTGTTCTCATTAGACCTGCCACTTGGAAGAAGTCTAAATATCCATCTCTCGGGGCTGCTAGCCATGGGTAAACCCTGATCCATTCCTCGTATATGTACCAATTACAATAAAATCATATTGTATTTATTGCCTATTTTTTCTCACAATAAGCATGACTCATGTGGGATTAGAGTAAGCATCAACCATGAAATTCAATTTTGGACACCTTAGTGTGTAATATCTAAGCTCGCTTCACTCTAAACTATATGGACTTTGATCCCCCACCATAGGGATATGTAGGAAGCCTCTATGAGTTCCAATACCATAACCCATCAGTCCCAACCACTTCATGTCAGTTCACCCTCATCCTGCAAGACATTAAACTGTATGATTTTGAACTACAAGGGTTTTTATCCCTATCTCATAGATAGCAAACGTAGGAAGCCTCCCTGAGTTTCAACCCCAAACACAGGTAAACATTTGTGTCCCATTTTATGAGACCCATACACATGGTCCACCACCTAGTGGTGTTAGACTAGTTCTTGGGAAGCTAACCATGCATATTTTCCACACCTGATCCATATTCCTCCAACCAAGAGAATCCCTCTTGAGATGGGTTTTTAACCAAGTGTAATCCCCAACATGCCTCGGGGTTGTTGTCCTTTGTGTATTCCCCGAATCTATTCCCCACCCTAAACAATGTATAATTTGATTCCCTACCATGGGGATACATTGGAAGCCTCCCAAAAGTTCAAGTCTCTCGCCCATGTCATATCCTAGTCTCTCCCATGGGCCTTTTTGTTTCATGAAGGTCATTCCTTAACACATGGGTTCTACTTCCCTTAGGTCTCATCCACACATCGATTCTCATGAGCCACCTCCTTAGGTGAATCATTTCCCCATTGAACTATGTGGACTTTGATTCTCTTCCAAAGGGATACATTGGAAGTCTCTCCAAGGTTCATGCCCAAAAACACTATCATATTCATTTTGGTTCCATCCCATTAATATCATACACATCATCAAGTAATCGATCATCTAACCTAGTTTTTCCTGGGCCACAATATCGCAGTGAGATCATTTCATCTACTTCCTCAATAATCCTAGCGGTACCTGGTTTGCTAAACATGAATATGTCGTAGCATGTATTTGGTTTTTTGTACATTCTGTACACCCCGATTCGTCACCATCTTGAACTACATGGGTTTTGATCCCTATCTCCTAGACAGTTTACATAGGAGACCTCCACGAGGTTCAATCGTTTCCATTGGTAAACCATGGATTACCCTTTTTTGGGACCCAATCATCCTCTAATCTGTCCTCATTGGGTATCTTGATCCACCCATATTATAATCCTCTTTGGTACTCCCTCCTAGGGATGTACCCATCTGATCCAACCTCATCAGTGTTCCGATTATTCTGATCTATCTCTACTAGATGTTAAACTCGCAGTATAGCATATGTTAAACATGGGAAACTGAGGAAAACCATGGAGACATGCCTCTAGCATCCCCACACTCGACGTGGGATGCCTCGATATTCTGCGCCATTGAGAAGACCTATCATAAGGGGGGAAATCCAAGTTTACTAGTGTTTCATCCTCCAGACATTCGATTGATGACCAACGCGACTACTCCCCTAACTAAAGGTTTCTTCCTTAACTTTACCCCTTAAAATATCCTAACATAAGTAGTGAAATTAACTAGTGTCTGCAATGACATGGCACTAGAAATGTGATCACGAACAACATCTTAAATCTACGAGGGAGACCCAGACTAGGTGACTAATTTTGAGGAGGAATCCATAGAAGGAGAGACCTACATCCCATCATCCCATTTCGATCACGTAGAAATTCCCCTAAATAAGAGATGGATGCCACCCACCTTTGGAATGTGGGAATGTGGGGAAATAATTATTGTATCACATCCTGACGAAGTGTGCCCCATAAAATGTATCATAAATAGAAATGGTGAACCTGATGTGAATCTCCTCCTAAATATAGATATTAGTATCATTTGAGACATTAGAAGATAAGAAAGTCACCGGGTCCATCTATCTAACACCGGGTCTTGCCAAGAAAATATTGAGTCTGGTGTGAAACTCACCAATGTTTGGGGTAGTTAGTCATTGGGTATTCTGTTCTGTGACGTTGTTAGTGTGGATCATTCTATCCTTCCATAGAAGATTGAACAACGATGGGGTACTGTGCATCATTTTCCTATTGTCTGTACTAATTAGTGAATTTTTCTTGCTTTGTAGGACCCAATATCAAGCTACATGAATCCAATCATCTCCCTCCCACAGAAGAAGGGGTAGGGACAGTAAAATTGATACAATTTTTCATGGCTTCATCTTCTCTATGATGGTTCCCATGCCCACATGTATTGGGCACCCATGCCCCCTCTCATCCTCTAAATTTATTCAGAGTAGGGTGATTGAAAATTTTGTTCAATGATATGAATAGGAAAGGGTCATCATGATGATGGACATGCACTTCCAAGACATGGAAGCCTCAGTGCCCCATCAACACCCTCGCCCATAAGGGACACATACAGATTCGCCGCTCCCTACTCCAACCTTCCATAGCTTCAAGAACCTATCCCTAAGGGGCTCTTACAACTTGATCCATATGGTGACGATGTAAGGGATGTCCGAGTCCACCCAGCCAATAATTAAGCAAGAAATACACTGAGGAGGGCTCACACTTAGCCACATCATCATCATGAGTGGGTCCTACAGATCAAAGATAAAGAGGTCTATCCCCCTACATATTCAAATATAGTTCAGCTAACCCGACATCAACATCAGGTGCAAGATTAGGATTATGCTCACTAGGGGAATCATTATACACATCTTCAGTGGATCAAGACATCACTTAAACAAGCTATCAACCCACTATCATCATTATTAATGGGGACCTCCAAGTTACAGAGTATGGGAACTCCCATGACTGGCCAAAGTTGATGCACTAGTCACCATGTGAGCAGGTTGAACTAGCTCTCTTGGTTATCAGGAAATGCAGTAGCCTTCGTGGGCTGACCAACGATAATGGCATATAGTATGGATGTCCTCCCCAAACCAGTATTAGACATAGTGGAGGTCCTCACCACTCTATCATTCAGTATGGAGGTCCTCCCCATTCCATTATCATTAACTCTGGCGGAGGCCCTCCCCACTCCAACTAGATTCAACACGGAGGTCCTCTCCATGCTCTTTTCCTCAGGTATGAAATTTTTCCCATATATCAGGTTCTCAATGTGACAGTCTTCCTTTCCAATTCTCCCAACAACATGGAGGCACTCCCTATGTGCTCATCAATTCCAATAGAGTTCATTCACGTTCCAGAAGTAACCCAAGTGGAGGCCCTCTCTAATTCATTAACGTCAAACATGGAGGCCCTTATCATGTCTAGTATAATCAATACAAATGCCCTCTCAGTTCTGCTTCTACCAAGGATGGATGATGAGAGGGTTATCCCCAAATGATGGATGACCACCATGGATGTCTTCCCCATGTGTTTACTATCTCCAGCGGAGGCCCTCTCCACTTCAGTACTATCAAAAAGAGGGGATCTCCTCATGTTCCATTCAACATTTTTCTGGTTTCCCCTCACACCCCATCTCATTAGAGTGGAGTTCCTCCCTGCGTCAAAAATATCTTATATAAAGGCCCTCCTTATATCCCATCTAGTGCGGGTAGAGGTCCTCCCAACTCTAGTACCAATCTGCATTGAAGACCTCTCTATGTAAAAAACATACCTTGTACTGAAGAAACATCCCATGGAAGGAGGGTGGGTCACCACTGCAAAATGAATAATCCTGAGAAGTTCCCAATTACAACTAAACCTGATTTATTTTCTGATTCTATGGAAGAGTGTGGTTTGGTGATGGAACCCTCGCCCCGATCTTCTGTGTCAGGGGATAGGGAAGGAACAAAGCATATAAGCCTCTTCCACCTGGAAAGTGAGGTCCACCAGATCCTTTCATCCCTCAAAAGATACATACAAGAGGAGGATTTGGCCCATTTTTAGGGCCTTGTTGTGTAATCCTCTTTACCATCTACAAGATCATTCTTTACCTCAATAAAAGATGATCACAAAGAGTTGTTATGGGGGCCAATAGAGGATTAGAAATAGCATGAACCACTACCAAAAACTATTGCCCCTATGTGGGAAGCATTGTTCATTAGTCCATCTTATAGGGATGTGGTGGTGCAATCAGTGCATTCTCCAGAAGATAGCCCAAGATGTAGCGGCTTTTCAACCGGCACACCGTACTCTCTACCAGCCAGTATACAGTAAAAATGGTCTTCTTCAGTGTCATTACTATTCCTACAACCACCCCTAGTCTATTAATGGGGAAACCATGGGCCATATCCTGAGTTTGAGCTGATAATATTTTTGAAACTGATCACCACATATCATCTTCTTGAGATGTTGTTTCCCATTCCAACAGTAGGTTTTAGCATTCTGGAATCTCTCACCCAGAATGTAGTCATGTGTTTCTTCCAAACTCTTTGGGCTACACAATTTTGTCTCCATAATCAACGAGTTACTTACCCCAAGATCTTGAAACACATCGATGACATCATCCTGTAATGCTGCATGGTCAACATGGATGCGCTCTTCATGGCTTAGCGCCATAATTCACCTGGTCATCATCAAACCCTCCCGAAGTATTGTATCCATAGATTTACAGTGCTCCCCATAATTTTTAAGGATTCCCCCCCCCAACTCTAGATCTGTGGTTGGGGGAAGCATGATTCCATTAATATCAGTCCTATCCAACGCTAGCCCGGCTTTCCAGGTGATATTGAGGATATGAACCTTGGAACAATCATAATTAACATGGCCGACCCATCAAAGGAAGAGACTAAGTTAGGAATCATTGAATGGATATTACCCCCCCAGGGTGGTTCCACACCTGTTGGATCCTTTTGGTATGGTTACTTACCAGCAAAGAAATTTACTGGGCCTTCCTACACGGTTTGAGTCATTGTCTTTCAGACTAAACCCCAATAAGGGTAAAAAGCATGTTGGGGACGTCAAACCCTCTGATAATATCTGGATCACTGAAAAAGAGGTAACATGACCAGGAAAAGGATGTATTCATCAATAGATTGTGGAACTGAAGAATATGGTTGATGACCTTCTCTCCAAACATTCTACGAAATGGTGACCAGATTATTGTAATCCTCGACCGGGTTATCAGGGGTAGGTATAGCCTCCCCCCATCGAGTTGTACCCTGCTAACCCTGATCATATTTCCCATAGAGACAGAGTAGAGGATGGAGTTTTTGTAAATAGGTCACAATATTCATCCCCTAATCCACCCACGTTGCATGATAACCCTCCTCAATGGCCAGCTCAAGTTCCCCCAACCAATCCATAGGTCGTTCCCCTAGCAGTCCCTCAAGTCATCCCACTAGATACTCCACGAGCTGATGGTATTTCATACCATGTTGCAGAACCTGGCAACACACTGGTAGTCAGAGACCCTCATCAAGATCACTTTTTTGTATAGATGATCTAATGGTAGCAATTACTACTTGCCTTGAGGCCCTAGAAACTCAAAAGTTGTCAATCCCACTTGATGGAAAGCCATATCAGGCATGGGTGGATTATATGCCAACACCCATGAGTTTTGGGAATCCTGCTTTCTTACTCTTTAATGGGATGATTGATCCACTAAAGAATTTGGCCCACTTCATTTCATGGTGTGGACCCATGCTAGGAACTCCATCACATTAAGAGGCACCAAGCTTTGGTGTTCCATACAGACACTAGAAGGTCTCACATTGTATTGCTACAAACAGTTACCTATTGGGTCAGTAGCTAGTTGGGAGGACCGTCGTAGGTAGTTTTTCTACCATTTTAGTTCCACCACCCAAAAGACAAGAATCACTATCCCCTTCAAATGAAAGTAGAGGCTTGATGATCATGTCATAGAATTTGTTTCCAGATGGAAGGTCCTCACATATTTCCCAAATATACCATTAACCTAGGAGAAGCTGCAAACGATGTGTGTGAGGAATGTCAAAACTGAATTGGTTCATACCTTCATCACTCAAAAATACGTAGGGGGATTTCAAGATCTCTCTAACAATTCCCATCGTCTATAGGAAACCTTGCATCAAGTTAATAATTCACATCTATTTCCTCCTGTAGTTCCCATAAGAAGAGCCTATAAGGATGATCCCTCCGTGGTATCACAAATAGAGGTCCCCAGGGAGCTATAATTGTTACCGATAGAGCCAACTCTACAGCTTCATCGAGGTCCAGCACCTCAGGCACAGCCTCCGACCTAGTAGCATCCACCTCAAAATCTGTAGGTTCCCCTATATAACGTGCCACTGCCGCCCATGTGAGACAATCAGGTCCTTCCTTCTCACTAGGCTCTTCTATCACCTTGTTAAGACCATCCTCCTAAAGTCCCATTCCTAGATAGAAGGAATCAAACCAACTCATTTAATGAGGCTCGGGTCATTGGTTATTTCCAAAGCACCTTGGACCATAAAATTTTGTAGTTTATAGAATGAAAAAGGCCCGAAGAGGTAGATCTCCATAACCACCCCAATTACTACCCCTATCACCAGTTCCTTGGGTACACCTTCAAGTAGTTCTGTATTTTTAAATACTATCTCCATGATCTGGTAGATAACAATATAGTCAGGTTGGGCCCAACCAAGCACATGTGGCATGTGTTCTTATGAAGCCTGATAGTAATAGAGAGGGTGAATGACAACAGGTGTCTAACCATAGGTCTCAAAAATAAGACAACCGGATGGCTTGAAAGGCAGTATCCCATGCACATGGTATTATTAATGTACGTTTCAATTGACTCGAGCCTTCAGAATTCATTGAGTTACCTACAGCCTTTATGTCTGCATCAATATTTCACTCTTTCTCTTCCAAGAAGGGCAAGCATCGACAATGCAAGGGAAAGCCAATTCCCCACCGATGCAATATTCATCTTGTAATCTTAGCAATTTCATGACCCTAAATATTGAGACTATCCCCAGAATCCCCTCAGTGATAGAGGATTATTCAACTAGTGATCAGGGGTACACTTCAATCAATATCATCGAGCTCGTAAACCCTTGAATGGTTCCCAATGATGAAGAGTCCCAGGAGGACCCTCCCAACATACCCAACCAATTCCAACATTGATGGATCCTTGGGTCTGTGAATCACAAAAATTTATTGGTTAGTGCTACTAGCCAATCTGTTCACACCACCAAGACTAAACAAAAAACCCTGCACATAGCATAGCTTTCACATCCTTCTTATCTGGTTTCGTCAAATACACCACCACCATCATTTGTGCTACTTGATCAGGTGGATCCACCATAGTCATGCTATTATCAGTCACATTCCATTATGGATGGACCTCATTCATCTATTCATCAGCTGATATCTACTCTACGTGGTTTTACTAGTGAGCAGTGGGACGTTCTTCACACAAGCCAGAATTCATCGGTTCAACCAGCAGTGCCCGTCAGACCTCCTACCACATAGCGGTCTCTTATCAGCAGAAGTGTATGCCTCACATGGAAGTACGCTATCCTAAATAATCTATCGATAATTATTGTGAATCTATATATCCTCTAGGATCTCCACCTATCATCGGATATGCATGGAGCCTTTCCTAAGGCATTAATAAATCCCCCTCCAGTTTGAGACGGAGGTAGCAGATGTTGAAGCCTTCCATGTTGATATAGTCAAGCTTGAAAAATGGTAGGTCTTCATTTATTTCTCTGGAAAATATGAAGGTTCTCATATACAAGGGAACATCCTCCCACTATACATCACTTTCCATTTCAATGGCTTGGAGGTCTTCCCCCGTCTTGTCGACATGGGCTCTATGATAAACCTTATTCAACCTAGACACTCCGAAACATGGGTCTGTCCATAGTAGATCTGAGTCCCTCTAACCAGAAATTACAATGTTATGATAGGATAAAGCAGTCACCATTTAGAAATATTCACCTAAAGACCCAGTTTGGTGGCCGAGTTTTTAGTACCGAGTTCATGGTTTTCTCACAGGAAACTGCTTACAACGGGTTGATGGGTAGACCATGGATCCACATGCATGTGGTAGTTCCTTCCTCATATCACCAATACCTTAAGTAATCCATTAATGGTCGAGTAGGTGTACTCTAAGGTGATGTGATTTTATTTTCTTTTAGTGAATCCCGGTACTTGGATGATGATTATTACAAGTGCAAGGACAAGAATATTTATGCTAACAAGGTTAAATATTTTGTGGCTTAGACCGACCTATGGATAGACCTGGATGATGCCTAAATTTTCTGGATTCACAAAATGGAGGCTAGGACCCTGGACATAAGGAAATGGTTTTTTTTCTCTGGAAAAAATTTTAAATTCATTCCCAAATATAAGGAACATCATGATATCACCTAATATTCTCAAAAAAATTATGATCAAGTTAACCCAAATTCCTCTACTCATATAAGGTATCGAGATGTTTACCCAATGGAAAAAGAGATACATCATACTTGGTTGTTTCACTGGTATGGGATAAAATGAATCAATTTGACATGCCTATATTTTTTTGATATCATCAAATGTGGCCCCTTGAGTCAAATGCCAGATAGGATTGGGTTGAAAAATTTCATCACCATGGTTTCAGCAGTGCAGGAGTCCCCTAATGAGGTGTCCACCACTGCATTGGTTGTCACCAATGTCCCATAAGGATTTGTCAACTCATAAGAGTTTCCTCCTACCAATGATACCCTCTCTAGGGATGAAGAAGATTATTTTTAAGATTACCCTCCCTTATTAAAAGAGGGTGTCTCTGCTACATATGATGAATTGGTACAGGTGAACCTCGTAACGAGATGGATCTGAAACCAACATTGATCAGTGCCACTATGCCTAAAAAAGAGAAACACTAATATGTGTATTTCCAAAGGAATAATCATGGTGTATTTTCTTGTAGTTATGAATATATTATACTGATTTATACCCAAGTCAACTTATACCATATCATTCTAATATAAAATCATCATGGGTTCAAACAGCCTCCTAGAAAGATGCACCCTTCTCATAATGCCATGGTTGAGGCTGATGTTGATAAACTCACCAAAGAAAAGTTTTTCAAAGAAGTAAAGTACCACATATGGATAGCTAATATTGTTCCTGTTAGGAAGAATAATGGATATATCATAGTCTATATTGACTTCCAGAATCTCAACCATCTCTGTTCGAATGATGATTTTCCCCTTCCCGTGACATAACTATTGCTCGATGACACTACTAGGTTTCTGGATCTCTCCTTCATTGATGGGTATTTGGGATATAATACTATCCAAATGGTCCCCTGGGATGAAAATTATACTACCTTCAATGCACCACAATGTGCTTTCTACTATGAGGTAATGCCTTTCAGTTTAAAGAATGCAGATTCCACCTACCAACATGCCATGAATTGCATATTCAAGCCAATCCATGTGACATTGGTAGAATGCTACGTGGATGGCCTAGTGGTTAAATCAATCTAGTGTACTAACCATCTCTGGGATATTCATAAATTTTTTTATCTTCTTCCATTCTAACCATATGAAGATGAACCCCTTGAAATGTGCCTTTGGGGTCACCTTTGAAAAGTCCCTCGACTTCGTTGTCTAATAAAGAGGCATTAATATCGGTCTAGAAAAGTTCAAGTCCATCATTCATATGTTTCTTATGAGAAAAATTCTGAAGCTATGAGGTTTTCAAGTACACTTAGCCTATATACATTGATTCATCTCAAATCTGGCTAGCAAGTGTATGCCCTTTTCCCATCAAATGAAGAAAGGTGATGATTATCGGTGGGATGAGTAGTGTCACAATGATTTTGAGAAAATAAAGTAGTACCTACTAAATCCTATAGTTATGATGCCACCCATTTCTGGAAATCCATTGGTCCTCTATGTTACTACCCTATAGTGGTTCCTCGACACTCTTCTCACCTAGAAAAAAATTGAGGGAATAGAGGACAATTTATATTATCTCAATTGTATACTCCTCAACATGGAAACCATATATTCCTTTATCAAGAAGATCTAACTCATGCTGGTATTCACAATGCAGAAATTGTGACATTACATACTAAACCATGAGATACTTCTAGTGTCCTGAGTTGATCCACTAATGTACATTCTAAACCACCCCTGTGTTGACAAACTCTCTAGCTTGTTGGGCAGTGATCCTTCAACAGTTCGGCATCATGTTTTTCCCCAAAAGGCTATCAAGGGAAAGGCATTGGAATACTTTCTTATTTCTCATCCATCCCCCATAAAGGGGTATATAGATATTTATTTTCTAGATGATGCAATCCTTTTAGTGGATCAAGTAATTATAGGTTGGAAAGTAAACTTTGATGGTTCCTATCGAAGCCCTGTCGGTAGAAGATGCAATGATCCCACACTCAACAGAGTGGGCCTGGGTATTTTCTTCATCACACCTCCAGAAGTTATCATATCATATTTTTCCAATTTTTCAGAAGGTTTTACCAACAATGAGAAAGGGTAGTAGGCTCTCATCACCAGTCTCAAGCTGGTCGTCGAGATTGATGTCCCCCACATGCATGAGAAAGGGGACTCTGAACAGTTCATCAAGCATATCAACAGTGACTACACCATTAAGAAGCATAATCTCATACCATTGTTAGAGCATACTCACTAGCTGATGGAATAGTTCCCTTATTTTTCAGAAGTTACTAATATCCCTTGATCAAAGAATGGTTGAGATAATGTCTTGGCTATACTTGTCGCATGTCTTGCAGAACCTGACCAGGATGATTTTATTATATATGTGCTGCATCAAACAGTCATCACTACAGTCACTCCAGACAATGATGATAACCTTCTAATAAGCTACTTTACCACTGATCCCCCCATATTGGGACCTCATGGTCTCCCCACCATGGTGTTGTAAGAGACACTTGATTTGAGGACCCCTTTACCGAGTATCTTTAGCGCCATAATCTCCTGGATGACTGAGCAATGCGTGAGCCGATCTGACAATGCACAGTGTAGTTCACCCTCCAGAGTGGTCCTAGTCTTGAGAATATCCTCTACAGATGTTGGTATGAAGAGATTATCTTACATTGAATCCATGTTGGTGATATTTCTTAGGTCATGTAGGAAGTTCATGTCGGTTCCTACAGGTCTCATCAGGTAGGGCCGAAACATTCCCATAAAATCTGTTGATTGGGATACTTTTGTTCCACCATGATCTATGATTTTATCATTTTTTCCAAAAGGTTACATGAATATCAAATCCATGCAAACTTTTTACATCAGGCACCATAACCTCTCCATACTAACATGTACTCTTAGACCTTTATCGTATGGGGACTCGATGTTATGGGACCATATCCACCAAAAATAGCTCGCCAGTGCAGGTTTGTCATAACAGCTATGGATTTCTTTTCCAGGTGGGAAGAATCAATTCTTTTCAAGGAATTCAAGGTCCATTATATCGTCAAATAATTTTGATCTCCAATATCATCCACTAATTCGTAGTCCCTCACATCATCCTTATCGATAAGAGAACCATCTTCCGGGAAGCTGAGCTAAAGAAATTATAATCCAATTACTACATCAATTATAATCATACCTCTCACTATCATGCACAAGAGAATGGGAAGATCGAAGCATTTTGAAAACCCTTCTCTAACATCTTGCATAAGATGGATGGTTAGAATCAGAAGAGTTGGATAGAAAAACTCCCCAATTCTCTTTGGGCATACAAGATGATGCCTCGTAATTTCACTCAGGCGACTCCATATTCATTGGTGTGTAGAAAAGAAGTAGTTTTTCCCATCGATATCATGTTACCCTCATTATGCATAACCATATATGATTAGAAAGAACCATTAAAAGTATCTGAAATATGTTTGGATGAACTATAATCGCTCGATGAGAACATACTCCATGCCTTTCACAATATGGAGAGGCATTAGAACAACATAGTCAGGGATTTCAACAAGAATTTATTTCTTCATTCTTTCCTTCAAGGTGATATTGTATTGGACCTCAAAATGACAATGATACCCTTTAGGAAGCCGCCAAAGTTGGAGCTCAATTGGGAGGGACCTTATATCATTCACAAGGTTTATAGAAATGGTGCATACTACCTATTCACTAATCATGGTGAGAATATTACTCCTCCAAACAATGATAAATTCCTCAAGAATTATTTCATATAAGAGTACCTACCACATTATTCACTACACAACATTAAATTGTGTGATCTGTCTGGGCTAAAAGATGTAAAACTACCCAGCACTCATCCCACATGACAATAAACTGAAAAATGGTCTGAGTTCTACAATTTTAAACTAATACCCCTTTCATCCCACATGACATTAAACTGTATTATTTCCCACAAAAAATTTAACTTTATTATCATCCCGCAAGATGTTAAATTTTATTACCATCGTGGATGGAATTAAACTACTCATCATTTTCCTCCAAGACAATAAACTATAGATGGTCCAATCTCTATGGCCTTATACAAAGATCTCCTACATCCTTACCGCATGATGTTAAACTTCATAGAATTTCTAGAACTATGTTTGGATTGATTCCCTATATGTATGGGATACGTAGGAATACCCATACATTTTATATTTGAGTCCATCCCAAATGAAACTCTTCACCCCTCCATGGGTTTATTTCTCTTCTATGGGTTTCATATGGTTTGGTATGTGGACTTCTTTGGTCCCCATTCATGTTAAGTTTACAACGTTTGCATCCCTTGTCCCCTCCTTCCAGAACGTCCTTTTCAACGTCATGGCCGCATAACATTAAATTGCATGGAATCCTCAAAACTACGTTCATCTTGATTCCCATCCTAATGGGATACATAGAAACACCCAAAAATTTCATTTTCGGGTCCATACTAGGTTCATCTATTCTATCTCTCGCCCACATGGCCTAAGTTCTCTCATGGAATTGTGAATGGTGTGGCTTATATGGGCTTATGTCCTCATTCACGTTGGGTTATGTTCCACTCCATACATATTCCTCTTTGAGATACCCCTATTTTTTTCTTTACCACATGACGATAAATTGTAAATCACTTAAAAAACTACATTTGGATCGATTCTCATCCTGATGGGATATGTAGGAATGGTTGGACATTTCGTCTTAGAGTCTAACCATGGGTTTTAGAAACCTTCTCTTCCTTCTGGCCCCTTGGACAAGATTATCCTAGGGGTATGTGGTGAGGTGTGGGATTAAGTCCTCATCCATGTCATGTTTGCAACAACCACGCCGTGTACTTATCTCTTGAGAGCTCTCTACCCCCTTTCCTCTACTCATCTTCTCAAGTAGTCTTCTCTTAATTAGGCCCCTCAACCCTTTTTTGTGCCTCCCTAATGTGCTCAGATGGAATGTGGTTTGGTAAATAGTTTGTTGGATTCTGCATGGATGTGCTTTCCCCCTATCACCATGACTCTCTTCTTCCTTCATTTGGGGTTTTCATAATCGTTCACATCTATAAGGACACCTGAATAGTATGGATGCTAGGCCTTATGGCTTGCCTAAAACTTTGGGATAATGTCCTAAAGGATCTCAAACAACATTATGACACAAGCCCATCATTGAGAATATGGTATGCGGTCGATGCTCATTTGGTGTTCCCATTTTAGGTAACATGGTGAAGATGTTTTTTTTGAACATGGTTAATGGTTAACCTCTATCGTTATATCATACCCATTATACCCCAAATATTGGTCTCATGATTCACACCCCTTTTCACTTCATCACATCCAAGTAAAATTCTCACACCCATGGTTTTATTCGTCCATGAACATTTTCATGTTAATAGAATGAATAAAGTGTTTGGAGTCATACTTGACCCAAAATTGATTCCCCTTTACTATGTATTCCATGTGTGGTGAAGATCTTCCCCACCCTTGTTTCCCACATCGAGTGGAGCTCATGTGGGCTTATGGATTTGGTCAGGGTTTACGCTCGCTTAGAAGATTCTCACTTATATTGGTCTGAGCTCTATGACCTTAAACTAATATCTAACCATATTTACCACAATAAGATAAACTATAGGGTGTTTTAAGAACTATGTATAGCTTTATTCCCATTCTTATGGGATTCATAGGAATTCCCATACATTTCGTCTTTAGGTCCAACTCAGGCTCCACTAATTGTCTATTATGTTCGGCCTTTTGGACCTAATTCTTATAGGATTGTGTGGTGTGATGTATGTGGACTTATGTACTCATTCACTATAGTTCTATAATATCTTCACCACATACTTCCCAATATAGGCTAACCCCTCCTATCCATGTCCTTACCACATGACATTAAACTGTATGGAATTTCTAGAACTACATAGGGATTGATTCCCATTCTCATGGGATATGTATAAGCACCCATACATTTCATCTTTGGGCATATCCCTATGTCCTTTGATCTTTTATAGACCCTTGGCATGAGGTCCCCTCCCCTTTGGTTTGTGAGTGGTGTGGCGTTGAGTGATGTCATCATTCACATCAAGTATGCTTTATCACGCCATGTGCATTCGATATAGAACCTCGTTCTTCTATGCACATTCAAGCTATATGACATTAAACTATGTTTCCTAGTCCCACATGACTTTAAATGTCACGTCTTTTTTACAATGATGTTAAAACACATGGGCTGGTCCTGTCATATGACACTAAATTGGGACACTATCATCCTGGATGCATGATGAAAAACAGCACCGCATTGTGGTGTCCTCACTTGAGGGGACATAATGTTTGGTATTGGTCATACACCATGCCATTTTTAAAGGCCTACATATGGCTTGATTCCTGCGGTGATTCCTAGATCCTTTAACCTGGGTTTCTTTCTTCAAAAACTCACCCACACTGAAGAAAAAACATGATCCCTCAAATGCTGCTTCTTTTGGTGCATGGGTCAGACCTACACGTCATTATTTCTCCTGGAATTGGTACCCTACGATTCTCTCAAGAAATAAATGTTCCTTTCTTATCATCCTCATGGGATACGTATGAATGCCCGGACATTTCAACTCTATGTCCAGCCCCAATTACTTCAAATCCTACCTTCTTTCTGACCCCATTATCCCGAACTCTATCAGAAGCACATTTTGTGGTGACGACCTCTTGGGTCCCCATTTGTGTTAGGTTTATAATAGCCATGCCATGCACTTTTCTTTAGTGATATTCCTTCTATTTTTCATACGTCATGGTATCATGACAATAAACTGCACAATTGTTTCATGAATCATTTGTGGCTTTATTACCATCCATATGGGATATGTAGGAATTCCCCAACATTTCGTCTTCTGGCCTAGCCCTAGGTTCATCACCCCATTTCCCCGTTCTCATATATACTTCTACAACTCTATTATTACTCATCAATGTGCTCATATTCACTTTGGATTATGAATAGAGTGTTGGATTCTGTGTGGACATGCTTTCATTCGTTTCCATTCATCAAATCTCCCTTTATTTGATTTTCCATCAACTTTCACATCTAAATGGACCCCCAAATGGTATAGATGCTTGGCCTTATAGATCACCTACCATTTTGGTCCAACATCCTAGAATATTTTGAATGAAATTATAGGATAGGTTCCATATTTAGAATTCCATCAGTAGTCGAACCTTAGATGTTAGTTCCCATTTCATGTCAAATGATATAGGTGTTGTGTTTCGAACATGGTCATAAATTATCCACCATCATTAGGCCACCCCCATTACGCCATAAATATTGTTCACATGATTCATGTCCAATCCCACTCCATCATGTTCAAGTGGAATTTTTACACCCTTTATGTTATCCCTCTATGTACTTATTCGTGTTATAGAAGGTGAATCCACATCGTGAGGGTCATATTTGACTCCACATTGTCTCCCCTAGTTGTGTATTCCATGTGTTGAAAAGTTAATATTTGCACTTGTTTCCCACATCGATCATAGATCAGGTGGTATCATGCATATGGGAAATGATTGTGCATACATGGATGAAACCCACTTCTTTTATTCTGAACTCTATGACTTTAAACTAGTATCTTCAGTCCCTTAGTATAGGCATCACGATTTAAATTGTGTGTGTTCTTATGGAAATTTGCGATGCGGTTTAGACTGACTTGTCCTCATTCATGTCATGTTTTCATTAGCCATGTCATATACCTTTCTCAAGAGTTCTCTATTTCTCTGTCCTTACCACATGATAATAAACTGCACGAGCATGTCCTCAACACATGACTTTAATATGTAGCCCTGCCCTAGAAAATGTCAATGATGCCCCATAACAATTATGGGATGTGTCAAAATTCTTGACAAAGAGGATTCCCCCCTCACCAATGTTGGTCTCTAATCACACTATATTCCATAACTACATGTGGCTTGATTTCTATCCTTATGGGATACATAGTGACACCCAAGCATTTCACCTTGTTCCCTACCCTAAGGCCATTGAATTTCCTGGTTCTTTTCCCCTAATCATGGTCTGAACTCTACAATTATAAACTAGGTGTTCATATTCAATATCACATGACTCTAAACTAGTGACTAGGGTCCATATAGTATGAAATCAAACTATGTGAAATGTCCTGGTAATATGATGTTAAACTATTCCATGCATCGTCCTCATTTGCATAATATAAACTATAATCCATTATTGGCCCTAACCAGAGAGGTCCGATATAGAGTAGGTTTGATCTTCTTTCAGACTGAAACAGTAATTTAATGTTCTTTCGTCATAGTGGTTTTGTTTCAAGGGTGTTGAATTTTATTAAAAAAAAAATCATTCCATCACAACGCTTTTCATGCCCTCTATTTGGGATCTACATTCCCTCTCACGTCTGAAGGAACCCCCTAATGGTTAGGATTCTCAGTATTAAGGCTCACCTACCATCCTGGGACAATGTTTCAGAGGTCATCGAATGACACTATGAGTTTGGCCATGTGTTTTTTAATATGGTCAGTTTTCTACCCTTGTTGGTTTGTTCCCATTGTAGGATAATGCGATATAGATGCGGTGTTTTGAATTTTTTCAAAAATTATCCACTGCCACCATGCCATTCTCACTACGTTACTAATTTTGTGTACTGTAATTCACATTATTCATTACCCTTTGTTAAGATTCATTCCAACACCCATAGAATTATCCCGCACATATTCTAGAACTTGTTGCGAGAGGGCGGTTTAGCTATTTTGAGAATCCCATTCTCTGACCAAACCCCACCTTGTTCTTCCTGAAAACTCTAATTGGTCATTCAGACCCCAGGAATCCATAGATTGGTTCACACTCTCATATTCAAGAAGAATAACAATGTGGCCATCCCTTTTTTCTCACATTGGTAACGAACCTCGTGAGCTTAGGAATTGATCACTTAATATTTCACAGGTACAATTGAAATATATTAATCAAATCAGATAATGGGACTCATTCACACAACCAAAATAAGCAAGAAAGCCTGAAAGTATGTTTGTATGTTGACACAAATTACAATGCCCATGGAGTGGCCCGTCAAATAGATGGGTTGACCTCTTCAATAGAGCATCCCACCTCCACTACCATCTGTCTTGTTACATCAAAGATTTTCTATTTCCTGTTAAGATCCTACTCCTCCTCAATAGCAATGGGGTGTATTTCATCAGCCTTAATCCGAGCATGATCCTCGTTAGCTCAGATAATAGCCATCTCTTGGGATGCTCCCCTCATTTGTTCCTCAGCCTATTTCAATTGTGCCTTTAGTTGTGATATGAGTATCAACTGTGTATCAAGGAAAGTAGAATGATTGTTTGCTTATGCCCTCAAGCATTGGGTCTTTTGATCAGCTTCTTGAAGTTTCTTAATGCTGGTGGACTTTTCTGCTACCATCTCACACCAATTCCACAATCATGTTCACGTATTTTCTTTTCCATGTAATCTCAAAAGACCATATGAGGACGTTGGGCATCCACTCCTCCAACGCATAGTTCGTATATCTGAGAACGAATCCTCCCCATCAGGAACATCCACTATACTTATGGTTTCTTTTTGAGTAGGTTTTTGATCTTTTTCCATGATTGCCGATAGACATCCTTTCTATCCTATTCATCGGATGTAGTCTCATCCTAGTCATCAGGGTTGGCAGATTTGAATGTGGGGAACGCCTCCAAAAATTCAGTAGCAGGATCTTCCTCTCGTGTCTGGTTGGGTAGGTTGGGTCCCATAACGTCAGATTTATCCTCATCACTAGACTCTACCTCAAGGATCTCATTATTTCATCTCGCTAGTGGTCTTATCTATAATTGTGATAATTGTGGTTTGGTCAGCATGGGCACCCTCTTCCCTGAAAATCGGTGTTCCCTTGGGAAAGCAAGTGATGGGAGCCCCATCCATTCTGGCCAATGTGGCCAATTCCATTTGAATATCCGTGCATATAGAAACACATAGATGTCAGTTGGCTGAGTTCAATTGATGACAGTTACAAATTCAATGAAGGAGATGACTTTCAGAGATCGAATAATTGGTCTCCCCTTAGGCTACAACTGTCAGAACCCCAAGGCGTGGTCCCCCATATATGGTTGGGAAATACCAAGACTCCAGGAGAACCATCCTAGGTGTTTCACCCCTGCTAGATTCGACAATCATCGATGTCAAAGGTGCAGACCCCAAAGCTACATCTTCTATTGGATTGGACTGGGTTTTACATATTAGATTCTCCTACATAGGGAAAATTTCAGTTAATAATCCCTATGTGACCTAAATGAGGACCACAACTAAATGGTTTAGGGTTTACCTCATGATCCTCGACAAACTCTTCCAACTCCCAGTTTGAAACCTCACCTTCCTATAAGGGGCTCCCTCTTCGAGCCCCTTCCCCCCAAAGAGGGCTCTTTTAATTATTAGGTTAAGGGGAAGCGCTCCCTGAATTAATTATATGATAAATGTAGAGGGACTATTTGATTGAGCATCACATTCACCCGGTTCATCATCAGACGCGAATCACCCTGAGAGTGCACAAAGTACTCTAGCTCCACAATATATTGATCCTCATCTACTTTGGACTCCATAAATCTAGTCGTTTCATGGACGATCTCTAACAGATCCATCCTAATATAGTTATTTTGGTTCCACATCTAGGAGGGACTAAAGAATTTTTTGTTAACCTCCCAGGTGTCCCAATACTTCGTGAAAACAGCATCCTCAAGCATGTCTATGTGGCAAAGCCACTTCCCCGGAGCCTGAGTGGGTATCCTGTGGAGCCCCCTGGGTGGCCTCCCTTCCTGACGAATCTACTCCTCTTGGAAATTCAGGTCTGCCGTAGCCAGTTTCCTCTTGATCAGTGCAGGTCCCATAATTATTTGACTCATCACCACTACAGCCCCACCACCACTACATGTTCGCTCCACTTTCTAGCCCCAACCTCAAGGTGGAGTTGGCACCCCATCACTAGCATGAACAGCTCACCACTTTAACATTTCCCCTGGGTATGCTACCTCTCGTATCTTAGTATACCCCTTTACTAGCTCCTAGATAGCTATGGGTGGAGGCAACTCATTCCATATCTTGTCATCCTCCCGAGTGAACGTGATCCGCATTTGGCTCATCAATCATGGATGATCTTCATGGCGTACTCCCAAGTATACTTGTGGGGAAAACCTCTGCATACACTGAAACTACCCTGAAATGTAGTTAGGGGTGTATGTATCACAGATAGGCTTGTGATTGATCTGTGCTACCAAATATCCACCCCAAAAGGCAAGAAGATAGGGCTGACGCTCCTTAGTTCCCAAGCCGTAATCGATTAACACACCTATTGGAAATAAAAATGGATGAAAGTTGAATTAATACTCCCTCCAAACTCTATTCAGTACATGTTGCAGAGTTATCTTGGTAGGAAAAATCCCCAATGCATTCAAAATAGCTAGTCAGAAGTCTGATCCAGGAGGGTAAAATTTTTTTAGATATTTATAATCTCCCACGTTCACTGTAATCCATCTGTACAAAAGATTAAGTGGTTTGAAAACCCTATGTCACTTATTCCCCTAACTAATGTGCCACAACACCTTGTACAGTTTGGATAGCACTCTGATCCCCTATTTCACATGCTCCCCCATTGTCAAAAAGTACTCAATAATGAATGTGCTCGACTACACACCCTTATTTTTGTCCCATACGGGAAACATATAGACATAGATAAGCACAAAAATGAACCCAGCCAGAATAACCATCGTCTCCTACTCAGCATTGACATTGTACCCCAAGATATATTATTGGATGTACTCCAGGGTTCACCAATAAGAATTCTCTTTACAACACTAGGCTACCTTTGGATATTTGGGGACCTAACCTAAAACTTCTTGGGTACTTCCCCACCTTCTGCAGAAGGCCTTTATGGGAAGTTTATAAAATTCTTAAACCATAAATTGATGTTGACGTCCCTTACTGATAGCTTTTCCTTTCGTAGAAATAGATCCATCAGTTCCTTTTCTAACTGCAACAACTCCTCCAAATCCTCTCATCTATTCTCAATGGGGAGGAACTCTTCATACATCGCCCCTAATATTGGAATCCTTGAGATATTATGGAGGTCCTAGAGGCTGATGCCAACCTCTTATGGTGAAGATGAAAATTTTTGGTCCTTGATGACCACCTTCTTAGAAACTCTAGAATCAGGTGTTTTAGATGATAAATTTGAAATTGGGAGTCCCACGTAGCTTTATATAGCCCACCTCGCTTCAGCTTTGCCTTGAATTCCTCACAAGATGCACAGACCCAGTAAGCCCAAGCCCAATCCTATGTAAAATTTATTCCCTACTGGAAGTCCCAAAAATCATTCCATCCCTTCTCTAGGTTCCCCAAATCCTCCTTGAGGATGGTGTAGTCATGTGGGGGAGATACTTTTTTTTTCTAATGCCTCCGATCAACGTTTTTGACATGATTTTACAAGCAATCAACATTGACTGTTGTGTGATCCTCCCATATTGGACCGTCGGCATCCCTAAACCACCGGCACTGACACGGTGTACTACTAAACCAATAAGTTGGTTCGTCCTTATTTTATTTATGGATGAGAACATCTTCCCTTAGACCAATGATGTATAGAGGTAATCTTTTACACAGAGGATAGTTCTATTGGATTTTTATCTGTTTAACTACTCAGGATTCATGGTCTGAATTGCTTTTCACACATTCCCTAATGCCCAGATTATCTTCTATCTCTTCCCTTAAGAAAACATCTAGAAGGACCCCCCGAAAAACTTCTTGGTTGGAAATTCAATCCCAAGACTTTCAAAAAAACTAGTTCACAAAGCTCAATAACATAGCTCAATCACGGAGGCCATTCATAGAGTTCTTCCATATACCATGCAGACACAACTAACAGAGCACACAATCATAGTGTCTAATGACTAGCTATGTAGCACAGAGAAAAAGAGATCCTGGTTCACAATGAGAGATCATAGAGTGCATGAAGCCTCACAAATCAAGAGCTCAAGTACAAAGCTGTGAGATAAGTAAGAACAAAATAGGGTTATTCCTCCCCTATTTATAGGTGACGACCCTAGAAAATTGTTTCATGCCTAGCCACGGTGAGCTTTGAAAAATTCTCAACCCATATGCCGCTTATCAGCATTGTGACCCTACTTCACAATCTCACTTTGCAATCTACCTAATAATTTGGTGATCTACCCTCATAATTTGATCCTTGTTTTCTCCTCAACATCAATTCTGAGGGGGGTGGGGGATTTTTTAGAACAAAAATATGTGTTTTGGAAAGATAAGAATATGACACAATGGTTCCAAGAGAGTTCGCTTCGTAGAACACCATCTCTAAACCAATCAGCACTGCATCCGACGCAAAGCCAAGACCTTTTCTACCCCCACCATAGTGGAAAGAGATGGTTGAATCTAGGGTTATGACAAACTAGATTAAATTCTTCACGCCGTAGAGGGAGGACGGTTGCCTCTACGATTCCTTGGAAATTGATGGAAGCCTCTACGAACACCATGGAGGGAACAAAGGAAGCCTCTGCACCATTTAGGGAATGATGGTTGACTCCACAGTTATGAAAAACCTGATGCAATCTACCTACGATGATGAAGTGAATGTGGCTTTATGGTGTGCCATCAGACCTTCACACCCCCTGGTGCCTATAAATACTCAACTCCCCCACTCCAAAAGGATCAACACCCATATCTTTTTTCATCCATGCTCCCAAATTGCAAATCACCCTATTCTCTGAAAACCATCGAAAAAATTAATCTTCTGAGGTACGTAAGCATTGTGAACTCTATTTCCCTTTACCCAAATTTACCCCCTCTATAGAGATGGATTCCCTTCACAAAGCCTATGGGTCATCTTCAAGGAAGGAGACCCCTTTGGGTACTGAGGACTTCGTGAAGCAACCATGCTCTATGAAGCACCCTCTAAACACATGTGTATTCCATGATGCAGCTAAGAAACTATGATTCACAGAGTTATACTCTTGGAAAAGTCATATCCTCTATGATCCTTTATTCTCTAAGAAGACCTGTTCTTTATGAAGCTAGGTGCTCAGCAAGCCCTTATGCATTGCAGTCCCCTAGGCTCTACAAATCCTTGATCTCTATAGATCCCTATACTCTATAACCCATTGATCTTTTCAAATCCCCTCTCTATAAGGCATATTGCTTCACAACCCCTTTTTCCTTGCAGCCCTCCAGGCCTGTATGAATCGATTTAAAAGTCCCTTGTGTGGTGCTTCATGTTGTGTTGCTTTACCTCAAGATTCTTTACATAGTTATGCTAATGACTATTTCTTCTTTACATAGCCAGGCTAACATGAGCCTCACTAAGGGTTGAAGTGCACCGGTTGTGTAATTCTTAGGCGTGAGGAGTGGATCCTCACCATCTGAGCTATAGGATGTTAAACTTCCAAACACCTGCGTCCTCAACAAATGATGTTAAACTATGAAGGTTGTATGTGTGGTGGGTACAAGAGGATTAGAGATGGTATGGGAATAGGTTCCCTTCTGCTCTTTATTTCCCTCTGATCTTTATCTACATGTTCACCTTGGATAGTCTCGACATAAGCCCTGACACCCTCTGGTGGGATGATTCAGATACATGGACATATCTTCCTCGTACGTTTGGACACTCTCCTTTGTCATTGGGACCCCTCCCTAAATAAGTCCCCCTATCCATCTTCCAAGTCTGCTAGCCACACATAAGCCCCACTCCATTCCTCATAGACACACCTTTTGCAACATGATTTTCAGGTATTTTTATCCTCTTATTTCTCACATCGAGCATGAATCACATGGGATTAGAGTAAGCATAAAACATGAAATACTCTTTGGGTTGACTTAGTGAGAAATCCCCAAGCTCCTTTCACCCTGAACTATGTGTACTTTGATTTCCCACCACAGGGATATGTAGGAAGCCTATTTGAGGTTCACGATCATCACCCATCAGTCTCGACCACTTCACATTGGTTCACCATCATACTGAATGATGTTAAACCATATTCTTTTGATCTACATGGGTTTTCACCCTATTATCATAGATAGGGTATATAGGAAGCCTCCTTGAGGTTCAACCCCAAACACTTGTAAACTTTAGCATCCCCTTTATTAGGACTCGTACCAATGGTCCACCACCCATTGGAATTAGACTAGAACCCGAGAAGCTAACCATTCATAATCCCCATACCTGATTCATATTCCTCCAACCAAGATCATCCCTCTTATGATGGGATGCTAACCATGCGTAAGCCTTAGCATGTCTCCGGGTCACTGTTCGTTGTGTATGCTCTAATTTTATTCCCCACCCTAAACAATGTGGACATTTATTCCCCAACACAGGGATATGTAGGAAGCCTCTCAAAGGTTCAAGCAGGTCACCCATGTCCCATCTTGGTCTCTCCCTTGATCCTTTGTGTTTCGAGAAGGTCATGCCTTAAATTGGGGGTTCTACTTCCCTTAGGTCCCATCCACACATCCATTATCACAAAACACCTCCTTAAATAACTCATCACCCCATTGAACTACATGGACTTTTATTTCCTACCACGAGGATACATAGGAAGTATCACGGAGGTTTAATCCTAACACCACTATCATCTTCTCATTGGTTCCATCCCATTAATCTCATACATGTCATTAAGTCATCCATTATTCATCCTAGTTTTACTCGAGCCACCACATCCTGGTGAGAGCATGACATCCACATCCACAATGATCCTAACAGTACATAGGACACTAAACACATGTATGTCCCAGCATGTATCTAGGTTTTTTTCCTTTTTGTACACCCCAATTCATCACCCTCTCGAACTACGTGGGTTTTGATCCATGTCTCCTAGACAGCGTACATAAAAGGCATCCACAAGGTTCAATCCAACCAATGGTAAACCCTGGTGTCCCTTTTGTTGGACCCAATCATCCTCTGATATGTCCTCATTGGGTGTCTTGATCCAACAATCTAGTAATCCTCCCAGGTGCTCCCTCTAAGGGACGTGCCCGTTGGATTCAATCCCATCAGTGTTTTGAGATTCCATCATTGAGGATAAGTATAAATTCAAGTATTTGGGATTTGATACATCCATATAATTCACATATTATTTATATATAAATGAATCACCTTTGATATATAAATGAATAATTGTTTCCTATTTATTGAATGACATTATTCATATTGGGAAGAATACTGCAATTAATGGGAAATGAGTAATAGGATAGAAAATTACCATGATATCTATTAATAGAAGGCTTCCCACAATGAAGGATTCTTATGTGACAATATTTAGGATCACAACTAAATAACTAATCCATTTTTAATGTTATGGTTATAATAACTGGTGATTCATGAAAATTATCAAGATTAAGACATGAAATAATTACAAGGCATAAAGTTATTTCAGAGTGTGAATTGAATAAAAGAAAATAAAAATTAGGAAGCCTAAAAATTCATAGTGTGAAACCAACATTCCCACAGTGAACCATTTTTTACAAACTGAGTAATGAATTTTTGATGGGAAATTATAATTGTTACCCCCCATTTATAACCTGAATGACCATTAATGATCAGATATAACCTAGGATGATTTAATGATGAATTTATTTCTAATTAAATCCTACATGGAGCATCCCTAATAGTTATAAATAATAGAGCCCAAGTTTCACTCCAAGATTCATTAGGAGGAAATGTAGTTGGGATTGAAGACTATGACTACTTTAATGATTAGTGTAGAATAATTTTTTTCCTACCATAAGTGATTAGAATTATGGGGATAGATATTATAAAAGTTTATTACATTTAAGGGGTATTGATTGTATTAAGTTATTTTATATTTAATAAAATTCATTTTCTTCTTTTTCTATAACCTTAAATTCCAAAATTATCCTATTTTCATTAAATCATGCATGACCATTGTGTTATCAGTGAGGGTGTGATAAAATTTATGCATTGATTAGTGCATGATCCTCACCATTACCATTGAAATGATTATTCACTATGTTTAAATATGGTTTTGAGCTAAAAACCCATCGAAATAACTAAAGTAACACGGCCATCATGAAAAGGGGAAATAATTTATTTCATGGTTGTTAATCAGGACCTTTGGATACACCCTAATTTGGTTCCAACACCACATATTTGATAATTCATTATATTATCCCATAATAAATCGTGAAATTGGATTTGAAATTGTGAAGGAAATTTTCTATTTTCTTCAACATTAAAACTACCAAAATCACGTCGTAATTAAATTTATTTATAATTCCTTAAATAGATAGTTTTGGTTATTTAATTAAATTAATATTTTCTTCAATATTGTCTCTATGTGTTTGAACATAAATATTCCTTTCCTATACTACCCTATAGTTTACCGATCAGTTTGTTTTAAGTAATGAATTTCTAAATTCGGTGACCTTGTAGAATTAACGATGCCCATGTGGTTATCAAATTTTTGTTGTAAATTTCTCCAAAAGAATCCTTGATTGAAACAAATATAATAATATGATATATTAAATTAAATAACAAACCCATAAAGTGAAAGTAATGTTATGAAAAAATAAAAAAGGGGACTATGGAATCAAGGGTGATCTCAGCTTACATTTCCATGCGATCTAATGCAGGTTCTATTAGTGTTGATTCTGGATTATGTTTCAAATAAAATTGAGCATTTAAATTTGATCATAGTGCATAGCCAAACAGACACAGTTTTAAAACTAAGAAAAAAACCTATACAAAAGAATAAACGAAAAAAATACTATATATAAAATAGATATGATCATCATTTGTGTTGGAGTGGTTGACCCTATTGTACATGATGAAGTTGGGTCAAATACTAGTGACCTGTATTAAACACCAGTCTGAAAACTCTCATGGTTGACCTTAGTAGTGATTTCATTACAGTTCTAGCTATTAAAGGCTCCTAACCCAAATTTTGGAGGTGTTGTAGCAATGTTTACAAACTATACAAAATTTGATCATAAATATTGAAAAAGGGTATTATATAAGTGTAACCTTTACCAAAATTGGATTATAGAATTATTGACTTTATTTATATTGGAACTAGAGTTCAGTGAGATTATGCAGACTAGGGTTCTATAGAAACATTTTATATTATAGAACTAGGCAATTAATATCCATGAAAATGTGAATATCATACTTTATGATACCCTCTATCCCATGAGCAATGATATAAATATGATTTATATAAGGATTAAGGATATATAATTATTAACAAGTACTTATTTAGAATCTTGATCTTATATATTCAATTTCATGCTTCTCTAGCAGATATTCCAATGGTTTATCTTTAATAATGAAAAAATGTGAGTGATTGATTATTTATAAACATGAATAATCAATTGAATAGTTCAAATTTATTTTAAATATTCATGGAAGAATTCAATGAATTTAACCATCCATTAGTAAGGAAATCATCAACTTCCATGAGATGGTAGCTAACACTCTAGAATTATGACTCTATTAATTTAATTAAGACATCTTATAAACGGTATATGATCCCCATATATATGTTACGTTCAATTCATGAAAGATAATGTAATACTCTCTTCATTCATGAATCAGAATTTTTCATTGAAAGAAGGCACTAACACCCCTTTTGTGGTTTGGGATCCTATTATTATGAACAAGGATCCATAAGTTAGTGTAATTCCTTAGAGGTTGGAAGAATTTGGAATACACTACCATATTATCAATCAATATTACTACATCTAAGATTAAACTAATAAATTCGTAGAATCTAAGGTATACCCGATTTTATGTTCTTTATTTTATTTCATGTAGATACTATTGAAGTCAGATAAAGAATATTATTAGTTTCATCCAAAGAAAAAGTACATAGGTTGAACACCCAAAGTTTATAAATTGTATTAGAGCCGTATTCATCAATCAATTGTAATATTGATTTACTATTTTTCAAAGAACATCAATATCATATGGAATTTTTATACATATTATATAATATAATACATTAAAATTCTTTCGTTTGGTTTTTTCATAGCATATAACTACCTTATATCATAGGGTATTATATAATGGAATCCTATGGATTTTAAAAATTTTATATGATATTATGTATAATATTGTATAATATGAATGATCCCAGGATTTTGGAAAAACTAAACATCATAATATATTTATGATATCATGTATATAATTAAAAATGATTGGAGATTTATGATATATCTTATTATAAGCGATAATATCAACCATAGATCTTGACTGGATTATATCATAAGATATTATTGATACATACAGTAACCTTTACATCAAAATAATAATTTATTATTGATAATCCCCATTATCACCAATAAAATATGATATATTTCACAATGTTAAAAATATAATATTTTAATATATTTTTTAACTGTGTATACAATTTTATATACTATATATTTTAGGCATTATAAAATAATATTTTTGATCATAAAAATTTTAAAACTCTCATATTTTTATCTCATGTTTTGGAAAATAAATAATTTATTATTTTATTTATTATTTTCTTTATAATAATCATATTTATTAAAATTTTCTAAAATATGAAAAAATTTATCCTTAATTTATATGATAAATTTATTGATATATATTTTCATTCCATGAATTATATTCTAGGTATGATAACATAAGATTTAGTTTAAATCTAACTTAACCTCTATTTGTAACTAAAATTATAAGCTTGGATTTAGTTTTCCGCTATAGTTTGTTCATATTGGGTCTTAGAGTTATGATGAATTATATTTTCACATGAGTAAATTCTTCTCATGGATTTGGACTCCTAGTAAAACTTCCCATAGGCCTTGGAACTTATATATTACTCTAGGAATATGGGGGTTATCTGTATCTCACTCTGAGATTTCTCATGTGGTGATTTTCCATCTTATATAATTCTAAACCTTTACATGAAAATTTTATACACCTTATGCATTGGATGCATTTAGATATATATGAATATGTTTGGCTTCTATATTTTAGTGATATATTCAAAATGTGTATTGTGAAAATAGGTACACATTATTATAGTATGAACATATTGATTTAGTGTATGGAAGAGGGATTCTAAAACTAAATCGTTCGAAGCATGCATACCCAAAGGAATAAAACATGATAAAATAAAATTTACATATGATGAAACGGGTATATATTTAGTATGAATATTATTTACATTAGTTTTTTATGACTGAAAAAAAATCTCTCTAATAGTAAGTGTAAGATTACTTTCAAAGTGGCACTTGTAAACACCTCAATAATTCAATATGGGTGGCCCTAACCATTAGGTTTTTGTGAATTATCTTGTGTGAGGAAAGAAAGTAAAAAATGTGACCCTAACCATTATGTAATTTATTCTTCGAATTTTATTTTTTTCAAACATATCTGGGAAACCCTAATCATTAGTTTTCTAGAGGAATAACTTTTATTTAATCTATATGAAGGATTTGGATAAAAATTTAGCCACTCAATTATCCAAGAGTGATATATGATATGATTGAAAATAGTTTTTAGTCAGATATACCCATGGATTATTTATTCAATACTTAGTGTAACATCTCATAAATTATGGGCCTTGGCAGACTAAATTAATATGATGTATGGGGTTATAATTTTTACTATGATAAATTTCAATATAATTTTTTGATGAAAAGATATAAAACTTTATAATCACCCAGAGATATGTCATTATTATAGATTATATCAAATATTATATTAATAATATTTAAATGTATTATATATATGATCTATAAAGTAGTTCAAAATTGGTGTCTAATGTTGGGAAATATTCTAAAAAATAATAATTCATAGCATCTAAATTTGAATTTTACAGAGATAAATTTCCACAACTCTAACTCGTGTGTATTTAATGAAGGGTCTACATCACATATTTGTACTGATAAATATATATTCATATATAGGGGGAATTGAAGAAAGGATAATTTCATCTTTATGTCTGCAATGTAGCAAGATTTTCTAAATTAGAATTTAGCTCTTATGATATAATTCTACATGGAGGGGTATTTTTTGTAATTGTACAAAAAATTTTATTTTCCATCCACTAATAGGAATTTGATTTTTGTATCTTGTTTATACTGGATGCGGGTTTCATTCATTATTAAGAACAATATTTGATCTATATAAAAGAATGAAATTTTTTATGGCATTTTAAATATTGTAAATGGTTTATATAGTCTATTAATATATAATCATATTTTTAACATTAAGAGTAATATGGTTGTGGTTGATTTTAATTCCACATGCCTTTGGAATTGTTTCCATGGACATATAAATGGGAAACGTATCCAAGGATTCTGTAGAGATGGATTTTTTAACTCATTCAATTATGAATCAATTGATACTTGTGAATCTTTTTTATTATGGAAGATGACTAAAATATATTTTAGTGGAAAATGTTAAAGGGTTTATGGGATCTCGGATCTCATACATAGTGATGTATATATACCAATGAGGACACAATAAAGTCATGGTTTTAGTTAATTTGTTACTTTTATTGATAATTTTATGGTTATATGTCTTTGAAGAGTGAAAAGTATCAAAAATTTTAAAAGTTAAAATATTTTCACGTTGAAGTATAGAATTGACTTTGAAATTTTTTTAGATTCTAAAATCAGATCAGGGAGGTGATTACTTCAGATATGAATTCAATGATCATCTATGGTATTGTGAAATTCATTCCTAACTCACTCTTACTATAACAAAATTTTTGAATGGTGTCTCTAAGAGGATAAATTCTATCATGTTGGACATGGTTCTATTGATGATGAGTTAATTTTACCTTCCTATATATTTATGAGGTTGTTATCCTAAAACAACAAAATTATTACTCAAACAGATTCCATATAAAGTAATTATAAAAACTCCATGTATTATATGGCATGGGAAACATCCCGATATAAATTGAATTGTGATTTTGGGTTTTTTAGAACATGTATGTCATTTTTTTTAAACAAAAATTTTTAAATATAAGAAAAAATTTGTTTTTTAGTTATCCCAAGGATATTATGATATATTAATTTTATAATCCTGTAAGACAAAAAGTTTTTTATGAACATACATAGTTTTTCCCTTGGAAACAACCACACACATAAAGGTGTCATTGGGAGGAAAGTAAAACATGGGGAATTTCAAAAAAACAAATATTAAATGTTTCAGAGATGATATTTTATATGGTTCTACAAAGAGTTATCGAAGAACAATTGACTCAAGTTACATAATTTTTGGTAGGATGCATCATGTGACTGAGAGATATGTACATATTATAGAATATGATAATGAATTAATTTCTATAGTATATGAACCTACTACCTATAAGGATTTCATGGAGATTTTTAATTTTTTACAATATTTAATATATATTGAATCATTAATGGACTCCATGTACTCAAAAAAAGTTCCAAGCTATGTGGATGCACTTTAAGGGGTGTGACCCATAGAGTGCATGTAGATTTTTCCTAAGAATATTTATGTGGATATAAGGGTTTCTACATATAATGAACACCTGGTGGATTTTTTTTTAATAAATTCATGGTTTTGACTATAAATTAATCTTTTCAATTATTATGATAATAGACCCATCTGGATATTTCATTCCATAGAAGATTTTCTATATATTGATATGTGTTATATGGATTTTAAAAGCATTTTCCTTAATGGTAATTTAGTCATGGAAATTTATTTTATAAAACATAAAACAAAATGATCCTATTAAGGAATATAAGATTCAATTTTCCATCTATGGATGGAATAAATCTTCTCGGAGTTGGAATATCTGGTTTGATGATGTAATCAAAAATTTTGATTTCATCGAGAATGTGGATAATTCCTATGTATATTAGTGTATTGGGGGGATTATTTTAATATTAACTATACTCTATTTATATAACATACTAATTATTGGGAATTACATCCTAATATTACAATCATTATATATATAGTTGGTTAAATTCTTCTCTATGAATGGAATGGGGAAGTAGCCAACATAATGGGTATGATGTTTTATAGAGATAGATCTAAGAGGATAATTAGACTCATTAAAGGAACATACATTGGAAAAGTGTTAAATTAGTTTTATATGTAGAACTCCAAAAAGTGTTTTTAACAATTTTTCATGGCATGAAACATTAGAATATTCAAGATCCTTATAAAGATTTAGAATGGATGTGTAGAATTCCTTATACATCTTCCATAGGATTTTTCATGTATGCAATATTGTATACTCAACCCAATGTCACCTATGACCTTATAATAACTAGTATATATAAATATAATCCTTGGGGGAGTCACTAATTATTGTGAAGAATATCTTAAAGTACTTGAGAAGAACAATGGATATTTTATTAACATTTGTAGGAGAGGATAGGCACTATGTAAAGGGTTACACTAAATCTAGTTTATAATATAATAAATAGGGAATAATACATCAATGTTCTTTGATGTTTTTCATAAATATTCATGATATTATTTGTAAGAGTTCTAAATAAGCCACTATAGTTGACTTGACAATAGATAAAGAGTGCATCACTATATTATATGTTTTAAAGGATTCTGTTTGGGTCAAAATGTTCATTTCTATAAATTAGGTTGTTTCCATCATCGATAGAGAAATCAATATTTTATATGACAACAATTGATCTATTTATCTGGAAAAGGAACTGTGGTCTCACAAAAGGACCATGAAAATCCTTCATAAATACAATTTCATATAAGATATCATTGAGAGGGAAGATGTTAGAATATATTTGATGGCTACAAAAGAATTTGTATTATATATGTTAATGAAACCATTCAAATATAAATATTATGAGTGTTATGTTAAATCACATGGTATATAATACATAAGAGAGTGAATGTAATGTTGTAATAATGTATTATGATTTTATAAATAATGTAAATATTCATTTATCATCTATTCATGTGTTATAAAATATATTACACATGATCATGTGAATGATAACATTCCCTTAATGTACAACTTTGATTTATCACTAATTTATGATATTTGTGGAATATAATGGCTTAGAATGATATATTAACGTTATAATTTGTAGAATATTATATTATATAAAAAATTTGAATCTCAGATAATATTAATTGTAAAATGATGTAAAAATTAATGATGTATTACTTGGACTGGCCTACCAAAGTCTATATTCTATAATTTCATATAATCATTGATATACTACTTGGTGTATTCATATTATCAATTCCCATTGCTTGAGGTTAGTGATATGCATATAATAATATCCTTCATACATTGAAACCTTTCTAATAAAATATTTGAGGTTTATCTAATGAGGGGTGGTTTTATATGTTGTTGATCATGTCATTGGTTAGAGGTTAACCAAGATGGGAATTTTTTTCCACTAAAAAGATATGATAAGAAAATTCTTCCATTAATTGAATTAGATTGTGGAAATGTATGGAAATTGTTAGTTGATTCATATATGATAGGTCTGTCTACTTTGATGAGGGAAATGTGATGTTCTCACATTTTGGATGAATAACATATATTTATTCATCATCCTATTAAGTCTATTTTAGTTCCATCACTACTACAACCTGCCCCTTTATCAGCGCTAAAAACCAGCATTAACAGCGCTAGAAAAGCACTGTTAATTCCGGTGTAGATAAAGGGGGGTTCCCATATATCAGCGCTCCGAGGAGCGCTGATAAAGGGGTCCTTTATCAGCGCATCGTAGAGCGCTGATAAAAGGTCCCTTTATGAGTGCTCCTCTAGCGCTGTTAATGGTGTCCTTTATCAGCGCTAAAAAAGCACTGATAAAGGCCCCATCTCCTGCACCTAAAAAACAGTACCTGCACACCTACACACCAGAATACCTGCACAAAGTAGCACATGCACACCTGCACACCATAGCACCTGCACCCAATATTTTTACTGACAACGGTATATACATTTACTTAACATCATGAATACAAAAAAACAACACATTGCTATATACATTGCAAACATTGTTTTATGTGGTTACATTTACAATTATTCAACAAGGGTTATAAACATTCATTTTTCATCCTTTGATATCCGTGATCCGCTCTCGACGGTATTTGTTGCCGAACAAAGCATCCGAACTCAAGGAAAAAAATTCACCTATATAAGAAAACAAATATTATGTTAGTAATGCAATAATGAAAGAAATTAAAACAGTAATATGAAAGAATAAATTAATATGGAAATGTGAAACTAAAATATTAAATTTTAAACTCAAAAGTTTTCATTTTCATAACACTGAAAGGGAATAATGTAAAATCAATATGTTTTTGATTGATTTATCTCATTTAATAAATACTGATTCTTTATCTAATGAAAAGCTTTACCGGTCACACCGTGCATTGGATTGAGGTGCGGTCAATTCTAACACGTCAAAAATGATTCGTGGATCATTGTCCTAAAGTATCAAAACAATACGAACGCGTTTTTTCGGTTTGGTGTATGTCATTGGTGTTGTTTTCCAAAGTTTATGTCATTTTCAAACTGATATCAGACAATTTTAGCCATACCGGTCACACCGTGCATCGGATTGAGGTGCGGTCAATTTTTACACGTCACAAATTACTCGTGGATCGTTGTCCTAAAGTATTAAAAAAATCCGAACGTGTTTGCTCAGTTTGGCGTATGTCATTGGTGTTGTTTTCCAAATTTTATCTCAATTTGAAACTGATATCAGACACTTTTAGCCATACCGGTCACACCGTGCATCGGATTGAGGTATGGTCGATTCGTACACATCAAAAATGACTCGTGGATCGTTTTCCTAAAGTATCAAAACAATCCGAACATGTTTTCTTGGTTTGGCTTATGTCATTAGTGTTGTTTTCCAAAGTTTATCTCAATTTGAAACTGATATCATACACTTTTAGCCATACCGGTCACACCGTGCGTCGGATTCAGGTGCGGTCGATTCGTACACGTCACAAATGAATCGTGGATTGTTTTCCTAAAGTAGCAAAACAATACGAACGCGTTTGCTCGGTTTGGCGTATGTCATTGTTGTTGTTTTCTAAAGTTTATGTCATTTTCAAACTGATATCAGACAATTTTAGCCATACTGGTCACACCGTGCGTCGGATTGAGGTTCGGTGGATTTTTACACATCACAAATGACTCGTGGATCGTTTTACTAAAGTATCAAAACAATCCGAACGCATTTGCTCAGTTTGGCGTATGTCATTGGTGTTGTTTTCCAATGTTTATGTCATTTTCAAACTGATATCAGACACTTTTAGCCATACTGGTCACACTGTGCGTCGGATTGAGGTGCGGTCAATTCGTACACATCACAAATGACTCGTGGATCGTTGTCCTAAAGTATCAAAACAATTTGAACGTATTTGTTCCATTTGGCATATGTCATTGGTGTTGTTTTCCAAAGTTTATCTCAATTTGAAACTGATATCAGACACTTTTAGCCATACCGGTCACACCGTGCGTCGGATTGAGGTGCGGTCGATTCGTACACGTCACAAATGACTCGTGGATCGTTGTCCTAAAGTATCAAAACAATCCGAATGCGTTTGCTCGGTTTGGCGTATGTCATTGGTGTTGGTTTCCGAAGTTTATGTCAATTTGAAACTAAGTAGTAGGAATTCACTAATCTAAGGATATGAAACATAAGAATGGGAGATCATAGATGCTTAATAAGTGTAAAGGGAGATATCAATGACCATATAAAGATAATATAAGTATTAGGAATTCACCTTCATTGTCATATTTGTTTACATTCTTCGATCAGGTACGCTGCATATTCGTTTCTAAAGACATTTATATCATCTTCTGAATATGAGTTTTTGCGATAGTCATAGTAGTACTGAAAAAATATAAATACACAAAGGATTAATAATAATTTTAAATAAAGTAGTAATTATTTTCAAAAATACCTCTTCATGGATGCAAGTTTGTTCATGAAATATGATCTCTTTCATAAATTTACAAACATAATAACCGTAGTCCTTTTCATTTGTTTGTTTCGGACACTGCAAAAACATCGAGAAAAATAAGTAATTTGTTTTGATATATATTTGGATAGTGAATATTAATTATATATACCCAGATACTTCTCCATTTGTAGATCTTGTGGGCATTGTCATCCTTATGCCCTGGATTCATTCCAACCTTTAGACGATATTCATACACCGCCCTATAATAACTAAATCCTCATTAAAAGATAATATAAATTATATAACTAGATATTTAGTTCTAAAATGTTGGATCTAGTGTATTACAAATTTAAAATCGCCATCATGTGTGGTCGGTTAGTTGGATATCCATGCAGCGAATCCAGAAAATAAATCTTTGGAGTATCCAAATTGAGTGCAATGGGCATCCAATGTTCCCTAAAAACACAAAAAGAAATAAGTACTGATAGAAATGAAAATATAATTTATATGATTAAAATGAAGAGTTTTACCCTTGCATCGTTGGTATTAAAAAGAGCCTGTGAGTCGTAATTCTTCTTTGAAATGTTTTGAGAAGATTTGACATCAATTCAGCCTGAAAATTAGAATCTATTTCTGTTCGTTGTGTAGAAGTGGTGTGAGGACTAACAAGTCCAAATTTGTATTCATGGGAAAATCCCTTCAATTTTTTTTCATATATATGCCTGTGAAAAATATGAGATGTATTTATCCATAATTATCAATGTATATCAGCTTCTGTAAAATCAAATCATGAAAACATACCTCATGTATACATTTATAACTGAGGCGCCTATCCAGTCGTACGTGATGGTCTCAAAAACAGCGTCTGCACTAACTAAATCTATTGTTTCCTCTCCATATATATCTTTTTCACAAATAATTGTATGACTCTTTCCGTCTTTCATTTTCGTATCCACATGAGCTTGCAATGATATTAAATGTGGATATAGAACAGGCGGGGTGAATGCGCTCTCAGTAGATCGTTTTGATCGGTTGGTTGATCCAATCTTGGAGCCACTCTTTCGTTTTAGCTTCTCCATTTTGTGCTTCTATAATAACATTCACCGGTTTAGCCATTTTCTAATTTAATGTTAAAGGTTCTGCTTGAAAAATGAACTCGAAATGAATACCTCCTGCTCGACGTGTTTTTTTACAAGATTCGACGGCCATGCAACGAATGTCCCAATAGCTTTTTCAACCGTATGAATGTCATCATCATCATTTGGCATGGGTAGCTCCGCGCTCAGCTCATGAGCTACGTTAATCAAAACTTTGACATGACCGGTTGGAAGTGGTCTGGAGTGTAGCGTGTCATTTTTCATATTGAACACCGTATCCCTCACTACAAGGCGATGGGTGGGAGTTGACAGATATAAATCACAATCATTTTCACCCTGTAGAATATCATTAAATGAAAGGTATCAGTGTCTATGTGATTCACATCTCACAAAAATGAATATTATAACATTGATTACCTCGGTTAAGTCAGGTCTTTGAGGGGAATGGATCGCCTCAAAGCTGGTGAGGGGTGGATCTTCTCGCGGGGGTTGTTCTTGAGTTGTTTGTTCTCTTCGCCTCTCCTCCATCACACTCTTTAGAATCTCTCCCTGAGTTTGGATTAGTTCTTCAAGGGTAGCTACTCTATCTCTCATTACATGCAATTCTTTAGTTTGTTCATCCTCTTGTTTTTTTCTTAAAATATGTCTTGGGTGACACCCCAAAACCCACACCTCTGACGCAGCCATACTGTTCTGGCTGTTTCAAGGCCGTTGAAAGTATGTCTGCATCCGGTGCGGGTGTTGTTGATTCCTGTGACTATGTCAAATAGAAAACATGAAAAAATAAGTAAGCATCGTTATGTAATAGTGATTTAAAGAAAAACAAGTTTATATTATGTCATACTTACACATGGTTCCCACACTTTTTGTGTGTTTTCATCTATCGGTTTCCCCTCTTTATTAACACGAGCCTCCTTCCATAGCACAGGGCATGGAATGGAAGTGACTTGAGATTTTTCATCATCAATCTGCATATAAACAGAGAAACATGGTTACAGTGTTGTTTTATGTCACATAAAATTATTACAGTACTTTTAAAATACATACCAATTGTTTTTCAATTGAAGCGTACGCCAACCTTGATTTACGGTAGGGGTACGCTGGTTTTCCTGCCCGTTCTTTATTTTTAGCACTCAGTTGTTGTTTCCTAAATAAAAACCTATCAATCAATGTGATGAATACAAGCAACGTTACACAACGTGTAACCAAACACAATGTACCTGAAAATTCTTTTCTGCACGACGGTTTCGAAACGCATCCCACGTTCCTTGGGAAATCAAGTGTGCATAAAGAGGAGGCAGGTGCGGCTTGATTTTCCCTTCGGCATCTATCAGATGATTTTTCATTAAAATGGTGCGAAAGCCTCTATGAATCCTTCCTGCCAGTCTGAAAACATATTATTTGTGCGAAACATCTACTATAAATGCACTCTTCAAGAGATGATGAAGGGTTAGTCAATATTTCAATATTTTATTTTATTTTAATAAATTAAATATATGATATCGTAGTGTTACCGTAATCTATTCCCACATTAATGTTTTCAACCCACTGACAACATGGTTCCACGACTCTACGTCAATCGGCATGCATTGTCGAGTGACGATTCCAATGTAGCTACTAAACATGGCTTTGTTGGGGTTTACATGCTGGCCTAGATTATTCCATCCCACCTCATATTTGATGCCTTTTTCTTTTGCCTTAAGGATTTTTTGCTAAAACTTTCAAACTACGGCGCACCTATTTTTTTGTGTCGCTGGGGTTTCATCGCCTACCATTTCCTCAGTTTCTGCATCATTATGTTTCTCCGAAGCGCTAGCTTCGGCACTGACACCAGCTGCAATAGGTTGAGAGACCTGTTGTACGTCAGTAGTGGGACCAGCTACAATAGGTTGAGAGACTTGTTGTCTCTCAGGAGTGGGACCAGCTGCAACATGTTGAGAGACCTGTTGTACGTCAGCAGTGGGACCAGCTGCAACAGGTTGAGAGGCCTGTTGTCTCTCAGCAGTGGGACCAGCTGCAATAGGTTGAGAGACGTGTTTTGTCTCGGGATTGGGTGCATCAGCAGGTGAAGAAGTCATTATCTGCAGAACTGGTTTAAAATTTAAGTTAGATCACATAAAAGCAGCAGCGAACAGATAATAACATAATGTAACACAATCTATATTACAATAAAAATCAATAACCTGATTATTGAACTCCCTTTTTTTTTAAAGGATGAAGGGATTTGACCCCTCTATCAACTATCCATATCCCTTCATTGTGGTCTCCTATTACATAAAAAACGTCGTCTACATTGGGACCACTATGAAATGATTGTGAAATCCCAATGAAAGGGTCATTTTCCATTGAATTTTCATCTGACCCTTCAGCTGTTTTGGTCGATAATAGAACAATAGACCAGTTTCAGTTTGCGGGATTGGGAACATAAAATACTTGCACTGCCTATGATGCCATTATAAATGGTTCGTCTTTCTCCCCTTCCTTACTAAAATCTACTTTCACAAATCCCAAATCATCTATTTTAACAGTACTTCTGTTATCAACCCACTTGCATTCAAATATCGGAACTTGAAATTCCGTATAATCCAACTCCCATATTTGTTTGATGATGCCAAAGTAAGACATAATCGCATAAATTGTATTTCTGTCCTTAGCACTGGAAACATGCATCGCTTCAGCCATAAGTGTAACCCCACTATTCTGCATGGTACTGTCTTCATCATGTTCATTAGTATAAAATGTATAACCATTAACTACATAAGCATTGTAAGATAATGCATACACACTTGGTCCTCCGGCTAGCCATTGAAGTTGTTCCGAAATAGACTTTGGATTTTCATCTGACTTATTAAAAATATGATCTCGAAACCATCCTATAAACTATCGATTATGTGTATCTGATATCCATTTTTCATCCCTTGATGGATTCAATTTCCTGAGAATTTCTTTGTGGATTTCAACATATGGGTCAATGTCCAAACTGTTATGCAAAACATAAAGGTGGGCCTGCTCCCGATCTGTAATATTGATTGTGACAACCTTTATTCCAGAAATTCCTTCACCCTCTAGCCGCCCAGTGTGACGAGATTTCGGTAAGCCAATTCTTTCCACACCAGACAAGTATTCGGTACAGAATTCAACGGCTTCCTCAACAATATATAGCTCTGCAATACAACCCTCTGGACGACTACGATTTTTGATATACCCTTTCAAAATCATCATATATCGTTCAATGGGGTACATCCATCTGTAATGTACAGGACCACATAGTCGAATCTCTCTCACCAAGTGGACCATTAAATGAACCATCATATCAAAAAATGAAGGCGGGAAGAACATTTCTAATTCACATAATATGACGGCAATTTCTTTTTCCATAGCTGGCAATTTCGCCGGGTCTATAGCTTTGCTGCATATAGCTTTGAAGAAGAAACACAGTTTCGTTAATGTATGGTGGACATTCTTGGGAAAAATGAAACGTAAAGAAATTGGAATGAGATTTTGCATCAAAACATGCCAGTCATGTGATTTCAGACCTTTTAACTTCAAGTCGCTCATTAACACAAGGTTACTGATATTTGACGAATACCCTTCTGGAACCATTACGTCATTCAAGAAGTTTAAAAACTGATATCTTTCCTGCCTGGAAAGAGTGAAAGTAGCAGGAGGAAGAAATGTTCGTTTTTCACCCTTTACTGGTGCCAACTCTTCTCGTATTCCCATCTCAACCATGTCCAACCTAGCCATAATTCCATCTTTTATTTTTCCAGATGTATTTAGCAACGTGCCGATAACACTATCAAATACATTTTTTTCTACATGCATAACATCAATAAAATGTCTTACATACAGATAATTACAGTATTGTAATTCAAAAAAAATGATCTCTTTTTCCAACCGATTTTCGTAAGGTTTTTCGAAGCCAGTTTTCCAAAACTAGTGTCCAAATTTTTAACTTTCACAAACAATTGATTGCCTGTTAGTGGAGACGGTGTTGTACGTTCTTCTGAACTTCCATCGAATGATGTCTTCCAAGAATGGTACTTATGTCATCACGGTAGAAATCTGCGATGTCCTAGAAACATGATTTTCGATGAATGTTTCAACCTAATTGATTGTGTACCTTCTTCGCAAATGGGACAACCTTGAGTTCCTTTAATGCCATATCCTGACAAATTTCCATAAGCTGGGAAGTCATTTATCGTCCCATACAACATGACTCTCAATGTCAAATCTTCCTTTCTGTAAGCATCATACAATGTAACACCTGAATCCCACAATAATTTCAAATCTTCGATCAATGGAGCTAAATAAACATCAATATCATTACCCGGATGCTTTGGTCCTGATATAATCATAGATAACATGATGTATTTTCGTTTCATGCATAACCACGGTGGTAAGTTATAATTTATCAACATAACCGTCCATGTACTGTGATTGTTGCTTTGAAAACCAAAATGATTCACTCCATCTGTAGATAACGCAAGACAAAGGTTTCTCGACTCGTTTCCAAATTCAGGATACTCATGATCGATTCTCTTCCACTGAGGAGAGTCTGTCGGGTGACGTAGTATCCCATCTTTAATTCTTGTATCTGAATGCCATGTTAATTGTTCTGCAGTCTCCACACTTCCATATAGGCATCTAAACCTTGGAATGATTGGAAAGTACCATACAACTTTAGTAGGACTGGATTCATCTTTCTTGTATCGATAAACACCACACTTTGGTCATTCTTTAAGTGATTTGTGGTCCTTGCGAAATAGTATATAGTCATTCAGGCAGGCGTGTATTCTTTCAGAGATCACACCCATAGAGCATATCATTTGTTTTTCATCGTATGTTCGGCTCGGGAGCTCATTGTCTTCTGGGAGCATGTCATTCAAGAGGGAAAGTAGTTTCGTAAAACTATCGTCACTCCACCCGTTATATGCTTTCAAATTATACAGCTTCAGTACGGCTGACAATGCTGTATATTTAGTGCAACCAACATACAATGGCGTCTTTGCACAACTTTTTAACTTCTCAAACAATTTTGGGCAATCACGAAGTTCATCTTCGAAGGTCCTTGTCATTTTCTCAATACGATCTTCATCATCAATCACATCTGTAATCACATCCTCCATACGGTCATATTCATTGTTCATGTTTGTAATCATATTAGATGATCCATAAAACGCAGTGTCACCCCAGTCACTACATACATTCGTTGTTTCCCCGTGTTTATTCCAACATGTATAACTTTGATCTATTCTGTGACAGATCAAGTGTTCTTCTAACTCATCTGGACTAATTTGTTTTGAATAACAACAGCGTAAACACAGACAAAGGATTTGAGAAGAGTCACATGTATGATCTTTTGCAAACTTGATAAATTCTTTCACGCCTTCTTCATACTCTTTTGTAAACCAATTTGCATTCATCCATTCTTTATTTATAGTCATCCTATTTAAAATCCATAGGATAAGTATATAGGTTAAAGGAGAAGGAATATGATTATAATTTAGATAAAAAACAAGATACTTCAAGGAAATAAAGGAATTAATAAATACCAAAATAAAAAATATATTGGGAACCACTACAATCCCCAAGCCTCACGTCATCTAGATCTCTAAAACACATCAAAGTTACTCCAACTCGATCTGGAAACACTGGGACCCAATTCTACATGACCTTCAATACATGAGGATTTCTTGGGTACTCAGTAGGGAACCACCAATGTGGTTTCATAAATTCTAATTTTTAGTTATATGTGCATGTTTCTTGCTATGAATAAATAAATAATATCTAAAAAATAAATAAATCATCAATGATCCTCAGGTTCGTAGCCTCGATCATCCATACCAACTTTGGCTAGTGCCAAAGTGTATTTGAGAACATTGTGATGACTATACCAACCATAACAATAATCATGAGGTTTTCACCCTAGTATACAATGATAATTACCCTAGATATAAACTCACCCTAGTGAATATGATAATAACCTGGAAAACCTCCATCCCATTATCACAACTTGAGTAGTATCCATACTAGTATAAAATTGTTCCCAACAACTTGACCCTAGTAGTGCAGGACACTCAACCAAACAGGCCAAATACACAATAAGGACTGAAATCTCTCACCTATCCAATTTTCATAACAAATATAATCACTACTCAAAATCAATGGCATCCCTATTAGTAGTATCATATACCTCACTACTATGCAATTTTTTCCATTTCAATAAAATACCACCTCAAGGTCATTTTTTTATAAAAGTGGTGACATGAATTGGTCACCAAATTCATGCCCCAAAGGAATAAATTAAAAAAAAGAGTATAAGTACAAACACAAGGTGAAAATAACTTACACCATTAGGGATTGAGAGACGTATAAACCAAAAACACCAAGGAAAATCTGTGAAAATATCTAGAAGCAATGAATGATCCAAACAACCTGTTGTCAACTATTCCATGATCTCCAAAAGGGGTTTTACTATCCAAGGGGACAACACTAATCCATCTGGCTCGAAGGGAATCCAATGCCTTCATAAATTTTCTTCTCTATCAACTTGAGTTATGTTATTCATGCTGTTATACAGTTGTTATTTTAAAATGAAGGGCTGAAATGAAACCTGAGAAAGACCTTAATACATTAAAACCAATGTTTAGAAAAGAAAACCATTAAAGGTTTGGATCAATAAGCTGTTAAGAATGAAGACCATCATTGCAATGTCACCATCCAACAGAAGCACATGATGTAGTGAAACACTCATCGCATGAGAGAATCATATTATTTATCAGTGTCTTACATGATATAGACTCATAATATTTACATGGTAATATTCCATACTATAAATAGTCTCAAGAGATGGCTCATGTCCCATTTCAATATATTTGTTTGTTCTGGGTCAGTCTACACATCCAGCCTATCAACAAACTTACAAAGTTATACCCACCCAAGTAGTCACATCCCCAAGGGGGATGTTCACACACTATAGGTTCAATTTAATAAGGCCAAGGGCTCTGATGTATCACTAGTTCCATGTGTGGCCTATTGGAACAAATACATAAAAGTCACAGAATGTATTCCAAGAGGTCTTCGGGTTCCCCCTAACAAGGTCCTCTATGTCACACTCACTCTAATAATACCCATTATGGAATTTATAAATCCATAAATAAATTACCAGGACCACATACCTAGTTTATATGTTTCTACTATTTTAATTCCAAGATGAAAACTTTTCCTAGGCTCGCTAAGCCTCGTCCAATGTCTACCCCAAGATCTTGTCATCTATATAGCTCATTCCTCTCTCCAAAAAACCAAAATTATTAAATTATAACCTTTATAATTATTTATCCAAATCAATTTAAACTAGTTATATTCACTTGAAACTCATCTTGTGGACTTTTCATTTTAGAACCAAGACCAAAAATCCATATAAGATCTGAAGTGGGATCTTAGTGACATCTTAGGAAAAATACCTAACCATCATAACCAAATCCAAAGACAAAATTATATAATTTGATCGAATATCCATGAAAACTAAAAAAGGAAACACAAATCCTTCATAATGATTGGTGACTTGCAGATACCATCATGATGCCTCTTATACATGAGGTAGGAAAACACCCCCATCAAATCAGTATGATACCACCGTGCTCCAGTTGAATCACCCATAAAACCTAATCTAGATAAATCAAAAATCAATAGAAACTAAATATAAAGAATAAGATGGTAAGGAAGATGGTGAAATCACTTCGAATTGTTGAATAAATCCACTAAAAAACTCCCCATGGAAAGGAGAATCAAAGAGGAATAAGGGGGTGAGTCGATTGGTCATTGTATAAGAGGGAGGATGAGAAATGGGGGATTCCCCTATTGGAATTTTAGAGGGAAAAAGATGAAAATATAATTTGAATGTTCTATAAAATTTTCCAAACCATATATTAATAATGTGGTGGCACTGTACAAGAAAAACCCTTCAAATATTTGGTCAACATAGTTTACCAAACTATGCATTAATTATGTAAATTGGAACTACCTCAGTCTACAAAATTTCACATGTTTTGTATGAAATCATGAAAAAATGGTATGTTAATCCCTAACTAAAATCCACCTCACATGGTTTCCTCTAAGATATCCCATGGTTAAACTTCACTAACCATGAAAGTCAACTATGTGATTTAGAAAGAGGACTTAAAACCTCCTCATGCTCAAGGTTCTACATTGTTTCTCAAAAAATATGAACACAAAACCATGTTTCATTGGAAAAATCTCTAAACAAACATCATATAAAACTAAAATAAAGCTTGTGAGACTCACCTGAGTACTTGAGGCACCTCTTAAACCGCGGTGGAGGAGGAGGCAGCAGAGTAGGCAGAGGAGGAGGAGGAGGAGGCGCCGGTAGAGGAGGAGGATGAGGCAGCGGACTAGGAGGAGGAGGAGGAAGCGCCGGTGGAGGAGGATGAGGACGAGGCTGCGGTGGAGGAGGAGGAGGAGGAGTAGAGGAGGTGGTGGTGGTGGCGGCCGGAGGAGGATAAGTAGGAGGAGGCGGTGGCCGGAGGAGGAGGCGGTGGCCGGAGGAGGAGGAGAAGGAGGAGGCGGCGGCCGGAGGAGGAGGCGGCGGAGGTGGTGCAAAGGAGGGCTTCCGCGAGAGCTTGACCGGGTGCAGGGAGGAGGAAGAGGACCCGCGGGTTTTTAACAAATTTGTGTGAGCCTATATCAGTGCATGTAAAAAGCGCTGATAAAGGATGTATTTATCAGTAGCACTAACAAAAGCTCTGATAAAGGTACACCCCTTTATCAGTGCTTTTCTGTTAGCGCTGATAAAGGCAGGCGCATGCCTTGCCCAGTTTTGTGGTAGTGCATTTTCCATGATACTAAGGCTCATAGGCTCACATTGTTAGGATTTTGGATAAGGATTATGTTTTGGGAAAATTTTTTATTAAAAATTGAAGTGAGATTGATAAATAGTATCCAAAAGAGTTTTTGATAGATTCAAATAGAGTAGTAAAGTATTTCAAAAATTACTTATGGGATTTTTGTGCAAATGAGAGATTTTCAGATATGAACTAAAATGAGATATTATATTATATGATATCTCATATTTCATAAGCTTTGATATAAATGTTATTTATGGGGACCATAAGGATATTTTTTCACAAATATATCCTTAAGAAGAAGTTTGAACTTATAACTTTGAGCCAATACATCACTAAAAAGGTACTAGACAAAAGAAGATGTAGTTTGTCCTATTCCAAAAAACAAATTTCATCAGTTTTTATGAATAAGATCCTCATAGCTAGATGAAAACAACCTATGGATATTTATAGAGAGAATATTTTCAAATATAACTTTTAATTAATTTATAAATAATAATTACCATAACCTTATAATTCTTTCTCCATTGATAAATTTAGTTGACCTTATTATCATACCTCTATTTTAGTGAGGAATCCAAAGTAATGTTCATGAATCTCATAACATATTCATTAGAACTATAGGTTATATTATTCAAGAACTAAGTTCCATGAATAATTATTTATTGTAAAAATAATTATTTAGTATTGAAATATTCTCATTTTTATCTCGATCTTGAGAGGGAGGATGAGGAGGATTGTCTCTTTTCCTAGAGTGAATTACTGAGAATCTCTCTCTAGGGATTCAAGGAAATTATATTGGATGAATGTTATTACTCAAAACCATTACCTCGATATTAAAATGATCTGATTAGGTTAATATACTAAGAGTTGGATAATTTGTCATTGTGTAGAGTCCCTTGTCTAGTTATTAACTCTAAATTAAACCCATGTTAAATAATAATAATAACAATAATAATAATATTATTGTTAAGATTATATTTTATGACATGTTATAACCAACAAATATTTAAATATAATTTATTAAATAAATAAATTAGAATTTATTTAGATGATATTAAACATAATATATATTTCCATACAGACCCTTTACTCCGCACGTCAATCATCAAAAAAAATTATTGACCCTTAAATAATAAATAAACCAATATTATTTTCACTAAATAGTGAGTAAATATTTATTTGTTATTCAACTCGTATATATTCCAAACTAGAATAACTAATTATTGAATTTAAAAGTTCAATATAACATGAATTATTATAATTCCTTGGTCTTGAGAATAATATTTATTATTAATATTAAATTAAAATAAAATTTAACTGGGATTCTAAAAACACTTAGTGTGTGAATCTTCAGACATTAGTCTTTGTGTCATTAAGAACAATGGACTAAATTACAAGATTAGTTTCTATAAATATGTTGAGGCAGTGGAGAAATAAATTATTTTCCTAATAAAAACAACCTCATACTAACACTTACTATGTAATATAATCCATTTGTATCAATATCTCATATATTGGGTAGAATAATTGTTTCATCAACTTAGTTTATTATTATATATTTCTTTTAAATCATGAAATTAACTCTTCAAAAAAAACATTCATATTCATAGAAATTTTCAGAAAATTCTATTACAATCGATGGCCCAAAGATATAAAATTTTATAAATTCAAAAGGGATCAATTATTTATTGGCTTATTGAATTAATTCCATATCACTTATGACACACCCATCAAATCCTGCCTCTTTATAAGTTTATATCCACATAGTTTTCATCAATAAATAAAATTACACAATTTATGAAATACATTAATAATAATCTCAAATTCTAATGATAAATTCACACATTCTTTTATATTAATATCCAATGAAACATATAACATGTTCAATTCTTATTAGAAGGTAAATCATAATAATATATTCTCTTATAGGTTTCCAATTGTGATCATAATGAGAATATAATCTATTATATTATGAACCACTAGTACCTAAAATTCAAACATCATCTATGTCCCATTAAATAGACATTTTTCCGATCATCGGAGATTATTTTAAGAATATTTTCATACCACTTCATGGTTCTCGTCATTGTAGAAAACTTCTATAACATTAAATGTGAAAAAATAATCTTAAGTAAATATAATATTAATGTTATATTGAAGATTACTCATTATTTGATAAGATTTTTTTTTTAAATTTAGGTATTTGAATATATTGGTAATTGAAGGTAGAAAGTAAGCTGGTTCGAAAGAACCAACTTCAATAGACTCACTCTTTCACTAGAGACAATTGTTACCATCTTTTAATATAATTACTCTTACATTATATCCTTTATTATACAAATTTAAGGATTTATTCAATAGGTATTTTTGTTCAATTTCATAGAACCTCGTCTTACTACAACCTTTACCCTATATGAAAAATCGGCTAAAATGGTTTGTCTATTGATTTGAATTTAGTTCCTTAGTGAGGACTTCTAATGTAGTATTATAACCATTTATTGAGACTTAATCATTACTACTATGAACCCCAATAAGATCTTAGAAAATTTTTTGTATCATAAATATTTATTTAGAATTATAAGGAGCTATAATATACTTGGACTCTTCTATAGAATTGGTGAGTATTGGCTATTTTGATCATTTACATCTCACAACTTCCTCCATTGAGGATGAAAAAAATTCCTATTGACAAAAGCCATGATATACTTGGAACCTTCTTTATAATTGGTATATAAAAGTCTAATTTGGGTAAATTTTTTGTTTTTTTGATAAATTTCATTTTTAATGATTAATGAAAAATATTGCATTTTAAGTCAAAAATGTATTTTCATTTAATTTATTTATATGGTTAGACTATTTTTTAAGTATCTTTAAAGTGTAATTATATTATTTTTTTACCTTTTAATCCAATTTTGGTAATTGGAAATAATTTCACTTTTTAATTAGACATAAACACATGTCATGCTTTTGATAGTTATTATTTCTTAAAAACACGCTTTTTGGTATTACTAATGAGAAATAATTTTAAATTAATTTCATCAACATCTGTGTTTTGAATTTATAAAAATGGATTCCATATTTGGAATCATGAGGTCCACATTTTTTAGATAAGTAACTTTTATTTTTAGAGATTATGAATAATAACATTAGTAAATATTTTATTTACCATGGTAAAACGGTAAATCTAGTAAATAAGGGTAAAAAATAATATTATAATAATATTAAATTACCCTAACACGTTTCTGAATCCAATTGGATGAGATATATCCGACTATGGGAATCCTTGGGTCGATTTTATGACCCCATGGATCCACTTGGGTGTGAAAATGACATTTAATTACTTTTAATTTAAAGTTAAGGAATCTATAACCAAAACATGTATGTTTTGATAAAACAATTTTATATAAAGTTATATAAGTTATATTTTCGACTATAAATAGTCATTAGAAATACAAAACGAATTCCTAAATAATGGTATTTTATTTATAATTTTTATAGATTAAATAAATAAATTTAATTATGACACAATGATGATGCAGTGACTGCTTCATTAATAAAGGATTCAAATAAATGATATTATAAATGTTAAAATAAATATAATTTCTTTATTTTGAGGTCCTCTAAAAATTTTATAGAAACTCTTTACATGTTATATTTGTATTAAATAAGTTTTTTGGAATAAATAATGTTTTTATGGATTTTTAAAAAGTCATGATATGAATAGTGTCAAAATTGACATAATTCATATTTTTAAATATATGATATTTTATTAAATATTAAAAAATTAAAAAAAAAAATTATAATATTCTTCCAAATAGTTATCATAAGTCTAAAATTATATTATTGACTCTTTAATTGGATATTTTTCATGTTTTGGTAACTATTTTGATTATTAAAGTTTTAAATGCTTGATAAAATGGTAAGAGTAAAAAGGGTTAAATAAAACATATAAGGATTACAAAATATCTGTTACCTATATAATTCTTATTGGATGATTTTGTTTCAACTTATATTCATCTTATATTCGTAATATCTTATTTTGGACTCATTTATACAGGAAATATGATTTATAAGGAAATAATAATTCCAGATATTCCTTAAGTTCCCCTCCTCCCTCTTATAAAAGGACACCGCCTATAACCCATTACTCAAACCACTTTAGCCTCTTTAAACATCCAAAATATACCCAAATAAGATCCCAACATCCCTATATTAATACTATAAGCCTTTCCCTATGCATAAGGCAATTCAAGAGAGCCCTTTTGCTCAACTCAAATTAAGTTACCCGATTTGAGGTAATTTCTTCTCTCAAGTTTCTTTCCATTATTTTTCCTTCTCCACTCCTTATGATCTTCCAATTATTTTTTTATATAACAACACAAATATAATAAATATACTAGGTTTTTTTATGAGAATTATTCAAACTACACTTACACACACCCTTATCTAATGGATATGAACATACTGTTTCTGTTTACGGTGAACTGCTGCCTCAAAAAACAATGATTGTTCAATTTCCCCTACCACCTCTCTTGGTGGACATTATGATGGAACTATAATTATATATGATATATATGAAATTATTTTATCTCTATTATTATTTAATTATAATTTATAATATACCATTATTCTTTTCATGTTGTATAAATACAATAATTTCATTTGAGGAAGTGCGGACTACCGCCCCCTCAAAGTAATATGACTCGTTCATAATCTACATAGAATGTATATATGATATAATTAATAAAAATATGTAACATATATAACATAGATATTATAAATTAATTATAATATACCTATGTATCATTTATTTTTCTTTTCATTAAATATGAATAATAAATGAAAGTAGCGTTCGTGCGTACGTACAGCTTATTGTCTCCATGAATGGTGCATTTCATTTGTTAAAATGCTATGCAATATTCTACATAAATATATACTGGATATATATAATATATATGATATCTAAATTATGAATATAATTTTGTAGATAATGTAATTTTGACCACGTGGACAACTTATAATTATAACAAAATCCTTTTAGACCCAAGTTCCAAACATCGACAAAATGTTAGATATGAACTCAAATAATTAAATAATTGTTATAGTAAGGTAATAAGTTATATAAAAAGAATAATAAACATGAAAAAGTTTATGAATCAAGTATAAATTGAATTAAGATTACTATTTAAGAAATTAAATAATGAACAATTCAAGTCAGACACGAGGTGTGGGACTTTGTCTCAATCTTCTTTCTTTGTGGAATATTTTTATTTACACACAACATGATTTTATACAGTGTATAAACCCATTTTACTTTTAATTTTATTCAAAGGGAATCTATTTTTAGAAAATTCATTTTACTAAATTACAAATTGAATGTTTCTTTTTAACGTATTCGGTAACTACAAACTTTCTACCGTTACGAGCATTATGTGATATTTGGCTTCCTTAAAAAGTGATTTTTTCAAATGGAAAATAAATAATATATACCCTTTTACATATTTTTGTATAGAAAATGTGTTTTAATGTGGATTTACTATTTAAATATATTTAAATGATTTCTTGTGATTTCAAATGAAATTTTATGATTGAAATGTTGATATTTGAAATCTTTTACATGTGATGATTTTATAATGGTACTTGGACATTTGATGGGTGGTTATGTGTTAATCCAAAATACTGGTGGTTCTATGATAAACAAAGGATGGGTGGTTACGTTATAACCTCCAATGCATTGGGTATAGAAGTCAGTTGTATGGTTTTTATATTTGTATTAATGAATTGTGGAAGTTAACCGTATGGTCATTCTATTTAAGTATGATTATGTCCCAAGTTACCTTTATATTCTATATGTTTCTTTCCATAGGATTTATGGTAATATTTCAGTTAATAAAAGGTTAAGTAATGAGCTCATATTCAGTGAAGTGTTTTTTCTACTTATTTATGGTGAAAATATTTCATTATGATTAAGTATTCATAGTTTGCATGTTGTTTTTAAAACTAATAGATTTCATTCTTTGTGTATCCCTTAATGAGATTTTTATTCTCATCATAAGTTTTTGTAAAAAAAACATTCACAAGAATGAAGGTGGAATAGGGTCAAGGATGGGTTTGAGGAAAAGTCATGTTGTTTTAAACATGGAACTAAACATGTTTCTTATCTTTTGAGATTTTTTATTTTATGAAAAAATGGATATTTAGTAGAAGTGTCTACATGTAAAATTCAAGATGTTTTGTACAAGTTATGACCTAATGATCAAAATATCTAAACCTAAAAAGATCCTCAATGTGAATTCTTATCTTAATTCAAGATTTTGTAATGTTTAAGCCTGGGGTCATATAATGTACTTTGATCATGGTTCTATAATATAAAGAATATAAATCAGGATAAAAATATTACATATATTAATTATAAATATATTTATCGTCACCTGTAAAATTTAGATATAGCTAAATAAATTACATTATTCATGTAGATGATTGGTTGTACGTACACATGAATCATTTTTTTACTTTTTAATGGAAGAAATGAAAGAAATGTTAAAATTAGTTCCTATTTTTATAATCATTATTATATCATATATATCTTATATATTCATAAAATATATCCTTATTATAATCTATGAAAGCAATAAAGAAAAAATAATTCACATCAATTCTTGGATATGGTAGTCTATACATACGCATGAGCAACATTATTATTTTCCAATTGATAGGATGGTAAGAAAATATATATAATATTATAATTATAGAAGAATAATTATATCATAAATATAATTTATAAATATTAAACCAATAATAATAACCATTCATGAAATATGACCATAGAAAATAAAGTGTACCGCTATGAGAAGGATGTAGTCTGCACATACACATGAGTAATACTTTCACTTCCCATTTTATGAAATATATGGAGGATAATGGCGATTGCATAATCATAATAAAATTTAAGTATATTAAGGATAATTAATTTATTATTTTATGATTAATACCATATATTTATAGGATTTATAATAATAAATAGACTGAAATATGGTGGGTAGGATGATTACCTCTCCTTCGATAAGCCTCTATTGGATAATTTATTAATGACACTTAAGATGGTATTTAAAAAAGATAGAACCCATAATTCATGAAAACTAAATTTTTGAAGATAATTGGGAATTGTTTATCTATATGGATCAAATATTTTTAATAGAAATTGATAATGGGTTCCTATTTATAAGTGAGGGGTAAATAATTCATCAAATTTCATAAATTATTAAACTAATTTAAATTAATTTTTATTTTAATGTAGATTAAAATTAATATAATTCAAATATATATTGATTATGAGTCTAAATAATCTCATAAAATAAAATTTGGACAAGTTTGGGATATTTTTTCACATTAAACTCTTTGGGTTACCCCCCCCCCCAAATTAATCCATTTGAAAAGTATTTTAATAAATGTTCTTTAATATTTAGGGGTCAAGGGAGTTACTATAAAATTAGAAGTGATCCAAAAATATAACATGGTTGATATTTTTTACCATATACCATTAATTTTTTTTTTATTTTAAATCATTTTATAAAATATTTTTTTCTATAAAATATTATTAATGTCATTCTTGGAAATAAATGAAATATTATAATATAATGGGTTTCTAACCCATTTAAAATAGTTAAAAATGACATGGATTCTAACATATTGATTATATGGTATTAATATAATAATAAAATAAAATTTATGCTAGTTTATATATAATTTTAAATATTATCATTTTTATTAACCCCTTTATTAACAATTTTTAACCTTAACCGTGGTAGCAAAATTTTCAATCATAAAGGGTTATAATTTTACATAAAAAAGAAGATATTGATCATAAATGGCAAATGAAAGAAATTTTAGTTCATTACTTATCAAAATTTACCCACTTATATATTTTTATGATCTTTAAATACTTTGATAATATAATGTTTTCCATAAAATATCATTATTTTCATCGTTTGAATTATTGATTTCATTTGACTTTAAAGGCATAAGTAAAAAGTCTAATTCGAATATAAATGTTTAAAACATTCTTAATATGTTATATTCGTCTATAAAATTCATTTGTAAGAGTAAATAATCTAAAAAATATTAGTTTGGGATTTTTCAAAAATCATTTACATGATTTTTTTACATCTTGCACAAGTATTGTGTCATCGTTTTATATGAATTTAAGGTAATTATTTCATCACTAAAAATTTAAAATAAATTAATAATGTAAGAAAATAAATTCATAATTTAAATAAACATTTATAAAAAAACTTATATTCTTTTTATCCTTATGTAAAAAAAATTAGAGATATTAGTGTCAAGAGAGTGACATTATGTAATTTTCTTTACATAAAATAATATAAATATCATTATCAAGGAAAAATGGCACCAAAATTCCATATATTAGAATTTTTTATGGATATGGTAAAATTTAATCCCATAAATGTAAATTAATACATGTTTTGGGATGATATTAAGAACGTATTTCATGGTTTTAACATTGTTCTTCCGATTTTATCCTTACTGGGGTGACAAATATTTACCACATTTACTATTCATAATGACAAAAAACAGAAGAGTCTTATTCACCAAATTTGAAACTCAATATTCAAAATATTTCATCAATTTTACTCTATTCAATTTATATAAATTTATAAAATCAATTTTAATATAAATTTCTAAAAAACAATGAAATATTTTTATTCGAAAAATGTGTTTTTAGGCATAAAAATTAACTTATATTAAAACAATGTACATTTCTAATTAAAATAGAATTAATTAAACTTTTATAAGTAAAATTTATCATATTTGACTTTAAAAAAAATCAAAAATATAATGGAACTTTTAAATTAAATTATTTATGGAAAATAAATGACAGTATTTGAAATATCGGTATTTTTCACTATTCACAGAAAATCAATCAATTCAAAAAAATAAAAAAATTATAAACCTATGTTAATTTTGAAATGATGACTTCAGAAATGATTTTAATTTCATCAAATAAAATTTCTGAATGTTTTCAAAATTACTTATAATTTCCATGCACGAAATTTTATAAAACCAATTTCTTAAGAAGACATATTTTTGAAGTATAAAATGATTTTATTGATAATCAAGTACTTATTTATTATTAATAAATAAATTATATAAAACAATTATACATATTTTTCATAATTTGTTTAACCCTATTCATACCCACCAATCAAATTTCAAAATGATAACTTATATATTAAATAATAATATTTTAATAGTATATCATGGTATGCTTAAATTTCAATGTTATGTGTTACGCAAGCTGGAGAGAATAGTATTCTAAATTTTTTTGGAGTTAAATTATACCCCCTTAAATAAATTATAACAATAAAATTTTATCGCGGTCATCAGTGTTTTAATATTTTATTATACCATTTTTTTAAACCCACATCTCACAAAGGGATAATAAAACTTATTTTTAAATGGAAAAGTGGGAAACATAAAAATTACATAAAATAACAAATAATTGGGTTCCTTGATAAAGAAAACATTGATGGGAAGTTAAAAATTAGACATATAGAATAAAACTAGCATCCGAGGAATAATACATGGTGATATAGAACATGGTCATTAAAAGTTAATGACAATAAAACCCTAAATCTGTTATGGGTGAAAAGGCCAAAAATTCATCGGAAATAACGTTAAAAGTATAACATTTTTATTTTATGATTATTTTCCTAAATTTGACATTTTATTTTACAATCACTAGAAATTATTCTCACTTAATTTTTTACCATTTTATAAGCCAGATTTCATCTTTTGGTTGTGCTTCATTTAATTTCCATTTCATCTCTTACACTATGAAATGAATATTACATATGAATTTTTCATGCCGAAAGCACTAAAATTATCTTTTAATAGAACATAATATATTTAAATAACTTAAAATTATAATATTTACAAAAACCAAAATTTTTAGCACAAGTTATTAAATATAGATTAATATAACAAACAAATATTTAAACCACAAGACACCTAATGTTCATCTTAATCCATTACATAATTAGTTAACCTTAAGACTCTTAAAAAATTTATCTGACCAAATTCAAAAACCATGAATTTACAAAGAAGGTCACCAAATTTCCAAAATAAACCTAGTATCAATACACCCAACAAAATAAAGTTTCTTTTAATGTCACATTCTAAATATCTGAATACTAAAATCATATATTTTTTTAAAACATAATAATAACCAAAATCAATATATAACCTTAATTAAAACTTATATTCTTCCAAAAATTAAATTCATCCATTATAATCTATAAATCCAAAATTTCCTTAAAATACACCAATGATAACATAAATCATTTTTTATTAAATCCAAAATTAGTTCCAAGGTCTCCAATACATTCCAATTAACCTTATTAATATCTATAATCACTTTATATAAACTAAATATTATAATCTAAACAACAGGAATATATTAAAGTTTATATTTTCCTTAGTCGTGTATTCTCTACAAATATCACCTTACGACTAAATAATTTTTTCTTGTTTATCGGTACCATTCAATATATACATTAAAATCATTAAAACCATTAATAAGGAATATTCCTTAGTTGGTTCATAATTTTTATAACCAAAATATCATTGACATGACACTTTTAATACAGATTTCTCATATCCCAATACATTAACCCTTCAATACTTCCACATCACTGATTGTAATAACATAGTCCCTTAATTTATCTAGGAGTTAACATTTTTATTAAGGAATTAACTCGAAAAATTCCCATTTTCCCCACACATAAGTAATTTAATTATAAATGGTACCTTATGATGAAATTCATATACCTTCCTCAAAATCTTATGTTTTCCATGGTAATTAATTTTCCGAGACCTTTATTTGCTACACTAAAACATATTCTCACTCCTCTAATACATTTCTCTAAGTGATTTTCCCACATAATTGACATGTGTGATGTTGAATATTCTTCCCCCATGGTCTTCATGAAACTCCATCTTTATATTACTAGGAGTGTCGAGAAAATCATCCATCTTCGAATTATTAATCATATAACAAGGTAGTTGATTAAGAATGATCATAAGATTCTTCATTCCGTCTCCTTTTTCACTTGGTTGTCATAATGAAAATCATTCCATTTTCTATCACATTCTATGATAACATAATTACTCAAAGTTCTCACCATTTACCAAAACCAAAAATTAGAGTATGAGAATCATTGATTATAGTGATAAATCATGAAAAATTATTCATATGATGTCTAAATAATAACACCTTTTTTACACTCAATAAATCCCTAGGATTAACCTAGTTAATACATGATCATAATATATTCAAATAATTCATAATGTATCATAATAAATTAGGAATTAACCCAAGAATATCCCTTTAGAGTTTAAAAATAGGTGCGTCAGAAGGGAACATTCAACATGCACTAGAATGATGGATGAAATATACTAGAACATCTCTTTTAGGTGTTTTACCCCTAGATAAATCATTATCAAAACCACACCCACTTGTAGTATCTACATAGTGATTTATTTCTATGAAAACCACACAATATATACCTAACCAAAACATTAGTATGTCATCATATTCTTAGACTTATCCTCAAAGTCATTCATGGATTTATATCTCCTAATCTAGGTTTCCCGAAATATATTTCCCAAGGTTTCCACTAAACATTATTTAATACAATCTATAAGGACCCTGACCCTATAATCCCAAAAATAATGTTTACTTTATTACATTATTACTATATATATGTTCTCATATAATAAAATACCGAATTGTTTATTAGTCTTTTTAAGTTAAATAATTGCATGATTCTCATATAACATTTGAAAAGATAAAATAAAACACTATAGTTTCCTTAAAAACGCCATTATTATCTCTAGAAAATACATGTATATAAATCATAATACATTTCCTAGAATCCTAGGGAAATAAAACATAATAAATGGGTGATCTCAGATGTTCTGTAAGAGAATGAATATAGTAAAATATATCATAAAATAAATAATGAATGAATAATATTAAAGGAATAAATAATGTCATGTAAATATTCACATAATATAGAAAATTATCCATGTATTTCACAACTATTCAAATAAACATATGGATATTAATAAATTATTTCTTAAATATGGTATTCATATTTATAGACATCTAAAGCTGACTATTGAGGCTATATTTCAACCCATATTACAAATATGGGTAATTCATTGGCAAAATAACCAACTTATTTTTTTCTCATGAATCCAACTGATACATCAAGGGGTTATATAATTTTATGCCTCACCCTTTACTTAATAAGTCCAATTTATTCATCATGCGAATAAATAATACAACTTAATCGACGTGCCTTAATAATAATAAAATTATCTATATGTAAATAACTACCATACGAAATGTCAATAATTTCCCAATTAAAATTGATCATAAATAATCCAAAGAAATAATAAAAAAGTTATCATTAAAATGGATCCCCAGTGGATCATAATTATAATCAACGTTTTTTTCATTTATGAATATACATATTATAAAAATATTGTTAAAAATATTCTTTTTAGAAGATACCCTTTCAAATTTAAAAATAAATTTTCAAAAAACTATAAATATCTAGAATATTTGGAAAACAATTATTTAAAAAGAAACATGGAAAATTGAATAAGAATATTCATATCATTGAATATCATGGTATTATTAAATTTCATTCATGCTGCAATCGTTAAAAGAGTGATTTTTTCACGCATTCATTAAAAAGAGCCTTATTCAGAAAATGAAAAGAATATTATTTTTAACCATTTTTTAGAAATTAAAACAAGTGTAAAAATTAATTCAAGAAAAAATTTAATAATAGTAAACAAAATTCATTAAGAAAAATTAGAAAACATAGATATGGAATAAAAATTAGTCTAGACCAAATGAGGGGAAATAATGCCAAATATTCTTAAACAAATTTTCTAAACCATTTTGAGTACTGTAGAGTGGAAAATGGTAAAAAAAAATAAAAAATAGAAAAATAAATAGAGCAGAAGAAAAATTAAATATATTTATCAAATAACGATTTTATAATTTTCTTAATGTAAAATCAATAATAATAATCCGGGTTAAAAATGGATTGAAACATAAAACTCTTACCTATAGTATTTTATTTCTTCATACATGTTAAAACCTCTTTTATAATAAATATAGATTTATTATAAATTTATTTCAGAACCATATTATATATATATATATATAACACCAAATATCATTTAATTATTACATCTTATCACCAATTTATTAACAATTGTTTATTAAAATCAATGTTCCAGGTGCTAACTGCTTCATTTCTCATACATGTTTTGATTCGACAGTCCCAATCCTTGTACTTAAATCATGGTTCTATAATATAAATAATATGAATAATGAAATAAATATCATATATATTCATGGTATACATATTTATAATCATTCAAAAAATGTATCAATGGAAAAATTAATTATATTATTCATGAAGATAGTAGGTCGTACATACGCATGAATGTGGATTTTAGTTTTACATGAATCAAAAGAAGGAAATATAAATAATAAAAAAATTTATAAAATCATTATAATATAATATATATCATTTATATTAATTAAATATATCATTATTACCATCCATGTAAATCAGAAATGAAAAACAAACCACATAGCTTTGTGGTGGTAGTACTCACACATACATAAGAGCGACATTATCATTTTACGATAGATGGGAAGATAAAAAGGTACATGTTGTATTATAATTATAAAATAATAATTACATCCTAAATATAATTTATAAACATTAAAACCATCATAATAACCATTAATTAAATATGGAATTGGAAGATGAATTGTATTTCTATATGGAGGTTATAGTCCACACGTACACATCAGCGATACATTCACTTCCCATTTGATAGAATATATGGTGGATAATGGTGGTTATATAATCATAATAAAATTTAAGTATATTTGGGATAATAAATTTATTATTTTATGATTGATACCATAAAATTAGATGAGTTATAAAAATAAATTAATTAAAAGATGATTAATAGGATAATTACCTCTCATTTGGTTCGCCTTAATTATATCCTTTCTTAATAATGCATGGAATGGTATTTAAAAAATAATATCACATATAATTCATGGATAGTTAATTTTATAATGTAATTGGGTAGGTTTTGATCAATATATATGGATAAAGGTGGTGTAAAGAAAAGGAAGAGGCGGTGTCCATTTAAAAGTGAGGGGAGGGGCATTATTTAAATTTCTTCAAGTATTAAACTAATAAAAAATTAAAATTCATATTAAAGTAGATAAAATTGATATAACAAAAATATAGGATTTTATTAGTTGAAATATTCTCCTAAAGTAAAATTTGGATTAGTTTAGCTGATTTTTTCACCCTTACCTCATTGTTTTGACCCTTTATTAACCCTTTTGAAAATTACTAGGATATCAATATTTTTTACCATTTAGGGGTCAAGAAAGTTACAATAAAAGAAATAGTGACAAATAAATGGACAATGGTTGATATTTTAAACCTTATCCCATTCATTTTTATTAATATTGTATTTTTTATTAATTTTATATCATTTAATAAGATATTGTTTATTACGAATTTTTATTAATTTAATTTCTTTAAATATATAGAATATTAAAGTATAATATGTATCTAACTCATGTAAAACCGTTAAAATGAAATGGACTTGAAGATAAAGAATATACGGTATTGATAAATCATCCAATCAAATTTATATAGTTTTCTTTCATTTAAAACCTCATATTTTTTATTAACTTCTTCATTAACAATTTTTAACTTTATCTGTGGTAACGAATTTTAAAATCATAAACGGTTAAAATTTTACTTATAAGGAAAAATTTGGTATTGAAAAGAAAATGGATGAAATTTTAGACCATTATTAATCCCAATAATTTTATTTTAATATTTTTATGTTATTTTAAATAATTTAACGAAACATTATATTTCATAAAATATCATTAATATCGTTTTTGAGACTATTCATTTAATTTTACATTAATGGAATCTTGGAAATAAATAAATTTTAATATAAACCTTTTTAAAATAAATAATATGTAATATTCATATAAAAAATTCATGGGAAACTATACCTCATCCAAAAAATATTACTTTTATATTTTTTTAAAGTCATTTACATTATATTTTTACTACTTTCACAAGTATTATGTTAGCATTTTTTATGCATTTAATGTAAATATATCATCACTAAAGAATGAAAATAAATTAATTTAAAAAAATATTTAAGAGTTTAAAAAAATTTCATAACCAAATTTATTATCTTTTTTATCCTTATGTAAAAAATTAGAAATATTAAAGTCAATAGGATGACAATTTTTATTTTTTTAACTTAAAATAATATAAATATTGTTATCAATGTAAAATGTCAAAAAATTCAATATATTAAAATTTCGGAGAGATATGGTCAAATTTATCCAAAACAATGAAGTTTTTTTCAATTTTTGGGTCGATTATAAGATCTTATTTCATGGTTTTATCCACGTTTTATTGATTTTTCCCTACCAATATAACAAATATTTACCATACATACTATTCAAAATGATTAAAAATAAAAGTAAAATATTTATCAAATTTGAAACCTTTGATTATTAATATGGTATCATTTTTTCCATTTTAAATGTCTAAAACTCTCATAAATCAACTTTAATATAAATGCGTAAAAACGCAATGAAATATAAATTTTAGAAAAATTTGTTTTTAAGCATAAAAATTAACTTATATAAAAATAAAAAAAATTAATGATTCAAATAGAATTAGTTATATTATTATAAAAAATGGATCATATATATATTTAATATCAATTAAAAATATAATGTAAATTTTAAATTAATTTATTTAATGAAAATAAATTGTAGTATTTGAAAAATCTATAATTTTCACTATTCACTGGAAAAGAAATCATTTCATAAAAATCCAAAAAATTTCATTCTAATTATGTTTTGATATGATGATTTCATAAATTATCTTAATTTTATAAAATAAACAATTTTGAATTTTAGTAAATTAAATATAATTCCCATTAACAAAATGCAATAAACACCATTTTTTTAGAAAATATATTTTTGAAGTATAAAATGATTTTACTAAAAATCATGTAATTGTTTTAATTAATCAATACATTATATAAAACTTTTATACATGTTATTGTTAATTTGGTTAATCTTATTTGTAAACTCTAATCCAATTTCTAGGAAATAAATATTACATTATATAATAATAAATTAATAGTATATTTTGGTTTGCTTAATGATCGGTTTGGCGTGTTAGGAAATCTGTCAAGTATAGTATGCTAAATTTTCAGGGTGTTACAATAACTTTCCTCATGAGTATAAGGAATCAATTTATTGGTGGTATGTATACCATGAAACATATACAATAATATCCTCTTATATTTTTTTCGACATAATCATTTCAGTACCTTGTCAATGTATGTACCCTACGTTTGCCCAAGAGAACTCTAATATATATCATGAATGATCTATGTCCTAAAAATATAAGTTTTTTACCTAAGTATTTCATGGAGGAGGATTTTTTTTAATTTTAAAACATGCGGTAAGATATTCTTCTCATTTCCCATTTATAATACACTATCAACATATACAACTAGGAAAACCATTTCACTCCCACTAAAACTCTTATAGACACAGGTCTTATATTCATTATTTATTAAATTATATTCCATTAGGGATTCATCAAAATGATTATTATGTGATCTTGATGATTTATTTAACCTATAAATGGATCTTTGTATGCCACATACCTTATTAGCATCCTTAGGATTCATAAACCCTTCTGATTGTGTAGTAGCCCCCCCCCCCAACAAACACTAATACCCATCCTAGGCCGGTTGTAAAGAAGGGAGTTACCCCTGAAGCCTTCCTCTAAGGGGAAATGGTTGGATAATAGCACCAGGGGTATATATATGAATCCATTTTGATGAAATTATCTCTATATATCTTAGGATATAATTAACATCCACCAATCAACACAATATAATAAATAATAAACTATCCCATTACATGAAGTGTCAAACAATACGGAATCAAAAACAAATACCAATAAAATTCCTAGGCAATGAGCATGAACACTAGAAAATCTTGGTCAAAATCCATTAGATATTAATTACTAGTTTGATCCCTATAAATCTCTTGTGAACATGAAAATTAGTTTGTATATACGGGTGAGAATACAAGTATATTCAGCAAGATCCTCCCTGAAACCATTTGCAAAAATATGAAAGAAGCATGTTAAATCATAGTGAATAAACTAAATAAGTATATTGTAATGCCCCACCATTTTGAAAATAAATATATAATTCATGAAACACTAAGTAACTACAAAATAAAATTTATCTAGCTATTAAACACAACTTTGCCTCTTCTATGTTTTGAATTTCAAAAAACGGCCACCTAGAGTTTTGATTAGTAAGTCATTTGGAGTCTGATAGAAACAACTAGATTTTTAGTGAATATTACCCTTATTAATAGTAATATTACCCTTATTAATAGTAAATAATGATATTATTTTTTTCTTATGGTAATATGATAATGAGATCTTAATTAATTTTTCAACGTGATATAAAACTAATTATACATTTAAAATTTTTCTTTTTTGAATTAACTATAATTTTTGAAAAAAATTAAATTAATAATATTTATAAATTATTTTCTAAAAATGGAGTTCATTTTTGAATTCTACACATTAAAAAATTATTAGGGTTAATTTTTGAGATTTCTTTGAAATTCATTATTTTTTTATGAATAGTGAAATGCAGTAAAATACTGTATGTACAAATTATCAGTTAAATACACTATTAATGACATCATAAGTGATGTAAGGATAATTTGTGCGAACTCGCATGCACTTATTACTATTATGGGTCACATGAAACAACACTATTGGTTTTCTTGATGGAAATAATAAAATAATGAATAAAATATGAAAAATTCTCATCCACTATAAAAAACCCCCCTCACTCCCTCTTATCTTCACTCATCTAAGACATGAATATCCAAAAGTATATTCCCAATTAAATTTCCCTAGTCCCTCCCCATGTCAAAGAATCTCATTGTCTTTTGAAAATACCAAAATTCATTCCCTTAAAGAGGTTCTCAAGGAGGTTACCACAAAAGTTAAATCACCATTCTTTTTCATTTAGTTTCATTTCAATTTGTCTTCATTTCTTATTCTCTCATAACCTCCTCTATAAAAATTACCATTATTACTCTATTATAATATATATATTGTAATTATTTCATCTTAATGGAATAACCATCATCAGTAGTATTACTCTCTCTCTCTCGCTCTCTATTATTTTATAAACGAAATCATCGTCTATGAGGTTCCAATTTACAACCTTCATAGACAACAAAGTTTCATTATTCAATTTTTCCTTAATTACTATTTATTAAAACATTTATATTGTTTAAAAAATCTATATAATATATATTATTACCTATTTAAAATTCAGTAACCAGTATACATACATTTTATTAAATCATATGACCAAACTAGTTCTTAATAATCAAAATACCGCTAAAATAATATAAGTGAATGTCATTAATATGTAATATAATGATTCATCCTCATTACATGTAACTAAAAGATATTAATGACCATTAAAAATTATTAATTTTCATAAATAATAAATAAATTTAATTTTGGATATTTACATCCATCCAATATGAACTCCATTACATAAAAACAAATGTATCGATTATTAAAAATCAACAAAATGAACACTCTGGAACAAAGAAATTCAATTTTATAACTAATAAATAAAAAGATAATGGACTTAATATAATCATGATAAAATAAATTAATGTCTCGTAGGTTCTGAATTTATATATTAATAAGTATAATTTCATTTTCCATGACCATAAGTTCAAGATCGGAACACATTCAGACTTAAGGTAAGAGTTTTTCTTCCAAAACCTTCATTTTCATTCGGGTTACTTTTTTTGTCTAATTACCTCAATGAAATTATTATGTATTATTATTTACTCCTGATAAATTATGTGAAAGAGTTATATATATTTTCAACAACCATAATCTTTCCTTATTTTATGGAGAGTAACATGTTTTAAAATGAAATTTCAAAAAAAAATACGAAATACAAGCCTGTTTCAAGGGAATTTCTAAAATTATTACCTATTTTAAAGGGAACACGATTCCTTGTTTTTAGAAACCATTAAATTTATAAAATAAATAATTTTATTATTAAAATACTATCTTACTTCACTTCTGGTTTTATACAAATACTTTTCCAAAATAACTATTCTTTTCAAAACAAAAGAGTATTTATCTCAAGAATTACTCAATGGTTTTATAAGAGTATTTTCTTATGTTTCAACACTATTGTTGATTATTGTGTATTATTTGGTGTAATATTTTATGATATCATCTACCATATTTAATTAAATGTTTTATGACTATTTTGATTGTGGATGTTCTATCCTAAAACCATTCACCAATTTACTCTGAATGGTTTGTGTTTAAACTTAATGTTTTGGGAAAGTTGTTTGAATTTCATATGTTAGTTTCAATATGAATGTATTTGTTGTCTATATTTATCCCCACTCAAATTAGGAATTAACTGGACTTATTATGTGATTTTTGGGGCCCTCTATATCCTCTCGATGCATCGGTATGTATCATGATACAAATAAGCATGGACTTGGTCGAGGCATTGCCCAAATTGAGATATGGATTTGGTCGAGGCCTTAATCATTTTTAGATGTCTTGGATGGGGCCATGAAAATATGTTTTAGAATATCTAGAATATGAACTTCTCTCATTATGAAGCTATTAATTGAAATTTCATGTGGTTATTCAGCTAGTATAATACCCATGCTTATGTTTTATTATGGAATTATTTACTCAGCTCATATTCCTTCCATATTGTGGTCAAATTTATTATTCATAAAGGCATGTGTTCTTATTTATTAACCATGACTAATGTTTATTTTTATGTTATATTTCTCTGTATTTCTTACTCTTACTGAGCGTTTCATCTCACCCCTTTCTTATGTTTCATTTAACCAGGATATGAAGAAGTAAGTTATGAGTGACTTGCATGCATAATCTAGGAGGCATGGAATTTTCTAATGGAATAATATTGTGTAGTTTTTCATTTAATGAATTAATTTGGATCTTATATATGTATTTTGTTTCCAAATCTACTAAACTTTTCGTTCCTCCAGGATATAAATTTCTTTTAATCCTGTCAATGTAATGTAATAAGGCACCAGATCTAGGTAACTGGGGTTGGGTATTTGCATTTGGTATTAGAAGAAGTTTAGTAGAAATATTAGAAACTAGATTTTTAAAACATAGATCAGGTATCAAATCCCTAAGATAGTCTTTGAGGATAAATGTATAAGAACATCCTAGTATTTTGGTAAGGAATATATTTTGTGGATCTTTCTAGAAAATGCATCCATGTCTGGATACTATAAGTGGACGTGGTTCTAGCATAGATGTACCTGGTGGTGAAAACTCTAACAAAGAGTTTTACGCTTGACCCGGGGTATCCTAGTACATGACAATGGGCCTTACTATAGACCCGGGTTGACACTTCATGGGGATATGCTTAATATAATTCACATTTTATTTACAAGCCATTATGAAGGATTTAAATGTAAATTATTCCTTAAAGAAACCATTTTTGTGATTATGGGGTTATCCATGAGTAGGATTTTAATTTATGCTAAGTATTTTTATAAGTTAAGATTATAAATTATGATTTATAACCTAATCTAGTGTATGAGATTATCTAGAATTGGCGCCTGGTGGAAGAAATGGAAACTGCATGAACACGTTTATCCCATGTAGGGATTGCCCTCTGATGCTGGATAATGATGTTAGTTTTGGTACTACGACTGGTGCAAAGTAGCCTATAAATATACGGGTACAACTTACTTAGGTTATGAATAATAACCTTACTCATATAGAGCATCCAGATCCACCATGTGGAGGAGAATTTTTAGATTTCTTTATGCGATAACAGCCTACATCATTCAATGGGACTACAAACCCATTTGTAGTTGAGAAGTGGATATATTCCCTGAAGAATATATTTCTCTCTTTGGGATGTAACAAAAGAGGTATGGTCATCATGGTACTGTATCATCTATCAGGATATTCCAATTAGTGGTGGCTGTTAATCCAAAACACAAAGGAGGAGGAAGAGATCGAATAGATTGAATGGAGGGACTTTAATGAAATCTTCCTAGATAAATACTTTCTGAGTGAACATTGAGCAGATATGGAAAGGTACTTTAAGAATTTGAGGCAAAATAAAGATGATAATGTTGCAGAGTATGAAGCTAACTTCACAAGGATAGCATGGTATGTTGTAGACTACATACAAAATCCAAGCATCAAAATTGATCGATTCTTTGATGGCCTAAAGCCATTCCTCTATTGGGAACTGGTCTCCAAAAAATTTTCATCATATGAGTATATAGTTTCATGTGCTATCAATGCATAAAAATAGTTCTCTGTGTCTAATGACTTTAAGGGAAACAAGAGTAGAAGAGGGCTACTAAAAAATCTGGGAAAGGAAATACGGAAACATGGAAGAAGGGAAGAGTAGAATTTACACCTTATGAAAATTGTGGAAGGAGACACTCTGGTGCCTACTTAAAGGGAAAATGAGTATGCTACAAATGTGGAAAAAAAGGCCATATTGATGGTGATTTCAAGGGGAAGAAAGAATCTAATACTGTTCAATGTTATAATTGTAGGTATATGGGACACTATGATAATGACTGTCCATAGCGTGAAGGAAACATGCCACAGGAAAGGCCAAGGGATCAGGGAACAGCTTATGCGATCCCAAATGCTAATATTGAAGTTCCTAATTATGTGGTGGTAGGTACTTTAATCATTTCCTCAAACTTAGACAATGCATTATTTGATTCTGGATCATCACATTATTTCTTATCTTCCATGTTTTCCAAGAGAATTAGATATTTCCAATTTGATTTAATAAGGGAGTTGTTAGTAAAAACTCCTAAGGGAAGTATCATTGCAACAATTTTGTGTCAAGAAGTCCCCAATTATGGCATATAAATGTGGTTTATCTACTGATTTTATTGTCATACCCATGATTTAATTTGATATAATCCTTTTAATGGATTGTCTATCAAACCATTATTCGAATATTTATTGCAAGAGGAAGGAGGATAAAATTGTTGAGGATTATGTGGATTCCCTTATCATTATGGAAAAAACTTCACCTTCTGATTCTCATCCTGAGCCACCCCCATTAACTCTACTAAATCCAATTATTGAGGAGTAAGGTAATGAAATAACTATGGGTGAGTAAAAGAATGTTCAAATAGAGGACGTACCGATTGTGCCAGAATATGTGGATGTGTTTCCAGAGGATTCACCTAGACATCCCCCAGAGTGGGAAATTGAGTTTTCCATTAACTTAATTCCTAATTCGAGTCCTATATAATATAATCCTTATATAATGACCACTACGGATTTAATGGAACTGAAGAAATAGATATAGTAATTGAGAGATAAAGGATTTATTCACCATTTTGTTTTTTCAGGGGATCCCCTATTCATTTTGTTAATAAGAATGATGGAACCACGAGGTTGTGAAATGACTAAATGGATATAAATGTTATACAAATTAAGAACATGTATCCACTACCTCGCATTGATGATTTATTTGAACAACTTCATAAAGCCCAATATTTTTTGAAGGTTGATCTTCGATCTGGATATCATCAGTTTCTTTTGAGGAAGGAATACATTCCAAAAATATTAATTTCGAACCAGGTATGGGTATTATGAGTTTACAGGAATGCCTTTTGTACTGATTGATTCACCATCTATTTTCATGGAACTAATGAATATATTTTTCAAGGAATATATTGATGACTTTATGGTGGTGTTTATTTTTGATATTTGGGTATACTATAAAATCTATGAATATTATCAAAATCAATTGGACACTATTCTAAAGACTCCTAGAAGAAATGAATTATATGGGAAGTTCTACAAGTGTGAATTTTGTTTTCAATTAGTTTCCTTTCTTGGCCACATTGTCTCTAAGGATGGAATATCTATTTATCTTATAATGAAAAAGGATTTGCAAGAATGTCCTACTCCAACAAACATAACTGAGGTACATAATTTTATTGGTTTAGCAGGTTATTATCAGCATTTTGTTTAGAACATCACTCGTTTAGACAACCAAATGACCAAGAATACACGTAAAGGGGTTAAGTTCATATGGAAAAAAATAAATCAAGGACTGTTTCAAAGATTTTAAAAGGATATTAGTGAATGCTCTGATCTTAACCCTACTATCAGGGAATAATGGTTTTGTGATCCATAGAGATGTATCAAAGAAAGGACTTGGTTGTGTCCTTATGAAGAATGGTAGATTTATTTCCTATGCATCAAGGTAGTTAAAAATTCATGAAAAAAATTATCCCATTCAGGATCTTGAGTTAGAAGTGGTAATCTCTACTCTAATGATATGAATAAATTATCTCTATGGTAAAAAATATGAGATATATATATATCCAAAGTGTTTGAAGTATATCTTATCACAGAAAGAACTCAACATGAGGAAAAGGAGATGGCTAGAACTACTTAAGGATTATGATTTTACTATGCACTACCACCTAGGAAAAGAAAACAATGTATCTAATGCATTGAGCAGGAAGGATCATGGAGTTCTCAATAAAATGAGGATTTATAAGGATCCTTTGTACATGGATCTTGTAAGTATAGATATGGGAATTATCAATAAAGGTGAAAAATCATTACTTTTTCAAATGTTTTCCCAACCATATTTATTAGATATAATTAATTCTTCTCAGCATGATGATGAGAAACATCAAAAGAAAATTAATGTTGTGAAATATGGGAAGATGGCTGACTTTGTGTGTGAAGATGGTGTTCTGATATTTTGGAAGAGGATTTGTGTTCCAGCTATACCAGATCTAAAAAGGGAGTTATTGGATGATGGCCATAGTTTGAATTTCTCTATACATCTGGGTATCACTTAGTTGTATGGATATTTGAAGAAACATTTCTAGTGGGATAACAAGAAGAGGGAAATTGTAGATTATGTATCAAGATGTTTAGTCTATCAACAAGTGAAGGATGAAATGAAAATACAAAAGGATTCATGAGACATATACCTATTCTTATGTGGAAATGGGATGAAATCACCATGAATTGTTTCATTGGATTACCCAAAACTCCAAGTAAAAATGATGCGATATGGGTAATTGTGGATAGACTTACAAAATCTGTACATTTCCTCGCTATAAGGGAGGATTTTTCACTAGAGTTTTTAGTAAGGATCCATATCAATGGAGTTGTGAGACTTCATGGATCACCTCTCTCGATTTTTTATAATCATGACCCATGATTTACATCAAAATTATAGAAAAGTATTTAGAAATCATTGGATACTGAACATTGATTGAGTACTGCCTAGAACCCAAAAAACTGATGGGAAATTAGAGTGGATGATACATGTAACAACCCAAGATTTTATAAAAAAATATTCTTTTTAATTTTATTAATGTCTTGTGTTGTACGCTACAGCAAAAAGGAGCTTGCACAACACGCATCCTTGACTTGTCTTGCATTACACGCAATAGCGACCTTCCTCGATAGCGTGTGTAATACGCAATATCGAGTTTCACTAAACAACGATATACTATTAAAATATTATTAAAACTAGCCGTTATGAATAGTAATAACCACTTTTTAAAACTCTGTAAATCTTATTTTTCAAAATGAACTTCATTTTTGGATTCGGAGTATCGAATTTAGCCTAAGGTGAAATTTTGGTACTTTTCGGATAACTTTCATATTCTGATGAATAGTGAAAATTACTAAATTATAATTAGAAACAACTTTTTTAATCGAAATAATTAATAGTGATAAATTATTAATTTGAGTGGTTTTAAAGTATATTTAGAATATATTTTTACAATTTAATACAATGTTGGTCATTGGATGTAATTTCACATTTAAACCAGACATAATCAAGTGTCAATCTTTTGATAGATATTGTTTCTTAAAAACACGCTATTTGTTTTAACAGCGGGATTTAATTATAAAATTAATTAATGCAAATTCTATGATATGAATTTGGTAAAATAGACTTCATTTTTGAATTCGGAATATGAAATATAGCTTAAGATGAAATTTTGGCATTGTTCTGAAAAACATCAATTTTTGATGAATAGTGAAACTACTAAGTGGTAGTTAAAAAAAAATTAATTTCTTCATAAATCTTAAATTTACCGCTTCTGTGAATGGAATTTCAAAAATCCGAGAGACATGGTTGATGTCAGTAAGTAAAATGTGGTTCAATGAGATGAAAATAATTTTTGGTGAATAGTAACTTTTTACTTTTTTTTACCACGGTTAATAGTAAATAGGGTAACTAAGGGTAAATATGATATTACTATTACCCTAACACATGTCCTAATTCTATTGGATAAGTGTAATTCGACCAAAAACAACCTTATTAATATAATATGACCATTTAGGTCCACTTGGATTAGATTATGACATTTAATATTATATTATTTAATGAATAGTTAAAATAGTTAAAATCAAAGTTTAATAACTAAAACATTTTTAATATGGGGTTATACATAAGATAAATTCGACTATAAATATTCATTATAAAGCTAAAAAGTTTTCCTACATAATGATATTTTATTTATAATTTTTAGACTTTAAATAAATTAATTTATTTATGACACAACGATGATGCAGTAATTACCCTTTTAAAGAAATATTAACATAATTGATGTTATAAATGCTCAAATGAATGTAATTTGGGACTTTTTATGACTTAAACTAATTTTCTAGGTTACTATGATATATTAGTGTTGATTTAATCAACTTGGTTCGAACATATAATTCTGTTATGACTTTCACAAAAATCATATATCAAATAGTGTCAAAATTGACACAAAATAGTTTTTAAATCAAATATTATATTATTAATTGTTATTTTATTCCTAAAAATCTAAGGTTCGGCCAAATGACTTAGATAAGGATATATTTATTAATACTATACAATTTGGGGTTCGTTTGGCATGTTATAGTAAGTGTATTAACCATATAGTGAAAGAAAACAAAAAGACACGGTAAAAGGTAAATTATTTAACTTAGAGTTAAATCTAATTGATAAGGTTAAAATAATACCCTAAACTTGTCTAAATCCTATTGTTTGATAGGCTTTCTACCCATCCCCACTTTATCTTCGAAATAAGACCCTTTGGAACCATTATAAACCGATTTTGACTTTAATATAAAATAATATTTTGACATATTCCTAAGGTGCCCCTCTCCTCCCTTATAAAAGGACACCTCCTCCCCCTCCTCCTCACACCAATTTGAGCACTCAAGCTCGGCCAAACCCTGCCAAAATCTCTTCTCCACTTCCCTAGAAACATCCTAGAGGTTCTGGTCTTCCTCAAAGACCAATTTTAGTGCCCTAAGAGGAGGTCTCAAAGAGGTGCTTCAAAGAAGAGGTAATTACCGTTACCAATTCTTTCATCCTTATTTCTTATTCCACTTCTTCTTCTTAGGTTGTTTCATTATGAAGTAATAACATCAGTATCACTCATATACTGATATGTTATTATAAGTATGAAACAACCCTATTTCACCATCTATCCATCCTACGGAAAAAGAAATCACCGCGCGTGCGTACGTACGGAATACCGTCTCCACGCCGTGGTGTAATCTATTTTCCACCACCACCTTACATGGATGGGTATAATGGTGTAAAGAATAACTATACATAGTTATTACAACATCATATTGATTCTGATATATTTTATAATCCACTCCAATTCAGTTCAATATTTATGGAAATGATATCATCGCTCGTGCGTACGTACGGAATACCGTCTCCACGACGCGATGAGATTCATTCTCCATGCTAACCATTTAAGAATGATTATAAAGTATATATAAGAAATAATAATGAAATATATGACATTATAAAGATACTGGATTTATGTATATATATATATATGTATGTCATCTACTTACTTCCATTTCAAGACAATAAGGAAAGTAAAACAGCGCTCATGCGTACGTACGGACTACCGTCTCCATGAGCGGTGTTTTTCATTTCATTTATCTATCTATATATATATACTGAATATATATGATATATAAATCATGTTTTATATTCTGTATGTAAGTAAATCATGATATAAGTAATAATAATGTCAAGAACAACAAGTCAAAACACCTACGATAAATAAAACGATTTTACCCAAAACGCTTCTTTAACATGGAATTTACAAAAGAACAGATAATATAAATTCATAAGGAACCATATATGATATCATAACAATGAGTATGATTCTGGAATAAGTCAATAACATGATTCAAATCATTATACAGGAGGTTCGGACACTTACAAAACAAGTCGGACATAAGGTAAGGGAAATATCACAATCTCATTTTTATCCGAGATTGTTTATTCGTAAGTATTTACTGGGGTGTATTTTATCATCCACATCCATGTTTCATCAATATTTAATATTATTTCCATCCACCTACAATTGTTTAAATCCATTTTTACCCTTCGGTGAGTTTTTAGTAATATGTATGAAAGGAATCTTTTGTCGTTTTTCGTACGAGGTACTTTTTGACTTTTCCGACAAAAGTGCGAAGAATGTTTTTTTTAACTTGTGTGGCATGAATGGATTTTTAAAACATTATTTCCAAGAAGCTTCCTTTACAAGTTTTCAAGTTTATTTTTAATCATCTTCTTTTGTTTTAAAGTCGTATGACATGTTATGAAAGGAAAAATGTTTTTGAAGTAGAAAGGATATTTTCCTCAAGAATGAAGTTCAAGTATTTTATCAAAATTATTTTCCATCTAAGATAATAAAAGGGTTCTGTTTTTATCCCTATTACTACATGGATTTGATTATGTTGTGATGGAAACATTTTTATGAACTCTTTTATCTTATATGAATTGTTTTATGATGTCATGTTGTTTAAGAATCCCATTTTTATTACATGGGTTATGCGATGATGTATGATTTATGATTATGTGGCACACATAAGAAAGGATTCATTATGAGATGGGTGGGACCTATATCTCCCTCCAATGCATTGGGTAAAGATTTTATATCTCATGAGATAGACAGGGCTGGAACGGTAGGTTATACTGGTTCAGTGAAACAGGACTGAAACGAGGGTTACTCGATTCAGAAAGGGACTTTGTCCACTAAGATAGTCTTGGAAATGAGTCTTGACTAACAAGAAATGATTCTCTATGATTATGTGTGAATGCCACAAAGATTCATGTTTTAGGTTATGATTATTGTGATTACATTTCACTGCCATGATTTACCCCATGTTATGAAATTATGATCTCTTTTGCAGGTTAAGATTTCCAAAAGTTATGTGCTTATGTATATGATGTGATTGATATTTATTTTGTTTACCCTTACTGAGCATTTGAGCTCACCCTTTTATGTTTTCTTTTCCCCAGGATATAAAGAAAGTTTTTAGGTAAAAAAAAGGAAGATCTTTATAGGAGATGTTGAAGATCTTTCACCACGATTAGAAGATTACGTTCTGAGTTTCCAAAGACACTAAACTATTACGATCCTTGTGTGTCTGTTTTTGTTATGTACTAAGTATTCCGCAAATGTAATGTAATGTCCATGTACGTCAGGCTTCGGGTCTCTACAGTTGGTATCAGAGGAAAGGTTTAGTCAACCTTTGGAAACTAGGATGTGAAAACGTTAGTAAGATCCCTAGAGATATTTCTAAGGTATGTCTAGGGATGTCTCTAAGGTTAAGTATACGTATAGTTTATAGTCCTAGAATTACGCTAACGATCTTCGAATTTAACCTAAGATGTTAGATATTGAGGGTACTCCCCCTTTATTATGTTGTTTTCCCTAGCATGATTTTTGCCTCTCATACTATTCTTTTGGGGTTTTAGACGATGGCTGGAACCCGAAGGAACCGTGTTAATGCGGAATGTGATGGGCAATGCAATGATTGTCCCCCTGAGCAACCAAACGATATGGGAGCCGGAATGAAAAATCTTGTAGCCATGATCACACAACTTTCTCAAGCTATGAATCATGCGGGACTTCCAAACGAGCAAAGGAAGGAGCAACATTCTGTTGAATCCTTCATGAGGCAGTGTCCACCTTCTTTCAGTGGGTCTACTGATCCATTAGTTGCTGAACAATGGATTAGTACTACTGAAAAGATATTTTCAGTTCTTCAATGTTCTGAACATGATAAAGTCATCCTAGCAGTGTATCGTTTGGAAGGAGATGCTAATCAATGGTGGAATCTTATTAAGAATACGAGGCAAAGGGATGAAATTGAGTCTATGGAATGGGACGAGTTCAAGAACTTATTTTTCAATAAGTACTTCCCTCGTATTCTCCGAACAAAGATGGAGAAAGAGTTTCTTGAACTGAAGCAAAGGGATGATGAATCTGTTGGTACCTATGAAGCGAATTTTACAAGACTTGCAAGGTACGCTTCTGGTATTATCATCCAACCTGAAAGTAAAGTTGATCGATTTTTCAGTGGCTTAAAACCAAGTCTTCGAAGGGAATTAGCTATAAGAGACTTCAGTAGCTATGAAGAAATTGTGTGTTGTGCTATCAAGGTAGAAATGGAAGTTGTTGTTACATATCCATCTCATGGGTTTGACAAGAAACGAAAGATGGAGTTCAAGGAGAAAACTCAGAATAATGGTGAAAAGAAGATGAATGTTTCCTTATGCACAAAGTGTGGAAAGAAGCATGGTGGAGATTGTCTTAAAGGGGCTAGAAAATGTTTTAAGTGTGGAAAAGAAGGTCATCGAGCAGCTGAGTGTCGAAGTAATGGAAAATGGGATTCTAATGAAGTGAATAAAGCAAACACTGCAGATAACGTACAACCAACACTTCAATGCTTCAAGTGCAAGGAAATGGGGCATTATGCTAATAAATGCCCTAATCCAAGGGTTAGTGATGATCGACATGAGCAACCGCTTAAGGCAAAGGACAAAGGGAAGTCACATGCGATCACTATTGGCAATGTTGAATATGACAACGATGTGGTGGAATGATTAAGTGTTTATGTAATGGGATTCCAAAATAATGTTGTATCTTGGAATATTGGAATATTTATGTATTGGTCTAATATGGTATTCAAAGTGATTGAGATATTATGCGCATAATGAAGGGAAAACGAGAAAATGAAATGTTTAACAGTATTCATGAGCTCATGATTGATATAAGGACTAAGTTTGAGTATATAAAATTTTGAGGATTTTGGTATGTGAAAAGTGTTAACTTTTAACTGCATTCATGTTTTCACTAAGGTATTCAAGAGAATACACGATTAAGGACTTTGAATGTTTGGAATGTGACCAACAAAACATATCTTATGATATATGGGGATCGATGATGGTGTTAAATCTCTGGTAATCATTTTCACTATATTATGAGAGTCGACTGCAGTATTATGGATAAGCCTAAAAGATTGGAATGGATTATGTTGGACATAAGTTAGTATTGTATGTTTTTTCGATATTATTGATGGGATGTTATATAGTTTTGGAAAAAGGACAACCTGCAGGACGGGCGACAGCCCATCGCTTCGGACAAGGCTGTGGGAATCGAACCCACAACCAAAGTGCGACTGGCCTTTATCGCCTACCACTGGCCTACAGGAAGTCCCTGTTTAGTAGAAACCAGTTTTATTATATTAAGCAGTATGATATATGAAGTATAAGTCCATTTTAGGAACCATATATGATTAATCTCACTATAGATCGACTTATGTATATAATTTTTGCTAACCTTTTGTTTGAGACAGATGGAATGACCCGTCATTCTATCACATGATCTGCTAACACTTCACGAATAACAAATTCAACTTCATTTATTTAAGAGATGAAGTGGAAATTGTTCTAGGCATGAACAATAGTGAGATTGTACCAAAATAAAGAAAGTATTTATTCCAATTCAAATTTTCAACTTTAGGGAAATGATCTTGAAAACCAAAAATGTTGTCCTAGTGATCTTATACCTGATGAATCGGATGGTACCTTAGATCGTCACAAATTTATGGATTTGTGATTATTGGATTTTCCATAGCCATGTTCTCTACCACTCTCCATCAGAACATGATGGTTAGATTTCTCTTCCATATCCATATTTTCACCTATGTGGAAACCCAATGATTAGTTTATTTGGGTAACCGTTACGTTTCATACTTTTGTTTTTAAAGATTGGTTTTGATATTCCTTTTTACGATGTGGGTTTCTATTAAAGAAACTTTCAAATAGTAAACCATTTATAACCCCGACGAATTTCGAGGGCGAAATTCATTTTAAGGGGGGTAGAATGTAACAGCCCAAGATTTTATAAAAAAATATTCTTTTTAATTTTATTAATGTCTTGTGTTGTACGCTACAGCAAAAAGGAGCTTGCACAACACGCATCCTTGACTTGCCTTGCATTACACGCAATAGCGACCTTCCTCGATAGCGTGTGTAATACGCAATACCGAGTTTCACTAAACAACGATATACTATTAAAATATTATTAAAACTAGCCGTTATGAATAGTAATAACCACTTTTTAAAACTCTGTAAATCTTATTTTTCAAAATGAACTTCATTTTTGGATTCGGAGTATCGAATTTATCCTAAGGTGAAATTTTGGTACTTTTCGGATAACTTTCATATTCTGATGAATAGTGAAAATTACTAAATTATAATTAAAAACAACTTTTTTAATCGAAATAATTAATAGTGATAAATTATTAATTTGAGTGGTTTTAAAGTATATTTAGAATATATTTTTACAATTTAATACAATGTTGGTCATTGTATGTAATTTCACATTTAAACCAGACATAATCAAGTGTCAATCTTTTGATAGATATTGTTTCTTAAAAACACGCTATTTGTTTTAACAGCGGGATTTAATTATAAAATTAATTAATGCAAATTCTATGATATGAATTTGGTAAAATAGACTTCATTTTTGAATTCGGAATATGAAATATATCTTAGGATGAAATTTTGGCATTGTTCTGAAAAACATCAATTTTTGATGAATAGTGAAACTACTAAGTGGTAGTTAAAAAAAAATTAATTTCTTCATAAATCTTAAATTTACCGCTTCTGTGAATGGAATTTCAAAAATCCGAGAGACACGGTTGATGTCAGTAAGTAAAATGTGGTTCAATGAGATGAAAATAATTTTTGGTGAATAGTAACTTTTTACTTTTTTTTACCACGGTTAATAGTAAATAGGGTAACTAAGGGTAAATATGATATTACTATTACCCTAACACATGTCCTAATTCTATTGGTTAAGTGTAATTCGACCAAAAACAACCTTATGAATATAATATGACCATTTAGGTCCACTTGGATTAGATTATGACATTTAATATTATATTATTTAATGAATAGTTAAAATAGTTAAAATCAAAGTTTAATAACTAAAACATTTTTAATATGGGGTTATACATAAGATAAATTCGACTATAAATATTCATTAGAAAGCTAAAAAGATTTCCGACATAATGATATTTTATTTATAATTTTTAGACTTTAAATAAATTAATTTATTTATGACACAACGATGATGCAATAATTACCCTTTTAAAGAAATATTAACATAATTGATGTTATAAATGCTCAAATGAATGTAATTTGGGACTTTTTATGACTTAAACTAATTTTATAGGTTACTATGATATATTAGTGTTGCTTTAATCAACTTGGTTCTAACATATAATTCTGTTATGACTTTCAAAAAAATCATATATCAAATAGTGTCAAAATTGACACAAAATAGTTTTTAAATCAAATATTATATTATTAATTGTTATTTTATTCCTAAAAATCTAAGGTTCGTCCAAATGACTTAGATAAGGATATATTTATTAATAATATACAATTTGGGGTTCGTTTGGCATGTTATAGTAAGTGTATTAACCATATAGTGAAAGAAAACAAAAAGACACGGTAAAAGTTAAATTATTTAACTTAGAGTTAAATCTAATTGATAAGGTTAAAATAATAACCTAAACTTGTCTAAATCGTATTGGTTGATAGGAGTTCGACCCATACCCACTTTATCTTCCAAATAAGACCCTTTGGAACCATTATAAACCGATTTTGACTTTAATATAAAATAATATTTTGAGATATTCCTAAGGTGCCCCTCTCCTCCCTTATAAAAGGACACCTCCTCCCCCTCCTCCTCACACCAATTTGAGCACTCAAGCTCGGCCAACCCCTGCCAAAATCTCTTCTCCACTTCCCTAGAAACATCCTAGAGGTTCTGGTCTTCCTCAAAGACCAATGTTAGTGCCCTAAGAGGAGGTCTCAAAGAGGTGCTTCAAAGAAGAGGTAATTACCGTTACCAATTCTTTCATCCTTATTTCTTCTTCCACTTCTTCTTCTTATGTTGTTTCATTATGAAGTAATAACATCAGTATCACTCATATACTGATATGTTATTATAATTATGAAACAACCCTATTTCACCATCTATCCATCCTACGGAAAAAGAAATCACCGCGCGTGCGTACGTACGGAATACCGTCTCCACGCCGTGGTGTAATCTATTTTCCACCACCACCTTACATGGATGGGTATAATGGTGTAAAGAATAACTATACATAGTTATTACAACATCATATTGATTATGATATATTGTATAATCCACTCCAATTCAGTTCAATATTTATGGAAATGATATCATCGCTCGTGCGTACGTACGGAATACCGTCTCCACGACGCGATGAGATTCATTCCCCATGCTAACCATTTAAGAATGAATATAAAGTATATATAAGAAATAATAATGAAATATATGACATTATAAAGCTACTGGATTTATGTATATATATATATATGTATGTCATCTACTTACTTCCATTTCAAGACAATAAGGAAAGTAAAACAGCGCTCATGCGTACGTACGGACTACCGTCTCCATGAGTGGTGTTTTTCATTTCATTTATCTATCTATATATATATACTGAATATATATGATATATAAATCATGTTTTATATTCTGGATGTAAGTAAATCATGATATAAGTAATAATAATGTCAAGAACAAAAGTCAAAACACCTACGATAAATAAAACGATTTTACCCAAAACGCTTCTTTAACATGGAATTTACAAAAGAACGGATAATATAAATTCATAAGGAACCATATATGATATCATAACAATGATTATGATTCTGGAATAAGTCAATACCATGATTTAAATCATTATACAGGAGGTTCGGACACTTACAAAACAAGTCGGACATAAGGTAAGGGAAATATCACAATCTCATTTTTATCGGAGATTGTTTATTCGTAAGTATTTACTGGGGTGTATTTTATCATCCAAATCCATGTCTCATCAATATGTAATATTATTTCCATCCACCTAAAATTGTTTAAATTCATTTTTACCCTTCGGTGAGTTTTTAGTAATATGTATGAAAGGAATCTTTTGTCGTTTTTCGTACGAGGTACTTTTTGACTTTTCCGACAAAAGTGCGAAGAATGTTTTTTTAACTTGTGTGGCATGAATGTATTTTTAAAACATTATTTCCAAGAAGCTTCCTTTACAAGTTTTCAAGTTTATTTTTAATCATCTTCTTTTGTTTTAAAGTCGTATGACATGTTATGAAAGGAAAAATGTTTTTGAAGTAGAAAGGATATTTTCCTCAAGAATGAAGTTCAAGTATTTTATCAAAATTATTTTCCATCTAAGATAATAAAAGGGTTCTGTTTTTATCCCTATTACTACATGGATTTGATTATGTTGTGATGGAAACATTTTTATGAACTCCTTTATCTTATATGAATTTTTTTATGATGTCATGTTGTTTAAGAATCCCATTTTTATTACATGGGTTATGCGATGATGTATGATTTATGATTATGTGGCACACATAAGAAAGGATTCATTATGAGATGGGTGGGACCTATATCTCCCTCCAATGCATTGGGTAAAGATTTTATATCTCATGAGATAGACAGGGCTGGAACGGTAGGTTATACCGGTTCAGTGAAACAGGACTGAAACGAGGGTTACTCGATTCAGAAAGGGACTTTGTCCACTAAGATAGTCTTGGCAATGAGTCTTGACTAACAAGAAATGATTCTCTATGATTATGTGTGAATGCCACAAAGATTCATGTTTTAGGTTATGATTATTGTGATTTCATTTCACTGCCATGATTTACCCCATGTTATGAAATTATGATCTCTTTTGCAGGTTAAGATTTCCAAAAGTTATGTGCTTATGTATATGATGTGATTGATATTTATTTTGTTTACCCTTACTGAGCATTTGAGCTCACCCTTTTATGTTTTCTTTTCCCCAGGATATAAAGAAAGGTTTTAGGTAAAAAAAGGAAGATCTTTATAGGAGATGTTGAAGATCTTTCACCACGATTAGAAGATTACGTTCCGAGTTTCCAAATACACTAAACTATTACGATCCTTGTGTGTGTGTTTTTGTTATGTACTAAGTATTCCGCAAATGTAATGTAATGTCCATGTACGTCAGGCTTCGGGTCTCTACAATACAAACCTTAGAGTACATGTTGATATCATGTTCACTTTACTTCCAAGGTATGTGGGATCAATACTTACCTTTTGTAAAGTTTTCCTACAATAATAGTTTCTATTAATATATTCAAATGGCACTATATAAAGTATTTTATGGAAAGAGATGTGTACACAAACTTATTGGGATGAAGTTTGAAAAAGGAGACTTGTGGGTCCAAATCTTGTGGAGAAAACAACACCGATGGTAAATACTATTCAAGGCCATGTCAAAACATCACAAAGCAAACAAAAGAGCTATATTGATAATCGAAGGAAGGATCTTGAATATCAAGATGGTGATCGTGTTTTCTTGAATGTATCTTTATGGAAGGGTGTTATAAGATTTGGGAAGAAAGGGAAACTGATCCCAATGTACATACGCCCTTTTAAAATTTTGTAGAGAATTGGGGTTGTTGTGTATCATTTGGCAATGATGCCTAGCCCATCCTAAGTATACAACGTGTTCCTTATCTCATTACTAAGAATGTACATGCCTGGCCCAGCGCATGTCCTCACATCTGAAGGAATAGAGTTGGAACCTGATTTGTCTTTCTGTAAAGAGACTATCTGGATTCTGGAAACTAAAGAACAAGTTTTGAGAAATTTGATGACTCTTATTGTAAAGATACTTTATAGAAATAATAAAATCGAAGATGAATCATGGGATCCTAAAGATCTTATGATGAAGACCTACCCAAATCTTTTTGTGAGGTAACATTCTAGGAATTTTGAGGATGAAATTTTGGTAAAGAGGGGACAATGTAACACAGCAAGGTTTTGAAAATAAATATTGAATGCATGAAACAATAAGTCCCTATATAAACACACAATTTATAATCTAGTTGTTAAATATAACTCTGTCTCTTTGATTTTTTGAATTTCAAAAAATGGTCATCTAGAGCTGTGATCAGTAAGTTATTTGAGTCTGATAGAACCAACTTGATTTTTGGTGAATAGTAACATACCTTTATGAATAATAATATGAATATTAGTATAAACCTTATGAATATTAAATAATGATATTATTTTATTTTCAAAAGGTATTAAGATAATGAGATATTAATTAATTTTTCATTGTGATATAAAACTAATTATAACCTTAAAATTTTTATTTTACAAATTAACTATGATTTTATTTAAAAATAAAATTAATAATAGTTAGAAAATAAATTTTGAAATATGGAGTTAATTTTTTAATTCAAAATTTTGAAAAATGATTATGGTGAATTTTTGGGATTTTTCTAAAATTCTTGAATTTTTTATATATACTGAAATAGGGTAAAATATTGTATATACAAATTAGCAGTTAAATACAATATTTATTACATCCTAAGTAATTTAAGGCCAATTTTTAGAACTCACATGCACTTATTACTTTTAGGGGTCACATAAAACAACACCATGGGTTGTCTTGTAGGAAATAATAAAATATGAATACAATATTCAAAATTTACTCCTCTCTTCCACTATAAAACTCCCCTCACTCCCTCTTCTCTTCACTCCTCTAAGACTTGAATCTCCACAAATATCTTCCAAATTACCCTTACCTAGTCACTCACAATGTCCAAGAATCTCTTGGCCTTTCTAAAATACCCAAACCCCTTCCCTTAAGGACGTTCTCAAGGAGGTTATTACAAAAGGTAAATCATCATTCTTTTTCATTTAGTTTCATTCCAATTTATCTTCTTTTCATATTCTCTCCTAACCTCCTCTATAAAATTACCATGATTGCTCCAGTATGATATATATAATATAATTATAAAAAGTTAATGTAATATCCAACATCAATATTTTTAATCTCTCTCTCTCTCATTTATTTTACAAATGAAATCATCGTCCGTGAGGTTCCAATTTATAACCTTCGTGGTTGACAATGTTTCATTCTTCAATTTATAATTCATTACTGATCATTAAACCATTTTTATGGTTGAACCAATCTATAATATATGTAATATAACCTATTTAATATTCACTAACCATTATACATACATATTATTAAATCATATGACCAAACTATTTTCTAAGAATCAAAATACTGTAAAAATAATCTAAGTGAATGTCATTAATATTTCATCTAATGATTCTTCATCATGCCTTGTAAATAAATGATATAAATGGACATTAAAACATATTAATGTTAATATATAATATTTAAATTCAATTCTAGAGACTTACATCCATACCACCTGAACTCCATTACATAAAAACAACTGTACTGATTAAGAAAATCCAGAAAATGAACACTCCTAAATGACAGAGTTCAATCTTATAACTAATCAGTAAGGAAATAATGAACTTAATAAAATAATCATAAAATAAATAAATTTATAAATGTTCTTAATTAAGTTATTAATATGTTTAATTTCATATTCCATGCCCTTATGTTCAAGAGAGAAACACATTCAGACTTAAGGTAAGGGTTTTTGTACCCGAACCTCCATTTTCATTCGGGTCACTCTTATTGTCTAATTACCTCAGTAAAATTATTATGTATTATTATTTAATCCTAATAAATTATGTGTGAGTTTTATATATTTATTTACCAACCATAATCCTTCCTTAATTTATCGGGAGTAACATGTTTTAAAAGGAACTTTCAAAATTATTTCTGAAATACTAGCTCAATTCAAGGGAATTTCTCAAATTCTTACATATTTTAAAGGGAACTAGATACTATGTTTTTTGAAACCATTACCTTTATAAATTCACTAATTTTATTATGAAACTAATATAATAATTCACTTCTGATTTTATTCAAATTCTTTTCAAAAATAAATATTCTTTTCAAAATAAAGTAGTATTTATCTCAAGAATTACTCAATGATTTTATAAGAGTAGTTTCTTCTATTTCAAAACTCTTGTCGATTATTATCTATTATTGGGAGTAATTTTTATGATATAATCTACCATATTTAATTGGATGGTTTATTACTAGATTTATTGTGGATGTTATACCCGAAAACCATTCACCAATTTACTCGGAATGGTTAGTGTTTAAGCTTAATGTTTGTGGAAAGTTATTTACATTTCATATGTTAGTTTCAATATGAATGTATATGTTGTTTATGATTATCTCTACTCATATGAAGATTGAATTAGACTTATTATGGGATGGTTGGGGCCCTCTACAGACCATCAATGAATCGATAGGTCTCTTGAGACAAATAGATGTGTTCTTGGGCGAGGCCTTTCCCAATTTTAGATATGGTTTTGGCTGAGGCCTTAAACATTTTTTGACGTCTTGGACAAGGCCTTGAAAATATGTTTCAGAATGTCTGGAATATTCACTTACCTCATTATTAATCTTATAATTGAACACTCGTGTGGTTATTCAACTTGTGTAATACCAATTATTATGTTTTATTATTGCATTATTTACTCAGCTCATAGTCTTGCAAAAATGTGTTCAAGTTTATAATTTGTAAAGGTGTGTGTTTTTATTTATTCACCATGCGTAAGGTTTATGTATATGTTATATTTCTTTGTATTTCGTACTATTACTGAGTGTTTGAGCTCACCCCTTTCTTTTGTTTCATTTTATCATTATATAAAGAAGTAAGTTATGAGGGACTTGCATGCATAATCTTGGAGGAATGGATATTTCTAATGGAATAATTTAGTGTTGTTTTTCATTTCATGATGAAATGTTGAAATTATATATGGATATTATTTCCAAATCTACTAAACTATTCATTCCTTCTGGATATGACTTTCTTGTAATCATTCTAATGTAATGTAATAAGGCACTATTTCTGGGTAACTGGGGTTTGGTATTTACATATACTCATCAACTTAATCAGGTTATATATTTCTCAACACCACCAATACACAATCACCAAGTAACAAACATAAATTGATATCATAGTATGAAAATAATTCATGAGGGAATGGTGCTCTGCAAATATTTCCCATAGGTCTATCACTCTCACGCCCTAATGAATGTTTTCATGTACGTCAATAACTTCTATATATAAATTCACGTCTGATATAGGCCAGGCCATATACCTACCTATGCTAACATCCCTTAGGTTCGAACATTATTCATTGGTATCAGTCTATAACAACCACATCATTATCCCATCTTCCTCCTCGTGAAACCCATCATAACCATATAATGAGTCTAGAATCTATCATAGCTCATGTATCATGAAATATACCACAAACCATTATAGCCCATGCATATGTACAAATGTATTAACTGTACTCACTATAGCTGGAATACATGTATATGTTATAACCTCAAGATGATATATCCTACACATACATGTATGGTAAAACTAAAATACATTATATCCCATATGAGAATATACCCTATAATTTAGTCTATCGCATCCTGGATATGCCTCCTCACCATGATACATATAAAGTCGGTGAGGAAGGGAGAGAATAAATACATTCATTCCTTCACCAACCTGGATGTTGGGTAAAACACCAAGAACACAATTCCATCATGAGAATCGACTACCCTATCAACTCAGTTGGTGGAAAAATATGAAATAACATAACATAATGACACTATAGCACATTACTCGCCTAAAGGAAATTATTATACACTATAATTTAACTATATATAACATCCTTCATTGAAACCTAACATCCATATCAAGAACTATAAGATAATTATAACTGATAATGAAATCATTAATGTTCATCATCAAGAATAATTTTATAATTTTAAAAATATAATTTAATTTATTATACAGCATTTTAAATCCCAATTAAACCATTAATATTAATTCATCAAGATATTGGGATTTTATAATGATAATTTAAATTCTATATTTAACTCCATGTACATATAGCACTCATACCAATCAATCCATGGTTTCTATATATTTAATAACTTCCACCTCCAACAACCATTCACATCAATTATTTTTTAATTTGTTTACAATAACATATCCCCAAGTATTATATGGATCAACTGGAGTTACCATGATAAAGATACACTCTTGGTGCATAAACTATACTAGAATGAGTAGAAAAATAATATTAGAATCCAAACGATAAAAAAACATCAGCAAAAAATAGAAATCGAAATTGGTTATCTCAAATCTCAACCAATGTTATCCAATCCATCAATTTCTCCAACTCAATGAACCAAAAAATAGGTAATACTAGTTCTCAACATGTTAAATATATACCAATATCATCCACATCAATATATTTCCAAAACAATGTTAAAATAACCCATCCAACACCTAATATCCCAAAAATAAAATATTTTATAATATTTCATTGTAGGTGATTTACGAACCTATAGTATATACGTACAAATGAAAAATATTTTCTATATAAAAAAATTGATGGGAAACCAAGTTTATCTCATCAAAGAACATAAGATTTATAAAATAATGATAGGATATAAAATATCCCCAAACATATAATTCCAACATAAAACATGTTTCATTTACCATCTTCGATTAATCAATTAATTAGTACTAGATTTAAATAATTGAAAAGTCTGTAAACTGTAGATACAATAGCTAAAATCATCCTAGGGAAATTACACCCTTCATATAAATAAATTTTATGAAATAATAATAAACTAAATTAATTTTACCCATTCCTTATTCACTTAATATTAATATACTTATGTTTTTTAATCAATTTCCTTATGAAAATAATTAAAATAACAATAAAATAACATAGATGTTAAATTACACTATCTATAAAATCATGATCCATCCATCGAAACATAGTGTAATCACATGTGAATAATGGAACCACTCAAATATCTTTCCATTCCAAGTTTTAGATAATTTTCTCTATTAGGGTCAATTACACCATTCATATAAGGAATCTTAAGAATAATACTCCAACATAAATTCCTAAAAGGTACAAGTTATAAATACTCTACCTCGATATGGATCTTTTTGAAACCACCACAAAACAATAGAACAATGAGGAATATATCACTAATAATATTGATAGAAAAACCATGTAATATATCTACAATGAACCACCATCTCACCATGCCTAAATATTGACCAAAAATAGTGAAACCTCAACACAACATCCTTTTAGAATAAAGGGGTGGAAAGGAAGAATAGTAGAATAAGAAAATATCATTCCCTAAATCAATAGAGATTGATCCCAGAAAACAAAGAGGTTTAAAATCTTAATAGAAACATTGAAGGTAAACTAATAGGTATTTGGGTTGGATATAGTTCAAAGAAAGAAATTTAAAGTTAAATTAAGGAGGACCTGGTATCTATCTATAGAGATATCCTAACAGAACACCACAATGGCATAGTAACTTGAATTGTCGTTATAGTTCCTCCAGTTAAAGAGATATCTGATTTTTCATTTGTTCCCTAAATCCTCATAATATTTCTAATACTACATTAAGATTGTATGAATGGAACAATTAAATTAACTGTAGAATGGTAGATTTTGTTTCAATGCCCATATGAGCACAATGGATCCTCACCAAGATAAAAAAGAAAGTCTATTATAATTTCATCTCTCCACAATCATGACCATGTTGTGGTGATACCATGCTATTAATTTCCCTTTATCCACAAATAGATCGGGCTCTCCTTGAATCTCCATTATCATGAACATTCCCAAATAAATAATTAATCCCATGGGAATGGTGGTCTACACACCAAAAATGAAAATCCACCAGAATCCCTATAATCCAAGTCCCTTCACCAAGAGTATAGATTCCTTCCCTGTTTATCACAAGGAAATTAACTCGGTGCCACACAAATCAAAAGGGGGGTTCAATACCTAGTGTAATGTCTTAGTTATTTCAGGTACATTGTTCCCTTATTTAGGATTTTTTAAGTTTTTTTTAATTATTATTTTCTTGGGTAGAGCCTCGGGTAACTTTTGGAAGGTTTTAGAGGGTTTAAGAGTATTATAAGGGGGTTCATTGTTTTAGAATGTTTTTGGAAAACTATGGGGTTCTCCCCAAGAAATTGTGTCGACTACTATAATAGGACTGTATATATCACAAGGTAAGAGGAAATTGTGGAAATTACTTCATAAAAATATGTGAATCTAGATATTGGAAAAAAAAATTAGGGTTGGTTCATGGTTTACAAAATCATGTCACCAAACCATCTGGGTGCCTATAATAGGCATTAATTTACACACAGTTAGTTCATGTTTTAGTAAAATGTGTGACCAAACCATGCATATATTTTTTTAATTAACAATAAAATTATGATTTAAACTTGAAACCCTTTATTCATTATAATAAACCTAGGTAAATCAATCATGGTGACTCTAGTGGTTGTTCATGGAAATCACTCTCCCTCCAAACTCTAATTATTTTGGATCTAAAGGTTTGGGTTCATGTGAATTATTGGGAAGAGGACATTCTTCCTTTATTCTTCACATTTATTTGAGATATCTTTTCCTATTCTTGGAATTAATCAAAGATATGAGCTTTAATAACTAGATCTATGGATTCTCTTGTGATATAACTATAATTTAATGATTTATCGATGGATATGTGGCTAGATCTAGAGAATTACGAACATTTTTATGAATGGATTTTGATTTACCATTGAAGTAGGGCCTCATTAGGTGAGTTTATATTTTTCTAAGCCTATGTTACATTTCCCTTATTGAATAATAATTCTACAATCCCAGTTATTATTTATTGGGATTAGTTCTAGTGACTTATAGTGGGTTGGGATGATTTTTATGATCGATCTCAGAAATTGAAATTATCACACTTGAGGTACGAAGTTCTTACCATATAAATCCTTTGTGTATAGATGATTGGAATGATTGGAATGTGGGTGCATGTTTTAATATCTATGAGAATCATTGTGTGACATGGAATGCTTGTGAGTATGTATATGGTGTGCATATGTATCGTGTGAGATATATTCATTATGTCTTATATTACTATGTTATCTGTTAATCCTTGTTGTGTGTGAATTATTGGCTTGGGAAGGTTTGTATCTTGTCTTTAGGTGACATGTGGATCATCATGTCTTCATTTAACCTTTGAGGGGAAGCATGTGATGGTGTGTTGTTGTGTCTATGATGATGATGGACATGGAGATAGAGAAAGGGAATAACAGCCTTATTATATATCCTGAGATAGAGGACTAGGTAAAATCACCATGAGGATTGACATAGGGATAATCTAAGGGTGGGATGGATTTATCACCTGACATGGTAGCAACAGGGGAACTACCAATTTGTGTACTAGTCTAAGGATGATTTAGGGGTATGACGACCTTATCGATTGACATTGGGCTTAGATAGACATTTTCATTAATCTAAGACAGGTGTATAACTTTTATAATAACACTATTTTTGATTTTATGTGATACATCCCTTCCAGAATGGATATAAGGAAAGAACTATCGGTGATCCTAGAATCTCGGCAAGTTCATGATCACCCAACATATGATCGGATGTTTTTTTTGTATTTACTTTACATAATTTCCTACACATTATATATATGATCACTCTATGTTAAGGACACATTGTTTGTGTCCTACTGGGCTTATACTCATAACCTACATGATCATATAGATTTGCAAATAGATTTCATGGTTAGAGAACTAACTAAGAGAAAGAACCTTGCATCAGAGAGCTAAGTAGGTGCAGTATGTAGGATGTAGAAAACAATGAGATTTACTTTTTACTATTACTTTATTATCTTATTTTATCTCTATTTTTCTCATATTTTGGTTGAATTACAACTTCAAAAGTCATTTGGGTTATTTTTCTTTTGTGTGAGTAGTATGACTTATAATTATGACATTATGTTTCCCACTTTATTATTTTGGAATGTTATTATTCCCCATTTGGATTCCGGTTCACGGATACTATTACCAAGGGTATAGTCTCCCCATGAAACCATTCATACCCTCGCCACTGGTGGATAGACTCTTTGATATGGGGAGATGTGTCTGCATTCATGTGACACACTAGACAGACCTGAATATTCTATCATGGTGTTATAGAGTGGTATCAATAGAGTTTTTTATTTTTTTTAACTCTATTAGATAAATTTATAAAGGATATATCTTTTTTGGAACTTAAGTAAGGTAGTCACTTAAATGATTGGACAGTTTTATGTAATGGATGTCCATGGTATAGGTGATGGTATTTCCTTTACCATTTGTGGTATTATAGTTTCATGATGATCCTGATTATTGTTGTGTTATTAAATGTTATGGGATTTTGGATCATTCAATCATTATGATAAGGAACATATGTTCACATTTGATTCATATGATTTCTTATCATATATAGTAATTAAATTAATTAAATATTAATTATAATTTTTGATATGTTATTTTTTGATATATCTTCACTTGTTTTATAATTAATAGAACTGATCATGATATTTTTTTATATGAATATGACTCTTAATAAATTATAGTTACTAGAGACTTTGGTGATTTGATAGCTACAGATAAGGGCCTTGTGCCTTCTGGATGCAGGTAGCCTCCTATGATATTTATTCCAATAGAAATCCCTTATGTTCACCTAAAATAACTTGGGTTGTTAGATTAAGTGATCTATTATTTGAATTTCTAATTTTCGATTTGATATTATTGATAAAATTAGAATGAATTTGTCTTATGATATATCTGAGGTAAGTGGTTCAAAATTCCCCTACAAGAGACGATATGTTTTTCCCTACCTCCATATGTGTTGAAGGATGCATTTGGGAATGATCCTTTACTAGATCCAGTGGTTTAAGTAGTGGATCTTATCTAGATAGGATTCTTTTATATACTTCATGTTCAATGTTGAGGAGCTCGTGGGAAGATGGTTAATTATGGTTAGGAGTTATAACTTCAGTATCCTCTATCCTGGAACTAGAGGGCCCTAGGTGTTGAGGATTAGATCAATATCAATAAGGTAATGTTTTATCTATTTTAGAATTTGGATGTTCAAAGGGTTAAGTTGAATGATTTCATGCTTTAGATATCAACAAGGAGGTTATGGGGTATCATGACCTAGGTAGGGATATGTTTAGGTTAGACCTGTTATAGTTTAAATAATCTCTTCTTCGAGAAGTTTATTGGAAATACATTGAAGCTAGATCAAGCTTCAGGGTTTATGGATCTTTAGTAAGGGATGATTTCGGTGTATTCTAATTCTTCTCATTTCATGAAGTTAATTCACTTCTCTCCTATTTTATCCAGTAATGAGGATTAGGAGGCATAGAAGTTCAAGAATATCCTTCGAATGAAGTTTAGGAGCTAGGTGAGGAGTGTTAAGCTGGAGATGTATTTTGAGCTGATACATAAGTCCCTAACAATAGAGAAGGAACTAGAGGATAACAGAGTAGTAGGACTTCATTCAATACTAGTTTCACTAATGAGTGGGACTCATAGTGGCACACATAATGAATTTTCTATTCATAGGAAGAGGATTATTGAGGAGGTGATCCATGGTGGTAGTAGGTAGTCATAGAAATTAAAGTTTTCATTAGTTACCTCTATTGAAGGAGGTGTCACATTATACATCAATTATGGATATAACATATATTATCACAAATTTTTACCTGAATATTTGAACAACTGTCACTGATGTGGAAATATGGGGAATCTTTAGTGTTTCTATTTATGGTAATTTTAGTTGAATTTCCTCAAAGGTTCTAGGAGTATGTGGGATAAGATTCAAGGGACAGATAGAGGATCTCAATAACAATCCTAGATTCCATAGGATTAAGTGACTCAATATAACTAGGCTCCATGGGGAGAGAGTCATGGGAATGACACGGGCATAGTGTATATCATGGACTGGGTTTTGGATGATCGTGTAGAGGGACCTTCTACAACTTTTTTACTTTTTTTAGAACATGATCGTATCATTCCTTTAAATATACTCATGTCATTATTGGATTCAATTTATTAGTTAAATTGTCATCTGAATTTATTTCCCTTAAAATACCCTTGGGGAGGAATGTAGACTATCTCTAGAGATGTCTAGAGTATTCTATAGTAGTTAGTATCTATGTAAATTTATGCAATTTTATTTTTATTATAGATTACTATCATTCATGTGGTATTATTCAAGGACTAGTTGACAGGTTATCAATTTCACATCAACTATTATAAGAGATGAGTATTATTTACTATTTCTAATGTGGGGAATTTGTGTTTAAGGGTGAATGATATATTGGAGTCGATATAATTGGACTAGACCATAATCTATTTGGATCTATTCAATCATAAGTTGTGGTCATGTTTCTTATAGAAGATCAATAAATAGCTCTATCCTCTTTTCTTCCAGTGGTGGATTTTTACCGGAATATATTTCTAGATGATATCTTAATACTTACACCAGATAGAATAATGAAATCCAAGATCAAACTTGGGCCAAGAGAACAACTGATATCAATTCCTCTATATTGAATGACACCAACTGAGCTCAAGAAACTCAAGTTATCACTTTAAGATTAATAGGTGAAGGTATTTATCATATTGAGAACTTCTCTTAGTTGTAATACATTGTTTTTATCAAAAAAGTAAGAAAGAATACATTGGCTATGTGTTGAATATATGAAGTTGGGTTATGTCTCAGTAAAGAATAAGTGCCCATTATGAGGATATTTTATTATTTTATTAGTTGAGGGGATTTTTTTGGTTCAAAAATATTTAATTGAGAAAAAACTACCACCAGCATTAGTTCAAAAAAGAAAATATACCAAAGATAGAATTTAGGAGATGGTATGTTCTGTATGAGTATGTTTTCATGCCTTTTGGATCTACGAATGGTCTGGTTGTTCTTATGGATCTAATGAATAGGATTTTCCATCCATATTGTGACTCATTTATTATTGTATTTATTGATTAAAACCTAACGTACTCATGGACCCTATGGATTCATGATAGAAACCTTGAAATCATGTTTAGTACATATCAATTGCATCAGATTTATGCCTAGATTAGAAAGTTTCACTTTTGGATTCAAGAGGTGTGTTTTCTTGGGTATGTGTTTTCTGATTTGGGAATCTTATTTAATACATAGAAGACAGATGGGTGATTTCTTTGTCATGAACTAGTAATATGTTTTAGATAATGAGTTTCCTATATTTTTCAAGATACTCCTATAGGTTTATTCAGGATTTCTACTGTTTACAATCACCTATTATTGGGGTTACTAAGTAAGAAGTTAATATTGTTTAGATATATCTATATGAAGAATCCTTCCTAGATCTAAGGAGGAGATGATAATTAGCTCTGATTTGGACCTTACCTAGGCCCGGTATTGGGTATACGGTCTACAACGATGCCTCGTGTATTGGTTTCAGAGCGATTTTGATATAGATACATAGGTAGTTTATTATGGATCATGTTAGTAAGGACCTCAAAAGTGGAACAACCATATGAATTACCTAGAGTTATCTACAGTGGATTGTTCCTTTAAATTTGGAAGAAACTATTTTTTTAGAGAAACATTTTTCATTTATATGGACTACAAGAGCTTGTGGTATATCTTCTCTCAACGGGACTTGATCTCTAGCATGGGAATTGGTTTTATTATCTATAGAACTTTGACTTTGAGATATCATATACTCTTATAAATGGTAATATTATTTTATATTATCTTAGTAGAAAGGCACAAGAGGTTAGAGAGAAGCCTTTCATAAGAGAATGGGTATTGGGGATCTTATCGGATGAATGGTTTTTGGGTTTATATGAAAATTAGGGGTGATGAATGTGATCGATTACTTGTCACATCTTTCTTGGTGGATTGATTTAAATCTAGCTAGGCATGGGATTCTGAGTGCATAGTGATGTGGGGATGGTTCATGTGGAACAACCTAGTTTCATCATAGTCTTTAGATGAAGATGATTTGATATGTGTTCATGGGAAATTTTTGGTTCCAACCTCCATGAGATAAGAAATGATGATGGATTGCCACAATTTTCCTTGGTCAGGGAACGTAGGATCAATAAATATGTATCAGGGTGTCAGATATTTATTTAGTGGGTGGTTATAAATAGGGAAATTGTGGGATTTTTCTCTCATTGTCATATATGTCTGAGGGTTAAAGTGATGCATTATTGACAAGATGATTTGCTTCATCCACTTCCAATTCCCATGTTGAAGTGGTAAAATTTGATAATAGAATTTTTTATGGGGTTCCTAGGACCATAAGTTGTTGACATATTGCATGGGATGTGGTGGATAAACTAACAAAGGTGGCACATTGCATGTTGATACAAGATACTCTTTCTATAGATGAGTTGGGAAAACTCTATGTGTGATAGATCTTATAGATACATGGTGTTCCTATGATCATAGTGTCTGGTCTGGATTCTCATTTCACTACATGTTCTGTTCAAGGATTTAAAAAGGTGATTGAGTCCCAATTTGAGGTGACTACAACATATCATCTATAGACTAATGGTCATTCGGAGAGGGAAATCTAGATTTTGGAGGATATGTTTTGAGCAAGCTTTCTAGATTTTGGTGGAGCATGGGAAAACATACAAAATTGGAAGTGTTTTCATAAAAAAAATATTTACCAGTCATTAATTCATATGGAAGCATTCATGGATCTTTATTTTTGGACATGTTTTTCAATTTTTTGTTGGCATGAGGTAGGTGAGGTATTTGATTTCAGGATTTTTAGAGTATAGGAGATGTCTGGTCAGGTTTAGTTGATTAAGTAATGATTGGTTACTACTCAGAGTAGGAAGTGATCATATACTAACAAGAGAAGATATCATTTTAATATATCTAGGGTTGATTTGGTTTTCTTGTGTATTTTAACATGCTTAGGGAATAAAAGTTTAGGGAAATAATGGAAGTCGGTGTTGTAGTTTTTGGGTCTATTTTAGATTATCGAGAAAATAAGAATTGTTTTTTACTAATTAGACCACCCTTAATAGTTCCAAGGTATTAATAACATGTTCCACATGTTACATCTTTAGAGGTACAAACCCAATCATGTGCATGTGACTGATAGTGAGGGTGCTGAGTAACAACCAAATGTATCATTTGTGGAACTTCAAATCCAAATCCTCTACTATAGTTACAAGGTGTTTTGGGGGAAGATGGTACTTCTTGTTCATGCTCTATGGAAAAATAGATGAATCCAAGAGGAGATTTCGGTGTGGGATTTTGAGGTATGGGATCAAAGGATTGAGCTTCTAGATAAGGGGCTCTAAAGAAAATTCTTGGGGATGTGAATTTCTTAAACAAGGAAAATGTAATGACCAAAAAATTTAAAGTACATTATGACATACTTTTAGTGAATATTTATGTGTTTATGAGTTTTAATTTTATTTTTTTGAGTCTTCGATAACCTCTAAATGATTTTATATTGATTTGAATAATAATAATGGGGAACAAAATTTGATCATGGTTTGGGTAAATTATATGGTTATACCTATGAAATAGAGAATCTTGTTAGATAGGGGTAGTAGATTGTGCATGATTCATGCTTGGTAATACCTAACTGAGTGACGTTATTTATGAAATAGTGTGACCCAATAAAAAGAAAAAATTGTGATTGGGACACGTTTTAATAAACCATATAGCCAAACTATTCAAGTTCCTAGAATAGGTAGTGCTCCTTGAATGGTTGGTTCTCAGCTTAATAAATTGTGGAATCAAACTATGTATGAATTTTTAATTAAATTTGGAAAATAAGTTACTAACATGAATCCTCCCTAAAATTGTTAATTATTTCCCTTATTCCTAGGGATATTGAACCTGTGGACTCCTGTATCCATTCATGGTAATCCTTCTCCCTCAAAACACCAATTGTAGTGGATCTAAAGGCTTAGAGCCATGACAATTAAAGTTAAGTGGTCATTCTTCCTCCATTATTTGTTTTTATTATAGACTCATCTTCTATACTTATAAAGAATCAAATAAATGGGTTTACATAGCTAGATATGTGGATTCTATTTTGATATAATGTGGATTTATTAATTTATAGATTAATAGGTAGGAAGATCTAGAGATTTTTCATCTTTTTCAGAATGGATATAGATCTACCGCTTATGGATGATCTCATTGGGTAATTTAATATACCTCTTAGACCATTATAAAATTCAATTCTTGAATTTTTATTCTATAATCTTAGTTGTGATGGATTGATATTGGTTATATGGATCATTGGTTCATGGGTGGGATTTCTATACCATCTCTTAAAAAATGACCTTAGCATAATTAAGTTAAGAAGTCCTTAGAATATAGGTCTTTTTGTAATGTTGATTTACCTGATTGGAATCTTTGTGCATGTGTGTGTAACTCTGAGAACCATTACGTAATAAGGTATGATTTTTATTATGCATATGGTGTGCGTATGTAGTCGACAAGACTTATTTATTATGTTCTATGTTACTTCCTTCTATATTACACCCTTTTGTTTAAAAATTTTAGGTTGGTGAAGGATCTAATCTAGAATCAAGGTGAAAGGTGGATCTTTGGGGCTTGGATTTTCACCAATGGGGGAGAATGTGCTAGTGTGATGTGGTGTTGATGATGATGGTGGACCTAGAGATATGGTATGGTAAAGATAACCTTATGGTATAACTAAGACATAGGATTGGATATGATGGCCCTATGGCCTAATGTATGTCTAAGTCTGGGGTGTGATGGACCTGTGACCCAACCTAGTAGATACAGGGGAATGATAGAGTTGTGGCCTGACCCGATGATGATCTAGCGATGTGATATCCTTGGGGACTAATTCAAGGATTAGTTGCATATGGGCCTTGATCTTAGACATGTGTTGGCCTTGTAGCCTAACCCTATTTGTGATGAGGTGTGAGACATCCCTTATGAAATTGATCTGAAGCAAGTACAATTGATGCTCATGGAATCTTGGATATCTCACAATCACACAGGATATGATTGATTTCTTATTTTTTATATTTACAAAACTTTATAGAATAATCCTTATTTACATGATAAATTTATTTTAATGACACATTGGTGGTGTCCAATTACGTTTCTACTCACACTCTACATGTAAATCTTGATGAGCATGAATATCTCATGGATAGGGATCTAGAAAAGGGTAAGATACCTATGTTAGGGAATTGAGTAGGTGGAGATTGGAGGATTAAGGAAATGACATGATGGACTCCAGAAAATTATTTTAGTGTCTTATTCTATCACTTTTGGTTCTAATAAATTGGTTGACATTCCACATCATGGTTCCTTTGGTTTGTTTTCTTTTGTGTGATATTTATGCCATATTTTTATATCATGATTTTTTTCAATATATTGTCTTGGAATGTTATTATTACCCATTGTAACTCTAGTGAATGGATATTGTAACTAGGGGTATTATAACCCCACAACACTATTTAGTCCTTCACCACTAGTTAGTAGCCTCTTATGTATGAAGAGATGAACATGTAGTCATGTGACACACTAGTCAGACCCAGTAATTCGGTCAATTCATTGCAAATTGGTTTACAAAATTTTTAAAAGCTATCCCATCAAACCCATAACTCAAAAATAGGGCTCACCAAAACCACCACCATGCCTACCACAATGGAATGGTGAACCACTAGGGAGCCATAACTCCATGATTTACTCCCAAAACACCTCTAATCTCTAACCTGACAACTTTACATCATTAAAACACAAACGGTGGGATTTAGAAAAGTAGTCCATTACATTTGATACTTCTAAAAAATTATCATCCTCTAAAATTAAATAAAATCATTGGAAAGAAATAAACATAGATTAAAATATTCACCCCATGAGATACAAATAATGGATCTCATTAAAATAAGAGCACAATCAATATGTCGTAGGATTAAGGTGAATAATCATTAAACATTTCCTATCATCTCATAAATCAATAAAGGCTATACATACCATCTCAATTATATCAATCATCAAACAACTCGGGATATTGATCATGCATCTGTGACTCACATTCCTAAATACTCTCATCCAAGTCATCATGCTTCCATAGGACAAACACTGATAAGGGAATAAGACTCTCATGTATCATCCTCTCCTAATAGTCATAAATTTCAGGTCATTCCTTTAACATCACATCATATTCAACATTCATCTAACCTATCAATGAGATAGGATTAATCATTAAGATATAGATGAATCTGTGATACATGTAAGAATTAATGAATCTATTCCATATACATGACAAGTGATAACTGATACACAACATATCCAACATTCTCCTGCTCCATTAAAGGTTCAAAAAAATTAGGGAGAAATATTACTCTCGTGATATAACCTTCACAACCCATAATGAGGAGATTCCTACAAAAACAAAAAATTTCCAATATTGAATTCAAAAGGTGTTCTACAATCATTATCACACTACTTACAATATGGATCATCATTTATCCAATCATGAATCAACTAAACCATCTCATTCATAATCCATATCAATTCTGGTCCAAGAATGGTTGACTCTTTGAACTCTGTCCAACATAATAGAGATTTACAAGGTCAACCATATATAAATTCAAATGAATCCATACTAATGGTGGAGTGATAAATGTTATTATAATAAAACTCCACTGAGGGTATGTTCCTCACCCATGAACCTCCAAAATCCAAAATATAGGTGTGAAAAAATATCTTCCAAAATATGATTAGTCAACATTTCTTTACCATCCATCTATGGATGAAAATTTGGGGTAAGGCATAAATATGAGACAAAAACATGTTGATGATCTCTCCATAACTTGTAGATAAAAATGGATTATGATCTGAGATTATCATCTTCAAAACCACACGGAGCCTCACCACCTACTCCAAATAATACCACAATAAAATATCCATTGTTCTTGACTCCTTAATAACCAAGAATTGATCTTATTTTGAAGATCTTAATTAAACGTTTTAATAATTATTTTTTTTATTTTTTATCAATGTTTCAAAAATTAAACGCAAAAGTAAGACTTGAATTATGAATAAATAATGAAAGGCATTGGATGGAATGCTTTCTAATGCATCATTATAAGTATATATGTTGATTGAAAAAATTCCATGTTATATAGAAAAGGATATGTAAGGAAACTATCTTGAAGAACTCGGGAGGAAAAGTTTAAGAAATAAAGAAAATTAATATTTGATAATTATTAATCTATTGTTAAAGTATAATTAATTGGGATATAGAATTTTAGGAAGTGTACATTGGTTACTTTGGGGAAATTTATTTGAGGTGAAGACCATGAAAATATTTATTATCATGAATATTTATATAAGTTGTGTGTCCGTGAAATATTTGAACAAGACCATCATTCAATATTATATTATTTTGTGAGGAGACTATTGGTTTAATGTCAATGAAAAATATATTATTTTTTGATGATGAAAAATTTATGAAAAATATTATTGTATTAATTTTAAATTTATTTTTAATTCCCAATTAATTTTATAATTTCAAAAGGAATTCACATTTTTTACAACCGTTTGAGGAGTTAAGATGAATAATTAAATCAAGGGTGAAGATGGATCAGAAATTGAAGATATTGTAATTGATATTTTTGGAATTTTGATGAGGAATCTGTAAATAATAAATCTCTATTTATTAATTTATACTAGAAAACCATAAATTATGATGTATTTTTGAGATGTTATATGAAAAAATTGTGTTAATATTTTACTTATAATTTAATTAAGTAATTTTTATTATGTTTTTAGAAAAATTAGTGGAAACCAAAACCACCCAAGAAGATCCAGATCAACAACATGTTTTAGAAATAATGACCTTGTATGACCTATACCATGCATTACTGGTCATGTAATAATGGGGTATTTGTGAAGGTAGAATGAGCACATGATCATAGGTTCATGCTATAGAGTGTAAAAACAGGGAGGTTTCATTATTAGGATGTTCCAACAAAAGACTGTAGTGAACCCTGGTCATAAAAACGGAGCAGTTTCATGAGATTAATCATTTAATAATTTGAGGCCATCCATTTTTATGTTTTATTTGGGAAGGATATTTTTCACTATATATTTTTAACATGCTAAAATTTTATGCATAAATAATACACCATTGGATCCAATCAATCTACGTTATCCAATCATACTAAGAATCATCATCAACCTCCCCAAATCAGAATATTATTCTATATCTAAGGGTTTTCATGCCACATGATCACATATAATCTAAATTATTATAAAATATAAATATAATTTCTATGAATTATTGTGAATTATAAAATTGTTGAATTTCACATTCCATAAATGACAGTTCGTGAAGCATTCATTTTAATAATCAAAGGGTATGTGATTAAAATCTGTGAACATATATGATTTGTAATTGAGTTTCTATGTGAGACGGATAGATCTTATGATTGACAAAAAATCACAATTAAATGTTGTTTTAATACTATGTTTTTGGAAGATACCCTATGTGAAGCTACTATGAAAAAAATTGGAATGTTATGTAATGCAAGAATTGTAAGAGGAAAATTATAGTGGTTTGCAAACCATAAATTGGATTTTTTGAAATGCATTATAGATGGTTTGTAAGTCAACATAATGATGTTTCCAAACATGAATTAATTATGTGGTGAACGTATTATGGGATTGATAAGGTAGTTTGTGATATTAAATTCATAATATTCCAAACAAGTGGACATGCTATGGGAGAAAGCTTCCATGTGAAGTCTTGTAGGTGATAATAGCTTACAAATATTCTATTTGTCAAGAGAGGCAATATTATTTTTGATGAACCATAAAGATGACTGGTTACATATTTATTTCATGGATTATAATGTGTTTACCATGATTACTTGGGGATATAAATACTATATTAACTCTCAAAAAATCTTATACATAAATTCTAGATAAGTTATTACCCTGATTGGAAGTTCTTATTTTCTCTAGTTGAGTCCCACAAAGAATGTGATACTGTTCAAAAAGGATAAAGTTTTTAGAAGTAAAGTATTTGATAATGGAAGTACATGATAAGTGGAGTGAAGTTTTATATAGATTAAGTGAAATATGAATTAAAATTTATAGTCATTTTAAAAAGAAATCATCTTGTACAATTTATTATAAGAAAATGAATTAAAAACATTAAACTTGTTTTTGAATCATTAATACTTGAAGCAGTGGGTAAATAAATAAAAAATTAAATGGTGAAATATATATGTTATGTGATTATCATGTGATGTGAATGGGAATAATTTCACATACTATATGTAAAATATGTTATGGATAATTAAAATCATTTTTACAAAGAAAATAGCTGAGAAGTTTATGAAATACAGATGACTGAATGAAGTATATTAGTTATTATAATTAATTTATACTGAGGAAATAAATACACCACTGTATGAAGGATGGAGAATAGGTTGAAGTTGAAATATCATTGTAGTTGAAGACTTTTTTTCATGTTTTAATGAGTTAAGAAGATTCAGGTCATGTAGAGATCTATACGAATTAGATAACTAGAAATACAAGTTGGGAAGTAAACTTGATATAAACAATAGAATTTGTACATGAGAAAACCAGATCCTATACACTTGTATAGGATGATCATTCTTAGTTGGGGGCACAAGAAACCATAATTTTCTAGATATCTTGATATTTTTGGATCAACAATGATGATAAGGTTGATTATGGTGTATAAAAAATCAAAGAAAAGATAAGATCATTGGTGTCTCACTAATTGAGGAAAAAGAGTTTGTTAATGGGGTATAGAACTAGGATCAACTATAGGATCAACTAAAAGGGTGTATAACTAGTAATGGTTTAAGCCATTGTATCTGATGATAATATTATAGTGGATAATCCATGTTGGGTTATTTAACTAACATGGAAAATAGTTTGTATTAGTATCTAATCATGTAAATATCAAGTGCATTGTTCTCTCATATTATTTATACATTTGAGGTTAGCTTGTGATACATCACTAATTGGATCGATAACTATAACATGTTCAAGAGGTTCAATTAAAATACTAATAATTTTTAAAATAACACCACTAAATCACCCAATCCCTCTTAGTGGAATCCTTCCTGGGGCTCTATATAATTCAAAAATTGTTCCAATATCACCCATATAGTATGAAATACTCCATAAGTTTGAGGTAAAACTATGATCATATCCCTCAATTTTATCCTTCTACTTCAACTAGAGAACATAAAGTGGCTGAAGCAACCCACCAGGAACATGATGTTCACACTTTTCCCTCTGGAAAACGAAACATTAATATAAAACTTTATGACTGAAATATTTATCCCTAGAAACTACAATTTAACTCTCAAGGAACTATTTATATTTTTCTAGTCTAGGATTCACCGTTAAAGGTAAATTATGAAACCCATGAAAAAAAACCTCTTGCACCATTGAGGGAATGGAGAGCCTATCCTAGAATGAAACCTAGTTATAATAATATTAGACCATCCCTTAGAGGATTCATCATAAAAAAACTTGATCTCTCCAAAACTCTACCACAGAATCCCCAAATTTATATTCCTCTACCTCTTGTACCAAATATGACTACACTATATTCTGATAGAGGCACCCTCTACCATCAACTTCCCCCAAGTCATGGAGCGTTATATAGATCTCCTTCATCACCCTCCAAGTGTCACTTAACTAACACATGACATAACTATGAGAATTATAAAAAAGTTCAGCACCAAAAATGTGACCATTATACAATGTACAAGATATCATGAGATTATAATCCTATAATAATTCCATCCACCATTGTTATCATAAGTTAGAATCATATTGAGAGAACATATAAATCAGTATCCTATGATATAAAATGACTAGAATTTTTATGCTAATGAGGAAATTCTACCAAAACGTTACAGAAAAAATAGCTATAGGAAGCTCAATATCATGGGAGGTATATTAAAATTTATGAGGCCATAACTATTAAGACCCATGAGAGACAACCTCTCTATTATAAATCACAACTCAAGATAAGAAAACATGTGATGAAGTGCAATAAATTCACCACATAAAACCCTCCTCGAAAAAATAATAACTAGGGAAAAAACTATCATAACCATACAATACAAGCTAGCAGATCAGAACTAGTCATTCTTTATAAAAAAATGATTTTTCTTAGTCAAAGCATTCAGAGGATCCATGATATGAGAGAAGTAAAGAATAGACCTCCAGTTATAACCTTCATGACCAAGTAAACAGAAACGCTTTTCAAAATTATTATAGGATACCCAAGGAAAAAATCATTGATCTCTGATAGATCCATGGCCACTATAACACTCAAGATTTTTGAATATTTTCTATTCAATAATTTTGATGTGTTAGATAGCATGTGATACATGTAACACTAAACTTCATAGAATAAATATTTATTAAATTATAAAATAAAATACATTATTATATAGTTAAATGAAATTAAGAAAATAAATGACTTTGTAAAAAGGTTCAAATTCACTAAATGTTATACTGTTAATTTTTTTAGAGATAATTTTTGAACTATTTTGTTAAATTATCCAATTTAGATAAATTTAATACTTTTAAGGAATGATATTACTAAAATTTATTGATAAATTGAATTGATAATAATTAAATTAATTAATTATATCTATTAAATTATTATGTAATTATAAGGAATACAAATGTAATAATTCATGATCAAATGGAAATGTTTTGTTTTAAAATAGTATTTTATTTATATATGCATTTAGTTAAAATATATTTTCTCTTATTTTATGTATTAATCTTATGGGATAATATTTTTTTATATGTATAAATTCTAATTATCAATCATACCATTATTATCTATTATTTAAAAATCATTTGAAGGTAAAATGAGATATTTTTCAGAAAACCATTTTAATGTGTGAGATATATTTTTCTCTTAATAAATTAAATTAATCACTATTGATGAATGATTTTAATGAAAATTTGGGATAATATATTTGTTAAAATAAATTTAATTTCATCTAGTGGTCTTTACAAGTCATGTTCAAGAAATAGAATCATTTTTATTCTCAATTTTTTAAAAATGATTTTTACATGTTTGTAAGTGGATATTATAATTAATCTCTAAGACCAATAGGAACTGAATCTTGTAAAATGTATTAAAAATTTGTAATTATTATAATATATATTATTTAACAAATTTAACTTAATTTTTATCCATGATTCCGTGGTAAGAATATTTTCACCCGGATTAAGGTTAAAATGTGTTAAATGGGATTAATCTAAGAGGTAAGGATTCAAATATCACAAAAAACAGAACATTTCGTAATTGGTTAAGTGTATTAAGACCTAAAATCACATTATATTTTTAATTAGACTACATTTTATCCAAATTATAGAAGAAATATATTTATTATATCTAAATGTTCTTAATATTTAAATGGGTGTCACTCCCCTCACTTATAAAAGGGTGCCTCCTCTTCTCACTTACCCAAACCACTTTAAATCCTTATCCAATCCAATATCAACCCAAATACCTTAAACAATATCCTCACCACATATTAGAGGTTTTTACCATCCCAGAAGATCAATCCAATAATAATTAAGGTTTTTTCAAAGGAGATTATCCAAGGAAGAGGAATATTTTCTTACCATCCATTTTCAATTTTCTTTCTTCTTATACCACCTAAAAATATTATATAAATATATTAAAAGAATTAAATAAAAAATATTTACTATACTTTTTTTAATGTTACAACCATTTTATAACCCATTTAAATCTAATTGAAAATGAAAGAATCATTCATGTGTATGTAAACATTACTGTCTCTATTAAGTGATGTATTTTATTTTTCATCATCATCTCTCATAAATGGTTATATAGAGGGATCAAATGAATATATATTTTATATATCAAATATTTATGAATATATAAATTTGAATAATTATATGCCTTAATTTCTTTCCATCCATTGAAAAATGGAAAAATCACTCATGCGTACGTGTGGACTCTCATCTCTACGAAGTGATGTAATTTATTTTTCATCACCACCTTACATAGCTGGTTATAAAAGAGAATATAATAGTTTAAGATTTTAGTTATTACATTATTAAGATATGGATATAACAAAAACATTAAAAAGGTCAAGAACCATATTTTACAAACTAAAAAATATGTCCAAAACAGAATGGTTGACACCTGAATATTGATTTTTAGGAAAAATTATTAATAAATGGAAATTTGAAATCATAAGGGAATGATATATAGTAATATAATTATGAACATGGTTTGGGTATATTTTTATAATAAGTATAAATTTATTATAAATGAGGTTAGAGTTTGTACACATAAATTCATGGCTTCCGATAAGGGATTATATATTACAATCTCTCTTTTTATCAGGATTGTTTATGTTTTAAATTCTTTTACATGAAATAATATGTTTTTTATATTTTAATCCCAATAGATTTTATTATAATATAATTATTTATATGATTTTAATGTTTTATTACAATTTTTCTCTCTTTAGTTCTCAAAATACAAAAAATATTTTTTAAAGAAAAGTTGATCTAGTTTCTTTTCTTTTAGTCAGGAATATTCATCTTTCATATCCTCGATATTAATAATTTTTTATAAAAGTTATTTTACACATTTAAATGATTCATATTGGTATTTATATAATATCTTTGACATTTTTAAAAAAAAAATTAAAGCAATATTCTTGTCATTTTTTAATGGGTCATTTATTACTTTCTTTAAAAAGTGTGAAAATGATTGTTTTTAATCATTTACTAAATGAATATTTTTTCCCAATTTCATATCATTTATTCATGATTTACTTACATTAAAAGTTACCATGTTTATATAAAGAGGCTAATATTACCAATGTATGGTAATTTTTTTTTAAGTTACTTAAAGAGGAGGATGTTTTCTCATGTTTTTTCAAAGATTATTTGTAAGGATTTTATAAAATATTTTTTTCATATATGTCAACATTCTTTAAAAATTATTATGATTTACTAGGGATATTATCTTATGATACCCTAAAATTCCTTTATCTTAATTTTTTATATTGATAATGTTTTAATGATTTCTTCATAATACTAATTTATTTCTCATGGGTTAATTAAGATATAAAGGAATGATGGATGCTTTTATATTCTTAGGAATTATTCATCAAAAAGTTAATAGGGACTAAACTGTAACTCTTAGGGGACTTTGTCCATTATGTGACTAGTGCATTCATTATATCCCTCCAATGAATTGGATAATTTTTTATAAATTATTTTCTTTAGATGGTTTATTTATAGAGACCCTATCCTTTTAAATATATCATTACATGATTTTAAGCATAATAATACATCAAAATACAAACCAAGGATCGTGAAGTCTATTGTCTTTGAAGACTAGGAACATAAAACTGAAAACATGGGACTAAAAACACTTATTTATTTAATATTAATAAATATCTTCAAACTTAATATGATCTCTTACATCATCATATGGTGCCCTTGTGATCACTTGTGTGAAGGGATGAGCTAAATGACCAGTAATGGAATAAACATAAGAATAAGGCTTTAGCACATGGGTTAGAGATCATGATATATGATATAAAATGGTACATAGAATCATTACATATAAACATGGGATAATATAAACATTTAATCATATAAATTTGTTAGAAACATAAATCATGATCTTAGAAAGAGTCAAGGCTCGTTACACATAGAAGAGAACAAGTCAAGGTTATCCACCAAGACTGTTGCACATGGTAGCACAAGCCAAGGATAACTGCGAAGACCGTTGAACAAAATGTTTCATGAGACTTAGAATTATGCAATGTATAAAAGTGTTATTTGGGAACAGTGATTTTAATATTTTCACTGATATTATTGACAGAAAAATAATCATACATAATCCACCATACATAAACATAAGGGTTACCTAGAGAAATGTTTGGGTATCATAATCATGACATAAAGCATAAAAAATGAAAACATCATAAAAGATTCCATAAAGGAAATTAATTAGAGAATACATGGACTATAATAGTGTAAAAGGGGAATAAATCATGATATGTGATGTCAAATTGAAGTAATATCATGAAAAAATATTTTTTTGGAAAATTTAGAATTTATACATTTTCGTGCGGGCTAAGGAAAATATCAAAGGTCGTTTAAAACATAATAGGGAATGATAATTTATATAAAACCAAAAGTGAACCAGAAGTGTTTTAATAATATAAATATTGGTTTTATAAATATAATGGTGTCTTGAAAAAATTATTTAATTTTCATGATGATGGGAAAGAATTTGGAAAATTTTCCCTTAAAATGGGATTTCTTATCGAAAATTATTGAGGAGTGAATAATTTAGAAACATTTATATCTCTAAAATAGAATGAGGGATGGATCTTGAAACATGATTTTGGAACATATACCAAGTATGTAGAAGTTTCACATAAAAAAAGAAAATAAAACTTCATTTGGGTAAAAAGAAAGATAGAGAAACCCGAAAGAATATAGAAGGTTTGGGTAGAATCTTTTACGAAATATCAACATGGTATTGGGTGTACTTAGGAGGGATTAATGAGAGATAAAGGTGTTTATAATCTTTTTTACATTATGAATCATGTGTTGGGGCAGTAAAAAATTATACCCCATCCTTAGGAATTACACATAAAAGGGTATAATATAGAGGAGATTCTAGAATAAATGTGAGAAAGAGAGGATCCCTTAGCTAAAGTCTGATGGTGTTCTTTGCTTGTTCTTAATGGCCTTAATAATCAAATTAGGTTTATTAATTTATAATTATATAACCTTCAATACATTTTATTTATTTATTATAACCTTATTAAGTACATTCATTTATTTTTTTATGATTTAATAACTTCAATTTCATTATTTGGGAGCATTTACTTCATTGGTTATAATGATCACTTCACTTATATTCATGTTCTGAGAAACATGTACGATGATAGAAGTTGCCTATAATTGAGTTTATATGACATTATTGAACATATATAAGATTAAATGGTTATAAAAATCATTTTTTATTTGGTCTGAATGTGAATTATTATATAAAACAATAATTTTAAATGCTTGGATAATTTTGGCGTGTTTTCTCACAATTAACATGTTTTGTATTATTATTTTACATAATGTGTGAAAAAGGATTTCCGAAAATCACATAATATAAAAGACATATTTAAATATTTTTTAACCAGAAAAATTATTTCATGACCATAATTGAATATGGTAATAGAAATTGATAACATGTCGTCCTTGAATGTGATAAATTAACACATCTCGTACGGTGTTTTCAATTATATTGTATAAAAGGATGGGAAGGGATAGATGATAATTAATTATACCATTAGAATAAAAAAATTCAGTACATGTATGGTACTGTATTTTTCATACCATTTGGATGAGGAGTGGTTAGGAAATAAAAGATAACAAAAGAACATAAAAATAAAATGAAAGGAAAGAAAAGAGACATTTACCTCTTGATTTAATCTTCCTTGAGAGCCTATTAATGGGAGAGTATTTGGAATTTTGAGGAGAAAATGGCTGATGAATGTAAGGGAGGATCTTGGGAGATATTTGGCTTCAATTTAGGTAAGTTACAAGGCTCTATAAGAGTGAATAGAATAGGGTAGTGTGAGTTGTTTTTATAGTGGAGGGGAGGAGGGTTTTCTTAATATTTTAATTATTAGTTTATTATTTTTTCATAAGAAAAGAAATATAAATGATTGATGTTACCAAAAATAGTAATTATTTTATGTGAGTTTGAGATATTGGACTTATGTCATCCTTACATCATTTGATGACATCATAATTCATGTATTTAGTATTTATTTTAAATTATCGAATTTTACTTTTCATGAGAAAATAAATTTTTATAGAAAAATACCAAAAATATACCCCAACCATTTTTCAACATGTAGAATCCAAAAATGAAATCTATATTTTTAAAAATATTTTCTAAATATTATTAATTTACTTTTTAATTAAAATCATAATTTTCTTGAAAAATACAGATTTTAAAACTATAACTGATATTTTAATGCTTCCAAAATTTACATAAGGTATTATATAATTATGTTAAAACTAGAAGATGTGAAATTGTTTATTTATGAACAAATTTTAGGAAAATACATTTTCTTTTAAATAAATTAATTTATTTTATTTAATTATTTATGACTTATAAAAATACTAATACTTTTACTATGGTCATTATCACTTATCAGATACCTAAATTTTATTTATACATTCATGGGTGAGGTTATTATTCTTTTGTAGGATTTAATATTCATAATTTTCATATTATAATTCATAAGGGTAGTTTACTATTCATAAGGGTAGGATACTATTCACCAAAAAAATTATGTTTATCTTATCGAACTCCAGTCATCTTGCTGATCTCAATCGTGTATGTTATATTTTCGAAATTCAAATCCCAGACGGGGAAATATTATGATTAAAGGTCTCATAGTACACAGTAGTTCATTTGTGTTGAGATTTCATGTGATTATATGACATATTTATAAGACGTTAATTTCCATTGATAAAACATTAGGTCATTACATTATTCCCCCCTTATGAAAATTTTCCCTCAAAATTTTGTTTTACATTCTAAGCCATAAATAGGTGCAAGTACTTTTTCTTCACTGCATCCTCTAGTTCCCATGCTTACTCTTCATACTTATGGTTCCTCCATAGCACGTTTACCAAGTGAGTAGTCATGTTACATAGAAATATATCTATATGATCTAATATCTTTATTGGTTACTCCATATAAGAAAGATCAGTATCCAACTATACAACCTCTAATGAAATTACATGTGAAGGATCTGGTATGTACTTCCATAAGTGGGATACATGGAAGACATCGTGTAATTTAGACATGGTGGGTGGAAGTGTTGGTCAATATTCCATATCCCCAACATGATCAAGAACCATTAAGAGGCTGATATACCTGGGACTTTTATTTCCATTCCACCCAAATATCATGACCTTATACCATGGAGATATACAGAGAAATATCATGTCTCCAACATTGAACTCAAGGTATCATTGATGGTTGTCTGCATAACACTTATGTCAACTTTATAATGCATTATTGTGCTACTGAATGGTTTTGACCTTCTCCACCATTTCTTAGACCATTTAAAGTCCCAGTAGCTTATGCTCACTGACTTCATCCCAACATGCTGTAGTTCTGCATCTTTTCCCATAAATGGCTCAATATGGTTTCATTAGGATGCTCGAGTGGAAAATGTTTTTGTTGGACAGTTCAACCAATGGAATATGTTGGTATCAAACTCTTTTTATGTCTAAATAACATGATCTTAACATATCTTCAAGTGTATAAATTGTTCTCTCAGGTTTCCATCATTTTGAGGATAATAGGCCATACTGAAGTTTAATTCAGTGCTTAGAGCATGTTGGAAAATTTTCCAAAAAATCAAGGTGAATCAAATATCTCTATCAGATACAATAAGTAGTGGTACTACATGAATTCTTACCACCACTTCGATATATATCCATGGAATTTGATCTAATGATAAGTCCTCTAAAATTATGATAAAGTGAGTTGTCTTTAAAAGATGCTCCATAATGACCCATATAGCATTGCTTCCTCTAGATGTACTTGGAAGTCCATTGATAAAGTCCATGGTGATGTTCTCCCACGTACATGTTGGTATGTTAGTGGTTACATCATCCCCTTAGACTTTTTTCTTTTATCCCTCACTTGTTGAAATACCAGGCACTTGGATGTATATTCAAAAATATTCTTCCTCATATTGTCCCACCAAAATTTCTCTCGGAGATCTCGATGCATCATTGTGCTTCCGATTTGGATAGAGAATGTGGAGATATGTGCATCATTCAAAAGCTCCTTATTTTTCTCTGGATCATATGGTACATATAATCATTACCCAAACATTTTGACTTCATCCTTTTCAATCTTTTTCTCATAAGATTTCACATTTCTGATAGCTTCCACTCTTTTCAAAATTTCCACATCATTTCTTTAAGAATCCTTTATTTTATTCATGAGGGATGGTTGAGAAATAATTTGAGAAAGGATTTATGATGTTTCTACCTTAATGATTCCCATGTTCATCCTCTGTAAATCTATTAATATTGGATCCTTTTAGATTCTCATCATTGATAAAAATGCAGGATTATTTCTACTTAGAGCATCCTCCACCCTATTTGACATACCGGGATGGTAGTGGATTGAGAAGTCATAATCCATGATGAGCCTTAAATATATGTTTTGGTTCATATTACTCTATTTCTATGTGAATATATATTTGAGACTCTTATGATCAGTATATATCTCACACTTCTCCCTATAGAGATAATACCTAAAGATTTTCAAGGCATTGATCACAACTGTCAACTCCAGATCATGTGTTGGATAGTGTTTCTCATGGATTTTAAAATTTCTTGAGGTTTAGGTTATCACATTTTCATTTGGTATAATTACACAACCTAATAACATCTTTTAAGCATCACTATACACCATAAATTGTTCCCCAGTTGTTGGGAGAGTGACTACTGGAGTAGTGATAAGGATATATTTCGACTCCTTAAAATTGTCTTCACATTCTTGAGTCTTGAAGAAGTTCATTCTCTTCCATGTCAGCTTGGTCATTGTGTTTAAAAATCATGATAATTTCTTTAAAAATCATCGATAATACCTAGCTATACCTAGAATGATACGGATCTCTATTACAAATATTGTCCAGGGCCACTCTCCAAATATTTTTATCTTGGAAGGGTCCACAGATATCCTTTTGTTGGTGATAACATGCCTCAAAATGATACTTCCTATATCCAAAACTCACATATATTGTACTTTGAAAACATCTTATCCCATCTTAGATTCATTATCAGAGTATTCAAATGATTCTAATGTTCCTTCTTCTCTTGTATTATATTAGAATATCATCAATAAAGACTACCAAAATTTTTAGAGGTAATCTTTAAAAACATTATTTATTAAGTCTTTGAAAATTGTAGGAGGATTAGTGAGTCCAAATGGCATCACTATGAAGTAATAGTGTTCATACCTCTTTCTAATGGTCTTCTTGGGAATATTTTCCTTCCTCGCCTTTAATTGGAGACATCCTGACTAAATGTCCACTTTAGAGAAATAACTGTCCCCACAAAGCTGATCGAACAAGTCATCTATCCGAGGTAGGGGATACTTGTTCTTTATCAGTATTTTATTGAGCTCACAATGATCAATGTAGAGGCACATTGAACCATCCTTCTTCTTGATGAATAGGACTGGTGCCCCCACAGTGAAGCACTTGGTCAAATAAGACCCTTCTCCAAATTCTCCTGTAACTGCTTCTTCATCTCTTCCAACTCGATATTGGCCATTATATAATGTGTCATTCATATAGGTAGAGATACAGGAATAATTTCAATTGAGAACTCAACCTCTTAATCAAGAGAAAGAGAAGGAAAATCTTTGGACAATACATCAGTATAATCCCTCACAATGAGCATATCTTCGATCAATATTCTCTCCTTTGTCTCAATCATTTGAGATAGACATGCTTTCTCATAAGGAATTAATATCCACACTTGATACAATGATTCTAAAAGAGATTCATCTTCCACCTTACACTTGAAAAGAATTAGAGGATGCTTTGGGATGTTAAGAGTGATCTCCCTTTCCAAACAGTTGATATTGGCTTAGTATAAAGATTGACAATCCATACCCAATATAACATCGAACTCCATTAATTAAATTATGTGCAAATTTGATGGGAGATTTAGTCCACAAACATTAACGTGGTAGGAGTTATAAACCTTGGATTCAATAATTTCTCCATTATCTACTCTCATAGATAACTTATCGTATAAATTTTGAGGTTGTGGTTGAATAGTTATATTAAACTTGAAGGATAATAAAGAATGTGTAGAAATATAATCAAATAGTATGTCCGCTATTCTTGAATTAATAACCAACAAACTTGTCACCACATCGTTGTCCATATCCAACTCATCTATAGTGATATAATAATCCCTTACTTGTTTCCTTAGAGCTTGTTGTTGATTGGCTCCTAAAACCCTCAACTTCGGGAATTATTGTAGTTGTAAAACTGCATTATAGGCTGAGTTTTGATATGAACATTCTTTTATTCTTCCACATTAGTGGGATTTTTCATATCCCTTTGGAATTTTTTAGCCATATGTCATGTATTTCAACATTTTAAGTAATTTCCGGTTCCCTTTAGATAGTTCCCAAGATGGTTCTTCCCAAACTGTTTATAGATGGGATGATTGGGCTTCCTTCCATCATGGAATTTATTTACAGAACTACCCACAATAGATTCCAATTTCCTATTTTTTTGTTGGGCCCACAATACCCCTGAAAGTATCTAGTATCCATTTCAACCTTAAGGTAACAATGGACAATCTCTTCATAGCTTTTGAAGTCTCGAATCCCAACCTCTTTTCATAGAATCATCTTTAGTCTGCTAAATAATCGATCTAGCATTCTTTCGGTGTTAATGGGAAAGCCAGAGGTGTATCTTGAAAGACTTGTAAATTTTTCTTCATACACCCCTATTGACTCATCTTCCTTATACTTTAGTCTGAGGAACACTCTTTCTATCTTGAGATGGAGGGATCTGGGAAAATATTTATTGAAAGGTTTTCTCTTGAATTCCTCCTAATACATGAAATCAATTTCCTCCTAGGGATTCATATTATAGATCATTTTCCACCATTGATCATCTTCCCCATCAAAAAGATAGACCACCAACACAACTTTCTCTTTTTCTGTGAACTAGAGGACAAATAATATCTTTTCAAAGGAGTTAATCCACTATTCTATGAGGAGGGGATCCAAAGATCCACTAAACATGGGAGGAATTTTTCATGAAGGGTTATATGGCATATTTCTATTTCCTTGTAATAGGAGGATATTCTACATGATTAAAGTTATTATTCATAACTTGAGTTAGTTGAAAAAGTATTGTCATAAAGTTTTGAGCACATGTTCCCATCATATTAGGCATATCGTTAGGGAAACAATCACATTTCCTATCACATTTATTATAGCCACATGTTTTTCTATTTCCCAACATTAACTATGAAAGAGAACATACAATTAGGGGCTTGGATATATAGATATCAGGAATAAAAAAGAAAATTTAAACCTAAAAGGATAAAGTCTTAAAGGAAAATTATATCCTAACTTTTGAATCCACAGGTTTCAATCTAGGTTATCCATGATCTGTTTCCTAATAAATTTTATTATGGGCTTCTTTATTTTTTGTTCCCTTAATAATGGTTTATTCTAAGCTTATGAATTTACCAAATCAAATCCCTAGAGAGTGTCAAACCAAGAATTAATCAAGGCCCATTTTCTTTCACTAGTTCTCATTCTATTCAAGTTCAATGTGTTGTTTTCATTTTTTACTCCTAGATACATCTGTGGCAGAGCCACCTCTACTTGTTTGTATCCAGACAGACAAGTTTTTTTCTTAACAAACCACTTACTCTATACTTACCAAAATTTATGGATGTTTTCCTATACTTATTTTTTTCCCTAGGGTTCTTACTAAAGTTATCTATTCCTAATATCCAAAAAATAACTAAACCATTCCTCTAATACCAACTATAATGACCTTATTCTTTTACATATATCATTACATGATTTTAAGAAAAATTATACATCAGAATACGAGCTAAGGATCATGAAGTATAGTGTCTTTGAAGACTAGGTACATAAAACATAAAACGTGAAACTTAAAGACACTTTTTTATTTAATATTAATAAAGAGATACTAACATCCTTTGAGTTTTTACATCTATATAGGGTACCTTGGGGATCACATGAATGAAGCGATGAGCTAAAACCCTAGTAAAGGAATAAGCAATAGAAAAAGGCTTTAGTATATGGGTTAGAGATCATGACATAATGATATAAAATGGTATAGAGAATCATAAAATATAAACATGGGATAATATAAACATTGAATCTTAGAAATTCGGTAGCAATATAAATCATGACTTTATCAAAATTCAGGGCATGTTGTACATAGAGGAGCACATGTCAAGGTTAACCACCAAGACATTTGCACATGGTAGCACATGCCAAGGCTAACTGCTAAGAAAATTGAATATAATATCTCGTAAGACTCAACATTACCCGATGAATTGGAGCACTATCTACAAACATCCATTTTAACATGTTCATAAATATTCTTTCCACAAAAATAATCACACATAATAAACCGTACATAAACATAAGGGTTACCTAGAGAAAAGATTGGGTATCATAATCATGACACAAATCATAATAAATGAACGTACCTTAGAAGAGTCCATGAATGAAATGTATTAGAGAGTGCATGGACTATCACAGCGGAATTTAGGCATAAATCATGATAACTAATTTCAACTTGAAGTAATAACATGAAAAAATATTTTTTGGGAAACTTTATAATTTAAACATTTCCTTATGGTTCAAGGAAAATATTAAAGGTCATTTAAAACATAAAAGGGAAGGATCATTTATTTAAAACCATATGTGAAATATGAAGGTTTTAATAATAAAAATTGTAGTTTTATAAAAACAATGGTGGCATAAAAATAGATTATATATTTTACATGATGATTGGTAATAAATTGGAAAGTTTCCTATAAATGTGTTTTCTTATAAAAAATTATTATAGAGGGAATCATTTAGAAACATGTTTATCCCCAAAAGAGAATGAGGTATGGATCATGAAACATGGCTTTGGATCATATACATAATATCTACAAGTTTTAAATAAGAAGAAAAGACAACTTAATTTAGGTAAAAAGAAATATAGAGCAACCTGAAGGAATAGAGGAGGTTCAGGTAGAATCCCTTATGAAATATCGGCATGGAATCAGGTGTACTTAAGAGGGATTAATGAGAGAGAAATGGGTTTCTCAACTTTTATAGATCATGGGGGAAGTATGTGGGAGGTAAAAAATCATACCCCATCAATATGAATTATACATAAAAGGTCATAACATAGATAATATTCTTGAAAAAATGTGAGAAAGATAGGATCCCTTACCTTGAGTCTGATGGTGCTCTTCGATTGATCTTAATGACCTAAATAATAAAATTACCTTAATTAATTAATAATTAAAAATCCTCCACTACAAGTTATTGATTGATTATAACCTTATTAAGTTTATTCATGTCTTTTTTTATGATTTAAGAGGTTCAATTTCCTTGTTTGGGAGCATTTTCTTCTTTGGTTTTATTGATCGGTTCATTTATATTCATGTTCGGAGAAAAATTTCTGATGAGAATGGTTACACAAAATTGATGTTAAATGAAATAGTGAACATCCAAGAGATTACATTTTTATAATATTCATTCGGTTGTTTTGAGTGAAAGTGACTCCACAAAATATTTGTTTTTGTTAAGATAACACTTTTGAGGAAAAGTTTGAAACCAGACAATAATTCCAAGACAGTAAAGAAATATAATACATCATAGATGAATCTATTATTTTCAGTTTAAGCCTTTTAGAGACCTTACCTCTAAAGAGACTCCATTGAAGGATGATAACCTACTCATCCAGATTATATTTCAATAGGTTTTCAAAATTATAGACCATCTTGTCCCAAGTTTGGATGAGCTCTTCTATATTGATCTTTTGCCCGTTGAAACCATGTTCCAATGTTCCAAGTTGTTTTTGAGTCCAGTCACGCTGCTCCTTGGAAATGTTTCCCTTAATGCGCCTCCCATTCATCCTATCAAACTCCTCCTGTTTAGTAATAACCTCTAGACCCTTGTCCATGAATTCCTCATCACATATTTAAATGTATGTTTCAACCATAAAAATGATTTCATGAACATAATTGAATATGATGATATAAATTGATAACTCATCTTCCTTGAATGTGATAAATTAAAACATCTCAGACTGTGTTTTCATTTCTTTCATATAAAATAATGGGAAAGGAGAGATGATAATGAATTATCCCATTAGAATAAAAAACCATTACATGTACGTTATTGTATTTTTCCTACCATTAAGATGATTGTAGTTTAGGAATGAAAGGGAACAAAGGAACATGAAAATATAATGAATGGAAAGAAAAGAGGAATTTACCTCTTGATTTAATTATCCTTGAGAGCCTATTAAGGGGAGAGGATTTGGACTTTTGACGAGATAAAGGGATTTTGGACGTGGGGTATGATCATGGGGAGATATTTTGGAAAAATGTAGTGAGGGAACAATGCTTGAGATGAGTGAAGAGAAGAGGGGAGTGTGGGTGGTTTTTATTGTGGAGGGTGGGAGGGTTTTTTTCATATTTTAATTATTAGTTTTTTATTTTTTTTCATAAGAGAATCAATATAAATGATTATTCTGACCATAGATAGTAAAGAGTGCATCTAAGTTTGATATAATGGCCTTACATCACCCATAAATCATTTGATGACATCGTAATTAATGTATTTTGCATTTATCATAAATTATCATATTTTACTATTCACCAAAAATTCAAGTATTTCATAAAAATCCCAAAAATTCAACCCAAACATAATCAACATGTATAATCCAAAAATTCATATCCATTTTTTAAAAATAATTTTCTAAATATAATTAATTTTATTTTTAATTAAAATCAAAATTTGCTTAAAAAATACAGATTTTAAAACTATAGCTAATTTTATAATACTTTCAAAAATTACATAAGGTCTTATAAAATTATCATAAAACTAGAATATGTGAAATTGTTAACTTGTGAAAACATTTTAGGAAAATATATTTTATTTTAAATTAATTAATTAATTGTAATTAATTATTTATGACTTACAAAAATACCAATACTTTTACTATGGCCATTATCACTTATAATATGCCTAACGTTTATTTATACATATATGGGTGAGGTTACAATTATTTTGGATGATTTAATATTCATAAGTTTCATATTACTATTCATAGGGGTGGGTTACTATTCATAAGGGTAGGTTACTATTCCCCCAAAAATTAAGTTGGTCTAATCGGACTCCAAACATCTTACTGATCGTAATTGTGTATGTCAAATTTTAGAAATTCAAATAACATAAGTGACAATATTATGATTAATGGTCTCAAAGTACATAGTAGTTCATTGGGTTGTGATTTCATGTGATTATATGGCATAATTATAAGAAGGTAATTTCCATTGATAAAAAACTAGGTCATTATAATATGTGAGGTTGTCCCAAGACGAAAATCATGCATGGGTGAATATCCCAAACTCAAGAGGGTACACAGCCCCAGCTCGAGAAGGTACATGGGTAGTTAGCACAAGCCTATTGTGTGATTAATGTCATGATTATTAGCCTTGACATATGATTTCTGTGCTTTTCAAAATACAGAGCATACCCAATCTACTATTGGACTTTTCCACTATAATAGTCTTGTCAGTGATCCTTGACTAGGGAAATGACTTTATACTTTTGTTCGTGAAAGAAACATATGTATTAAACATATGATATAAACTCATGGATCAAGATATATTATTGATGATTCCATACCTTGATGAGTTATGTCTTTTTTTGGACAAAGCCTTATCCCATGAATCATGTTTTATTATCTATGACATGTTGGGTAAGATCTCATAAGTTATGATCATTTTCGTATACCCTTAATCTTGCCTTATTAAAACTTATGATTATTGATTTATATCTCCCATGTTTACCCATACTAATTATCTGATATCACTCTTTCTTATATTTACATTTCCCTAAGTTATAAATAAATGTTTTATGTAAATAATTTATATAAAGGTCAATATGTGAGAAAAACATTATGAGGGATGTTAATAAACTTTAATGAAATTAGTTTATTGTGTTTCTAGTCTCAAAATACAATAAACCTTTATGGTTATCAAGAATGTATTACAATGAGATATATTAAATATTCATCTAAAATAATGTAATATTTATGAAATTTATGCTTGGGCCACCTTAGTTGATATGAAAGTAGGGTTTAGTTATTTTTGGAGATTATGTTATGAGAAATTATATGATAGAACATATAAAAAACTTTGATAAACTAAATTGATATAGTATGAATATAAATATTTATAGGTTGATAATACGGTTTCATAATTTAAGTCATATTAGGAATTATTTTCATTGTCATATTATTTCCCATATTGATTCTTGATACTCACATTGGTCTTTTGGTTTTATTAATTTTATCAAACAGGTAGGAAACATGTTAACGATGAATGTGATGGGTAATGTAATAGACTTCCTCATGAGAAAACAATTTAAATGGAAATTGGGATTAAAAATATTGTACTTTTTCTCGCCCAACTCTCTCAATCTATGAATGGTAACATGAATCATATTGAATATCCAAATGTATAAAGGAAGGAACAAATCACTATTGAGTCCTTTATGTGGTATTTTCCAACTTCCTTGAGTGGGTCCTATGATCCACTTATTGATGAGAAATGGATAAATTCTATAGAAAATATATTGACCATTCTCTATTCCTTGGACCACGAGATGGTTTCTTTAGTTGAGTATTTCATGGAAGGAAAATCTAATCAATGGTAAACTATTATTGATAATGTATGGAAAGAGGAAAAAATTGACATAATGACATGGGAAGAGTTTAAGAAACATATTTTTAACTATGTTTTTTACTGAAAATATTTACAATAAATTCAAGGAGAAATTCCTAGAACTTAATAAGAAGGATTATGAATCCATTGGTACCTATGAGGAGAATTTCACAAAACATTCATGGTATAATTCGGGTTTTATCATCGACCAAGAGGTTAAATTGATTGATTCTTTAGTAGACAAAAATCAACTCTCTGAAATGAATAGGATATAATAGACTTTGGTAGATTTGAAGAAGTCAATTTATGTGATCTAAAGGTGTAAATGGAGAGTCTAAACATTTATTATTCTTGTTGTTTTGGGAACAAAAATATATAAATTTATTTTTATAGAGATTAAAATAATAAAACTCATAGAGGAAATAAAATTAAAGTTCATTTATGACAAGAATATTAAAATAATCATAGGGTAAATTTCCCCCAAGGGATAGGTAAATTCTTCATGTGTGGGATAGAAGGTCATCAAACACATGAATGTTGATGTGATATATAGACTTTATCCAATGAAATAAATAGAGAAAAAGATAAATAAAATGTTCCACCCCCACTCAAACCCTATTATTATAAATATAATGGACATTACCCTAACCAGTTTAAGAATCCAAGGGTTAATGTTGATAATTGATATAAAAAACCACCATATATAAAGGAAAAATGGAATTATTATGAAATCACAACCGCTTAAGTGGGTCAGATGAATGAATAGGTGAAAGGTACACTTATCATACACTATAGAACTCAAAATTTATTGTTTTATTAGGGTTTACCCAATCTTTCATATCTAAATAATTTTATAAGATTATAATATCACAACATCAATAGTTATATTTTTTTTTATTGTTGAAGAAACCTAATGGTGTGATGATTTAATCTCAAGTATATATTTCCAGTATGAAAGAAGTTTGTGGGAATGTGATTCTAATAAATCTTATAATTAAATATATAGTGCAATTTAATGTGATTTTAGGAATGGATTGGTTCTCTTTATATAGATCCTATATCAATTACCGAGGAAGGGAAGTCGTATTTGATATTCTTAGTCAACCTGTGGTCTTCTATAAATACGAAAATAAAAATTATATACCAATAGTAATTACATATATTATATGGATATTACTATATCTTAGTGAGAGATATTTATCTCAAATGGTTGGGAAAAACTCAACATGGATGTTATAACTATTGTGTCGGAATATATCGATGTATTTATTAAATTGTTTCATTATCTTCCCTAAAATTGTGAAGTTGTGTTCTAAATATAAAACATACCTGGTACTACACCAAGTTCATTGACTCTTTATATAATTTCTATAAATAAGTTTCATAAATTTATAAGGAAACTTCAGGTGAATCTGTAAAATTGATTCATATACCATAATGGGTCACCATGGTATGCACCTATTCTCTTTGTAAAGAAGAAAGTTGGGTCAATTCATCATTCCATTTATTTTGAGAAACTTAATAAGATCAATATCATGGAAAAGTATCATCTACCACATATTGATGACTTGTTTGAGAAACTGCATAGTGATCTTGCTTGTCAAATATTGATCTTTTATGTGCCTATCACTAGTTAAGGGTCAAAAGGAAGGATGTACCCAAAACATATTTTTGAGGTATGTACACTATATATTTAGTGTGATTCCATTTGAACATATAAATTCCTTCAATATCTTCCTTAATCTAATGAATACACTATAGGTATTACATTCATCTGTATGTGGTAATATTAATAGATAAAATTCTTAAATATTCTAAGATAAAATAAGAGAATGAATGTCATTTATGGATTGTGTTAAAGTCCCTATGAAAGGAAAATTTATTTTCAAAACATAGAATGTGTGAATTTTGGATACATAAAGTATCATTCATGAGTCATGTGTAACACCTCAAGATTCCACAGTACACTTCTCTTTGAATAATAAAATAGCTTGCATTGTATGAAACTTTGAGTTCTCGCACACCACGGCCAATCAAACTAGCCGTCTAAAAACAGTTAGGAATAGTAATAACCACTTTTTTAAAAAAAAATTAAATTTTCTTATTTAAAATGGACTTCAATTTTGGATATGGAAAATCAAAATTATCTTATGGTAAATTTTTGGTATTTTTCTGAAAACATTCAATTTTTGATTAATAGTGAAAAACACTGCGGTATTGTTTACAATTGAATTTTATTTAAATAATTATTATTTTTATTTAAAGTTATTTTAAAGTAAAAAATTGATATATAATACCTATATTAGTTCAATTTAATTCATTGGAGTCATTTGATAATAAGATTAGATATATAATTTTTTATTGAATATTTAACGCCTTTTACCCACCTTCTAGGAACATTTTCAAATTTGCATAAAATGAAATCCTATAGCTTCTGTGAATTGAATTTCAAAACTCTGACAGACAAAGTTTTCATTATTAGGTAAAATTTGATTCAATGGGATGAAAATAATTTTTGGTGAATAGTAACTTTTGATTTTTATTTACTACGGTTAAAAATAAATAGGGTAATTAAAGGTAAAATGATATTATAATTACCCCAACACATGTCCTAATTCTATTGGATAAGTTTATTTTGACCAAAATCAACCTTAGGACAAAAATATGATCATTTTTTATCCACTTGGATTATATTAAGAAATTTATTATATTTTATTTAAATAGAAGTTAAAAGTGTTAAATTCATATTTTATTAACTAGACCATTTTTAATATAGATTTATAAATAATATAAATTTGACTCTAAATATTAATTAGAAATATAAAAATATTTCCCACATCATGTTATTTTATTTATAATTTTTAGGCATTAAATAAGTAAATTTATATACTACACAATGATGAAGCAATAATTACCTGATTATCAAAATATTAAAATAATTGATACTATAAATATCAAAATTAACGTAAATTGACACTTTTGATGAATTAAATGAATTTTATATGTTATTATGTCATTTTAGGTTTTATTAAATAAACTTTTTTATAACTGATAATATTTTTATGACTTTCACAAAAACCAAATACTAAATAGTGTCAAAATTGACATAAATGAGTTTTTAAAACAAATACTATTTTATTAAATGATATAATATTTCTAAAAATATAATATTTGGCCAAAAGACATATATAATGATATATATGTCATTAATTAAACACTTGATATTCTCTTGTAATTTTATAGTAATTTTATTAACCATGTAATATAAAAATTCATGAAGACATGGTAAAAGTTAACCAATTTTACTATGAGTTAAATATTAAATATAAGGTTAATATGGTGACCTAAACTTTTATAAAACCAATTGGTTGAGGGTATTTCAACCCATACCCACCTTATACTTGAAATAAATATATTTTGAGCTTTTAGAAACCGAAAATTATTCTATAATAAAATAATATTTCAAGTATTTCCTAAAGTGTCACTCAACTCTATTATAAAAGGGAACTTCTCATTCTCTTAATTTCACACCACCAAAGCCATTTGGTTCGGCCAAAACCTGATAAAATATCTTTCCAAATATCCTCACTTCATCCTATAGGCCTTAATTTGATCATAAATCAATCCTACGGAGCTATTTTGATCAAATCAAAAAGGTAGCACCCGAAGAAGAGGTAATAATTTCAGCACCTCTTTCAGAGTCCTTTTCTTCTTCCAATTACTCTTTATTTGTTGTTTCCATACCAAAATAATAACTCCATTACCTTATAAATACTGTGATATTATTATAAATATGGTATAACCATTTTAATTATTACATCCATCATATGAATGAAAAATTCATCATACGTGCATACGTACGACTTGTCGTCTCTAGGTTGTGGTGTAGTTTGTTATTCAACACTTCATTATTTAGATGGGTATAATAATGAGTATAAGTGATGTAAATAATAAATATAAAATTAATAATTCGGTATATGTAATATACCATCCAATTACATACTATTTCACCATCAATAGAATGAAATTTCTACTCATGCGTACATACGGATTACTGTCTCCACAAACGGGATGAGAGTCATGCCCCATCATAACCATTCAAGAATAATATTCATTTTATGAAGAAAAATAATGTTTAATAACTTAATATAATTCTTTATATGAATCAAATACATCCTATCCATAACAAAAAAGGCATATGTAACAAATCATATAAAGGAAAATGAATCAGTTAACACCCGAAACAATAATGCTACTAAAATATTATATACAAAGCAATATTAGAAGATCATATATGATATCATATTTATGTGGTTCTTGTATAAATTAATAGTTATTATTTAACTATTATACAAGAGGTTAACATACCCTCAAATAAGGAAAAGTACAACGTAAGGGTTAATTTTAAAATCTCTTTATTATCCATGGTTGTTTATATGTGAGTATCTATTGGGACTTCTTTATCATCCACATCTATGTTTCATAAAAATGTATTTTAAAACATTTTTACTATTTCCTAGAATATGGGTTATATTCATTTATACCATTTTTTACCTTTTATAAAATGTTATTAAAGGAATATTTCATTCATTTTCCAAACAAGGTACTTTATAACCTTTTCGACAAATTAAGGTAATAATATTTTTTAACATATGCGGCGGGTGTGGTTGTTTTCTGCAGTTATAACACCTTCAAATATTACCTTACAAAATTATAAGAATATTTTCAAAATGAATATTTTATTTTATAATTATGTGACTTTTAAATGATTTCAAAATATAAAGATATATTTCTCTCAAATAGTTTTTATTTCATCAATGTAATCATCCATTGATGGATTTTACACCTGTTAGAAGTTGATTTATTATGGTATAATCTTCCATATTGTATTGAAGGTTTTTTGATATGTTTTATTGTGGATGTGTTATTTTTATACCATTAATGGTATATGGTTAATGTATTAACTTTTTGTATTCTAGTTTCAATATAAATGTTTATGTTATGTTTCAACCTTTTCAAATGAGGAATGTACTGAACTTAGTAAGTGATGGGTGGAGCCTGCTAGAGCTCCTCATTGCATCGGTAGGTCTCATGAGACAAATTAGTGTCTTGGCAGAAGTCCTTGACAAAATTTAATTTTTAGCCCTGTCACGAGGCCTTGACTATGTGGTTATTATGTTCAACATTATGCATCCCCTCGTTATGAAATTAGTTATTATATGTGATTATTAAACTAGTAGAATATCCATGGGCATGTGTATACGGTAATGTTTGATTTATTTTTTCCATATTATGTTCATGTTTATGTTTAAAAGGCTTTTGTTTTTATTACACATCTTTCCGTAAAATTTTATACCTTCCGCTAAATTATTTACACTTATTGAGGATCTGAGCTCACCCCTTTCTTATATTTTGTTTTCCCAGGATGATATGAAGTATATTGTGATTAACATGAAGGGATAGGCCAAAGGATATGAGTGGGTTCAAAGGGGACCCAATGTTGGTTATTTTTATTACATGATTTAATGTAAAACTTATGTATGTATCTAGTACTTCCAAGGTACTAAACTAATCGGTCATTCAAGACGTGATCTCTTGTGAGCACACCAATATTATGTAATAATGCACCGACTCTGGGTAATTGGGGTCGGGATGTTATAGTTGGTATCAAGTGGATGTTTAGGAATAACCTTTGAAATATATTTAGAACACTTATATTAGGGATCGTAACCCTATGATATACTTTATAGATAAGTATAGAAGAAACCCGTAGAATTTTGGTAAAGTCGAGATTATGTGGGTTTTCCAAGAAAATACATCACTGTCTGGATACAAACAGGTAAAGGTGGCTCTGGCACATATGTACCTAGGATTGAAAACTCGGACAAAGAGTTTCGGGCTAGACCTGGGGCATCCTAGTACATGAAAACCAGCCTTTTTAAACTCTTAGTATTGACACTCTTGGGGGATATGATTAGGATAATTCAAATTTTATTTACACACCATTATAAAGAATATATGAGTAAATACTTCATCAAAGAAAAAAAAATTATGATTTTGGATTATATGCAGAAATGTTTCAATTTACATTAGGTAATTTAAATGTTTGGAATTATGAATTGAGATTCATAAACTAACCAAGTGTATGACATTGTTTAGAAATGGTTCCTTGTAGAAGGAATGAGTACTCCAACAATAAGCATGATCCAAAGAGTAAGAAGGATCATATCTTTCATGGTCTTAATCCAACATTTATAAGGTAAATAGTATCCCAAGTATTCTCATCATATAGAGAAATATTATCATGTTTTAATAAGATAAGTAAAGAATTCTATGGGTCATATGGATTTGAAGAGAATCCAGAGAAGAAAAGGATGGTAGAGAGAATGATGGATAAAGGGAATAACGGAAATAAGGTTTTTCCCATATGTGATAACTATGGAAAGAATCACCTTAGTAAATTCTTGAAGGGAATGGGAGTTTTTTATACATGTGGACAAAAAGGACACAAAGTACGTGATTTCAAGGGTAAGAAAAAGGTTTCAAATATATAATGATTTATCTGCAAGGAATTGGGACACTAAGGGAATCAATTTCCCAATAATCAAAGTATACCCCAAATGATTATATTGGATAATAATTAAGTTATGATACTACTGTAGATGAAGAGGAATAATTAGTGCTCTTATTTTTTTATTAATGATTTGGGTAATCTGAGTAATGTATTAATGATGTAAATGTTATAAGAATTATAAAGTATATCTGGATTGTACTACAATATGTTTTCATTAAGGATTTGAGGTTTTATGGTACCAAGTAAAGTGAAATTGTTTCAAGTTAAAAATTTTGGAATATATATGGTTGGGGGAAATATAACCCTTAATATGTTTCTGAAACTAAGATAATGATTTCGGAATAATATATGATTTATTTGTACAAATTATATTGTATATTATTTACTACCTTGAAACTAATTAATTGATTGTTTATTCTATCATTGTTTGAGTTTACAACATTTTCGAAAATAAGGATTATATTCAGTATTCTATAAGGAATAAGGGAGTATTAATGTAATAAATAAGGTTTTATGGTAATTAAGGGTGTTACCATGTTTTAAGACAATACATGATGAAGGTATTCACATGTTATTACATGGAAAAAGTGATCTTCAATATGATTACCTTCCTTATAAATTATGGATTGTGATTTTAGACAGAATTATTTTGGATAAGTCTAAAGGTTGGAATGAATTAATATGGACATTGGATACTATGTTTAAGGTTAAAACATTTCTTATGGTTGTTTTTGGATTGTTATAAAAAGGAAAACCCGATGTTTGGATGATAACCCATCATGTCCGGCAAGGCTCTAAGACTTGAACCCATAGTCGATGTGAGACAAGGTTTCATTACCTACCACCGGCCTACATTATGTCATGGTTGGTATAATGTAGTTTTTTTAATGATCTTATAGATGATTTATAATTTTTTTTGAAACCATATACGATTAGGATAAATATAATATTTTTGAGTTCTATTATCTTTTTGAGTGAAAGATGAGTTTGTGTTATAAATTATTTAAAGAATGGAACTCTAGATGTCAAATATTTTTTTTCTTATTCTATAAATATATTAATTCATAAACATTAGGGAAAATATCTTAAAACCAAAAATGTTTTATCCTAATACCTTATGTTTTTATGAACCAATAATATTTAAAGTCATCATTGATTTATGGCTTTAAGGCCCCCAATTTTCTATTTATTATTCACTTGTGTGTAATTTATGACCTCAATTGTAACACCCCAATCTTCCACGGTATGTTTCCCTTTGAATAATGCAATGGCGTGCATTGTATGTAACTTCGAGATTCTAACACACCACAACCAATCAAACTAGCCGTTATGAATAGTAATACCTACTTTTTGAAATTTTATAAATTCTATCTCTCAAAATGGACTTCATTTTTGGATTAGGAATATCAAAATTATCCTAGGGTGAAATTTTGGTACTTTTTGGATAACTTTCATATTTTGATGAATAGTGAAAATTACTAAATTTTAATTAAAAACAACTTTTTTAGTCAAAATAATTAATAGTGATAAATTATTAATTTGAGTGGTTTTAAAGTATATTTAGAATATATTTTTACCATGTAATACAATTTGGGTCATTGAACATAATTTCACATTTAAACCAGACATAAACAAGTGCCAATCTTTTGATAGTTATTATCTCTTAAAAACACGCTTTTTGTTTTAACAACGGGAATTAATTTTAAATTAATTTCTGCCACTTCTGTGTTTTGAATTTGGAAAAATGGATTCCATATTTGGATTCAGTATGTTCAAATTGTGTAAATAGGTAAATTTTATTTTTAGACATTTTGGATAATTACTTCGGTAAATATTTTATTTACCATGGTTAAAGGGTAAATCCGGTAAATAAGGGTTAACAAATAATATTATAATAATACTAAATTACCCTAAAACATGTCTTAAACATATTGGTTGATACATGTTCTACCATGGGCATCTTTGGGTCGATTTTGGGACCCCATGGATCCACTTGTAAGTGATAGGGACACTTTATTTTAATTAAGTTAAAATAAATACAAAAATGACACGAGCATATATCTTTTAGAAATAAAATTGTTACATAGGGTTATATATGTTGGATTTTAGACTATAAATATTCATTAGAAATATAAAATGATTTCCTACATAATGATATTTAATTTATAATTTTTAGACCTTAAATAAGTTAATTTATTTATGACACAATAGTGATGCAGTAATTACCATAATAGTGACAAATTAGAATAATTGATATTATAAATACCAAAATAAATATAATTTGAGACTTTTATTGAATTAAACTAATTTTATAGGTTAATATGACATATTATTATTTAATTAATTAACTTTTTTTGAATTAATCATTCTGTTATGTGTTTCAAAAAAATCAGCTATTGAATAGTGTCAAAATTGACATAAAAGAGTTTTCAAAACAAATATTATATTATTAATTGATATTAAATTCCTAAAAATTTAAGGTTCGTCCAAGAGACTTATATCATGATAGGTGTTTCATTAATTGACCACTTGGGGGTCTCTTGGATGTGTATGGAAAGTTTATTAACCATATAATATAAAAATACAAAGAGACATTGTAAAAGTGAAACTAATTAACTAAGAGTTAATACTTAAAGATAAGGTTAATATAATGACCCAAACCTGTCTAAATTCTATTGGTTGACTGGTTTGCGACCCATAACCACTTTAAACTTTAAATAATCAACTTTTTAGCTATTAGAAACCGAATATTAATTTATTATAAATTAATACTTCTAGCTTTTCCAAAGGTGCCCCTCACCCCTCTTATAAAAGGGCACTCCTCCTTCTCATTTCTTCACACCTTCAAAACCTTTTGGTTCAGACAAACCCTACCCAAATACTCTCCCACCTTCCCTCACTACAACCTGGAGTCCTTAGTTTGATCAGAAATCCATCCTAAGGAGCCCTTTTGATCAAATCAAAAGGAAGAACCCGAAGAAGAGGTAATGTTTTCACCACCCCTTTTCAAGTTCCTTTCTTCTTCCACTTATTCTTTCTTTGTTATTACCATTCTAAAATAATAACTCCAGTATCTTATATATACTGTGATGTTATTATAAATATGTTACAACCATATTCATTATTCCATCCACCCTTTGAATAACATGTCACCATACGTGTGTACGTACGGCTTACCGTCTCCACATCATGGTGTAACTGTTATTCAATATATTATTATTTGGGTGGGTATAATAATGATTTTTAACTCATTTAAATAATAAATATAACATGATAATGATTCTTTATATATGATATACCATCCAATTATAAATTATTTTAATATCAAAAGAATGATATTGTCGCTCGTGCATACGTACGGACTACCGTCTCCACGAACGTGATGAGATTCAGTATCCATCATATCCATTCAAGTATAATTATCATTTGATGATTTAAAAATAATTTTTAAGAACTTTATATCATTCTAGATATGAATAAGATACAACATATCCATGAAAAACATGGCTTACGTAACAAAACATATAAAAGAAAACGAGTAAGTTAACAGCCGAAATGACGATAATTCTAAGATATTATTAACAAAGCAATGTTAAAAGATCATATATGATATCATATTAATGTATATGATTCATGAATAATTTAATAACAATTATTTAAACATTATAAAGGAGGTTAACCTACCCCCAACCAAGGAAAAGTACAAGGTAAGGGATTTTCTTATCTCACTTTCAATTCCGTGAGATTTCCATTGTTCACCACTTAATTATTGCATATGGTGTATGTGTACTGCCCATGATTATATTAATTGTGTAATATACTTTAATTTATGGGTATTTACATCATCATTGTATGATACTTCTTTCATGGGTGTATGTTTCGTAAGTTACCTAATTGATAATGGAATTTGATATTTCAATTTCCACTCATTTGGCTTTACGCATATTTCATTGATTATATTACCCCAAGATTATGTGTGGAATCACTATTCATTTGATTATGTCATAATTTCCACTCCCCTTCCTGTGTATATACTTTTGATACACATAATCACTCCATTTATAATTCTCAAGTCAGTGATATGAATTTGATAAGAGTAATTTTAACTCATTCACCATTTGTTGAGTTAAACATCCAATTCGTTGGTGTTGTTTTTACAAGAATATGTTTGAATATCCTTTGATTGTTTTACACTGAATATCCAATAACATTTAGTGTATTTATATTTTTTACACATAATTATGTCATTGATTTATCCTTAACCTAAGGATACGGCCTTTATGATAGATTTCATCTCAATTTACATTCCATTGAGACTTCTTTGTTGATATACACCAAATCACTTTTATGTGGTGTATATAATGTACTTTGACATAGTATTTCATGAATCCCTTTATTCTCATGATATTACAAAGTTTTTATTACCTCAATTATTTGTATTCAAGTGTCTCTATTTTGGTTATAATCTCTAACTAAAATACCATTTTTAAATGTTTTAAAGACTTATTCATCTAAATCTTTCTCATTAATGTCCATGTTTTAAAAATGGTTTTAAGGATTTATTTATATGGACATTAAAGTTATAAAATTAAAAATCCTTTTAAAAGATTCAAAGTGGTATGGGACACTTTGATTCAAAAATCTATTTTTAAATGGCTTCTTGACAAATAGTGTGACTTTTAAATGATTTCAATAAAAAGGGGGATATTTCTCAAAAATAGTTTTAATGATTATTTTCATCTATGTCAACATCCTTAATTATTCTTGATTGAGGTTAATGTGATACAATACAATCTTCCATATTGTATCGAATGAGTTATGTTTGACTGTGGATGTTCTATTTTTATACCATTCATGGTTTGTGGTTAATGTATTGACATTTCGTATGATAGTTTTAATACAAATGCTTATGTTATGTTTAAACCTGTTCATATGAGGAATGCATTGGACTTAATAAGTGACGGGTGGAGCCCTCTATAGCTCCTCGATGCATCGGTAGGTCTCATGAGACAAACTAGTGTCTTGGCACAAGGCCTTGGCAAAATCTTATTTGTAGTCTTGGAACGAGGCCTTGGCTATGTGGTTATGATAGTCTGGAATTATGCATTCCATCATTATGAAAGTGGTTATTGATATTGCATGTGATCATTCTACTAGTAGAATATCCATGTGAGTAAGTAAATGACATTGTTTTATTTTATCTTTTCAATTTTATGCTGAAGTTCAAGTTTAAAAGGCTTTTATTATAAACTTCCTTGAGTGTTTATGCTTATCTATGAATGCCTCTGCTATAATGTTATCCTTACTGAGCATCTGATCTCACCCCTTTCAATGTTTTATTTTTTCCAGGATTATGAAGAAGTAATTTATGAATGACCTGCAGGGATAGTATGAGGGGATATGAAGACAAGATGTTGTTGTAGTTTTTTTACCTTATGATGTAATTTAAGACTTATGAATATATCTATTTTTTACAAGGCTACTAAACCAATCGGTCTTTCGAGATTTGATCTTTCTTGTAATCATGCCAATGTTATGTAATAATGCACCGACTCTGGGTAACTAGGGTCGGGGGGTTACATCAATCACTCCCTATATATATTTAAGTTTTTTCTTAAATTATTTGTCTATAATTTCCACCAATCTTTTTCTATTATAAACCCTAATTTGGTGGTGACTTTTTCATTTCCATTTCCCTCTTATTCAGACTAAATTTTATTAACCCTATTTCTGATGTGGGTTTTCCCCAAAGGTATTTTATATTATCAAAGAACAATTTCAAATAGTGAGGACTCAATTTATTGAAGGAGGGTATAATGTAACACCACAAGATTCCATGGTACACTTCTCTTTGAATAATACAATAGTTTATGTTGTACGCAACTTTGAGTTCTAGCACACAATGACCAATCAAACTAGCCATTTAAAAAACAATTATGAATAGTAATACCCACTTTTTGAAGTATTATAGATTTTATTTTTCAAAATGGAATTCATTTTTGGATTCAAAAAATCAAAATTATCTTAGGGTAAATTTTGGGTATTTTTCTGAAAACTTTCAATTTTTGATGAATCGTGAAAAACGCTATGTTATTGTTTCAAACCGAATTTAATTTATATAATTATTATTTTTATTTAAATTTATTTTAAAGTAAAAATATATACATAATACTTATATTAGTTAAATTTAATTCATTGGAGTCATTTTATAATAAGATTAGATATATTCAATTTTATTGAACCATTCAACGCCTTTTACCCACCTTCTAGGCACATTTTCAAATTTGCATAAAACGCAATTTTACCAATTCTAGGAATTATACTTAAAAAATACTATAGAAATGGTTGTCATTAATATTTAAAATGTGATTCAATGGGATGAAAATATTTTTTTGGTGAATAATAACTTTTGATTTTTATTTACCACGATTAAAATTAAATAGGGTAATTAAAGGAACAAATGTTATTATAATTACCCCAACACATTTCCTAATTCTATTGGATAAGTTTATTTCGACCAAAATCAACCTCATAAGAAACCTTTGATCATTTTTGTTCCACTTCGATTAGATTAGGACATTTAATATATTTTATTTAAAGAAGTGTTAAATGTTTCAAATTCAAATTTTATTAATTAACCATTTTTAATATAGAGTCAGACATAAGAAAAATTCAACTATGATTATTCCATAGAAATATAAATGTGTTTCCTATATCATGGTAGTTTATTTATAATTTTTAGAAATTAAATAATTAAATTTATATATGACACAATGATGATGCAGTAATTACCTTATTAACCAAAGATTAAAATAATTGATACTATAAATATCAAAATAAATGTAAATTGAAACTTTTTTTGAATTCCACGGATTTTTTAGGTTAATATGACATGTTAGGGTTAATTCAATATTTTTTTTGAAGTTATAATGTTTTTTTACTTACACAAAAACCAAATACTAAATAGTGTCAAAATTGACATAAATGAGTTTTTAAATCAAATACTATTTTATTAAATGATATAATATTTTTGAAAATATACAATTCTTCCAAAGAACATATTTAATTATAGATATTTAATTAATGAACCACTTGAAATTCTCTTAGTATTTTTTATTATGTTTATTAACCATGTAATATAGAAATACAAGAAGACATGGTAAAAGTTAAACTATTTAACTAAGAGATAAATATTAAAGATAAGGTTAATATGGTGACCTAAACTTGTCCAAAACCTATTGGTTGAGATTATATGAACCCATACCCACATTATCCAATAACTAAATCTATTTGGAGCTATTAGAAACTGAAAATGATTTTATAATTAATTAATATTTCAATATTTTTCTAAAGTGCCCCTCACCAATCTTATAAAAGGGCACTTCCCCTTCTCTTACTTTCACACCACCAAAGCCATTTGGATCAGCAAAACCCTTCTCCAATATCTTTAAAACTACCCTAAATTCAACATTGAGGCATTAATTTGATCATAAATCCAACCTATGGAGGCCTTTTTATCAAATCAAAAAGGAATCACCTGAATAAGCGGTAATAATTTCATCACCTCATTCAAAGTTCTTTTCTTCTGACACTTCCACTTTCCTTGTTGTTTCCATGAAAAAATAATAACTCTAGTACCTTCTACATACTGGGATATTATTATAAATATGGTACAACCATATTCATTATTCTATCCATCCTATGGATAACTAAGTCACCATATGTGTGTACGTATGGATTACTGTCTCCACATCCTGGTGTAGATTGTTATTAAATAATTAATTGTTTTGATGGGTATAATAATGAGTATAATTGATGTAAATAATAATCATAACATGTTAATGATTCTATATATTTAATATACCATCCAATTACTTATGATTTCACCATCAATAGAATGATATTGTAACTCGTGCATACGTACGGATTACCATCTCCACAAACACGATTAGATTCATTCTCCACCGTAACCATTCAACAATAATTTTCATTTTATGATTAAAAATAATGTTTACGAACTTAATAAAATTCTGTATATGAATCAAATACATCCTATTTTTAACAAACATGACTTACATAACCAAACATATAAATGAAAATGAATCAGTTAACACCTAAAACAATGATACTACTAAAATATTATTAAAAAATAAATATTATAAGATCATATATGATATCATATTTATGTGGTTCTTGTATAATTTAATAACAATGATTTAATCATTATAAAGCAGGTTAATTTACCATCAACTAAGGAAAATTACAAGGTAAGTATTAATTTTACAATCTCTTTATTGTATAAGGTTGTTTATTCATGAGTATCTACTGGGAATTATTTATCATCTACATCCATTTTTCTTAAATATGTATTTCAAAACAATTTAAATATTTCATAGAATATGTGTTAAATTCATTTATACCATTTTTTGACATTTTAAAAAATGTTTTAAAAGGAATCTTTCCATCATTTTCTAAAAATGTTACTTTATAACCTCTTTGACAAATTAAGGTAAGAAAGTTTTTTAACTTATATAAAGGGTATGGTTATTTTCATCCATTATCACACCTTTGAATCATTACGTAAAATCATATAATAATATTTTCAAAATAAATGTTTTCTTTCTAATTATGTTTCTTTTAATTGTTTTTAAACTATAAATATATATTTCTCTTAAATAGTTTGGATTTCATCTATGTCAACATATTTTGATTGATTTTACACTTGTTTGAAGTTGATTTATTATGATACAGTCTTCTATATTGTATTGAATGTTTTTTGATATGTTTTACTATGGATTGTTTATTTTTACACCATTCATGGTTTATGGTTAATGTATTAACATTTCATATGCTAGTTTCAATACGAATTTTTATGTTATGTTTCAACCTTTTCATATGAGGAATGCATTGGACTCAGTGAGTGATAGGTGGAGCCCACTATACTTCCTTGATGCATCGATAGGTCTCATGAGACAAATCAGTGTCTTGGCACAAGGCCTTGACAAAATAATTTATTTGTAGTCTGGGCATGAGGCATTGACTGTGTGGTTATGATGTATGACATTATGCATTCCCTAGTTATGAAATTATTTATTAAATGTGATTATTCTGCTAGTAGAATATTCATGTGCATTTTTATATATTGTAATTTTTTATTTATTTTTCCATATTATGTTAAATTTTCTGTTTAAAAGGATGTTGTTTTTATTACACATCTTTCCTTAAAAGTTTATAGCTTCCACTAAATTATTTTCCCTTACTAAGCATCTGAGATCACCCTTTTCTTATGTTTTTTTCCCAGGATGTGAAGAAGTATATTATGATTAACATGAAGGGATATGCCAAAGGATATTAGTGTGTTCAAAATGGGAAACAATGCTGTTTTTTATTTCATATTGTAATGTAAAACTTATGTATGTATCTAGTGCATCCAAGGCTACTAAAATAATCGGTATTTCGAGACTTGATCTCTTATGATCGTGACAATTTTATATAATAATGCACAAACTCTGGATAACTAGGGTTAGGGTGTTACATCTTGTAATTACATGTTAGGGTATATCAGCTCATCCTTTAGATACAGAATCTATTGAACAATTGACTAGACTAACCATGATAACCCAAATCCTTATTTTTCATGGTTTTTTGGGATATTATTGATACTTTATGATATATTTATCACATATATCAAATATAATAACCATTTCTAAATGGATGAGAGATAGGATCCATGGGATAGATGAATGCAAAGAGAATTTTAAGGAGAAAAACACATGGTTGGTCTGTGAACCATTGTTCACACTACCCTGAAGTGGATAAGGAATTTTGATATATAGTAAGGTATCAAATAATGGAATAGGATCTATTCTCATATAGACATATTAGTAGTGTATGCCTCACACCAATTTAAGATTCATGAGAAAATTACCCAACTTGTGATTTGGAGATAGCAATGGCAATTATTTTATTTTAAAAATGGGGGGATTATATATATATATATATATTGAAAGATGTGATGTATATATATATAGATCATAAAACCGTGAATTATATATTCACACAAAAATATTTGAATATTCTCCAAAGGGTATGGTTGAATTTGATTAAATATTGTGAAAAAAAATATATTACCACCCTAGGAATGTGAACAATGTGGATTATGTGGTGATTCAAAAAGGTCATAGAAAGTTATCCATGATGAGAATTGAAAGAGATATAATACTTAAGGATTTATATAGGATGTACCTAAAAATAATAAATATAAGAGGATAAATCCTATCTTTTTCATATGAATACTCAACCATATATCCATGTGAAGACTAACAAATCCTAGATGGAATAGGTGAAGTTTTAAAATAAGGGAATTATTATTCAAGAGTTCAAACTTGATCATATGGAATGATAAAATTATGGAACCAGTTATGTGTTATGTTAATATTATAATTCAAGAATGAGATATTTAATTAGGTACATAACTCATAATTATATATTAATACTAAAATCATAAAGATATATTGATACATAAGAGGGAATTTCTGGTCATACAACATGATGATGGATATTGGGGGGAATGTATCTCCATGCCTGGAATGAAAAAAAGTTATGAATAAACATTAGAAGCCTAAAAGGATGAATAAAATATTACTCATACCTATATGGAAATAGGAAATCATCACCATGGACTTCATCTTAGGACTCACCAAGACATCAAAAGGACCACAATGATATTCGGGTTATAGTCAATTACCTTACAAAGTCTATTCATTTCATTACTATAAGAGAATATTTATTTCCTGATAATAATTATAAGATATACATTATATAGTTGTTAAGGTTTCATGGAGTACCACTATCAATCATATCTGATCGTGATCTAATGTTTACCACAATTTTTTAGTGAATTTGTTTCAAACATTATATACATAGATGAACTTTATCATTGTATATCCTCCCCAGATAGATGGTCTTAATGAGGGGACTATTAGAACACTAAAATATATGTTGAGATATTTCTCTATATATTTACTAGGAGGTTGGGATCAAAACCTTACTATAATCAAAATTTATAATATTAATATCTTTCAATATTTCATTTAGATGGATCCTTATTAATCACTCTGTTGAAATAAGTACAAAACACTAATGTAATTACCCTCAGATTTCAGTTGTCTTGTTATTTAATTATATCCTAAGAACAGTTGTTTTATTCTTTTTTGGTTGTTCGGGGTGTCAGGGTTTCTAGAGAGTGGGTTTGGGAGTAATGTTCCTGACCTTGGTAGGAATTCAAATCATAAAGGCAACCTTCATGCTATCAATTTTGATGATAAAATCTCAAGAGGGTTTTTAATAGTGGTTCATTATTTGAACATCGTTTCATGTTGTAAATGTGTTCTAAGGTAGATTTATTAAAATGAACAATGGTTAATTTCCCATTAAACAGAATTAATCCTTACCCATCTCTTCCCTCAAATCATTTTTCAAGTGTTGGTATGTTAGGTACTCTCTTTTGTAGATTTATATCTCCTTTACTCATTTTTTCATTAATTGAAACATGGTTTGTTGAGGAAGTTCTCTCTTGGTAAATATATTATTTTTATAGTCTTAAATATATATTTTTCTTGATTTATCCTTGTTACCCTTTTTAACAACCATAATGTATGATTTTAGGGATTTAGTGTTTCAACCTTGTTTTGTATGGAGATCCTTAGTATTTTGGCTTCTACAAACCCAAGGTAGAAAGTAACATACCATTTTATAATGCTTTCTTAAATTTATATGGATCCTTTTTTATGATTTTGAATTTGTATCCTTATTAAACTATATTTTGTGGTGTTTAATTGATTTTTTAGGTCCATATAGGTGTAATGGACCCCTTAGAGTAAAATTCATGAGTTATGGCTTGGTAAAATTAGAAATTCCACATGGATTATTGAGTGATGTAGGGGTTGTCTTCCTAGGTAAAGTGACCTTATGGGATAATTTTGGGATTTATTAAGGCTAGTATAGTTGGGATGGATGATGTACGGGTTAGGATAGTACTTCACCTTCTTATGATACTTATTTTTTATTTTTTGATATATTCTTATTACTTAGTGAAGCCTCCCTATAATACTCAGGATGGGTTAGGGGGTATGTTTGGACCTCTCAATAATCCTTGGGATGAGATAGTGAGATGAGATGACAACCCACGAATCCTTGTTATAATTTAGTGTGATGTAATGTGACCTCCCTAGAACCCTCAATTATGGGTCAGAGTGTTGATGTGACCTCAAGGATGGGTCAGGGTGTTAGGGTTATTAACAATTTCATAGAATATAGTATAGAATTGTTCCATGGTTTTAGCCTTTCAATTATAATTAGGATAGATTATCCTTTAATCATAGAGTTGAAGAATTTTGGCTTAGGGTTCGTGGTGTCCTTGTTAGTGCATGATGGCTTGGTGGATTCTGTGTTTATTTATGTATTTACTTAATATCAATGAAACCATCTTATTAAACTTGTTGTAATTTATTTATGGTCCTATTGGTGGTGTATTACTGAGTTTATTCTTACACACTACATGGTAATCTTGATACGCATGAAGAATTTTGGATTAGGGATCAATGTAAGTGAATTTTCCAGGTGAAAGATTGTTGGGTAGGCGTAGGTCGATAGGGGAAGAGGCGATACCAAGAGGTATTATGGGATCTTCTATAGTTGTAAATCATTTATCATTTTTTACATAGATTATTCACATGTGGGGATCTATTTAACTAATTTATGACCTTGGTATTCCATTATGTTATATCATGTTCTGAAGGTGTTTTTTCATTTTTACATTATTCTATAACTTACCTATATGATTTTCCCCCATTATTTATTACTTAAATTATATGAATTACTCTTATATTTACCTGATACTGAGCGAATATTCTACCCATGTACCATTCAGGCCCCTGCCTCTAGTTCCAAAATCTTTCATTTAGGGAAGTGTGCATGTGGTCATGTACCTCCCAAAACCAAACTAGATTTATTTCTAGGTGTTAAAAAATGGTTTCATGGACCATTTTCTTTAACATACTATTTTTAGATACATAAAATAGAGATAGGATTGCTTGGACTTGGGATGGGAATCAAATCAAATACTTGGACATCACCTTCAGGTTTTATGGGAAGTGGGATTGTTCTTTTTGGTTGGGATCTTATATTTCATGTTATTATTAAGTCTTATTAAGGGGTTAAAATTTTTGGTATTTGATCTTGGCCATATAAAAAATATTATGTGTGTTCATACATCATGGATAGTAACATAGGTTCACATGTATAGGGAATATTTTCTTTTGATTGATATAATGTTAAATTAATTAAATTCCATCAATCATATATTTGGTGTTTTCCCACAATTTATAATTGGTGATATTTAATTAATTTAACCCAAGAATTCGTCTTTTTTTATGTATATGTGGTTGTGATTAACATGAGGGTTCCATGTTATAGGATTAGGCCTTGGGTAGTCTCTAATGGGTTATTCCTAATGTTTATGGGTTGCCTTAGGGTGAATTCCCTATGATAGATGTATGTTTGTGTGTGAACCTATTAATTTCATAAGTATTTGAATATTTGCGCTATTAAGTAATTCTATGAGAATATGTCTTAACATGCTAGATAATGTCTCCCCTTCGACATCTCATAGTGCCACCAAGGGATTTTGGTGATAATGTTACCGAAGGAGGGAATTCCTATATTTTGCGTCTATATTTTCCAGAGGGTCAAAATAAGAATACCCTAAACATTTCTTGTGTGGTTAATATAGAAAAGTATCTTTATTAATTTTTATTTTATATCGTGTCAGTGGGATGTGGAGATTCCCATCAGTGGGGGATAAAATGGTGGAATTTTATCAAGACCTTTGAATGAAGCACCCTATATCCTTCTAGTTCAGGAGTGGTCCTAAAGATGTTTAAGTATGGATTGGGATTATTTAGGGAATATTTGACCTTAAAATAATACAACTAACCATCATGTTAATTTTTTTTGTTTTCTTGCTACAATGACCTACCTCGAGGTGGGGGTGTGATGGTCTAGGCTTAGAGACATGAGGGTTTGATGTGGGATTCATTTAAAGAACCCTTTTTTCATGAATTATATACCAAGGTGCTAAGGTTGGATATGGATCAATAGTTCATGGAACTCTAGCAAGAGACTATGTTGGTGGCTAACTATGCGCTGATTTTTGGGGAGATGATTCCATTATTCTTTAGTATTGGCTGGAATTGAGTCTTAGAAATCCAAGAAGGTTGAGATCAGCCATCATCCAAAGGTGAGGAATCAAGTATAAAATTTTAACTTGGTTTCATATTAAAATGTGGTTTGAAAGGATCATATATTTGAGAGTGTCTTATAATAGGATTGTGTAGTAGGGTCTTCACCCTCTTTCTGTAACATCCTTTTCAGTGGTATTATGGGGGAAGATTTTAACTATAGGAAGAGGAGATCAATAGAGATGAGTAAAGGGAATGAGTGGAAGTTAGGATAGGGTAGGTTTTCATCTCTTAAATCTTTAATAGGGACAACACCGTTGTGCTTCCAGTGTAGGAAACCTAGGAATTACCATATCATGTGTGTTAGTTAGCCAAAAGAGTATCATTCTTGCAGTAGTATGGGACATACATAATTTTTTTATTCGAGATCATCAAAATCGAGTGTGGTTAGGGGCCTGGGGTAGAAATAGGCATCAAGGGCCATTTTTGGTAGACCTTCGATAGAAATCAAGGCAATGTATGGGACGTCTAAAAGTATAGTAGGTAGTGTTTATCAACAATGGCAGTTATAATCTTCAAAGGGTTTAGTTTATCAAGTGAGCCATGGATCATTGGGTAGGGTCATGGATTTGATACTGGTATGGTGTATTTGTTGGATTAGTTTCTATATTGAAATGGAGAGTGATATCCAATGGTTATATGTACTATTTATAAAATTTTAGCACCCTTTACTACTTTCTGACACAATTATATCTCACTTGTTTATTTATTCCCACTTTATTGATGGTATAGTGTTAATGGTGAAGTTTTCAAATAGTTTCTTGTCCCTTTATACACCTCTTGGGAATATATTAAATCATTTTCAGAGTTTCCTAGGATATCTCATGATTATTTCAAGCTACAAAAATCTATGGTATTTTCTGATTATAGAGATTACAACTTTTGATATAATTTTTGGAATGGATTATTTAGCATGATTTCAATAACGCATCGACTACTATCAGAGATGGGTGGATTTTACCGAAACTAAAGGATATTGGTGAATTCTCAGTAGGTATTTGAATATAGAGTAAGGTGGAGAAGGGATAGACCTTGTCTAAATTTGGTCCATTATGACATAGGTGATGGGTATGGCTCTTACATAATATTTTTTGATGGTTTCACCCATGCTTATTTATATGGTGTATAATTACTATGATATATTATCAGTTTATTTCTTAGGAATCACTCCTAATAAGGGGATATAGTTTGAGATTTAATTATTGTAAGTTACATAGCCTATATGGATTACCCTATATACTATATAACCAACTGAGTTGAGAAATATTAAGAAGCATCTTGATGATCTATGGGTGAAAGGATTAATTCACCCAATCAAATTTCCTTTGAATAATCTAATATTTTTTTCTAAAATGTAAAATTTAACCTTGGAATGTGTATATATTATTAGAATTTGAATCACATCATGGATAAAAATAAATTCATATTTCCAAGGATAGATGATTATTCTGACTAGTTGAGGGGAGCTCGTCGGTTATCCCGGATTTATTTAAAATTAGTATATCAACACCTATTGGTTAGGGATGATGATACAGTAAATACAACATTCATGAATAAGTATGGGTTGTATGAGTAACTAATGTTTCAATTATGTTTGATGAATGTGTCAGCAGTGTTCATGGATCTCATGAACTGAGTTTCTCTCCCTTGCCTGGATTCATATTTTATGGTTTTGACTCAATAAATTATGATATATTCATGAAACCTGGAGTTATATACAAAGTATATTTAGATTTTTCTAAGAATTATTTGAGTGCATAAATATTATATGTTCTTGGAGTGTCATTAATAGATCTATGAGATATGATTCCTTAGAATTGTGGTTTATGATTCAGAAACATATGGGGACTCGAAGAAGGGTGAAGTGGTTTTTTCTTGGGACCAACCCTAGAATGTGTTAAAAATTCATATTTTCCTAGGTTTGGTTTGGTATTATAGGGGGTTCCTAAATTTTAGTTCCTATGATAGATCTGGTCATAAAAGGGTTTAAGTTATAGTGGACTAACATGCGTGAGGAGACCTTCAATGAGTTAAAGAGGAGTTTTATGTCTACTCTAGTTCTGATTCTTCCAAAACCTAGGATAGTTATATAGTTTAATATGATGATTTATAAGTTGTTTTTAGGGATATCTTAATTTAGGGATGTTTTGTCTTAACTTCTGGATCTCATCATCTTTGACCCTATGAGTGAAACCACCCTGCACATGACCAATAATTAGCTATCATGGTCTATACCTTAAAATTATGGCAACATTAACTCTTTTGTGAGTGGTTTATTGATATAAAGATCATAAAATATTATGATGTATCTTTGATAAATAATAATTAATACTAAAAATGGGTAATAGTTTGAGTACTTTAAAATGTTTTATTTTAATATGGAATATACCCTATGAAAGGGGAAAATTGTCATAGATGCCCTCAATAGGAAATCAAAAGGATTGGGGTTATGGATTTTAGATTATGAGTGCAAGATTATAAGTCTTTAATCAAATAGTAATATGGGTATATATGAGGATATATGGGTGGTGACTTGAACTACCTTGATTATTTCTTCTTAATTATTGGATTGGGTAAAGACTATCTAGGATTCTGATTTCGATTATTGGGTGATTCAGGAGCAGTTTATGAGAGACTATTCTAGGATTTTACATGGAATAAAATGGTGTGTTACATGTAAATGGAAAGGTTGTAGTTATTAAATCTATGATATATATTTGGATGAGAGAATCCCATGCCTCATAGTGATAATTATATCTATGATCGACTAAAATGTACCATGATATGAAACATCATTTTTATTATCCTGAAAAAGAATGTTGTGGGGTTTATTGATCATTGACTTACCTATTAGAGGGTAAAGGAAGAACACTATAGATAAAGTGGGTTACATCATCCTCTTACAATTCCTGTATAAAATTAAAATTAGGTGATGATGGGATTCATCAAAGGACTAGTCCTGACATTGAGGATTCGAGATGTAATGTGGTTAGTTGTTGATCTTATTATAATGTTTGTACACTTTTTACTTATTTGTGAGACTCTGTTTACATATTAGTAGGGATATATTTATGTTTGGGAAATAGTGTGTTTTTATTTCATGCATATGGGCATTGTATAATACTAAGATTCATATTTGACATCACGGATTTGGAAAGGTTTGTAGAATGACATGGGATCACAAATAAAACTCAGTACAACATATAACCCTTGGAAATATGGAATCTGTGAAAGGATAATATAGATTCAAGTGGATGTTCTTATGTCTTTTGTGCCTAATTTTGGTGTATAATTGGATGACTATCTGGATTTTTTATATTTTTCATATAATAATATCTTCTATGCCATGATTCATATAGATGTTTTTAAGGGTCTTTATAATCGACCATGTCGTTAGCCATTGTCTTGGCTTGAGGAAGGTGAGTCAATAGTTGTTAGGCCGATACTTGTATTGGAAACTTCTTAGTTGGGGAATTGGATAAGAAATTAATTTTTGTTTGAATAAATAAGTTTGAATTCACCTGGTGGTTAGAGGTTAAAACTCATGGATTCTTCCATGGATAGCCAGGTGTTTTTTTAGGTGTCACCTCAGTTAGGGCATTGAAGATTAAGGAAATAGGGGAAGGTAGAATCATGGTTTATTCATCTATTTGAGATTGTGGAACAGATCAATATGGTGGATTTCTATATGGATATCCCTCCATAACAACAATGTATGCACAATGTGTTTAATATTTCATAGATTTAGATGTACAAATGAGATCTTTCACACATGATTTATTGTGATGATATTGATTTGGAGCTGGATTCTTAGTTTGAGGAAAGTCCGGTGTGGATTTTACAATAAATCAAGAAGGTGTTATGTGGCAAGATGGTGTCTCTTGTTCAGGTTTTGTGGTAGTATGAATGAATCTAGGAGGAGGACTAAGAATAGAAGTCAGATATGTAAGAATATTGGTTGTACTTGTTTGGTGGAGACCCTTAGAGATGCTTCATGAAGATGAGAAGTCATTAGAGGGGGGATTTATAATTACCCTTGGATTTATGCTGCATTACTATTTAATTTCATCTTAAAGACCTATATTTTATTCCTTTTTGGAAATTTGGGATTCTACCATGTGTTATGAGTGGTTTTTCGAATAATTCCCCTGACCTATAACTAAAATTTGTTGCAAACAAGCATTTATGGTATAAACGCATGCATCAAACTATGAATTTTCATAACAGGCCCCATGATAGTTCTTCCTATGGTGTTTCATAGAACAAAATATATTTCACACCATGAATGTGTTACTAGGACGTATTTTTTAAAGGATAAAGGGTTAATTTCTCCCTAAACCCCCTTAAAAACTCTTCCACTCTTACCTTGAATTCCTATTAAGATTTTAGAACATTGAGGGATTTCTTTTTTAGATTTTTCTCTCCACTCCTCATTTCTTCACCAATTTTAGGGTAGTTAATTATGATGGTTCTCTGTTGGTAAATGTAATTTCGTTTTAGACATAAATATATATGTCTATTGATTTATACTTTTTTTCCATTTCCTATAACACTAATGTACAATTTTGGGGCTACGATTAAGAATTCAATGTCTCGATCTAGTTTCTGGTGGAGATTGGTGGTGTTTTGGCTTCACTACGCCTAAGGTGGGATGTCCCTTTCCATTTTATAGAATTTTAATAGTGTTTTATGTGTCATTTTTCATGTGGGTGTGTGCTTAGACCTATGAAACTTCTACCTATAGTGTTTAATGGACCAAATAGGTCTATATAGATATAGAAAAAAACTTAGAGGGGGAGTGGAGCATTAAGTATTTATTAATGTGGTGATTCAACATGGATTCCGGAGTGACATAGGGGATGTAATCTTGATAAAAGTGACCATATGGGAGATTATTGGGATCAGTTTGGATCTAGTATGTCTTATATAGATGATGTATTGGTAGGGATTAGGTATCCCATTCTATGATATATTTTATTATATTATGTTACTATATGCCTACTTCATAGTGTGACCTCCCAAGAATCCTAAGGATGGGTCAGTATATATGTTTGGACCTCCCAAGAATCCTCTAAAAGGTTTGGTGTGATGGGATGAGCTCTCTAGAATCCTTGGTATGGGTCAATGTAATATGATTTGACCTCCCTTGAATTCTCATGGATGGGTCTAAGTGTTGATGTAACCTCCCTAGACTCCATAGGGATGGTTTGGGATTCTTGATGAGGTTGTGACCTATTGGATAGTCATGGGTCATGGGTTGTACCTTACAATTATATATTTTAAAAACAATCCTTCTAGCATGGAGTTTATATAGGTAAGGTTGGGATTTATAGTGGCATAGTTATCACATGATGACCTAGAGGATTGTGTGTTTATTTATATATTTATTTTATGCTGATGAATATACATTTATACACTTTTTTCACTTATAATAAGTTCACATTTCTAGTATCTTATTGAGTTTATTCCCACATGCAAATAGGCATATTAATGTGTGTGTAGACTTAATTATCATGGATCTAGACAAGGATAATGTTTCTATGATAGATTACTGAGAAAGTGTTGGTGGATAGGGGTATGGTGAATATATAGAAATATTTTATGATCTTTTATAGTTATTCTTGTTTTTTTATTTTGTCTTTTTATATCAATTTATATATTGATCTGCTAGATGTGTGGATCCATTTAACTTCTTGTATAACCTTGGTATGCCATTATGGTAAATCATATTTTCATGATGTTATTTCTTATGATATATTGTTTCACTCCTTAACTTTATCATTTATTTTAGTTTTTTATATATTGTATTAATACATTACTCTTATATTCACTTTATATTTTGCAAATAGTCTCCCCATGTTCCATTTAGGACCTTGCCTCTAGTCGGCATCCTCTTGCATTTAGGGAGACATGCATGAGGTCATGTACAACCCCAAAATGAACCAGGTTATTCGGCGTATGGTGCTACATACAACATACTAGGATGAATATTGATAATGAAATCTATTAGTACATAATATTTTTAAGGAAATGGAAAATAATTTAATTGTAATTTGGAAACATGTTATAGAATCTGATATTCAGTACAAAGTTTATGCTAATAATTGAATGATATATCTAGTGTTTAAAGTTGGGGATAAGGTATTCCTGGAATATTTCTTCAGATTAATGTTGTGATATTACGAAAGGAGGGGAAGCTAATCCGAATATATATTGGTCCCTATGATAATATTGATTATATCAAATGAACTGATTTTTACTTAATGATTCCAATGAACTCATCTCATGTTAATGATTTGTTACCTATATCACTTTTGTGGAAATAAATATCCAATCCTTCACCTATACTAAACTTAGAGGATGTATATTTGTAGAATTATATTTCATCTAAGGAATAACAGGTAGATATTCTTGATCAAATAGATAAATTTCTAGGGAAGAAGACCGCTCAACTAGTATTTTTTTTGTCAAACTGGAAATTGGAGAAAGTTATATGGGAAACCAAGGATGTACACATATATAAGTTTCCATATTTGTTTCTATTAGAATAATTTAATTTCAATTGTGAAATTATTTTAATGGGGGTATAATGTAACACCCCGCGATTTTAATTTTTTTCTACTTAAAAATTTTGATGTATTCGATAGATTGTGAGAAACGCAACACCAAAATTAAGTGAATAAAGATTTATTAAAATAAAAAATTCAAGACTATTTTGCAGTAAAATTAAATTGATAAAATAAATGTATTTTTATAAAGGTTAAAATTCAATTAATGATATACTTTAATTTATTGAAAAAATGTTTTTAAATTGTTTTTTTAATTATACATTTTTTATAAGTTTAATACTTTTGAAGAATGATATCAATAAAATTTCATTATAAATTAAATTATTAATTACTAAAATATATTTATTATATCCATGAAATGGTTATGTGATGATAAGGAATTCTAGTCTAATAATGTTTCGTTAGATGGAAAAGTTTTGTTTAAAAACATTGTTTTATTTATATATGATTTTATTTAAAATATAATTTATATTATTTTTATTTTTAAACATATAGAATATAATTTTTTATAAGTTTATAAAAATGGATGAAAATTCATACATTTATTATCTATTTCATAGAAATATATTTAAAATGAGATCTTTTACAAATAAAACTCTTTTTATAACTATAATTTATTTATATCTCAATAAATTAAATTATTCACTATTTATGAATGTTTTTAATGTGGTTTTTATTTAATATATACAATTATAAATAAGTAAAATATTCATCTATTGGTTTTAAATAGTCATTTAATGAGAATAGAGACATTTTTATGATTAAAATTCATTTTTCATCAAAATGGTTTTTATATGTTTTTTGTAAGGATATCAGAATTAAATTTTCTCACCTATATGAATTGAACCATGTAAAATCAGTTACATATTTAGAATCATAATTATTTATATTAGGTAATATTTTAGACATAATCTTTTTCCATAATAAATAATTACCATTGGAAAAATATTATCACCATGATTATGGTTAAAATAGATTAAAAGTGATTAAAATAAGGGATAAATATTCTAATATAAAAAAACCTAATCTTTTCTTGATTGGTTGAGTTTATTTTGACATATACACAACTTATCTACATGAATAAAATATATCCATATGCCATGATAATAGAATTTATTATATTTAAATGTTCATAATATTTACAAAGGTGTCCCTCCCCTCACTTATAAAAGGGAACCACCTCTTCTAACTTATCTACACCACGTCCACACCTGTTCTCAAATAATCTAAACCAAAATAACATACCTACACTCTCAACCACATATTATTAGATGTTTTCCTCCAAAATTACATATCAAATAAACCTTAAATGAATTTTCAAAGGATATTATCCAAGGAATATTTCTTTTTCTGACCGACCTTTTTACAGTTTCATTATTCATAAACCTCATAAAAATATTATATAATCATATTAACTTAATTAAATAATTATATTTAATATAATTAAAAATTTTACATTAATTTTAAAAAATATACACATCATTTCCATTTAATGAAAAGTGAAAACATTTCTCATGCATACATACTCCGTAAACCAGTGTATTTTATTTTTCATTTTCATCTCTCATATAAGGTTATATAGATGGATTTTATAAATATATAAATTAAAATTGTGTAATATTTATGATTTTTCAAAGATAAATTAGTTTTTAACTTTATTGATTTCTATCTATTGAAAAATGGAAACATCACTCATGTGTACATATGGACTACCATCTCTATAAGGTAATAAAATTAATTTTTCATCAAATTATTACATGGATTCTTATAAAATTTTATATAATTGATAAGTATGATATTTATGAAATTTAAAATTTTATTGAGATGATTAAACCATGACCATATTTCAAGGATTGAATTCTCCAATGTAAAACATACGTGGAAAAATTTGTTGACACCCAAATATTGATTTTCATAAACAGTTATTAATAAATGGGTAGATAGTAATTATAAGGGAATTAAATAATCTAAGATAAGTATTAATATTGTTATATTATAGATTTATAATAATTACAAATTTATTATACAAAAGACTATAGTTCATACAATTCAATTCTAGACTTGAGGTGAGCTTTTATGTTATAGCCTCAATTTTTATCAGCGTTGATTATGTTTCAATTTCGATACAGGAAATTATATGTTGTTTCAATTATAAAACTAATATTTCTTCTTCTCCTATTATTAAACCTCGTGTATTAATGTATTCTTACCATTTTCCCACTATTTGTCTATCAAAAATATCTAAAGGATTGTTTTAAAGAAATCCCTCCTAGCTTCTTTTGCTTTAGGTAGGAATCTCTCTCTTTCGTACCCATGTTCTTCAAAATTATTTTATAGAATCTATTATAAATGATTAAATTATTAATAAATGTATTATTATACTATCTTAAATTTTGTTAATATAAATTTTAAAGGAATATTTGTTTCATCTGTTGAATGGTTTGTTTTTTAATTTCTTTACCGTAGTTTGAACTGAATATTTTTTAAACATTTACAATATAAGTTTATTTTCCTATAATTAGTTAATTTATTATTCTATAAGATCAAATGGTTTTAAATATAAAATCCTATTCCATTTTCAGGTAATTTATAATTTTAATATTTTTTCAAAATAAATGGATGTTTTCATTTATTTTTCATAGTATATTTCTAAGTATTTTATAAAATATATTTTTATCAATATCAACATACTTTAATAATTTTTATGCTTCACTAGGAATATGATCTTGTGATAAAATCCAATTATTTTATTTGTATGGTTTATCAAGATGATTTCTAAATGATGTTTTTATAAAACCCATTTCTTTCTCATGGGTTAATTATGTTACAATGGAATAATGAATGATCTTATGTTCATGATCATTTTTATGAATGAAATAAATTGTAATTAACCCAAAACCTTAAAAGAATCATTCCATTTTTTGATGAGTGGGTCTATTATAGCCCTATAATTCATTAGGTAATGTTTTATATCTCATGAGCTCAAAAGGATACATGAAAGTTTTTCTAAATCCCAACAGGTTGAATAGATGAATAGACTAATCCCAATAGGGTACATAGGTATTTGGACCTTTCCCAACAAGGTACATAGGTAGTTATCCCAATCCTATTATATGATTAATTTCATAGTGAGTAAACTTGGAATATGATTTCTATGTTTATGAGAATGGGGACTGAACTAAATCCATTATAGGACTTTACCAACTATTATATTCCTGATCCTTGACTTTGTAAATGAATTTTCATGCATATGTGCATGCCACAAACTTATGTATTGTGCTTATGATATTCTCTCACGTATTGAGATTGATTATTGATGATTATGTACTCTTTTGAATCATGAATTTTTTTATGAAAAATCTTTATTCTACAACCCATGTTTTATGGTTTATGAATTGTTATGTATGATCTCATAAGTTATAGTCATTTTCTCATACCATTAAGCTTGTATTATGATCACTTATGATCATTTATTGATATCTCTCATGTTTACCCTTACTAGGGATCTAAGATGACCATTTCTTATGTTTCTTTTCCCTATGTTATAAAAAAGGTTATGGAATTAATAATAAGATTACTATATGAGAAGAAAATTATGAGAAATATTGAATATATTTCATGAAATAAATTGATTATGTATCTAGAAGCCAAAAATAATAATCCGTTTTGATTTTAAGGAATTTATTATTATGAGATGTATTGAATATTCATCTAAAATTATATAATATTTATTTAAGTGTTTGTTTGTTAACCTCATCTACTCCAGGACAATACACAATATATCCCATGAAATAGACATCATGGGCCTAAAATATACACCACAATAGCTTCCCAAATAGATGCTGATGTTGAATAATCACCAAAACCACTCAAAGATTCTTTGTATTATCCCCCTATAACTCTAAATACATATGGATTTTATAATTAAACACCATCATAAAGTGATCCATAAATTCATGCAACACGTAATTCATTAGTACAATGAACACAAAAAGGGTATTTATGAAACCAAAAAAAATAATACCCAATACATAAATCCAATAATAACTTTTGAATTAGTAATTATAATACACACATCCTATAATTTCATCTATTAATATCCATACAAAAAATAAATCTTCTAGAATAAGATATATCTCTTTAAGTCATCAATTAGATCATTAATCCGTGGAAGGGGTAACATTTCTTCACCATCACCTGATTCTAGAATTGATAATTGATGCAAAACTTGTATGATTTCATCAATATTCTTTGAAAATAGAACTAGAGAACCCTAATTAAGTACACTAGGTTGAATAAAACTTCACTATATGATGTAATCAACTTGAATATATAGCTTCTAAAACTTTTATGTTTTCATCCTATATAAGGAAATCAATAATAGAGTGGCACTCAAATGTATCTCCTTCCTAAACTCATTCTCACATCGAGGGTGTAGTGTCAAAACCTCTCTAGGAAAACATTTGGGTGATCATCCAAAACCCCAGGAAACACCATCAATTAATACTCTACTATAATCAACATCATCTCATCCATTGAGGAATATAATGAATAACCACACCCCTGACCAATCCAATCTTATTTCTCTATAATAAACACCAAATTTTCTCCAGCATCATCATAGAATATAACTCTTTCTCCATAAGTAATCCACAATAGCTTACTCCAAATACAGGTAGTCTATGATCAGGATGATTTTATATGGTTTTTTCAACAATGGAAAAATATCAAAGATTAATTTATCACTAGAATTAGATTTCAATCTAAAATTACAACATACAATCTAACTATAACTCTAACTAGAATATTTAATACTTGTGTAACTGGAAGCTTCCCTACCCCAAGTCCTAAAACATGGACTAAGGTTGGTATAATTAATGTGTTTGTATATCTTGAATAAAAAAGAATATAATTAGGTATAATGTAAGTACATAATACATCACATGAGGCCTTGATATCCTAGCACTAGAAACTTTATGGCATGCATCCGACAATGTCATGATCCAAGACCTCTCGGTACTTGATGGCATCCACCTCCAAATATTTTCTTTGGTCGTTATCCCTTAGAAAATGAGGCATCATGTGGTTGTACTCTATCTAACACATCATCTCTACTGATCAAAATCTTTAACACCCTTTTTTTGTCATATCATAGTATAATAATATAATGTTTAAGCCTAATGAGGGTTTATAGACACATGATGACTATTGAGGAAGTTCAATAACTAAAGATTCTATTTTAAACAACCTTAAAATGAAAGAAAACCAATCTTAGTTTTTTGGTTGGGGTTCAAGAGTTTTCAACCCCAATGAAAAGATATGAAGAAGGCTAGGATAGAATCTCTATTGTATAATAATTTATCTAACCAGGAAACTGAGAACCTATCAAGACCCATCCCATTGTGGATCATGTCATGACTACACCAATCCCACCTCTAATAGGCTATGGGCTGGTGACTATTACCAAGTAGGCATATCCCACAAATGGGAGGTATTATCCTAATGTACTTATACACACGCACATAGCTTTAAGACACAAATGATGAAATGTAAATACACTATGTAAAAAATGCATGAAAACCACTATATCTCACAACCAGAGTACAACAGTAAAAGTACTAGACAGAAAATAGGGCCAAAACAAGACCACCAAAAAGAGTCTATAAACAAAAGTCCAACCTGTAAGAAAAGTGGTATTGAGACTACTATCTGAACCAAAGGAAGACACCTTGTCTGGATGGCCTCACTAAGCACTGCCTAGTCCCATTATTCCTAGGACTATATCAAAGGGTTGATCATATGTACAAGACATGACACATGCGGGCAAAGCCCGTGTAGGGGTGAGTACCGAAATACTTAGTAGGAAACCCTAAAACCACAAAGGAAATACCACAAAGGAATGTGTAGTCATCTCTACATAGGTATATTTCTGCATTACATATAACAAGATTATCTATAAATACTCAAATCACAACAAAATACCATCCAAAGGAATCTTATCAAAGCATTCTTGTTCATAGAGAACTCGCTCCTTGAGCCATTATATCGTCAGAGATACTCATGAAGAGGACTAGCGCATTTAGGCCATGCCCAAATGAGAACACATTAGTCAAAGAGTATTAAGATTCACATAGATGGTATCCATCCAAAACACACTAGGGAATACAACAAACCCCATATAGATGAATCCACAATGTTGTGGATCCTACCCAAAGAATACCACTAACCCTACTGATATGACCCACTAGATGAAGGACCAATTATCTATTCTCAATGGTTACATCGATTACAAAAAACTCCATTAGAGGTGAAATTGGATACTAATCTAGTCTCATAGAGTAATATCATAAATCTATCTATGACCCGTCCTCTAGAGGGGACTACAATCCAGTAATGTAGATGTAATGCCATATTGAACCCTCAAAGAAATGACCAAAGGAATTATCTAAACCTATATTGTTCCAGTATAGAAACTCACCAAATTATCTCAAAAGAACCTTCTCAACTTCAGCATCCAAATATTGTAGACAGCTCATCAAAAGAACGTACCATTATAAAGTTATGCTAGTTCGAAGTTTCAAAGATGCAGGGTCACTAGGTCAGTGGACAGACTGCACAGTTAGTCCGTTGACTATGGCAGTCAACTGCCACGGTTTACCACCTGAACTGACCACCCTTTGGCTACTTTGGTTGAACGACATTTTCAATTTTGGCCCATATCCATCCCGGTCACCCTGAGTCTGGCTTGGGGACTAACTTGCTTATCCAGACCCGGCCAGTTGGGCTTGACCCATTCATTTGGTAGTAGATGTCCATGTGGTCACTGGACACATCCCATGTGGTGGCCACCACCATCGTATCCCATATAACTATTTCTTCAAACGTGTCTACTCGATGTGTCATGTTACCCGTCGTCACCACCATCATCTTATGTGGTCACTGTCTCCGGTCGCTACACATCTGCTGCCTCACCTTGCCGGATTTCTACCTTGCCTCACCAGACCGCAACACTAATAGTACCATCCACAGATACCTGAGCCACCTCTGATACCTAGAATTCAAAATTGTTGCTGATTTGGGATTTATTAGGTCCTGGTCTTCAAAGATATGCCTCTATTATCGGTTTACCTCCAATTTGGGGGTCCTATCGCCTTCGGAGCCACCCAGAAAGTCGAACCGTGGCCACAGGAGTCCAACGACCAAGATCACGAAGAATGGGGGATATAAAATCACAAGAAAATCATGAGTAATTAACCTTTTATTTTTTCATGTCAACCTCAATTCATTCTCATTAGAATGAAGAAGAAGAATAATAAGTAAAACTCCTGAAATAATCCTGAAAATTTATGAACCATCCTGCAACAGTTGAATTGTTGATCAATCTGTTATTGGATTGAACCCTGTTCATCATAAAAATATATAATGGGGAAAATAAAATAGAAAGAACCACCCTACCACAATTTGATTTCATCACTAACGAAAGACGATCGTTGCGTTGTTAGCAGTAGCGAGGTTCCTTCAAATCAGTTGTGTGTTGATCATTGATCCACAACCCGTCCCTATTTATTCAAAATAGTTCTTTCTCCATGTATTAGAGGAATTATAGGGTTATATTGATAACACTAAACTCTTGAAAAAGTCTTAATAAAAAGAAAATGTCATTGTGTTATTAATATAATTTTTAATAAAATAATTTTATTTACATTTACACCCTCCGGGACTTTTTCTACAGAAGACCCACACCGACAAAAATAAGTCATGCCTAGGGTGAACACCACATTAAAAATAAACCATGGTCTAATGTTTCCAATTTCAGTCACTGTTCATGAGTTATTAAGATTAAAAAATAAAATAATTTTATTTAAATATTTTATTTACTATTACGTCATTTGTTACTTTTCCTATAGATGGCCCACGCAGACCAAGGTTAGGTCATGCATAGGGTAAGTCTACCATTCTAATCTCAATCGCACCATTTGATTTCTGATCTGGGTACACATTTATGAGTTATTCTACTTTTTCAGGAAAACTTCTTGTGTGTGCTATTAAAATCTTAATATTTCTCAAAAAATTGTTCTGGGAAAACATGGCCACAGAATCACATGTCGTCTCAGTTCTTGGTATCAAAATTAATCCATATAATTTCTAAATATTATACATGGGAAAACATGAGATGTTACAGAACCTCTCTTCAATGATCTGCTATGTGAATACTTCTGATGACCCCCACCTAGGACTATCTAGTCTTGTACAACAACCTCTCTATAACCTCTACATTTGCTAGAAGATCATTATAGATTTTAGGACAATGATGATGATTTTTTGGAGGAAGTCTCATCTAGAGTTTCAATGTTATATTATATAGAATTATGTGGTATTTTTTAGATTAGGAGGCTATGGATTAGTTAAAGGAGTTAGAGATTACCACCAATTAGATTCATTCTCAATGGGTGAACTAGTTTCTATTAGAAATTAGTATACTGCATAGAACTACTCGGTAGTCATTGTTTTTATTCCATATTGATAATGAGGATTCATCCATTTCATGGTATAAGTTTCATGTTTTGTTTTATACCAATTTTGTTTCTTCAACCATGAAGTTTGATTATCAATAAGATATATTGATGTGTATGGATTAGACCCAACTTGAATAATATGTGGACTGATATATAGAATGGATTTAAGCACGGGATGTGGATACCATGACTCCAATATACCAAAACCTATTTTATTACATTGTTACAAGATAAAGGGGATCTAATCAAAAAGGATCAATCATTTTAGAAGTCTTGTAAAACTAGATATATACATAAATTATATATTAAATTGGAGATAAAGAATATAACAAGAAAAACATTCTTGCATCCATAAAAATAAATAAAATATTCATTTTGAATATCTTATTTAAAGGAAAAGATAAAAGGGAAAGATCATATTCTCATTAATAGAAAACATCCAACGGATGCAATCATGGGTAGATAAGGAATAGAAATTATGAAAAAGTGGATAATCAGTAAATATTCCGTTTAATAAATAGCTTGAGTTTTAAAATATATCCATGAAAAATATAAAAAATCACTTGGATAATAATAATTGAATTATTAATGAAATAAGTACATAATATTGAACATCGTGATCTTACTGTCAATGCACCATACTAAGAAAACATGAAACTTACTATTAGGGACTTATACAATGACATCTTATATACCATCCATGCCTTTTGATAGAAATTATCATTATTTGGGATGATATACATTAGAAAGTAATCATTCTTGTTTGTATCATGAGACCTATCGATGCATTTTAGGGATATATATAATCAGGACCCACATGTCACTTGTGAAGTTTTTATGCACAACAAAAGAACCTTCGTGGGTGTATACCTTAACATTTTTTTCATATTTGATGTATCATATTCCATTAGTGAAAGATGTAAATATTGGTTTTAGGGACATTGGAAGCATTCTATTTTGGTATGACAATCTGGGATTTTTGTTGTAAAAAAAATGTTATCATTGATTTACAAGATCAAAATGTCATGTCCAATGAATACAGTATATTATTTGATTGGATTAATATTTTGGAACTACAAGAAATAAATCTTCACATGTAATTTATAATTAATTTATGAGTAGATATAGAATTACCTAACTTGTAATTCTATTTTTTTTTTATAATTTTATTGAAATGACCTTGATGTATCATTGTCTCTCTATAGAATCCAAGTGACTAATCCATCTACTGTTGATCCACATGTGTACCATAATCTTTGAATGACACTGTATAATTGACATGTTATAACACTACATATCCTGATCAATTTTATTGTTTTTGGTTAATAGAAATAGAGTTATTATTAATAGAGGAGTAACTCTTGATGATCTTTCATTATCTTGAAAGAAGAGGGGAGGAGAAAAATCTTGATCTCTTGATATCTCTCTAAAGCATGAGAGAGTCTCACTCTATCAGTTGTTCACATCAATAGTGTTTTTGGAAAGTGATATAATTAGATATTTATTATGGTAGGTTTAGGGTTGGAAAATTTTACACTAAACCCTTTACAACTTTATAATTCATAATTTAACCCATTCCCAATAATAATAATAGTTATAATATTTATAGTTTGACATGTGAAACACCATTATGAATGAATAAATGTCATTTATATTATTTCTAATCATACTATTAAACCCATTATTTCTTCCCACATTGAAATTTACAAACCATAAATAATAAATACTTAATAAAAAATTATTGAATTATTATATTATAAATATAATTAACATTACATTCACCAAAATTTCAGACAAATATTTATTATTATTATTATTTAACTCGCTTATTTTTTTAATAAATTATGAATAAATTATAGTGATTAACCAAACCTAAATAAATATTATTTATTCTAACTTTTTAAATTCAATAATATAATTTAACTAAGATTGTGGATTCACTTATTGTGTGAACCTATATGCCTCCTTATTAATGGCATTAATCATAGCCACCCAATGTCTCAGGTTATCATCTAGAAACAGGCCAAGGAATATATATGAAAAGTAGTTAACATCACAATGGAATCTAACCTCTCATAAATTTTTACCATGTAATATAATCCTTTTGTCAAAATATATTAAATCAAGCAGGTTTCAGGCCGGTGTTATCAATCTATATGCTCAATGTATCTTTATTTTAATTTCAAAAAAATAACACACCCATCAAACACCATTGTCAGGGATATTTTTAGCAACTTACACTCCCATAAAAGGTCTTAAGATATCATCTTTTGTTAAGAGACAAAAGGGATAAATCCTTTCTCACACTATCCATTAATTTAATATCACTTATGATGGAGAAAACATATCAAACTTCATCATGGTCATATGTCATTATGGTTTTTATCAATTTATAAATTCACATGAGTAATTATATCTATTAACAATAATATTAAATGATAAAAATCAATACACATTTACATAGATAGGAATATCTAATGAAACTTGGAAATATGGATTTCTTATTAATGGGTATGTTCTCATTACCTCTTATTTTGAATATTACCAAGGTAAAAAACCATGAGAAGGTGTCTCAATGTATTTTTATCCTCCTTCCCTTGATATCCTATATTGTCATTGTCCTATTATAAAATATCTTCTGTCCATAGAACAAGGTTAAATAATAATTTCATGGAACCTATGGGTTCTATTTTAGTGGTGAAACTTTATCACCTTTTTGTATAACATATAATCTAAGAACATTATCACATACTAATAATATGCATGGGAACAATCATTATTTGATAATAAAAACTATTTAATAAGAAAAAAATGTAATCAAGTAATAAAAAAGTTGGTTCTAGGTAACCAACTCCAAAAGACTCCCTCTTGCACTAGAGCCAACAAACAAACATTTTTAGTCCACCATCCATCACATAATACTCAAACCTCTAATGACATAAATCCTTCATCAAGTGTTCTATGTTTTCCTCCTTGAATACACTATTCACTGCAACTTCACCTCATTGATAAAAATATATCAAGAGATGAAACTTTTTAATTATGTGACTTTTCCTTTGGTGCGACCTTGGATCTTTGGAGAGATCAACTTGAGAAGTGTTATTGTAGTAAACAATTATAAGATATTTACTTCTGGGTATCACATCAAGATCTTAAAAAAAATAGAATCCACATTTAATCCATTTCTACATAGGAATCTACAATATACTCAGACTCTATTGTAGAATCAATGATAATAGGAAACTTTGAACTCTTCCCACTCACAGATTCTCTGATGAGACAAAATTCATATCTAGAATGAAAGTTCATATCATTCTGATCTATCTAAAAACTATCACCTTTGTTACCCCTAAGTAATAGTTCTTTATCTCCTCCATACACCAGGAACATATCCTAAGTACGCCTTAGATACTTCAGCATAGCCTTAATAGTAGTCTAATGTTTTTCACCTAGAACTACTTGATATCTTTCATCCATGATCAAGGCATACGAAACTTCAAGACTCAATCATGACATGTCATACATGATATATCCTGTCACATAAGCATATGATATCTTACTCATTCTCTCCCTTTACTCTTGTGTCAGAGGAAAACTTTTCTTTTAAATAAGTATACCATGTGACATTGGAACCAATCATCTATTGGATTTTTACATACTAAAACTCTTTAGTATTTTGTTAATATATGTACCTTAACATATTCGAAGCTTCCTGTTAGATCTATCACACTTGATTTTGATCCCTAGAATATTGGTTTTTTATGATGAATCACTTTCTAAACTATACATTAACCTATCATAAGGATGGTATATCATTTCCAATGAGTAATCATTCATCAAAATCTACTACTATGAAAACAATAATACTCCCACTAAAACACTTTTGAAGACATTTGTCACATTCATTCTTAATGAAACCAAATTATTTTATGGATTTATCTAATCAAATTTTCGATGATATTCATGATTTATTTAATCTATAAAGAGATATTTGCAACTTGTATACAATTTTGTAATTTCATGGAGTCACAGAACCTTTTATTTGTGTCGTATACACATCCTTCTGATGATTACTATTATGGAAATTCATTTTTATATCTATTTTCCTAATCCCATTGATAATTTAGGTTCTACGGAAAGTAAAATTCTTATGGATTTAAACATGGAAACTAGAGAAAAGGTTTCATCATTTTCAATTATTTTATGGTCTCTAAATCCTTTAGCCAATACTCATTTTTATAGGTATTAGCTTTACCTTCCATGTCCATTTTTCTCTTGAATACCCACTTACACCCAACACTATTTACATTAATTAGCAGATCAATCGAAACCCAAAAATATTTTTGATACATGGAATACATCTCAGAATTCATGGATTCATTCCACCATTCATCTTATGTGCTCTCAACTACCTCATTATAGTAGAAAATACCATTATTTTCAACCAATAATAATTCACAGTCATCAGTGACTAGAAAACAATATCTCTCTAGTTTTTATGCCTCTCTAGCACTCCTACATAGTACTTGCATTTCAATAATAACATCTTCCATGTGGTCCTATGGAATTGGTTCCTATACCAACTCCAATATAGCTTTAGCATTAACTTCATCAAAGTTAATAATTTTCCCATTATCCACCTTGTGGATGTTATCCCTCTCAATAAATACATACTTTCTTGGGATTGTTACATTATTTTCTAAATTATTTTATAGATAGTATCCCCATGTTTCCTTTGTATACCATATAAAGATACATTTCATTCCTTGGGGTGATAGTTTTTTTCTTGAAAAATCCTTAACTAATTCATCACAACCCCATGCTCGTACATGTTACAAAGAGTGTTTCTTTCCACTCCATAACTTCATGGGAATTCCATTTTCCACTTTAATTGGTACCCATTTTAGTAATTATAATGTTTTATATAATTCATATCCCCAAAAGTATAATGGAAGGTATATATGACTCATTATCAACCTTAACATGTACAAAAATGTATGGTTCCTCCTTTCGCTAACAATATTCCACTTTGGTGTGTAAGGTGTAGTGAGTTGAGAAAAAATCATATAATCCCATAGAAATTCGATAAAGTCTTGGTTAAGATATTCACTACCTCACTCTATTCAAGGATACTTTATCTTCTTACCAATATGATTATCATCATCATTCTCAAACTCTCTAAATTTCATAAAGGATTTAGACTTATACCTCATCAAGTATGTATAACTATACCTACTCAAGTCATTGGAAAAATAAATAAAGTATAAAAATAAACCTATTCCTTCTATTTGAAAAGGTCCACGCACATTGATGTATACCAATTCTAGAATATATATGTCCCTTTAACCTTTACTTCTAAATGGTACTTTTTTCTTCTTTCATTGTCAATAAATAGTATTTCTTTCACGTAGATTAAGCTCAAAAGAGTGTATGTAACTATCTTGATAGAATTTTTTTAAATGTATCATGTTTACATGACCAATATTGTGATTCCCCATATGGGTAATATATGTGTCGCACATGTTTATTTCATTATCTACTACCAATATTTAGTTTTCATATTTTAATCAATAAATACCATTATTAAATTATACCATACCATACAATATTCTATATTTATAAAAATAGAAACTGTTATTTCGAAAGAAGAAAAAAAATCATCCATATCTAAAAAAATGAAAATAATTTTCTTGGTAAAAATAGGGATATAATAATAGTTCTTTAAAACCAAAATTAATACCATCAGGAATGTGATATGGTAGTCTCTATTGGCTAGTACATGCATAATCACTCTATTGGCAACCAGTAGATCCACATCATCTCTGGTAATCTTCTATAATCTATTTGATTTATATTTTTGGATATAAATGTGGGCACTATGGGGAGTATAGAATTGCCAAAATTTTTATATGAAATTATTACACACAATAAAAAACACACCATAATTTTCTCCTTGATTCTTTGGCTGGGTAAAATTCATTCTCCAATGGCCCTACATTCCACATGAAAAACATATTGAATCGTGTTCTTTTCCTTGCCTTTGGATCTTCTTCTTCTTATAGGGATGGTTCTCTAGAGCCTTAGACTTGTAATGATACTTTGGCCATATTTCCTTATTCCTGTTATTCTTATTCACTGTATTGACACTTGATTTTTCACATCCATTTTCTTTATCAACTTAGTGAATAAGTGTAATATTTTTTGAAAGTGTCTTCCCCCTATTTCTCATATTGTATTTCATTATGGAATTTGAAAAGTTTTTAGGTAATGAGGAACAAATGAGATTTGTGTGTAACTCATTTGAGATCTTAAAACCCAAGATGTCAAAGTGCTATAATTTTTCAATCATCTTGATTACATGTGCCCCGGATGGCCTCAGCTCTCCAAGCTTACTTAAAAGCAGTGAATTGGAAATCGCATATCTCTCTGATCTCACATTATCTTTATTGATTTCATTAATATGATAAATAATGTTATATGCATATATATACTTATATTTATTTATAATATCATTGTATAGAGAAGATAACATAAACATTAGATATCCATAGTGTCATCAATATGTTTTACATATCGAGATAATTCTTCCTCATTAGCATCTTTGGAAAGTGACTTAGGAAGTGGGGCTTCTAGCACATATGATTTTTATTCACGGCATATTATAATGCACAAGTGCATATAACATTGCTCAAAATTCATGTTGGTGAGAAGGTCATCCATCTCAAGTATGGATCATAGTGGTATTTCTAATGTTTTTTCACTTTCCTATTTCTATCAACTAAGAGCAGATAATTAGGTAATTTTTAAAAAATAAAGGTTAAAATTTTTAATTTTATTTTAATTCCATTAGTATCCCACTATTTTTCAGAAACACAATATCCTTCATCACCTATTTATTAATATCATATCACTTAGATATTTATTGATGCTCCTTTTTATCATATTGTCTAAAGGAATTGAAAGGGAAATGACTTAGCACAAATTGATTCATCCTTTGAAAAAAACATCAAAAAGTCGACAAAGTAATGAAAAAAGAGTCAAATACCTTTGGGTCACACAAGTTCCCTCACTGTTGCGCAAGTACACTTGTGCGCCGCCTAATGGTCGTGCAAGTGACTTGCGCGCCCTCTTTGAAAACCGCCCAAGGTCTTCTCCAGCCTATAAATACCCCTGGTGGGCCCCCCATTTTAGATGAAATGTTTTCCAGAATTCAGATATAGATCTCTGAACGACCAAGTATCTTCTTCAAGTCTTACAAACACTTGTAAGGTAATTCTTTACCTATAATGGAAGGTCTAAACAAGAGGAATAAGGTATAAGTGTTAGAAATCACTAACACTTGTGCGCTTAAATGTTTTTCCCTTAAGGGAAATGAACACACTTGCGCGCCTCCTTACCTACTCATTGAAACTTGCGCTCCACTCTTCTGGAAGTACCTTAGGATAATTCTAAAGGCTTTGGTCAAGAATCTCCCAAGTATTAATCTACTGTTCAAGGATCGTGCAAGTACTCATGTGCCATGCAGGTATACCTATGCGACAAGGACTTGCGCGCCCACGCAGTACCTACGTGCCTACCAGGACTTGCATGCCCTTATTTTTTTTGGGTTCCCTTCCTGCCCATTTAACCCGTCTTATTCCATTCCACCTCTCCTATTCAAGATTTAGGCTTCAAGAAACTCTTAAAATCCATTTATGGCATGTTTTCTTGATTGAATTCCTTATCTGAAATGAGTTCTGTGGAACATCTCTCAAGACTTAGTGATTTTCACATCTTTATATCACTAAAGTTTGAGAGTTCATTCATTTAACCTCATCCTATAAAATGAGAGAATCATTAATATGGGCATCCTCCTCATGAGTAAGCCCTTGTACAAGTCCCTTAATTTGGGCATCCTCCTCAAGAGTAAGCCCCAACTATAATTCTCTTAACCAGGGCTTCGTTTTCCGGAATTATCCCCAGCCCAAATTTTCATTTAATTTAGGCCTCCTTCTCAGGAGTAAGCCCCAATTCCTCATTGATTTGGGAATCCTCTTGAGGAGTAAGCCCCAACCATAATTCCCTTAACCTGGGGCTCCTTTTCAAGAGTAATCCCCAGTCATAATTCTTTTAACCTGGGCCTCCTTTTCAGGAGTAAGCCCCAGTCTTAATTTCTCTTAACCAGTCTTAATTTACTTTTGATCTGGGCTTCCTTATCAGGAATAAAACCCAATCATGAGTTCCCTCCTTATTTGGGCATCTTCCTCAAGAGTAAGCCCCAAGTTAGTGTACCCAAATCTCTATGAAGTACATATTCCTTTATGGAACTTGTTCTTGGATTTCTTCCCTAATGAAAATCTTAATCCTCGTCTATTTTGGGATGTCATACATACATAATCCCCACATCATTGCATCTTTCGTGGATCAATTGTCTAGTTTCACCAATAACTCTTGTTTCTCACACTGAGCATGACTCATGTGAGCTTAGAGTGTAAAAGTAATCATGACATCTTTCATTGATCAATCAATCATGTGTAAACATCATACTCTCTTACTCAAGCTACGTGGGTTCTGATTCCTTTTTTCTAAAACAAAGGATACATATGTAGCCCATCAGCAGGTACGATCCCAACTCTGAAATAATCTGTGTCCTTCTAAATGACAATAAACTTCAAGTGCCCCACTGAGTGTCTTTAAAACCAATATGGTTATCATAATAACCAAGAGACTTTTATGTGTTGAAGGATACCATTGACTAATAATCTCTAACAAATAAAGATGATTCTCTATCGATGAAGAACCTCGAATAAATATAAAAGATTATCTAAATTTCCTACATATCAATCATGGATTTTCAGATTTAAAGGAAATAACATTTTATACCTGGTAATGTAATAAGGATTCACGAACATAACTTAAATCTATAAATAGAGTCCTGGAGTAGACAATAATTCCCCTAAAAAAGGTGTGATGAGTTCAACCTCCCATCCTCTCGACCAATGCAAATTCCTAAGCCTCATCAGTCCACAACTAATGAGAACCTACCTTTGGAAAGTAGGTCCAAATGGATATGGAATCATTGGATGATTCTGGTTCTACGAACAAACCCGTTAGAAACTGATTGGAATGTTTGAACATTCAATCAACGAGGTCATCCCCAATTCTAGAGGAAACAAAAAATGGTGAACCCGGCATGAATCCTTTACCAAGTTAAAATTATGCTTTGATTATTTGTTAGGCCCCTATTTAAACTCAATGAGAGGGCCAACAAAGCAATCAATAACATATTTTCTCATCCAAAAGATGGATTGGCCAGACTTATCTTGATTATGTCTGTTATATCAAATAGGCACTTTTTTCCAAGATCTTCTGTATTTTCAAAATGGCTTCTCCCAAGTTTACACCCGTGAATACCTATGCTATGAAAACTTCTACTGCAAATGCCACTACTGCTACTCCTGCTAGATCATCATCCGCTCTGAGGACGACATCACCTACTCAGAATCTTCAACGCTGGGTATCAAATGCACTGGTTAAGGAGTACCGTCAAAACGGTACTATTCCGACTCTGGAGGCTGCTCAACAAGCCCTCCAAGTCAATAATTCAACCTGGTCGTCCGGACAGCGACGACCAGAAATCAAGAAGCAGGAGGTGCTAACCACCGTCTCCAACTATTTTGAGTCGTTATCCCCGGAACGCAATCACCATTCCCTCCCATATTCTAAGGAGGTGAATGAGAAGGTCTCTCAGGGCCTTAATTCAAGGAGACAGGAGTTCTTCCCACGAGATCCTATCAACAATCACCGCCAGAACCGTGCGGTTGTGCGCCCTCAACATGATGAGGGTATCGACTCCAGGAATTCGGCTCAGGTTCCTCAAACCCCAGCAGGCAAGATGAATCGCCAGAGGTGAAATCCAATCAACAGTGAGCAGGTTCTCCTCTCTGCCATCTCCGGAGAAGTCAACCAACCTAACTTGGAGTCAATCAACGAGCAGGCACATACACCCATCCGTTTTAATTCCGTTGTCCAAAAGACTCGTTTGGCAGCAGCACACCAATCCCGCCAGGCAATTCCAGCAGAGTACTATAAACAATAACATACACCTGTTTACAAATCATCAACTAGTCAGCAGGCTCATCTGACTACATATGATGGATCTCATCAACCACGTTCGGTGAAGTGCAATCAGCAGGCACATACACCTGCTAGTATTGATCAAGCCTACCAACAGTCTCGCTTGTTATCACTCGGAGAATCCATTCAGAAAGCTCTGGTAACAAATAAGAGGCAGAATCAACTCTCTTCCCCCACACTTGAGTACTATCAGGATTTACTGACAGGAAAAGGAGGACAAGAGCAGACACACACACCTAGTCAAAGTGTGGAATGGACATATATCCTCATTTTGGCAGCTGAAGTCTCCAAGCATATTCTATCAATGGTGAAAGAGCAGAAGCAAGTCCCTGCTCATTCTGGATGCTTTCCAGGATATTATAACACCTTCAGTAGTATCTCAAGGAAAGGCACATAAATCTTTCCCTACTAGTGGTGTGACAAATCAAAAGTTCACTCCGGAACAGACACACACATCTATTCCAGTCCAAGAGGGTTGTGGGGCGTATTCCCCCATATCATACGGACAACAAAGTCAGGCACATACACCTAATTTGAGTAGAGATCATCAGCTTAACATGACCATCTCTCCTGATCAGGAACATACACCTGCTCAGAGTAGCCACTTTCGTCAAAAAGTGGTTTCCAAGGCAAGTAAGAAGGCGTCTAAGAAGAAGACCCGCCCCGAACAGTCAAGAGATCAAGATCCAATCTGTAACAAGGCCTTGCTCGATGCTGGAGTTCTTGAAACCCTCAATCATTTATCTGTTGGAATCCAAGATTCTACACCCTCATTTCCCAATAGTGGGAACATTAATTCAGAAGGTCTTCAACAGACACTTCCTCATGAAGTCTTGCTTCATAAAAGTTCTGTAGATCTTGAAGTTTCATCTTCAGATGAGAGCTACAAAAACCCTCTATGGGCCCGAATACCAAGGATCAAGAGATCTCATCTTTTGTTGTAACCCACCATGGTGGTCTTCCCCATTATGATGAATTTCACAACAAAAGTCCTCTCCGCAGTAGTGATGCACATTTCCTGGAAAATACTCTAGTGGACAATGTAGTGCCGAGAAAGCCCTCTTATCTTGAGGCACATGAAAAAGTAAATCCAGTCATGTCTGATGCTTTACCATAAGCAAGTGAAATACTTTATCAACAAGAAGATATCCCAGAGTGTAGGTCATTCTCCAAACCACCCCTAAGTCATGCATCTTCTAGTTTGATCAGTGATTTCTCTACCAGTATTGTTGAATCTGATGAAGCAACAAGTAAGCACCATCTCTTGTCTAATCAGGTAGAATAATCTTCATTGAATGATAAAGAGGAAATGCTGAACATGAGAAAACAACTGGCGAAAGGTGAAGTACCAGTCATGTTTTGGCCTCTAGCTGACTCTCAATATGATATTCCAGAGATGTTGACGGAAGATGGAATTCTTGCCTTTTGTCTAAACACATGGAAACCTCTTTGTCAGTTGAAAAATAAAGTATTAACTTATGATGAATATGAAAATAATTTTAAGATAATAGAAGGGTTACAATGCCAAATTGACTTGGCATCTCTATCAGTCTCTCGATATCCGAAGGCTGAAAATCAGCAGAGAGCCCTTCAACGTTCATGCCTTAGCGCACTAAGAAGATTGCGCCAGTTAATTGCCAATGCCTCATCTGGTATTCAAGTTAGAGGATGGGGTGTTCATGGAGAACTACATTTCACTGTTCTCTCCAGTCAGCAAAACCCTCCGAAAATGGTTTCATGCAATGTTATTGCCCATGGCCGGCCACAATCAATGGGTTTTGTTTTTAATCAAAAGCTTTCCCAAGAGCAGGCCTCAACTAGTTCTTCTTAAAATCAAGAATACAGAGAACAAGTTGTTCAATAATCCTGCATCAAGAAAATGAGAATATTGAACAGGCCTCTCGTATAGAGCAAGTACATCATCAAGTGACAGAAGTGTCAGAAATCATCCAATGGTCTTTTGAACTGGGTGATAAAAGTGGATGTCGATTGATGAATCAAGCTAATTTACGAACTAAGGTCTGCAAGATCAGGAGAGATATTAAGAAATTCTCAGACATAGCATGTCAAGAACCACCCCATCTTGCCAGACTAGGTACTCTTTTAACCCAAACCTCAGAATCAACAAATAGGATTCGAGGAGTTGAGAGGGAACAGCAGGAACAGCCCCAGTCCACTAGACAGGGGACTTTTTCAAATCATCAAGCCCCTCCTCAGTGAAATTTGGTCTTCTCTCGATTGGGGAAGAAGCCACAAGATGAACGAAGAGCCAAATTATAAGGAGATTCTCTCCAAATTACGGTTCTCCAAGAAGTTCCTCAGGGATAAAATCAAAAAAAGGCAATGTATCATCAGGGGCATGGCAGAAGACAATATCACAGAAATGCTGATAGAAGGGATGTGATGCGTTATACATCAATTAATGTCATTAACACCATTGTAGATGATCCTCTAGAACATGACGCTCACTCAGGGGACTCAAATGAAGAGGCTCTTGCTCAAGAAGTTGTACGCATAGACATAAATAAAGAAGGTGTGTGTACACGAAATCAAAGGATTAATCAGAACTTAGGTAATACTTCAAGTAACCCCCTTCCCCCTTTCTGAAAGGGAGCTAACAAGGGGAAAGGAAAGAACTAGGTTACATTCCCTTCCTCTTGAGAAGTCCAATCGCTCTCACTAGAGAAAAGATTTTCACAACAAGAGGAAGAAATGAAGGAGTTGAGGATGTTAAATGCAGAACAACTTCAAGGTAGTCTTCCTCCTAAGCATGCTGGAGTTAGTCAGCTAAGGAATTTTTTGTGGCTACTGAGATGGATCAAGAACATCCTCCTCTATTAGTACACCATCATAGATCTAATCTTACTGGTCAAGTGCAACAACAATTAGCGGTGCTACCATCAGTTGCAGCACCAATCACCACATCTGTACCAGCTCCAGTCATTGCACCTATTCAAGTCCAAGTTCAATTGGATGTTTCTCAAAAGTTAATAACTACCATTGAGTCTTTAACAGATCGGTTAGAGACTATGGAAGGGAAGAGTGTGCAGGTTAAACCAAAAAAGAGATTTTACCCTGAATGGGTTGATGCAATTCCTCCCCCATCAAGTTTTCGGAACCCTGTATTCCCTATTTTCAATGGATCAGGCGATCCTAAATATCATTTTCCGCATTACGTGTCTTGTTGCGATCCTATGATGGGAACTCCAGAACAGTAAGAATCAGTGAAACTTAGATGCTTCGTGCAAACCTTGCAAGGACTATCTTTTGTCTGGTACACAAGCTTGCAATCTTGGTCAATTACCGAGTGGAAGGATCTTCGTCAAAAATTCCTTCTTCAGTTCAACTCAACATTTCCAAGATAATAGTTTTTGATCTTACAAACTATAAGCAAAGGGAGAATCAAATGGTCTCAGATTTCATTGCTCGCTAGAAGGTATTAACATATTCCCTAAGCTTAGCACTCCCTCATGAAGAACTGTTGCCAATCTGTGTGGAAAATATGTGTGACGAATTACACACACCGTTGATCCCTGTGAAATACACAAGAGGGTTTTGATACCTTACTTCAATCGCTCAATAGATTTAAGATTCTCTTATAAAGACTAAGGACAAAGCTCCTGTAATTACATCATCTCCAAGAAGGAGAATGGGTAAAGAAGTGATTGCTACAGTTATTCTTAAACAAGCACATGTGCCTGCTTCTACTTCAAAACCTTCATCTTCTTGAAGGGATCCACCTCCTGAGCACCAACAACAAAGGCCATTTCGTCAAGATGATCAAAGAGATCAAAGACAGAAACAATTTGTGAATCTGAAGAGCAAAGTTTACTCTTTCTGAAATGAAAAAGTTCCTGGTTATTTCATTTCAGCTCTGGAAAATAATTTGGTTCAATTGCCAAGGCCCAAGAGGCCGAATAAAGAAGGAGATGAAGACCGTCCCAATGATTTCCCATTTTATCAGATGTTGGGGAATCCCATCCAAGAGTGTTTAGTCTTCAAAGACCTCCTTCACAAGATGGTCAACTTGGTACAAGTCAAACTAAAAGGCTCTTCAGCCCAGGTAGCATGTGTTACTACTACAATTCCAGATGAAGAAGGCAAATGGCAAGAAGTCAAAAGCAAAAATATGCAAAAATATGATGACTGGATGGTCAGAAAAATGATCAACCAAACTCATACCATTTTGTGAACACAATTAAAGAAACCAATTGTGCCTTCTTCCATGAATGTCGCAACAAAATCCTCTTCATCAGAGGGAAAATCCTCAAAGAAATGGCATGATTCAAAGAAAGAAAAAGAATTAGAAGAAGATGAGTATGTGTCAAAGCCTAAGTTGTCTTTGACTCTGGAATACTTAAATCCATCTGCTTCAAATTCACGGGCACCACCACATCAAACGGAACAGCCTAAACGGTCTAATCAGGCAGAGTCTTCATCGAATGAAGATTTGATCTTAGGTTCTGTTAATATGATTCAATTAACAGATCCCTATGCCAGTCGCAGTTTCGATTTTGATGAGCCTGAATTCACTATATCAAAGAGAGGAATCAGAGGAATTTACAGAGGCTCAGGATACATGGGAAGATGTGGATCTTTCAAAGGTCACTATTCCAATTCTACACCTTCTAGAACTGTGTATGCAGTAGAAACTCATGGTAGAGCCCTTCAACGAGATAAACAAGAACAAGCAAGTTCTTCCACGCAAGGCAGACTCAGCCCTAGCACAATTATTCTGGAAGATCGGTTGAAGGTTCCATCTTCTTCCTCTAAGCAAGTAAATAGACCTAATCAGTCTAATCTTCCAAATCCAGTAGTATTACCAACTCCTATCCCGGTAAAATATGCATCAAATTCCAAAGCATCAACTTCCAAGGCACCTTCTAAACCACGTGTTCCTATTGGGAAACACAGACCTTTGGATCAAAAGTATGATATATTGAAACACCTAGCCTATGTACCAGACAAGTTATCAATTATGGATGCCTTTAATTTGTAAAAGGATCTTAGGGAGGCACTCATTGAGGCTTTGTCAAGTCCTCATGAGTTTGAGACTGAAATTGTTGCGGCTGAAGTCTACCATATAGAGAATAATCTGGTAGAATGACATGCAGTGATATCTTTCATAGTTGAAGATGATGCACAGACATATTAGACCTTTTTACTTATCTGTCAAGGTCAATGGCATAGACATCTGAAGAGTTTTCATTGATAATGGTTCAGGAGTCAACCTCATGCCCATTCGTACACTTCATCGATTAGGCCTCCCGGAATCTGATTTACCTCCTTCTACTTTGATGTTACAAGGATATGATAAAAATGAACAAGAACCCCTGGGAGAGATTACACTCAGAACTCAGTTTGGAGATCTTGTATCCAATTCAGATTTCATGGTTGTTGATCAAGACTCAGCCTTCAACATCTTTCTCGGAAGACCCTGGCTACATCGGCATGCGGTTATCCCTTCGTCATACCATCAATGTCTCATGTTTTGTTTTGATGGTCATGTTGGGACATTATATGGTGATAAGGCCCCATTCAAGACATGTGAATCTCAATACATTGAGGTGGAATTTTACCACATGAAGGGAAAGGATGAATCCACAACAAAGGAGATTACCAAAGTTAATGCTCTATATGGTTTGGAGAAGATTCCAGTAAACCCATTAGCACATGTGAGTACAGATTATGTGTTTCCTATCAGTCAAATAGGCAGGATAGACCCAAATCAAAATACTCTTATGGAAACATCCATAATGTCAATTACGGTAATCGAGCCAGACAATATGGAAGAAATTGGTGATCCACCAAGCAATGATGAAAGCTCAAATGGAGATGTCTTCATTTCATCTGCTGAAATCCAGCAAGTCTATACTTCTCCAATCAGACCAGGGCAAGTTATAGCAATGTTAGAGGTGAATGATGATGTCAATTCTCAATCCATCATCTCCTATTTATTACCCAAAGAAGACCCTTCATCATTAATTGGGTTAGAAATGGAAGCTTCTTCTTCAAGATGTGCAAATTTTAATGTCTCTTTTAATCATGAAAATTATGTTTCATCATCTACTATGCAAGTAGAAATAGAGGAAATAAAACATGTTGAAGAAGAAGATGAAGATCTCAGGGATTTTCCTCTAGAAATTTAAGAGTGTATCTCTACTACCGTGGATGAACTCAGAGAAATAAATCCGGGTAAAAAATAAGATCCATGCCCCACTTTAATTAGTGTGTCTATGACTCTTGAAGAGCAAGAGATGTATATTTTCTTTTTAAAGAAAAATCGAGAAAAATTTGCTTGGAACTATACAGAGATGCCAGGGATTTATCCTGATGTTTCCACTCATCATTTGGGTTTTCTAGAAGAACATTGAGGATTCAAATAGGCTGTTAGAAGAACAAACACAACCTATGCTTCCAAAATTGAGGCTGAAGTGGATAAGCTCATCAAAGCTAACTTTGTCATAGAAGTTCAATATCCCAAGTGGTTGGATAATATTGTCCCAGTGAAAAAGAATAATGGGAAAATTAGAGTTTTCATTGATTTTAGAGATCTTAATTGACATTGTCCTAAGGATGATTTTCCAGTTCCGATTACAGAACTCTTGATTGATTCGACAGCTAGTTATGAAGCATTTTCCTCATAGATGGATATTCTGGATATAATAAAATCTGAATGGCTCCAGAAGATGAAGAATCTACCACCTTCAGGGGCCCTCAGAGTGTGTTTTTATATTGGGTAATGCCCTTTTGGAATAAAGAATGCAGGCGCAACATATCAGTGTTCCATGCATCGTATCTTCAAACCCTTTCTGGGAAAGTTTGTTGAATGTTATCTAAATGATTTGGTAGTCAAATCCAAACAACATTGTAATCACTTGGCTAATTTGGAATTCATATTCCGCAAGCTTTGACAACATAATTTGAAGATGAACCCCTTAAATTGTGCTTTTGGGGTAACCTCAGGAAAATTTCTCGACTTTTTTGTATGCCATCGTGGTATCAAAGTCGATCCTAAGAAGACAAAGTAAATCCATGGTATTTCACCTCCTTGAAATTTAAAATAATTGAGAGGACTTCAAGGAAATTTAGCCTATATTTGGTGTTACATCGCCAATTTGGCAGGCAAAAGCTTACCCTTCACCAAATTGATGAAGAAGGGAGTCACTTACCAGTGGACTGAAGAATGTCAAGAAGCATTCGATATTCTCAAGAAGTATCTCTTGAGTACACTGGTGTTAATGACACCTATTGAAGGAAGACCACTTATCCTCTATGTGACAGCTCTAGAGTGATCATTGAATGCCTTTCTTGCTCAAAAGAATTATGTTGGGAATGAAAACAGCATCTACTATCTCAGTCAGACTATGCTTGAAGTAGAAACCCGATATTCAAATATTGAGAAGTTCTGTCTGGCATTAATATTTGCAGTTCAAAAGTTGAAAAACTGCCTACAACATCACGAGGTACAATTGGTATCTCGCAATAACCCGCTCAAAGTCATCCTAAGTCGTCCAATGCTTACAGGACGTCTGGTAAGGTGGGAATTTATTTTGTAGCAATCTGATATTCAATATGTGTCTCAAAAGGAAATAAAGGGTCAATATCTGGATGATTTCCTTGATGAACACCCTTTAGTGGAAGACACATCTTTAGATATTGAACTTCCTAATGAGTAAGTCTTCAGGTATGGGAAATGTACTTTGATGGTGCTTTTAGAAGTCCAACAGGGAAGAAAAAGGAAAATCCTAAATTCAAAAAAGTTGGCTTAGGAGTTGTACTCATTTCTCCAGAAAAGGTAGTGTTACCTTATTCCTTCTCATTGTTGGTAGGTGGAATAAGTAATGAAGCGGAATACCAAGCTCTTATTGTAGGATTGGAGTTGGTGCTTCAAGCACAAGTGAATCACTTAAAGGTGAAAGGTGATTCAGATCTGGTAATCAAAAAAGTCAATGGGGATTATGCCATCAGAAAAGAAGACCTAATCCCTTTGTATGATTATGTCAGAGAGAAAATGGTGGAGTTTCCTTCGGAATTGACATTTTCTTATGTCCCAAGATCACAAAATGCCCAAGCTGATTCACTGGCTAATATAGCCACAGCTCTGGCACATCCAAATTGGGACGAGACAAACATCAGTATTTCCCACCGTCATACAATTTCACCTTATGTTCAAGCCAGAATAGATGAAATCAATGAAATTATTCCCATCTCTGAACCATATGGTCATACTACAGGATGGATGACACCTATCAGGGAATACCTTCAAAATTGAACACTTCCACCTGATAGAGCCGGGAAAAAACAAATCCGGCGACATGTGGTCAATTTCACTCTTTATGATAACACAGATCACTTAGAGAAAATTCTCTATAAATGTGGTTTTGATGGAGTTCTCTTTAGATGCATTGATGTTGAAGAGAAAATGGCTATCATGAAAGATGTGCATGTAGGAATCAGTGGTTCCCACCAGTCTGTACATAGACTGTCTGATTAGATTCGAAGGCTTGGATACTTTTGGCCTTCAATGATAAAAGATTGTGTTGATTTCACAAAGAAGTTTCATTCATTCCAAGTACATTCCAACTTCATTCATCAACCTCTATAGTTTCTTAATACAGCTAAATACTCATTTCCATTTGCCACATGAGGAATGGATGTGGTGGGATCTTACCCTTCAGCTACGGCCAAGTAGTTTAAGTATATTCTTACTGCTACTGACTTCTTTTCCAAATGGGTAGAGGCAATACCTATCAAAGAAGTTAGTTCTAAAAGTATTTTTAGCTTCATTAAGTCTAAAATCATTACCATATTTGGTGTCCCTCATACCATATTGACAAACAATGTCACTAACTTCTATTCATCCGTGGTGAAGAAATTGTATCAAGAATACAACATCAAATCCAATCTTTCATCTCGGTATCATGAAGCGGCCAATGGCCAGATAGAAGCTTTCAAAAAGACTCTATCAAATAGGCTGTAAAAGATGGGGGTTAAAGATACGAATTCATGGCCTCATAAACTCTTTCATCTTTATGGGATTATCGGACCACCACCCGCATTAAAACGTGGTCAACTCCATATTCACTGGTATAAGGAACGGAAGCAGTCTTTCCCATTGAAGTTCAATTACCTTCGCTCAAAGTAGCCATTTGTGATCAATCATCTATAGATGAACAATCTCAAAAGCTTTTGAATGAATTGGAACGGTTAGATGAGAAAATATTGTGCACTCTACACCACTTGGAAGTCTATCAGAATCGAATAGCACGAGCTTTCAAAAAAAAGTTCATCTTCGTTCATTTCAGGGAGAATTGGTATTAGTTCTCAGAACTCCAATGATAACAGGAAAGAAACCTCCCAAACATGAACCAATGTGGGAAGTAACTTATTCAATACCTAAAGTCTATTCCAATGGAGCTTATTCTTTAATCTCAATGGATGGAGAACTCATCGCTACTCCAACCAATGCCAGATTTCTGAAGAAGTATTTTGTATAAACGCAAAATACACCATCCACGGTCCATGCATATGACCTTAAACTATTTATATTACTTTCATCCAACACGGCGTTAAACTTTGTCCCTTTGATCACCCTATACGAAGTTAAACTATATGGAAATGGTCCATACATATGACCTTAAACTATTTGTATTACTTTCGTCCCACACGACGTTAAACTGTAACGTCCTAGCTACATGACGCTAAACTATATAAAAGTCCCTTACATCCAGCAAGATGTTAAACTGCATAATCAATGTTCCATGCATATTACCTTAAACTATTTGAAAGTCCCTTACGTCCCGCAAGACGTTAAACTGCATAACCAACGGTCCATGCATATGACCTTAAACTATTCACACTTTTGTCCAACATGACGCTAAACTGTATCGTCCCTTTTTCATCCAACATGATGTTAAACTATGAAAAGTCCATAATACATCCAACATAATGTTAAAATTTATTCTATTTTTTCCTTACAATATGACATTAAACTGCACAGTCCCCCTTTCGTCCAACATGATGTTAAACTATATTGTCCCCATCGTCCAAGCTACATGATGCTAAATTGTACAAAATCCTTTAATATGTCCTACATGACATTAAACTATACTTTGTCCCTACTACATGACATTAAATTGTGCAGCACCAATAGTCCTAACTGCAAGACATTAAACCGCATAGTCCCTTCATATGTCCTATATGACATTAAACTGTACATCGTTAAGGTTATTGTTACCTCTTTTTTCTCACACCGAGTATGACTCACATGAGCTTAGAGAAAATTTCAACCATAACACCCTCTTTGTGCCGCTAACCACGCGTAAGTCCCAACATCATTTTTTTAGGTCGTTGTCCCCAAGAACAACTTGACCACTAATTCATTCTTTAATTGAACTACGCGGACTTTGATCCTTTCCTTCCAGGCTGGGTACGTAGGAAACATCCCATGGTTCAAGCCCAAAACCAATCTCTTCACATCGGTTCACCTCCATCTCATATGATGTTGATTCATGAAACTGCCCCCAAAATCAATATCATCACATTGGTTCACCTTCGTCCTATTATACGACGTTAAACTGTACAACACTTTTGTCTTGTATGACAATAAACTACAATATTCTTTGATACCATCACCTGAGAGGGAATCATTATTTACATTGATTTTTAATCATCTTATAAAAACAATTATGTGCATACATGGCAATAGCTAAACCTTTTATCTTGGGTTAAACCATTATTGCACTAAAGTCCCCTTTCACCCTTCACATGTACGAAAAAAATGTGTACAGAGGGTATTTTCTAGAACTACGTGGGCTTGATTCCCATCCTTATGGGATACGTAGGAATGTTCGTGTGTCCCTCAAATACAGCCCCAAGTCTTTTGGGCCTAACCTTAAATTCCACTTTCAGTCCCCTGGCTGAAAAGTCCCCATGAAAACACACACTGTTTATTTCTTATAATGGTCCGAGTTCTATGACCCTAAACTAAGATCTCTTATACTTTCATCACATACGATGTTAAACTATATTTCAATAACTATGTATGGATTGATTCCCATCCTTATGGGATATGTATTGAAGTCCAGTATTTCAATTCAGACCCAGCCACAACGTGATTATGGTTAGCATTAATCTATGTATCTTTATATACATTGAACAATACCCATTTTGATGTGTCATAAATCTTAACCATAAAAAATTTTAGATCTTCATAAACATTTTCTTAACTTTTAATCACAAAAGTCTTGATACCCGAGAGTTCTTTTTCCTGACTATGCAGCACGTTCCCTTAGGGGGCCTTACATAAGTAGTCTACATAAAGGACCTGTCAGCCAAAAGATGCTATTATTTGACTATGCAGCCAATGCCCTTAGGTGGCCCTGCATAATTCAACCCCCTAATGGGTTTTTTAAATAGTGGTAACTTCATTCTTAGGAGGAAACCATGTTTTGTCCTTATTTGTCTTAATGAAAATATATAGGGATCCGAAAAAATAGCCATCCTTAACATATTTTTCCCATATCCTTTTTCATGATCTGAAAGTATTCAAGTATATGGGTTATATTTTCCTTCCCTACATTTGGGTCAGACCTTCTTACGAGTGATATTCATCCAATTCTTAGACAATCTTGATTGAAAATATCTTCTCCATATTCAAGTATCTATTTCTATACAGAAAACTCTATACTTTGGAAAAGTTTAATCCCCACAAACTTTCACTGGCTTCTTAGTAGTAGAAAAGTAAATTTCTGAGAGTTCTTTTTCCTGACTATGCAGCACGTTCCCTTAGGCGGGCTTGCATAAGTCGTCTACATAATGGACCTGTTATCCAAAAGATGCTATTTATTTGACTATGCAGCCAATGCCCTTAGGTGGCCCTACATAATTAAACCCCCTAATGGGTTTGTTAAATAATGGTAACTTCATTCTTGGGAACTACTTCTTCTAATTCCTTTTATCTCTTTTTCATATCATTCCTCAGATTCAAATTTTCATAAGTCATCATTTACCTATTTTCCCTCATACTTGAGTGTGGTAATATGTTTTCAGATAAATTGTCAAGAAATTGAGTCAATTTTAATCCTTTTCGGTCAAATCTATTTTGACCTTAAACATTAGCCTCTTTATGTCTGATGTGCATGACTTTAAACTACCCAAAAAATAAAAGGGAAACCTGCGTAAAAGTCAAGTTCCAGCTCACTAAACATACATTTTTTATGATTTAGGTAATATTGAGCAATTAAAAGATTCAAAGTTTGTAGGGTTATTTATAACAATCCGAGTAAAAATCATACTATGCTTACTAGTCCCATTGGCATAGGTAAAAATCTAAAGTAGGTAGGAAAGGAAAATGCGTGCACAAATGATTGTGGATAAAAAAATGTTTTTTCATTTGTTGTACAAAATATTAGAAGGATGTCCATAGATTGGAGTCTCTTATCATTTCCAGGAAACTATAAGAGGCTATCAACATAAGTCTTCACTTGATGAACAACATCCCGATCTTCATCAGCACCTACTTGAAGCTAATGCACCCGACCAACTTCACTCTTTTTAGCCTGATGGAGTGACTTCTTGGCATCTGCGATGGCTTTCATACTGTTTGTTTGAGCTCCCTCCAATGAATTATTGAGTTGGTCAAGTTCCCCAGTAACAGAATCTAACTGTTTTTGGAGGTGCATCTGCTGGACAACTTTATCTTTGATCTTATGCTTTAGCTCCTTCATTTTGGCAGCATAATCAGCCTCATCTCGTGATAATGCGTGCCTCTTTCCATTTGGTTTTATTCTTTTCCTCAGATTCACATCCTTATTCTTTCGGATCCAACTCTGAGGGGGGACCTTTGTTGATTCTCATTTTCATAACATTGTCTAAAGGAATGGAAAGGGAAATTACATAGCACAAATTGATTCATCCTTTGAAGAAAACATCAAAAATTAAAAAATGGAATGAAAAAGGAGTCAAATACCTTTGGGTCGCGCAAGTTACCTCACTGTCACGCAATTAAACTTGTGCGTTGCCTAATGGTCATGCAAGTGACATGAGCGCCCTCTTTGAAAACCACCCAGGGTCTTCTCCAGCCTATAAATACCCCCGGTGGGCCCCCCATTTTAGAAGAAAGTTTTTCCAGAATTCAGATACATAGCTCTGAACGCCCAAGTCTCTTCTTCAAGTCTTCAAAACACTTCTAAGGCGATTCTTTACCTAGAATGGAATGTCCAAACAAGAGGAATAAGGTCTAAGTGTTAGAAATCACTAACACTAGCGTGCCTAAATGTTTTTCCCTTAAGGGAAATGAACACACTTTTGTGCCTCCTTACCTACTCATTGAAACTTGCACGCCACTCTTCCTGAAGTACCTCAGGATGATTGTAAAGTTTTGGTCAAGAATCTCCCAAGTATTACTCTATTGGTCAAGGATCACGCAAGTAACCATGTGCCGCACAGGTATACCTGTGTGGCTAGGACTTTCGCGCCCACACGGTACCTGCGTGCCTACCAGGACTTGCGTGCCCTTATTTTTTTGGTTTCCCTTCCTTCCAATTTAACCCCACTTATGCCATTCCACCTCTCTTATTCATGATTTAGACTTAAATACACTGTTAAAATCTATTTATGGCATGTTTTCTTGATTAACTTTTTTATCTGAAAGGCGTTCCATGGAACATCTCTCAAGACTTAGTGATTTTCACATCATTATATCACTAAATTTAGAGAGTTCATTCATTCAACCTAATCCTCTAAAATGAGAGTATCATTAATATGGGAATCCTCCTCAGGAGTAAGCCCCAGTCCAAGTCCCCTAATTTGGGCATCCTCCTTAGGAGTAAGCCCCAACCATAATTCTCTTAACCTGGGCTTCTTTTTCAGGAATAAGCCCCAGTCCAAATTTTCATTTAATTTGGGCCTCCTTCTGAAGGGTAAGCCCCATGTCCTCATTGATTTGGGAATCCTCATCAGGAGTAAGCCCCAACAATAATTCCCTTAACATGGGCCTCCTTTTCAGGAGTAATCCCCAATCATAATTCCCTTAACCTGGGCCTCTTTTTCAGGAGTAAGCCCCAGTCATAATTTCCCAAATATGGGCATCCTCCTCAGGAGTAATCCCCAAACCTTAATTCCCTTAACCTAGGTTTCCTTTTCAGGAGTAATCCCCAGTCTCAAATATGGGAATCCTCCTTAGAAGTAAGCCCCAAGTCCCTTAACCTTAATTCCCTTAACCTGGGCCTCCTTCTCAGGAGTAAGCCCCAGTCTTAATTTCTCTTAACCAGTCTTAATTTACTTTTGATCTGGGCTTCCTTCTCAGGAATAAAACCCAATCATGAGTCCCCTCCTAATTTGGGCATCTTCCTCAGGAGTAAGCCCCAAGTTAGAGTACCCAAATCTCCATGAAGTACATATACATTTATGGACCTTGTTCCTGGATTTCTTCCCTGAAGTAAATATTAATCGTCATCTATTTTGGACAGTCATACATACATAATCCTCACATCATTGCATCTTTCGTGGAACAATTGTCTGGTTTCACCAATACCTCTTGTTTCTCACACCGAGCATGACTCATGTGAGCTTAGAGTGTAAAAGTAATCATGACATCCTTCTTTGAGCCATCAATCATGCATAAAAATCATGCTCCCTTACTCGAACTATGTGGGTTCTGATTCCTTTTTTCCAAAACAAAGGATTTGTAGTTAGCCCATCAGCAGGTATGATCCTAACTCTAAAATAATCCATGTCCTTTTGAATGAAAATAAACTTCAAGTGCCCCACTGAGTGGATTTAAAACTTGTATTGTTATCATAATAACCAAGAGTCTTTTATGTGTTGAAGGATACCATTGACTAATAATCTATAACAAATACAGATGATTCTCTATCGATGAAGAACCTCGAACACATATAAAACATTCTCTAAATTTCCTATATATCAATCATTGATTGTAAAATATAAAGGAAATCACATTTTATACCTGGTAATGTAATAAAGATTCACGAACATAACTTAAATCTATAAAGAGAGTCCTGGAGTAGACAATAATTCCCCTCAAAAAGGTGTGATGAGTCCGACCTACCATCCTCTCGACCAATGAAAATTCTTAAGCCTCATCAGTCCACAACTAATGAGCACCTACCTTTGGAAAGTAGGTCCAAATGGATATGGAATCATTGGATTTTTCCGGTTCTATGAACAAACCCATTAGAAACGGATTGGTATATTTGAACCTTCAATCAACGAGGTCATCCTCAATTCTAGAGGAAAAAATATTCTAGTGGAAAGGATCTGTATTCCCTTAATTATAACCCAAAATTGGGCTTTACAAGTTATTTGAAATGGTTTATGTAGTTATAACCTTGTAACTACATTAAATCATAGTTCCTTTATTCATTGAGTGGACTCTCAAATCCTGAAATCCGTTTTTAATATTTACTCAACCATTTTACCTTCATTACACAAATTCCAACTTGGATAGTAAACCCTTAATTAAAATATGTTATTTCAACCCAAAAATTCAATCTAAACATTCCATGACAAATTGAAATCACCCCGAATTGATTTGGTAAAACACTTTTAACTACGTGATAATTTATAACTTAAATAGTGGAAGGTTATACTAACTTAATATTTTATTTGATTTATTTTTATCCTGGTGTGTAATTCCCATTTTATCCTTTTATATACCTCATTTATATTAAGTTTATTATATTTAAAATAGTAACCATATATGATAAAACATGTATATATATAGGATTTTATTTTATTTCATCTTTAATTCTTGTTAATTAATTTATAAGGTGGTCGTAAAACATTCAAAAACATAAATAATTCATCATGTAACTCATAGAAATAAAATATAAGTGGTTTTATCCAGATATTATTTGATGTTTATTTTATATATTGAATGATAAATTAACCCTCGACCTTAGGGGGAACACACTTTGAACCATAACATTTTTCATGTTATAGTTTTCCTATTTTTTCTCCTTTTTATTGTCTAGATTGGTTTCACCTTTTATCCATAACTTGGACCATCTCCTCTCAACTAGGATTTCCATATTTTCATAATATTTTACTCACACATGGTTGAGGGGATATAATGGATAGGATAAATGGGTCTTATAAAAAATAAATCTCAAGAATTTAGACCCTTAGATAATAAGGATGAGGGGATTAACCAAAGTCCAATAATAATAATTTAACTATAATAAATTAAAAGAAACAAATAGAATAGAATGGATGGTATAATATCTTGGTTATATACACATAAAAAAAAGCATGAATTTTCAATCCAGTTATCAATTACTTTGATTTTTTGTTAATTAAGATATTTCTCTATGAATTACTTTAATTAATTCAATTTATCTTAATTCAATCCATCCATCTTTAACCCACCATCATCTATAATTTAAAAAACCATTTGAAATAAATTTAGTACATAAGTTTACATGGAGGAAACCTCCTGTGCTTGTCAAATAATTTAACATAGAAATTAATTTAATATATAAGTTTCAATCCTATGACATGTTGTGTATTGTATAATTAATGATATATAAAAACATAATAAATATATTTAATTATACATTTAGTTATTCTTTCCGTGAAAATTTGAGAACACTTATGGAATTAGACTATATGATATGTTAAAAAGTACACAACGTATACTTGTATTGTACCCATTCCGGCAACATATTCTTTAGTTTGGTTTTGTTTCCTATCACGAACAAACATGAGGTATATGACATGTAGTCTAACCTACATGGCGTGTAACCTCATAGTTTTATAGTATGTTTTTCTTCATCTTGTGTATTTGATACATAGATCTCTAGAACATCATGTGTTATCGGCCATGATAATATGGGGGACTACATGGAAAGTACAATTGATACATGTCATGTACTTGTGGATGTTGTGTTCCATACTATCTGGATCTATACACTGATCCATTTTATTCAGATCTTAGATTTGATTTTTTTTATCTAACCTGATAGAATGTGATACAAGTGAGAAACATAATACCTGGTGTGTATATGAGAATTACATAACTTGTACTCTATTTTTTCTTGGAAGAACCTTTATCACCTTTACATGGTAATCTTTAAATGATTCTTCATTTTTAAACATTATTCATTTACTAGTTATGTTAGTGGGAATAAATAGAGGGAAGTTATGATTATTTTTTATATTAAAATGAATCAATATAAGTAAAATAGAATGAAAACACATGTAAAATAAATTAATAATAAATAATTATACTTTAAACTTTTTACCACTATGATACCACTTGTAGGTTTTGGGAGTAGTCGAATCATCCTTTGATGGTATGAACATATCATATTTTAGTCATAGATCAGGTGTCATATTTTCTTCACTTGTGAAGAATGTCATGTCTAATGAAAATAACAGATTACTTAACTCTATGAAAACATTGGAACCATAAGAAACTAATCTTCACATTTAATTTATAATTAATTTATGATTAGAGTTAGAAATATCTCAACTTGTAACCTAAATTTGGTTGATAATTTAGTTAACAAGATATTGTGATATCATCATTGATCTGTATTATCCAAGTGTAGAATCACTTTATAAATGATCCACCCATGAACCAAAATCTCATAATAATGTTGTAGAATCATCGGTTTCTATAACCGATAATCCTAATCACTTGTCTTTTTCATGGTTGATCATAGAATAATTCTTCTTAAGGGTGGAAGAACACTTGATGATCTATCGTTATCCTGATATAGGAGGGGAGAAGAGAACTCTAGTTCTATTTATCTCTCTCTAGGGCTTGTGTTAGTCTCGCTATATCTATTTTTCATAGCAATATTGTTTTTGGAAAGTGATATAACTAGATATTTATTACTGTGGGTTTAGGGTTGGAAAATTGTACACTAAACCTTATTATTATATATAATTATTAATTGACCAAAATAAAAATAATATAAATAATATAAATCTCTTGACATTTTCAAAACCTTTAAGAATAAATAAATCTCATTTATATTATTTTCTATGAGAATATTAAACATAGTATGCTTTCTTTTATCAACATTTATTGATCCTTAAATAATGACAATTTAATAAATAAATTACATTAAATTATTCTATGATAAATATAATAAATATTAAATTCACAAAACATGAAAATAATTATTTATTATTATTATTATTTAACTCACTTATTCTATTCAATAACTTATGATTAAATTATGGAAATCAACTAGACCCAAATAAATATTATTTATTCTTACTTTATAAATTCAATATTATAAATTAACTAAGATTGAGTATACACATAGTGTTCAAGAATCTAGGATCCCTTCTCATTGAAATAATTTATAGCTTCCCAATTTCAATGGTTACCATCTAGAAAAATTACTTGGAATCCATATAGAAAGAAGATTGTGTCGTAAAGGTATCCAACCTCCCCTAAACATTTACAATTTAATATAGTCCCTTTTTTAAATATCTCAATTCAAGATGGTTTTATCATATACTCTCTATGTATATTTCTTTGTATTTCTAGATATTATCTCTGTAGCGACCTATGTAGTCACGAGTTGTGAAAATCAGGGTAAATTTAAATTTTTTGTTCCTGAAAGTGTTTTAGGGGAAAATGGTAATTTATCCTATAATATAATCTAGAATAAATTTTTTAACTACTATTTTGGTCTCTAAGTAGGGTGTCTACTCTAGGATAGGAGGTTGGTGGGAACATGAGTCGTTCAAATTTTCGTGGAATAATTAATCTTTAATTAATTAAACACTAATTTATTTGTGCATGTTCATTTGGCCTTATCATTTAAATAGTGCATCAAATTTAGATGTTATCTCCACCAATGAGCCTAAAATGGGAGGTTTTACCTAGTTTAGTGATAACCTTGTGTTGGGCATCGGGCTCAGGGTGGGCCCCCTTTACATTTTCTTTTTCCATTCTTTTTCATTTCTTTTTATTTTCATTTTATTTTTTCATTTTATTCTTTTTCTTTCTTATTTATTTTCTATTTGATTTTCTTTTAAACCTTTGGGGGGATACCCCCTTTTTTGTTTTTTCTAATAGATGGAAATGGGATAAATGAGAGATAGGGGGGGAAAGGAGGCACTACCATGGAGCGCGAGTCATGTCGGATCATTATACAGTAGTTTTGGATTGTGTATTGATGTGAATATTTATATTTTTTTCTTAGAGGTAGTATTTTTTTATGTTTTACATCAAAAATACTCATAGTTTAAGTGTTTTGTATTTTTAAATCCTTGTATGTGTAGTTTGGGACCCCTTGTGGGTTGACCTGTGGGTTTTGTGGGGGAAATCTAGCGTTTTGGGCCATTTTGAGGGGTTTCCATTTGGGAAACCCATGTACAAAACATATTGTTTAGAGAAAACACACTTTGTGTTATTAATACTTGGTTAAGAAATGTGTTTGGGAACTACACACCCTCTATCGGGGGTACATGCCATGTAATGAGATTTCAGGATGTAGTTGAGTACTCAGTCAGACACCTCGTGTGAGGGTACATGGTCATATAGGGTACACAACTACCTCCCATGTGGGGTGAACACCATGTATAAGTACACATCTAGAAGAGTTACATTTCTAGGTATATGGGCTAGTACCCATGTTGGGTTACACACTGTGTACTGGTGGTACTCATCATATACTCAGGATTGTTACACCCAGAGTGGGGAAGAGGTGCACAGAAAGGTACCCATGATAGGTTACACACTATGTACTAGAAGTCACACACCATGTACTTTGTAAAATTACATACTGAGTTTCTGGAGGCACATTTCCATGGCAGACTTCTTGGGTTACACATCATGTTCCCCAAGTTCACATTCTGTACTTCTTACATTGGTCTGTTTTTTCAAATTTTCACCCAGAAGTCAGAATTAGACATGTGAATAGTAAATTATGAGAGTTTTATATATAGATCATGAAGGTTATATACTTTAGATGTTCAAAGACCTTCTATGTGGTGCATTATAAAATGAGTGTTCAGTAGGAGGTTTTCCATGAGATTTGGTTTTATAATTCTCCTAGGGGTTTGGGTTGTGAGCTATGAGTCCCAGGTCAGGGTTGTTAGCTTAGTGATCAGCTTGGATCAAGTGTTACATGGTGATATATTTGTGTTTATTTGGACGTAACATGGTAGATGGGATTAATTAGTATCTTTGAGGAGACTTGGTTTATCCCTCCATGTTGGGACCTATTTCGTGAGGTTAGAGCAGTTTAGTTTTAACTTCTGTGTTTTGAGACTAGATCTACTAGAGACTTTGGTCTAGTTGATTCCATTGGATGGAAGTTGTGGATGAATTTCATTGATCTTCTGAGGAAATATGAAGGGAATCATGAATATTCCATTGTTGTCTAGTTTTTGATCAAGTTATTGAAGGTTTTCATAATCGACTATCGTGAATTCCTGTCTGGAATGTTTTGTTTTGTATTGTATGGAGAAATACTTTTGGAGGGCCTGCTATTTTTAAGGTGGTTATGAGGACTGTGGTGAATTCCCTTAAAGTAAGTCTTTTGTTTTTTTTATACCTATTGTGTGCATTTGTTTTATCAAGGATCAGTTTGAGGATGCTGAGGGCTATTTGGGATGTTTCATCACTAATCATGTCCTATGGTTTTGGATGAGCTAGAGGAAACCCTTGTAGGGTGTCCTTATTTTATTATGATATATAGACCAGTTGAGGTTGTTTTTATAGGTGGGAATTCAAATATTGGGTGTAACAGGTATTATTATAGTGGAAATCACTTTATGTTGTGGCCTCAGGGACTGTGGGAGTTTTGAGTTTGGTTTGGCCCTGAGGAAGGTCATAGAGATCCCATGGTGGCTATTTTGATTAGATATTGAGATCCATGGGACCATGATATACCCATTATTATTTTCTAATAGTGTATCTTCATTTCTAGTTCTACTATCTGGATGGTGGGTTTGAGTTTGGATCATCCCATGTTCAGTTAGACTTTCATTGTGATGTTTGAGGAAGTTTCTACTCAAAACTATGGTTTGAAGAGGATACCGATGGGATATCTTGAATCAGGAATTGACAATAAGTTCTTATTTTATTCTCTCATTCATTTTCTGGTTGTGGTTAGATAGTCTTGGGGAGCTAATTGATGATTTGGATGAGTGAAACCCCATCTAGTTGACTGTTATCCCAAACTATTGTGGCTTTGGGATCTTGAGGTATCATGGCACTCATGGAGTTTGTTTTTGTACCCTATATTTCTTTTCAATCTCAGGTTTATAGATGTTGTGCAATAATTATTTTTATGGATCCAATGGGGTATTTTTTTAGGTTTATATATTTTATAATATCCCAGAATCTACACTTCCAAATCTGGTAAAAAAACATCAACATTAGTTTTTCGATTTTGATACTAATAAATGTTACCCAATTTTTACCAACAAAATGTAGAACATCTAAATGAAATATTGGATAAATTCCATACCCAGGGTCCTTTTAGGTTTATATTTTTAGAGAATTAGTATATATTCTTGACAACATGGTTTCATAAACAATTGTCTCATAAATATCAACATTATCTCCCACTATAACCAACTTTCACAATAGGTCATCAAAATCATCCATGTGAAATCCTTCTAGACATAGTTCATTTAACATCATTCCTCATAACCTGGGAAAAATAAAACATAATATGGGTGATCTTATATTTTCAATAAGGGTAAAAAAATGTGATATCAATAATCACATAATCATAACAAGATCATAAGGTTGTGAGAGTATGAACATGAGATTCAAATATATATATCTTACATATCATAGATTAAAAATATTGATTCATGGAAAACATATTGGTAGTTCATAAGATTTAAATCATAAAAGAATAAAAGAACATAAACCTTGATAGAGTAACATTAAAATGAAACATGATATTGTGGCATGAACATAAAATTATAATATTTGTAACCTGTATAAATTGAATCATGGTCACTCATTAAGTTAAGGACATGAAACCAATACCTTGAATAAAATTAGTTACATGAAACTAGATCCACATAAAATCTTATGGAAATAAAAGAGAGTTCCATGAAAAAACATAAATATGTTAAAGATAGGTCCATGCATAAAATTTTGAACATGTAATCAGGTTCATGAATAACATTGTGATCATGTAACATAGTTCACGCATAAAAGTTTTGAACATGTAATCAGGTTCATGCATAACATTTATGAACATGTAATCAGGTTCACACATATCATTTGTAAACATGTAATATGGTTAACACATAAAATTTTTGAACATGTAATATGGTTTACACATAACATTTTCTAACATGTAATAAGGATCACTTGTAACATTTATGACCATGTAATTACGTTTACAAATAATATTTGTGAACATGTAATTAGGTTAACCCACAACATTTTTACTCTTGAGTATCCATAATTACACAATAAATTATAAGGATATATATTTCCCAACCATAATAAAATTAAAATCATAAAAAATGTTTCACAAGAACATAAATCATTCATCACATCATAACTCATGTAAATAAATGAGTTTCATAAATGTTTTATCACAACATAACCCAAGGAAATGGAACGAGATTCATAAAAATCATGCAATCATAAAAATAAAACAACCATAAAAAGAATTAGGGTATTTTACTTGAATAATATCCCCATTTAATAATAAGTAACATCAAATAATGTTACTATATTAGGAAAGTAATTTTGAAAGATCACTTGAAATAATTCCTGAAAAATAACATTTCCATTTTAAAATTATTTATTTTTAAAGAGTTACGAAATAATAAAGGAAAATATTTTATTTGAAAATAACCCTATAATATTTTAAATGAAACTTTAACACATCAAATCATCATGAATATATTAAAATAAACTCATTTCATATATGTTAAAAAACATTGCTTCTATATTTTTATCAGAAAAGTCGCAAATAAACCGCGTTCAGAAAACAACAAAAATAAACCTTTCAAAACCTTTTGTTAAAATTAAAACATGAGTAAAATTACTTTAAAAAATCATAATATAATAGAAAAAATATTTCTGGAAACAATTTAATAAATACATAGGCATGGAAGAAAAAGGGAGTTATAAGGGAAACTTTAAAAATATAATTTTTTAAAAATAAAATACCTTATAAATATCATATCATTGAAGTGGCTATTAATAAAATTAAAAAACTATGTTTATTCACTGTAAATCCACATAAAATAAGTATAAATGTATAATAAGGTAATCAAGATTCATCCGAAACATAATCATATCATGACATACTCAATTAATTATATGGTGAACCCAAATAATGGAAATTGGGTTAAGAATTTCCTTAACACTTTGTAATAAATTGAATTGTATGAACTATAAAAGTAATAATTATCAAATGGAACATTTAATAACATTAATATAATTATGTTCATGATATTATATATCAAAGTTCAGTATATTCACCACACATGAGAATTAATTGTTGAATAAGGCATATATCTCACAGAAGAATGAGTGAGATGAGAAACTCTTACCACATGTTTCTTGTTAGTTTTGTGTACATAAACATATTATATAAGGGCTTAAATAATGTTATTAATTTTTTGAAGAACTATATTAATATTTATAATATATTATATTATATAGTTTTAACATCTTAACACATATTTGTTAATAATATTTAATAATTTTCATTGTTTTGGGTGTGTTTGTTTCACGGTTATTGTGGTTGATTCATTTATGTATAATTATGGATTTTACTATTGAATGGAAATAAAAAATCATAAGTGAAATTAAATATTATTAATGAACTTACATAAGTTTTAATTCTCTAATATATCCTTTTTTCATAAATGAGTATGATTTATTTTGTAAAATGTTAATGATAAATGTTTCTTTTAATTTGGCCGTTTATTTAGACCATCACGAACTTGTTTAATTTTTCTTAATATTATGTCAATATTTTAGATCAAGATCATAAAATAGGATATAATATAATTATTAAAATATTATTTAACTATAATTTTTCTTTTATTACCATCCATTATGGTGGTAATGGAAATTGAAAAAAATCATTATTCATGGAGGTGATTAATCGACATAATTTGAACAATAGTTTTGTTTCTTTGAATAAGAGGAGATGAGAAAGGAAATGTTTAATAGATATTCCATTAGAAAAAATATAAATCCAGTATATAAATTGTTATTTATTGTAATTAATTTATATATTTATGAGGTAAAATTAATTAAGAATAAGAAAAGAAAATAATAGAGGTGTTTTTGGAAACATGCCTTATGAATATCACCTCTTTGAAGAACCCCTTGAGAACCTTGGATTTGGTATTTTGGTGAGACTCTTGGTTCTTGGAAATGGGTGGAGTTAGTATGAGAGTATTTTTAAGATATTTTTTTATCTTTGAGTATTTTTAGGAGAAATTGGATCATTATGAGTGGTATTTATACTTGAGGAGGTGTGGGTTTAAGTGATTAAATAATGATTAGTTTATGTTTAAAGACAACAACATTTGGGTGGAATTAATTCACATAAATTTTGATATAAATTAATGTTTTATGGTATAGTTATGGTCAATAAATAACTCAAACAAACATTATTTTTTTCTATTTTTTATTTATTTTAAGACATTACCTTTTATATTTAACCCATTTAATTATTTTACCTATACCGTAGTAAATCTTTCGCTTTTCCAAGGAAACTTTTTTATAAAAAAAATAAAATATACATTACTATATAATTTTTAAATTATGTTTAAAAACATGGAATCCATTTTTCAAAATTCAATTCACATTATTTCAAAAATTATATTTAAATTAATCTCACAGACACAATGGGAAAGCAAGTTTTTAAAGTTATAAAAGTTCAAATTTTTTAAAAAAAATTATATCCAATTTCAATGTGTAATTTCTTCCAATGACCTAGATTGGATTTAATGATATATAATTAATATAATTATACTTTAATACCACTTGAATATATAATTTAACATTATAAATTATTTAAATTAAATGTCAGTTTTAAATTAAAATACAGTATTTTACGCTATTCATCAAAAAATAAACTTTTTCATAAAAATAATGAAAATTCACACTATGATAATTTTGATATAAATATTTAAAATATGAAGTTTATTATTTCAAATAATACTTATAAAAGTTTCAAAATTTAGTTTTAAAATTGGTAATCCATTAAAAGGAAGTAAAATTTCCTTTTAGAAAAAATATACCTTTTATGCTTAAAATTGGATTCATTCTTATCTTAAGACTATCATAATTATTGGTTAAATTTAAGAAACTTTTATTGAATATATAACATATATATTTCATTAATATCTTTAAATAAAATATATTAATTTAATTTATTAAGATGAAATGTCATTGTGGGAATAAAAAAATATTTTCAATAAAAACACATCCTTTATGTTCAATTGGATTTTTTAATTTATACTTAATTTGTAACTAATTAATTCATTTTATAAAAATGTTTGAACTATATTTTAATAATTTAATTAATCTTATCCATTTCTTACATTCCATTGGAAAGGTGATAGCGGCTTTTTAAAATAATAATATTTTGGAGTTTGATTAAGCTCGGTGTTTGGTGAAAAGTAAGATATTGAAGAGAAGAAATTTATTTTAAAAAAAGACATAACATAAAATATTGGGGTGTTACGTTATACCCCCCTTAAAATGAATTTGTCCCTTTAAGTTCATTAATTATATATATATATATGATAATACCCCTTCTTCATCACATCCTTAGGTTTCCATGTAGCTTTCTCAAATTGGTAATTTCGCTACAAAAAATTAACCAGGTGAGTGGTATTGTTTCATAAAACATTATCTCTATGATTCATAATCTCTGCTAGTTATTCTTTATAAAAAAGGACATTTTCCAAGTGTATGGCCTCTAATTTTAGTACGCTTTAAAGACTACTTATAAACTTCCTCAGGAGAGATACATGGAACACAATATGATTTTCAGAGGTATTCGGTTGAAGAGTCAATCAATGAGCTATCACCCTGATATGATCAATAACTGCAAAAAATTATGTCCTAACAAATTTAAAATTTCGCAACTAAAATAAAATGTGGATATTTGAAAAATTCCTTTGTGAGAAACCCACATCATGACAATGGTAAATAAAACATCCTCTATAAAAATAGGAGAAGTAAATTGAGAAAATCACCACAAAACTAGGATTATAATTTGTAGAAAATGAAAATATGGACATGGATGTGGATTGTAACTATGATATTATGATGGAGAATTAGGGAAAAAATGTTCATTATAATTCTAACCATAACAAAACCATAAATCTATGATGGATTAAAAGGCTATTGATTTCTCAGTAAGAAAAGTAAACTGATAATTTGTTTTTAAAATCCTTTTCATAGAGTTAAGTAATTACATTACTTATCTATCTAAGAACATGAGTAATTATACATACGTAACAAAAAACGTTTCATACTTTAACAAATTTCCACCAAAAACTAATCTTTTTATCCCAATTATTATTATGATATTTTTTAATTTATGAAGCACTAGAATCAACTTATATAGGTCACTAAATTGACAAAATATAGCAATATATTCCTCATGTATTTAGGCATTAAACAAAACCAAAATGTTTAGTACAAGATTTAATCTTCCAAAAAGAATAAACCATTATATAATGAAGTACTACTTTAATATCTAGAATTAAACACTAATACCCAAAGATAAACTTAGATAATTCGATAAACAAAAATCCTTAAAATTAATCAAAACTATTCTAGACTAATATTGAAATCCAAAAATCATAAGGATTTGATCACTTGGTCTAGAAAGATAAATTTTAATAATATCTTCAAATAACATGAATTATAATTATTGTATGAAACCAAGAATGTAATTTCCAATATCACATAATCTCCATGAAATGATAACCATTTCCATAAATCACCTAACTCGCCATAAAGACACAATAAAATCATATATGATTCCAAAAAATATATCAACCTTTATTATTGAAATAAAATCCCATAATATTATATTTACCTTAATTATATAGGGTTATAAATATTATGAACATTTTCCAAGATAACATTAATCACTTAATCATAAAATCATTTCCAAAGTCATGGTTATCTATAAAACCTATTTTCCCAAAATGAACTTAACCTTTATCCATCAGATATTTTAAATAAAATAATATAATTTTATATTAACCATTACATCATGTAGTATAGTGGTAATTGATGAATCCTTATCACCCATCGGTTGTGGGTTCAATTTTTTCATACTTTCTTGAAGTGACATGTTTTCACCCATCTTGCGGGTTGTCATTTTCCTAAAACTATATTATTATAATTATTATAAAGTTACATAAATGTGAGAAACATACTAAAAATAACCTAAATACCTTTTAACATCAGGTTATCTCATACCCTTCCATTTTCATCCCAAAATGTAATAACCCATAATTACATCAAAAATGAATGTCTCTAGAAATACAGATACTCACCTTAAATTTCATAACATAAAGTCTAAAAAGGGGTTTCTAAGACACTGAACTTATGATCAACTGAAACATTATACACCCATTATTATATCCATCAATCATAAGAATACCACAAATGAAAAAATTATAATTTCAATAGTTTTTTAAACATTATTTTTATACCAACTATGACATCCTAGAATCCTCACTTCTAAATCTGGTGCTAAAAACATAAAAATTACATTTATGATTCTAATACTGATAAATAGGACCCAATTTCTGACAAAAAAATGTACAACATTGAAAGAAAATATTGAATCACTTACATACCCATGTACCTTTTAGGATTATATTTTTAGAGAATTTGGAAAAACACTTAATAACTTAGGTTCATAAACAACTATCTCATAAAGATCAACCATATCTCCCATTGTACCCAATGTTCACAATAAGCTATCAAAATCATACATGTGAAATATTTCTAGACACATTTCATTTAATATATTTACTCATAACATGGGTAAAAAACATAATAAGGTTGAGATCATATTCTTAGTAAAGTTAAAAATATGAAATATCAATAATCATATAAGTATAACATGATATAAGGGTATGAGAACATGTAAATATCATTTTAAAATCTATACACTTTATTTCAAAGTTTCAATATCTGGATTCATAGAATGAATATTTAAATTTCATAAGATAAAAATAATAAAATAATCAATGAACATAATCCATGAGATCTTAATATTAAAATGAAACATGAAATTGTATCATACACATAAGCATATAATATTTCAAACATGTATAAATAGAAATGGGTTCATTATTTAAATTTACGACATGAAATCATGCCATTTCATAAACTTAAGGACATGAAACCAGGTCCATGGATAATATTATGTACATTAAAGACAGTTCCACGAATAATCATATTGACATGAAAGATAGTCCCATGCATAAAATTGTGAACATGTTATCATATTCAAGCATAACATTGTGAACATGTAATCGGGTTCACGAATAACATTTTGGAACATGTAATTAGGTTCATGCATAAAATATTAGAATATATAATCAATTTTATTCATAAAATTTTTTAAAATTTAATCAGGTACATGCATAACATTTTTGGACATGTAATCAGGTCCACGCATAACATTTGTGAACTTGTCACCGGGTTCACGCATAACATTTGTGAACATGTAATCAGGTTCACACATAACATTTTCACTCATGATTTATCCATCAATAACAAATGAATTGGATGGAGATATAGGATAAAACCCTCACATAATGAAAATCAAACAAATATGTCCCATAAGAACATAAATCATTCATCAAATAGGAACCCATGTAAAAAAATGATTTTCATAAATGTTTTATCATAACATAACTCATAGAAATGAAATTGGATTAATAAAAATCATGTGATCATAAACAAAAACCAACCATAAAATTAGTGAGTATAATTTCCTTGAATAATATCTTCTTTAATAAATAATTAATATAAAATAATGTTATCATATATATAAATTAATTTTTAAAGATCACTTCAAATAATTATTGATAAATAACATTTCAATTTTGAAATCATTTTTTAATAACCTGCACAATAATAAAGTAAAAAAATTATTTGAAAATTACATTATCATATTTTAAAGGAGATATAAACATATTAAATTTTCATTATGGTGGCAAAATACACTCATTCTATATAAGTTAAGAAAACATTTCTTTCGTATTTTTTGAAAAAAGTCACAAATAAATCCCGTTTAGATAATAAAAAACAATAACCCTTTAAAACCATTATTAAAAAATTAAAACATGAGTTAAATGACATAAAACAATATTAAGATAATTTTAAAAAAAAAAATTGAAAACAATTTTATTAAAACATGGGCATGGAATAAAAAGGTATTTTTAAGGGAAACATTTAAAAGATAATGTTTTAAAAAAAACCCGTGTAAATATCATATCATTGTAGTGGGCATTAATAAAATTCATAAATTATGTTTATTCACTGTAAATAAACTTAATAAATTTTAAATTAAATATAATATAATCAAAATTTCTGCCACACATAATCATAACATGACATAATCTATGAAGTATAAGGATAACCCAAAGAATGAAAATTGGGCTAATAATTCCATTACCACTTTGTAATCAGTTGAATCTTATTCCTGTAAAATTGATAATTATCATATGAGAAAATTTAATAAGATTAATATAATTATATTCCAGATATTATATCTAAAATTTAATTATATTCACCACACATTAGAAATAAGTGGTGAATAAGGTATATATCTCACAAAAGAAAAGTTGAGATGAGAAACCCTTACCTCATGATTCCCATTAGTTTTTGCATACTCCTACCACCTATATAATGGTTTAAAAAATGATATTAATTTATTTTATAAAGATATTAAAATTTATAATAGCTTTTATTATATATTTTAACATCTTATCACCCATTCATTAATAATATTTAATAATTTTCATTATTTTGGGTGCATTGGTTTCATGGTTTTCGTGGATGGTTCATTTGTGTATAATTATAAACATTTTTTTGAATGTAAATAAAACAAAATAAGTTAAATTAAAATGTATTAATACACTTAATTAAATTTAAATAGTTCCATATATCATATTTTTACATGATGATTACTCATTTGATAAAATGTTAATTATAAATGTTTAGAATAATTTGGTGGTATTTTCGACCACTACAAAATTGTTTCATTTTACATAATATTATGTATATATATTAGTGATATAATATAAAATAGGTTATAATATACCTATTAAAATATAATTTTACCTTAATTATACTTTTATGACCATACATGAAGTTGGTAACGGAAATCAAACAAAATAATTATTCAAAGAGGTGATTAACCGACATAATTTGGACAATAGTATCATTGCTTTGAATAAGATGTGGTGAGAAATGAAATGGTTTTTAGATATTATATTAGAAAAATAATAATAATATAGTGTATGCATGATTTTGTAGTTATTATTCCTTCAGGGATGAATTAGGGGAGACTAAAGTGGAAGAAGAAATAGGTGTTTTGAGAAAATTACCTCTTGAATATCACCTCTTTGAAGGACCCCTTGAAGACCTTGGATTTGGTATTTTTGTGATACTAGAAGAAATTGAAAGTGTCGATAGTTAGGAATATAGTTTGTTTCAAATAGTTTATATGATTCAAGTATTTTTAGGAGAAATGGGGTAGTGAGGAGTGGTATTTATAGTTGAGTAGGGGTGAGTTTAAGTGATTAAAGAATGATTATTTTATGTTTAAAGCCAACCACATTTGGGTGGAATTAATTAAAAAGAATTTGGATAATAGTTAATGTTTTAAATGATATTTAGGGTTTATAAATACCTCAAAACCTTATTAAATGTTACTTTTTTTAGATCTTTTAAGCCTTTACCTTTTAAATTTTACAAGTGTCATTATTTAACCTATACCGCTGCAAATGTTTATTTTTACCATGGTAAATATTTTATTAATACAAATAAAAATAGATTTCCAGCCAAATTTGTACCTTATAATTAAAAATATAAAATCCATTTTACCAAATTAAATTAAGATAATTTGAAAAATTATATTTAAATTTAACCATAAACGCAACAGGAAAACAGGTTTTTAAAGTGAAAAGTTTCAAATGTTGGAAATGTTTTTATAACCAAGTTAAATGTGAAATTGATTAAAATGACCTCAATTGGGTTCATTGATGTATAATTTAACTAATGATACATTAAAACCAATTTAAAATATAATTTAACATTATAAATTATTTAGATGAAAATTTGGTTTTCAATTAAAATACAATATTTTTCATTATTCGTCAAAAAATGAGACTTATCAGACAAATACCAAAATTTCACCCTAAGATAATTTTTATATACCTATTTTAAAAATTATTATTATTTTTTTCAAATAAACCTTATAAAATATTCAAAGTTTAATTTAAAAATAGGTGCCCTGTTAAAAGGTAGAAATATCACCATTTAGAAAAAATATTTCTCTTTATGCTTAAAATTGGATTTATTCTTACCTTAAGCCTGTCAAAATTTTTTGATTAGTTTTAAAAGAAATATATAACATATAACATATAACATTAATTAATATATTTCAATAAAATTTATTACTTTAATTTATTATGATAAAATTCTTTTGTGGGCCTAAAAATGGTTTTTTTATAAAAACACTTCCTTTATGTTCAATTGGTTTTTATTTTTGTTTCTAATTAATTGGTAACCAATGAATTTATTTTATAAACCTGTGTAAATTATATTTTTTTTAATTTATATAATCATTTTCATTCCCATCATTCCAACGGCTAGGTGATATTGGTTGTGTTAAAATATTAATATTTTTATGTTCTTTTAAGATTGTTGTTTAGTGAAAAGTAATCTATCATAGAGATTAAATTTATTTTAAAAAATGTCATAATTTAAATATTGGGTGTTATAGTTTGTTTCCAATTCATTCTGTAAGACCTTTAAGATTTTTAGTCTCTCTATTTGTGTTGACCTAGATGTTTCTATCGCTAGTTCAGATTATATTATTGGAGACTTAGTGCTCGTTATGAGCATTGTTCATGTGGATGCATATTTTTATGCCATGGGGTTTGGAATTAATTTCTATTTCATTTATAAATCTTATATATATTGTGTACATCTGGTAGAAACATCAGTTTTTATGAAGCTAGGTGATTCATATGTTGTAAGTCCTCTAGTAGGCACCATAGTGGGATTAGATTTACCATGGGTGTTTGGATAAAACATGATGGTTGGATGGTTTTTTGTGTTTGTTTTATCCCTTTTTATAGTAATTTATTTTATTCCAACTACTATTTCTTCATCTAGGTTTGTTTTATAACTTTTTCATTAAATTTTTATGATAGTCATTTTATAGGTTTACTATTGTGGGTGTATTACTAAGATATCTTTCTCACCCCATATACATGCACCTCGATGTACGTGTGGACTTGATGTATACTATAAGGTTGGACCATAGGTTCTTGATTGATAGGGTTGAGTACTAGTGTTTCTTGATCAATTTAATCCACTTGTGTGGAGTCTCAGGATCTGGCTGGTGCAGCTCATCCGTCATGGAGACTGAGTTTGTGGTTTGCATCGGTGTTGTTAGTAGAAATATCTATTTTTATTTTATGTTTTCTAATTTTGTATATGTTGTTGGCATAGTGGGAGAAAATATGTTGTTTTTTCTTGATTTTAGAGAATGTATGACTATATGTTACATTCCATTTATTATAGTATGCTTTGTTTCTATTTATTTATTATGAATATTCTAATACTGATCGCTTTGTATCGGTTTAATTATTTTAACATTATTATTACACTCTAAAAATAGGTTATAGTCTCCCCACTACTCCTTTTAGACCCTCTCCACTGGTTAGCAGCCTCTTGAATTCATAGAGGCATGCTTGAGGTATTATGGAAGGCTAGACCGAGTGACATTTTAGGTTGACCCGGGATGGTTCCTTACAAAATGGTTTCATGTCTTTTTAGTTTTATGATTTGGGGAGTTCGTATACAGGTGGTCTAGGAAACTATTTGAACTTTTGATGGATATCATACCAGTGTCTCATGATGACATCTGCTAATAAAAAGTATTAGTTTCCAAGGCATGGGATTATTGTTCTTGGATTCAATTTTTACATATGAGTTATTTCACCTAGCATGATACACTTGAGTTTGTATATTCATGGATTATTCTAAATTTTGGATCTTGTCCCATGTGAAAGAGGCCAATGTTCTTACATCATTCTAGGAATATATGAATCACATGAAAAGTTCCTATCTGTGGTTTTTTACTTTATATTTTCTTTTAATGATAGGTCATGTAGATCATGTGTAAAGAGATTCACTAGTGGTGGAGATGTGGTTCCTTTAACAATGTATACATGGAGACCCGTGCGGGTCAGAATTAGTATCTGATTGACTTATTAGTGGTGTATGAGGGAAATCATGTTTGTTCTGTATTTGTATTAGACTAGATTTTCCCTAAGATGGTGGTTCCTAAAAAGTCCCATGATCATTTTCATTGGGATGTATCTATAGTTATGATGTGTTGTCTGTTGAGTCATGTAGTGGGGCCCGTGTGTCTATTATCAGTGATGACTTGGGTGGGTGTTGTGGTTCTACCCTGGTGGGTCTATTGAGGTATAATATCACTATTATGTGGTTAGGAAAGAGTATTTATGGTGTTTTTGAAGTAGAGTGTTAGTAGTTCTCCCTATCTCGTGGCTGGCTTGAGAGCGCAGTTTTGGTTGAACCCCTATCCATACTCATTTTTTATTATGAATTAGGTAGTGCAGTGAGATTTTTCTTAGGATATTAAGATTTTGGATTGACACCGTTGTGGAGGGTGGTTATATATTTGATCTTGGAATGATGTAGATGCCTCAGTCTTGAAGGGGAGTTCTAAGGGTTCTCCAACTTTCTTGAAAAAACATGCATGTGAAACTTGGTTAGTGACTTTAGGAACATTAGCCTAGTTTTTATGGACCTTTCCAATGTGAGTTTGAGTGCTGTTGTGTTCTTGAGGATTTGAGTAAGGAAATCCTTGTGGGGGGTGCATCATAGGTTGTTGGAGGATGAGATCCTCATTTAAGTGGTTTGTTGAGTGTTGTTATTTTGTTTTTTTGTGAGGGTTCTTAGTTGTAAGAGGTTAACCATTTATATCCATTGTGTTCGGTGATGGAAATAGCATAGTCCATATAGTTTTTCATTGGTCAGTGGAGTGATTATAAGGTTACTTATACGGTGGGGAGCATTATATCAGTCAAAGTAGAATGTCTCTCATGTGGGGAGAGAGATTTGGATTTTGTAGTATGGGTCATTGGAATGTAGATATAGAATAATTTTTACAAGTTCTTTGGGGAGATCATGGATTCAGGATATCTAACAAGGATTCTCAAGGGTGATAAGCCTTTGTGGTGGAGAGTTTTTGAAGACGTGTATTTTCACGGGTTGTGAAAATCAGGGGAAATTTGAAATTTTTGTTCTGAAAATTGTTTCATAGGTGAATGGTAATTTATCATCTAAGATGATGTTAGATGAATTTTTTGACCACTCCCTTGGTTTTGGGAAATCATGTTTACCTTAAGATAAGAGTTTTGTGGAAATCTGAGCCATTTAAATTTTTGTAGAAAATTTTATATCTATTTAATTAAATATTAATTTATTTTCTCATGTTTTTTCAGTTGAATTTTTTAAATGGATAATCATATTGATATTACATGTTCACCATTGATTATGAAATGGGGGTTCTACCTAGGTGATCCATAACCTTACGTTGGGTGTCAAGGCCATTCCCGAACCGCATTTTATTTTTATTTTAAATTTCTTTTTATTTTACTTTTCTGTTTTTTCATTCCGCTTTATTTTCCCTTGTATTGTTACATATACCTATGGGGGGTATTCCCAATTTTTTTCTTCATCTGATAGAGGTAAAGGGGGAAATATAGAGAGGGGGGAAGAGGAGGAACTACTATAGAGCTCATGTCATTCTAGATCATCGTGTAGAAGCTTCTAATCATGGATTATTTTGAATCTTTATCCTTTTCCACTCGGTGGTAAGAAAGTTTTATATTTTTTACTTAAATTAATTTTAGCTTCAATATTTTACATTTTTAAATCTTCATATGGGGTATTTAGGACCCCTTGTGGGTTGATCTATGGGTTTTGAGGGAAAATCAAGCACTTCGGGCTTTTTTGATGGATTATTATTCAGAAAACACTATGTACACTGAGTTTTGTTTAGATAACACGTGCAATATGTTCTTCCTAATCAGGTAAGATAAAAAAAAATTTGGTAACTCCATATATTTTATTGGGGGTACACACCGTGTGGTGGGACTCTATGGCATAGTTCAGTACTCCTCCATACACCCCATGTGGGGGTACATGGTCATGTTTAGTATACTACTACTACTCATATGGGGTGTACACCATGTAGGTGTACACACCTAGTAGGGGTACAAGGATTGGTACCCATTAGGGTACCCATGTGGGGTTACACACCATGTATTGGTAGTACACATTGTGTACTCGGGCGTGTTACACACTGAATGGGGTTGGGGTACACAGGTAGGTGCCCATGCTAGCTTATATGTTATATACCAAGAGGCACACACCATGTACTTTGGAAATATAAATGCTGAGTGGATAAAGGCATGTTTATAGGGAGGACTTTTAGGGATACACAATATGTACCCTATGTGCACACCATGTACATTTCCTACCTTGGTCTATTTTTTCTATTTTTTTAATAGTCAAAATTTGACTTTTGTATTGTCAATTTGGATCATTTTTACATGTAGATAACAATAGTGATATGATTTCAATGTTTAGAGACCTTATGTATTTTTTTACTATGATATTTCATTATGAGGTTTCCTTTTGGTTTGGTTTTTGAATCCTCATGAAATCTTGGGTTTTGAGTTGTGGGGCCTATGTGAGAGTTTTGAGCTCAAGGATCGTCCAAAATTGGGTGTTCCATAGTGGTATTTTTTTAGGTTCCTTAGATAGATTCCGGTATGTGGGCTTGAGTAGTATATCTATTTGAGGATCTTCTTCAGTGTGTGTTTGGACCGGTTGCTCGAGGGTAGTGTAATTGACGTTTAGATTATTTGTTTGGAGAGCAGAGCAACTGGAGCCTTTAGGATAGCTAACACCTTTAGATGGTGGTTACAACTAGGTTTCATTGAGCTTATGAGATGATTCTAAGGGACTCATGAGTATTCCCTTATGGGATAGTTTCATATCATGTGATCAGTTATTTTCATAGTAAACTGTTGAAAATTCATGTTTGGAATTTTTATTTTTCCTTGTTTTCAGGAAACCTTGTAGAGGGCCTCCTTATTTTGAGGTTTTAATGAGTTCCATTGTGAATTCCACAGTATTTTTAAATGTTCTTTTGGATTCCCATTGGGTGAATTTTTGATCAAGTATCAATTGGACACTCTTGAGGGTTGTTTTGGACATTTCATCACTAGGTGTTTCTCGTTATTTTGGATGAACTAGAGGAACCCCTCATAAGGTGTCCTTATCTCACTCTGTCCTTTTCACTAGTTAAGGTTATTTTTTTGAGTGTGGCCTGGGATCTTGGGTGATGTAGTGGAGTCTTATTGTGGGTGTCACTTTATGTTGTTTCCATGGGTACTATGGTATCCCCAAGTTTGGTTTAACCCTGATGCGGGGCATAAAGATCACTTGGTGGTAGTTTGGTTTGGATACTGAGATCCAGGGGACAATGATATCCTTGCTCTTGTTAGATGAGTTTAATTTTAGATCATCGCATGTTCGGTTGGGCATATTCCATGATGTTTTAGGTAGTTTCTATTCAATACTGTGATTTGAGGAGGATGCCCTTGGGATGTCTTGGAAAGGGCATTGGCCTTGATTTTTTATTTTTTTATCTCCTCTAATAGATGGTTATGGTTATATGATATTATGGAGATAATGGTTGATATAGATGAGTTAAACCCAAATCTAGTTGAGTATTATCCCAGATTAGTTTGGTTTCGGGCTCATGAGGTGTCAAGGCGCTCACAAAGTTTATTTTGTGTACCATGGATGCCTTTTCACTCCCATGGATATGGATATTGTGCACTCAAAATTTTTATGGATCCCATGGTCCATTTTGTTTGGATCTATAGCTAGGGATTGATTTGTTCTGCAGGCCCTTCAGGACTGATAGTTTTTCTAGTTACTTCAACCTAGATGTTATTATTACCAATTCAGATCATTCTATTTGAGTCCATGTTCCCAGCAGATGCACTTTGTTCATGTAGAATCCTATGGTTATACAATGGGGTCTGGAATTCATGCATATTTCATTTAGACATCTTGCAACTTCTATTTATATCTATTGAATGAGATGTTTATCATGTATCTGGGTGAGCCACATGCTATAAATACCCTATAAGGGGCTATAGTAGGGGCAGATTTACTAAATATGTTTGTCTATAATCTAGTGGTTGGCTAATTTCTTATATTTTCCTCCTTTTTCCATTTTCTCATTTATTTCAGTTTTTGTTAGTTTTTTTATTGGATTTATATATCATGTGTGCATAAACTTTTTATGATAGTAGATTTATAGGTTCATCAATAGGGGATATTGATATTTATTTCTCATCCCCTATATGTGAACCTCATTGTGTGTGCAGACCTAATGTTTGATTTTATGTTGTAGCATGGGTTTCGTAATGGATGTGGCTAATGACCAGGGTTTCTTGATCAAGAGAAGCCTCTTGTGTAGAGTCTCAATATTAGGCTAGGGAAACTCAAGCATTATAGAAAATGGGCATGTATTTTGGATCAGTATTGGCAGTAAATCTGGTTGTATTTATTTTCATTTTCTTTATTTTTTTATATAGTCATCCCAGTTGGTGACCATCTATTTTTCATTCTTTGGGAGTTTTTATGACTATATATTACAATCCATTTATTGTGGAATGTTTTATTTCAGTTTATTTATTTTTCTTATTTTGATTTTATCCTTTTATGAGAGTTTGGATATTTTTTTCTATTATTACACTTTCAATAGAGTGTACAGTCACCCCAATGTACATTTTATACCTTCTTTACTAGTTTCCAACCTCTGTCATTCTGGGAATCATGCTTGTGGCCTTATGGTGGGCCAAATCAGATAACCTATATTGTCGGCCTAGGCTAGTTCATTATAAACTCATCCATAAACACCATGTCCATGGATTTATTTGGGTAGTTCCATTCACATTAATGGACCTAAGGTATCATCTTTCATCGATAAACAAATAATATGAATCATTTAACATATTATCCATTAATGCAATACCAATCATGATGCACACACTGTATCCTACTTTTCCACATGCATATTTCATCACCATTTACATCAACACATAAAAAATTAAAATTCATGATATCCATTAATGATAATATTGATTAGTATGGATAAATACACATGTCCACAGATAATAACATCCAATGACACATGGAAGTGTGGATTTACTAATAACGAGTATATTCCCAAAAACACATATCTTAGAGATTACTAAGGTAGAACACCATGAAAAAGTTTCTCAATGTATTATGATCCTCCTACCCCTGATAGCCTATATTTTCAATTTCTCATTAGAAAATATCATCCAAACATCAAAAAAAGGTTCAATAATAATGTCATGTAACCTCTAGGCTCTCATCATAATGGGAAACTTCTATGACATTTCAACACGACATATATTCCAAGTACATTATCACATATAAATATTATGAATAAGAACAAAAATTTATGTGATAAAATAATATTTAATAAAAAAAATTAATCAAGTATTAAATAATATGGTTTTAGGGAACTAACTCTAATAGACTCCCACTTTCACTAAATCCAACAGACAATAACTTTCTGTCCACTAGTTCTCACATGATACTCATACATCTGGTAAGATAAATCCTTTAACATGGGATATTCCTTATTTTCATGTGTGTATTCTCTACTTTCCTCTACATAAACTCATTCAGAAAAACTAATCAAGACATTAAACATTTTAAGTGTATGCTTATTTCCTTTGGTATCAATATAACTCTTCAAAGAGAGCCACCGCAGAACTGTTATCGTAATATTCTATGATAATATCTTTACTTCTCTTGGAAAATGTTTTGAATCCAAACTACTTCTGTGGTTGTATCAGAATACAAAGAATCCTCAGACTCTATAGTAAAATCAATGACAACTGGATTATTTGACCACTTCTATCTAACATCTCCTCTGTTGAGAGAAAATTCATATCTATACTATAACTTCATATCATTTTGATTTTTTTGAAAAGTATAATCAGTATATCTCTTGGTGATTTTTTCTTAATCTCCTCCATACACCGATAACGTATCCTTAATACATCTTAGATACTTGATTATATCCTTAACATCATTCCAATGTTGTTCACTGAGATCTTCTTGATATTTTCCTACCATGCTCAAATATTGGGAAATAACAATCCGCATGCATAACATGGAACACATGATAGATCCTATCATAGAATCATATGCAATCATAATTATTCTCCATCTTTCCACTTTTATACTAGGAGAAAATTTCATAGAAATATGTATACCATGTGTCACTAGAAAAAATCATCTCTTTAATTGTTCAATACTAAACCACTTCATAATTTCTTCAATATATGAACCTTGACTAAGTCAGAGCAGCCTTTAGAACTATCATGTATGATCTTAATTCCTATAATGTAGGATACATCACATAAGTCTTTCTTAAAGAATAACTTGCTTAAGCATGTTTTAACCTCTTGTAAGGATGGTATATTGTATCTAATTAGTAATATTTCATCAAAATTTACTACTATGAAAGCAACCACACTCTCACTAAACTAATTTTAAACACATGGATCACATTCATTCTTAATGAAAAAATCTTTTATTTCTTCATCAAATCGAATATTCCATGATGTATATGCTTTATTTTATCCATAAATGTGTCTATATAACTTTCATATATTATTGGAATTTTCTAGAGTAAAAAACCCAATTATTTTTGTTATATACACATCCTATTTAAGTTTTACAATAAATAATGTTTTTCTAGAATACATTTTCCAAATCTCATAGTCATGGTAGGCTACTATTTCAAGTAAAATTTTGATGGCCCTAAACAAGGAGACTTATGAATAGTATTCATTGTAGTCAATGCATTAATGTTTTCTAAACCCATTATACACTAGTCTTTCTTTATAGGTATTTAATTTACCATTCATGTACATTTTTCTCTTCAATATCGATTTACACCCAACAGGATTTACATCAACTAGTGAATCAATCAGAAATCAAACATGGTTTTGATACATGAAATCCATCTCATAATTCATGAATTCTTGTCACTTTCACCCTTTGAGATCTCAATTTCCTCTTTGAAGGAGATAGGGTCATCATTGTCAACCAATAATGAGTCACCATCATTAGTGAATAGAAACCCATATCTCTCTAGTTTTATTACCTCTCTAGTGTTCCTATGTAGTACATGTTTTTTTGGAACAAATTTTTTCATGGGGACATAAGGAATCTGTTCAAGTGCCAACTTTTGTGTATATTCATAATCAACTTCATCAAATTAAATATTTCACCCACTATTCTCCTTGAGGATGTGCTCCCTCTTAATAAAGGAAACATAACTTATGACAGTTACTTTATTAACTAAATAATTTTATAGATAGAATATTTTTGTTTCCTAGGGATAAAATATATATATACACTTCATACCTTGGGGTGCTTATTTGTTTCTTCATCTATCCTTTACAAAATCTTCACAACCCCATGCTCAAACATGTGACAAAACTAGTTTCTTTATACTTCATAACACAAAGGGAATACAATTTAAATCTTTATTTAGTAATGAGTTTAGTAATTATAATTTTGTTTTTAATAGATATCCCCAAAAGGGTAATAGAAGGATGGCATGACCCATCATCGGCCTTACCATGTCCAACTAGGTGTGGTTCCTCCATTCACTAACACCATTCCACTATGGTGTGTAAAGTAGAGTGATTTGAGATAAAATCTCACACTGTCATAGAAATTCTATAAATTATTGGTTAAGATATCCACCACATCAATATGATCAAAGTTTCATTATGTTCTTAAAAATATTTTTCTCAACCTCATTATTGAAATCATTGATTTTCTCAAAGGATTCAAACTTGAACCTCATAAATTAGGTATTACCATAATAGTTCAAGTCATTCATAAAAGTAATAAATTATGAGAACCCACCTCTAGCTTCTATTTTAAAAGGTTTACACACATTGGTGTGTACCAATTATATAATACTTATGGACCTTTCATCTTGACCACTAAATAGTGATTTGTTTATTTTACCTTGTAAAAAAGTCTGTCATCTTTCAAGTGTATTAATACCAAAAGATTTTAGGTAACCATTTTGATAGATATTTTTCAAATGCATATCATTTATGTGACCATGATAGTGATTCTGAATTTGAGTGTTATATGAGTGTTTCTCATGGAAATAATCTCTGGTTTCATTTGATAAATCAAGATGTTTTCCAGGTGGTTTACAATGGGGTTTCTTTATGGAACTAGAAACACCCAATTGTTCCCTAATTCATGATTTCTTGCGAACCTGCTTTTTAAAGTAAATCGGTCATTGGTATATGATACAAACAATGCATAAGGACTCAAATTGGTTAAGAGGATGGAAGGTCAGGATCATCACACCATTTTATGGGGAACTATTTCTTACATTGGGACTCTCTTATAGATTTAATACATATTCATTAATCCTTTATTAAATCTGAAATATAACACAAGAAACCCTTATATTAACAATAAATTATTAGAATTTGTGGACTTTATAATAATTTTCATGTATCAAAGGTTCTTTATCCATGGACATATCTGTATTTATCTGATATTCTCAATTGATGGTTCAATTTTATAAACAAATTATATTTTTTTATGTCGTTCATTTTCATGATGCTAGTTTTAATCCTCATTGTGGGGTTCTCTAGAATTTATTGTTATCTAGGAAGATGAGGGTTATTTTGATGTTAGGATCAATCCCATGATATTGTCTTCCAACGCATACTTATAAAAGGAATCATAACTCCATGTAGCTTGATATCACAAAATGGGACACAACATACCTTTCAAGGTCATGTGATGAGGACCAAACTATTCAGTTTAACATCATTTGTAAAGGACATCCAGGAAATAGGATCCTAGTCAAGGCTCATGTGGGACTTACATAGAAGCATCCTTGGGGAACAAGGAGGGATGTGGCCCCCCAGTTAGATATAACCCTACTGGTAATGTGGCTTAGAGAATATTAAGGTGAGTTAGGTATGTTGGGTTTATACCTTACAGAGGCTTCCTACATATCCCATTTAAACAATACTCAAATCCCACATAGTTTGGAATAGTTAGGGATTACACCTAAGAAGGAGGCTTGTGGAAATGTGAGTGGAAGATCTCTAAAAGGAATCTCTACCTCGACATAAACTATATTATTCATTGAAAATATGTCCCTTTCAAGTTGATTATACCAAGTAGGATTCTCTTTTTAAGGTTTGTATCATAGGGTAATAAGGCCCATTGAGATAGAGATACTGATTTCATGACTTACACTGAATGGGGGGACTTTTTCAATATGATAGGTAGATTATTCATAAGGACTCTCTATCGATATAGATATTTTATTATGAAGATATCATGATTTTCACTAACCTATAAGACCATGTGAGTCATGATCAATGTGATAAATTATATGAAGTGTAAGATCTAGAAAACCAAAAAATATTATTTATCAACTAGTGGATGATGGTGTGTCTATGGGATAGTGAAAGGGATCTAATGTTCCCATCCCCTCTTTTGCTTTCATTACTAGTATTCATGACTTATGCACCCGTATGGATAAATCACACAAGAAATAATAGGGGATTACTCCAAGAGGGATTCCCTTATCCTAATTCAGATAGGAAGATGTAAGAACATCATCATCAAATGGGAAGGAAAATGGTTCCCATCATTGACTAAAATGTGGTGGTCCTTCACACTACCACTAAGTTTGGGGTCCTCAGTACCATAGTAATGTATGATTGAGAACATTATGAGGAAATCATCTATTTGGTAAGCTAAATTTCTAGCCTTCATTACCATAATAATGTATAATTGAGAGGACATGCTAGTGTGTCATATGCTATAATCCCAAATGAGTGAAGGATTTAGAAGAGATCTTGGTTTGTTCCCCCTTGGATGAGGGATACAAGGGAAGATATTTACTACCATAGGTTTCATAAAATATGTCTCGAAAGGGTGGCTTGTGTAGGGTGGTCATGTGGAGATAGAAGAGGTCTTTCACGAGGTATCCCTTAGTGGATAGGAGGGTCTTGTGTAGGGTGGGCTTGGGAAGATCAGAAGTGATTCACTCAGGGTAGGACTACATGAGATAAAGGTGAATTTGGATGATGTATAGCCTAGACAACCACACTTTGGAATGTTGTTTAACTAATCTCCAAGGGTTTCCTTAGGTGTTTATGGAAGGGTCTCATATTGTTCTTATGTTTTGGAGTAGACCTTTCCACTAGTACTTGTTGACTTGGGGGTATGTGAATCCTGATACAGATTTCTTCTGTTTCAAACACTGGAGGAACTATAATCCCATTATTAATCTTAATTACCACTTCTATCACGTTTTAGAGAGCTACATGGATGGTTTTAAGGGATAGGGAAAAGTACTAGGTCAATTAAAGCTTCAAGGATTCTTTTGATCATCCCCCTATTTCCGATGAGGAGACCCAGGGTCCTATTAATAGAAAATTTTGGGACCATTGGTGAATAAGGTTACTGACACAGGATCATCACTTGGGTTCCTTGTATAGATGCCTCACAAAGGTGGGGCTACCTCTACTGGGCCACGCAATTAGGGCCTACGTGAGCCTCTAGGCGCGCATGCTATGTGCGCATAGGTCGACCTAGGTGAGTTCACTATTTATCCTTGGTACATTTCACCTATTTATTTTTTGAGGTATTTTCATTTGAATCTTCTCAGCATTTTTTCAAAAATGGAGTTTCATCTCAATCCCTCCCCCCTCAAGATTGGATCTGATCAGATGAAGAGGGTTTAATACAGAGGTAGAGGAATGTGGATGTTGATGGATCCTTCATTACATGGCCTCTGAATGTTAATGTATTACCTTAGGTTTATTTCAAACAATACTATTTATGGTGTGACATAGGGGATGATATATTTAACGTAGATTTCCACCACATAGGTTTGTCACATTGGTTGGTCACGTAGGTTGGTCGGGCAGGTGAACCATGCTGGTCAGCAATGAAGGTAACTAGGAATTTATAAGTAGGGTCCCCTATCTAGTGTTTATTCCTCCTACATCCACCATTATTTTTCTCACATCACACAAATACCTTGAATATATATTTTTTCTCTCTCTTTCATGATTCTTCCAAGGCGTAGCTTTCATACTCACACTAAAAATTTGAATGAGTGACATGAACAAGGAATCCTGACCGAGCGATCTGTGTGAGGCTACCTAAGTGAGTGGCCTATGTGAGGAAACATGATCGAGTGGCCTACGTGAGGCCTCCTGAGAGAGTGGAATATATGAATCCTCCTGATTTAGTGGCCTATGTGAGGTTTCTTTTGTGAGTGTCCTTCATGAGGCCACCTAAGTAAGTGTACTACCTGAGGCCACCTGAGTGACTGTTTTACATGTGGCCACTATATTGAGTGGCATGTGCAAGTTACACATTAGTTAAATTTAATTTTTAAGGAAAACTCCAAAGTAATGAATTGATGTAAATGAACTTCCTCATGTTTTCTCTATATATTTCAAATGAAAACTCAAATGGATTTTAATGAGAAAGTTGTTACTTATATTAAATAAATGATTAAAATCATCAAGTTGAATTATTACGACATTTGAAACTCCATCCGCATATATTTGGTGAAATACTTAATGAATTACTAGCATGAGTACCCATTAAGTGATTATTTTTTACTATGTAATCATGGACTCATGAGAGATGAATTCACCCTGAAGTCATAAAGTTATATACTAAAATTCTAGTTCCTAGAGTACACCAACTATCCTACTACCAATGTATCCTCTAAATGAATATTTATTAAAGAAGGAACTGTACACAAAGCACGCATCATGAACCATCCTACGTTCCATGGATCTGAATCCTCAAATACCTAAATTAAAACCTCCATACTAATAGTAAATCTTTTGTGATTATACGATAGAACAATCACATGGATGGAAGGAAGATTGGTTCTTTTGTTCTAGAGGGGAATTCAAGATTGAGTGCATGTGTGCATACTGGGTGTGATAAACCTATGCAGAATTTAAGATTGAGTTATAAAACATTAGAATTTATGAGGGTTTTTGGGTGCTACATGTGTATTTTTACATGAACCTAGACATTATCCCAAAAAATTTGAGCTGATTGAGCCTTGAGAAAATAACTTTCCATATGATGTATAGTGAGTTAGGAAATGATTTACGGTATATATATAAGATCTTAAGAGTTCCCATTCCTAGAGAGATGTATGATGAATTCATCCGACTGAAAGAAACATGGGATGATGCTAAAAGTATGTTGGCTCTAGCCCATGAGTTGTTAAAGATGGCCCAAAAGATCAAGATGGAGGACCCTCACCCAAAAGGCGACATCCATCCTGAAGAATGGATGAGGTCCTTCATAATGTAAAAAAGATAAGCTCATAGGTTCCCATTTCCAATAGGGTTCCGTTCATTGGAAAATTGGGGAATTTTTAAAAAATTATAGCCTACCTTGGATCAAGGCTAGTATGACTAGAGGGAATACAATGTCAAGTCTCACATCCCTAATAGTACCCACTTGGATAGATTACTATAAATTTTGTTGAGTACCTATATACTATCATTTCATGAATCTAATGGTGGTGTGGGGTATATGACTTTCCTCATAGTGTAAAAATTATCATAAGCGAACTATATAGGTATGGATTCCCTATTCTAGTATAAATATACCATTTTTTGTATTTGTACACCAAGAATGACCCATAATAAATTTCTGGTCCATTTCAAGTGTTGTCGGGATGATTTCAGCACACTTCAACTCTTATTTTATGCTAAGTGGAGTTCAAGTTCCCGATGTCTAGTTTCACCCATTCATTTGGGTTATTTTCGGTATCCAACCATAATCTATGAATCACGAAGAATCTTTTAAGGGTCTGAATATACTGGGAGAGTTTAGATTCTTCCCATACGGTGATCCACCCACTAAAACATTTATTAAAAATAGAAAAGGTGATAAAGAACTAAGTTCATTTAACATTACGGATTTTCTAACATGTCCATTTGAATATTCCTTCCTTTTTTAGGATCTACTTCACTCTCATCCCTTAAGGGGTCTAGAACTGATAATTTGAGGATGAAGGGGGACATTTTGAGTGAGGCACAAACTCATGCTTGGGAATCCATATCTTTGACAAAATAAGTGATGAGAGATGAAGATGCATATGTCCCCATTATTGAAGAGAGGGAGGAGGGTCTTGGTATTTTTAAATGGACATTATAAGGTGTTATATACCAATCACTAACTTTTTTTCATGATATTTTAGATTTTTTTCAAACACTGGAGGACCCTTCAGTAATCACCACCAGCCCTGTCACAATTCTATAAGGGGTTAATAGGGATCATGGATTTTCCAATGAAGGTTCCATCACTAATCCTGACTCTACATGGTTAAAATAAGTTTTGTCTACTAATAATTCATTGCATGGAATCAATTAAAGATCCAATTTGGGTCCTGATCCATGTACATTGAATACCCCTACTGGTGAGGATGTTTTGAGATGTGAGGCCTTATATAATGAACTGATGTAATTTGGGGATAATTTTAAAAAAATTAATATTCATTAATCTCAATAATAGTTATGAGGTAATTGAAAGGATTTTATTTTTCTCATTATTATGTTTACAAACATGGCCAACCTTCTTAAATTTGATTCCTTAAACTTTATATTGACTTGTGCAGCTTTTTTTGTCGATAACATTTCCAAGGCGATCCATGGTCATGGAATCAAAGTCCATCCTACACCCATTTCTAATGGAGAAACATTTGGGGGCCCTAAATTTGGAGATTATCGAGATCCCTCCATCCCATTTTCTTAGTAAACACGGGATGATATTCTTTATCAAGAGATCCTTACTCAAAGCATTGAGACCTAGGGTATTAGGTAGGTATAAATCCCAATAGTTGATCCCCTAATAGTTGAGTTCTATTAACTGATATAGTTGTTTTTCTTCCCTTTATATATATTATCCCCTTGATATTAATGGTAAGTTCCATCTATTTTCTAGTTCCATAAACTTTGGTAGTCATACTTGAGGAAGAATCATCCATGACAATCCATCCAATAGTAGAAAGTGAAGCTAATACTACTTCGGAGAGAATAGAGTAGGATGCCTCATTGAGTGCATTAATCCAAGATTAAATCTCTCCCTCTGAAATTGGTTCTAAATCAGACTTGGTGTGAAATTATGCCTCCATATTTCACTCTATTTTTTCTAGTAATACATCTAGAAGATAATCTTGTAGACACCTCTCAAATATCTTCCATCATGACCACACTGAATTATAACCATGTTTTTCATTTTTGGGTATGTATAATTTTATTACAGCATGATCCATAATTTAATGATGTCAATCATATGACTACTAAAAATGGATCCAATATTATATCATATTGAGGTTTACCTAGTGTGACATTTATAAGATCTTTGGGCCGATGTATACAAGGAAAAGATTAGGAATACCAAGGAGGTGGAAAAGAATTAGAATAAAATTGATTATAAATTAATCAAAATGATGTACCTTTAAGAATAATTGGATTTCATGAAGGAATATATATTCTAACTCTACCAATTCATGAAGACGGTCTCTACACAAGGAAGATGTGTTGTTGTTGTGGAGAAGGAGAAACGTTTTTGGGTTGAGGAGTTCATTTCCACACAACTGGTTGGATTTAAACAATTTAAATATAAGGCTCGGACCACAATCCAACTCATCAATTCTTGTGTCAAGGAACATTTGTAATATTTGGTGGAGAGACTCCATCATGTGAATTCTTCTTTAAAGTTTAATACATAAAAGATTATATTCCTGATCATATATTTCTATGTTCCTATTCTTATTATAACTATAACACTGAAACTAAATTAATTGATTAAATTTCATTATTTGAATGTATCTCAATTACAATTATATTAATAAGAATACAATCTGATTTTTTTCTAGGCCATGGGACCTCAAAAGCACAGTTTTACTATTTCTAGATCCTTATGATAAACCCTAAAAAAATCATTTATTTTGTATCAATTCCCAAAAAAAATTCCAGGGTTATATATGAAAAATATGTAGCTGGTGATACTTGAATTTATCATAGGCCACCCTTTGTGTGTTTTAATCCTAGCACGCTTTATTACTATTTCTTTTTTATTACTCAATTCTGCCTAAACCATGTGGAATGCATGTATAGTCAGCTGAAAATTGAATTTTATCTAATGTTCCCTTTGGGGGTTTTTAGCATGGTGAGTACTAAATCTCTTTTCATGGGAAGTTTAGAGTCTTGAAAATGGTCTAATGAAATTAATGTTTTAGGTAGATTTTCTTGGACCATGAGTTGTGTGATGATTATCCAAGAAGGTCTTTCTAGTCGAGAATGTTATGACATTATTTAGATTCATAAAGTTGAATTTTAACTCATTATTTTTGTGATATATGGATCTGAAAAATGATATGAGACAATTATTCAAGTAATGACTACATTCTATGTTTGAAAATAGGTTTCCATCATGATATTTTCAGGTCTTATGGAAGTATATGTGGTTTCTCCTATAGATTAATGTGTATTTTCTTTATAGGAATTTTTATGGTTACTTATGAATAATCTAAATGGGGCATATCAATGCATAAACAAGCAACTTCTTCCTCTAGTTGATATGAATTTTGGTGGTGACTTATGCAAAGATAATTGTTTGGCATATAAATGCATAGTCAAAACAAAATTGTCCTTAGGATCAAACATTCTATTTATGATGTTTGGAGAAGTCTTATTGAGATTCTGATTCTTCAAGACCATAAAGGGTAGTTTGAGGGGAATGTCTCTGGGAATGAAGGGTGCATTTGGGATGGAAATGTTTGTGAATGACGTACTTCTCCTATACAAGTTTAATTTTTATGTAAATGAGGGGAATTTTATTTCAACTACAATATTACAAAGGTGTGGTCCTAGGAAAAATCTGGAACCTTTTTCTTAGATTAGGGTTTCATCCATGAATTGTAGGAATACAATCATTTTGGTTGTTGTAGTTGTTGATCCTTGAATGGATAATCTAGGTTTCACTATGTTTCTTGATTGAATGATCATCATGTGGTATGTAGTTCTTTAGGGTGATGTGATGTTTGACCAACATCAGGAGAAAAGGGGTCCTCCCTAACAAGTGTTGAAACATTATATAGTTTAATGTTGTGTGACCAAGATGTGGATCATGTAGTTTAATGTATTATGAAAAGAACATTAAGGGATAAAATTTAAAGACATTTATCTATGAAAGAGAGATTATAGATTTTTTACTTTCATGGTTATCTATACAATAATGTTCCAACACATTCTATTTTGATGAGGTAAATTTGTAAGCTATAATATGGGGGATTCCAAATATGAAAAGAGATATAGGAGAAGTACATAAAGAATGATTGTAGACCATGTTCAAAAATCGGTTTATCCTATGATGTTTTTGAGTCTTATGGGGATAGAATAAGTCTATCCTAAGGATGAATGTGCCTCAAGTTGATAGGAATTTTGGTGACTTATACGAATCCAATTTTGAGGCATATCAACGCATAGTTGAAAAATGAAACCCTCTAGTTGATAGGCATTATTGTGGTGACTTGTGAAAATCCAATTTTTTGGTATATTAATGCATATTAAAAAAATGTATCTTCAATATCATATATTTGATCACCAATTTCCAGAGAGAGTTTATGAAGATTTTTATTTCCCCAGACATAATTTTGGGTTTGCATAATGAATGTTCCTAAGTATAGAAAGATAATGTCATGTCAAGATCACCTGAGAATAGGGAGAAATGATTCCTACATAGGTCTGACCTGTACACAAAAATGGGGGGATATATTATTGAACATAGGACTAAGACATAGGATACATCCATCATTGTGTATATCATTATAGATATAATCAATACATACATAGTTCTATGAAATATTCCTCATGCTGATCAAATTATTTTCTAGGGAGTTGTAATTTTTTTGAATATGAGCTCATAAAGTTGGTGAAAACCCATACTTTACCCTCTTATGTATATTTTTCTTGTATATAGGAGTACAAGGGCAATTTTTATTTTATCTAGACTAGGTTGTAGGATCTATTAATCACTATGTATCTCGTTAAAGTGAGAATCAATCCACACAAAGCTCTTGGATTTATTTCATGCAAGAGATGTGAACTATGCTTTTTAAAGTCCTGCAATAAGGAAATTTAGTGTGCCTTTTAATGTCATTCATTTAGGAAGATGATAAATATTACGTGAATTGATACATCTTGATCATGTGGGGAATCCCCTACCAAAACTCTTAAGCCCACATGATCTATGATTAGTGTGAGAAACAAGGAGTGGAAAAGGATTCTTTCACCACACAAAGGAAATTAAAAGGAAAGACATGGGAATTTTGATTATTTGTTGGTTGGACCATGATATAGGATCTAAAAGTTTCTACATATCTCACAAGTGTGAGAATAAAGTTGTATATATTTTTGATAAACCATTTAGTCTAACATCATACAGAAAGAAAATATAGATTTCTTGTTGTTTTTGGACCTACGGATAGGACCATACATCCTAGAAATGATGAGTGATATAAAGATTATAGTGCTAAGGATGTTCCATCATACCTCATATATGAAGAATTAAACTGTAAACCATGATATTGGGGTTTTTTGGATTATGATAAGTGATATGAGACAAGAAAACAAGGAATGACTCTGAAAAATGTTTGAAAATATGTCTCTAGCATTATATCTTCAAGGATTTTTGATATAGCAGAGGTCTCTCCTAAGGATGAATTTTCCTCTGGTTAATAGCCCTTTTGGTGGTGACATATGAAACAATTATTTTTTAGTGTATCAATGTATAGTCAAAATAGATGTTTCCTTATGAATCTGAAATTCCATCACTGGTAGAAAAGTAAATTTTACGAAGATCCTAAATTACCTAAGATAACAAGTATGATGTGTGGAAGAAATTTTTCTGAGCATAAAAGAATAATTTAGACTAGAATCGGAAATGGAATGTGAAGTATTCTACATAGATCTTTTTTTATACGTAGGATAGGGGGTGCTTTTTTACTTTTTTTTGGTCCCAAGACAAAAGGTCTATCCATCACTACATATCCCATTGAGATAATAATTAAGATACATGAAGTTATATAATAGAGGTGTGGTAGGAAACAAGTACCAAAGGTTGTGATTTTCTCAAGCATAGACTTAAAATGTTATGTAGTTTTACATCATACAATAAGGATATTGACCATGTAGTTTTACTTCATTCAAAAAGGATATTTTCATAGATTTTTGTGTCTTTTAACTAAGACAATAGGCTATGCAGTTTAAAGTCTTACAAATTTTACTATATCATATTTTAGTTTTAGGTTATACAAATAAGGCCATATGTCATGCCTTTTAAGGTCGTGTGATGAGGAACTGAGCATTCAGTTTAACTTCATGTGGTAAGGATGATTTCTATTCATTTTAACGTCATGTAGTAAGGATGTTTTCATCAAATCATATGAATTTTTTTCTTGAGAAACCTTGCATTGGTAGGGTCCATGATGATATATCCATCCATCTAAATCAAGGAATAAACTCTATTTGATTTGAACATGTGTATGGCATAATGATCTTCCCACGTTGGCTCAAGATTATGGGGATTATTCCCTAGTACCATTACGGTCGTAAAAACTGGTACTAGTTCTCCTTGGAAGAACAAGAGAACAAGAATATTCTTGGTAAAATATCATGCTATCTTATTTTGATAGACTTCTAAGTGATGCAAGGTATATATTATTTTCTCATCAATCCACTCTAATTAATACATCTATTTCTAGGATTACTCATCTGTGGGTACTTGATTGAAGATAGAAATATGAAGTTAGGGAAATTGGACCTCAATGGGAAAGACTGCTTCTTTTTTATATTCTAGTAAATGTGGGGTTTCTCGTGTGGCTATGTAGTAATAGTATGTTAGACGCACAAGGCATTCAAGAGATTTTTAGGCCAAAAAATTAATCTTTATCCACTATCTTCTGGAGTATGTTTGAAATGGTCTTGTTAAAGGCCTCTATCTTCCCACTATCCACCACATGATAGTGATTTAAATGGTTGGACTTGATATTGTACTCCTGATATTTATTTTATAACTCATTAAAACAAAAAATGGTACCATTATCCATTAATATCATATGAGGGGAAAAATCTAGTAATAATGTAGGATTTCATGAAGATAACGATTATTTTGGTCCCAAATTCTTTGAGGGAGTGTTACATCAGCCCATATATAGAAGAAGTTGGTATTGGTATGGATGTACTTGAATCTCTTGGTCTTAGTTGGAGGATACAGTCCTAAAACATCCATTCCCCATATGGAAAATAGCAAGGAGTATTTGGTTTTTTATAACATCTGGGGTTTGATGGATGAAATTGGAATACACTTTGAAGGAATGATCCTTTTTGGTCAATTTCATGAAATCCTGAAACATTGATGGCTGAAAGTATCAAATACTTCGAATTTATTTTGAAAGTATGAACCCTGACTGGTGGGAACCACCAGCCATTATATACACTTTTTTAATGAAATTAGTTGACTCCTCTCTATAAATTCACCTAAGAAGGAATTTGTCGAAGCCTCATTTATACAAGACCATATGGTGGTTTGGGCCATCAAAGAAAGTTATGTTGGTCACTCATCCTCAGGTTTGTTCTTTCACATCTTTGTTTGATAGGAGAATTCCATTTTGAGGTATTACATAATAGGCACCATCCAACAATTTATAGGACCATCTTCTTTACAGAAGGAATTGACCACATTGAGTTCTTCCATGTTAACATTGGAAAAAGGAGAGACGATTCTATGGTATACAATGCTGATGGCTATTTAATCCTGCTCTAGATTTTCCAAAGAAATAGTTTCATTATTAAATTCATCTTTCTATGAATTATATGGCCATGAGACATGGGTCAATATTGACTCTAAGGGTAATTATACCATTATTATTTTTATATATTTAATCTGAGGTATTACATATTCCTTTTTGATGGCATAGTTCTCTTTGATATTCTTGGTTACTAACTCTAAATAACCATTAAACTTTACGTGGCCCCCAAGAATTTTAAGTGCTAGTTCTAACTCTCTGAAGAAGGCCTGATATTCTACCTCATTTTTTGGGAAACCTCCTAACAATTTGAGTAAATAAGGTAAGATTTAATTTGGTGGAGATATGACAACGAATCCCAACCCAACTTATTTTATCTTGGGGACTTCTATTTTCTTCCATGTTGGCCTTATGGATGCATCGTGAATGTATATTTACTATGTTTTGGGGATTTATTGAATAAATAGTATCTCTTCATTAGGAAATTTAGTATTTAATAGAATTTCTTATTCATATGAATGTTCTATAAGGAAGTATTCAAAATCCAATGCTTTTACCACTTTCTGAGGCATAAACTGAATGTTGAACTTTTGTATGGTGACAACCCATTATACTAAACATCTAATAAACATAGTAAAATTGAGGATGTATTTTAGTGGGTTGTTGTGAGAGGAAAATAGAACGTGTGATACTTTAGGTAGTGTCATTATTTTTTTTAATAAAAATATTAGAACCAAATATATCTTCTCAATATCTAAATAATGAGTCTCAATGTCAATCATGGATTGACTAAGATAATAGAGACTTTTTTGGTTTTCAAAATCATTATTTTGTGAAAGGAGGGAACACAATGGCCATTCCAGGGATGTCACATATAAAATTAGTAGCTTCCCCTCAAAAGGAGGCAATAGAATCGGTGGACTCAAAAAATATTTATTGATACTATATAATACTTCCTAATATTTTTTAGTACACTATTATGTAACCCATTTTTCATCTACCTGGTGAGGGTAAAACACATGCCTGGAAGGTTTTAGATGAATCCCCAAATTTAATTAAGGTTTACTTCTAATACTCTGAAATATTTATGGTTTTTAGGAGATTAAATGATAAGGATATCCTCTGTATTCTCATGATTGACTTTTATACCATGATGGTGTACCATAAAGACAGTAAACTTTCTCAAGGTGACTCTAAAAGCATATCTCATGGGGTTCATATTCAGGATTTATTATTGCAGTTTGTTAAAGATGGTCTTAAGTTCAGTTGGTTTTTTAGTATTATACTTATACTTAACCAACAAATCATCGATATAGTATTTTAGAGTCCTTCAAAAAATGGGTTAGAAGATTCAATGTATGGAACAATGTTATGTAATACCAACATTATTCAAGATAAATGGAATCAACCGGTAGAAGAATACTCCATGGGGGACTCGAAGAAAATGGATTCTTTATCTTATAAGTCTATTTAGATTACATTATACCATAAATATCCATCCATAAATGAAAAATCCCAATATTTGTTCATAGCATTAATCAGTAAATCTGTGATAGGGACTGGGAAGTCATCTTTTGGACAATGTTGGTTGAGATTACTAACGTTAGTGTGGGCCAAGATTATCCAATTTTTATTCTTTATCGAGACTATATTGGCTATCCATTTTGGATATTTTTCTTCCCAAATGAAATTATACTTGATGATTTCATTAAATTAAACCTCAATTTTTGTGGCATGAGTTAGGTGTGTCCTTTTTTTCCTATTTATATCCATGGTGGTTTTATCAAAAGCCTATATGGAGAGTAGCCACATTAGGATTGAGGCCTAGCATTTATATGTAATTCTAGGAAAAAACATCTCAGTTATTCTTTAAAAAGAAGTTATATAAATATTGTTATTTGGAATACATGGCCACAATAATCAATGTGGGTTTTGGATCCTCTTATGTACCCAGATTTATTAGTCTATGTTTTTAAATGGAGGTGAAGACACACTCCTAAAATGATAGAGGGTCATACCTAAGGTCTCCTTCCCCTTCCCCTTCCCCTTCCCCTTCCCCTTCCTCTTCCTCTTCATCTTTCTCTTCCTCTTCATCTTACTCTTCCTCTTCTTATTCCTATTCCTCTTCCTCTTCCTCTTCCTCTTCCTCTTACTCTTCCTATTCTTCTTCCTCTTCCTCTTCCTCTTCCTCTTTCTCTTCCTCTTACTCTTCCTCTTCATCTTCCTCTTCATCTTCTTCTTCCTCTTCGTCTTACTCTTCCACTTCCTCTTTATCTTCCTCTTCCTCTTCCTCTTCCTCTTCCTCTTCCTATTCCTCTTCCTCTTCCTCTTCCTCTTCCTCTTCCTCTTCCTCTTCCTCTTCCTCTTCCTCTTCATCATCTTCTTCATCTTCCTCTTTCTCCTCATATTCCTCTTCCTCTATCTCTTTATATCCATCTTCCTCTTTCACTTTCTCTTCCACCAAAATATTAGAGGAAGTAAGTGATGAAGTAAATTTTTCAGAATTAGGAGAAGATTCATCATTTTAACAACTAGAGGATGAAAAATCTCCCTCCAATCTAGAAAAAAATGTGGCGTTTTATTGAAGTTATGGGAATGAGGCGAGGGATGGAGAAGAGGTATCTTTAGTCTCTCATAGTGACAAATAGCATTATATGAATTGGATGATGAGGTACGTACCTATTGGAGCTCCAGTGATTGAATGAGGGAACTTTAACATGATATTTTACCACTAATTATAAATTCAATGACCTTTGAGTGCTATCGAGCTCAACCATCAGGACTGATATCTTGATGATTGTTGAATATGCACCTGAATCAAAGCTCCTTTGTTCGATCTGGTTAATGGGAAGCATGTATTATTTACTAATCTATTTTAAGGGATTAATTGAGGTCATTTCAAAACAATTAGGATCATTAACTCAAGTGACACAATTGGTCATGGGTTGTTTCATTTACCTTTGGCAGAATTCTGTATCGATGCATTATAATTTGTAAGACTCAAATTGGTCTTTATCATAATTAAATGTTATAATTTTCCCATTAATTTAATATTTTTGTAATCGGTGGTAAGAAGAGGGGAATTCCATATGTTTATGCAACCAAGGCCTTCCTATATGAATATTGAAAGTCATGTCTTTTCATACAACTAGAAATTATGAGTCAGATATGAGTTCCCCAAACTAAGCACTGAGCTTGATTATACAGAGAGGTTTTTACTCACTCATTACATAAACATATGTGGTTTAATAAAAATTTGATAGGTTGTCCTTGTTTAATACAAATAGATAAAGTTTTTAGGTTGGAATAAGGTTGACTCTTTAGCCATTTTCAATGAAATCCCATTGGATATCAATATCATTTATCCTACCAAACATATAAAAGGGCCAAATGTTCCCATGAAAAATGGAAACTTTTTCATATATCATAAAATATATGATCATGTACAATTCCATAGTATTTGTCTATGCATGATATTTTTTTGCAGTATCATCCTCATATTCAAACACATAATAACCCAGCAAAGCCTCCATGAGGGATTTTGAGAAAACTTTTGGTAGACTGAGAGAATCAAGGATTGATAACTTGGATGTAACCAAGGTCAATTGTTTCATAATTTCATTCTTATAGGATATATTTATGTTCTTAACATTATGATAATACTCTTTTAGATGCACTTTATTGGATAAAGTACCTGATATAGGTAGATCAGTGCTTAAAATATGATTTGAAGGTGCTCATGTCCTTGGAGGGTTAAGTTGAACTGGTATTCCTGCTCACTAATGTGGATTGTAAAATTTAATCTCCTCTAGTTTATCATCCATAAAAATTAGTTTAGTGTGACCCATGGAAGATTTAGGGTAACTTTCCAACTTCTTTTGGGTCCACTGGACGGATCTTCCATGAGTTTCAGTAGCGTAAACTATATGAATAGTGATGTGCTTGAAGTGTTAAGTTATGTCATGACTACGTCTTCCCCCATACCCTTGTCTCCTATGGAATATTCCTATAGTTCCCCAATCATGTTCTAGGAACTCAATTTTATTTCCATATTCATCATCATAGAATGGATCCATTAATTTAATTACATTAATGGAACGAAATAGTAATTCATCATCTGATGAGGATTCCTTATTGCGGGAAAACCCTTATGGTATCATTTGGTGGGATAATGTCAGTAGTTTTAGTACTTAAGGCATGAATTCTGAGAGAGTCAAATGTAAATTTGGTCATAGTAAAGGTTCATATTATTATATTTGTTTATTCCCCTTCTATCCATTCTGTTTTTTAGAATACAATTCTTCGAAGGACTATGGTACTAACAAAGTCGGCTTTACCATAATGGATGAAATCTCGTTCAGACTTACTTTTTTCAAATGTTCTAAAATTATTGAATGATTCTAGTTTTTTTAATCATCCAATCAATTAATTTTTGTGAATTACTACTAGTAAATTTATACTATCCACCCCTTCCTCTGGATTAGAGGAAGAAATAGATGCTACTTGTCCTAGTGGTTTTTTTAGCTTCACTTTCCTAGAGTCCATTCTTTCTAGCATGTCTTTGAAAATAATTCATTCCTAGATGTTGTTCCCTAATGTCCATTTAAAGGGTAAATAGTTCATAAGATCATCGAAACTAGCCTGGTCGGGCCTCTTCGTCTTTGGAAACTTGAGTAAGTTATTATCCAAATCCATTATAAAGTAACCAGGAACTTGATCATCTCAGAACAAATAAAATTTATTATTTAGTTTCTCAAGATTATTTCATCCCTTCTCATTTAACTAATCCAATAAAATTGGTTGTTTGTTCTCAATCTCAAGAGGTGGTTCCACAAAATATGGTGTGGGATTTGAGGTCAGAGTTGGTGTAGGGTCTAGCTTAAGAGTAATATAAGTAGCCTCTACTTCTCTTATTATATTCCCTTAAGAAAATGGAATCACTTAGGACATGACCTTGGTTAACAATATAGAGTCTTCCAATAATTAATAAACTAAGGCAAGATATCAAAACCAACTAATATATTTCACAGTGATGAGCATCATGCACAACTCATCATAAAGATTCTCTATACATAGTGAAAAATATTTGTGGGGAATTTATGGGTTTAATAAGTAGGTAACCCCATTCCATTTAGAAATTAAATCTGAGACTCCCTCATTCTCCTAATATTTGTAGTTTGAGAGTTTGATGACTATTATTTTCTATATCATTGAGCTGAATTGAAACATAAACTATCGAAAAAGTTCTTACCATCCGGTGATTGACCGAGTTAGAAATGAAGTTTACCAAAGAAGAATGGCCCTTGCAGTGTTTATATGAATAATAGGATTTCCACCACTTCTTATTGTGTAGGGCTTCCCATCATGGTGTTATGTAGGGGAATAAAATGTGTCAAATTCTACTCAGGGTCCATCAATCCATTAAATATTAAAAATGTATGGTTCCCAAGGTTTAATGGGGGTTAGGCCAGATCCACCAATTCAGAGTAAGAATTTCTTTCCGGTTGTACTAGTGCACTTCATTCCTCCATAACTTCTAATAATTATTCTAACGACTTAATAGTATTGATTATTCCTTGAGGGATGTTTGGATAAACATTCTCTTGGATATGGGAAACAACATGTCGGTCTATCTATGGAAGCTCTATGTATACCTATATTGGGTAGCTTATAGGGGTTGGCCTGTGAGAATATGTCTAACCCAGCTCTGGATATGGACCCAATTGTGGGAACTCCTAATATTTTACGATTGTGGGTTCCATGTATATTGGTTTTTAGTTGACCATATTGATTAGACATTTTAGATCCATTGTGGGGATGAACCCTCTTTGTTGTGGTGTTTCGACTTTTAGCATTAGGTGAGGTTATACTTGAAAAAATATATATTAGAAATTTTGCCTCAAAGTAGTTACAAATCAAGTTTTCTCAACTACTTCATCAATTCCTCATATAGAAAAAATATTTCCATAAGTTTAAGGGGTTTAACCTGTTTGGGCAGTTGTTTCTGATGCTTTCATCAGGATGTGTTGTTGCATGTGTCATTGTTCGATGACGCACACTATTTCCCCATATTACCAATTTCAAAAGGTATTTATTATTCATCACTTTCTCAGAAATTTATTCTCCTTGATCAATATAGGATGATGGGATGTCATTTCTTCCTCCCTGGATGTCTTCTTTGAACTTATTTCCTAGTCTGAGTCTCCATCATAGAATAACATGTGTTGATGAAACTCATTCTTGGTTCCATCTCCTTGTGGAAATCATTTAATTACACTGCTTATTTTTGGAAATTCCAAGGGGTCTTGATAGGATAGAAACCATTGGTCAGGGAAGTAGTCTAGTTGGGAAACACTTGCATGTTTGGACACTAGAACATTGGTCACTTGTATTCTTCCTCAAAGGAGGTCATCCCATAAAGTCATCTCAGTAATAGAACTCGAGGATTCCCATGCCGATTATTGGGTATCTGAATCCAAATTAATTTCTTATAAGGTTTTACTCATGAATATCATGTTTAACATGAGGTAGTATTTTGAAGGTTCGTGAGTTTAATGTATTATGGAGAAGAAGTGATACTGTTTCGAACACCCCATGGAGGCAGGTCAAAGAGGTGCATCCCAAGGAGGGAACACCTAGAAGGTTTACCAAATGAGTGTATCATGATTCCTATAGAGATAGACTCGGGGATTTGTTTCCCATAAAGAGAATATGTCACACCATGAAGGTTGATCTGGACATCGTTGGCAGTGGATCAGGGAGGTGCACCCCTGAGGGGGACACCAAGGTTTACCGTTGGTTGGGATTGACCTCGGTATGTTTTCGTACATACCATTTTTAGAATAAAGGGATCAAAACCCACATTATTATATTAATGGTGTGGGGATTACACATGGGATATTTCCTTCACAAGAGTATTTATCTTGGTTGGATTATGTTGTATTGTATGGGTCATACACATGGGAGTTGCTTGGGTGCTTCTAGAAGTATTGATGGTGTGGGTGTAGTAATAGCCAAGGTGAATGGAGTGATTCTACTAGGATGTGGTAGCCTGATTGAAAATCAGGATAGATTAGGGTCAGAGTGTATGAAGTGGATGAAGTTGATGGATTGAATGGAGTGTTGGTTTTGGAATGTTTGGGATTGAACCTCAAGGAGTATTCCTACATATCCCTGTTAATTGGGAATCTAATTCCACATATTTCTATGGGTAACTGGGGCCTACACTTAAGGAGGAGTCCCATCTGGAAGGCAATTATGCATGAGAGTAACCCATGGGAGGACATGTCATCGAGGCTTACACGAAGGAATGGCCCATGGATGTAGTATGTAAGGTTATTGGGGCCTACACTCAAGAGGTTTATTAGGATGATGGATAGGCATCATGATCTCTACTAACCTCTAAGCCCTTGTGATTCATGATTGGTGTGAGAAACAAGAGAATTTAGTTGACCTGATAGTCTTGTCACTAAAGATGCATCATGAGATATGGTGTGGGGTTTACAATGGAAGCGGCCCGATGAGGATCTCATTTCATTTGAGGAGGATCTAATTCCATGTGAGTGGGTATTATGTGTTGAAGTGTCCCATGGTGAAAAATTACAAAGGGAGAGGGATGAGGTGTTGGGAGCATGGGAAGTGTAAATGGTTCCCAGTGCCTGTCCCTACTATAATATTCATACCCATATGAAGCAAGGAGGAGAAAGGGTACTGCCTCCTACAAGAATGTTTAGGATATTACTATAGGATGTATTCCTAGTAGGATATCACTCCCTGTGGAGAGGGTGAGGAGTATTTCATTCCATGTGAGGAGTATCCCATTCTGTTTCACTCATACATGAGGAATCCTATAGGTTCTTCATAGAAATAGGTCATAGTTTAACATCATGTGTTGAGTAAGTTTCTTCTAGAAATTTTTACACCATACATATCAAGTATGGGGGACTCACTCCTCATACCATAGGCTTACATAACTGCCACTCATACACACTTGGGAGGGGAAAGGCTTCAGTAATACTAGGTTTTAATAGTGTGGAGGAATGGTCAACCATGAGGTCCACATTAGCATCCCTATGTTGAAAAGCAAGGGAAATTAGTGTACCTATTCTAAAAAGAAATAGGTAGTGAAAATAAATTTGGGAAACCGTGTGAGGAACCATAAATTCATTGTGTGCAAGCAAGGAGGGTTGTAGACAAGAGGCACAGGCAAGGAATGGGATATGCATGTGAGAGGGGAAAATATATGGTGCTTTAGAGTAAAGGTAACCAATAGAGATTCAAGGAGAGGGTGAATATAGGATTGGAGGGTTGCATGAAAGAGGGAATATTGAATAAAAGATTAGTTTGTTCCCAAGACTAGTAGGTGCGCATAAGAGGGGTCTTTTGTGCATAACTGACTTAGGCTTGAAATAAATTGGTGAGGTTCAAGACACGGCCATGAAGGAGGGGCCCCTAGGAACTTTTCATGCAAGATCTTAAACATTGAGGGTTACATGGATTTATCATTGGTACGGAAGATGTTTCTTATGAAAAATATATTGATGGTTCGACTTTAGGGGGATCACCCTAAATAAGGGGGTGCACTTCAATATATATAAAAAACCTTTAGTGGGGCACATAATATTTCATGCATGCATAAGGTCTTCCATGTAGTTGGTCCTTGAGCTATAGTGGGTGTGCATTCAAAAGGTTTTTTTGATGTCACATTGGTTCCATAAGATCCTTACGTATAGATTTCAGTTTTCTATTCACCCTTTGAAACTTATGTGCACCTACTTTAGGCTTCTTGGAATGTTCTGATGAGTTTAAGGGTGCCTTCGGTTTACCTAAAGATAGTCATTATGATTCTTTGTGGAATTTGGTGCCAAAAAATCCCCCCCTCATAATCTGAGATTAAAGGGGGACATAAGGCCAGGATATGAGGTAAACACCAAAAATATGGGGTGAATCCTTGAAGGTGTGTGTAAAAATCATAGTTCAGTAAAGAAGTTTCTTTTCATGCACATGGAGAGCCAAGTCCATGCCAATAAATATGAGGGTGGCTATATATGGTACATTGAAATTCTAGGGGATCGTAAAATTATCTTTTGTGCATAAGTCAGATATTTCGGCACAAAAAAATGAATCTTGATTGTTTTTTTATGAGAAACCACTAAATTATTCTACACATTGGACTTTTCAAAACTTTTTACATTTTCCAAATTAGTCGGTCGATCTTGTATGTTGCTCCTCCTTTTTTGTGCCAATACCTAAGCCTTATGTGCTCCATCATTTTGATTTCCAAAAATCAACCAACATGGCCCATCAACATAATGTTGCTAAGATAGAACCCTTCATTAATTCCTGAAGAGAAAATATGGCCAGGAACCCTCAAATACTTCATGCCCAGAGGGTCTTATCGAACAATAGGATTCTCTTGGGCATGATGATCCAGCTGTAGAAGAATTGTCTCCTATATGACAGCCACCCATTGTGGAACATCGGAATACTATATGAATTATACATCCTAGGATTTGAAACCATTTTATAGTGATAATAGTTTACGCATGGTGAAATCCTTCAGTGATACAACATCAATGTCTAGGGATATACTGTCATAGATCATTAGGAAATGGCCATTTATTCCTTGAAGGTAAAACTAGGACGATCATAGAAGATGATCTGAAGGTATAGGGGTACCCTTCCCACTTTTTTAGTACCTTCCAAAGAAGCATAAATAATGAGAGTATGGACTGGCGTAAGTATTGGGACCTCAGGTCTATGTGTAACTTCAAAAGTGAATGGGCGTGGGTACAGTGGGTATGATAAAAATATGATGAGTTTGGAGAAAATATGAGCAACATTAGTATGTATGAAGTTTATAGACACTAAAATTCCATATCTATAATCAATAGGAGCTAGTGTTATATATCCTCAACTAATGGTCTTTAGACACAAACAAGATCTGCCTCCAATATGGGGAAGTCGGAATTATCTTATGGGACATTCACTAAATCAAATTCATTACTCTAGTGGGATTCAAAAATTATGATTTCCTCCTTATAGAGAATAATTTTTTGGATAGTGAGTGGAACCTAATTTTAATATGGAATCTCTTGGAGATAGTGCAGGAGAAACTGAAGATCAAATTCATCCAGAAGGACATCCCTTTTCAGGCATGGTTTGAAAAATTTCTTAAGAAGGATTTAAGGGTAACGATGTTAGGCTGATAGGAGTAGTGTCTAATCACATCATACAGGGGAAAGGTGGGATCATATTGGGTGATCCTATATTCAAGAGAATAATAGAAGTGGGGGAATAGCATAGACGATAGTTGGGACTCGTTGTTCGCTATGTCATATTTCTCTCCACTTTCAAGAGTAGGTGGCCATTACTGGTGAGGGACACATAGATGTAGATATTCCTAGGGACCTTATTTATGGAAGTGATCTTGGACGGTTGCAACAGGGTTAAACTAGGAGTGCCTATTCTGGCAAGGCTCTATATTATTCTGGGATGCATCTTAAGGGGAATCACACCTAGGAGAATCGGAAATCCATTCAAGCTCCTACATTGCTTGATATTAGTTCATCTTAGTGAATAAAAATTCCCAAATTCCATCTATCGTCTAGGAACCATTCTATATCCATACCTACTAAACATTGATGGGGTTCAGCCACTAACTCTCTGCAATGAATCATTTGTAATCCATATCAGCAAGCACAAAAATTTCAATTTCAACCCATTCCATACTCTATTTGGTTGATGGTATATAACCTGTAAGGTTCATTGGAGTCGAGAGATTACTTATAGAGTTTCAGGAGTGGTCTGTTAGTGGCACAATTTGATGGAAAGTTCCTCTATGAACCATATGTGTCATCCCTCTTTTTTAGGAAGTTTAGATTCCTTAAACAGGTGGAAAAGAAAGCGTATGCAAAGGTTAATGAAGAGATTCTCCCTTGTATCCTCCAGCAGCTGTGGGTAATGTTGTGAACTATTGGATTTATTGAAACTACCATACAATTTGCTAAAGATGTTGATGTCATCCTATCAATGGAATATGAAACAAAATTGGGTGGAATCATATTAGGATGAAATCTTTTGAAGATACATTTAGATGATTGAACTAGAAAGTTCAGAACTAGAGCATCAAGAAGGCAGGTAGGCTTCCACAAAATCATAAAGCTAGGAAACTAGGGTGGCATGAGGTAGAACCACAGTGGTGGTTATGTCATAGGGAACAACCGCACCTATGCTTCTTGAAGAGGAGTGATCCCAAATTTGGCCTTAAGGGACAGCCGAATAATCTTCTGAATAGAAGATAAGGTATCTTTTAAGACTAGTTACTGATTTCATCTTACCCGTCCTTTGGTCAATTTAAAGAATGTCTTGACAAACTATGTCCCCCAAATACTTATGGTAGAAGTTGAAGAGAAATGAGATCAAATTTCTAGAGTTTGGGAACCATTAGGTGGTAGATAGGGTGAACATTAATCAAAGGAAAGTGTACCAAATATCTATGGATATCTATACATTCCATATGGGGTAGTATGAGGAACCTCCCACCTTGTTGAAGGTAATGTTTGTCCAAGAGTCAGACTGAGAGGAGACGTTGCCTGGGGATAACAGTGATGAAGAAGAATAAGAAGAAGAATAAGAATAGGAAGAAGAAGGATAAGGATAAGGTTAAGGATCATGAGATGAGGGATCTCGCATAACAAATTCTCATTAAGGGATTCCTCGATATAATGGTGAGATTTTGGACTCCAAAGAGGATTTCATCGACTAACATTTGGTAAGCCTTAACTTACTCTCTGGTCTTTCATTTTCTCTATGCAGATCCACTAGCCAAAACCCTTCCTGAATAAGAGAAACTCGATATTGAGAAAGGTGCCCTCACTAAAAAGGGTAAAAATGAATTAGTGGGTGTTGGGGAGCATGCTTCAGGGCCTACACCTTTGGACGTGCCAAGTGATGAGTTGGCCATGGTTGAGGCGGCTAGTGGTGGTCCAGCTGAGGAAGTCAGGGTGGAAAGCTCATAACCTTAGCTCCTTCCAACCATATATGGATGACCATGACCTGGTATCCCTATATAGGAACCTACTATTAGTGAAGTCAAATGTATGAGATGGATTTCCATAAAAAAGGGCCTCTGTAAGGTAAGGGGATATCTTGAACTCCCCAGTTTCAAAAGAGCTTTGGTATCAATATATACATATCTTATGAAACTCCCACTCAAATGATGCAATTAGGTTCAGTGAAAATCATTGAAATACCAAGAGTTGAGATATCTCCTATAGTGGAATTTCCTATGGTGACTCATGATCTTGAATCAGTGGTGCTCATCTCCTATAATTCTTTTATTTCACAAAGTCATACCTATCATCAGATTAGCGAATTGAATGAGGTGCTTTGTTCCATACTGTACTCATAAGACTAGAAACCAAGTGATCATACAAGTCTATAGAAACTATGAGATCCCTTATTATGGATATTACTATTCATTAGGATCCATTTATCCGAACTGATATGTCCTTAGTGGACCCGGATGAAAAGGAAGTTTTGGTTGTGACTGATGCCACTGGAGGGGAAAAACTCGAGGCTAGCAGTGGTGAGGATTCCAAAGAACAATAAAGAGAGAATGGTCACCTCCCATGATATGAATTTCATTACCTTAGAGAGGATACAATAGGAAAACCAAACTACTAAACTTCTTTATACTTTCCCAAATTAAGATGACATTGATCGTGAGGAGCAGCACAATTCCAACCCTGATGTGACCAAAGAAAATAGGATCATCTAGCACAGGGAATGAAGATTCATTCAGTGCTTCATTGACCAAACCCCCATCCCAAAATTGGTGGGTCATATGGAGTCATTCCACCATTGGTTGCGTAACTGGTTCCCCAAATGAGTGGATGCTCAAGGCCTTCATGCATTGTTTTGGGATTTCCTTTCTGAAAATATGTGGGGGATCCAACATCTGTAAGTTTCTTGGTTCCATGAAAAGTCTAATTGAATGTTAAATCTTCAAAAAGTCACCCAGGATATTCAACATCAGGAGGATAAAGTATGCGAGTGTACCGATTTCCTCAGAAACTCTGTTAAAAATCATTAGCAAGAAGAGGGATCAAGTAGATATGGCTAAGAAATAAATTAAATAGCTTACTACTCATATTTATGATCTTTAGGATGAGTGTCTTCGGGCATAGATAGGATTTTATTAGCTTTATCCAGTGGCCAATGATGAGGAATCATACCTTGTGAGGAGAAAACAAATATTGGGGTCCACATGAATAAAGCTATTAGGTTTGATGTGCTCAATAATTGTAGTAGATCTGTAGGGGAAATTATGCCAGAACTCATGAGAGGCTCAAGTATGTGGGTGAACCCTATTGTATATGTTTTCTTTCCTTTGAAACTTGTTTTGAATGGACGCATTATTTTTTCCTCATTAATTATCACACTTCAATCATATTTTTGAGACAACTAATGACCAATACCTAAGATCTCGTGGGACATGACTATGGTGAGAAATAAGGGATGACCACATAATTGGTCACTTTTTATGAGATTGTCATATAAAAATCCAAAATTTCAAGTATGTTATTGTTGACTAACCATGTAGAGTGTTCGGGATGAGAGAGCTTATGGATAGAGAATGGGGCTCTCAGAGAAACCAATTTTCTTTTCCCAAATTTATCTAGTTCATGAATGGGATAACATAAGGGGCATTTAATTCTATTCGAAAAATGGTGATATGAATTTTGAATCACAATACCTATAATTCAAAACACAATGGGAGTAACATAGCATATTGGAAAATAGTAGACCATGTTCAAAACACAGTATCCATGTCTCCTAGCCTAAAATGGGGATAAAAAAATGAGGTTCAACCACTGACCATGTTTGAAACATGGAACATGTCCTGAATTTCCCTCTAAAGTCTTTGGTAATATTGGCCCAAGATGGTTAGTGAGCTAAAGCAGCACGAGACAAGGCCGATAGTGGGCCCCTTAAAACATGGAAGAGGATGAGGATATGAATAAGGGGTAGGAAAAGTTTTGAAGTGGAGTGATAGAATGGTGTAATGGCATAAAACACTCTCAGAATTATACCACCACAGATTAGAACTTGCTATTGTAAGCATTCTATTCTAAACAATGATCAAATCCATCATCCAAGAGAGCATTATCTTGAATGTCAAGTGACAGCTGAAGATACGAATAATGTGGTAGATAACCAGCATCATGAAAGGACCTTTAGATGAGGGTCTAGAATGCCTTGTAGTTTTACATCATTAAATTTATGATGATGAACATGCCGTTTAACATCATACAGTGAGGAAAATTCACGGATTAGTTTAACATTGTGTGATCAGGACGTTGAACATGGTTTATGGTCATAATGCCTGGAACCTATACAACAATTCAAATTCATTTTTCACAAACTATGAAATGTTTTTCCCCAATATATTTGTGCTATATGGATGAAATGAACCTTACATAAATGAGAAAAAGTGTCTTGTATACTTTATAAGAGTTAGGAAACAAACAGATGTAGACGTGAGGAACATGGGGCCCATACCACACTAAACATCTCTGGTAAGGCTCCTAGTTCAAGGTCACAGAGTTTTTACCGTGAACAGCTCATGTGCAGCTTGACCACATCAGTACACACCCCGCCAAAATTTCTAAGACCACATGATTCATGATCATTTGTGAATCAATGAATGGCATGAGGGGACTACCTGAAATGTCTAAGCATTCATTACATGAAATACCTAGGGTGGAATTTCACTGTGATACAAGAAAGCATAAAAGAGATAAGTCAAGACTTTGAAGCCCTAGATGAAGGGGTGACTGGTATGTAAGGGAATACCATTGACCATTTTTGAAACATAAGGATTATAACCATACCAATCATGAGTGGGGTTAAAAAATGTAGGATCCACTATTCAACAAGATCAAAATATAGGTCCCGCTATTTTTTAACAAAAATACTTTTGGTTGTTGGCACAGGATGAGAGTTGAACCAAAAATTTAATGAGACCTTCAATATTAGGGGGTTTATCTAGAAGTGAAAGGTGGTGGAAATCTGAACCCGGAAAGACTCAAAGTGTGGAATGGGAGTATCATGGATTGGGAATCAAACACGGGCTTTGTGAATAGTTTAAGTTCATATTTCATGGACCTTAGTAGATAGTTTAACGTCATGTTGTATGGAATATAATGTATCAGTTTATGTTCCTAGAACATGGATCATGATTGCATACATTTTTAAGTCATGAAGCTTGTACTAAAAGAGAGAAATTAATTTTAAGGGGATATATTTGGAATACCAAAGATAAAATATGACATGAATGATGGACAAAGGATCACACATACCACATAGATACCTTATGATGAAATACATGAACTGAATACATTTTAGGTTCATAGAGATTGGACCATAATCAAGGCCAAGGTGCCAATGGTTTGAAGGAGTCTGTGGTTGGCAAAAATAAGAAATTTATGGGCGTACCTACATATCCCATGAGGCTATGAATCAAACCACAGTTAGTTCTAGAACACAGTGTGGTAGAAGGATGAAACTAGTATGGTAAATCCTCTATGGTGAGGGAACTGAGGCATCCCATGATTATCTTGAGGTATCCTGAAGTAATTCAGGGCATGGTTGTACTTTAACATTGTGTGTTGAGGATGTTGATTCTTATTTTAAGGTCATATGGTCAGGACCATAAAGGATGGTATCTCAAATAGACATTTATAGTGAGAGATCATGACAAAACCAACATGAATGAGGATTAAATGGGGCTCAACACTATACAACACATTCACAAGAAGACCTACATATAATTGAAATTCGTGATTCTTAGACTAAGATATCAGTTTAAGGTCAGGGAGTTTGGACCTAGGGGAGGATAACTCTCTAAGAGGGTATATGTGGTGTAGTGTAGTAATAAATCTAATGTGAATAAGGACCTTAGAGTCCTGATGATGCACCACACTTTCTTGAGGAGGATAATTTTATAACCCACCCTATAGACATTTGTATGGAATATATGGAAGAAACATCTGATGTGAATGATCCAAGGAGACTTATATTCCATAAATTGGTCCTGATGGTGAAAAAAACTCAAGATAACAACTGGTCCCAAATACAAGGTGTCTAGGTGTCACTACGTATCCTATGAGGATGGGAATCAAGGAACACATAGTTCTTGATAGAGATATACCTACGTAGGTATGACCCATACCCAAGGATGGGGTATATATTTTTTCTTTTCTTATTTATTTTTCTATTTTTTGAGTGGATGGACCATGATGAAAAATCCAAGCATCGCTACATACCCTCTATTGATAGGAATCAAGTCGTACATAGTTATAGAATGTTTCATGGTAGATAACTGGTTCTAAAGGAGATGTCCTCTTATGATAGAATGTCATGGTGCTATTCTATTTATCATCATGTGGCTAGGATGATGATTTTTTAGTTTAACATCATTTGATAAGACTGGTATGTGTAGTTAACCATCATGCTATAATGATGTTGGGGGTAAATTTTTTTTGATAGGAATTTGCATGATGCGGCAGTTATATCCTAACATGAATGAGCCAAAGGAGGCATGTTCTACATGAAAAAAACTTTGAGGAAAACCCACACATAGATTAAAGTCATAATATTTGGACTCATGAACTCATTTTAACATCATGTGCCTATAAAGTTGAACCGTCGTGTGAAGTAATGCTTGAGAAACTTGGAATTGTTCAAGGGAGTGATGTTCTCCCCATACATGGTGACCAAAGATTATGATACATTGGGATAGACCTTGTGAATGATGTATGGTTCTTCCCACTTGGGTTTTAACTTTGGTGGATTCCTGTTGGGTATCATTGGAATTCAGAGGGCCAATACCATATCTCCTTAGAGGAAAGAGTAGAGGCAAAACTTCTTATTGAATGCTCTGTATATCATGTTATAGTGACTCTCAAGATTATGGAAGGCTCAGAGCCTGTTCTCATTGAGGGTTTCCAATTCATCTAGATGGACTTATATTTTCTTGTATGACATTTTCTGATCATATACCGTTGTTCAGAGTGATGGTAAATGAATCTTTATGTGAAGTACTTCCTCAGTTTTGTACACCAAATAATATGGTTCACTTGGGTGGAATATAGAGTCATTATACGATAATCCCAGAGGTTATTGGGGATCTTGTCCATCCAAATTTTCCTTTTTTGGACCACCATCTTCTTTATAATGTTCAAGAGCATTTTTTAAATGCCTCAAAATTCCTATTCAACAATGCATGATAGTGGGATGTATGGTTGGACAGAATAATGTACTTGGCATAAAACTATCTCGGTTTATTAGCCTATAATCAGATATCATTTTTGGTGAAGATAGCGTGAGGAACTCTGAATCAATTAATGATGTGGGAGATCACGAATTCAAAAACTTATCAGGCTTTGTCATCCATGAGAGGAAATTCTTCTTATCACTTAGAGAAGAAACCCATAGCGGGTCGAATGAACCTATATTGGAAAGATTTTACTGGTTGATACGGTCCCACAACATCAATTACCCAGACTGAAAAGGGATAAGAATACTTTATATTATGGAGGGGGTCAATCATTTGATACATGAAGTTGACATGGATCTGACATGTAGGGAACCTCTTGGTGAATACGATACAGTCATGGACTGTAGTGGGATAGAATTATCCCAGCCTTTGAATATGATGGGAGAGATTCAAACCTTCTTGATGAGCAATGCAAGACCCAGAATGAACTTCCTACATGACCTAAGGGATCTCATCTCCTTGAATTCAATAGTAGATAATTTCATCAAACCCACATCTATAGAGAGTCTTATAGAGTTTGGGTCCATTATGAAGGGTTAACTGTATTTCATGCGGATCAATTCGCTCATGATCATCTATGTATGGAATTTGAGTGTTGTGTTGTAGGTGCACATTGAAATAGATTGTCCAATCAGAGGTCCCTTATGATACAAGTGGATCCAGAGGTCCTGTTGTGGAAACACCGGTAGTCAGCTAATTTAAGTATTGGTGGTTCTCATCATCTAAGGTGAAGGGAGATATGACTTACTAATGTGCCACATGAATGAACATGTCATCCTATTTAGACTCTATAAGGGAAGCGGCTGGAATAGACAAGGAACCATCTGAAGCATTCTATGATCAGTGACTATTTGTTACCACTAGCTGATAAGAGAACTGGGCCCTCAACTGGCGGGTGCACTTTAGCAAGGGCATGATCTTTGGATTCTAATGTAAATAGTCACTATTGATCTTATTGGTGGAAAACTCAGAGTCTCCATTTATGTGAAGGTGGGGAACATCAATATTAGGATCCAACATGAGAATAGTAATAAGAGATTGATACTCCACCTCATTGTTGGTACAACACTCTGACCGCGAGAATGAATAGGAAAGAATATCCAGAGTTGGGGTGATGAAGACAACCCCCAAACCTACTCTGTTGAGTCTGGGAACATTGAAACTTCTACTGATTGGACTTCGTGAGGAAGCATCAAAACGAATCTTCCAACACAGTATACCTTGATCCATTGAAAGGATTCCCTCATCTGGGAAGTCAAGATCTAGGTAATTCTCTAATGGGGCCAGATGGGAATCCAAGAAATCTTCCAATGTTTTACCACTGACAATATTCTGCAGAACGAATCTGATGTCAAACTATTGAAGGATCACTACCCAGTTTTCTATTCTTCCTGTAAAAATTTTATGGTTCAGAATATACTTTAGAAGATCCACATAGGACACCAGATGTATCTCATGATACTATACATAATACCACAACTTCAATAGAATGAAAACTAGCATGAAGTATCTCTTATCTATAAGATGGTATCTATACTTCGTGTTGAGGATCATGTGGCAGAGATAGTATAACTTTTTATCTTTCACTTCATTATTTTTTGGATGATTAGAAAATCGGTGGATAATTACAAGGTGGTCACCTAAAAGACCAATGGATTCCTTGATGTGGGTGGCATTAGAACTGGAGGCTTTATAATTTACTTATTGATTTCCTCAAATGTAGTTTAGAACTATTTATCCCATTGGTAGATAGAACCATTATTCCTGATCCTAGAAAGGGGATTAAAATTTACGAACAAATTCATGATGAATCATCTTATATAGGATAAGTGTCCTAGAATGCCTCAAATATCCCAGAGGATTCTTAGAGGAGGCATCTGACTGATGGACTTGATCTTATATTGGTCAATCTAAATGCCTCTATGCCTTAAAATGAAACTGAGAAACTTCTCATAGGTAACCCCAAAGGCATACCTCAAAGGGCTCATCTTCGTATTCTAGGAATAGAGGAAGCTAAAAACATTATGAAGATCTCTGAGATGGTCCTCACGCTAGTGGTATAGGATCACCAAATCATCCACATAGTATTCCACTAATGTATCGATAATTATTTTGATGATGTATTGATTCTTCACTGATAAGTGTCACTTACATTCTTCAAAACGAAGGGTATTACATGACAGAAGCAGGATCTTTGTGGTGCCCTGAAGGTGGTGGACTCATCAAATTCAAGATCCATCTGGATTTGATCTTATCTAGAGTACCCATCAATAAGAAAGATCTAAGAACCCATTTATGGTTTTGATCAAGAGTTTCATCACCATAAGTGGAAAATATCCCTTTAGGAAGTGGTGATTGAGATCCCAGAAGTTATTACAAACTCTGATCTTTCTATTCTTCTTCCTAATGGAAATGATGTCATCCATCAATCTGGGGTACTGAACCTTCTTAATGAATTTTTCTTTGATGATCTTATCAACTCTGACCTCAACCATGGAACTAGGATAAGAGTACATTTTTCTAGGAGGTAGCTTAAACCCATGATGAATCATTAAGAGACTAATATGGTCGAAGATGACCTGATGGTTGAGTCCTGGAATTTAATTATATCTCCAGGAAAATACATCATGATGATGCTTTAGGAAATCCACATACTAATATTGTTCCTTTGTGGGAATGGTTTCATTGATCAGTTATGGCCTTGAATCTGACTCAGTACCTTGATTCACCTTAACCAACTCATCAATGGTGGTGTATATTCCATCTTTAAATGTAGAAGGAGCGACTTCCAAATATTCTTTAGTATCTGAGGCACGGTGATCAGTGGGAGGAGACGGTTTATCCAATCCTATGGATTTTGTAGGAACACTGGTAGCTACTTGGTTAGATATGGAATCCTTACGGGAGGATTACTACTATGTAGAAACCATGGTGATGGCAGTTTTCATCCCGATTCCATCTGGCCTTCGACCGTGAGGTCCATGATTGATTTCAAAGAAATGGTGGAAGTTCAATTTCTGGTTACTCAAATTGGATCCATGGAATAGATAAGGGTGTTATGGAATGGTGGTCATTTGGAAAACATATCAATACTTCATAGGGGTAGGGGTTTCTGGGTTCACCTAATAATTTCCTGTGTAGTAAATTGAGTTATTATTCTGACATTTCTTGAACTTGGGTACTTGTATTAACTTATTCTTAGAAATGAAAAAGTTGTGCCCAAATTATGGCATTGTGGCCTGTAACCAATGAATTGGGAGGGTGAAAGCATCATATAAATCAGTATATGATCCATCAATATTGCTTTTATGGTCGACCTCACTGATTTGAAAAAAAAAATCCTTGCTCTATTAATAGTTGATGTCCATATAATGGGATTCACACTAGTTGAAGGGAGATGCATCACCTTAGAGTATTCCTACTTGAATATTGAGGGAGTACTTGAAGAATTGGTAATATGAGGAGAGAATTATTGCATGCAGATTGATCCAGGGAATACCCATCAGAAAATTGTAGGTGGTATCCTATAATAAAACTATGAATTCCATGGTTTCTACCAAACCACTAAACTAGGTCCTCAAACGGATTATGCCACATAGTCTTTGCTCGATCCTGTTATAACCGTAAATATTTAGTTTGAAGGGGCTCATATCTTCTTTAGTCGTGCCCAACATGTGGAGTGTATGAGTAAGGTTGAGATTGATCCCAAAACATGTGTCCACTAGAAAACATCAGACTTCCACACCATTGACCTGGACAGTGATGTACAGTGGGTAGATGTGACCTTGAATGAGAGAGCCCTCATCTTCTCCATATAATGAAATGATTGTATGACGTTCTTTTTGTTTGAATTCCATTTCATATAAGGTCTCTATGGATTCTACCTATATAATGAACTAGAATGGGATTTTAAAGGGTTCCATGAGGGCCTCACGCTTCTCTTGAGATAGTCAAAGGGCCTCGAGGATTGAGATATTTATAGGGATGCTGGAGAGATACTTCAGTACATTGTACTTCCATAATAAATGAACATTTTTACCCATAGGGTTTTCTCTTTTATAGGAGACATGGTGGGAACTTCAAGTCAGACTAGTGGATTATGGCCAGTGTTGGCAACATCCTGCTGCTCATTAGAAAACTCACTCAGGATCACTACTGGCTAGATTTCAGATAGATGAGGCCCAACCATAGATAGAAGTGGTTGATCATGATGTTTTCATGGATATTCTACCTAGTCAAGTAGCATGATCGGTGGTGGAAGCAGATATGATAAGATCATATGAGAGGATTGTTCCTGTTGAGTTCTATGCAAAATATACTATTTGGTCATGGTAGCATACACATCATTCCTTGGAGCACTAGCCTGATCATTCTAATAATTTTGATATCCCAGGATCGTTTGATGATGTTGTTGACCGGATACATTTGGATGGCTCACCCAATACTCCTCATCATCAGGGATGATGTCGAGATCAACCAGCTTAGTGGTGTTCACATAGGCATACTCCTAGACATCATCAGAGGATTATTCCAATGTTTCATCCACTCAAGGAGAAATTCTCATCTCTAGATTCATAAAATCATCAAGAGTGTGGGATTGACTTAGCACTGGTGGGAGACTTTGCTTTCACTTTCTCCACTAGTTCCTACTTATCGGAGATGTTCTAGGTTTTGATGTGGATGCATAAATGGTAGATATAGGAGGTGTAGTGACTTTATGAAGCTCAAGAAAATTCAAGCAGGCATAGATGACACCATGGGAATGAGATACTTCTCTGTGAGATAAGAATTCATCATATTTCTAGGTCCCATAGATAGAAACATACTTCCATTCACATTCACTATCACTACAAAGATTATTAGAGACAATTCCAACTATGTCGGAGAAGGTCCCAATCTGACTACATCATTGTCCACTTGGTCCTGGAGCCAATAATTGAACACATTGAAGTTTTTGTTATTATGTTCAAGAATTTTTTGGTGAGTTCACTGGTCGGGGCGATCAATGATCTCAGCCTCATGTGGATTCCTACACTCAATCAGTTTCAGAATCCCATGTTCCAAGGTAATGTAAAAAAAATTGGGGACCTATTCATCCATGAAATAGTTGGTATAATTTCACATCTTTGAAAAGGGAACTCTCTAGGAGCCTAGCTCTGATGAGGGTGTAGAGCTTGATGGGGGATGAATCCTCATTGTCTTGTCTAGGAGATGGTTCTATCTAGGGAAGTTCCTAGTAATTCTTTGTTGGGAGATCCTGGGCCTGAGGGTGTTGCACTTGATAAGGATTCACTTGGGAAGGATATTTTGGGAAAGGCTCTTACGATAACATCTCTAGCATCTCTATAACCTCTACCTATAAGGAAGATGTAGTCTCTACCTTGGTGGTTCTTCTTATTGGATCTGAAAGAGGCAATGAACATTTCTTCTAGGACTTCTGCAAGGCTTACTCTAGGTGATGGTCCTTATTAGATAAATCTCAAAAGTCACATAGGATGTTCTAATCGATAAGGGATAGGATCAGCTCATTCATCATGTTCCCCATACACAACGTCAGTAATTTCTCTTGGGTCATTTACATATCGAGTGAATGCGTGATTCCATTCCATCAAGTGACAAAATCTGTGACATGCTCCTTGGGATGTTACTTTCACTTGAAGAGGTCAAAAATACTTGTCTTGTGGGTGGTGGATTTGAACTATTAAGGAAACTACCTATGAAGGTCTTCTGAATCAATGATAGACCCAATGGGTAGCTGGTTGTACCAGATGAACATAGGATCTTCCAATGTTTGTACAAAACACCAGATCTTAGTAGCCTCTTCTTGCTCTAGATTTCCCAACATGGGTCCACACCTTGAGATTAAGTGGACAAGATGATGTAGTAGGTCTCCCATCCCATAAAAGGGATGAATGTGGGATTCATAAAATCAGGGGGTGCTCACATATCATACACCTATTCTAGGTACAACTTTCTAGTAGGTGGGATCAGCACTTGCCGTGTATCGAGATCTTTGTGGTGAGCGGTGAGAGTAGCTATCAATATTTCTTGGTGGGGGGTTCTTATCTTGGTAAGTATTCCTAAACACCAATTTATTGATAGGCTCTTCAATGCGGTAGATCAACAAAAGTGCTCATGGAGAGGCTTGAGAGGTGTCCTTCTCCGGGTCTTGAGGAATGTTATCATGTTGTTTAAGAAGATTTGATGATGTATACCTAATGTTATTAATATTTTCATAACTTTTTTATATACTCCCTTTACTGATTTTATATGAAATGTGCATAATTTGTGTGAAATATAAATGTTTTAATACTAAATAGAATTTTTGAGGATTTTTAGTAGTCCTATTGAGTCTGTTTATTATTTTATTTATATTTATCACCCAAAAGATCAAACTTGCGTGATTATTTTTTTGTAGTATTACTAATTCAATATCCAACATTTCATTAGAAGGAATCTTGGGCCAATTATTCTACTTTAAGGGCCATATGGACCACACAATAAGGCCCATAGAATCTATGATGAAATTGGACCATCCATAAAGATTGAATTACTGGGCCTAATCTAGAAGTCAAAATTAATTCATTCTCCTCAAAATTTAGGGTGAACATGTAATGAGTCTTTTATAAAAATTTCAAGGCCCAAATACAAACACAAAGGGCCCAACTGATTCATTTAAACTCAGCCCACCATTCTGGCTGGGAATTAAAATTAGTAGAGTATTCATGAAATGTATCCTTATATAGTCATTAAATCCAGAAGATATTTTTTAGAGTGAAAGAGGAGATATAGGTGGAAATATTTATTGAATAAATACTTAGTATTTGAAGGCATATTTCTATTCAACAATCCATTCATATTTTGGACATCGAAAAATCATGGATATAAATGGACAGTTTAACATTGTTTATGAAAACAGCCATAACTTTGGTTCTATAAGTGAAAATTCCTCAAAATTTTGAGATTAGTCGGAAAACATTATTATATAGAACTTTGAAAAAGGTGATATCTCTAGATTCAGCTATCTGGATATCCAAATATTCAATCCAAGTGGAGGGGTAGTTTTGAAATGAAAATAGTCTGCCACATTAGGCTATAAATACATGCCCTCCTCTCCATTCAAAGGGGTTGGAATTTTAAAAGGGACGAGAATCAATTTTCATGAAAAAAAACTTTCCAATGGCTTGGGAGGACGTTCCATACTCATGCTTTCACTTGAGAAACTCTTCCTCCTCTTATTATTTTCATTTACCTTTGTGTTCTTCATTGTGGTAATCTTGTAAGTCTTTTTTTTGTAATTCTGCTTTAATGCAAGTTTCTTCTTCAATATCTCTTATTCTCATCCACCTTCTATAGTTTAATATTAATGTTATTAAAATAGCTCAAATAAAGTTAAAACATCTTTCTTTCTTTTGATTTCTCACTTAATCTAAATTCAGTATTTAATTCCCTTCATCGTTTGGTGTGTGTTCGACGCACCACTCTTTTCTTATCCTTTTCTTTTTCTTGTCTTTTTAATTTATCATCATAATCATTATAACCAGATTACTAATCATTTCAATGTATAAGTAAATCACTCATTGGGGAGAGTTATAATTTAGGTATGTTTAGTGATTGAGATCTTTTGCTTGATGAATATTCTTTAAATTAACATTGTGTATGTTGGACTTAACATGTCATGGATTAATGACTTTTTTTATTTAACGTATGGATTCCATGGATTATTGGAACTATAAATACACTACCAAAATCAAGTACTGATTAAGATTAGAATCCTAGTTAAGTTAAGGATTGGATTAAATCCTTAACACTTAGGATTCCAATCAGGGTCAACTTGTGACATGGGTGTTAATTTAATGCAATATAAAGCAAATCTCAAGGATATCACAAGATTAAATACCTAAGGATGAACTCATCCCAATATTTATAAAATTATTAAATTAATCATAATCAATAAATCATTTCAATTAATCTCTAAAAACCAACCCACCAATCAAAATACAATCAACTAAAAACATTCGACTATTAAAAAGTATCTTCACCGAGGATTCGACCTGAGTGTTTCTATACACATTAGCAGAGAATCGGAACTTTGACCGGTCTATAGGTGACCATTGGATGAAATTTCAAATGGAGTTTTTTCCAAGGATGGTTCAATTAAGTAGTTGTTAGTTTCTGGTTATTGTAAAAAAATTAAAAAAATAGAAAAAGAAACACAAAGAAAAACCTGCCTTCTCATAAACATCATAAACGAAAAAAAACACAAAGAAAACCCCATCTTCCTATTTCTTCCAAAATCTCTCTAAATTACTTATATCCTCCCAAAAATCCCTCATATTTGTTTGACCCTAAAATTGAGAGAACAGTTCGCAAACTTAGGAGGAACATTAGAGATAATCAAATAATTCAAGAACCAGTCCTTGTCCAACCAATCGAACTAGATATAGCCAATCATAGGGAACGAACACATAAATAACTTGAGGCCCCTAATATGAATTACTAACCTATTGGTATTCAATATCCAAACATAGAGGCTGACATAGAACTCCAATTCATGTTTGATTCATCTTCTCCCTCATTTCCATGAGCTAGTCAGTGAGGATCCACATCTTCATCTTAAAGAGTTCCAAGTTGTGTGATCTACCATGAATCCTCAAGGGGTTTATGAGGAATAAATAAAACTCTAAGAATTCTATTTCTCCTTAGTTGACACTGCTAAGTCATGGTTTTACTACCTCCCTCCTGGTTCCATAACCACATGGAATGACATGAAGCGACACTTCTTAGAGAAATTCTTTTCGGCTTCTCGTATTACTTCTATTCGAAAGGAAATTAGTGGTATCCGTCAATTCCAAAAAGAATCACTCCAAGAGTACTGGGAGAGGTTAAAAAAGCATGTTACAACCTTCCAAAACCACCAAATCCCTTACCAAATCTTTAACCAATACTTCTATGAGGGGTTATTGGATATGGATAGAACTCTCATTGATGCCGCATTTGGCGGTGCTCTTATTGATAAAAATCCTACAGATGTAAGAGATCTCATAAGAAACATGTCTGCAAACACACAACAATTCTGTACTCGAGAACATTCTCAATTCAAAAATGTTCAAGAAAATCAATTGATAGAGCCCAAAAAGATGACAGAGTGGATGAGTGAACTTATCGGTCGTGTGTGACATCTAGCTACGGCTACCAAATCCCCTACCTCATCTTCTCCACAATCTCTATTCCCTGGACCTATCAAGAAATTTGGAATTTGCAGCTCCCCATCTCATCAAACCGAAACATGTCCATAACTTCAAGAGGTCCAATCTAATTTGTCCAGACCAATGGAGCTCAATGCATCATATTCTTAGTGAAACCCCAACCCACAACAATCAGTTCAGTTTGTTAGAAAATTCAACCAACCCCATTATGAGACATTCTCTTCTACATATAACCCCAACTTGAGATATGGGAATCCCATTTATAATCCCTCTCAATACCCTCATCAAAACACAAACAAATTCTAATATGGTCAAGGTGTTGGTAACTTCCAACAACCTTATCCTTTTTTTCCTCAACCTAAAATGAACAATCCTCCTCCTAGATTCAACTATCCTAGTGAGCCTTCCCAATTCCCAAACCAATATAATCACTTTACCAAGAACCGAAATCAAAGCAATCCCAATCCGGGACAAACATCTTCTTCCATACAGCCATGGGAAAGTGCAGTGGAAGATCTTTCCTCCTTCACCCATTTTAGCCTCAAGAACATTGAAACCAAAATTGGTAAACTTGCATCCCACCTGAGATAGAAACAATAATCAAATTATTCCAAACTCCTAGATTAACCATTACCCAACCCTAAGGGTAATATAAGTGCAATTACACTTAGATTAGGGAAGAAAATTGTTATGCCTCAAGATAAGTCTGAAATCCCCCCTTTAAATGTAGACCAAGAAAATGAAAAGAAAAAGAGACATGAAAATGAATCTGAATCCATTCCCCTTCCTTCTTCCATTCCACGTAGGAACCCAATTTCTTTTCCTCAAGCTATTTCTAAGCCAAATAAGTCCTTTGAACCTAATCCTAAAATTCTTGACATGTTTAGACCTGTTAAAGTCAACATTCTCCTCTTAGATGCCATAAAACAAATCCCTAAGTATGCCAAGTTTCTTAAAGAATTGTGCACCCACAACAGGCAACTTAGGACCTTTGAAAATGCTTCCACCCAATAGTCTATTCCTATAAAGTGAAAAAAATTTAGGGACCTTTACGGTTCCATGCCAAATTAGAAGTTATAGCTTTGATGATGCACTCATATAACTAGGAGGCTCAATTAATGTCATGCCCAAATACATCTTCTCCAACCTTGTTCTTGGTCCCTTACATCCAATGGGTGTTTTAATTCAATTGGCTAATAGAAGCACTACTAGTCCTGAGTGTATAATCAAGGATGCCCTTTTTCATGTGAATGATCTTATCTTCCCTACTGATTTCTATATCCTTGACATGGAAGCTGAGACAAACTCTTCTTGATCTCCCCTAATTCTTGGAAGACCATTCCTAATGACAGCGAGAACCAAAATTGATGTTCATCCAGTCATCTTGCCCATGGAATTTGGTGACAAAATGGTCAAGTTCAACTTTTTCCAAGCCATGTGATACCCATCTGAGGATCACTCTGCATTCTCAATCCATGATTTTGAGGACACTTCTGAGAATCAATTGAACCCAATTCCATCATGTTCATCGTGTTCTAATGATAAAGTATCTTGTGAAATTTGCACCATGATTAACCATGTTATAAATATTAAAGCTGACGTTGACCTCTCATTCATAGACTCCATCAATCTAGAGGAACTTTAAAACTCTCTTGAATCCCACATCAGCTAGGATCTCTACTACTCCACCTTAGACAGTATGAAAGAAAATGAATCAAAACCCACTGAAGTCCATTCCCCTATTCTTGACTTGTCTAACCCACAAATTAAAGATGAGACTCATATAAAACCTCTCCATGAACTCCTGAAATATACATTCCTTTTCCCTAATCACTCTTATTTTTTCATAATCTCTGCTTCACTTACTGAATCTAAGGAGCCCATACTTGTTCAAGTGTTAGAGGGAAACAAAACGGCCTTAGTTTGGACCCTATATAATATACCAGGAATCAACCCTTCCTTTTTTATGCATCACATCCATCTTGAGGAATCATCCAAACCAATTAGACAACCACAAAGAAGACTCAATCCACTCATACTTGAGGTAGTTAGGGAAGAGATCACCAAGATTCTTCATGCTGGTATTTTTTACCCAATTTCTGATAGTGAATGGTTTATTCCAATTCATTTTGTACCTAGGAAGGGTGGGATAACTGTTGTCACAAATGAACATGGAGAGTTAGTCACAACTCAAGTGAAGAACAAATGGAGTGTGCGCAATGATTACCGAAAATTTAATTTTGAAACAAGAATATATCACTACCATCTTCCATTCAATGATAAAATGCTATATTGATTAGCTATAGAGTCATATTATTGCTTTCTTAATGAATACATCAGCTACTTCCAAATCCCAATCGCACCTCAGGACCAAGAAAGACTACTTTCACATGCCCCTTTGGAACATATGCATATAGGAGAATTCCTTTTGGCCTTTGTAATGATCCTGCAACATTTTAGAGGTGTATGATGAGTGTCTTTTTGGAATTCATTAAACACTGCATGGAAGTCTTCATGGATGAATTTACAATTTATGGTGAGTCATTTCAATCATGCTTGCATTCACTCTCTATATTCCTTCAAAAGTGTGTAAAGTGTAACCTTGTGTTAAATTTTGAAAAATGTCACTGCATGGTTGAAAATGGGATTGTTCTAGGTCACATAGTTTCAAAAGATGGTATTGAAGTTGATCCTGCCGAAATTGATATTATCCAATCACTTCCTGAACCCACCACTATTTGATACATCCATTCATTCCTCAGTCATGCTGGTTTTTATCGGTGATTCATCCATAAATTTAGTAGGATTTTCTTTCCACTCACTCGGTTTCTATAAAATTATGTCACTTTCTATTTCAATGAGGTTTTCAAGATATCCTTCATTGAACTCAAAATTTATCTTACATTTGACCCGATAATCCAACCCCCATATTGGTTCTTACCCTTTGAGTTGATGTGTGATTCTTTTGATAGAGTCGTTGGGGATGTTCTTGGTCAAATAAGAGAAAACATTCCTCATGTCATCTATTATGCCTCAAAAAATTTGTATGAAACTCAATCTCACCACACTGTGATAGAAAAGGAACTTTTAGAAGTTGTTTTTTCCTTAGATAAATTCTAGTCCTATCTCTTAGGTTCCAAAATCATCATCTTCATAGACCATTCTGCTATAAAGTTCTTAATCAAGAAAAGTGATTCCAAACCGAGGTTAATAAGATGGATCCTAATGCTCCATGATTTTGAAATCCAAGATAGACCAGGAAAATAAAACCATGTGGTTGATCATCGTAGTAGAATTTCTAATTCTTCTCATTCAGAAATCATTGATCCTGAATTTCCCACTGATAACCTTCCATCTCTCACTCGAAAGTTAGCATGGTATTCCCCAACTGTAAATTACTAGGTTTCAAGTGTTTTTCCAGAAAAATTTTCAAAAGAACAAAAAATGAAGTTGAAAAGTGATTCAAAATACTTTTTTTAGGAATTAAGTAAACTTTGAAAAATTGGGGCAGACATTGTAATTAAGAGATGTGTTGATGAAAATGAACATTATTCCATCTTAGAATTCTTTCACTCAATGCCTGGTGGTGGCCAATTTAGACCACCAAGGACCTCCTAAAATGTCCTAGACTCTGGATTCTTCATGCCTTCACTCTTAAATGACTCTCAAGATTTCTTTCAATCATGTCCCACTTGCAAAATGTTTGTCACAATTTAGAAAATAAATGAAATACTTCAAAGGCATTTAATCTTCTGTGAGATCTTTGATTTTGGGGCATTTATTTCATGGGACCATTTATCCCTTCCAATGGATTCTCATACATTATTCTTGTGGTTGAATATGTTTCAAGGTGGTGTGATACCAAACCCACTAGAAAGGATTATTCCCGTACTTTTAGTGAGTTCTTAAAGACACACATATTCCACCAATTTGGCACACCATGTGCCTTGAAAAGTGACTTAGGAACCCATTTTTGTAATAGAATCATGTGATATTTTTTGAAAAATAATGGTTTTTTATATAAAACTTCAACTGCATATCTCCCCCAAACAAATGGCATGGTTGAAATTTCTAATAGATATGTCAAAAGAGTGATTGAGAGAATTGTTAATCTCACCAGAAAAGACTAGGCTGAATGATTTGGTGTATCACTTTGGGCTTATCGAACTTCCTATAAAACACCCAATGGGATGTATCCTTTTAGGATAGTTTTTGGTAAAGCATGTGATTTACCATTTTAAATACAACATAATTCTTTCTAGGCTGTAAAAACCAGTAATATTGATTGTGAATAATCTAGTGAATAAAGATTATTTCAATTGGCTGAACTGTAGGATCTTCAACTTGAATCCTAAGAGAATTCCAATATGTACAAAGAAAAGGCTAAGGCACTCCATGAAAAAAACATCCTAAGAAATTTATTTCATGAAGGAAAAAAGGAAATTCTATTCAACTATCAATTTCGGCTTCACCCAGGTAAGCTTAATTCTTGTTGGGAAGGTCTTTTTATTATTACTAATGTTTACCCATTTGGGGTAGTGCAAGTCCAAGACCCCTCTTACAAAAGTACAGTCATGGTTAATGGACATCGATTAAAGCATAACCATGATATGACACATAATACTGGAACCACATCAACTTCCATCAAATCCATAACTTCTACACTAAACACACCACTAGATGGAGATGGAGACCCACCAAATCCAAACCAGGGGAACCTCTTTCCCTTTAACTTCTCTTCTATCTCTCTCTCTCTCCCTTTCTTCTTCTTCCTACCCCATTCTCATTTTTTTACCACTTTCCTCATCACACTTATTTTTTTTTACTCTTTCTATTTTTTGTGGGTTTTTCTTTTTAAAAAAACTAAAAAACAAAAACAAAATCACATAAAAAATATGGAAAAACAAGAGTCATGATTACTCACCTTCAACATTTTAAATTTTGTCCAACCATTTTGGGAAGTCACAATACATGGTTTCATCTCAAAAATTTTGTGGTTTCTTCATAAATTTGGATAAATAATATTGTGTCAAAACCAAAAAAAAATTAATGATCAATTTTTTATTTAGAAAATGATTTTCTGCAATCCTGATAACCAATATTAGATTTCATGCCAAGGAAACCAATGTCCATCTATTCAAAATGTGTGTTTTCACCCCCATTTTTGAGTCTGGAGTTTGTGGGTCTTTGAGAAAAATTTCCTACTTTCGTGTGCATTAATATGATAGAGGCATTATCTGAACCACATGAGAATCACAATAGCCAAATATCCTCCCATTTCCCTTACATTAATCCTCTTTTTGAAATCCACTTCAAGCCTATGAAAACATTTTCTTTGATATCCACATTACAATTACAATACCTTATCCCACCTAATATCAACATAGATTTTCATTGCAATTTTTTTTTTTGAAATTTAACTGTGGGGGGGATGGATTTCATTTCGGGTACTATTCTATTGATTTTAACAATGTTATCATATGTTTGAGGGAAAGAATCAATTTAAGTGTGGGGGAGAGGTTTTCCTTTAGTGAGGTTTGGGATTGTATATATGTTTATTGTGTACAAATGATATTTAAAATTGTTCAAAAAAATATAACAAAACAAAAAATATCAAAAAAATTGAAAATAATATTGGGTTGTGTCTTGGGTGGGTCAAAAATCACTCTTCCTAAACCTTTTATCTTGTTATAACTATTACAATTAGTGTTGTGAAGAGATAAATCATGGGTTGGGAGATGAGTGTGAGATCTGTTTCAAATTCATCTTTCGAAAAAATATAAAAAAAAAAGAAAAAAATGAATAATTATGTCATTGGGAGAAGTTTTGTGGTTTGTAAATATTTTATCTTCTCATCCACTTCAAATTTATTTCCCATTTTGTGTCTTATTTCACATTTTCATTTCCTCATAAATAGGTGTTTCCATTTCCTTTTGTGACTCATTTAAAAAAAGCAGCATTATTTTTTCCATGTTGGTGTTTTACCCCTTTTTCCTATCTTTTGGATATCATCTTCCTACTATACCATAGCCACAAAAAATCCCTAACATGAAATATTGATTTTTAAGCACTTTATGATAGGGATATAAAGCTTAGATCTCTTACAAACTCTAAAATTTTCACTTTTAGTTGGTGAATGAGTGAAACTCCATAAATTAATTTTATCATCTTGAGAGGAGTAAGTTTTGTGTGCCACCATTTTCCATTTCTAAATTTGAGCATGAAAAAATGAATTGTTTTTGGAACATTATTTCAATAACCACTTGTGGTGGAATTCAATATGGATGAGTGAAATTATCTAAACCTCCCCTGATTGGGGAAAACAAAATTGTAATATTTTTGGGTGAGTGAAAATGATTTTGTCATGTTTTCATATTTGGTGCAAATGAGGACATGCACAAGACTACGTGTGGGGTATTTGATGTTATTAATTTTTTCATAACTTTTTATATACTCCCTTTACTGATTTTATATGAAATATGCATAATTTGTGTGAAATATAAATGTTTTAATACTAAATATAATTTTTTAGCATTTTTAGAAGTAGTCCAATTGAGTTAGTTTACTATTTTATTTATAATTATCACCCTACTGATCCAACTTGTGTGATTTATGTTTTTTAGTATTCATAATTCAATATCAAACATTTTATTAGAAGGAATCTTGGAGCAATTATGCCATCTGAAGGGTTATATGGACCAGACAAGAAGGCCCACAGAATCTGTGAAGCAACTAGACCATCCATGGAGATTGAATTACTGGGATCAATACAAAAGTAAAAATTCATTCATTATCCTCAAATGTTTGGGGAACACTGTAAGTACTCTTGGATAAATCTTTCAAGTCCCAAATCTAAAGAAAATGGGCCCAACTGATTCATTTAAAATCATCCCATCATTATGTCTGGGAATTAAAATCAACAGAGTATTCATGAAATGTCTCCTGATCTAATAATCAAATAAAGCTAAGGGTTTTTAGTTTCAAATAATAGATATAGCCTGATGAAGTTTTTGAAGAAACCATTCATATTTGAAGTCGTATTCTTATTAAAATATCCATTCACATTTTGGACATTGCAAAATCATGGATAGAAATGGAAAGTTTAACATTATTAATGAAAACCGCCATAATGTTGGCTCCATATGTCAAAATTCCCCCAAATTTTAAGTGTTGTCACCCAACATTATTATATACAACTTGGAAAAATGAGATATCACAAGATTAATCATTCTGGATGTCTAAATCGTTGAGTTAAGTGGAGGGGTAGTTTTGGAATGCAAACAGTCCACCACCTTGGGCTATAAATTCATCCCCTCCTCGCCTTTCAAAAGGGTTTGAATTTAAAAAGAGAGGAGAATCAATTGGCATGACCAAAGCCTTGAAAAATTCTTTGGAGGACCTTCCATACTCAATTTTTTACTTGAGAGACCCTGCCTCCTCTTTTTGTTTTCATTTACTTTTATGTTCTTCATTGTTATAATCTTGTAAGTATTTTTTTGAAATTCTGTTTTAATGAAAGTTTCTTCTTAGATATATCTTATTCCCATCCATCTTCTTAGTTTTAATATTAATGTTCTTAAAATATCTTAAATCAAGTTAAAACCTCTTAGCTTATTTTTATTTCTCATTCAATCTAAAGTCTATATTTAATTCCCTTCATCGTTTGTGTGTGTGTTCGACGAACCAATCTTTTCTTATCCTATTATTTTTCTTATATTCTAAATTTATCATCATAATAATTATATTCAGATTACTAATCATTTCAATGGATTAGTAAATCTCTCATTGGGGTGAGTTATAATTTAGGTATTTTAAGTGATTGACAGCTTTTTCCAATGAATATTCATTAAATTAACATTGTGTATGTTGGAATTAATAAGTCATGGATTAATGACTTTTTTTGTTTAACGTATGGATTACATGGATTATTGGAACCATAAATACACTTCCAAAATCAATTACTTATTGAGATAAGAATCCTACTTAAGTTAAGTCTTGTATTAAAGCCTTAACAGTTAGGAATTCCAATCAACGTCAACTTGTGACATGGGTGTTAATTTAATGCAATATAAAGCAAAGATCAATGATATCACAAGCTTAAATACCTAATGATGAACTCATCCCAATATTTATAATTTTTTTAAATCAATATTAATCAATCAATAATTTCAATTAAGCTCTGAAAACAACCCCCCCCCAATCAAAATACAATCAACTAAAAACATTCGACTATTAAAAAGTATCATCACCAAGGATTCGACTCAAGTACTGTTATACACATTAGCAGAGTATCGTAACTTTGACAGGTAAATAGGTGAACATTGGACATGATTTCAATACCATGGCCATTTTCTATAAAATTTAGTCTCTACCCTATCGAGATGTGTAGTATTTCTAAGATCAATCGGTTTTCGCTAGTCGATAATGACATGGGGCTACCCTTACTACCCTAGTGGAGTGGGAACATGATCCTACTGGGGTTTAACATTGTATGGAACTGCTCATCAAGGCATTGAACAAGGATCTCTTCAATGACCCTCTTCCAATCTGTGATATGATGGAGAAAAGTGGCCACACTGAGAGAGATCTACATCCTATATGAAATGTCAAGTGGATCATAAGGATTAAAGGTTTTGATTTTCTCTTTACCCATGTTGGTGTCCTGACCAATGGGAAATGATGTCTAGGGCTCTCCAAGGCCACATGCCTACCTTTTTAGGTGAGTAAGGACACCCATGTGTGGGTCCACCCTGTATTGTGCTACCACATGGGTAGTTCTTATTCATCATAACCTGTTTCAATTTCCTTTTCATTGAGTTCCCTAAGATCATCCATAAGTAGAGACTATACCCAAAGGTGTATCCTCAATATCACCAATAAATTTGGGTGGTTGTGGGATGGGACTAGAAGTGTAGAGCAGCGTACTTCCCCAAGACCTGGATCTACACTTGCGAAGATACCTCTACAATAATTCTATGGAACACTGTGAATCAATGAACACATATTTTTTGGAGGTTTCGGTGGTAGTCGGGTGACATGGGGTGCTGAGCCACATGGAGTGCTGCCAACTTGGCCATACAGAATTGCTGGTCAATGTCGTCAAAATGATCCCAACTCTTTGGGTAGACCAACTAATGGACATGGAGGTGAAAACATATAATCTAGATGGTCTGAAGGAAACACATGACCTCATCTTGGGTGAGAGACTTTGGAATGTCAATGTTGGGCATTGTATTTGAAAAAAAAAGACTATTGGAAATTGGTAAACACCCATAGTGTCCCAAAAACATACCTACTCAGAAGTAGGGTCTAACCCTTGGTTGGCCCATGCTTCAACTGATTCAGGTTGAGAAACTGTTGGTGGAACTGATGTAGATCGCCGTGGTGTTGGAGTAGCTAGTGGAGGATCCACTAGATGAGTCGACCGATCACTCCACATTGGGTTGTCTCTCATATTTGGTTCCAACCACATCATCACATCCCTATTGGACTGGGTACTTACTACTAACTCATGTTTGTGCGTGGTGGCAGTAATTTACAGGTTCACCGGATGCTCTTTGTCTATAATATCTCAGAATAACTCTTTGGGATCATGAGAAGAGGTTGAGAATAAAAATCACAATTACAGAGATGGCTGCACCAGGAGACCCTATAAGGGAGACAAATATTCTTCCACATACATATACCTATGAAGGGATTATGGGATCTAGTGTAACTCACCTCCTGTGATGATAAATGTCACATATCGGGATCTTTCCCAAGACTCTGATCTAGATAGCTGGGGTGAATGCTTCATCATTTAATCACATTGAACTTCCGAATAGGTGAGGAAAATGGTATTGGTGATGAATTTATTCTTCCTGAAGTGTTTCCTCTGATGGTGGTGATTTTACCTTCTACCTTAGGATGACTCTTTGGGGTAGGGAGGTTCTTCAAGATGGGGAGGACCTCCATATTGGGTGTCAAAAAGGTGGGGGGACCTCCTCTTTGTCCCATTAGGATATGCAAAGGCCCTCTGTATTAGTTTCTGTTAGAGTAGTGAGGACCTATTATTGGATTGTTGTGATGGTGGGGAGGGCCTCCACTCGTGGTGTTAATGTAGTAGGGATGACATATTCTTTGGTCTGTGGGAAAATGGGTAAGACCTCCATGTTGACTGGGGGAAAAAGCATGGGGAGGACCTCCGTAGTGAAAGGTGGAACCGTGAGGAGAATCTTCAAACCAATCAAACTAGAAACAGGTAGGGTCTCCATGTTGATTGTCAATGATGTGTATAGGACCTATGCTTTTAATGGTGATGGAGTGGGGAAGACCTCCACTTGATCTGGTGGATACATGGGGAGGTCCTCCATTCTGGTTGGTAATTTCACTAAGAGAACCTCCATGTTGGCCAATGGTTATACAGGTAAGGCCTTCATATGGGTAGTCGATGAAGTGGGGGCATCTGATCTGGAAATGGTGCAAGGAGGAACTTTATGTTAAAGATCTATGATATAGGGAGAAAATCTATATCCAGAACCATAGACATGTGGAGGACCTCCATACTGAATCATCAACAACTTTGGGAGGATGTCCACTTTGATTGATGTAGATAACATGGTGAGGGACTCCATGGTGAGTGTGAGAGCAAGGAGGACCTCCACATTAATTGGTGATGGTATGGGGAGGACGACTGTACTGAATCTCAACATCATGGTTCAGCCCGTGACGGTTGTTGATGGTGATAGAAATTGAAAGAGTCAGCCCAACATATATGTGGGGTGGCTAAGGTCTCAAATCCAACCAGGCATTGGCAGGTCCCTGCTCTATAGTAGAAGGGGTCTAGAATAGTGATCTAAGGGTGATATCAGCTACTATAGATATAGAAGATAACACCCCCCCCCCCCCCCCCGAGTGGAATATTCCTATCCGTGGACTCAACGTTGGGGTCAGATCATCTGGACCAGCTCTGGTAGAGTGGAGGTGTAGTCCACCTGCTCCTCGGTATGGGGGATCAATCGTTGGTAGAATTGATGGGGCCTGGTGGGAGAACTCCTTAGGGGATTCTGGGTGGTAGTCATGGCTAGGGTGACCCTAGTATCCTCTACCTCCTTGGTGTAAGGAAGAGAGTAATAGGATAACTCTAGGGAGAGGCTCCTAAAGAATTTCATTTTCAGAGAGAGGAGCACCAGCTCTCTGCATGGACCATAGGGTGGTGGTGTCGATGTGGCACGAAAGCCTCCAGATCCTGATGGGGCGTTTACCTTATGGTAATAGACCACTATTTCTCATATATACGTATGATTCTATTTATAACCCGCATCTGAATGATTTATAAGGGTAATACGATGTGTGGGCACCCATAAGCCGCAGTCATGGCTGATTTCATGGTGGATATGGAGTTGTTTGGGATCATTGAGTCGAGATTTATCCTACTCATGTGTCTGCGGGGAGAGGGAAATTTGTTTCTTATAGCTTGGTTCCTACAAAGAAGAATGATTCAACAATCAGTACTAATAACAAGAAATTAATTCCCAATGGCCCAACATCATCCAATCTTCCATGACAGGAGAGAGAGATCCACCCTGATGATGTCATACACCAGAATGAAAAATGATTAACTACCTCAATTTTTTGTGACTTCCATGCCAAACCCATAATTTTATTGATGGGACTTGGCCCTAGATATCTAGATCTGATGAAATGATTATCTGTCAAACTGATGACCAACATGGACCATGCCTATGTTTGATAGAGAAAAGCTTCACATCAAATTCACCATTTCTTTTTCCAACACTTTCACTGGGGTGTGACACCATGAATTTCATTGTCTTCTGGTGTGCATTGTTCCCCCACTTTCCAATAGTGGGTGGCATTCATCACTTTCTTCATGATGTCTGCTCCTTGAACAAAATGGGATGATGGGATGTTAGTTCTTCCTTCATGTGTTTCTATGTGGAACTTTTCACCTAGTCTTAGTCACCCTCATAGATTAAGACATGTTTGTGAAACTCATTCCTAGTTCCATCACATTGTGGGAGTTGGTTAATTATTCTGCATCTTTCTCGAGATTCTGAGGGTTCTTAACATGGTAGCAACCTTTGGTCATTGAAGTAGTCACATTGGGCATCACTGGCATGTCTGGACACTGGAACAATGGTCATATGTATTCCTCCTCAAATGATAGAATCTCATAGAGGAATCTTGGGCACACAACCATAGGAATCCTATACTGATTATAGGGAATATGATTCCAAAGTCCTGTCTACCATGTTTTTCCTCAGTCATACTTTGATTAATGACCGTGTTTTCATGATACGTTAAATTAATTATATTTATAAAGATTATTTATAGTCTAGGGAATACCCTAGGTCCTCTCTCAAGGAGAATTAATAGGTTTATATTATGAATTTTTAATAAAAAATACTAAAAGGGGGTGATTTTGAAAATAGTTTTAAGAAAATAACTTAACATAAAGATTTTAATATTTGAAATATTAAGGTGGTGTTTTAATAATTATGAGAGAAGGAGATAATTTCAAGTTTACTACACATCTTGTATAGTTCATTGTTCTGAAAAAATACACATGGTTTTGTTTAATTCCATGGTTAAGGGTTGTCCCCTCTTGCCTCTTAAATCATTGCACAGAGTACCAACCCTTGAAACAAAAATTGTGTTGTAAATGATTTAACCTCAATAATTGAACAAGGGAAACCAAAGAATACTAAAATCTCATTACTTTTGTGAGAAATAGGATTTTTTTGTTGTTCAATCAGAACAACCCAAGATCCCTTCTTGAAATCTCTACCCAATCAGTGTTGAGATAAAAAGTGTTTCACTTAATTATAATAAGATAAATTCATTATGATGAGAAGAACAAAAAAATTATTCATAAGTGAAATATTTAACACAAAAATTACACAAAACTAGTAGAATAAAAAGTGTTTTAACTCACTACCAAGTATGTGTAGCTCTGTCAAAATGATCACCCACTGTTTATCTTTCCATCAGGAGGAGGAGGAGGCTCAGGTGGAACTTCGCCTACATCCTTGATCACAATATGAGGATAGGGGACTTCATAAATTCTTGGATGAGGGAAGGAATCCTTTGGGTATCCAAAATAACTATATTTTCCTCATGTATGAACTTACAAATGAGGAACCCAAGGTTCTATTTTATTGGAAAACTGGAAGGTGGTTTTGGGCACAAATATTTCATAAAATCACTTGGCATAAGGTTTTCCACCTCCAGAAAGCCTTATCTCACTTTGGTGAAAATTAAAATGTTTTGTCCCCACCTAATGAATATCTCAAAAGAATTTTTGGATTCATTTGGACACATACATCTTTATATATGGAAATATCACAATACACCACTTTTGACTTCATGCAGATTCGGTGTACTAGAAAGATTAGTATGGATGGGCCAACATATGGCATAATTAGTCTTGGATTTCATAATATTAAATGTATCCCATTTAATTTAGGATCAAACCAAACTATATCATCCCATTTAGAAGCATGGTTTAGTATAAGTGTGTGCTTGAGTTCACTGGTGTACTTGGATCCTACACAGTTTGGCCCATTTTTATTGAACTTCGTCATGGGCCCTCCAAATCACCTCCACCTTCAATTAAATTATAAAAAAAGTAATATTTCCCTTTTTAAAATTTATAAAAACAAAATAATTTAATATAAAATTATGTGAAATTTTTTATTATATTTCTAATTTACAATACAAATTCAGTTTAAAACAGTGGTCTAAAGGTGAAAATGAAACAGTGAATCGCAGTGCGATCACACCCCCACACCAAAGCATTTTCACTCCTGGGCAGATTCATATTTCCAAAAATTATGTATGTACAAATTTTAAACTTCATAAAAATTTAAAATTCAATTAAAATTTAATTCCTAATAGAAATGTGATCAAATCAAAAATCACACCGATGAGTTATTCTCAGTGATCAAACAACAAGATGTTTCAAAAATTATTTCAGCACAAAATTCAAGGAGTTGAATGATTCCAATTTGAGAAAATGGTTAAAAATATAAAAATTTCAATAATTATCCACATGTATGTGTGTGAAAACCATTTCATGCTATTATTTCAACATTCTATCATGTAAATATAAGTTATTTTAAAAATTATACACTTATATGATCCTTTCCACTGAACTTTCCCTATATATTTTGTAATAAAATTTCAAGACCCACTAACTTAATCATTCATAGAAGTCAAACCATAAAATCCCGACCTATATATCCCCATATTTCGTACATTTCACCACTCCCCTAATTTATTTTTTTCAAAAGTTTCACTTGAAACAATTCTCACATTATTCTCCCAATCCTTGTTTTATCTCCTCAATAAAATAATTATAATATTTATAACATGATCAAAAGTCATGGAAGGGTGGTTTTTGACCTGCCAAATATACAAACCTTTTTTATATTTTTTTGTTTTGAGGTCATACAACAATCTGAAAATAGGTACACACGCATAGGACAATATGGTACAGTAATGAAATAGATCGGATAAGGAACAAACATATGGAAAAATCATTGTTGATGAGAGATAAAAAATAACCTAACTTATATTTACCTTCCATTAAGTAATAAGTTTTCACACTTCATGGTTGGGTGAAAAGATGTGTTGAGAGATTAAGTGAAACAATTTTTCCTTAAACTACTCACAAAAAGGGTATTATTCTTCTCAAAGGTTTCAAAATGATACAATCATTCATATCATAGAATAGAAATCAATTTTCAAGATAAATTCACACAAAAGTATTTAATTCATGCTAAAATTCACATTTCTCCAAAAAAAATTCAATCTTAAAACAACATGAAATATGGAAATTTCAAACGAATTTTTTATAACTTCTATGATTAAATGGGAATCATTTTCCATGATAATGTGGGAATAAAAAAGTAATATTATAGAAAAAATGTAAGGAGGGGAGGGGGAAAGTAAAAATACTATTCATCAAGCTAAAAATGAGAAAAAGGTAAAATATGATGAAAATTCCTAACTAACCCAGGAATATACCCACCCACCCACCCACCCCCCCCCCCCCCCACCCCCCACACCTTATGTTTGCAGTGTCCTCACTATAATAAAAGATAATGTGGAAAGGAAGGAAAAAACCTAGTTAGTATCATTCATAGATTGCTTCTTGGACATGGAGTTCCTCCATCGAGGACACCAAAATAGATTCATGGAAGTGCTTTAGCCGCTGCCCATTGAAAGTGAATGTTTGCTTGCTTTCTTTATTTTGAACCTGGACAACTCCAAATGGAGAGAAATTAGTAAGAGTGTATGGTCCAAACCAATGGGAACTAAGTTTACCTAGATGATAATTAATCCTTTCATAGTATAGAAAGAACTTATGACCAATATGGAACTAACAATGAAGGATGATACAGTCATGGGAAACTTTGGTTCACTCCTTTTAAATATGAGTGTTCTCATATGAATCTATTCTCATTTCCACTAGCTCCTGAATCTGAAACTCCTTTTGAGAACCTACACTAGAAATATTATAATTGCATTGTTTAATGGCATAGTAGTCCTGGTTTTCAATCTCAACATGTAGGTGACAACTCATTCCAAACACAAGCCAATAGGGTGAAATTCTAATGAGAGTTTTGAAAGAAGTACGGTAGGCCCATAATGAATCGTAGAGTCTAAGACTCCAATATTTTTTGTTGGGTTGAACCATTTTTTCATGACTCAGTTTTACCTCTATATTTGACACCTCAGCTTGACAATTTGGTTCTTGGTGATATGTAGTAGACACTTGATGACTAAACCCATACAGACGCAAAAGAGATTTCATTGCTTGGTTGCAAAAATGACAACCCTGGTCACTAATTATGAACCTTGGTAATCCAACCCAATAGAATATTTTCATTCTCAAAAATTCCACAATAGTCTTGGAATCATTAGTCATTGTGGTGCGTTATTCTACCCATTTTGAAACATAATCTACTGCCAGAATAATGTAAAGGTTCCCAAATTAATTGGGGAATGGTCCCATAAAGTCAATTCCCCAAACATAAAAAATGTCATGGAAGAGAAAGTTTTTTTAGTAATTTAATTTATTTTATATATATTACCCATTATTTAATATTGAGGACAAGATTAATAGAAATAATTGGAATCCACAAAAATTTTGGGCCAAAAGAGACCAGAATCAAGCACCTTGGAAGTAGTCTATTAGAGACAAAAGTGGCCCCCACAAGAAAGAATGTTACATAACCTAAGGATAGAATAAAAATTTCTATTGGGAACACAAATCATGAGTAATTGATCACTAAATGTGCGCCAATTGTAGGGGTCATCCCAAATGTACCAACAGGACTCGTGTTTTTGATGTTCGGCATGGATTTTATTGAAATATAAAGTAATGAAAGACGTTACCAAATAATTTACAATTTTAGTATAATAAGGAATAACTTCTTGAACATGGTTCAATTTCTCATCTGGAAACATTTCATTTATATTAATATAGGGGGATGAGTCAATATATGAGGATGGGTGGATCCTAATGATATGGTTAGCCACCACATTCTCTGCTCCTTTTCTATCTCTAATTTCTAAATTGAATTCCTCAAGGAGGATCATCCAGTGAATGAGATTTGGTTTGGATTCTGGTTTCTTAAGGAGATACTAGAGGGCTACATGGTCTGAGAACATAATGACTTTGGACCCTAAAATGTATTACCTGAATTCATCCAAGGAAAACACAATGTAAATAAATTGTTTTTTATTTGTTGTGTAGTTTTCTTGGGTAGGGTCCAGTGTACATGAGGCATATGAAATAGCAAGAGGAGCTTGGTCGACCCTTTGTGATAAGACTTCCCCAACTACATAGTTAGAGGAGTCACACATGAACTCAAATGGTAAATCCCACCGAGGGGGTTGGATTACTAGGGGTGACATGAGGCTCCATTTTAATATATTAAAAGCTTCCTCACATTTTTATCACAACAAATTCCTTCCATTTTTTGTTTAATTGTGAGAGGGAGAGTATAATTTTACTAAAGTCACAAATGAAACAACGGTAAAATCCAACATGACCTATGAAATACCACAAGTCATTTAAATTTTTAGGGAATGGTTCGGAAGAAATGACATCCACTTTTTATTTATCTACTTGGATACCATCCCAAAAATGACATGTCCCAATACTCTACCTTTTCACAGCATGAAATGGAATTTCTCATAATTTAATACGAGATTCTTTTCAAAAAATTAACATAGGAATGAAGAAAAACTACAAAAACATTAATCAAAAGAGGATCCATAAATAGTGAAATAATCCATGAAAACTTCCATGAAATTAGACAAGTAATCTAAAAAAATTATAACCATGAATAATTGAAAAGTACCCAGAGAATTATACAGACCAAATGGAATTCTTCTATATGAAAATGTGCCGAAGGGGGAAGTGAAGGTTGTATTTTCTTAATCCTCGAAGAAAATATGGATATTAAAGTTTCCAGAATAACCATCAAGGAAACAGTAATGGGACTTTTCTGATAACCTCTCAATAATTTAGTTACTGAATGGAAGTGGTAAATAGTACTTCCTAGTGTGTTATTTTAATCTGATATCGTCTATGTAGACACGCCAACTATTCTGCACATGAGTTGGAACTAATTCATTATTTTCATTTTTTATTATTTTTAGACTAGTTTTTTGAGGAACTACTTGAACTGGACTAACCCATTGGCTATCAGAGATGGGTTAAATGATTCCATCAACCAATAATTCTGTTACTTCCACTTTAACAACATCGAGGTGGTTTGGGTTCAGTCGGTGTGGTGCTTACCTCTCTAGTTTGGCCTCATCATTTAATAATATATAATGTGAGAAAATTGATGGGATAATTCCAAGAATGTAATCAAGTGTCCATCCCAAATATTTTTTACACTCCCTCAAAATTTCAAGCAGTAGAAATTCATGCTCAGGAGGTAGTAAACTAGTAATGATGATAGACATCTTGTTTCCAATCTCAAGATATGTATATTTTAAATCTCTAGGAAATTTTTTAGTTATAATTCAATTGTAATTTGGATTGATGGGAGTGTGTGTGAAAGTTATAGGTCACTAATCTCATCTAATTTCTCAATGTTATCATCCTTGGATGAGGAATGAGCTTTTATAAGCTTAGAAGTATCCTCGATGGTCTTGTGATCCTCAATTTTTAGGAAATCATTAATTAGAAAACTATCATGACATTTTTCTAAACCGGTACAATATTCTATGAATGATTCATTTCCTAGAATTTCAATCAATGATGAAAAATCAGAAATGGAATCATAGGAATGAAAATAAGTTCTTTTAGGGGAAGAGAGTACATCTATATATTAACAAAGAGAGAGGAATGTTCTTTCGAGGGGTGCTTCATGGAATCAAGGATGTTGAAGTGAACAATGTCACCACCAAACTCCAAAGATAATGTACCATTGTTGAAATTAATTATTGTTTTGGATATTTTCAAGAAGGTTCTCCCTACTATAATTGGTGCATGTCCATTCATCATATCATCTTCTATTTTTAGCACATAAAAATCAGCAGGAAAAATTAAAATTTTCACCCACACAAGAACATCCTCTAACACACCAAAGGCGTGTGCAGTACTCCGATTTGAAAGTTGAACAAAAATTCTAGTGGGTTTCATTTCCCTGACCTACAATGAAGAGTAAATTGAGTGAGTCATCATATTTATATAGGCACTTAAATCAAGCATAGCATTGGAAAAGGAATACTACCCTATGGTGTATAGAATTTAGAATGTTCCCAGATTATTGCATTTTCTGGGAAGTGATGGCTCTATAAATGATAAGAACTTTCTACCCAATCTCTCCTTCTCATCACCTCAAAGTCACCTTAGGTGTGTACACATATCCTTCAAAAACATGGCGTATTGTGGAATTTCCTTCACAACATCAATTAAAGGAATGTTAACCTGTGAATTTTTAAAATTTTCCAAGATTTATTTATAAATTTCAGTTTCTTTTTGTTTCCTAGGTTGGGTGGACCTTTAGAGAAATGGAATAGGAATGGTTGGACCAGGTGACTCATCAATAGACACACTCTCTCCTTTGAAAGGGATTCTCTCAAGATAAGGATTTTCTTATCTTGGACCATTTTTATCAGTGGTTGGGATGGTGGTTTCCTCAGGGGGTGACTCTTTAAGAAGGTTCATTTGCCTTTTAAGCTGAGTTCCACTCATAATGATGATGGAACTAACATTTCCTTTATACTAAGGGTTAATTACTGGTTGATATGGTAGTTTACATGACCCGTGACATTTAATTTCCCCCAAAGAGTTATCAAGTTAACCTAATTGGTTTTTTATGTATTGAATGGATTCTTGGGTGGTTTTTTGGAATTAGAGATTTTTGGAAGCCATCTATTTCATCATATCTTCTAGGTTAGGCTTGGTTTTTGGATGGTTTTATTAGAAAGACCTTTGTAGTGGTTGGGTATTTCAGGGTGGTGGTGGTGGGTGACTACTCTACCTCGGTTGGTTCCATTGTTGTTGAGGTTGGTTTGAATACCCCCCTTTCCTATAAGATTGTTTTTTATTCACCCAAGGTTGGATGGATAATATGGTTCTTACCTAAAGGGTTGGTTATATGGGTTTCTTGGAAAGATTCCTTATAACTCTTATAAGTTTCTCTCAATTGAGGACATTAGTCAGAGTAGTGGGTGTGAGAAGAGAATATACCACCATATATGGGAGGACGATATTGGTATTTCCCTTAGAAAATAGCATGTTTTCGAAGAAGGGTACTTCCCTCTTTGAACTTTGTGTCCACATTTTTCTCGAATTCAATACTTTTAACCTCATGGACACCTCGAATGGGTACACTAGCCCTTGAATTGAATTGTTGAGTTTTTTTCATAATGTTCTCAATTACGGTCCTCACAACAATTGGAGTTTTATCAACTAGTGAACCACTTATAGTAGCATCAATCATACTTCAATCAATAGGAATTAATCATTCATAAAAATACTGAATTAAAAGTTGATCACTTATTCAGTGGTGTGGAAATATTGAACATGACGTTTTAAATAGTTCCCAATATTCATGTAATGTTTCCCCTTATGATTTACTTATACCAAATATTTCATTCCTTATAGTTTCAATTTGAGAGGCTGGGAAATATTTTTCAAGGAAAAGGCATTTCATGTCCTATAAACCTCTAATATGTGAATTAACATAATGAAACCAATCTTTCATAATGTCTTATAATGAAAATGAGAATGCACTAATCTTTACTTGTTCTTCATTCACATTAGCAGGGTTTGAGGTTGAAAAACAGTATGAAAATATTTTATGCGCTTATGTGGATCTTCTCCAACATGTCCATGAAATGTTGGAAATAAGTGAATTAGATCGGATTTTAGTTCAAAATTGGGTGCCTCTCCATGCATTTGAATATATACGAGTTGGATATAAACATCAAGAGAGGTTAGTTCATTTAATTTCTGGTTATGTTTATCCATTTTATTCATGTTATGTTCAGTTTTAATGTGAGTTTCTGTTTAAGAAGTATAAGGATCAATAACAGTTTTGATTTTTTGTGTGTCCTCCTTCAAAGGGTTCTCTTCCGTGTCACGGTGTTGCTGACGTAGGATCCTCTCTAGGTCAGGTGAGAAAGGTGGTAAGTCTCTAACAGTATAAAGTGTAATGAAAATAACCTACACATGAAATATTGTTAAACAAAAAAATATATTCAAAGGTAGAAGATAAAACAAATAAATATTCAGAAAAATTACAAAAATATTATAAAAAACACGCACTAAAAACCAAAGTGTTCCCCAAAAATGGTGTCAAAATTTTATTGCGTTGTCATGAAACATCAAATTTAATATGTTTATAAAGTTTATTTATAGTACATGGAAGACCCTGTGTCATCTCTGAAGGAGTGTTGATTGGTTTAGAGTAAGCATTTTTAGTAAAAAAATACTAAAAGGGGGGTGATTTTGAAAACAGTTTTATCAAAATAACATAACATAAGAGTTTAATAGTTGATATATTAAGGTGGTGTTTTAAGAATTATGAGATAATTATATCATTTCAATTTCACTAAAAATATTTTAAACTTCATTGCTCAGAAAACATACACATGGTTTTGTTTAATTCCTTGATTGAGGGTTTTCAAGATCGTGCTTCCCCTCTTGCCTCATAAATCTTTCCACAAAGTACCAACACTTGAGACAAAAATCATGTTGTCAAGGATTGGACCTAATGAATAGAACAAGTTCTACCAAATCATACTAAAACCTCGTGATTATGTGTGAGAAGAATTATTCTTCTGTTGTCCAATCGGAACAACCTAAGATCCCCACTTGAAATCTCAACCCAAACAATGTTGAGATTAAAAGTGATTCCCTTAATTATAAGAGAAGAAATGAATTTCGAGGAGAATAACATAAAGATTAATAATAATTTTATTATTTAACAAACAAATTAAACAAAAATATTAGAATAAAAATGGTTCTTACTCCCTCCCAAATATGTGTAGCTCCCTTGCAATGATTTATCATCGTTTAGCTCCCTATCTTGAGGAGGAGGCTCGAGTGGAACTTTGCCTTCATCCATGATCCCCCTATGAGGATAGGGGCCTCCAGAACTTATTGGATGAGGATAGTACACCATTGGGTCTAAAAAATAATAGATCTTTGCCTCATGGACGAACTTGCAAATGAGGAGCCCAAGGTTCCATTTTAGAGGCAATGTGGAAGGTGGTTTTGGGCACATAGATTTCTTAAAACCAATTTGAACATGTTTTTCATCCTTTGTACAGACTTATCTAGATTCTTAGACAATTAAAAATTTGTATATACATCTCTTTAAAATCTCCACCAAATGTTTGGATTCATTTTGACATCTACAGATCAAGATACGTGCAAATCACAAAACGCCACTTTTGACTTCGTGCAGATTCGGTGTACTGGATAGATAAGTCTGGATGGGACCCCATATGGAAAAATTAGGCTTGGTTTTCTGGATATGAAATGTAGAACATTTATTTTAGGACATGTAGAAAAATATAAACCCATTTTTATTCACGTTTTAGTAGAAGTATGTATTTGAGCTCACTAGTGTACTTGAATCCAACACAGTTTGGCCAATTTTTCCTGAACATCATCATGGGACCTCCAAATCACTTATACCTTCTATGAAATTGTCAAAAAAAAGTAAAATTTACATTTATAAAAATGATAAAAACAAAATAATTTAATCTAACATTAAGTGAAATTTTTTATTATATTTTTAATTTACAATACAATTTCAATTTAAAACAGTGGTGTAAGGGTGAAAATGAAATAGTGAATCACGGTATGATCATTTAACACGAGGTAGTAGTGTGACAGGTTGCAAGTTTAACACCTTTAGGAGAAGAAGTGAAACTTATCAAAAAGAAAAATGGAGGCAGATTAAAGAGGTACATTCCTAGGAGGGATCACTAGAAATGTTTACCAAATGGGTTGATCATGACACATGTTGTGATGGATCGGGAGAGACGTGTCCTATAAAGAGAATATGTCACTTCATGGAGGTTGATTTGGACACCGTTGAATGTGGATCAGGGAGGTGCACCCCTATGAGGGGGACACCAAGGTTTACAATTGGTTGGGATTGAACCTAAGGGATGCTTTCTACATGTCCTATTTATGAGATAAGTATCAAAACCTACGCATTTCGATGGATAGTGTGGGGATCATGCATGGGAGCTGCTTGGGTACTGCTAGAAGCAGCAATGGTGTGGTTGGGGGTTATATGTAGGAACGGCCTAGGTGGATGGTTGGATTATATCACAATGTGGTATCATGGGATAAAATTATGATGTATTGTGGATGTGGTGGATGAGTTGATGGAGTTGATGGATTGAATGGGTGTTGGGTTTTGGATTGTTGGGATTGAACCTCAAAGAGGCTTCCTATGTATCTCAGTTAATTGGGAATAAGAGTCCACATAATTCGATGGGGAAGTGGGGCTTACACTTGAGGAAGAGTCCCATATAGTTGGGTATTGTTCATGAGAGTGGCCCATGGGAGGACATGTAATCGGGGCTTACATGTTAGAATGGCCCATGGATTGAGCATGGACGGTTGTCTAGGCTTAACCTATTTAGGATTTCCAAAGGATATATAGGTTTTATCATTGATAATAACCTTTAATCCCACATGATTCATGCTTATTGTGAGAAACAAGAGGAATCGGTTTCCCTGACATTCATTTCATGAAATATGTGTCACGGGAGATGGTGTAAGAACATGGTTTTTCACCCAGGTATGGATCCATTAAATTTTGGTCTAATTTCATATGCCAAATGTGTTATTAAATTTATCGAGGGTCTTTGGGGATTTTTCAGATCCTATAACCCATATATTTTGGAGAAAAATTCATGTCTCGTTTTCTGTTTTAAACCCTGTGAGGCAGGCCGCCGGGTTATTTTAAATTGGTCATGGTTGGATAGTGAGCACCAAAAAGGAACATGGTTATACCAAACCATGAGAAGTGTGTTTCATGGCCATGATAAAATTTTCCCAATTTTTATTGTGGAATTTTTCATAGTTGGAACACCTTTTCCCAAACATTGAGGCCTAAACATACAGGTTTCTCCTTCCTATAGCTTCTCATGCTCGATTAGCACATGGTTTGGATAACTGTGTAACCAAACCATGTAAAGGAAAATTTTGGGATAATTTATCATTTTTACATTAAATGAATTTTTTTAAACAAACCTTCTTCTATTTTGGGTTTTTAGATAACATCTCCCTCCCATTTCTCTCTTTTTGAGATTTTTGAAGCCTAATCTATCTTTTGAGATCTATCATTTGTCTCGAGTATGAATCAATCATCATTCATATCAATGGATCTATACTGATATGTTCTTGATTCATTTTCAATCATTTATTGTTCTTCTTTATATCAACGATTCTATTTAGATGCAGGCATATATTCCCCAATTTCAAGCCATAAATTCTTTCCTCAGATCTACTCCAATCTAGGCTGCACTAAAGGCTGATACTAGATGAGGATGGTCATATGAGGCTAAGGTATGTAGTATATAACTCATTCCTCATTTTTTGTCATTTTATAAATCATCGCTTCATCATTATGATTCAAGGGGAATCATTGTTTAAATTTATATTTTGTTATTATATTCATTAGGACCATGTTCTATGACCCTATTCGTATATTTAATTTAGAGTTGGTAGTTACATCCTCAAATCCAAACACCTCATGTAGGTTGAGTTTCAATAATTGGGTTTTTAGTGTCTTGATGCATTGAGCCACTATTCGGGTGTTCCTTGAGCTTTATTGTCTTAATGGTAAGACTTCACCTATTAAATAATTATTAAATTGATTAATGGCTAGTTCTATGGTCCCTTTCCACTTGACCCACCTAACGTAAGTATAAAATTTAATGAATGGAAGTTGAATCTAAATGGAATGTATATTGTATAGGTATGACTTAGCCTAATTAATGAGATATAATTCTTGGTTTCATGCCATAACACCCCTTTCCACTCATGGTGGAAGCTAGTGGAATGAACCATGTTAAATGACTATGACCTATATTGATTTATAAATGGTTTCACGCCCATTTTTTCATATCAAACTAATGAAAGGTCATTAAAACTTTATTATTAAACGGAATGACCTTCACATGGAATAACCCCTTAAATAAACTAAATGTAAGGTGCCTAATTATTCATAAGGACCATGACCTATTTTTAGGGGTGGCTTGACTTGGGTTAGCTTTTGGATTCCTAAGGGAATGCCTTGAGAACTCGAGGATTCCATTCCAATTCAAGGATGTTGGTTGCCTTGGTTGAGACCTAGTTTGGAGTCTGATCCTCATCTATTATAGGATTCCCATTATTAAACCATAGGATCCTTCCATCATGATTATAGGATTCCTTGGATATACTCCTCGTATCCATCAGGGTTTCTATGGACATGAGGTTCCTTGGTTATATCATTATGCCTAACCGTAGCATATCATGTTTACCTTGGATGTATTCCTTATACTTGGTTAGATAATAATATATTTTAATATATTGGATGATGATCCTTGTATTTGACTCTTACCCCCTTAGCTAGGTTAAAGTTATTACTAAGTTCACAACCCTCGTGGTCAAGGTTGCCTTGGTTATTACCTTGGAACCCATTTATAATATAATCATCGTGGTTGCCTTGTTACATCTTGGAACCCTTACTAGTACTATCATAAGGTGGTTTCAATGTTGGATATGCCTCATGTGACCTGTATATATAAACTGAAGCTTAATTAATTAATGAGCTGGTTACATGTTCACACACTAGTCGAGGTCTGAAGTAGGTACTTGGGTATTTATGTTACTATTCTGATTTTTATCTATATATGCATGCTTGCACAGTTTTCTGTTTATATTACATAGATAGGTTGTTATAGACACTATTGGAAGTGTCCTACTAAGATTTATATCAAACCCTATATGGGTTTCCATTGGCACCCAAATAGACTATATGTATACAGGTGTTGAAAAATGGAAGTGAGTTGGTTAGGACACTTGACTACTTGTTGCTTAAGATGGAGCTAATAGCATATGACCGATTTGGATCTTGATAAGCTTGGATATTTGTTATTATCTTCTTTCTAATTTTCTAAAGCATGATTTTATATTGATTCTATACCTATTTTCTAGATTTATAGTGACCTGGAAAATATCGTCATCAGTTGTTGTGTTATGTTTATATCAGTTATTTCAGATGTTCTTACAGTTATTACTTTAGTCTCTTTATATAGTGGCTTTTGTTTACTTGTATTTATTCCACTACATATCTCGTATTTTTTTATTTTATTAGTTGTGGTACACTCTGGTAATGAGGGAATTGTAAAAACATGAACTTTTGAATAAATTTTGTTTCCTAATTTTTTGTGTTATTTTATTTTATACTCAACAAAACTATATCCTTTAATTATTGAAGAGAGTAAAATTAAAATGATACTGTTTGGTTTTGACTGTTATATGATCGTTGGTCAATAGGACCGTTGGAAACTAAAATCTTAACGTTACGATTATTGTTTATAAATAAAAGTGATCATGGTTAATTATTATAGAAAGAGGAGTTGATTGCCTCATCTAGTAGACTCAAGTCGTACGAAGCCCATCTGTCATAGCTTGTGAAGGAGGTAGCATCACTAGGATTAGCTCTGGACCAAGCCCAAGATGAACTTCAACATGTGAAGCTTGAACAGAATCGCCTATGGGATAAGTTCAAGCTTGTATAAATCACCACTCGGGAAATGTTATCTGAGCTGCCCCAAGATTCTTTCACCATAGCACACCTTATACTTAGGTCCTATGCAGGTGTTATAAGGGGCTATGTAACAAGGCCTTAGTTACTTTGTCTAATCCTTTTGTATAAATAAAATTATTATTTATTCTTATGGTAAAATTTTTGTATTTCAAATGTCCAGATAACTAAAGGATGAATTTATAGAATTGCCATATTATAGATGAATTTTGGAAAAATAGGTATTTTAAAATATTTTTTTATACTTTAAATAATTAATAATGTCAAATTATTTTCAAAAAATGGTCTTCTACAGTTGTGAGTAGTAAGAAATTTAAATTCTAATAAGATCAACTTGATTTTTATTGAATAGTAAAGTATGAATAGTCACACACCCTTATGAATAGTAATGAATAGTAATTAATATTAAATTCGCCAAAAAAAAGCAACTTCACCCATGAATGTATAAATACAATTTAGAAATCTTAAAAGTGAAAAAATGATCATAGTATAATTTTTGGTAATTTTGTATCTCATAATTATTTTATTTAAAATTTTATAATTAATTTATTAATTTAAAATGAAAATTTATTTTCATAAAACGTAATCATAAATTTTTACTTTATTGCCTTATGGTTATACGATAATTTTATGGGTCCTTGAATACTTTTTCATGGTGTTACAAAACAAGTTATAGTTTTAAATTTGTTTTTGAATAAATAATGATTTTATTTAAAAAATAAATTAAAAATATTTGGAAAATTATTTTCATAAAATTGAGTTTATTTTTTAGTTCATATCATTCATATTATTTTCGGGTGAATTTATGTTATTTTTATAAAATGTTTTGTTTTTCGGTGAATAGTAAAAATACAGTTTTAGGTTTTAGTGTGTTTAATGGCATCATTAATGATGTAATCATGTTGTAATAAATCTAGTCGACTTGTGAATAGTAATATAGGTTATTATTTGTCCCAAGTGGTCAATACCATGTGATAATACCATGGGCAAACCCATGGGTTTTCAAATACCACCGATGAGGTGTCCCTTGGAAATTAATTAAATATTCCCTAACTTTTGATATAAATACCAAGTCATTCCCTCATTACATTCATTCTAAAATACTCCTCAAAAATGTTAAAGTATTTTACCTAACATTTAGTCCTCCCAAGGTACCCTAAATCCCCCCAAGGTCCCAACCTTCGAGCTTTCGAAGTCACTCTTCAAGGTAAGGGAACCTTCCACCCTCCTTTTTTTAGTCATGATTTTCTTTAAGTTATGTCTTCTAGTTTCCATCTTATTATGTGGGTTTATGTTCCTATATATTCTTATTAGTGTCCATTTTCATTTCAAAATTATGAGAGACCCTTTATTCTCTCATCAATTTATTTTCTTAATTTTTATGTGACGTCGTTAGGCTACCAAATTTTCGTAAAAGAAATCGCATTTTCTGTTTTCTTTCAAGTTTCCTTTTCATGTGGTATGTTATTCCACACAATGATCTTATTTCTATTTTATTCAATAAATATAATGTAAAATGATTTATTTAGGTATGGGAGACCTTGTTCCCCTTTCTTTTTATTGTTTTCTAAAACCATGTTATATAGTCGTTATGCTACAGAAGTTTCATCTCAAAATCTCTCTTTTTCTTAATAAATTCTCTTGTATTGTTAATTTAAATACCCAAATATATTTTTATTTCTAGGTATATTCATCAATACATAAAATTGATCTATTTTATTCTGTAATTCATATACATAAAACCCTCACTCTCTTTCCATGGTTTATAAAAGACATAACGATCAAGTTTTTACGAACTTTTAAAACATCACAATTTTGAAATGAAACCCATTTTTTTTATTATCTATGGGTTATTTATGAAATTTTTTATTATGATATATGTGGATCACATGAAAATAAATACATATTAAGGGTGTTCCTAGATAGAGATCCAATGCATTGGGTAAATAATTAATCTCTAGATATGGCAAGTTTCACTATACCTTGGTGAATAACCTTGGTAATTTTTTTATGAAACCTTGGGGATGAACCATGGTGATATGTTCATGAATATATAAATGAAATTTTGTAGCCATATATTCAAGTTATGATTCATGTTATTTTTATTATGATATTCCTATTTTCCATTGATCATGTCTTATGGTTTTCATCAAGTTCTTATTGATATCCCAAGTAAACTAATTCCCTTGATTTCCTTACTGGACCTTTAGCTCACCCTTTCCTTTGATGTATGTCTCCAGTTTATGAGATGTAGTAATTATACATAGGATGAACATTTCAAGATGATTTTCATGGGGATTTAAAATAGTGTTTTAAATTGTCATGTTTTATTGTTCCTGATTTCCAAGACACTGGACTTTAAAGATCCTCTACTTGTAAAATGTAATGAAACGTTATGTAATAAAAAGGCGGGATGTCATAATTGGTATCAAAGGACAGTTTAATTATTTATGGAAATTAGGCTATGAACGCTTTAGGAAGAACCCTGTAGAAAAGTTTAAATATAGGAAAACTTCTTGGAATTTTGGTGAGTATTGAGTAAGTGGTTTATCAAGAAAATACATCCATGTCTAGATATGTGTAGGTAGAGGAGGCTCTGGAACATATGTACCGAGGAGTGAAAACTCTGAACTGGAGTTTCGGGCTTGACTTGGGGTATCCTGGAACATGAAAATGGGCCTTTCTGTACTTTTGGTTATAACACTCCCAGGGGATATGTTTGGTTAATCATAAGCTTTTTAGTAATCATTATGAAGGATTTATAAAGAAATTTAATTGTTTAAAGCATGAAGTTTGAAGGCATAAAATCCTTTATAGTTAAAATATTTCTAAATAAAATAAGTTTCTCCCAAAAGTTTTATTCTATTATAAAATAGTAGGAAATAGGAGGAACTGTGCAAATGGTGACCGCAATGGACCATGCACTGACAACCCTCTAATAGAATCCAGAATGGAAACTTTCATGCGAATGATGAACCATCTGATTCATGTTATGGGGTATAACATGAATCAAGCTCAGAGAGCAATCTCACCATGAATGAAACAACATTCTGTTGAATATTTTATGGGTAAATGACCACCAACCTTCAGTGGATCAACCAACCCATTGATTTTTGAATAGTGGATCAGCTCCATAAAGAATATCCTTTATGTGCTTTGTTTTTTAGACCAAGATAAGGTCACCCTCGCTGTCAATCGCTTTAAAGGAGAAGCTGATCAGTGGTGGCAACTGATTAAAAATATGAGGCCAAGAGTGGATGTTGAAGCTATGTTGTGGGAAGAGTTCATTGGGATCTTCTTCAGTAAGTATTTCCCTGATTCCATGAGAACAATAATGGAGAAGGAGTTTCTTGAGCTAATGCAAAAGGTGAATGAATATATGGGAAGCTATAAGATAAACTTCACAAGGATTTACCATTATACCTCAAGCTTTGTCATGGATCCTAATGGGAAGGTTGATAGATTCTTTGGTGGACTAAGACATCATCTGAAGAATAATCTAGCCAACTGAGATTATGACAGCAAGGAGGAAATCATGCGGAGTGCGATGAAAGTTGAACTAGAGTTTTGTGAGACGCAGTGGACTCATAAATCCAATGACAAGAAGAGATCATTGGATCCAAGATTATAGAGGATCTTTGATCAGAGAAGAGGAGGCAAGAAAGTGAAATGCCCCATGTGTAATAAATGTGGGAAGAAGCACTCAGGGAACTGCTTGCTCGGGTGCAGTAAGTGCTACAAGTGTGGAAGAGATGTCCATATGGTGAAAAATTGTATTAGTGAGGTGAAGCCTCAACTTCCCAACACTAACAGTAATGGGAAGATGGTGCAAACCCCACCTGATGTCCAATTCTATAAGTGTGAAAAACATGGGCACTTTTCCCATCACTGTCCAAATCTGAGGGTAATGGAGGGGAATCACCATCAGCCTCAGCATAGGCCAAGGGAGCAAGTTCATGATTTTTCTATCACTATGGATGAATTTGAAGCGCCAAATGATGTGGTGGCAGGTACTCTTGTTGTTCTCTCAAAGCTAGCAAGTACTTTGTTTGATTTTGGTTCTATGCATTCCTATATTTCCTCCAAGTTTTCAAATAAACCCCCAATTTTTTAAAATTAGATTTGTTAGTCAAGACTCCTATTGGGATTATCAAAGAATCATCATTTTTTACTTGTTTTGATAATTTCATTAGATGTGGAGGTGATTTGGGGGACCCATGATTAAGTTTATGAAAAATGGGCCAAACTGAACAAGGATCCAAGCACACCAGTTGATTAATACGCACACTACTACATTACTATGCATTAACATGGGCTGAAAATTTTTTTCTGGTCGAAAATTTAATAGGATACATTTCATCTTAAGAACCCCAATAAGGATTCAGCTTCTATGGGGCCCATCCTAACTAATCTGTCCAAGCCACTGAATTTGCACAAAGTCAAAAGTGTCATTCTATAATATGTCTCTGTCTCAAGTTTTGATTCTCCAAATGATTCCAAACATTTAGTGGTGATAGTCAGGAAGTGGTGATATGACTTTTCAGTTTCGACTGTCTAGTAGCCGAAAACCATCCTTCAAGTGGTTTATCAAAATCCGGGTTCCCAAAACGACTTTCTATTTTGGCTATAAAAAGTAACCTTGGGAACCCCATTTTCAAGTTCAGACAAGAAGTGAATATCCCCCATTTTGAATTCCTATAGGAGTCTCCTCCTCATCTTTGGAGTTCTGGAGTCCCCTATCCTTATATGTGGGTCAATAATGAAGAAGTAGTTCCACCCGAGCTTCCTCCTCCTCCCGATGTCGAGCTAAATGGTGGGCATTCGTTGTGAGGGAGCTACACACTTGTCAAGGGAGTTATGATTCTTATTTTAGATACTGGTTTGTAGTAATTAGGGTGTGAAAAATTTTATTTCCATGTATCTTACAAAAATCCATATTTGAATTCTTTTTTTGATGCATGTGATTGAGATACTCTTAATTTCTAACCGATCGGTGTGAAGTTTTGAGTGTGTGACTTGTGTTGTTCTAATTGGACAAAAAAAGAACCCTTTTCATACCCACCTTCTTTAGATTTCAATCTTAATTGGAAGCTCTTATTCCATTAATTATTTAGGGACCTTGAAAATATTATTTTTACATCATGGTTTGGTTCTTTAAGCATTGAAATAAAAGATTAGGAATTAATCAAGATTCCAATTAATTTCAACCAAGGAATTACTCCAAACCTAAATGAATATCTATGAAAAATTAACTTGAAATGTGTGTAGTGAAATAAAAATGAACCCTTTTATCTCATATTATTCAAAATCCATTTGTTTTCTCAACTTTTAATCTTTCAATTAAGTCATTTCATCCTAAAACTATTTTCAAAACCATCCCCCTATTTTAATACTTCTTATTAAAAACGCACACTCTAAACCCACCAACACTCCTTGGGAGATGACCTAGTTTCCTCCATAGACTATAATTCAACATTAAAATCATAATCAATTTGACGTGTCATGATAGCGCATTCAAATTTTGGTGCCATTTTCGGGGAGCGCTTTGGTTTTTAGTGTGTGTTTTTATAAGTTTTCTATAAATTTATTGAATATTTTTCTCTTTTATATTATACCTCTACCTATATTTTTGTATTTTGATCTATTTGTTGTGTAGGTTTGGTGAATGACGCATTCTAATCCGAGATACTTACATCCTTTTGAACCCAAACTGGAGAGGGTCCTACATCATCGACACCAAGACACAAAAGAGAACCCTTTGAAGGAGGACACACAAAACACTGACACTCTTCTTGATCCTTCGTCTTCTTCTTCCGAAATAAAAATCAAAACTGAAATAAACTTCCATAACATGGATGAAAATAATCATACATTAAAAGAACTAACCTCACCTGATGTTGTTATCTAGCCCACCTATATTCAAATTCAAGGTGAGGCACCCAACTTTGAACTAAAATCGGGTTTAATTCATTTATTACCAATATTTCATGGACTTCCTGGAGAAGATACACACAAGTATTTAAAAGTATTTTATACTATGTGTTCTACATTAAAACCTACAAATGTGGATGAAGAACAAGTAAATCTAAAAGCATTCCCTTTCTCATTATAAAATGCTACAAAATATTGTCTTTACTATGTCAATTCACCAATAAGAGGTTGGGCAGACATGAAACGCCTTTTTCTTGAAAAATATTTCCCAGCCTCTTGAACTGCAACTATAAGGAAATCTATGGTATAAGTGAATCAAAAGGGTAAAGATTACATGAATATTGGGAACACTTTAAAAGGTTATGTTCAAGTTTCCCACACCACCAAATAAGTGATCATCTTTTAATTCAATATTTTTATGAAGGTTTAATTCATATTGATTGAAACATGATTGATGCTTCTGTAGGTTTTTCTTTGGTAAATAAGACCTCAATTTATGAAAGAACCCTAATTGAGAACATGGCACAGAATACTCAAAAATTTGGTACAAGGTCCAGTGTACCCATTTGAGGTGTCCATGAGGTGAAATGTACCAAATTTGAGAGGAAGGTGGACACAAAGTTTGAATAGGTAAGTACCCTTCTTCGACAAATTTCTCTTTCCCAAGGTAAATATCAATCTCCTCTTACAATCCATTGTGGAATCTGCTCCTCTAACACCCATTATTCTGACCAATTCCCTCAATTGAGAGAAACTCCTGAGATTTGTGAGACAATATTCCCAGGAAACCCCTATAACCAACCCTTTTGGCAGGAACCATACTATACTTCCAACTCTGGGTGGAAATAAAACCAATCTTATAAGAAAGGGTGGTATTCAAACCAACCTCAACAACCATGGAACCAACAGGGTTAGAGTAGTCATCCACCACCACCACCCAGAAATCCTCAACCACCCCAAAGGCCTTTCCAACCACCCCCTACAAAACCTAAGGCAAACCTAGAATATGTGATTAAAAAAATGGATTCCAACAATAATCAATTCCAAAAAACCACCCAACCATCTATACAAGGCCTCAAAACCCAATTAGGACAACTAGTTAACACGGTGGGGGAAATTCAAAGTCACAGTTCAGGTAAGCTACCTTCTCAACCAGTAGTTAACCCTAGGGATAAGATAAATGTTAGTGTCATAACCCTTAGGAGTGGAACAAAACTTAAAAACCAAATGAATCCTTCATTAGAGTCATCCCCTCCTGATGAAACCTCCATCCCAACCATTGAAAATGTTCCAAATGTTGAAAAACCATGTCTTGAAAGAATCCCTTCCAAAGGAAAGAGTGTGTATGTGAATGAGTCTCTTATCCCAACCATTCCTCTTCCATTTACCCAAAGGGACACCCAACCAATAAAACAAAAGGAAACTGAACTTGATAAGGAAATATTGGAAACATTAAAAAAAGTATAGGTTAACATTCCTTTGATTGATTTCATGAAGAAAATTACAAGATATAAAAATTTCTTAAAGGAGATGTGTACACACCCAAGGCGACTTCATGGAGATGAGAAGGTGAGCTTGGGGAGGAATTTTTCATCATTGATAGAGACATCACTTCCAACAAAGATCAATGATCCTGGAACAATCTCAATTCCATGCACCATAGGGGAGTATTCTTTTTATAATGTTATGCTTAATTTAGGAGCATCTATAAATGTGATGCCTCACTCCATTTACTCTAAATTGCAGGTCGGATAATTGAAGCCCATTGGGATTTTTGTTCAACTAGCTAATCGGAGTACCGCACACCCCTCTGGTGTGTTAGAGGATGATCTTGTGATGGTTAAAAATTTAATTTTTCTTGCTTATTTTATGTGCTTAAAATAGAGGATAATAGGATGAATGGACACACCCCGATTATATTGGGGATAACCTTCTTAAAAACTACCAAAACCATAATTAATATCCACAATGGTACATTATATATGGATTTTGGTGGTGACATTTTCCACTTCAATATCCTTGATGCCATGAAGCACCCATCAGAAGAACATTCCTCTATATCAGTAAATTCAATTGATGTACTCCCTTCTTCTGAAAATACTTCTTTTCATTCCCCCAATCCCCTTTTTGAGTTTTCATCCATGATTGAATTTCTTGGTAATTAATCATGCATTGATTGTTTTAGTGGTCTAGAAAAGTTTCATGCATGTTTATTGATTGATAATTTCTTGAACACTGAGGATCCAATGCACACTGGTGATACTGCTAAGCTTGTAAAAGCTCATTCCTCATCTGAGGATGATACTATTGAGCAGTTATATGGGATTAGTGACCTCTCACATTCACAAATGCACCCCTCAATCCAAAATCCACCTTAATTGGAACTAAAAAAATTGGCTAACTATTTAAAATATTCATATCTTGAGAATGGAAACAAGTTTCCCATCATCACTACTAGTTCACCCCTCCTGAGCATGAATTTCGACTACTTGAACTCTTAAGGGAGTATAAAAAATCATTGGGATGGACACTTTCTGATATTCCTGGTATTAGACCATCAATTTTCAGATATCATATATTGTTAAATAATGTGGCTAAACTAGTGAGGCAGGAACAATGTCGACTGAACCCAAACCTCCAAGAAGTTGTGAAAAAAAAGGTAACAAAATTTTTGGCTGCTGGAATCATTTACCCCATCTCTGACAGCCAATTGGTCAGTCCCGTTCAAGGAGTTCCTAAGAAAACTGACCTCACAGTAAGCAAAAATGAAAACAATTAATTGGTTCCAACTCATGTGTAGGATAGTTGGTGTGTCTGTATAGACTATCACCAACTAAACCAACACACTAGGAAGGACCATTTCCCTTTGCCATTCATTGACCAAAGTCCCATTACTATTTTCTTGATGGGTATTCTAGATATTTTCAAATCCATATTTCCCCTGAGGATCAGGAAAAGACAACCTTCACTTGCCCCTTTGGCACATTTGCATATAGGAGGATTCCATTTGGTCTGTGCAATGCTCTAAGTACTTTCAAGCGAGGCACAATTAGTATTTTTTTGGATTACCTAGAGAATTGGATGGAAGTTTTCATGAATTATTTCACTATGTACGGATCCTATTAGATGAATGTTTGAGTAGTTTTTCTTCAGTCCTACATAATTGTATTGAAAATAATCTTGTATTAAATTATGGGAAATGTCATTTCATGGTGCGGAAAAGTATAGTTTTGGGACGTGTCATTTACAGGGATGGTATCCAAGTTGATAAATCAAAATTGTATGTCATTTCTTCCCTACCATTCCACAAAAATGTATGGTATGTGTGGTCTTTTCTAGGTCATGCTGGATTTAACCATCATTTCATTCTTGACTTTAGTAAAATTTCACTCTCCCTCTCTCGATTACTCCAAAAATAAAAATATTTGTTTTTGATAAAGAATTTGAGGAAGATTTTAATAATTTAAAATGAAGTTTCATGTCACCCCTAGTAATCTAACCACCTTGGTGGGATTTACCATTTGAGTTCATGTGTGACACCTCTAACTATGCAGTTGGGGCAGTTTAGTCACAAATGGTTGATCGAGCTCTACATGTCATTGTCTATTTCTCACATACTTTGGACCCCACCCAAGTAAACTACACCACAACTGAAAAAGAATTCCTTTCCATTGTGTTTGACTTGGACAAATTCAGGTCATACATTTTGGGGTCCAAAGTCATTCTATTCTCATACCATGGAGCCCTCTAGTATATCCTTAAGAAACCGAAAGCCAAACCATGTCTCATTCGTTGGATGCTCCTCCTTCAAGAATTCAATCTAGAAATTAGATAGAAAAAAGGAGCATAGAATGTGGTTTCTAACCATATAAGTAGGATTCCCCCATCCTCGTACATGAACCCATCCCCCTATATTCCTATAAATGAAATTTTTCCTAATGACCAATTGTATCGAGTGCAAGATGTTATTCCTTAGTATGATGAAATTGTAAATTACTTGGTAGCATCTTGAATTACTACTGATTTCAATAAAAACCAAGCCATCCATCTAAAACATGAGTCTTGTTGGTACATTTGGGATGACCCCTACCACTGGAACACCTGTAGTGATTAAGTCCTTAGGCGTTGTGTCCCCGATAACGAGTTTTGGTATTTCCTTAGATTCTGCCACAATCTTGCTTGTGGGGGCCACTTTAGTCCCCAGTAGACTGCTCGCAAATCTTTGATTCTGGTCTCTTTTGGCCAACACTTTTTCAATATGCCCATGATTTTTGTAAATGGTGTCCTTGTTGTCAAATAATGGGTAATTTCTCTAAAAGAAATGAAATTCCACAACAATCATTGATCTTTCATGAATTTTTTTATGGTTGGGGTATTGACATTATGGGGCTATTTCTCAATTACTTTGGCAACTTGTACATTATTCTGGCAGTTTATTATGTGTCAAAATGGGTAGAGGCACGAGCTATAAGGACTAATGATTCTAAGGTAGTTGTAGAGTTTTTGAGAACTCAAATATTCTATAGATTTGGCTTACATAGGTTCATCATGAGTGACCAGGGTACTTATTTCTATAACCGAACAATGCAATAACTTTTGTGTTGGTATAGGGTTAGTCATAGAGTGTCCACTGCATATCACCCACAGACCAATGGTCAAGTCAATGTGTCAAATAGAGTGGTAAAATAGATTCTTGAAAAAATTGTTCAACCCAATATAAAAGATTGGATTATTTGACTTGATGATTCATTATGGGCTTACCATACTGGTTTCAAAACTCCCATTGGAATGTCACCCTATCGTATTGTGTTTGGAAAGAGTTGTCACCTTCCTGTTGAGATTGAGCATCAGGACAAATAGGCCATTAAACAATGAAATTCTAATCTTTCTAGTGCAGGTTCTCAAAGGAAGTTGCAGATTCGGGAGTAGGAGGAAATGAGAATAGATTCATATGAAAACTCTAGGATTTATAAAGAGAAAACCAAGGCTTCCCACGATCGTCTCATCCTTCATCGTCATTTCCACATTGGGAAAAAGGTCCTCCTCTACAATTAATGGATGAAGTTACGTCAAGGTAAGCTTCGTTACTGCTGTTTTGGACCATACATTGTTACTAACGTCTCTCTATTTGGTTTTGTCCTGGTTCAAAATGAAGATACTAAGAAAACCTTCATTGTCAATGGGCAGCGGTTGAAGAACTTCCACGAAGCCCTTCTCGAGTCCCCAAAAGAGTAAATCCAAGTTCAAGAAGTAGTTTATGAATGAAACCCACCAGGTTTTACCCTTCCTTCCCACATTTTGTTTTATTACACTGAGGAAACCTCACACTTTAGGTGTGGGGGTGGGTATATTCCTGGGTTAGTTATAAATTTTCATAATATTTCTTCTTTTTATTTTTCTCTTTTAACTTTTTGAATTGTATTTTTACTTTCCCCCATTTCCTCCTCATTTCCCCCCATCACTTTTGTGCCAAAATATTTTTTTTATGCCCACCTTATCATGTAAAATTTTTCCCATTTAATCATGGAATTAATTTAAAATGCATGTGGAATTTATATATTTCTTTTTGTTTTAACTTTCAAAAAAAATATGATGAAATGCGCATTTCTGGAAGAATTCAATACTGTAGTGTGACTTTCATTTGAAATTTGGTTGTTTGTCGACGATAAAAATAGTTGTATCATTTTGAAACCTTTGATGAGAATGGTTCTTTTTTGTGAATATTTTAAGGGAAAATTGTGTCACTTAATCTCTCCACACATTTTTGCACCCAAAAATAATGTGTGAAAATTTCTTACATAATGGAAGGTAAATATAAGTTAGGTTTATTTTTCTCTACTTTCCAAAATCATTTTTCCATACATTAATTCCTTATCTGATCTACTTTATTACTGCACCAAATGGACCTATGTTTGTGTAACTGTTATCTGACTGTTGTATGCCCTAAAAAATAAAAATAAAAAAAGGGTTGTATAGTGGGAGGGTGAAAAACCACCCTTCCTTGAACTTTTATCTTGTTATAACTATTATAATTAGTGTCGTGAGTAGATCAATTATGGGTTGGGAGAAGAGTTTGAGATTTGTTCCAAGTGAAACCTATAAAAAATGAGGGCAGTGGTGAAATGTGAAACATATGGGGATATCTAGGTCGAGAGCTTATGGTTTGAATTCTGGGAAAGCCTAAGTGAGTGGGTATTGAAATTTGGTTACAAATTATGTGGGGCAATTTTGGTGGAAAATATATTGTAAGTAGACAATTATTAAGATAACTTATATTTACTCAATAGAAAGTATAAAGAATAGCATGAAATAGTTGTCACACTCACACATGGAGAATTAGTGACATGATCAACTTTTGAATTATTTTCTTTTATTGGTATCATTCATCTCTTGTAATTTCATTTGGATACAATTTTTGAGATGTCTTTTTCAATGATCATTGAGAATAACTCATCGATGTGATTTTTTCTTTGATCACATTTATATCAATAATTAAATTTTAATTGAATGTTAAATATTTATGAAGTTGGAAATATCTACATGAATAATTTTTTGGAATATTACTTTGCCTAAGAGTGCAAATGTTTATGTGTGGGGGTGTGATCATACCATGATTCACTATTCCATTTTTACCCTTACACCATTGTATTAAACTGAATTTGTGTTGTAAATTTCAAATATAATAAAAAAATGAACTTCATTTTCTATTCAATTATTTTTTTATTATCACTATTAAAAATGGTAATGTTAATTTTTTTGATAATTTCATTGAAGATGAAGGTGATTTGGAGGACCTGTGATGAATTCTAAGAAAAATGGGTCAAACTGCACAAGGATCCAAGCACATCGGTGGATTAATCCACACACTGCTACACGATCATGCATTAAAATGGGCTAAAATATTTTGGACTGGTCCAAAATTTAATTTTCTACATTTCATCTCAAGAATCCCAATCCATATTAGGCTTCTATAGAGCCCATCCGAACTGATCTGTCCAAGCCACCGAATCTGCACAAAGTCAAAAGTGGCATTCTGTAATATGTCTCTATCTCTAGCTATGATTGTCCAAATGATGCAAATATTTCAGTGGGGATTTTTTGGAATTGTGGATACAAATTTACAGTTTTTTTAAAATATAGATTCAACTTTCTAGTAGTGAAAACCATCCACCAAGTGGTTTATCAAAATCTGGCTACCCAAAACCACTTCCTATTTTTCCTATAAAAAGACACCTTGGGCAGCCCATTTGCAAGTTCGGCCAAGAAGAGAAGATCTATAATTTTGAAGTCCCAGTGTATTCTCCTCCTCATCCTTTATGTTCTGGAGGCCCATATCCTCATTGGAGGATCAAGAATGTATAAGGAGTCCCACCCGAGCTTCCTCCTCCTCCCGATGTCGAGCTAAACAGTGGGAGTTCATTATCAGGGAGCTATGCATTTGTCAAGGGAGTTATGATTCTTATTTTAGCTACTGTTTTGGATTAATTTTGGTTTGAAAACATTTCTTTCCATGTATCATACATAATTTCATATTTGAATTCTTTTTTTGAGGCATGTGATTGAGATACTCTTAATTTCTAACCGATCGGTGTGAGGTTTTGAGTGCGTGACTTGTGTTGTTCTGATTGGACAACACTAGAATACTTTTTCATACCCAAATTCTTGTGATTTCAATCTGATTTGGAAGATATTATTCCATTCATAAGTTCTGGACCTTGAAAATACGATTGATACTTCACAGTTTGGTTTTTTAAGCATTGAAATAAAAGCATAGGAATAAATCAAGATTCCAATTAATTTCAACTAAGGAATTACTCCAACTCTAAATGAATATCTTTGAACAATGACCATGAAATGTGTGTATTGATATCAAAATGAACCCTTTTATCTCATATTTTTCAAAACCATTTGGTTTCTAAACTTTTAAGCTTTCTGTTAATTCATTTCATCCTAAAACTATTTTCAAAACCACCCCCTATTTTAGTACTTCTTATTAAATACGCATACTCTAAACCCACCAACACTCCTTGAGATATGACCTAGGGTCCTCCCTAGACTATAAATGTAAGGAACCGAACTTAAACATTACATAATCTTGAATTAAATGGATAATTCACATTGAATATCTTTTTAGGTTTGGAGTTTTAGAGAATTAGGCCATAACTATTACTTAACAACATAAATATTACATATAGACAATACTACTCAGTATCCACTTTTAATAAAATAAAAAATCTTAAAAAGAAAAATGTCTAGTTCCATATTTTAAATATCATGAATTTCCTTGATCCCATTTATGACCCTATTTAACTTTAAGTCCTGTGGAAGACATTTCAAAAACATGGGATGAGCATAAAAAGCTCAGTAAAGGATATAAAATAAGGAAGGAAAAAATTATCACATCAATAAATACAAAAAAATGAAACCATACTTTTCAATCATAACATACCTCATTAAATCATAATATTTATGAACAACACATAAAAATCATAAATCATAAAGTTAACTTACGACATAAATAACATACTTACATTGTAGCTGTCAAAGCTATAGAGGGAGTCACATTTGGATAACCCATCATAGTATATTCCCTAAATATCTTAGGAGAAACATTAATGTTTACCTCTATCATGTTACCCAATGCGTTGGAGAGATATCTCGGGCTCACCCACCCTTGGTTTATCATGGAACCACCTGTATATGTAAACAATTCCCAATAGGCATAACATATTCATAACCCATAAAACAAACATAATGGAAATATAACATTGAAATCACTATATATCATTTCAAAATATTTACAAAATGAAATCTTTTATTAAACCATTTTCAAACCCATTTAAAATATTAAATAATGAGATTTTTGAATCAAAGTGTCCCATACCACTTTGAAGATTTTGAAAGAAATTTAAATTTCAAAACATTCATGTCCATAAGAATAAATCCTTAAAACCATTTTTAAAACATGGACATTAATTTGAAATATTTAGAAGAATAAAACATTAAAACATTTAAAGTGATATTTTAGTTAAAGAGTTTTTAACAAAATCAGAGACCCTAGAATACAAATAATTGAGGAATAACATTTAATCAGAACATAATAATATCATGAGAATAAAGGTATTCAGGATATAACATCAAAAAGGATAGTATATACGCCATATAAGAGTTAATTGGTGCATATCAATAATGAAGTATCAATGGAAATGTAAATTGAGGTGAAATCCCTTATAAAGAAGGTATCCTTAGATTAAGGATAAATCAATCACATAATTATGTGTGACAAATATATATACACTCAATATAAGTGGATATTAAGTGTAAAACAATTTGAGTTTATTCACACATATTCATAGTATGAAACAATCAAGAAGTAGATGTTTAACCCAAATATTGAAATTGGGTAAAGAAGTTTTCTTACGGAAATTTGACAGCCTAACGGTGTCACTTTAAAATTCAGAAAATAAGTTGATGAGAGAGAAAAGGATATATAATCACTTGGAAATAAAATTTACATCAATAAGGATATATAAGAACATATCCCAACATAATAATAAGTAAATTAAAAGACAAAACATAAAAAAGTCTTTTAAAAAGATGAGGGTGAAAGGTTCCCCTACCGATTTGGTAACATACGAAATATACACCCCATTAAAGAAAGATCACACAATGAATATGTAAATACCCATAAATTAAAGTATATTACACAAAAAATACAATAATGGGTAGTACATCCACCACAAAAAAGGAAATAGTTGCTAATATATCATGAATATCATGAGAATAAAAATTGATACGAAAACCCCTTACGACGTTGTAATCAATCGAGTCGTATGGGAAAAAGTTAATAACCACCAAACGAATCACAGAATACCATAAATATAAATAGAATAAAGATAATACATATCACATGGTAGTACAAAATACACCACATGAAATAAATAGGTGGTGAACAATGGAGATATCACAGAATTAAAAGTGAGATAAGAAACCCTTTACCTCATGTCCAACTTGACTCGTATGTTCTTTGTTCTTCCTTTAAATCGGGTAACTCCATTTGGTTTGTACCAAAAGGGTTTCTTAAAGTTCTTTCTGCCTAAGGTAAGGCATCTAGGATGAATAGAGGGATATTGGGAGCTTATTGGAGTAGAAGTTGTACGAGCCAAAGGCTTGAGAAGTGTGAGAAAATAATTAGAAGTGAGGGATTTTTATAAGGGGGAGGAGGGGCTCTTTAGGAAAGTTTGAAACAATTATTTTATTTTAAACTCATATTCGGTTTCAAAAGGTCAAATAATTGTTAAAATCAAAGCTAATATGACTCATGGTTGAAATAAAATAATCCAATTAGAATTGGACTGGTTTTGGATATTGTTTTAATATTTATAATCTTATTTATTTAAATCATTTCTTAATGAGGTGAATATCGCATCATTATTGTGTCAAAAATAATTTAATTTATTTAAAGTCCAAAAATTATGAAAAAAATACCATGATATAGGAAATAATTTTAGATTTCCAAATAATGTGTATAGTCTAAAAGATAACTTATATAAACCCATGTAAAAATTTATTTACTAAAAGATATTTGTTTATGTCATTTTTGTATTTACTTAAAATTAATTAATAAAAAGTGTCATTATTACTCACATGTGGCTCCATGGGCTCCCTAATTCAACCAAAGGATTCCCATGGTCGGCTATGTATCAGAAAATAAGATTAGGAAACATGTTAGGGTAATTTAATATTATTATAATATTATATTTTACCCTTATTTGTTATTTTTACCTTTTAATCATTGTAAATAAAATATTTACTGAAGTAAATATTTAAAATGCCTAAAAATAAAATTTACCTATTTAAAAAATTTGGACCTAGTGATTCCAAATATGGAATACATTTTCCAAAATTTTAAACACAGAAGTGACGGAAATTAATTTAAAATTAATTCCCGTTGTTAAAACAAATAGCGTATTTTTAAGAAATAATAACTATCAAAATATTGACACTTGTTTATATCCAGCTTCAAAATGAAATTACATCCAATGACCAAAATTAGATTAAATGGTAAAAATATATTCTAATTACACTTTAAAAACAATTAAAAAGATAATATAACCATATAAATAAATTAGATTAAAAGGCACTTCTAAATTAAAATACAGTATTTTTTTACTACTCCTTAAAAAAAGAACATCGTCAGAAAAATACCAAAATTTCATCCAAAGTAAATTTTGGTGTCCTGATTCTAAAGAAGAATTTTATTTTATCAAATTGAACATATAAAAGTGACAAAAACAATATTTAAAGAGGTTTCTCCATTAAAAAGTGGTACATCGACCTTTTAGTGATTATTAGAGTATTTATGCTTAAAATCAAATTCTTTACTTGTTTTGAGACTCTAACTTTTATTGGATAAATGTAAAAATATTCCAAAAACATGTATAATAATATTTTAGTTAGTTCAATTCATTCCTGCTAATAAAATGTATAGTCATTAACTACCATTTAAAATAATAATATTATATTATTATTGTGCGAGGTAAGATTTCAAAGAAACTTGTTGTTGCGTATTAGGTACACCATTGAACATAGCTTCCCTTTTAAAGTAGAATTAATATTTAATTCAAAAATATTAATAAATATGAAAATTTTAATTTTTTTTATTTACATGGGATGTTACAATAAATCAACCTTAAAATCATAATCAATTTGACATGTCACGACAGCGTGTTCATCATTCCCATGCTGGAATTCAACATTATACTTGGGATAGACTGTATCTCAATGTATAATGCTAAGATCAAATGTAGAAGTAAATCTCAGTAGTCTTGAATGTAAAACCTATGATTATCTTCAAAGGATAGTTATCTAAACCTGGCATTTTTTCTAGAAGAACCTCCTATATCTTTCTTTATGGAGTTGATCAGTGAAGAAGAAGAAGGAAATGTGAGTATAAGGATAGAAAATGTACCCATCTTCCAAGAATACATTGATGTATTTCCTGAGATGTTTCCCGGACCTCTCCCATAAAGAGAGGTAGAGTTCTCCATTGAACTCGTATCTGGATCTCATCTGATATCAAAGACCCCAAATATGATAACAAATGTGAAGCTGGAGGAATTAAAGAAGAAACTCCAAGATCTTTTGGAGAAGGGTTTTATCTGACAAAGTGTGTCTCCTTGGGTAGAATTAGTTATCTTTATGAAGAAGTAGGATGGATTAATGTGGTTATGTATTGATTATAGAGAACTAAATGGGATCACAGTGAATAACAAATACCCCCTTCCATGAATTGATGACTTATTTGACCAACTTCATGGGGCTAAATTCTTATCTAAGATTGATCCTTGAACTGGTTATCATAAATTGAGGGTGAAGAAAGAAGATATTCTGAAAACTACCTTCCGATCAATATGGACATTATGAGTTTGTTGTTATTCCCTTCAGACTCACTAATACACCTGCTATTTTTATGGATTTTATGAACATAGTATTTAAGGACTACCTTGATAACTTTGTGGTAGTTTTTATTGATGATATTCATATATATTCCAAACGTCATGAGGAGCATGAAGGTCTTCTAAGGGCTATTTTGAAAACTCTATGGAAGGAGAGGATTTTTGGAAAGTTCAGTAAATGAGAATTCTGGTTATAACAAGCTTCATTCTTGGGTGACATTGTTACCAATGAAGGAATCACAGTTGACCCTGCAAAGACAAAGGTTCTAGAGGAGTGGACTCAACCTAAAACAATAATTGAGATTTATAGTTTCCTTGGATTAATAGGATATTATAGGAGGTTTTTGAAAAAAAATTCATGACTTTCTAATCCATTAACCAAGTTAACTCGAAAAGGGATCAAGTTCATCAGGACAAAAGAGTGTAAAGAACGTTTCCAAGAGCTAAAGAAGAGATTGGTTACTCCACCTGTGTTAACTTTTCCTCAAGTGGAGAATGAATCATTATTTTTAGCGGTGTATATCTAAAAGGGATTGGGTGAATCCTTATGCAAAATGAAAAGGTCATTGCTTATGATTCTTGGCAGTTGAAGACTCATGAGCAGAACTATCCCACGCATGATCTATAGCTAGTTGTGGTAATTTTTTCTTTGAATATATGGAGTCACTATCTTTATGGGGCGAAATGTGATATATCCACAGACCATAAAAGTTTGAGGTACATTTTTACACAAAAGTAATTGAACATGAGAAAAAGTAGATGGTTGGAACTTCTTAAATATTATGATTGTTCAATTAGTTATCATCATAGAAGATAAAACAAAGTTGCTAATGCATTAAGAAGGAAAGACCCATTTGTTCTTTCTATGATGAGGATTCAAATATATCCTTTGATCAATTACCTAGTGAAGATGGACATGGTAATTATAAGAGAAGGGATATCATCAACTCTATCCAAAATTATTTCTCAACTTCCATTACTAGAGAAGATCAAGAAAGATCAGAAAGAGGATCCCTTGTTATAGAAAATGTTTGAGGTAGTGAAATATGGGAATTTTATTGAGTTCAATATTGATCAAGAAGGTGTACTAAAATTCCATACAAGACTATGTGTTCCATATATTACAAAAATAAAGAAGGAGTTAATGGATGAAGCTCATAGCTCTACTTTCTCTATACATCCTGGAAGCACGAAAATGTATAGGGACCTTCGTGATCATTATTGGTGGGATAATATGAAAAGGGAGATTACTGACTATACTTCAAGGTTCCTGGTATGTCAGCAAGTGAAGCTAGGGTGACAACTTTCTTAAGGGGAATTTCAACCACTGCCCATACCAACATGGAAGTGGGACAATATCACTATGCACTTCATCATTAGTCTCCTGAGAACTTACAAAGGAAACAATGTGATATGGGTTATTGTGGACTGTATCACCAAGACTGTCCATTTTATCTTCATTTGGGAAGATTTATCTCTTGATCAACTTACTAGGATTTACGTGAAGGAAGTGGTAAGGTTGCATGGAGTTCAACTTTCTATCGTATCTAATCATGATCCATGGTTCACATCAAAATTCTAAAGATTCCTTCAACATGATCTGAGCACTAAATTGAATTTCAGTATGGTCTATCACCCCCAAACTGATGTCCAATTTGAAAGGGCAATTCAAAAACTCAAGGAAATGTTGAAAACATGCTCAATGTAATTTAATGGAGGATGGGATAGATATCTCCCTTTAGTTGAGTTCTCTTACAACAACAGCTTCCACTCGAGCATTCAAATGGAACCTTATGAAGCCCTATATGAAAAGTGATGTAGAACCCTTACCTATTGGTATGAAGCTGGTGACGGAAAATGTATTTTGCCTGATCTTTTGCAAGAGATGACAGAAAATGTCCATGCCATCCAGCAACGCATTAAGGCTTCTCAAAGTCAGCAAAAGAGCTATGTCGACAACCGTCGAAGGGACTTGGAGTTTGATGTTGTCGACAAAGTATTTCTCTAGATTTCACCTAAGAAGAGAGTCATGAGGTTTGGGAATAAAGGGAAGCTCAGCCCAAGTTACATTGGACCCTATGAAATCTTTGATCGCGTGGGAGAAGTGGTCTATCAGCTTGCACTTCCTCCAAATCTTGCACAAGTTCATGGTTTTTTCCACATATCCCTCTTAAAGAAGTATATATCTGACCCTTAACATTTAATAAATCTAGAGGTGGTACACCTAGAACATGAACTCTCTTATGAGGAGAAATTGATGGATATCTTGGATCGTAGAGACAAGGTCCCACGCAACAAGACTACCCCCCTTGTTAAGCTGTTTGGGAGGAACCAAAAATGTGGAGAAGCCGTGTGGGAACCAGAGGAGTCTATGAGATAGAAGTACCCACACATTTTCTCTTCTGAGGGTACAAGTTAAAATTTTGGGGATGAAATATCTTAAGGGGGAAGAATTTAATGACATGAACTTTTGAATAAATTCTGTTTCATACTTTTTTGGGTTATTTTATTTTATACTCAACAAAACTATATACTTTAATTAATGAAGTGAGTATAATTAAAATGATATCATTGGGTTTCGACTGTTATATGATCATTGATCAATATGATCATTGAAAAATAAACTCTTAATGTTACGATTATTGTTTATAAATACAAGTGATCATGGTTAATTAATACAAAAAAGAGGATTTGATGGCCTCATCCAGTAGACTCGAGCCGTACGAAGCCCATCTGTCAGAGCTTGGAAAGGAGGTAGCATCACTGGTCTTTTCTCTGGACCAAGACCAAGTCTAACTTCAACATGTGAAGCTTGAATTAATTGCCTACGGGATTAGTTCAAGATGATAGGAATCACCACTTGGGAAATTTTGTCTAACTCACCCCAAGATTCTATCACCATAGCACACCTTACACTTAGGTCCTATGCAGGTGTTATAAGGTGCTATGTAACAAGGCCTTAGTTACTTTGTGTAATCCTTTTGTATAAATAAAATTGTATTTTAATCTTATGGTAAAATTTGTGTATTTAAAATTTCCGGAGAAATAAATGATGAATTTATAGACGTTCCATATTATTGATGAATTTCGGAAAAATGGGTATTTTAAAATATTTTTGTGTACTTTAAATAATTAATAATGTGAAATTATTTTTAAAAAAATGGTCTTCTAAAGTTGTGATCAGTAAGAAATTTAGAGTCTAATAAGATCAACTTGATTTTTAGTGAATAGTAAAGTATGAATAGTAACATACCCTTATGAATAGTAATTAAGAGTTAATCGGCCAAAAAAATAGAAACTTTACCCATTAATGTATAAATACAATTTAGACATCTTAAAAGTGAAAAATAATCATAGTATAAGTTTTGCTATTTTTGTATGTCATAAATATTTTATTTAAAATTTTATAATTAATTTAATAATTTAATTTGAAATTTTATTTTTATAAAATGTAATCATAAATTGTTACTTTACTATATTATGGTTATACGATAATTTTATAGGACCTTGATTACTTTTTCAAGGTGTTACAAAACAAGTTATAGTTTTTGAGTTGTTTTTTTAAATAAATAATGATTCAATTTTTAAATTAAATTAAAAATATTTAGAAAATTATTTTCATAAAATGGAGTTCATTTTTGAATTCAGATCATCTATATTATGTTGTGGTGAATTTATGAGATTTTTATAAAATGTTTTGTTTTTCAGTGAATAGTAAAAATATAGTTTTAGGTTTCAGTGTGTTTAATGACATCATTAATGATGTAATAAATCTGGATGAATTTTGAATAGTAATATATATTATGAGTTTTTTCAAGTGTCCAATACCATGGGAAAATACCATGGGCAATCCCATATTTTTTCAAATACCACCAACGAGGTGTCCCTTGGAAATTAATTCAATATTCCCTCACTTTTGCTATAAATACCAAGTCATTCCCTCATTACATTCATTCAAAAATCCTCATAAAAATGGTCTAGTCTTTTTACCTCCCAAATAGTCATATCAAGGTTCCCTTAAGCCCCCAAGTTCCCAACCTTAGAGCTTTTGAAGTCACTCTTCAAGGTAAGGGAACCTTCCACCCTCCTCTTTTAGTCATGATTTCCTTTAAGTTATGTCTTCTAGTTTCCATATTATTATGCGGAGGTTTGTTATTATATTTTCTTATTACTTTACATTTAATTTCCAAATTATGAGAGACCATTTCTTCTCTCATCAATTTATTTTATAAATTTTTAAGTGACGTCGTCAGGCTGCCAAGTTTTCATAAAAGAAATTAGATTTTCTCTTTTCTTTCAAGTTTCCTTTTTCATGTGGTACGTCATTCCACACCATGATCTCATTTATATTTTGTTACATCCCTGTAATGTAAAATTATTCATTTATGGATGGTATACCCCTATCCCATCTCTTTTTATTGTTTTCTAAAACCATGTTATATGGGCGTTATGCTACAGAATTTTCATCTCAAAATCTCTCTCTTTTTCTCAATAAATTATCTTATATTATTTATGTGAATTCCCTAATATATTCTCATTACCATGGGTATTCATCAATACTTAAAATTTATCTATTTTATTATGTAATTGACATACATATAACCCTCACTCCCTTTCCATGGGTTATAAATGACATAACGATCAAGTTTTTAAGAACTTTTAAAACGTCATGATTTTGAAATGAAACCCATTTATTTTATTCTCTATAAGTTATTTATGAAATATTTGATTATGATATATGTGGATCACATGAAAATAAATACATATTTATGGTGTTCCCTGATATCTCTCCAATTAATTGGGTAAATAATTAATCTCTAGAGATGATAAGTTTCACGATACCTTGGTAAATAACCCTGGTAATTTTTTTATAACACCTTGTGGATGAAACTTGGTGATATGTTCAAGAATGTATAAATGAAATGTTTTAGACACATATTCAATTTATTATTAATTTTATTTTTATTATGATATTACTCTTTTTCCTTTGCTCATGTCTTATGGGTTTCATCAAGTTCTTATTGATATCACAAGTAAACCAATTCCCTTGCTTTTCTTATAGGGTCTTCAGCCCACCCTTTCTTTTGATGTATGTCCCAAGGTTATGATATGTAGTAATTGTACATAGGATGAATATTTTATTAATATTTTCAAGAGTATTTAAAATATTTTTCTATGTTTTAAGGTTTTGTTGTTCCTAATTTCCAAGACACTGGACTTTAAAGATCCTTTATTTATAAAATGTAATGAAAAGTTATGTAATAAAAAGGCAGGATTACATAGGAATTGTCTCCTCATAGACACACCATAGACCCTCAGTACTGGTTAGTAGAATATAGAGTTTGGGGATATGCACTTGAGGCCATGTGGCCAATTGGGCTCGGGGCACTCCTAAGTGGCATTCGGGATCCGGATGTCACAAAGTGGTATCACAGAAGTTCATTTATTAATTTACTATTCAGAGAAAATATATTATATATTAGGAATGGTTGTAATTGGGTCATAATATGTTATTGTACTTCAAGAACCCTTTTCGGGGTAAATGACAAGTTTCCTGAATTGAAATTTTTATTAGGCTTTTTTTCAATTGCAGTTGATATCATTTCACTGTGTGGTGATGAACATGCTATGTGGTTTTGTTTATTATTATTCTAATTGATATTTCATTTCTCCCTTGGCCTGATGATATGATGGAAAAGAAAATTGGTACATGCATCATTATAGACACCTATAATTCGAAATTCATTCATATTTCCAGGCTATATAAGTGAATTTCACTACTTTTCATTCCTTGATATGCCTGTGATTATTGAGTGATATTGTGTTATTTATAGTATGCATGTGATTTTACTTTCCTATTATTGAGAAATTTCGGGTTTCAATTCATGATGTATTATAGGCCCTTAGGGGTTGGGATTTGCAATTTACCAAGTCGATCCATTGGATTAAAATCAAATGGGTGTCCTTTTCAGTGATAAGGTGTATGGGCCTTGATTCACTGGGAATGGAAATCCATTTAAAATGAACTTTTATATAATTTATAAGAAAATTAAAACTATAAATGTAAAAATTGTATTCTAAAATTTAATGGTTGCACATCCATGTCCAACCTTTTCATGTTTATGGAAGTTAAAGGAGTGAACCTAGTAATTAAAAATTATGTGAATGAAATGGTTACCAGTAAATGATGATGTAAAGTGCTATTGAACCATCATCTACTAGAACCCCTGTAACTTATACTTGTTCACTTACCAATACCTATAATTATAAGTTGGTTGTTGGGGTAGTATACCATGTGTAGTGATCCCTTTCTTACATTTATCTTCTTCTAGTGTTTTTATCTATCTATTTAAAGATTGTTCTATGGAGTGTTCTTGGAATTCTTAGATAAATGTTTCCATGAAGTCCTTGTGACATGCACTGGGAGGGTGTCAATGACCATGAACAAAACATGGTGGTCCTTGAGTTACCAGTTTTACCACTTGGAGTTCCACATGAGGCACCACCTATTGTACCTGACTTGGGAACTGATGCTCAAGTTTGAGATAGGTTTTACGTATGATGCAGTCCATGCATGGTGCTCCATCAACTGCACATATAATGGATGATTTGACTCATGAGTACCAGAAACAACATCCTCTTACCTTATTAGGGGATGGTGGTCGACAGGATGATGATTCTTGGCTAGAGGTCAACTTGTCTACCTTTGATCATCTGAAGATGCCTCTATAGTGGAGGTTCAAATTTGATACATACATGCAATAAGATTTGGTCAAGAATATGTGGGATGTGATTACCCAGGATGGTTTCCATGTGGGCATGGTATGGGATGATTTACAAAATACCGTTTATGATCAGTTCTTTCCTCATATACTAAGAGTAGAAAGATCAATATATTTCATGCATCTTAGGTAGGGATATATTTTAGTTATGGATTATTCAATGTGTTTCACTAAGTCATGTATCTTTTCACCACTTCTGGTTAGTGGTGATATTTAGTGTGTTAGAATCATTGAGGATGGGATTTTCTATTTTATCCATACTCAGGTGAACATATTTCTCTTTCCTATCATCTTTGAAATAGTCAATAATTCTATTATCCCTCAGCACAACATGGGGGATAGAAATAATATTGGGCATAGAGGAACAGTGTCGAGGTAGGCCAGTAGTTCATCCAGTAGCTGGAAATGTTCTGTTGAGGTTTCTCATCATGGAAGTGGTAGCCAGAGTACCCGTGTAGGTAGCTAGGTAGTGTTTCACCAGTATGGATGAGAGGGGAATCTAAAGCCTTAGTGATATAGAGACCCTCTAGAGTATCGGTCTTGTGGTTATATGAGATATATGTAGAGATTTTTTTAGACCTTTCCATCTGCTTCTAGTGGAAGAGGATCCACACTAACTCCACCTTTAAGATTAGGTTCTTTTACACCACTTCAGGCTAGGTGTTGAAGTAGCACTAGCGTAAATGGAGGAGGAGGAGGCCGTAGTCATGGTAGCCAGACTCTTGATCACCAGAAGCACCAGAAGAGATTTTTTTGTCATGGTGGTCTAGATGTTGCACAAGTTCATCGATCAGGATAGTTTAATTCTTTACAGTTGATACCCAAGGATTAGGATATTGAACCATCTACAGTTTGAGGTACTATTCTAGTAGACTCTACTATAGTATATGCTTTATTTAATATAGGTGGTTCACACTCATCAAAATCATTTTCTATTGTGCAAAGCCTCAAGATAGAAATATAGTATTACTATAGTGTAGTGACCCTAGATACACCATTTGGGGTAATGTCAGAGGGCATACACTAGTGAACGGACTTCCCCCTTGAGGTAGGAAGTAATACCTTATTATGGGACCTCTTTATTCTTGATATGATGGGATTGTATTTCATTTTTGAGATGGATTGGTTGGTTCAATATCATGTATTTGTAGACTATTATTGCCTTAGGGTATCATTTACATCACCAAAGGGCGGAAGTTATAAACATACGTGTGAGTGGGATGTTTGGGCTAGCAGAGCTGGACCCTAGCATCATGGTCTAAGTGGAGTAACCACCCAGATTTCCAATCTCTTCCTAGAGGATCAGTATTTAAATGAATCTAAATTACCTATAATGGTAGATCATTTTTGGGATGTATTTCCTGAAAACTTATCTAGATTAACTCTTGAGAGAGGGGTATATTCTATAGTCAAGCTTGTTCCAGGAGTAGTTCCAGTGTCTATTCCTTCATTTAAGATGTAAACTACTAAGATCCAAGAGCTCCAGTAGTGGATAGAGTATTTGGAGGCCAAAGTATCCATACGACCTGGCACTTACTCTTGGGTTTCTCTCATGATTTTCATCAAGGAGGGTGATACCCTTCATCTATGAATGGATTATAGATATTTGAACCATATTATGTTTAATAACCAGTATCCACTACCTTGTATAGATGATCTCTTTGACCAACTTCAATGAGTTAGGGACATCTCTAACATCAACCTGAGATTAGGATAACATCATGTGAAATTCAAGACATTATACACACCTCATACAACTTTCCATAGAAGTTATAGTTTGTATGAGTACCTCATTATGTTGTTCAGTATTATAAATGTTCCCTCCATTTTCATGGCTCTGATGAATAGGTTGTTCCAACCCTATCTAGATTCCTTTTTCAAAGTATTTTTGGAAGACATCTTATTAAATTATCACACTCATAGTAGCCATGATAATCACCTTGAGATTGTTCTAATTACACTAAGAGAGCATCATATTTATACCAAGATTTCTAAGTACCACCTATGGATAAAAACAAATCTCTAAATGGGGCATATTATCTCTGAATCAAGATTCTCTATTGACCTAGAGGAGGTTAGTGTTGTTTTTTCCTAAGAGTAACCAAAGAATATTTTTTGATATACCGAGTTTATTAGGGTTGGATGGTTATTGTAGATATTTTCTTCAAGACTTATCACACCTTGATTTACCTATTATGTATCTTACAAAGAAGTGTGTCAAGTCCCTATGGTTATAAGAATTCGATAAATCCATTCAGGAGCTAAAATGGAGGCTTTTCCTGGAACTGATAATGACTCTTCTAGAGACTAGAAAGGGATATACCATCTTCTATGATGAATCATGAGTTATCCTAGGAGGTTTTATGATGCAAGATGATATTTTCATTTTATAAGGATATCAAAAGTTAAGGCCTCATGAGAGAAATTACCTGACACATGAACTTGAGTTAGCAGCAATTGTCTGTGGCTTACATTGTTGGAGACATTTTCTTTTGGGTGAGTTCATTGTGGTGTATGTAGTCTACAAGAGACTCAAACTTATAGTTATTCAGCCTGAATAGAATCTCTGATAGTGAATATGGGTCGAATATCATCATTCCTTTGATATTTAGCTTGCTCATACGCCTGGAAAGGGAAATGTGGTTGCTGATGCGCTGAGTTTGAAAACTCAGGCAGAAGTCATACAGAAAGCTAGTGATGAATGGAAATTTATGTCCCTATTTTATGATTTGTATCTAGAGTTTAATGATAGTAACGAGTAGTCCTATCTACCAAACTTGAAAGTTACCTCTTCCCTCATTGAAAAGTTGAATATTAATCAATCTTCAGATCCTGAGGGATTGGTTCTCTATGAGAGTATTTCAGAAGATGACTTGACTTCAGATTGTTCTATGGATAGAGAATACATCCTACAAGTACATGGATGTGTTTTGGTTTCTACAGATATGAGAGATGATTTGATACATGAATACCTTGCTTCTAAGTGGGAATTTCATCTAGTAATCTTCAAAATGTATCGAGACAAGTGACGCCAGTATTGTTGGCCTAGGATGAAACATTAGATAGAAAGATTTATCACTAGTTTTTTTCACCTATCAGAAGGTGAAGGAAAAGAAATAGAGAACTATCGGCTTTTAATGTACACTTCCAGTCCCAAAATGGAAATTTTTAGATATTACTATGGACTGTGTCGTCAGTTTACCTAGTTCACCTAGAGGTAGTGACGTTGTATGGGTTATCATTGACTGACTGAAGATAGTATCTCATTTTATTCTTATATGGGAGACTTTATTATCTAATGAGCTAGTAAGACTGTATTTTTGTGAGATCATAAGACTATATGAGGTCCCTCATATTGTCATTTTTGATTGGGACACTCGTTTCATATCATGTTTCTGACAGGGGTTGTAGAAAACTATGGGTATGCATGTTCTTCTAAGCACATCATTTCACCATCAAACAAATGGATAGTAAAAATGGGCGATATAGGTCTTAAGGACATTATAGAGGCATTAACTCTTTATTTTAGTGATTATTGGTAGAATTATGTCCCTCTTGTCGATATATCCTATAATAACATAATTCATGTGACTGTTCAGATGGATCCTTTTGAGGCCTTGTATGGTAGGTTGTGTTGTTAGCCCCTATTCTGGGTAGAGGTAGGTGAGGCATCCCTACTAGGTCCCAGTCTCATGTAGAATACTTTTGAGAAGGTTCAAATAATTAGGAAGTGCATGTATACTACTCAATCTATAAAGGAATCTTATGTCGATCACCGATGATGACCTCTAGAGTTTGAGGTTGGGGATTATGTTTTCCTATAAGTATCACCCAGGTGATAGAATAGATGGATTCAGAGGCAAGGGATGCTTTTGACTTGTTATATAGGTACATTTGAGATACTGGAGAGTGTCAGGCCAATAGACTATTAGTTTATACTACCTCAAAGGTACCCTTCCATGCATGATGTTTTCCACATTTCATAGCTTCATTGTTTTCATGACGAGCTATCTCATTCTTTTGATCTCAAGGATATTGAGATAGATGTTGATGATTATTTTTAGGAGTATCATATAAACACCATTGAATAGGTGATGAAGGATCTTAGAGGCCATTTTGTCTTTCTATTATGGGTGATATGGTATCACAGATATGTATAGGATGAGACTTGGGATGGGAGGCCGACGTACCTGCCCAGTAGCTAGAGTTGTTCTCAGGCATTTTTTTTACCACCCTTTGAAGGTGAACTTGGGTAAAAGTTCTTTTAAGATGGAGTACTATAAAAACTGGTTTTTATTTTAGTTATCAATCCTTAAATTTTGGTCTAATTTTTTTTAAGGACCTAATGCATATGCCTAATGAGTTAGTAAAGGTCTCGGGGGTGTTAAGGTCTTGTTCAGAGTCTAGAACACGGATTTTTGGGAGAAAAAATCTTGTTGCATGGTTTTTTAAAAAAATATGAGGCAGTTTGGTTGGTTAGTTTAAACCACGGAAGGCTGGATAGTGAGTAACAGGAGGGTGCACGGTTATCCCAAACTATGTAAAGTGGGCCCTACTGCTGTGTTAAAATGTATTGAATTTTGATAGAGGCATTTTTCACTGTTGGTAGACGATTTCTCAAACCATGAAGCCTAACTATGATGGTGGCCCCTTCCCAGAGCTTCTCGAGAATTATTGGTGCACGGTTTAGCTAACCATGCATCCAAATCATGTGAAGGAACGTTTTCGAAAAAATTACCATTTTCACCTTAAGTGAATGTTTTACACATCCCTTCATCTCTTTTGGTTTTCAAGCAGATAGTCTCCACCCATTTCTCTCTTTTTGATCTTTTTGAAGCCTAATCTAGATTTTGAGATATACCATCTATCTAATGTCAGAATAAATAGTCGGTCATCTCATTAGATCTATGCCGGTATGATATTTATTCTTTTTTAGTATTTCTTCATTCTTATTTCTATCTATAATTCTATTTAGATAAAGGATCATGTGCCCCAATTTAAGATAATTGATATGTTCTTCAAATATTCTCCAATCTAGGCCGAACTAAAGGTTGGTACTGTATGAGGAGAGTCATGTGAGAAAAAGGTAGGTGGTCTGTAAATCATTCCTAATTTTCTGCCTATTTATAAATTGTCATGCCCTCATGCCAATTTCTTCGGGCCTCATTTGTTAAATTTATATGACATTCTTATAGTTTTTTGCACTATGTTCTATAACTCTTTCCATATATGTAATTAATATTTGTTGGATACATCTACAAATCCAACCACCTCATGTAGTGTGAGATTCCATAATTGGGTTTCTATTGTCTTAACATGTTGAGCCACCATTCCGAAGTGCCTTGAGCTTGACCTTCATAATGTTAAGACTTCCTCTATTAAATAATAATTAAATTAATTAATGGATAGTACCATGGTCCCTTTCCACTTGACTTGCCTAAGGTAAGTTTTCAATTTATTTAATATAAATTAAATGTAAGTGGTAAGTATATTTTATAGGTATGACATGGCTTGGTTAATGAGATCAAAAGCATGGTTTCATTCCATAACACATTTTTCTACTCGTGATTATGGTGGAAGAATTAACCAAGTGAAATGAATATCACCTATAGGGATTTATAAATAGTAGCATGTGCATTTAGCCTTGTAAAACTAATTAAAGGCAAAGAATTGAACCTTGATTATCAAATGGAATGACCTTTACATGGAATAACTCATTAAATGAACTAAATGTAAGGTGCCTGATTATGTATATGGACCTTAAAATATTTATAGGGGTGTCTTGACTCAGGTTAGCCTTTGGATTCTCAAGGTAATGACTTGATCACTCGAGGATGAAATTCTATTTCAAGTATGTTGGTTGCCTTGGTTGAGACCCACCTTGGAACCCAAACCTTGTCTATTACAGGATTCCTGGTATAGATCTATTGGATCCTTCTTTTACAAATATAGGATTCCTGGGATACACTCCTTGGATACAATATGGTTTCAATTGACATGAGGTTCCTTGGTTATATCCTTGGGCCTAGACATAGCTTATAACATTTTACCATGGATGTATTCCTTGGACTCGGTTAGATCATCCTATTGTGGAATGCCTTGGATAATGCTCCTTCGATTACATTATTACCCCCTTAGCTAGGCTTCAGGTATTATAAAGTTAGTGACCCTTGTGATCTTGGTTTCCTTCTTTATTACCTTGGAACCCTTTATAATATAATCATCATGGTTTCCTTATTATATCTTGGAACCCTTACTAGTACCATCACAAGGTGATTTTAGCGACGGTGATGGCTCACGTGACCTATCTATAAAAAATAAAGAATAATTAATTAATGAATTGGTCACATTATAAAACACCAGTTGAGGGATAAAGTAGGTACTTCGGTGTTTATGTTACTATAATGTATTAATTTTATATATGAGTGCCTTCACACTTTTCATCTTATATTACATAGACAGGATGTTATAGACACCATTGGTGGTGGACTACTAAGATTTATCTCACACCCTATTTGGGCCTCCATTAGTACCTGAGCATAATATATGTATACAGGTGTTGAAAAAGGAAATTGAGTTTCTTTTTACACTTGACTGCTTGTTTCTTATGATGGATCATATAGCAGATGGCCGAGTTGGATCTTGGGATACATGGATAGTTTTTAGTTTCTTTTTGATAATTTTTTATAGCATGTATATATGCTTCTTGTATACCTATTTTAAAGAATTCTGGTGACATCAAATATTTTATCATTAGTTGTTGTATTGTTTTTATATTATTTATTCTAGTTGATCTTATTGTTATTACTTAGTTATGTTTCTATTGTAGATTTTTTTAATTATATTTCTTATTTCTACATATCTCCTATTTTTATATGCTATGTGGTATGAGGGAATAGTCTCCCCCCAGACACACCCTATTCTCTCACTACTAGTTGGCAGCCTCTGGAATTTAGGGAGATGTGCTTGAATCTGTGTGTCCAACCGGACTCATGGAACTCCTAATTGGAATCTAGGTTTAAGAAATCACAGATAGTGTGTGGAATACTCATGGATGAGGCCCAATGAAGATATCATTCCATGTTATGAGGAATTCATTCCATGTGAGTGGATATTATGGGTGGAAGCGACCCATGTCGAAAAATCTCAAAGGGTTAGGGATGGGGTGTTGAGAGTACATAAAGTGGAAAGGGTTCTTGGTGACCATACCCTCTTTGAGATTCATACTCGGAGGAGGAAAGGAGGAGAAAAGGTGTATCCTCCAATAAGAAAGTCTATGATATTACTTCAGGATGGATTCCTATGATTATATCATTCTCTATGTGTAGGGTGGGGAGGTTTTCATTCCATGTGAGGAGGATCTCATTTTTTTCACAAATACATGGGGCATCCTTCAGTTTTGGAAGAGGTAGAGGTCAAAGTTCAACATCGTGTGATGAGGATGTTTGGTTATATGCATCTTTACATCATGCATCTCAGACGTGGGGGAATCATTCCTCACCCCATGTGCTTACATAACCGTCAGTCATACACCCTTGGGTGGGGAAGGGCTTCAGTAATTCCAGGTTTTAACAGAGTAGAGGAATGGTCACTCACAAGTTCTACATTAGTGTACCTATGATAAAAGTACGGGGAATTATCATACTTATGCTGAAAAGAAATATGTGTGGAAACACAATAGGCTAAACCTTGTGAGGAACCAAGAAATCATTACGTGCAAGTCAGGAGGTTTGTGCGCAAGGCATGGGAGATACACACGAGAGGGGATTAGACATAGTGCTTTGGAGTAAAGGAATCTAATAGAGCTTCAAAGAGAGGGTGCATGCAAGATTGGAGACTTGTGCATAAGAGGAAGGGTTTAGTGCAAGATTAAGGTGAACCCAAGACCAAGAGGTGTATGCAAGAGGTATATTTTGCACGGACTTGACTTAATATTGAAAGAAATGGGAAAGGGTCAATCCACTATGGGACCCTGATAAAAAGGACCCCCAAGGAACCTGTTATGCAAGATCTTATACCTTTAGGGATTCATGGCATTCACACTGTCGCGGAAGATGTTTCTTCTGAATAGCAATGAGACACTTCGACAATAATAGGATCACCCTGAATAATTGGGTGCACATAAATATATATACAAAACCTTTAATGTGGCATGCAAGATTTCATGTGTGGAAGTGGTATTCCTTGTAGTTGGTCCTTTATCTATGGTAGGAGTGCACACAAAGGGTCTATTTGACCTCAATTTGGACATGTAAGAGCCTTGAGCATGGATTTCTGTCTTTCATACACCCTTTTAAACTTATGCACACTTGACTTAGGCTTCTTAGAATGCTCTTATGAGTCAAATGGTGCCTTAGGTTTACCCAAATATGGTTATTATAGTTCTATGTGGAATTTGGTTCCATGAAATGTCCCCCTTGTAATTTGAGCAGAAAGGGGACTAAAAGGTTGGATTCCAAGGTAAATTCTGAAAAGAGGGTGTGCATCCATGAAGGTGTGTGAAAAATCAAAGTTTGGCAAGGAAGTTTCCTTGTGCGCATGTGGAGATCCTGGTCCACACCTATAAATAAATAAGGGAGCTATATATGGTACCTTTACATTTAGTGTGCCAAGAAAATGCTCTCATGAGCGTATATATGATCTTTATGTGTGAAACACCAAATCTCAGTCATTTTTATGTGAAAACACAATTTTTTCCCATGCTTACACATTTAAAAAACTTAGACATTTTCCCTGATCACTAGATGACCTTACACATGCACTACTATAAAACACACCTTTAACAGCACTGGAATAGGCCTTTATCAGCACTCGAAAAATGCTAACAACCTCAGCGAGGTTAAAAGGCCAAGGACTTTATCAGTGCTAGAAAAGAACTAATAAAGGGTGTCTTTATTAGTGAAAATAAAAGCACTGATAGAAGACACCATTTATCAATGTTTTTATTTAGTGCTGATAAAGAGACCCTTTATTGGAGCTTTAAGAAGAAGTGATAAATATTATCATATTGGTGTTTTAAAACAATAGATATAGGAATCCTTTATCGATGCTTCTACATGTGCGGATAAAGGATATCTTTATCAGCACTTTTAGAAGAACTGATAAAGATAACTTTATCTGTGCTATGGAAATCATTGATAAAGGATACCATTATCAATGCTTGTAAAAGCATTGAAAAGGGATACCTTTATCAGCACTTATAAAAGAACTAATAAAAGATACCTTTATAGTCACTTATAAAAGCACTGATAAAGGTCATCTTTATTTTCTCATTTAGTAGCAATGATAAAGTTGTAAACTACAGTGTTAAGTTACAGCACATGGTAGCACTAGAAATAGGTTCAATGTGTTGTAACAACACACTACATCACCAAAAACAAAACTAAAATAACTAAAATAAGATATAAATAACAAATTTAAATGAAATAAAATTTATAACACAAATACAAGAAAAAGAACTATTATAGAGTATATCAGTTGTTTTTTTTCAAAATTAATGTAATTTTTGAATAAAAAGGCACAATTGGAGTCATATCGGTCACACAGTGAGTCTAATTGTGGTTTTACTAAATATTATATGTCAAAAATGACTTATGGATCATTTCCCAAAAGTACTAAAACAATCTAAATGATTTCTCTCAGTTTTAATTACGTGAGTATTTTTTTTAATAAAATTAATTTCAGTTTTGATCACTTGGAGTCATACCAGTCACACTGTGCATCAAGTTGAGGTGTAGTTGATGTCTATATGTCACAAATGACTTATGGATCATTTCCCTAAAGTACCAAAACAATCCTAATGTGTTTTATCAGTTTTAAGTATGTTAGTTGTTATTTTCACTAAAATTAATATCTATTGTGAATAAAAAGATGCACTTGGAGTCATACCAGTCACACCGTGCATCTTATTGAGGTGTGGTTGATTTCAAAATGTCCCAAATGACTCATGTATCATTTTCATAATGTATCAAAACAATAAAAAACTGTTTCATCTATTTTGAGTATGCCTCTTGTGTTATTTTACTAAAATGTCATTTTAAACTGGAAACATGCACTTTGAATCATATAGGTGGAATCATGTGTGGGTTTTACATGAGACTGATTCATACATGTCACAAATGAATTTAGAATCATTTTTCCAAATTATTAAAACAATCCAAGCATGTTTTCTTGGTTTTCACTGAGTGAAACTTTTTTGTATTAAAAATTAAATTTTAAACTGATAACAGACACTTTGAGTTATACCAGTCACAATGTGAATCAGATTAAGGTGTGGCTAATTACTACACATTAAAAATGACTTATGTATAATTTTCCTAAAGTAAAAAACTAATTATAATTCATTTTCTTGATTTTGAGTATGTGAGTTGTTTTGTTCACTAAAATTAATGTCAATTTTGAATAAAAAGATGTACTTGGAGTCATATCGGTCAAACCATGCATCATATTAAGGTACATTTGATTTATACATGTCACAAATGAATCATGGATCATTTTTATAAAGTATCAAAACAATCAGAATGTGTTTCCTCTATTTTGAGTATGCCATTATGTTTTTTACAAAAATGTCATTTTAAACTAGAAAACATGAACTTTGATCCATACAGGTGGCATCATGAGTGGGTTTGACATGATACTGATTCATATATGTCACAAGTGAATTGTGAATCATTATAATAAATTAACAAGAAAATATGAGTATGTTTTCTTATTTTTCAGTGAGTGACACTTTTTTGTATTAAAATGCCAATTTTGAACTGAAAACAGGCACTTGGAGTCATAACAGTTGCATTGTGCATCATATTAAGGTGTGAATGATTCCTACATGTCAAAAAAATGTCTTCTGAATCGTTTTCCTAGAGTATTAAAATAATCTAAATGTATTTTCTCAGTTTTGAGTATGTTAGTTCTTTCACTAAAATTAATGTCAATTTTGAATAAAAAGATTCACTTTGAGTCATATCAGTCACACTGTGCATTGAATATAGGTGAGGATATTTTCAACACATCCCAAATATCCCCTTTATAGTTTTCCTAACGAATCAAAACAATCAAAATGTGTTTCCACTATTTTGAGTATGTCACCTGTGTTTTTTTACTAAAATGTCATTTTAAACTCAAAATACATACTTTGAACCATAAAGGTAACATCGTGTTTGGGTTTGACATGAGACTAATTCATACATGTCATATATGAATTAAAAATAATTTTTCCAAATTATCATAAAAATATAAGCATGTTTTCAAATTTTTCAGTGGTGATACTTTTTTGTATTAAAATTTCATTTTTAAACTGATAACGGACACTTGGAGTCATGTCGGTCACACCGTGTATCAGATTAATGTGAGGATAATTCCTACACATCACAAATGACTTATGGATCATTTTATTAAAGTACAAAAACAATAAAAAAATTTCTTGGTTTTGATTATGTATGTTTTTTTACTAAAATTAATGTCAATTTTGAATAAAAAGATGCACTTGGAGTCATATCAGTCACACCGTGCATCGGATTTTGGTGCATCTAATTTATAAAAGTCACAAATGACTCATGGATAATTTTCCTAAAGTATAAAAAAATCAAAATTCATTTATGCTATTTTAATTATGCCACTTGTGTTTCTTTACTAAAATGTCATTTTAAACTGAAAACACACACTCTGTGCCATCCAAGTGGCTCGTGTGTGGGTTTTAAATGAGACTGATTCATCTCAAAAATTAATTATGAATCATTTTCCAAAATTATCATGTCAATATGAGTGTGTTTTCTTGTTTTTCAGTGAGTGACACTTTTTTGTATTAAAATTTCATTTTTTAACTAATAACGGACACTTGGAGTCATATCGGTCACACCGTGCATTGGATTGATATGTAGCTAATTCATACACATAAAAATGATTTATGGATCATTTTTCTAAAGTACTAAAATAATTTGAATGTGTTTCCTTGTTTTTGAGTATGTCAGTTGTTTTTTCACTAAAATTAATGTCAATTTTAAATAAAAAGACATGTTTTGAGTCATACCAGTTACACAATGCATCATATTGAGGTGATGCTAATTTATACACACCCCAAATGACTCATGGATCATTTTACTAGAGTATAAACACAATTAGAATGTGTTTCCTTTGTTTTGAGTATGCCACTTGTGTTTTTTACTAAACTTTCATTTTAAACTGGAAACACGCATGTTGATCCATACAGGCGGAATCATGTGTGGTTTTTATATGAGAATAATTCAAACGTGTTACAAATTAATTATGAATAATTTTCCAAAATTATCAAGACAAGTGTTCAAAAAACTATTTTAATAATTCTCCTGAAACACTTGCACAATGGCTCTTATTATAATTGAAAATTGTTGTGTTCACTTTAAAAAAAATCTCAAACACAATCACAGTAATATTAATTATATTTAATTTCATAACAATTTTATTATTTTCAATAAAATTCGTATTATTCTCCCTCGCCTCAGTCCCCACCTCAATCTTCACCTCTGCCTCCTCCTCAACATCAGTCTCTTCCTACAACTCTACCTATGCCATCACCTCTACCTCCACCTCCAACTCTGCCTTTGTGATTGCCCAACAATTTTATTGTTTTAAGGTAATTTATTCAAAAACAATTATTTTATCTATTATAATTATCCTTAAAAACATATCAAAAATAATATATAAGCAATCCGTCATTAATACTTTACACTAGAAATATCTTTCAAAGGTTATAACTCATACTAGATCACAAAAATAGCAGGTAATCACCTAAATATGTGGTCATCATACATTATTAAAAAAAAGATGATTCCCTACTCTTATATAAACAAACTGATATCTTCTTTTTAGTAACTAGGTTGTCGGCAGTCTTGATAGTACTGAGAAAATATAGACAAAAAATAATTATAAAATATATTTAATGAAATTGTAATTACCTTCATAAAATACTTGTTGGGGGATGATGGTCTTTTCATGTTTTGTAATTTCTCTCATAAATTAGAAACATAATATCCATAATGGGTTTACTTTTCTTATTTCAGACATTTTAAAAACATTCACCCAAATAAGTAAATTGTTTTGAAATGTTTTTATTGTAAAATATTTCTATATATACCTTAATTTTTTTCCATTTTTAGTAATTCACAAGATTTATCCCTTCAAACACCGACTTCATGCCATGATCAAGCCTATACTGTGTGATCGCCCTATCATAACAAAATTATTGAAAACAAATAGACTAAAAATATAATTCAAAGGTTATCTATAAAATTTTTATTGTAGTGAATTACATATTCACAATACACATCATGTGTGGTCTCTTGTTTACATATCCATGCATTGGATCCAAAAAAATAAAAATTCTGGGTGAATATATTGACTTCTATCAGCTTCCAGTGTGTCCTAATGAAACAAAACAATTAAGTAATGCAAAAATTAATAATATATTTTATGTGATTAGATTGTAGATTTTTTCCTTTTCATTGTATGAATCAAAAAGTGTCTATTATCTGATGATTTTTTATTAAATTCTTAGGGTAAATGAAAATTTTTCTTATTTATTTCTTCCTCATTCAAAGTAATTTCTGACATTAAAACAATATAGGATTTAATGAATACAAATAATGCTTTGAAAAATCTTCCCTTTATATTGATTTTATATAAATGTATGTACAAAATATGAATAGTTATTAACTTTAATAAAAATATTATCTCTCTTTTTGAATAAAAGTATTATGAAAATGTACCTTATGTATGTAATCAAATATGAGATGCCCAGCCATTCATGCTTGATAATCTCATTTAGAATCTTGAGAACAATTACGTCTGTCAAGGAATATCCATATATTTCTTCTTCATTTTCATTATAAAACACAGTTTTATATTTAAATGTGGTCTCTTCATAAGGTTTTAATGATAATAAATGTTTCTCTGGAACTGGTGGGGAGAATTTACTCTCGAAAGGTTTTTTTTCATGGTTGATTCAGTAGATTTTCTTGATTCGACCTTCCATTTCCCTACCAATTTATCCATATGTAATATCATACATCACTTCAAACATTTAATCATCAAATGTTACATTTTTTTCATATGAAAAAATTTGTTAAATATGTACCACATTCATCTTTATAAGACTAGATTGTCATGCTCTGAAATCTCTAATAGTAGCTTTGACCATTGTAATATTTTTACCATTAAGTGGAACATGCAACTTAGCAGTCAGATAATAAGTTACATAAATCCTCACTCTCATGTGATATATTGGGAGTTATTTATTGTTTATCTAGTCTCCCAATATATTATACAATGTACCCATTGCAACAAGGTGGTATGTGGGTGTTGACTGATACAAATAAGATAAAATTGTACCCAAAAGAATTTTAGAAATATCAAGCTATATGAAGTTGTTTGATTCACATTTAGAAGAAATATTATTTTAAAAAACTGATTTCCTTGGGTAAGGTATGTGGTTGGGGGTATTACTAGCCTCAAATTTTGGAGATAATTTGGTTCATGTATGGATCTTTTCTCCACCTCCATTTCATTTTAATCATTTCTTATACATTGGTATCAAAGACTAAACCACGAAATAATATCTTGCAGTGAGTCTATTTGTGTATAAAATCATCTTAGCATATTATATGTATCCACATGTTGTTTTATCTTCTCAAAATATGTTTTAGGAGATAATCTAAAACATATTCCTCTAACATGACTATATTTTTTAGGCCATTTTAGAGATACTGAATGTAGCTTTTCTTTTGATACAGGTGTTTCCGATTCTCGTATCTAAACCATATAAAAAAATATGAACAAATAATGAATATTTTTTTCTAATGTTTTTATAAATCATAATTAATTACAATTATGTCATACTTACACATGCTTCCTATACCTTTTTGTGATTTCATAAATTAATTTACCCTCTTTGTTTACACAAGCCTCCTTCCATTGTACATGATGTGGGATGGAAGTATCTTTAGATTATGATTCATCAATATGAATATAAAAAAGGAACATATTTTGTTTCATATCACATAATTAAACTTCTATTTTTGATTTAAATTGCATACCAATTTATTCTCTAATGAAGCGTACCCCATCATTTCATTTCAATATGGGTATGTTAGTTTTGATGGGTGTTCTTTATTTTCAGCAATATTTTTCAATTTCATAAATTAAAAATATTGAATCAAGTTGGATAAAATAAATAATGTCAAATAAAATATTATAAAATATAATGCACCTAAAATTATTTCTCATTGCGACAATTGATGAAAGTAGTCCATCTTTCCTACTTTATAATGTGTACATAACTAAGTAAGGGTGGGGATTGATTTTCCCCTCAACATCCCTAAGATTTATCTTTTTAAGAAGATTGTGGAAGACTATATAGGATTTTATAGTATCCATTGAGGAAAATTTATTAAAAAATATTCTAAAATAAATGAAGTCTTTAAGGAATAATGAAAATGAAATCAACGTTTCATTATATAATTTTTCAGTAAAATAGAGAATGTATATTGTAAGATTGCCATTATATATTTCCAAGGGATTTTATTCATTCCAGGTTGTATGTGATGCCACGAATCAATATCAATCTGATAAATTCATCCTCCTTGTGAACCCAAGATTACTAATGAACATTGACTTGTTGGTTTCAATAGGTTGGTCATGTTGATTCTAACCAACCTCAAATTTTCTAACATGAACTCTTTACTTGATAATTTAATTCAGCATTGTGATGTTGTGTCATTTTTTTTATCAACATTTTGTTAACCCCTAATAATTCTATAATTTCATCACCAACAATCTATTATTCATCCGAATTGGTAATTTTTTAGTAATATAGATAAATTATATTGTAACATTACCGTTATATCTTTCCAATGGATTTCCTTCATTATAGGTTGTATGTGGATACAAGAATCAATATCAATTAAAAAATTCATCCTCATTGTGACCCTAATATAATTATTGACCATTTACTTCTTGGGGTCCCTAGGGTGGTCATTTTAATTCTAACAAGCCGCAAATTTTATACACTGAACTATTTCCCAGATAATTTTATTTAGCATTGTGATTTTGCATTGTTTTTTTATCAACATGTTGTTGAACCCCTAATAATTCCACAATTTCATCATCAATAGACTATTATTAATTGAGATTAGTAACATCATCGTGTACAGAAGACATTGTCTTCATGAGTAGTAAAACATTTAATTTTTCTTGAATAACAACAATACAATACACTCCTTGCAAAAAAAGTTGACAATTTAAAGCATTTTGCATGAAAATTTTTATTCTCTTGAATAGATATATAATACTTCAATACTATAGTAAATCTAACCTTCACTAGATTTATTTAATCTGTCATCAGATGTTGATTTTATTACATCTCTTAATTATGGATTGGAATCCCTCTTTCAAACTATCCTTCCTCCAATCATTGTGTTTTCAAAGTTCTTTGATGACTTACCTCCCAAAAAGATATTATGGCATTTTGATGTTTGATATTTATATTCTATATTTTGTGTACATAAACCTATGTTTCTTAAAAAAATCTAACAAAAAGTCATCCCATGATCATTTTGGAGGACTAATTCTTAGAGTAGTTCAAGAAAATAGAAGAGATGGGGGATGTGTCTCAAGAAACAAAATACAGTAACTATTTGGGAGATGAAAGTCGAGTTACCACAAAGGTCAAAAAATAACTTAAATGCATTATTAATTTTGACTTATAAAATATTACATTACAAAAATGTAGGAATGAATATTTAAATACACATTAATTCCACTTAAAGTCATTTACTTCCACTCACAAACATTTATTCTCTGCCACTTCCTCGGAAATGTTTCGTTTTTTGGTAGGGATTAGAGGAGACAAAAAATTGTTGTGATATTGCTTTGAGGTGGATTAGAGAGCTTGAAAACTGGAAATTTATCCAAGCTTCCAAGAGAAAGTATCCTAAATATGAAGTTGAAAACATGGTTATAGAGCTCTTCTCATTGTGGTAGTAATACCTTTTAGAGTTGGATTAGATGACTCATCATAGTAGTATTCTTGTCCAAGTATGATTAATAATGGAGTTCTAATAGGATCCAATGTGACCACACAAAAAATAAAATTAATTTTTGATGAAGTGTTGTCAAAAGTAACCGACTGATTTGTATAAGAAACCATACATATTTATTCATTATGTTTGGATTAATTTTTTAGTATCATTTTTTTGTTCCTATGAAGTAGTAATTGAGTGGGATGAAAGGCCGAAAGGTTTGAAGATCAAATTGAAGGATGCAGTATTCAAAGCCATGGAAGAAGCATTAATGAAGATTAATGAATACAGTCTGAGTGGGAGGTATGTCATAATGGAACTTTGGAATCAAAATGATGGGAGAAAGGCTAGTTTGAAAGAGTTATTTCAATCCATCATCAAGAGATGGAAGACCATAAAGCATCTGATGATGGATTAAATAAATGTATTGAAGGTTATTTATACTAAATTGTTGAATTATTATATCTCTATTCAAGATAGTAAAATATTTCATGAAATATTCATGCTATTGTGGGATTTTATGCATGGAGTGTATTGTATTGTATATCTATTTTACTAAAATTAATCCTTATTTACACAACCTTATTTTTGAAACCCATGGAACTTTTTTATGAAAATTTATTTATAATTATCTTTAATATTATGTGTTTTATGATTATTTCACAATAATGGGTGGAGATGCAGTTTTCAGTGGTCTCGTATGAAGCTGGAATGAGTTTATAGAGTAGAGGTGGCATTGTCTGGGTATAGGCAAGGGAGAGAGATAGATAATATACTCATAAATAAAATTGAAACTGATTACTCTTTTTCCATATGTTTACTTATATATAATATTGGTGTTAATAACATTAAGAATAATTTATAATCTCAATCCCATATGATATATAAGATACTCATAAATAAATAATAGGAAACTTTTGTGTACTAAGGCAATCTACAAGAGTATAATATACTAGTATTGTACCTATCACTATAAAATAACCCTATATAGAATCATCCATAGACTACTCAGCCATAAATAATCTTTTACCCATATCTAATGACCATTCCTAGAAGGAATATCTCAAAAAGACCATTAGAGGATCCCCAACAAACAACATCAATAGAAAAGTTTCACATCAAAGAGGCAATAGGGATTAAAGTGCCATAGGAACCTACACAGATGGAATCACTCGAAAATTCTCCTCAATTGAATTGTAATTGGAATACATCCAATCTAATGGTCTTGATGAAATTAATCTCACCCCACCTACATTCGACATCAGTTCTGTCTACTCAAAGATTTCTCACCTTCTAATTTTGGATATTTTTTTAATCCACCATAGTCCCAACAATCACTACCAATAGTCCTGTTGTTCCAGCATTCACATCCTAATACCCTTTAATGTGATTTTCAACACCATCTAAAGATTTGAAAATAAATTATTGGGTATAAAAATTGATGCACATATTGAAGTATGTTAACCAATTCATTCCCAAATCAGGTCGATGATATCCATCTCAAGAACAAGAAATACTAGAAAAATTTAGAGCCAATGAAAATTTTACAACATGTTTCATAGTTAAATGATAGAAATTCTATTTTTCCAAGAGGTGTTAAAAGATTCATCACATGAGGTTTCATTAAACATGTAATACCAAATAATCCACAACATGATAAGGAATAAAATAGTGAGATGTTTTAGTGTCAAACAAAGATTACATGAGAGTATAATTTAAGATAATCATATCATAAACTATCTAAGGACCATATTTATCATCTATGAGCATCGGATTAGCACTATATAATTGTTTACAAGTTTTCCACGAAAATTCTATATTGGTTTATTGTGCCTGTAATGACTGATGGGGTATCAGTGTCACAGAAGCCTCGCCTTGGTCACTCATTGTATTTTAGTGGCGAGGAGATGAGATGTAGGGTTTCTCATGGTTAAGAACAGTTAAAACATGTAAAACGCGGAACCCAAAAGAAATAAAAAAAATATAGAGGAAAATTAGAAAATTACATTCATTGAATTATACACTTGATTTGTCTAAGGCAGTGTAGAGGAGTCATGCCGGTAGAAGAGGAGTTTCTTGAGAGATTGAGAATCGTAAGTGATTGAGTCGTGGTTAGGGTTCTTTTAAATATATTGGATACACTTTTAACAGTTCTTTCATAATATTACTAATAAAGATCACTTTTATTATCACTAAAATTATAAGCGCTGAAAAAAATGATATTTATCACCGCTAAAAATGCTCTGATAAAAAACATCATTATCAGTGCTAATGTTTTAGCACTGATAAAGATCTATTTTAACAGTGATTTTTTAGCACTGATAAAGATTGATCTTTATCAGTGCTAAAAAACAATGATAAATATTCCTTTTATTAGTGATAAAATTTTATTGCTAATACAGAATTTTTAATTATAATTAATTAATGAAATTTGTTATAATTTTTAAATTTTTTAAATATATATAATAATTTATTTATAATTATATAAATACTAATTTAAAAAAATAATTATTTTTTTATAATAATTTAATATATGTAAATTTATAAATATATACAATAAATATACATTTATAAATATTTATTTACTAATATATTTTTAACATTATTAGTCAATATATAATCTTAAATACATGCATTTTAAAAATGAATGAAATTGAATAATTCCAAATGAGTAAACTTTAAAAATATTGAAAAAATAGATAAGTTTTATTAATTAAATATAAATTATTAAAAATTCATTGATATATATATTGAAAATAGTAAAACATAGTAAATAAATATATATAAATAAATAATAGAAAATTATCAAATTCAAAAAAATATTAAAAATGAATACCCTAACTACAATAGTATTAAAAATAAATAAATAAAATTGACTGATTAAAACCATAATATATCATGTTATAATGAAAATTCTAAAATTTGCTAAATTTTGAATAAATTACATAAATAATAGGTTTATGTGTTTATATATTTTACATAAATATATTTGTTTGTGTGTTTGTATATAAAAATTAATTATATATATATATATATATATATGTATGTACGTTAAATCAATGTAACACACGACATTTGATATATGTTAAAATTGAAAAATTAAACAACATTAAAGATGAATAATCCATTAATATGTTTTTAATTAACATTTTATTCATTATATATATATATATATAATATTATTTATTACTATTTATAATTAATATATTTATATAATGTATTCATTTTTATTAATAATTATTTCATTAATAAATTTGTAATTAATTTTGTAATTTATTAATTTTTAATTTTTTTTGTTTAATTATTACAATCTATTCATTTTATATATTTATATTTAATATAGACTATTTATTAATATTTTAAATCTATATATATGTATATTAAACTTATTCATTTTTATCAATAATTATTTAATTAATAAAATGTTTAATATTTTTCATAATTTACTCATTTTAAATTTTCATTTGTTTAATGATTTCATTTTATTCATTTTTCATACCTATATATTTAATATATACTATTTATTGATTTTTAAAATTTATATATATTTTTATTCATTTTATTCATTTTTAACAATAAAAATTTAATTAATGAACTTGTTCAATTTTTCTATTTTTATTTTTTCACTTATTTCATTTTATTGTGGACCTTTATTAGTGTTTTATTAGCACTAATAAATACTCTATTTTCTCAATGCTAAAAAAGTGTTGATAGAGATATACTTTATTAGCACATTTTTCTAGCGCTGCTAAATGTCAGTGTTGTATAATTCATGTTTTGTAGTAGTGGTGGAGTTTCCTTTTGTGCACTAATATCTTAGCCTTACATGCTTCAACCTTTGGATTTCCTAACTCAACCAATGTGTTCAGTCAATATAATACTAATGATATTGAATATTTCATTGCTTCATGAAGATAAGAGGTGACCGATAACCCTCAAATAATTCATGCGAGGAGGGTCATATCGGATAATCAGATGATCTTGGGCTTGTTGATTCAGCTATAAAAGGATTGTCTCCTAAGTGAAAGCCTCCTTTTTTTGAACTATGACATACCAGATGAAGTTTCCATCCCAAGCTTTGAAATTGATTCAATGTGATCATGGTTTATGCATGAACACAACCTTTAGTGATGCAACATCAATGTTCATAGCCATGTTGCCATAGATCATCAGGAAATGGTTGTCTATGCCTTGAATGCAAAGACCAGGATGATCACAGGAGATGAGATAAAGGTGTAAGAGTACCCCACCCACTATTCCAGTACCTTCCAAAGAAGAATGGGGAGTGAAATTATGGGCTATAATAAGGACTAGGAGCAGAGGTATGAGGGAAACTTCACAAGTGAATGGGCATGGGTGTATTGGGTATGCTACCCATGCAAGGAGTTTAGATACGATTTGCACAACATTAGGTTGTATGATTTCATATGGACATTTTTGTTCCATATATATCATCAATAGGAGCTGGTGTTAGAGATCCGCAGCTGATGGTCTCGAGACATAATCATGTTCCACCTCCACCATAAGAAAGTCAGTATCAGCTTGTGGGACATTTACTGTATTAGAGGCATTCCTTTGGAGGGATTCCAAAACAATGAGTTCCACCCACAGAAGAATACCTGGGTGGATCATGAGTGGACCTCAATTTTAAAACAGTAACTCTTGGAGGCTGTGAAGGAGAAGTTAAAGATCAAATTCATCTAAAATGACTTCCCATTTCAAGGATGGTTTGACCTATTCCTTAATAAGGACTTTGATGTAAGGATATCGGGCCAGCAGAAGTAGTGTATGATCACATCGCGAAGGGAAAATGTGGGATCATATAGGTTGATCCGATAAGTAGGACAATATCAGATGTGGGGGTACAACATGTATGATGGGAGGGACTCGTTGGTTCTCTATTATGCCTTTCTCGCCACTTTTTTGAGAAGGTGGATGTTGCCGGTGAGGGACACACCTGGGGCCTTATTGATGGAAGGGATTTAGGAATCTCACCATAGGGATAACCTAGGAGTGCCAGTTCTTGAAAGGATCTAAATTATTCTGGGATACTTCTCAAGGTGATTCACTCCCAGGATAATCTATAGTCTATTCCAACACCTACATGACTATATTGCTGCTCATCTGGGAAGATATTAATTCCCGAATTCTATTTATCCTCTAGGAACTGGTCTATAGTCATCCCTATTGAACATTATTGGGTTTTTTCCACTGACCCTCCACAAAGAAGTAGTTGTACTCTATATCGGAAACCACAAAAATTTCAATTTCCACCTCTTCTGCACTCTAGTCGGACTAATGATGGATAACTTGAAAGGTTCATGGGAGTATATAAAGTACTTATAGAGTTTCATAAGTGGTTTGTTAGTGGATTGGATTGACGGAAAGATCCTCTAAAAAACTATAAATGTCATCCCACTTCACATGGCAGTTAAAATGCCTTCAATATGTGGAAAATAAAGTGTATACATAGGTTTTTAAAGAGTGGCACCCATGTATCCTCTACCTGATATGGTTCATTTTGAAAAATGATGGATTTTCCTAAACTATCATGCTACCACCTACGAACATCGACCATGGCCTATCAATGGAATATTCCAGAAACTAGGTGGAAGAATATCTAGAGTCAATCTTTTGAAGACTTATTTGGATGATTGAACTAATGAGAACAGAGCTAGACTAGTAAGAATCTAGGCGAGCTTCCATCCAAGAGGCAAGCCAAGAAATTGGGGTTACACGATCTAGAACCACAGTGGTGGGGATTCCACAGGGCATGATCACACCTCCGCCTCCTGAAGAAGGGTGGTACTGAAATTGTCCATGAGGTCCAAAAAAATAATCTCCTAGGAATAAGATAAGTTATCTTTTGCAACTTGTTGTTGATGTCGTATTCCTGTCCATTTAGTCTTCTTGGAGAATGTTGTGACTACCAATGTCACCCTAAGACCTGTGGTGGAAGCTAAAGTAGGATGGGCTCAAATTTCCTGAGTTCAAGCACATTGAGGTGTCATATAATGTGATATTTCATTAGAGGAATGTGTACCTAATATCAATGGATATCTATGCATTCAAAAGGGGATGTATGTGGCATCTCCCACCCTGGTGAAGGTAATTATTTTCCAAGTGTAAGACCGAGAGGAGACACCGTTTGAGGATGACATCAATGAAGAAGGAGGAGGATGATGATGATGACGATGATGATGAGGATAATGATCTAGAGATGAGGGGTCCCAGGGAATAGATTCTCATCAAGGGAGTATATGGGAGAGCAATGAGATCACGGGCTCTAAATAAGATTTCATAGAGTACCTTTAGGTAATCTGTAAATTACCCTATGATATTTATTTTTCACTATGTAGGTCCTCTAACCAAAACTCATCCTAAATAGTAGAAACTTGATGTTCAACAAGGTTTCCCCACTACATAGGGTGAAAATGTGTCAGTGGGTGTGGGGGAGCATTCTATAGGGTCTCCACCCAGGTCTGAGGTAAGTGGCAAGTTCGTCGTGGTGGAGGCGGCTAGTGGTGGGTGAGCCAGGGAGGTTAGGGTGGAAAGCTCGGAACCCCGGATCCTTCCTATAATCAAAGGGGAACCATGCCCTCTTAGACCTATATTAGAACCTACTTTTAGTTAAGCGAAATGTACAATAATTATTTTCATCGAAATTCCTCCTCCATAAGGTAAGGGCGTATATTGAACTAGCCAATCATAATCAGGTTCCCACCAAGCTTTGGCATCATTGTGTACCTATTTTATGTATCTTTTACTTAAACTACTCAAGTAGGTCTGCTACCAATAATTTAAATACCAATTGGTGTGGTATATACTATGGTCAAAGTCCCTATGTTGACTCAAGAGAACGACCCAGAGATGCTCATCTACTATAAGTTTTTGATTTCACAAAGTCATACCTAGCATCAGCTGAGAAAACTAATTAATGTGGTTTATTCCATGCATATCTCAGAAGACTACCAAACTAGTGAGTGGATAGTCTCTAGGAATCTATAGGATCCCTTCTAATGGTCGTGCATGTTCATGAGGAGATGGTCATCCAAACCGATTGCCATAGTGGTCCCGAACGAATAATAAACTGTGGTTGCGAGTGATGCCACTGGTGGGGTGGAACTCAAGGCTAGAGATGGTGAGGAAGAATCAAGCGATAATGAATTAACGTGTGATATAGAGCCTAGTACCTTAGATAAGATACCATAGGAAGACCCTGGTGCAGAACTTCTTTCTGCTTTCCCAGAGTATGAGTCCACTGATCTTGGGGAGCTAGAAAATTCCGAACCTAAATCAGTTGAATAAAAACATCACATCTAGTGTATTGTGTGAAGATTCATTTAGTACTTCATTGACTAGACCCCTGAACCACAAATGGTGGTCCGTATGGGGTCACTCAATCGTTGGTTGCGCAACTTGTGTGCCAGAGGGTCATATACTTGATGCCTTTATGCTCTGGTTCATGATTTCAATTTTGAAAAGATGTCAGAGGGGATCCAACATCTTGAAGTTTCTTGGTTCTATGAGAAGTCTGATAGAATGTGAAAAAATTGAGAAGTCACCCAGGTGATTCAACACCTAAAAGAGTAAGAAAGTGAGAATACTTATTTCCTCAAAATTCATCCAGAAAACATCAGCAAGCGGAGGGCTCAACTAAATGTGGCTAAGAACCAAATGAAGCAGACGACTGCTCAGACTACCAATCATCAGAATGAGTGCCTCTAGGAACCAAAAAGAGATGATGAGCTTCGTCCAGGGGCCAACTACAAGGAAGCAGATGTTGAGAGTAGGAAACAAATATTGTGGGCCACATACCAAAGGCTAGAAAAGTTGATGCACTCAATCATTGGCATAGAGGTATAGGGAAAATTCTTCTAGAACTCATGAGAGGTTCTAGTATGTGGATGACCCCTATAGTATCTTTTTTCATTCCATTGAAACTTTTTGTGCATGGGCACATTATTTTTTCTGCTTTAATCATCACAATTCAATCATATTTGTGAGACAACTAATCCCCAATCCCTATGCTAATGTGGGTCATGACCAGTGTGAGAAACAAGGGATTCCCACAGAATTTTTCACTTTGTATGAGAGTGTTGGATAACCATCGAAAAATCTAGGTCTTCTATTGTTGACTGACCATTTAAAGTATTCTGGAAGAGAGAGGCTATGGATGGAGAATGGGGCTCTTGAATCATCTTACTTTGTTTTCCCAACGTGGTCTAGTGCATGAATGGGATAACTCCAGGGGAGTTGGAATATATATGAACAAAGGAGAATGAGAAGTGTGAATCACAATACCCAAAGTTCAAAACATAGTGGGAGTGGTGTCATGATATAGGATAATTGTTTAACATTTTCAAAACATAGTATACATATATATTAACCTAAAATGGGGGTAAACAAATCGGGGTTGACCACTGACCTTGTTTGAAACATAGACCTCTCTTGAATTTTCATCCAATGTCTTTGGGAACAATGGTTGATGAAGGCAGATTATCCAAAGAGACCTGAGACCAGGCCATTAATTGGTGCATTTAGAAATTTAAGAGGATGACGATCTGAATAATGGGAATGGAAAGCCTGGTAGTGGAGTGATGGAATGTTATAATGGATCACAATACTCTTAATTACACCACCATGTCTTAGAAATCACTGTTGTAAGCATTATAGTCTGAACAAAGATCAATCTCATCTTCCTATAGAGTGTCATATAGGATGTCAAGAGATAATAGAAGATGTGAACAATGTGTTAGATAACTAGCCTCATGAATGGACATGTTTCCCTCGGCCTTCTGGCCCAGAATCATCAGGGTCAAATCATTGCAGCCAAACATGAATCACACCATGCTTTTTGGGAACCAGTGGTAGTCGAGGCTTCATCCATACTCGCTGGTATGATGATATCTAAAGATCATGGATGGGATAAAATCAACCTTGAATTAGACTACCTCATCATAATCAATGTTATCAACCATAATGATGGCGGACTTTAGTCATTTGGATCCCTCATCAGGAGAATCCTCTCTCTCCGTCAAGGCTTTTCAAGCTGCACCTTCTACTTTACCAAAAGGGAAGGAAACAATGTTGCGCATCAGTTGGCGGCCTCGATCCCCTTTAATGGCAACCAACTCTGGCTCGACCACTTCCCTACATGGCTTCGCATTTGTACGTCTTCTGATCTTCAACATTAATGAATCCGTCTTTTATAAAAAAAACCAGCCTCTTGAAAGAACCTTTATGTGAGGGCCTGATATTCCTTTTAGTTTTACATCATGAAATTGAGAATGATGAACATGTAGTTTAACATCATGAAGTGAGGATGATTCATGGAATAGTTTCACATCATGTGATCAGGATGTGGCACACAGTTTAATGTCATACTACCTAGACCCTAGCCAATAGTTTAAAGTTAGGTCCCATGGACTAGGAAATGTATATTCCCAATAAATTTGTGCTTCATGGAGGAAATAAACCCAAAAAAATGAGAAAAAAGAGGCTTGTATACCACACAAGAGTTTGGAAATAGACAGATGTTGATATGAGGACCTTGGGGCCCATGCCACACCACACATCTCCAGTAAGGCTCCTAGTTCAAGTTCATTGAGTTTGGACTATGAAGGGATCAAGTGCATCTTGACTACAACGGTACACACCCCACCAGAATTCCTAAACCCAAATGCTTCATGCTCAGTGTTAGACATAAGGAATGGGATTATGGGTCTTCCTGACATGCAGGAGCATACATTAGAGGCAATACAAAGGGTAAAATTCTGCCATGATACAAAAATGTGTAAAGGAGGTAATTTAAGACTTTCATGGTCTAGATGAAGGGGTGAATGGTAAGTAAGGGAAGATCATTGACCATGTTTGAAATAAAGGGACTATAACCATTCCAATCAAATGTGGGGTGAGAAAATACAGGATCAACTATTGACCAAGTTAAAAATAGAGGGTCAATTATTTTTTATAGAAAATCCATTATGGTGTTAGCCCAAGATGGTAGGTGAGAAAGAAATGGCATAGGACCATCACCATTAGGGGGTCTGTCTAGATGTGAAAGGTGGTGGAAATCTAAACCCAAAAAGACTTAGAGTGTAGAATAGGAGTGTGAGGGAGTGTGAATAAATCCTGGGATTTTCATATAGATTAAATTCATGTTGTGTGGACCATGTAATATAGGTTAAATCCATGTTTCATGGACTATAATCTCTTAGTTTTAGGTCATAGAACTCAAACCATGCTTAGATATAGTTTTAAGTCATGATGCTTAGACTATAAGAGACAAGTTCATTATAAGGGTATATATGTGGCACAAAAGATATAAAATTCGATGTGAATGAGGCCAAAGGAGACCAAAAAACACATAAATACTTAAGGGTAAAATTCATGAACTACATATAGTTTAGGGTCATAAATCTTAGATCATAATCAAGGCCAGGGGGCCAATGTTTTGAAGGAGTTTACAGCTGGGCTCAAATAAAAAATGTCTGGGAAGCAATACATATCCCACGAGTATGGGAATAAAGAAACACGTAGTTCTTGAAAACAACATGGTAGAATACTGACACTAGTAGGGTAAATCCTCTCTTGTAAGGGAACTAAGGCATCCCACAATTATCGTGAGGAATCCTAAAACTGTTTAGGGCGTGGTTGTAGTTTCACATCGTGCATTGAGGATGATGTCTCTTTTTTAATTGATTAAAGTTCCAACTATAAGGTATGGAATATAAAATTGACATTAGTAGTGTGGCCTCATGAAAAACCAAACATGAATGAGGGTCAAAGGAGTTTCAACACAACAGAACACATTCATGAGAAAACCTCTATCAAAATTAAAGTATTGATACTTAGACTAAGATCTTAGAATAAGGTCATGTATTTCGGACCTAGGGGAGGAGACTCCCTAAAGTGGGTATATGTGGTGAGTTTGAGTAATGAATCTGTCATGAATGGGGACCTAGAAGGCCCGATGAAACACAACACTTTCCATGGAAGGCTGATTTTGAGACTGATCCAGTAGAAATTAGTGTGGCATGAATGGAAGCACCATCTAATGTGAACAATCTGAGGAGGATCGTGTGCCATAAATGGGGATTAAGGGTGAAAAAAAGATGGTTTTGTGGATGGGACCAAATTCAAGGTGTTTGGGAATTGCTATGTATCACATAAGGATGGGAATCAAGCCACACTTAGTTCTTGATAGAGATTTAGTGTAGTTATGACCCATACATAAGGATGAGGTATATTTTTTCATTCTTTTTTACTGTTTCTCTTTGTTTTTTAGTGGCTGGACCCGGATAAAAAATACAGGCATCACTATGTATCCTGCATAGACTAGAATCAATCTATACATAGTATTAGAATATGGAATGTTAGATAACCAGTGCTGAAGGTTACATCATCTTAGGAGAAAACATCATGGTGTTATACCATTTATCATCATGTGGCTAGGATGATGATGACATAGTTTAAGGTCATGCGACAAGACTGGCCTATGAAATTTAACATCGTGTTCTAAGGATGTTGGGGGGAAGGAGTTCTAATATGAATGTGTGTGATGTGGTAGCTATAGATCGGTGTGAATGAGACAAATAAGGCATTATCCAAATGACACACCTTCAAGTAAAATACACACACATTTTAATGTCATGATGTTTGGACTCGAGTGCCTAGTTTAATGTCATGTTCATGGGATGTTGAACCCTCATGAAAAGTACTGCTTGAGGAACTTGGCATTGGCCGAAGGAGTGATGTGCTCTCCATCCATAGTGACCAAAGTGTATGCTCCATTGGGATAGACATTGTGAATGATTTATGGTCCTTCCCACATAAGTTCCAACTTTGGTGGCTTCCTTCTAGGTATCATTGGCATTTAGAGAGCTAATACTATATCACCTTGGAGGAAAGAGTGGAGGTAACCTTCTTATTGAATTCTCTGACTATATTTTTCTAGTGCGCTATATATTATGAATGTCCCAGATCCTATTCTCATCATGGTATTTTAGTTCATCTTATGGACTTATGATTTATTCTCTAATATCTTCTGGTTATAGATAGTTTTTTGAAGTGATGTTAATTGAATATTTATGGGAAGGAATGCATATGTTCCATACACCAGGGAATATGGTGTCACCTAGGTATAATTCTGATTCATTGTCTGATAATCCCAGATGGTGTTGCAGAGCTTTTCCAGGAAACTTTTATTATTATGGACCACTATCTTTTGTAGAATGCATGAGAGGGTTTTTTGAAACACCTCATTCTACCCATTTTCTTGTGCATAGTAGTAAGAAGTAGGGTTGGACCAAATGCTGCACTTGGCATAGAAATTCTTCAGCTAAGCCGCCCGAAAGTTGGTCCCCTTATCAGTGATAATGGAATGACGAACTCTAAATTAATAAATGATGTGGGTTCTCATGAATTCAACAACTAATTAGGCTTTTAATTCCTTGAGAGGAACCGCTTCAACCCACTTAGAGAAGAAATGCATCATGGTCAGGATGACCCTACGATGGTGGGATGTTGTTGGTGGATATGGTCTCACAAAATCAATTCCATAGACTACAAAGGGTTAAGAATAATTTTTAGTATGAAGGGTATCTTTTAGTTGAAGAAAAAAATTTGGAATGGATCTGAAACTCTTGGAAATTCTTGGTGAACTCAATAAAGTCATGGAACATAGTGGGCCAGAAGTATCCCAACCATTGAATCTAATGGGAGGGTTTCAAACCTATCAGATGAGAACTGCAAGACCCATCATGAACATCCTAAATGACTTGAGGTATCTCATATACTTGAATGTGGTAGAGTATAATTCCATCAAACACACATCTGTTGAGAGTCTGGTCAGGGTTGGGTCTATTATGAAGTGTGAACAGTGTCATGCACCAATGGATTCTCTTATAATAGAAATTATCTGGTGGTAGAGTGTCATTTTGTGGGTACTCAATGAATGGTTTTTTCCAATTAGAGGTCTCCTCTATTTTTGTTGTATTCAAAGGTCATGTTGTGGAATCACCAGTAGTCAACTGGTTTACCTGTTGGTGGTTCTCAGCGTCTGAGGTGATAGGGGAAATGACACACTATTGTGGAACATTAATGAACAGGTCATCTTGGTCAGTATGTACATGGTAAGTGCCTATAATGGATGAGGCATCAGCTCAACTATTCTGTGACTGGGTAACATGAGTTACCTCTGGCTGAGAAGGGAACTAGGTCATCAGTTGGTGGGTGCGCTTTAGCAAGGGAACAATCTATGGCTTTTTAACAATGTAGTCACTATTGATATTCTTGATGACTAAATCAAAGTATAAAATTATGAATAGGTGTGTAAAATCAATCTATAGATCCATATTGATACCAGTAATGAGAGTATGATACTCCTCCTCGTTATTGGTGCAACCCTTTGAAAGAGGGAATGGATATGTTAAGACAGCATGTGTCAGGGTGATGAGTACAACCCATAATCCAACTCTGTTGAGTCTTGGATCATTGAGCCTTATTCCAGTTAATATATGAGAGGCACCATTAGAATTCATCTTCCAAATGGAATTGTCAGATCCACTAAAAGGATGTCCTCATTTGGGAAGTCCATATCGAGGGACTACTCCACTGAGGCTAGATGGCCAGGTAGGAAATCTACCAACGCTTGACCCTTGATAACCTTCTATATAATTAAGCTGATGTAGAACTACTAAAGGATCACTACCCATCATTATAGTACTCCTATCAATGTTGTATGGTTTGGGATATACTTTAGTGGATCCACATAAGACACCAGTTGTATCTCATGATTCTACAGTTAATGAAGCTTCTTTTGTATGAAGAAAACCTATACAGGGAAGTTATTCTAGATATGAGAGTATATAAACTCCATTTAGAGGAGCATGAGACTGAGATAGTATAAACTGGTCTATATCCCTTAATTGTTTTTATAGGCAATCAGTTCATTGAGATATCATTCTAGGGTGGTCCCATAAAGGACCAACTACTTCCCTAAGACAAGTTGCATCAAAACCAGAGGTTATAGCAGCTACTGCTTGATCTCCTCAAATTATTTGTGTCACTCTTCATCCCATTGGTATAAAACACCTTTCTTCATGAGCCTATAAATGGTATTAAACTTACTAGACAAATTTGAGATGAATCAGTGTGTGTAGGCTAGGTGGCCTTGAAGGCCTCATGGGCTCTCGGAGGTTACTGGGAGGAGGCATATGACTGAAGGACTTGATCTTATCTATGTCAATATAAATGCCTCTATACCTAAAAATGAAACCAAGAAAATTACCAAAGGTCACCCCACAGTTTAAATTAAAAGGTAACATCTTCATATGCTAAAAACAAAGTAAGTTGAACACTTTCTTGATATCTCTGAGATGCTCCTGTCACTACTGGGATTTCACCATCAAATATTCCATGTTGCATTCCACTAATATCTATAGGATCAGTTTGAATATGTGGTTAACGGATCGCAAATAAGTGGATCCTTCATCATTTAGGCTGAAGTTCATCACTTGATAGCAGAAGGTTCCTTTCGGTGACCTAAAGGTGGTAGACTCTTCATCTTTGGGAACCATCTAGATCTAATTGTATCTAGAGTACCCATCTATGAAGGAATGATCAGGGAACCTAGTGGTGGCATCGATCAATATCACTATCAATATAAAAGGAAAAGCATCCTTCAAGAAGTGGAAATTGATGTCCCATAAGTCGATAAAAACTCTGATCTATCTATTCTTTTTCCTGATGGGAATGGTGTTGGCCAGCCAATTAGGGTACAGAACCTCCTTGATGAAGTTCAATTTGATGATATTATCAACTTCGGCCTCAACCATGAAACCAGGAGAAGGATTCATTCTTCTAGGAGGTTGCTTGAACCCATGATAATTCACTAGGAGACTAAGATGGTGAACAGAGACCTAAGGTTCGATTCATTACATTTTTTCATAGCTCCATGTGAATATATCATGGTGCTACTTTAGTAAATCTAGGTACTACTTTTGTTCCTATATAGGCATGGATACACTTTTCAGTGTTGGCGTTGGATCTATCGCAGTACCTAGATTCACCTGAACCAACTCATCGATGGTGGTGGTGATTCCATCTTTAAATTCATGAGGATTGCCTTCCAAATATTCTTTTTCATCTGAGGTGGGGTGACCAGTGGGAGGAGACAGTTCATCCAAGAATACATATTTTAGAGGAACACTTGTACCTGCTTGGGAAGATATAAAATCCTTACAAGGGGATTTATAGTCTATATAATCCATGGTAAGAGTACCTATAGACCCAATTTCATCAGGACTTCAAATGTGGTGTCCATGATTGATGCCAAAGAAATGGTGGTAGGTGGATTTATGGTGACTCAACCCAGATTCACAAGATAGATGAAGGTGTCATGGAATGGTGTCCATTGGGATAACATCTCGATACTTCATAGGGGTAATGGTTTCTAGGATTACCCAATCCTATCCTATGTATGATTATGAGCTAATCTTTTAAAGTTTTGTAAAACTAGAAACATGTCTCCCCTTCTTCTTGGAAACAACAAAGCAGTTCCCCAAGTTTTTTGTCATGGCCTCCAGCTAGTGAATTAGGAGGATGAAAGAATCATCCAAATCTATCCATGGTACAATGGTCATATTCTTGACCTCATTGATTTAAACTTACTTTTCCTTGATATGGTAATAGTAAAAATCCATATAGAGGGATTTATAAGAGTCTAACAGAGATGAATAACCTTGGAGTATTCCTACTCAACCATTGAGGGAGTACTTAAGGTACTGGGGATATGAGGGGGAACTGTTACATGCAGGGCCTGACCATCAGTGAATTTTATGTGGAGTCCTATGAGGTAACTATGAATTCCATGTTTTCTAGAAAACAAGTAAATTGGGTCTTCAAACAGATTCTACCACATGGTCTCTGCTCAATCCTGCGATAACCCTGAATCATTAGGTCATAAGGACTCATATCTTCTTCAGTTAGTCCAACTTGTAGAGTTTCTGGCTAAGGATGAGATTAATCCCATAACATGTGTCCATAAAATAGTGGTGGACTTCCATGCCATTAAAATAGCTAGGGATGTATAGCTAGAAGATGTTCCTCTGCACAATAGATCCCTCATCATCTCTAAATAATGAGATGATGGTATGGAATTGTGCTCATTTGACTTCCTTGGCATAGAAGTTCTTTGCGGCCGCTACCACTTTATCAAACTAGAGGGGGATTTTCAAGGCTTCTGTGAGGGCCACATGTATCTCATGATATGATCAGAGGTCCTCAAGTGTTGAAAGATTTGTAGTGATGCTGGAAAGTTGCTTCCGAACATCATATTATTTTGATAAACATACATCTCTACCTGTAGGGGGTTTCTCTTTGCTAGGATACATGGCATGCACTACTGGTCAAAGTAGTGGATTCTGAATGGTGCTGGAAATGTGCTACTAGTCATTAGAAAACTAAACCAGGATAAATTATATATGGTTTTTATCTAGTTAGGGACTAAACACATCTGAACATGGCTGATCATGATACGGCCATGGCTGTTCTGCTTGGTCGAGTAGCATGATCTTCGGTGTAAGTGAATCTGAAAAGACAGGTTAAGAATATTTTTTCTAATGAGTTCTACGTAGAACCTATTTTCTAGTCCTGTTAATATATATAGATTGTCTTAGAGCACTATCATGAGATTTCTATGATTATCACATCCTCGAATCCTTCAATGACGGAATTGATTGGAGGCATTCAAATGGATTTCCTGATACTCCTTGTCACTAGGGATAATGTAGGGACTCACCAGCTTGATGGTATTCATAAAGGTATATATAAGACCATCATCATAGGTTTCTTCTAATGCTGGGAAGACTTAGGTGACAATTACCATCTTTAGAGGCATGAAATCACCAAGAGTGAGGAAGGATTCAGCACTGGTAGGGGACTTTTCATTCCCCTGTGTTGTAGGCACCCACTTATCTGAGGCATGGAAGGCTATGACATGTATGCGGAAGCAGGAGATGGAGGAGGACCAATGACTCTAAGAGGCTCCAGCCAATTCAGGATGGCACAGATGACATAATGGTCATAATCAACTACTTTTTGATCTAACCATTCATCGTAATTATGGGTCCCACAGCTGGAAACATACTATTATTAACCTTATTTATCATTATCAGGCTTGAAAAACACACATTCCACCTATGTTGGGGTATGACCCAATCTAAATAAATCATTTTCCACTTGTTCCTAGAGCCAATAGTTGAACACATAGAATTATTTGATGGTATTTAAAAGTATTATGTGGTAAGGTAAGTGGTCAGGGCGGTCAGTTAGCTAGACCTCATGTGACTTCCTGCACTCAGGTAGTTTTGGGATCCCATATTCTAGGGAACTATGGAAAAAACTGGGGAGATGTGTACCCTTGAAGGAGTAATTTTATTTTCTTCTATCTGGAAAGGGAACTCTAGGAGCATGGCCCTGATAAGTTGTAGGATCCTAATAGAGGATGGATCCACATTGTCTCATCTAACCGACGATGTTGGGTGGGGAGATGCCTTTCGATTTTGTACTGGGTGATTTTGAGCCTGGGTATGAGCCTGAGTTTGTTACACTCATTGAGGCTATGCTTGGGGATACTTTATTGGGGGGAGTCTTTATCAGTAAAAGATCTAGTGGCTCTATAAACTTTACCTATACTATAACCTCTATCTTTTACTTGGCGGTTCTTCTTGCAAGATCAGGAAGAGGCACTGAATGTTCCTTCTTAGAAAGATGCAAGTATTCCTCTAATAAATGGGCCTTGTCATAGAAATCTTGAAACCCGCCTTGGAATTTTTGAGGGATGAGTGAGGGGACCATCTCGGTCTTGAAGTTCCACACACATATCATCAATAGATTCTCTTTGGTGAGAGGCATATCAAGTGAATATGTGTTCCCCTTCCATCGAGAAAAAAATATACAACACTATAATTGGGAAGTTTCTTAGACTTCAATAGGATGGAAATATTTTTATTGTGGGTGGTGGAGCAGAACTGGTAAAGAAAATATCTTTTAACGTCTTCCAAATGAGTGATATACCCAATGGGTATCCTGTTGTATGAGACGAACGCAGGCCCTTCCAATGTTTGTACAAAACATTGGAGCCTAGCGGACTCTTGATCTCTGTAGTTTCCAACATGGGTCCACACCATGATATGAAGTGGTCCAGATGTTTCAGTGGGTCACCCATCCCTTTGAAGGGGATGAAGGTAGGATTACCAAATTATGGGGGTGCTTTCATATCATTCACTCATTCCAGATATAGCTTTCCGTTAAGTGGTATTTCCATATGTTGTGTCTCAGTATATTTGAGGTGAGCGGTGATAGGATAAATTAGTTCATCCTAGATTGGGTTCCAATCATGAAAAGGATTCCTGAACACTGATACATTGATAAGATCATCAACGTGGTAGAATAACTCAGTGGCTCGTGGAGCAGCATGAGGAAATACTTAATCTGGGTCCTGAGGAAGGTGATCACATTGCTTAGGAGGATTAATCGATGCATATTGTGGTTGTTTTCCATAAAATCTTGTCTCTAACTTGTCGGGATGCATGGGATTTCCAAGATCGACTGAGGTTAGCTGGTCGATAAGGAATTGTGGCTACCCCTGTTGCCCTAATGGAGGAGGAACATGATCCTACTAGGGATTACCATAGTTCAGGCACTACTCATCAAGGCATTCAATAGGGATCTCACCAATGATCCTCTTCATATCTATGATTTGTTGGAAAAAAGTTCCCACACAGGGATCAATCTCTTTCCTCGATACATTATCAGGTGGATAAGAAGGATCGTAGGTTCTTATCTACTCTTTGCCCTTATTGGTGTACCGACCTATGGGAAATGATCCCAAGGTCATGTGCCTCCATTTTCAGGAAAATAAGGACTCATGTATGAGGTTCCACCAGGTATTGTGTTACCCTTGTGGTGGGTCCTCTTTTTCTAACCCAATGGTGGTGTTTTTTTATTTGAGTACCCAAAGATCAACCATATTCACTATGGACCTACCAGGAGGTTTATCATCAATATCCTTAGTAATTTTGGGTTGTCATAGGATGGGATTGGAGTGAAGAGTAGCGTACTTTCACAGGCCCTAGATCTTCACATACGAAGAAGCCTCTACAATAATTTTGAAGAACAATATAAAACTCTGAACACATCTTTGTTAGAGAGTATGGTGGTATCTGGATGACATGGGGTTCGAATCCACTAGGAGTTCTACTAACATGACCATGAGAAATTGCAGATCAATGTCATTGAAATGATCTTAGCTATTTGGGTAGAAAAACTGATGGTCATATAGGTGAAAACACATCACATAGATGGTCTGGTGGAAACACGTGACCTCATCTTGGGTGAGTGACTCCAGAATTTCAAATTTTGGAATTTCATTTAGCCAAAAGACCATTGACAATTGATATGTAGCTAGAGTGTCCCATAGAATTCTCTTCTCGAAAGTGGGATCAGGATCTTGGTTGTCTCAAGATTCAAATTTTATAGGCCAAGAAATCGGTGGTGGCACAGGTCTCACCCAAATTTACCCATGTTTTTAGATTTAAACTATCTCTTGTAGTTTAGCTTGGGTTATCGAATCCTCATAGACCTAAGAAGTAACCTACAGAAACATACATTCTATGGATTGTTTTTGGATATGAAGTGGACAACTTGGGTTGATTTTAGATGTGTTTAAGTTAACTCTAAGAGACTTAAGTGAATTCAATTTATAGGAATGTTTTGATCCTTGGTTATCACTTGGGTTGGATTTGATGAAATTATTTTTTAATGGGTTCAATTTATTATATTTAAGATGGGTTTATTCAAGAAGATCAAACAAATTTATCACTTAATGGTTTAATTCCAACACACCATAATATTAATCACCTATACACTTGGAGGATAAAATTTATGAGCACTCCAAGGTAAAGGTTCATATTAGCACTTGAAGTATGTGGGATTAAAATTAAATAAGGATGAAGAAGTTTTAAAATCATCAAATAAAAATCACAATTAAATGAAGTGATTAGATATTGATGGGGTGAAAAATAAAATCCAATATATCCCCTTGATACTCCCTTGGATCAACCCATAATAGGTTTATCCCTCTATTGATTCTATGGTTTTAATGGAAGTGGTAAGTAGACTCATGCGAGAGGAAATGGAGAATTAAAAAAAAGAAAACAATGAAATAACAATCACTCCACCTTTGTGTGATAATTTCACAAGTTTTGGCATGAATTAATTCAAACCTTGATCCAACAGTATCAACTTGATATGAGTAAGAAAATAATAAGAGGAGAAGAATAAATTTTATTAAGAAACAAAGATGAATTATAACAACTTACATGTGAAATACAAACCTGAGACAACAAAATTACAGTGTAACATTATAATTAAATAAAGCACCAAAGTTCCATAAATCCTCCACAAACAATACCTTAAATAAAAAATTTTGGAGACTTGGGTCGATACTCTAATAGTTAAAGTCATAACACTTGAGTATGGTAGGCTTAGGGTGGTGGAAAGCTTGTGAAACTTAATATTTTCCACTCTTGACCCGAGGTGGCATCCAGCTTGCATCCACCACATAGAATCTCCTAAATGATTTTCTAGATATTCGAATTAGATTATTTAATTAAAGAATAAAATGAATATACTGATGTTTTCTAACCATCGGTAAAGCTTCAGGCCAAAATAGTTTATGGTGTATGCGATATGTGTAAAATGGTGGGATATTTTTCTGAGATGTAGAATCTGGCCCAAAATTTTATCTCCAATGTGGGGTGCCTATAACTCTATTCACACATCCGAACTAGCTTTGTCCATTGTTTAATTAAATGTTACCAATTATTTCATATATCTTTAGTTAAATTTTTATAATCATTTGACTTGGATATTGGCCGATAACATTTTTTTATTGGGATGTTGTCCAATTTACTTTTCCTAGAATGTGTTTTCATGAAAGCTCATTTTGGTGGTCTTCCAATGTGAATGTTCCAATACTCCAAAATTATGAATTGTTCCCAAAGTAATTAGAATCCTAAACATAAAATATTAAAATAAAATCATGATCATTTTTTATTTTAGGATGTGTTCAAAAATGTACCATGTAATAGTGCATTTTAAGAGGGAATTACAATCATAATGTGAATTAATGTTCAAAGTGTAAAATGAACTAAAATGGTGTTTATGAATAATAAAGCATGTGAATATTATATATATTAAAAATGAATATCATCCTCATTCATTGTCTAATCACACCTCCCAACTTGAGTTTTTCTAGTCCCGAGCAAAATGTATCTCAAAAACATGAAATTCGAATTCCCTTTTCCAAAAACTTTTTAATAAAAATTTCTCACCAAAAGACCTCATACCAAACAATTATGAATCCTATAAAAATCAGTTAAAACAAGCTAAGTTAAAATTAATATCCCAAGCCCAAGCTTATTCCTTTGTTCAAATACATCGCCACATTTCATCTAATTTCAATTAAGCATGATGAAGTGTTGAGTATCACCATAGACATGGGGGGTTCATCTTTATTCAAGGAGGAAATGATGGAACCTCTAGGTGGAATAAAATTTCAACATTAAGATGAGTATTCAATTTTTTTTTTCAATTTTTCCATGGGAATTGAAATTGAACTCATTAGAGTCAACCCATGTAGCGAGACTTTGCCGATGACTCCAAGGCTCAAAGACCTTAGGGCACCAAGTGAATCCCACATACTCGGGAATTATCTTGAGTTAACTTAGTCGAAAACAAAGTAAAATTACCACAAATAGAGATAAAATTACTAAATGTGGGCTAGAAAACTATGGAGTCACAATCCCCAAGTTCCAAAATCCACACATTAGGTCATTACATTGCTCTACATGCAAATTTATTATTATTATTTTTGATTTTTTATTGAATAATCATATTAAAACTAAAATTATCACTAAACCTATTCTATTTATTTGGGGTACCCCATGAACTCAAACTAATACCCCACAATCTAGAGGACGTGCATTGTGTTTTTTATTAAATGGATGGAAATATAAATGATGAAAAATCACATCGGACAACTGCACTTTCCAAAATTTATGCACAAGAACTTAAACTTCCATTAAAATAAAAATCAAGGCATGAAAAATTATTTGATATTAAATTTCAAAGTGTGCAATGTATATTATCATGTTCAAGGTTAAAGGAACTTTTCCTTCCATTAAGGCCCAATTTTTTTCAAATCATTTTTTTCACACAAAACTAATTTTTTTTATCTCCCCCCCAACTTAAAATAACATTGTCCCCAGTGTTTGAAGAAAAGAAAAATTTTGAAGGGAATAGAGGTAGAGAAGGGGAGTTCAAAAATGAAATTAAAAATGAGAATCCTGGAATGAAGTCACCCAGTGGTTGAAGTTGAAATTCTTACTGCTCTGATTTAATCCCTTGATCTCCATGTCACTCTAAGAATTACCTAGTGGAAAAAAGAAAAACAAACCAACAAAAAAACTAATATATATATATATATATATATATAAATAATAAATAAAGTAAAATATAAGTATATATACAAAAATTATAGAGTAAGGAAACACTATAAGTGGTATGTCAGTGTTAAGTGCATGCCCCTATCTCCCTTCGGTCTCAGGTTCGAGTCCCCACGGCTTCGCTGGTTGTGACGGGGTTTTCCACCCAACCTACGACATGTCCCTACACACACACATATATATATATATATATTAATTTTATTTTAACCTACAAACCCATAAAAATAAAAATAAACTGATGATAAATTGTCTAATTTTTATATTTCTAGGTAAGGTATTACTTAGGGATCACGCCACATGAAACAGATGAATATGGAGCTCCCCTTTCATACCCATCCATACTCATAATAGAATAATGGGTCAATAGTCTAATTTTTTTTAATATCAAAATGATTCATTAATCCTATTTTAAATAATAAAGATGATTCATAAAAATTGAAAACATGAAAAGCACAGGTTGCCTCCCATGCAACACTTTTGTTTAACGTCATTAGCCTAACATGGATCCAAAATCTATCAATTTTTTCCTAGTTCATAGGTTGGCTCAGTTAACTCAACCTCTGTTTCCTATTATTTTAATGATTCAATGAATACTTTTAACCTATGACCACTGACTTTGTAAACGCGACCACTTGTGGGATCCTGAATCTCTATTACCCCATGGGGCAACACATGATGCACGATGAAGGGACCTGACCATCTAGACCTTAACTTTCTTGGTTGTAAATGATGTTTTTAACTATACAAGAGCATGAATTTTCCTATTTCAATGTATTTAACTTTTAGATTCCAAGATTGGTAGGCTTGAACTCTAGCAATATTTATCCTTAAATTTTTATAAGCCTCCATCCTAAGTTCCACAAATTCATTAAGATCTAATTTTCTCTTTTCTTTGGCCAAAGAAATGTCATAATTCATTTTTTTGATTGCCCAAAATTCCTTATGATCAATTTCAACAGGTAAATGGAATTATTTTCCATAAACCAACCTATATGGTGACATTCCTAGTATGGTTTTTAATGTTTTACGATATTACAAAATTGAATCCAAGAGTTTTTTAGACCAGTATTTCCTAGAGGGATTGACAGTTTTTTTCAAGAATTTGCTTAATCTCCCTTTTTTCTAACTCAGCTTGACCATTGGTTTGAGGATGGTACGTAGTGGAAACTTCATGATAAATCCCATAATTATACATGAGTGAAGAGAATGAGAGGTTGCATAAATTGGTTCCTCAATAACAGATTATAGCCCTAGTAATTCCAAATCAAGAAAGTATATTCTCTTTCAGAAATCAGATCACAACGTGATGGTCATTGGACTTGGTGGGAATTGAATCAACCCATTTCAAGACATAATCAACTGCTAAGAGGATTTAGAGATATCCCCTATAGTATTTTAAGGGCCCCATGAAATCAATTCCCCAACAATCAAATATTTCAACAACCAGAATGGGAGTGAGGGGAATTTGATTCCTTTTGGTAATGGATCCTAATTGCTGACACTGAGGAAAACTTTTATAGAATTGGAAGGAATACTTAGTGAGGTTAGGCCAGTAGAAATAAATTTGGTGGACCTTGTTAGTGGTTTTATTTAAATAAAAGTGGCATATACATGCCTATCCATGACAAAAGTTTAGAATGGACTCTTTCTCGGACTCAGGAACACATCTTCTAATGATTTGATCAGGACAAGACTTGAAGATGTAAGGGGCATGAAACACATAGTGTTTGACATCAAAAAAAGAAATTTCCTCTTATTTTGGGTCCCTAGGAATTTTGGAATGTCACCCATCACCAAATGTTTTTCTATGTCATCATAACATAGGCAATCACTCACTGAATAGAGGTTCTCATCGGGAAATGAATCAGACACAGAAAGGTGATGTGAGTTGTCTTTGAATTCCATCCTAGAGAGGTGATCCGCTAGAACATTTTCAACACCCTTTTTATCCTTAATGGTTAAATCTAACTCTTGAAGAAGAAGGACCCATCTAATCAATCTGTCCTTGGAATCTTATTTTTGGAAAAGGTATTTTAGGGCTGAATGGTTGGTGAAGGCAATGATGGGTGATTCTAAGAGATAAGACCTGAATTTCTATAAGGAAAAGACAATAGTAAGAAACTCTTTCTTAGTGGTGGTGTAGTTTATTTATGCATAATTTAAAGATTTTCTTGCATAAGCAATGACACATGGAGTTTTCTCACACCGTTGTCCTAAGATTTTTCCAACAATGAAGTCACTCGCATCACACATGAGCCCAAAAGTAAGTTTCCAATTTGGATATTTCATGATAGGTGGAGAGATAAGATCTGACTTGAGTGTAGAGAATTATTCCTCATAGCATTATGTCCATAAAAATGAAACATTTTTAACTAATAGAGCACAATGTGGTCAAGAAATAGAGCTAAAATTCCTAATGAACCTTCTATAGAAACCATCATTTCCTAAGAAGGACCTCACATCCTTAACATTTTTAGGAGAGGTAAGGTAATGAATGATGTCGACCTTAGCTTTATCAACTTCAATCCCTCTACTAGATACTAGATGGAATATAAAAAGTCCTTTCTTTACCATGAAATGTAATTTTTCCCAATTTAGGATGATATTCTTATAATTGCATCTTGAAAAAACCTTTTTAACATTCATAAGGCATCACTCAAAAGTATCCCCAAATATGGAGAAGTCATTCATGAAGACCTCTAAACAATCCCCCACCATGTCCGAGAAGATTCCCATCATGCACCTTTGGAAGGTACCAAGGTAATTACATAACCCAAAGGGCATGTGCTTGAAGGAAAAAGTGTTGAATGGAAAAGTGAAGGTTGTTTTTCCTTGATCCTCTAAGGATACCTCAATTTGATTATACCCTGAGAATCCATCTAGAAATAAATATAATTGATGGCCCATCACTCGTTTGAGGTCTTGATCAATAAAGGGAAAGGGGAAATGTTCTTTCTTGGTAAATGAGTGGAGCTTCCTATAGTAAATACATACTCTCCATCGACTACTAACCCTAGTGGGGAGAAGGTCACCATCCTCATTTTTGATCATAGTAATTTCAACTTTCTTTGGGACAACATGAATTGGGCTTACCCACTCACTCTCAACTATAGGGAAGATGATACCTGCTTTAAATAACTTAAGAAGTTCTTTCCTTACCACATCCATAAGATTTGGATTGATTCTCTGCTGAGGTTGATGACATGGTTTGGATTCATATTTAAGAACAATCCTATGAGTTCCAACGAATGGGATAATCCCAGGAATATTAGAAAGGGTCCATCCAATTGCATTCTTATTCTTTCTTAGGACATCCAGAAGAATCATCTCTTGATTGGATTCAAGAGAGGATGGAATGACAATACTAAAGGCTCAATTGTCCCATAAGAACACATAATTTAGTGATGAAGGTAAGACCTTAAATTTTAGATCAGATTGGTTATCACTTTCCAAGAAAGTATGAGACTTTGTATTGAACTCAGTTTCATTGTTTAGATTTCTTTACAAAATTGGTTCCTTGTGAGCAGAATTTTCATCCACTAAATTAGCCAGAGCAGTGTCATGAATGGATATGGACTCAATGTTATTGATTTAACCCATGGTATAATTGATTAGTGATTCTATAAAATCATCAATAGAGCTATCTGAAATATATTCAAGCCAAGGAGACAAATTTCCCTCATGTGAACAAAGAAAATCAATCTCTTCTTGACTTAAACATCCTTAAGTAATTACTTGATGTTCCTAGAGTTCACTATCAACACTACCAATCCAATTAACCTCATGGATCTCTTCATCATCCTCAATTTTAGAGTTTTCATTGTAGATTTTCAAGTATAGACTCATGTTCCCTAAGGTTATTTTCATGTTCACATTTCAGACTCGGATAACAGAGCTGATTGTTTCTAATAAGGAACGACCAAGGATGATGGGGTTTTTCTCCCTAGGACTTAATATTGGGTGATTTCTAAGGACAATGATGTCATATGAGTAAATGAAAATTTCACAAAACATCCTTTAATATTCCCTTAGGAACTCTAACTCTGCGATCAGCAAGTTGAAGAGTTACAGATGTGGGTTGGAGTTCTTCGAGCCCTAACTGACAATACATGGAATAATGAATGACGTTCACACTGGCTCCAAGATCACAAAGGGCTTTGACAACTTTGTTCCCTCCTATCTAAACATTAATGTATGGACAGCATGGATCTTTTAACTTTGTAGGAATGGTTCCTTGAATGGTGGTACTCATTGTAGGTTCTGGGCGTAGCGGAAGCACGTAGGTGGGTGTACCCAACTTTATATTTAGCATTAACAATGATCAATCCAAGATTTTTCATGATATTAAAATGTTAGATCTTCAGAATAGAACAAAGAATGAAAAAGAAATAGGGGAGTCCTAGAACCATAGATAGGATCATCATATGTTGGTTATAATTAATTTAATTAATTGACAAGAATTACCTTGATGGAATTCTTTCATTGTTGATGTTTCCGGTCACTATCTGATGTGATCTGTTGTTACGTCGTAGAATCCAAGTGTAGGATTCCTATAACGGTGATCCACATGTGATCCACGTATCTCTGGACGTTGCTGAAGGGATCTTCGCATGCTAGAACAGAATAACCTTCGCTTTCGATGTCTGCCTTTGATTTCCTTGATCCGGTAGAGGTGGATCTCTCTCTAATAGCTTGAGAGCATTCTTGGTGGAAAAATGGAATTCTACATTAGCTTGAGGTATTTTCCAAAATCTGTTGTGCACAACCACTCAAAAAATGGTTAGCCTAATGAGAAATATATAATTGGTATTTTTAATTACATAGAATAATAAAATGAATTAATTATTAGAAATAATTTATTCATTTAATTTACTTATTAGTAATACCTCATGTCTAATAATAACAGTTGACTATTATTATTATCTTACATGAACCCAGCGAATTACACCTAATATAATTTAATTAAATAAATAATATTATTTCTCATAAATTCCTAGAAAAAATAGATGACTTGTATATTTAATATACATGGTGTGCACTTTTGTTTTTCCATTTTTCTGTATTTCCTCCACCACATTTATTAGACCTTAAATAATTACTATTTATTTCTCAAATAAATATCACTACATTACTCACTAATAAATATATTATTTCACCCAATATATATTCTCTCGAATAACTAGTGTCGAAATAAATGCCATCATGAATCCTTAAATAATTATTAAACCAAAATCGAGAATAAAATTTATTTAACTTGTTAAATTAATATTTAACTGAGATACTTGGACACACATAGTGTGTGACCCTCTAGGATTCTTTCTTAGTGGCATTAGGTAAAGCCTACCTAAAGTCCAAGGTTATCATCTAGCAACATGCCAAGGCACCCATAGAGAAAGAAGTTAACATCGTAATGACGCGTCACCTTCTATGAACACTTACCGTGTAATGTAGTCCCTTTGTCTTGATATCTCGAATCGAGTGGGTTTCATGCTAGTTCCATCAACCCATGTTCTTGGTTATTCTTTCTTTGACTTTCCAGAATTGAACTTGCCCATTACTTACCATGGACATGGATTTATTTAGGCTATATCAATTACATCAAAGGGCCTGAGATATCTACTTCCGTTATGGAATAGAAGGGAAAACTCATTTCTCACATTATCTATTAATGCAGTATCACTTGTGACACACCCAACGTATCATTCCTTACTGAAAACAGTGTTTTGTCATAGTTTTCATCAATATATCTAAGTTCTTGAGTTGTAATACCCATTAATAATAATCTTAAAGTATAAGGACCAATACACATGTCCGCAGATAAGAACATTCAATGACACTATGAAATGTGGATTTCCTACTGGTGTGTCTCATTCTCATAATATACTCCTAGATATTAACAAGGGCTCACAACAAGAGAAGGTGCCTCAAAGTTTTATGAGTCTTCACCCTTAATGGATTTTATTATTTGTGTCCCTCAAATAACATCATTCATCCATAGAACATATATTCAAGAACAGTGTTATGGAACGTTTGGGTTCTCATCACAGTAGGTATCCGCTATGACCCTTTAATGCAACTGTTATCCTTAGGAATTTATCACATGCATTGTCACGCAGAAGAACAATAAAGATGTGATAAGGTATTTATTAATGAGTAAAGTACAAAGTAGATGGTACTAGGACACCAACTCCAACAGACTCCCACTTGGACTAGAGCCAACTGCTAATAACCTTTAACCTGCTAGCTCTCACATGATATTTATGCTTCTACTGAGATAGGCCTTTAGTCATGGGGTCCACCACATTATCTTCCATGTACACTCTGTTTACTGCAACTTCACCCCTTTGTTAAAAATACCTCAAGAGGTGATACTTCCGGAGTATGTCCTTTGTTCGTTGATGTGACCTTGGTTCTTTTTCAAGAGTCGTCGTTGTAGTATTATAACAATACAACATGATAGGATCTTTATTGCTAGGCACCACATCAAGCTCCAAGACAAAGTTCCAAATCCAGATGGATTCCTAGGTTACATCAAAATCCGCTATATATTTGGAATCTGCTGTAGAATCAGTGAAAACTGGATTCTTTGAACTCTTCCAGCTCACAGCTCCTCCATTGAGACAGAAAATATATCTAGATTGTGACTTTAGATTGTTCTGATTTTTTTGAGAACCAGCATCTACGTACCCTCTGATGACAAGATCCTTGTGTTCTCCATACACCAAGAACATATCCTTAGTTCTTCTTAGATACATAAGGATAGTCTTAACAGTTGTCCAATGTTGTTCTCCTAGATCTGCTTGATATATGCCTACCAGGCTTAGTGCATAGGAAACATCAATCCTCGTACATAACATGGCATACATGATGGATCCTATAGACTAATTTTATGGGATCTTACACATTCTAACTTTCTATCGTTGTGTCTGAGGAAACATTTTCTTCGAAAGATGTATGCCATGTGACACTGGAACCAATCCCCTCTTGGATTGTTCCATACTAAATATATTTAGTATCTGGTCAATGTATGTATCCTAATATAGTCCAAGAAACCTCTAGGATCTATCATTAATGATATTGATCCCTAGAATGTAGGCTGCTTTACCTAAGTCCTTAATAGAGAAACACTTGTTCAACGAGTCCTTAACTAACTTTAAGACTGGTACATCGTTTCCAATAAGCAATATGTCATCAACATATACTACTAGGATAACAATCACATTCCCATTAAACCTCTTATAAACACATGGTTCTCATTTGTTCTTAATGAAACAAAATTCCTTTATGGCTTCATCAAATCAAATGTTCCATGACCAGGATGCTTGCTTTAATACATAAATGAATTTATGCAACTTGAAAACCCGTTTGGATTCACCTCGTGTCACAAAGCCTTCGGATTGTATCATATAGACATTTTCCTAATGGTTCCCCTTAAAGAATGTTGTTTTGACATCCATTTTCCAAATCTTGTGGTCATGGTAAGATGCTATAGAGAGTATGATTCTTATGGATTTAAACATGGAAACTGGCGAGAAGCTATCATCATAGTCAATTATTTGACATTGTCTGAATACTTTAGCCATTATCCTTTCTTTATAGGTTCTAACTTGACCTTCCACGTACAGTTTTCTCATGAATACTCATTTGCATCCAACTGGATTTACATCAACTGGATCATCGACCAGATACCATACTTAGTTCTGATACATGGAATCCATCTCAGAATTCATTGCTTCTAGCCATCACGTAGCTTCTTATATTTTTACTGCTTCCTTATAGGAGAGAGGTGCATCATTGTCCAAAAATAATTATTCACCATCCTTGGTGACTAGGAAACCAAATCTCTCTAGGTCCCTTGCCTCTCTTGAGCTCCTACGCAGTACTTGTCTTTCTGCAACCTCTTCCACAGGGACCTGTGGAACTTGTTCCTGTACCAACTCCTGTGTATCTTGATCATCAACTTCATCAAAGTTAATCTTGATCCCACTATCCTTTTTGAGGATGTGATCCCTCTCAAGAAATATAACTAGTCTGGAAATAATCACTTTCTTGTCTGAAGGGTTATATAGGTAATATCCTTTTTTTTTCTTTGGGATATCCTATAAATATACACTTCGTGCCCCAGGCTACTAGTTTGTTTCCTAATAAGACCTTAACAAATTCCTCGAATCCCCATACATATGTGTGTGAAAAAATGGGATTTTTTCCATTCCATAACTCGAAGGGAATTCCATTTTCCACCTTGGTAGTTTCTCGGTTTAATGTGTATGTTGCAGTCTATAATGCATATCCCCAGAAGGATAATGGAATATCTGCATGACTCATCATCAACCTCACCATGTCCAACAAGGTGTGGTTCCTACTTTCACTATCACCATTCCACTGTGGTGTGTAAGGATGATTGAGCTGAGATAGAATCCTAGACTCCCGTAGAATATCGATGAACTCTTGGTTCAGATATTCTCTTCCTCGATATGATCAAAGCTTCTTTATCTTCTTACCAAGATAATTCTCTACTTCATTCTGGAATTCATTAAATTTATCTAAGGATTCTGAATTATACCTCATTAAGTATACATACCCATATCTACTCAAATCATCTGTAAAAGTAATGAAGTAAGAATATAAACCTCTACCATCTAATGGAAATGGTCCACACACATCTGTGTGCACTAATCCTAGAATCTATGTGGCCCTTTCACCCTATCCACCGAAAGGTAGCTTGGTCATTTTTCCTTGTAAACAAGAATGACATCTATCAAGTGGTTTTAGCTCATTATAGTCTAAATATCCATCTAGTTAGATCTTTTTCAAGCACTTCCCATTTACATGACCGAGAGGGTGATGCCACAATTGGGTGATGTATGAGTCATGTGTGTTTTTTTCGTTATCGATTTCCAACACTTGGTTTTTGTAATTTAATACATACAAACCATTATTTAAATGAGCCCTACCATAACATACGTTGTTCTTATAAAATAGACAACCCTTATTTCTAAACTTGAAAATAAATCCATCCATATCCAAACAAGATACATAAATTATGTTCTTGGTAGCACTAGGCACATAATAACAGTTATGTAAAACCCAAATCATCCTAGTTGGAAATGAGAGGTGGTAATCACCAATGTCTAATGCAACCATCCTCACACCATTAGCAGCTCGAAGATCCACCTCTCCTCTAGAAATATTTCTAAATCTACTTTGTCCCTACATTTGAATACAGATATGAGCCCCACAATCTATATCTAATACCCAATGTATAGAAATGGAAAGATTACACTCGGTAACGAACGCACCTTTAGCATCCCCATGCATCTAGGTGCAGTTTCTCTTCTAGTGGCCTTGCTTGCCAAATGAAAAACATATTGCCTCCAATTCCTTGCCCTACCTCAGGATCTTCCACTTCTTGGAAGTACAACGCTCGGGGAATTTATACCTTTTATAAGTCTTTGGCCCCTTTTCCTTGTCCTTCCTCTTCTTATTCACCATAAGGGCTACGGTTTTGTGATGCCCCATGTCCTTATCTACATGGAGAATTAAGTTCAGAAGTTCTGAAAGACTCTTATCATTGTTTTTCATGTTTTAATTGACAATAAAGCTAGAGAATGTCTTGGGCAGTGATGATAGGATGAGATCTATACGCAACTCATCTGGGAACTTAATCCTTAAGATGTACAAGAATTCAATGTAGCCAATGATATTGACTACATGAGGCCCAGCTAGTGCCGTATTTCCAAGCTTAGTTATAAAAAAATCATTGGAGATCTCATATCTCTCGTGTCTTTCCTTCTCTAGATATATATCCTTAAGGTGAGACATCATGCTATACGCATCCATGTTTTCATGTTGCTTCAAGAGCTCATTAGACATGTACGATAGCATGAAACACTGGACATATGTGGAATCATCCACGTGTTTCATATAGAGAGACAGTTCCTCATCACTTGCCTCTTTTTCAGGCACAACTAGAATAGGCTTTTCCAATACATACAATTTCCTCTCGTGATGAAGGATGACGCGTAAACGCCTCTGCCACTCTTTGAAATTGGTGTCGGTGAGAAGGTTTTCCTTCTTGAGTATGGTTCGTAATAATATATTTGAATTTATTTTTCTTTTTATTTCTACAAATTAATATTAGAAAAGGTTTAGTCCTTTATTATGATAAAACTGAGACAAATAAATAAATTAATACTTATTAGTCTTCCACTATTTAATAGAAAACCAATATCCCTCACCATTGACTTCAGAATATTTTTTTTCCTGAATATTCTTGTGGAAATGATCCATATTTCCTATCGCATTACCCCAAATAGGATTGGTCAAGAAACTTGAATGATTTAGGTAGGCATTATAAATGCCAACTGCATTAACTCGCAGCTCCTTGATCCTCTGAGTGGACTCCCCAATCCTGAAATCCTTTTATATTTGGATTTCTTCTACCTTTGCCACTTGGTCACACCATGTCCTACTGTGGCAGTAAACCCTTGATGCGAACCAAGTCAATTTAACCCAAAACATTGAATTAAAATTCCCCGATAATTGAAAGAACCCCAACTAGGGTTGGTCAATCACTTTGAACTATGGTTCGATTCTAACTAAGATTATGGAAGGCTATACTGACTTAATATTTATTTGAGGTATTTTATTCATCTACATAAATTTCCATTTTATTATCTTTGATTACATGCTTTTTAATATTAAGTGGTATATACTAAAGTGATTAACCATGTCTAAAATAATATTTTACGCATAAGTCGGCCTTATTTTAGTCTTATCTTCCATGTTTGTTTAATTCATTAATTGTGTGATTGTGACAACACACCCAAAATAAGTAAACCATGAAACTGATAGAAATAAAATAAATGGTATAATCATGAGATTCTTCTATTGGTTAGTTTATCTAGTGGTTGATAAATGAAACCAAGACCAAGGGAAGAAACAACTTAAACATTTTGGGTTAATGTTTACAGCTTTCCACCTGTCCACCTTTGTATCGCCTTGGATTGGTTTCACCTTGGCTCCTAACTTGAGCCGCCTATACCAGCTTGGGTGCTCTATCCATTACATATGCTTTTAGCTCACATGCAGTTGAGGGGTAAAATGGGGTTTTACATAAAAGAAACCTTGGGTACGCAGGCCCTACATATTAATGAGGAGAAGGCTCGCAGGCTAATAAATTTAATTTAAATAAATAAATTAAAAGAATACATTCACATACAAAGGTCTTAGTCTAGATCTTGATCATCCATACATGTAACGATATTTACACATAAATAAAACTATCATTCAATTCTTTAATCGTTCTTTTTTAAGATAAATAACTCTCGAATCAATTAATTATCTTTAATTAATCAATCCTTTTATCTTAAAAACTTTTTCTAAATTTCCGTGAGATTCCCATCCATCATAATTTTAAAGAAATAAATTCATTTTAAATTATCTTTGTACATAACTTGTACCTTAGAGGCAACCCTGTGAATTCCCATTCATAACTACCCAATGAATGGAAATGAACATTACACAGATGTTAAATTAAACACATATATATATAAAACACCTATCACGTGTTGTGCCATAGATTTACACCTGAACTATGGTACAAATCTCAAGGGTTTGTATAATATAATAATAAATTTTAATAAATATGTGTAATTTGGATGAGTACAGGGCATGTAGTTTTGACTACATGACGTGTAATATTTTTCACCATTCATTAGAAGTACACGCTCGGGGACATGTCGTCTAGATGTACTTCGGAAATTTTCAGTGTACATGGCATGTTCAGTGGGACACACACCGTGTAGTATCGATGTCACATAGTTTCCTGCCACGCAAGCCATGTACGGGGTACACAGTCCAAACCTAGCCTGAAGAGACTATATTCCATGTTCAATGGACCACATGAGGTGTAATCATGAAACTTTGTTCCACTTGTTCCTGGTCAACACATGGTGTCATTTATGACTTAGGAATACTCCAACACACAGCCTGATTTGGTGGACCAGTCTGATGAATTTATCCTAAACTACACGGCGTGTACTTCCTAATACACGATGTGTATTCTGGTGTTGTATGGCTAGGAATTTTTGGATCCTTCGAATGAGATCCTCTATTTTATTTTAATCAAAATTAAAATAAAAAATTGTTTTTGAAAGGTGAACGAGAAATGTGAGAGGAGGAACAGATCTCGAGATTCAGATTTTAAAGAACGATTAACTTGAATTGAAACAAATAAACTATTAAATTCATAAATCACCAAAAAAAACATAAATAATTATAACCAATGATATTACCCCTTTGATAACACTTTTAGGTTCTAGGTGCAGTGGAAGCGAGTTGGTGGGTCTACCCAACTTTAATTTTAGCGTTAACAACAATCAATCTGAGATCCGTTATGATAATAAAATGTCGGATCATCAGAATAGAATGAAGAACAAAAAAGAAAGAGGGGAGTCCTAGAACCATAGATAGTATCATCATATGTTGGTTATAATTAATTTAATTAATTTACAATAATTACCTTGAAGGAATTATTTCTTCATTGATGTTTTTGGTCACAATCTGATGTGATCCATCATTGCATCGTAGAATCGAAGTGTATGATTCCTCTAGCATTGATCCAAACATGCTCCACTTATCCTTGGATGTCGCCAAAGGGATCTCTGGGTGCTAGCGTGGAAGAGCCTTCACTTGTGATGTCCTCCATCGATCGCCTTGATCCGGTGGAGGTGGATCTCTCTCTTGTAGCTTGAGTGCGTTCTTGGTGGAAAAAAGGAATTCTCTCTTGTCTTGAGAGCTTTTACAAATCAGTTGTGTACAACCACTCAGAAAATGTCTAGGCTAAAGAAGGAATATATAATAGGGATTTTTAATTACATAGAATAATAAAATTAATTAATTACCCGAAAGAATTTATTCATTTCCTTTAATTCATAGTAATACCCCATGTCTAATAATAACAGTTGACTGTTATTATTATCTGACATGCACCCAGAAAATTATTCCTAATAATATTTAATTAAATAAATAATATTATTTCTCCTAAATTCACTGAAAAAATACAAGTCATGTGTATTAAAAATACACGGCGTGTACTTTTGTTTTTCCATTGTTCTTTATTTGCTCCCCCACATTTATTAGACCTTGAATAATGACTATTTATTTCACAAATAAATATCACTGCATTAATCGCTAATAAATATATTATTTCACCCAAAATATATTCTCTCGAATAACTAGTGTCTAAATAAATGTGATCAGGCATCTATAAATAATTATTAAACCACAATCGAGAATAATCTTTATTTGACTTTTTAAATTAATATTTAACTGAGATACTTGGACACACTTAGTGTGTGACCCTCTAGGCCTATTTTTCAATGGAATTAGGTGGAGCATACCTAAATTCAAAGGTTATCATCCAGAAACATTCCAAGACACCCATAGGGAAAGAAATTAACACCACAATGATGTGTCACCACTTACAAATGCTTACCATGTAATGTAATCCCTTTGTCTTGATATCTCGAATCAAGCGAGTTGCATGCTTGTGCCATCAACCCATGTGCTCGATTATTCATTCTTTGAATTTCTATAATTGAACTTTCACATTCCTCACCTTGGACATGGATTTATTTAGGCTATATCAATTCAATCAAAGGGCCTGCGATATCTACTTCTGTTATTGAATAGAAGGGGAAATCCTTTCTCACATTATCTATTAATGTAGTATCACTTGTGACACACCCAACGTATCCTACCTCACAGTGAATAGTATGTCATCACAGTTTTCGTCAATACATCTAAGTGTGTGAGTTTTAATACACATTAATAATAATCTTAAAGTATAAGGACCAATACACACGTCTCTAGTTAAGAACATCCAATGACACTGTGAAATGTGGATTTCATACTGGTGGGTCTCATTTTCATAATATCCTATAAGATATTACTAAGGGTGCACACCATGAGAAGGTCCCTCACAGTTTTCCGAGTCCTCACCCCAAATGGACTGTATTATTTGTGTCCCTCAAATAACATCATCCAGACATAGAACATATATTCAAGAACAGTTTTATGGTACTTCTAGGTTCTCATTATAGTATAGATCCACTATGACCCTTTAATGAAATAGTTATCCTCAGTACATTATCACATGAATTTTCATGCAGAAGAACAATCAAGATATGATAAGGTATTTATTAATGAATAAAGTACAAAGTAGTTGGTTTTAGCCCACCAACTCCAACACTCACATTAGTAGCCAAAAGGACTCGTTTTTTATGTGAAATTTTCCTTTTAAAAGTGCACAAATACTTAAGGTACTTTGAGTAGGCAGGGATGGTTTGTATTTAATCTAGAAGGGGGATTTCCAAATTAACCTAAGAGAAGATTCCCCTTAAACTTTCATTCAGTTCTGGTTTAGATTTTCCTCCCACGCATTGAGGGAAGGGAGCAAGTTGTTTGATTGTTTGGTATGGTTGTAGTTCCTTCACATTCTCATTGGGGTTTTCAGAATCTATGTGTGTTTATTCATAATTTTCATTCTATATTGAAGCTTTTAATTGTTCTATAATGTCTTGTTCAGGTTTCTCAATTGATTTCCCACTTCTTAAAACAGTCACTACTTTGAGTTTTTCATGAGAGGTTTGTGTGTAACTGGATTCTCCCCTTAAAGTTAAGGATGGTGCTGCCTGAGTAGGCATGGGTGACTTCTCGATTTTAATGTTTTCTAGTTCATGTTTAAAGGATGATACTTCTGAGTTCATTTTCTCCATTTTTTTACACAACTTCTCAAGGATTGGAAGAGGTATAGATTGAGTATGGTCTTGTACTTGTTGGTTTATCCCAGGAGGATACATTGGTTTTTGGATTGGTTGTTTCATGGGTTTCTGGATGGGTTTTTGGTATTTTATAGGAGGGTGTTGGTATTGGACTTGTTTTGGTTGGAATTGGTTATGGTTTTGGAAATTTTGTATAGGTTAGGGGTTTGGTCCTGGTGGTTGGATAGGTTGTTGGTTATCTTTCCAGCGGAAGCCTGGGTGGTCATTATACCTTGGGTTGAACGTGTTTTGGTATTGGGGATTTTGGAATTTAAGGAATTCACATTAGTAGGTGATCCTCCTAGAAGAAAATCTTTAATGGAAGGGATGGTTGGGAAGTTTTCAGTCTTGTGGTCATGTTTGTCACAAATTGTGCAAATAAGGTCAATAGTTTCAATTTCATGGACCTTCCTAAGATCGATCTCCTCGACCTTCCTAGTGAGTGAAGAAAGTTTCTCCCTATGTATTTACTCCTCCCTAAGTGAGTTAATTCCACTAGATTTGAGTGGCTTCTCATAGTAAGGTGATGTCCCCCATGTTTTGTTTTTTTTGTCCAGTCCTTCTAGATACTCGTAAGCATCATTTGGGGATTTGTTTTTAAAGGTCCCTTTGCACATCATATCAATGAATTGTTTGTTCCTCAGGCCCAACCCTTCATAGAAAATTCAAACATGTTCTAGGATTTAAAATTCATGGTGAGGTACCATGTTCGGTGTGTCTTTGAACCTTTCACAAGTTTCAAAAAATGACTCCCCTTCTTTTTCAAAAATGTTTTGGATTCTCTTTTTAAGTACAATTGTTTTGTGATGGGGGAAGTATTATTTTGTAGAATTGTCTTTGTAATTGGTCCTAGGAGTGGATTTATGTAGGTCTCATATTTTTTAACTAGTTATTTGATCCATCCTTAAGTGAGAAAAGAAATAGCCGCATCTTAGCTAACTCAAGTTGATGTGGTGGGAACATTGTTTAAACAATGTCATTGAACTCTTTGACATGAATGTATGGTATTTATAACTCCATCCCATGGAAGGATAGAAGGTGGTTTAAGACATGAGGTTTGAAAACATAGTGGTTTTCTACTAGGAAAGCATGCCTAATGAAAGAGGCTGAATTGGTCCAGGAAGGTGTGAGATAATCATTCATGGTTTGATCGTCTGCATTCCACAAGTTTGGGGCTGCCTCATTTGGATTTCAATTTTGGTTCCCACTAGGGTTTATGAGTTTGTTTTTTTGAAGTCCTTACATTAAAATGGGATCAATTTTTTACTATAGAGTATTAGGAATATTAATATCTAATGTAAAGAGTTCCCTTGGTGTACTTGACTTCCCAACCCTAGGACTATCCACTCTAACTAGATGGTTTGATTGGTCATGAGTGTAGGCAGACATGCGCCAAAAGAAAAAAAAGAGATAATGGGAAAAGATAAGAGAATTTGGGTGAGAATAAATTAAGTGAAGGATAATAGAATGTGTGTTTATATTAATTACATGGTTCCCTGAAAACAATTCCAAAATTTGGCCTCGCCCAAATTTACCCAAGTTTTTAGGGTTAAGCGGTTGCTTGTAGTTTAACTTGGGTTATCAAATCCTCAAAGAATTAAGAAATAACCTACAGATACATACATTCTATGGATTGTTTTTGGATATGAAGTTTCCAGCTTGGTTTGATCTTATATGAGTTTAATTGAATGCTAAGAGACTTAAATAAATTCAATTTAGAAGAATGAGTTGATTCTTGGTTATCACTTGGGGTGAATTTGATGAAATTCTTTCTTAATGGTTTCAATTTCTTATATTTGAGATGGGTTTATTCAAGAAGATCAAATAAATTCATCAATTACTGGTTTAATACCATAACACAATAATAATAATCACCTATACACTTTTAGGATCAAATTTATGAGCACTCCATGGCAAAGTTTTGTATTAGCACTTGAAGTATGTGGCCTTAAAAATCAACAAGGATAAATAAGTTTTAAAATCATCAAATAAAAATATCAATTAAAATAAGTGATTAGAAATTAATTGGGTGATAAATAACATCCAATAAATACCATTTATACTCCCTTGGATCAAATCATAATAGTGTTAGACCTCCATTTATGCTATAGTTTCAATGGAAGTGGGAAGTAGACTCATGAGGGAGGAAATGGAGAAGTAAAAAAATAAAACAATGAAATAACGATCACTCCACCGTTATGTGATAATTTCACAAGGTTTGGTGTGAATTAATTAACAACATGAGCCAACAGTATCAACGTTATATGAATAATAATAGAATAATAGGATAAGAAGAACTTTTATTAAGAAACTAAGATGAATTAGAAAAACTTACATGGGAAAGACAAACTTGAGACAACAAAAGTGCAGCATAACATTAAAATGAAAGAAAGCACCAAATATCCATAAATAATCTAACAACACTACCTTAAATAGGAATTTTGGGATCCTTGGGTAGATCCTCCAATAGTTAAAGTCATCCCACTTGAGTATGGTAGTCTTAGGGTGGTGGAAAGCTTGTGGAACTTAGTATTTTCCACTCTTGACCCGAGGTGGCATCCAGCTTGCATCCACCAAAAAGAATTGCCTAAATGGGATTCTAGATGGCTGAATTAGAGTGGTCCATAGAAGAATAAAAATAATATATGGATTTCACATAAACATCTGTAACGTTTCATCCCAATAGAGTTTATGGTTTACGAGATATTAGTAAAATGGTGGGATGTTTTTCTAGGACACAGAATCTGGCCCAGAATTTTATCTCCAACTTGGGCTGCCTGTAAATCCATTCAAACATCCGAATTATCTTTGGACACTATATAATGAAATGTTACCCCTTATTTCATCTATCTTTAGTTAAATGTTTAGAATCATTGGGCTTGGATCCTGGCCTCTACTGTCTTGTTATTGGGATGTTTTCTAGTTTACTTTACCAAGATTGTGTTTCCATGAAAGCCCATTTTTGTGGTCTTCCAATTTTAATCTTCCAATACTCCAAAAGTATGAATTGTTCCCAATGTAATGATAATCCTAAAAATAATATATGAAAATAAAATCAAGACCATTTTTTATTTTATGAGGTGTTAAAAAATGCACTATGTAATAGTGCATTTTAAGAGGGAATTACAATCATAATGTGAATTAATGTTCAAAGTGTAAAATGCACTAAAATGGTGTTTATGAATAATAAATCACATGAATATTATATATATTAATAATTAATATTAGCCTCATTCAGTGACTAATCAGGCACTAGAGTGTATTGGTGCATTTTTGGACTAGATGGAGTAGGATCCACTTCATGGGTCAACTGATCTCTATACACTAGGTCATCTCTTGGAGACAATTCCAACTACATCATCACAACCCTAAAAGACTAGGAAATCACTATTTTCACATGTGTTAGGGAAAACATTCATATATAGGTCTACTAATTCTCTTTTTCTATCAAATCCTAGGATAATTATATATAATCCTGAGTAGAGGTAGAGAATGAAACTAGGAATGATAGAAATGACTGCACCACAAGACCTTGGAAGGGAGCCAAATCATTATCCACCTCCATATACCTGTGAAGGGATTTGGGGATCTAGTGTGGCTCACCTTCTAGGATGATGAAATTTATTTGTTGGGATCCTACCCCAGACTTTGATGTAGATTACTAGGGTGAAGGATCCATAATTGAATCACATTTAGCTTCAGAATCTAAGAAGTGAATAGGATTGACGATGAATTTACACTTCTCGGAGTTTTTCCTTTGATTAAAGTGATTCGACCTTATTCCCTGGGACAAAACTTCAGGGAAGGGATGTTTTTTGGCATGGGGAGGACCCCCATTCTAGGAATCGACAAGGTGGGGATGACCTCTACTCTGGATGACTTAGATATAGGGAGGACCTCTGTATCAGTTGTTTTCGAAGTGGGGGAGGGGACCTCCTCTTCGACTATTGTGGGAATAGGGAGGGCCTCCACACTGGGTGTTGGAATATTAGGGAGGACCTCTACTTTAATTTGAGATAACATGGATAGGACTTCCATGTTGACTAGTGAAAATAGCATGGTGAGGACCTCCATACTATCGGGTGAAAGCATGAGTAGGACATTCACACAGATCAAACTGAACATAGAGAGGGTATTTGTTTTGACTATCGATAAAGTGGTGAGGACCTCTACTTTGATAGGTGATGTAGTGAGGAGTACCTCCGCTTAATCTGTTAGAAACATTGGGAGGTCCTCTATGTTAATTGGCTATTGAATGAAGAGGTCCTCCATGTTGGTCAGTGGTTGTATGGAGAGTGCCTCGATACTAGTTGTTAATGAATAAAGGAGGACCTCTGATTGATCTTGGAATTTCTCTATGAGGACCTTCACATTGACTATTTGTAATATATGGAGGGCCTCCCTATCGGAAACCATAGGCATGGGGAGGACCTCTGTATCAGGCATAGACAAGGTGGGGAGGATCTCCACTTTGATCAAAGTTGGGAGCATGGGTAGGGCCTCAATATTGAGTGTGAGAGTGGGGAGGATATCCAATATGAGTGCATATGGTGTAGGGAGGACCTTAATATTGAATCTCATCATAACAGGTTATCCTGTGACGACTATCGGGGGTGACAATGATCAAAAGATTCATCCTAGCCTGCATGTGGGGTAGCTGAGGTCTCGATTCTAACTTGGAATTGGCGGGTCCCTTATCTTCAGTATGAGGGATCTGACAGAGTGCATTGTGGATGGAAATATCTATAGGAGATGTGGAAGATTATTCCCCCTAATGGGAATATTTCTGATATTCATCCCAAAATTGGTGTTGGTTTATCCGGACCATGGCTGGCATAGTGGGGTTGTAGTCCACATGCTCCTCCTCATGGGGGACTTATCATTGATGGCATTGATATGACCTGGTGGGAGCCCTATTTGGAAGCTCCTGGGTGGTAGTCATGGATGAGGTGACTCTAGAATCCCCTACCTCCTCAGTTTAAGGAAGAGTGATGTAGGATCACTTCGGGGGTAGGATCCCAAAATGGTTTGTTGTAGGAGTAAGGATCATTAGCTCTCTATACGGCCCTTGGGGGAAGCAGTGTTGGTGAGGGAAAAAAGACTCGAGGTCTTGGTGGGCCATATCCATATTTGGAATATCCCTAACATGATCATAATGGCATACACATTCATCTATAACCCCCCTCTAAATGATTTATGAGGGTGAGACAGAGTGTGGGTTTTCTATAGTCAGGGCAGAGATAGAGTTATGTAGGATTGCTACATAGAGATTTCTTTAGACCCTGCATCTTTGGGTGGGGTGGAATTTATTTTCTTTAGCTTGGATCCTGAAAATCAATAAGATTCATCTATCAGTACAGATACCATAAAATAAATTCCCAATACCCCAACATAGTCTTATATTCCTTTACTATATAGAGATCCACGCTTATGATGTCATAGACCAAAATGCCCAATGATTAACTACATGAATTTATTGTGAGTTTCACACCAATCCCATTATTTAATTGATGGGACTTGGTGACAGATATATAGATCAAGTGAAATGGTTATATATCAAATTTTTTATCAACATGTTCAATCCCCATGTTTTAAAGAGAAAATATTGATGTTGGGTTCACTATTTCTATTTCTGACACTTTTTTAGGGCGTGTTGTCGTGAATTTCATTGTCTGTTGGCATGCACTATTTCCCCACATTCTTGTTTTACAAATGTGGGTATTAGTCGTCAATTTATCAGTGATGTATTCTCTTTGATCAAAATGGAATGATGGGATTTCATTTCTTCCTTCCATGGATTTATCCTTGGAACATGTTTCCTAGTCTGGGTCTCCCTCGTAGATTAAGATGTGTTCATGAAACTCATTCCTGATGTCATCTATTTTTGGATGAAGGTTAATTACACATATTTTTTCTTAACATTATAAGGGGTCTTAAAAAGGAAGCAACCTTTAGATTGGTAAGTAGTCACGTTGGGTATTGCGGGCATGACTGGATGTTGGGACATTGGTCACCTATATTTTTCCTCATAGGAGGGAATCCCATGGAGGTATCTCGGGCACAAAAACTGAGTCATCCCATGTCGATTATGGGGTATCTGATTCCAAAGGCATGTATTCTAAGATTTTTCTTAGACATACCATGTTTAACATGAGGTATTAGTGTGACAGGTTGCGTGTTTAACATCTTGCAAAGATGAAGTGAAACTGATTTGAACACCCCATGGGGGTAGTTCATATAGGTGCATCCATGAGAGGGAGAACTTGGAAGGTTTACCAAATGGGTGGATCATGACACATATGGAGATGAACCTAAGGACTATGTCTCATAAATAGAATATTCCATGCCATGAAGGTTGATCTGGGCACCACTGGAGGTGGATTAGGGAGGTGTACCCATATGAGGGGTTTTCCAAGGTTTACCATTGTTTGTGATTTAACCTTAGGAAGGTGTCCCACATACCCTATTTAGAATATAGGGATCAAAACCCATGTAGTTTTATGGATGGTTTGTGGATTATGCATAGTATTTTTCCTTTATAATATGATTTCTTTTTGTTGGATTATGTTGGATTGTATGGGGATTATGCATGGGATCTTCCTAGGTCATGCTAGAAGCATTTATGGTGTGGATGGGGCTTGTGTGTATGAATAGACCAGGTGGATGGAGTGATTCTACCAATATGTAGTGGCCTGGGTGGAAATTAGGATGGATTATGGATGGAGTGGATAAAGTGGATAGAGTTGGTGGATTGAATAGGGTGTTGGGTTTGGAATGTTGGGCTTGATCCGCAAGGAAGATTCCTACGTATCCCAGTTAGTTGGGAATCAAAATCCATGTAGTTTAATGAGAAATTGGGGCTTACACATAAGGATTAATCTCATCTATTTGGGGCTTATGCATGAGATCATCCCATGGAAGGACATTTGATTGGGGTTTCGGAGTAGGTATGGCCCATGGATGGAGTTTGGGAAGTTATCAGGGCTTACACTCAGGAGTATACCCAAGAGGATGAATAGGCATCACGGTCACTAATAACCTCAAATCCTACTTGAGTCATGATCAGTGTGAGAAACAAGAGGAGTTAGTTGATCTAAGATTCATGTTGTGAACGATGCATCATGAGAGATGGTGTGGAGCTTATGTATGGAAGTAGCTCGAGGAGTATCTCATTATGTATGAGGATGAACTCATTCCATGTCAGTGGGTCTTACGCATGGAATCAGCCCAGAGAGACAATGTCCAAAAGGGGAGGGATGGGGTGTTGAGAGAACGGGAAGTGGAAAGGGTTCCCAGTGCCCATCCTCTCTCTGATCTTTATACTCGGATGAGGCAAGGAGGATAAAATGTGTTGCATCCTAGAAAAAAGGCTAGGATATTACTCCAGGATGGATTCCTAGGAGGATATCATTCCCTATGTGGAGGATTTGGTGGATGTCATTCTATGTAGGGAGGATCCCATTTCATGTCACTCATAGATGGTGCATCCTATATTTGGTAGAGGCCATATTTTAATGTCATCTATTGAGGATGTTTGGTGCTAGGTAGTTTTATATCATGCATATCGGACATGGGGAACTCACTCCTAACCTCTTGGACTTACATAAAAGTCACTCATACACCCTTGGGAGGGGCATGGATTTGGAAATCCCATATTTTAATAGTGTGGAGGAATGGTCACTCATGAGGTCCATATTATCATCCCTATACTGAATAGTAAGGGGAATTAGCATACCTATGCTGAAAAGAAATAGGTAAGAAATGAAATAAGGGACACCTTTTGAGGAACCAAGAAATCACTATGCGTAAGCCTTGAGGATTTTGCGCAAGGAATGGGAGATTCATGCAAGAGGGGAATGTACATGGTTATTTGGAGAAAAGGAACCACATGGATCTTCAAGGAGAGGTTTCATGCAATATTTGAAGCTTGCACTCAGGAGGAAGGGTTGAGCTCAAGATTAGGGTGCACCCAAGACCTAGAGGTGAGAAAAAAAGGTTTATTTTTCACACACTTGTTATAGGATTGAAAGAAATGGGTGAGGTTCAAGCAATTGTGGACCCCCATGAAGGAGGACCCCCAGGGAACCTATCATGAATGATCTTACACCTTGAGGGTTCCATGGATTTTGAGCTATCATAGAAGTTGTTTCTTATGCATAGTAGAGTGATGCTTCAACTTCTAAAGGATCACCCTGCAAAAAGTGGGGGTGTACATCAATATATAGACAAAATCTTTAGGAGGGCACACAAAACAGGTCTTCTGCACAGCTGGTTCTTGATCCATGGTTGGCGCACATGAAAAGGGTCAGTTTCACATCGCATTAGGTTTGTAAGAGCCTTTTATCTGGATTTCAATCATGCATGCATCCTTTGAAACTTAAGCGCACCTGACTTAGGATTATTATAATGTTTCGATGAGTCAAAGGGTGCATTTAGTTTACCTAAAGATGGTCTTTATGGTTCTATGTGGAATTTGGCACTAATAGCTGGGGGTGAGGTATGATCTCACCCTTACCCTTTTCCCAGATTTAGGATTGTTGAGGAAGTGGTAGTGGAGTAGTTAAGGTATCCAAAAATTCATAGCAAGCCTCTAGTTTTAGGTATGCACACCCTTTCCAATCATTTCAATGAAGGCCATATTATGAATAGAAACTCCCTCCTCATGTTCCTCTATATCAGCCTAGTGTTCTGTAGCATCTGTAGGATAAGTACTAATGATTTCCATTGATTCATAATTCATTTCATGTATTTCTTCATTCTCCTTAAGACAGTGCTTTTTTATGCCTGCCATAAGTCCTCATAAACTCCTTCACTAGTACTCTTGGAATTTTTTAACAAATAGTGTTCTAGAGTGAATCTCTGGAAAATTTTGGTATTTCCATTCCATGTGATGAAACCGGATCATGAGGTTGGGTGATCTAAGAATATCCATTTTTTAGAACTCCCCCTAAATGAAAAAAACCAACTTCCATTAAGAAGGATGCTGGGTAAAAAAAATTCCCCTACCCTATGGGCTGAGGTTGCTCCTTTTTTGTTTTCACAATCTTTTGAGCTTATTTTTTCAACCATAGAGGTTCTGTTAAAAAAATACCTCATCCCAAATGGCTAGGGTTTCTCCTATATTTCCATGTCTTTCACTTCCATAGAAGTTATCTTGATTTTATATAGCATTGTACAAACACAGGTTAGATGAATTGTATAATTTTCACTCAAGCCACCTACATACAAAGATATTAGAAATTCATGATGATTGGATTCCCCTAAGTGGGTGTATTTCTCAGTATTATCATATGGTTAATGCTGGAGTATTTCAATGGATCTCTCTCTTATGGACCTATGTCTTTTAGAGTTGTTCAGTGTTAGTTTATACTAAGAATTATATCTTTTTCTAGAATATCATACTTTTTGAAGTCGACCTAAGTTTATAACATTTGATGATGTAACCATCGATGGGTTTTTCTGATTAGAGATTGAAGTGAAATGCAATTCCCCATTTCCACCTAATCCTCTGATATGAGCACCTAATGGGGCATCAGTGGTCAGCTGATGAAAATCTGTTAATGCATTGAGACGTGTGCATTGAATGGATTCTTACTATTTTTTCAATTTTAGGTGTTGTGTAGATAGGATAGTCACTAAGTAAATTTGAAATTGTATCCATTCTATTACCTTGATATAGATTTGATATTCTTTATAAGGAAATACTTTTGTTTTTATGTGACAAATAATGGTCCATATATTCTGGTGGATGTTGGTAACACAATCTTCCAACAATTCCTCTATGATGCTATGTTGGGGAGTAGATAAAGGCTAGAACATGGCTGGTATATTGTCTTTAGATTACTTTTTCCTCATTATAAATATGTCTTCTTCACCTTTTTCAAGATGCTTCTCAACCTGGTCTAAACAAAGTGGATTTTTCCTTGATAATTTATTATAAACAATAGGATTGGCATGGGTTTCCTATATCATATTAGAAGGAATGATATCCAGGGTTGGTTTGAAGAGTGGTGTATTCCTTGGGTTTTATTATGGTTGTGAAAGGATATCACTTTTCAATGAAGAGACATCGAGCATGACTAGCCTAATTTTCCCAACAACCTCATAGTTGGAGTGTTTTCTCAAAATTAATTTGGAAAGGGGAGGATTTTCTTATTGAAATGATATATCACTAGGGGGAGGACCTTCATAGTGAATGTTTTCATGGACAGGAATGCCATAAAAAATTCACATCTAACTACAAGGGGAATTCCTATAGCATATACCTTGGGGAGTACATTTGGTTTAGATGATACCAAGGAGAGTATCTCCTTATTGTTTGATCATTTAGATTCATGGAGGGTTTTCACAGATCTCATAAGTAGATGGGCTCCTAGGATCAATAATATTTTGAACATGAAGTATTCCATAATTATATCTTTTTATGTGGAGGACCTATGGAACAACTAAAAAAATTACAGGGACAACCTTCATAATTACAATTACTATCTACGAAATTTGGTAATGGAGGGTTAATATTTTGAGCCTCCATAGATAAAGGTATGAGGGATTTAAGAACTCTATAATTGAGAAGATATGAATCGTAGGGCATCTCTTCATTTTACATTCACCTTTGGTGTGGATTCTTTTTTATGCTCTCTTGCATGAAATTGGGACCACTTACAGTGGATAGAAACTTTCATATATGTAATATTTTTTTATTAGATCTCATGTTGTTTTTGTAATTTTATGATTTTTTTTGTAATTTTGGTAGGGATATATATATTCCCTTGAGTGGACACTGGGGTACACAAATGAAATCTAGTTGTAACAAGGATATGGACCCGATATGGTTGACCATTTACCCTGAGATTTGTCCCACAACCCTCCTAGATGGGATTAGGGATATGTGTGTTCTCCGAAGTGACCCTCATATTATATTGAAGTGTACCCCCAATTGTGTGGATGGAGTTCTATGTTTATCCCTCAACCAATTCCACTATTTTTATTATATTCTAGTATGTTTTTAGGATATTGGTAGGAATTTTATTCTACCCTTTCACCATTATCAGGATATAATGGACGAATTCAGTGGATGGAATGGGGATATACACCCATTTTTTTGTCGTAGTAGGGTTTTAGACCTACTCTTATATTACATTTCCAGCTATTATATACCAACAGTTATCAAGTGTGGGGGTAGAGGTATAGTTCTATCTTCTTTTTGGTGTCAGGATCTGCTAGTTGTTCTCTCTGAATAATACCGGACTAGGATACTAAGCTTGATATATGCAAGCAGTTGTATGAACCTTCTCATGGTTTACCCCTATATTGTTTTTGGAATTCTTCCCTAAATGTTGAAAAACTGTGATGGTAGGCTTGGTAGAGGTAGGAAGGTTTGGATTCATGCTCTTAGTTTTCTATCGTATTTGACTGGAATGCTTCTTTAGAGTGAACATAGGTAGTGTCATATTCCCTATTAACTTGTCTCTATCCTCTATGGGCTACCCTAGGTGCCCAAGTCTAGATGAATCGGGGAGGACTCTATCAAGACCACCTCACTCTAAAGATACCCTTCTTGGTACAACAGTGAAGAAAGTGAGATGATGACCTCGAATCCTGCAACCAGTAGGCCCTAGGGTGGCGACTAGCACCAAGGGTACACAAGTCACACAAAAAAGTGAGGCATTAACCTTTCAAACAAACATGCATTGGAGATAAGATGGCTTATCCCAAAAGAAACTCCAAGACATATACATATATATTTATATATAAGAAATCCCAAATCCATCCCATATGCATGTTTAAAATAAAACTATTACAATGCAATAAAAAATCCAAAGTATGTACCCAAAGTAAAACTAAGCAGTGAAACCATGGTTGTCCAAAAGTATGATCTAGTAAGGTACATCATGGTTTACTAAATCCTCCTAGAAACTTGGAAGTAGTTTATATATGTTGGGTGATCATACAAGTATACATGGTAGGAAAATAAAAGTCTCTTGTGCATAACTGAGGAAAGCATACTAATGCTCTTGTGAGAAAACAATAGAACCAACAACACCTATAATGGTATACTAACCATCCCCAACTCACCAAGGCATGCTCACTAAGTAACTCAAGTTAGGTAAAGTAATATAGTAATCACATAGATGATAGGGTAACTCGTACCACTTCCCACTAGTTAAGCTACTCTTGCCTAACAGAAAATGTCATCGCACTCCCACCTCTTCTGATCACACCACATTGCAACCCACCCACACACATCTGGGCCTCAAAACCACACCTCATCCCATCACCAAGGCCATGAGACACACCAGATTTTTCCCACATACACCTGGTCCCCATACCACATCACATCTCATTTTCACACACCTAGGGCCCATACCACATCACATATCATATTCACACACCCATGCCCCATACCACATCACATCATAAAAAAACTTGTGAAATCACAATACATCTCAACCTGAAGACACCTAGGAAAACACAACACATCTAATCCTAAAGACACCTGGGAAAACACAACTCCCCTGAAAACACCTAGGACCTACAAACCACAACCTTCCCAAATAATATTGGGCTATTGACACCTAGAAGAAGTAGTAGGGAAGATCGAGTGGCCAACCATCCATCCTCCCACCAGGTTGTTTGGGAAAGATACCCTCCCCCATGACGATGGGGGTGTTCAATACATAGTGATAAAATATGGTGTGGTGAATATAGAAATCACAAAGTAAATGCATATATATATATATATAATACCAAATAGTCTTACCCAAACTATGGGTTCTCAAAAAAACAACCAACTCACAATACCACCTTTGCGGCTACCTCTAAATGTACAACCACACAACCAGCCACAAACTCAATTCATACACTCAGCCGATTCATTTAACCAATTCTCATTATTTATTAAACAATTCATTTATTCATTTCATATCTACCCGATAAAAAACTAGTCATAACACACAATAATCCATATAGTATAAGTGACACAGAGGAATAATAACCATGTTAAATTAACCCACTTCACATTCATCTCCATTTAGCACCCACAAAAACCACTACGATCATTATTCATCAAATTCATTTGGCCCAATCCATCTTATCAGCACAGTAATCCCCCAACTCACAGCTACACCCAACAACACATAACTTCACAACCCGGTCACATCCCTATTGTACAACACTTCACATCCATTCCACAATCAATCAATCTCTTAACCTGATATTCCATTACACTATATAAACCTCCCCACTTCACACAAACATACCCCTAACCCTACTATAGCACAAGTCAGAACAATACCACACAGAGAACACCATCACATGAACCAATTTAAGTCATATTCATATTTAATAAGTCATTCCACACTCAGTTTCCACTTGTTAATTCAAGAGTTATCACAAAACAATATAATCTGGAGGCATATATTTATTTTAGCTGATTATACATGGTTAACAAATTCCATGTATTTTTTTAATAAGAAGAAGAAAAACATCCTTTCATAAACATTCTATACGCAACCAAGGATTCCCAACAACCATGGTTTTAGTATTTATATATACCATACAACATTGATCAAAATATCAACAAATTAGTATGATTATACGTCACTTTTCCCAGCCCATGTTTATTGATTTAAAACCTACCTAGAAGATGAAGTGATTATCACTTCCTTATTGTACCAAGACATGGGAGTGTATACAGTAGGAAACTCAAAGGAAAACATGATCCAAATTTTGTAGCATAAAGGAAAAACTCATAAGGGAAAAAAGGTTCTATTTGCATCAAACCAAGGGAGAACAAGAAGAAAAATAATAAGTTGACAGTTTTTTCATCCATTCAAATATCTAAAATAGGGTCGTGGTTTAGATACATCTTTATTTTTTCTATTAAAGTTGAATCCTATCAAGAATAAATTCTTTGACTAATTAAAATCCCTAAAACTCTTAGGAATTTAAAATATCCCTTGAAATGGAACCAAAAACACTTAAATATAGAATTAATCTCATTTTACATCAAATAAATTCATCAAAAGTGCAAGGCTAGAAAAGTAGAAAAATTGGAAAAAAAGGGAAACTGTTGGAATGACTCAAAATTAGGTGAGTCGCCATTGGGATTCACCGGTGTGAGTCACCGTTGAAAGCACCCATTGGCGATCTACCAGTGGAAAGTAACCAGTTTGAGTCCTCTTTGGAGAGCTAACATTAGCAGGCTACCATAGCGAGTCACCATTGGCGAGCCACTATGGTGAGTCATCGGTGCAAGTCACCAGTGCGATCCACCGGTGCGAGTCACCATTGTAAGTTACCATTCCAAAATCATCTTCCTGACTCACCGTTCTAACTCATCATTTTGAATCACCATACTAACTCACTATTCTGACACAACATACTGAATCACCATCTTGAATCACCATTCTGACTCACTATCCTGACTCGCTGTTAGAGAACTTTAAAAAACTAGGAAATTTTTAAAAGTGTTGAAATAATTCACCTTGACCTCCCAAAACACTTAAAACATCGTATTTTCACAAATTAATGGACCAAAGTTTTCCAGGAAATTACATCAGATAAATCTAAAACTATTTTCACCTCAATAATTTCAAATCAAACCCTGAAGGGAAAAGGCGTTTGAACAACCACCCAGTGAGATATCTCTTAGGACTCTCGTCACTCTTCAAGTAAAACCACCAGTGAAACAGGACAACCTAAATGACCAAAAAACTCACCAAGAAATCACAACATCCATTACATCCTAAACACATGAATTAGGGAATTTATTCCTCCTTGTCAAGATAATATCCACTCTGGGCGGCACTAACTCACATGCACAGCTTTAATCACAACATAGTTAATGTGTCTCTATTAGGAATTAGGTCCTCCCATATTCACATGTCTGTAATTTGTTATAAGTTATACCACACACATCTCAACCAAATTAAAACAACTCATCTCATAAAATAAAGTTCAATAATTTCATTATAAGGAAAAATAGAACTAGGTAGAACTCAAAAAAACTCTTGGTACTGGGCACGAATATGCATTTATCATTCCCTTGTACTCTTCTCTAGACCACCATGCATCTACCATACACAAGAAAAAGGAATGGTATATCCACACAGCACCTTCTCTAGATGATCCTAGATCTCTATTATCCATTCCACATATGTCATGTCATCCTCGATATCCAACTTTCCCTATTCAAGGACATGGGAGTCATTGTGAAGATACCGAATAAGTTGAGAGATTTGGAGGACATCGTGGATCCACTCCAACTACGGTGGCAATGAAAACTGGTATTCCACTTCACCAACTCATCCCAACACCTCAAAGGGTCCAACAAATATGGTATAAAGCTTTATCTCTCTTCCAAACCTCTTCTGACCATGGGCCTCCTCCTATAATCAGCATAAGACTTCTTCTGGTCCTGTGCCACTTTCATCCTATGAAAAATAAGATGAATCGTCTATGTCATGCTCTGCACTACCTTGGGGCCAAGAATATATTTCTCCCCAACCTCTGTCTATCACAATAGGGAATGACACAGTCTCACATACAACACCTCAAACGAATTCATGGCAATGGAATAGTGATGGATATTATTATAAGTGAACTCTAACAAGGGTAGGTTTTATACTCAATATATTAAATAGTATAATACACAGGTATGAAACATATCCTTTGATGTATGTATAGTCTGTTATGTCTGCTCATCTTTCTATGGGTGGAAAGTAGTACCGAGGTGTAACTGGGTGCCAAAATCATGTAGTAATCCCCTCCAAACTTGTGAGGTAAACCGTTCATCCCTGTCTGATACAATAGATCTTGAAACACCATGAAATTTTACTACCTCATCCACATACTTATGGGTTAAGGAATCCACTATGTCTGAATCCTTGATCACTAATAAGTGAGTCAATTTCATCTATCGATTCACTACTACCAAGATAGCATTATAGGTCTCTATGCCCTGGGTAACCCTGTGATGAAATCCATTGATATGTGATGTTGTTAATATTTTAATGCCTTATTATATACTCTGTTTACTTATTTTATATGAAATGTGCATAATTTGTGTGAAATATTAATGTTTTAATATTAAGTATAATTTTTGAGCATTTTTATAAGTAGTCCAATTGAGTTAGTTTAATATTTTAATAATAACTATCACTATACTGATCAACAATTTTTGGTTCTTGTTTTTTAGGATTCCCCTTTAAATATAAAACATTTCATTAGAAGGTACCATGAGCCAATTCTTCCATTTGAAGGGTCATATGGTCCTCACAAACAATACCAAAGAATCTGTGAAGAAACTGGACTATTCATGAAGATTGATTTACTGGGCTAAATATAGAAGTCCAAATTACATTATTCTAAACCATAGTCTGGGAGACAATTTAATGAGTCTTGGATAAAAATTTCAAGACTCAAGTCCAAATAAACGTGGCCCAATATATTCCTTGAAGTCCAGCCCACCATTCTGGCCGAGAAATAAAATCAGTACAGTATTCATGACATATCTCATGATGTAATCATCCAATCAAGATGATATTTTTCCGGGAGAAAGTGGAGATATAGGTGTCCTACTTTGTTGAATAAATAATTCGGTTTTGAGTGCATATTCCTATTCAAAAACCCTTTCAAATTTTGGACTTCAAAAACACTGGATTGAAATGGACAGATTAAAATTGTTTAATAAACCGGTCATAACATTCTCTAAATAGGTACAAATGACTCAAAATTTTTAGAGTAGTCATCCAAAGTTATTATATAAAACTTTGAAGAAGTATATTTCTCAAGATTCGGCTGTCTGAATAGCCAACTTGGCGATACAAGTGGAGGGATAGATTGGGAATGCAAACAGTCCGCTCCTTTGGCTATAAATACTATCCCCTTCTCTCCTTGAGAGGGGTTGGAATTACAGAAGAGATGATATCATATTGGAACGACCAAATCCTTTCCAAAGGCTTTAGAGGATCTAACATACTCAAGTTTTTACTTGAAAGACCTTTCCTCCTCTCTTTGTTTTCATTTACATTTATGTTCTTCATTGTTGTAATTTTGTAAGTCCTTTCCTTTGTAATTGTGTTTTAATGAAAGTTTCCTCTTCAATATATCTTATTCTCATCCACCTTCTATAGTATATTATTAATGTTTTTAAAATATTTTAAATACAGTTCAATCCACTTCCCTTCTTTTGATTTCCAATTCAATCTAAAGTTCATTTTTAATTCTCATCATCGTTCGTGTGTGTGTTTTCGGTGCACAAATATTTTCTTATCCCTTTATTTATCTTATCTTATTAATTTAACATCATAATAATTATAACCAGATTAGTAATCATTTTAATGGCTGAGTAAATCTTTAATTGGTGTGAGTTGTAATTTAGGTATGTTAAGTTATTGAGAGCTTTTGCTCGACGAATATTCTTTAAATTAACATTGTGTATGTTGGACTTAACATGTCATATATTAAGGACTTTTTTGTTTAACATATGTATTCCATGGATTATCAGAACCATAAATACACTACCACAATCAAGTACTAATTGAGACTATAATCCTAGTTTAGTTAAGTCTTGGATTAAAGCCTTAACACTTAGGAATTCCAATCAACGTCAACTTGTGACATGGGTGTTAATTCAAAGCAATATAAAGGAAAGCTCAAGGATATCACAAACTTAACTACCTAATGATGAACTCATCCCAATATTTATAAAATTATTAAATCAATATTAATCCATCAATCATTTCAATTAAGCTATGCAAACAAACCCCCCAATCAAAATACAATCAACTAAAAACAAATGACTATTACAAAGTATCATCGTCGAGGATTCGACCCAAGTGCTGTTATACACATTAGAAGAGCACTGAAACTTTGACTGGTCGATAGGCGACAATTGTCCGTGCATTTCAAATGGATCCGTTGCCGGGGATGGTGCTTTAAGTAGTCATTAGTTTCTGGTTATTTTAAAAAAAGCAAAAAAAACAAAATTTTAAAAAAATTGAAAAAAACACAAAGAAAAACTCGTCTTCTCATAAAAATCATAAACGGAAAAAAATACAAATAAAATCCCATATTCCACTTTCTTACAAAATCTCTCTGAATGCCCCGTAGCCTTCCAAACAATCCCTTGATTTTTTTTTGACCCTGAAATTGAGTGAACACTTCGTCAACTTAGGAGGAACATAAGAGATAATCAAATAATTCAAGAACCAGTCCTTGTCCAACAAATTGAATTAGAAATGACAAATCCTAGGGAACAAATCATTAAAAAACTTGCTACCCCTAATATGAATTACCAAAATCTTGGTATTAAATATCCAAACATATAATCTTACTTCGAACTCAAATCGATTTTGATTCATCTTCTTCATCATTTCCACGGGCTAGCCGGTGAGGATCCACATCTCCACCTTAAAGAGTTCCAAGTGGTGTGCTCTACCATGAAGCCTCAAGGGCTTTCTGAGGAACAAATAAGACTCCAAACATTCCCTTTATCCCTAGATGACACTTCTAAGTCATGGATTTACTACCTTTTTCCTGGTTCCATAACCACATAGAATGACATGAAGTGACTCTTCTTAGAGAAATTCTTTCCTGCTTCTCGTATTGCTTCCATTCGAAAGGAAATAAGTTGTATACGTCAATTCCCAAGTGAATAACTCCATGAGTACTGGGAGAGGTTAAAAAATCTTGTGGAAACCTATCCACACCATCAAATCCCTGACCAAATCTTGATCCAATACTTCTATGAGGGGTTATTTCCTATGGAGAGAACTCTCATTGATACCGCAAGTGGAAGTGCTCTTATTGATAAAACTCTTGCAGCAGCAAGAGATCTCATAAGTAACATGGATACAAAAACACAACAACTCCATACTCAAGCACATGCTCAAGTCAAAAAAGCCCAAGATAATCAATCAATTGAGCCGAACAAGATGATCGAGTGGATGAATGAACTTAAAGGTCTTGTGCGACAACTAGTTGTGGATACCAAATCTCCAACCTCGTCTTCTCCACAATCAATGTTTCTGGGACCTGTCAAAAACTGTGGAATCTGCAACTCTCCATCTCATCCAACTAAAACATGTCCACAACTTCAATAGGATCAATCCGATTCATCTGGACCAATGGAGCTCAATGCAGAATATGCTCAGCGGAACACCAATCCTCAACTATCAGGTCAGTTTGTTACAAACTTCAACCAACCTCACTCTGAGCCCTTCTATTCTTCCTATAACTAAGGCCTTAGGTATGGTAATCCCATATCTTATCCTCCTTAATTCCCTCCTCAAAACCCAAACCAGTTTCAATATGGTCAAGGTGTTGGTAACTTCCAACAACCTTATCCTTTTATACCTCAACCTCAAAGGAACAATCCTCCTCCTAGATTCCATTATCCTAGTGAGCCTTCCCAATTCCAAAACCAGTACAATAACTTTCCCAAGAACCAAAATCTAGGTAATCCCAATCTGGGAAAAGCCTCTTATTTCAAGAAACCATGGGAAAGTGTTGTGGACGATCTTTCCTCCTTCACCCATTCTAGCCTCAAGAACATTGAAACCCAAATTGGTCAACTTGCATCCCACCTTAGTCAGCAGCAACCATCCAATTCTTCCCAACTTCCAACACAACCATTACCCAACCCCCAAGGGTAATGTAAGTGCAATTTCACTTAGATCAAGAAATCAAATTGATATGCCTCAAGATAAGTCCTCCAACCCTCCTTTGAATGTTGACCTAGAAAATGAAAAGAAAAAGAAACTTGAAAAAAAACCTGAAACCATTCCCTCACCTCCTTCAATTCCACTTAGGAATCCAGTTCCTTTTCCTCAAGATGTTTCTAAAGCAAGGAAGTCCTTTGAACCTGATCCTGAAATTCCTGACATGTTTGGACGTGTTAAAGTCAAAATTCCCCTCTTAGATGCCATAAAAACATTCCTAAGTATGCCAAGTCTCTCAAAGAGTTGTGTACCTACAAGAGGCAAATTAGGACCTTTGAAAATGTTTCAACCCAGCATTCTATTTCCCATAATGTGCAAGGATCTAGGGACCTTTACGGTCCCATTCCAAATTGGAAGTTCCAACTTTGATGATGCACTCATAACCCTAGGAGCCTCAATTAATGTAATGCCCAAATCTATCTTCTCCAACCCTGGTCTAGGTCTCTTATATCCAACAGGTATTGTCATTTAGTTATCCAATTGAAGCACAGCCAGTCCTGAGGGAATAATTGTAGATGTCCTTGTTCGTGTGAATGATCTTATCTTCCCTGCGGATTTCTATGTCCTTGACATGGAAGGTGAGACAAACTCTTCTCGATCTCCCTTAATTCTAGGAAGACCTTTCCTCATGACATCTAAAACAAAAATTGATGTCCATGCTAGCATCTTATCCATGGAATTTGGTGACCAACTGGTCAAGTTCAATATTTTTCAATCCATGCGATAACCATCAGATAATGAATCTGTATTCTTTATCCATTCTTCTGAAACTCTCTCTGAGAGGTTATTGAATCCCAATTCATCGTGTTCCTCATGTTATACTAATATAGGAGTTTGTGAATATTTTATCCTCATAAACCAAGTCATAAATGGAGAAGTTGATGTTGACATTACAAATGTAGACTCCATTGACCTAAAGGATCTTGAAAACTCTTTGGAATCTCATCTCACCCCTGACCTCCAATGCTCCAACATGAATGGTAATAAAGAAAATGAACTTGAATGCTCATTTGTTGGTTCAAATATGATTATCCCACATTCATCCTTTCCTATCCATGATTTATAAAATTCGATTATATGTGAAGTTAACCCTGAACCAATGTTTTTATATTGACCCGATGGTAGTGATGTTTGTGATATTTGTACCAAAATTAATAAAGTGATCACTGGTGAGGTTGAAATTGACCATTCTTTGGAGAACAATATTGAAATAAAGGATATTGAAAATTGTATTCAGTCTCATGACTCCACTGATCCCCATTACTCTACATCAGTAAGTGATGAAATAAATGAGTCAAAAACAATTGGGATCACATACTATGGTTTTGTGTTATCTGGTCCTTATATAAATGAACCATAAGAATTGAGCCTTCTTTCTAAATTTGAAAGCATTAAAAACCATCACTTTTTAGATAACATCATTCCTCAGGTTGAAGACCAAAGCGAGGATAGAAATATTCTCTTTCCACCCCCATTGAATTGAAATCACACCAACAAGGATGGGAAGGAATTATCCAATGAATCAGCAGGCCTCCCAGAGGAGAAGTTTTTCTGGAAGCACACTAGAGTTTAGAAAATACGATGACCATCATCATACTATGGGTAGTCCACTGCAACTGTCTAGCTGTAGACAAATAAATGCAGCGCTTCTTGGGAGGAAACCCATGTTTTCTTTTACTTTTGTGGAATTTCAATTTATTTTTAGTTTTTAATTATATGAATAAAGATTTTTCTTTTTCAGGTAACATCCCACAATCCTGGATCAACATCGACTTCCATTAAATCCCCAACTTCTGTACTCGACCCACCACTAGATGGAGATGGCAACCCGCCAAATCCAAACCAGGGGCACCTCTTTCCCTTTAACTCTCTCTCTATCTCTTCCTCTATCTACCTCTTTCTTCTTCTTCCTCTCTCTTTCATTTTTTTACCACTTTAATTACCAAAACCTTTATTTTTCACTTTCTCTTTTGTGTGGCTGTATCTTTATAAAAAATAAATAAAAAACTAAAAAACTAAAAAAGAAAAAAAAACAATCACTTAAAAAAATTAAAAAAAAATAAAGAGTCATTATTACTCACCATCGAGTTTTGAAATTATTTCTAACCATTTTGTGGACTTAACATACATGTTTTCATCGCAAAAATTTTGTATTTTCATCATGACATTGGATAAAGAATTTTGTGTCAGAATTAATAAATTTTGAATGCTCAATTTTTGATTTGGAAAATGCTTTTCCCACACTGTGAGGAACAACATTTTCTTTCATGAAAAGGCCACCTATGGCCACCTTTTCAAAATTTGTGTTTTCACCCCCATTTGTGAGTCTTGAGTTTGTGGACCTTCGAGCTGAATTTCCTACATTAGTGTGCATTAATATGATCGAGGAATTTTCTGAACCACATGAGAATCGCAATAGCCAAATAGCCTCTTATTTCCATTACATTAATCCTCATTTTAAAATCCCCTTTGAGCCTATGAAAACCTTTTCTTTGATAGCCAAATTACAAGCCCAATACCTTTTCCCACCCAATATCAACATGGATTTTAATTGCATAATTTTTTGAAATTTATGTGTGGGGGGAATGGATTTCATTGTTTAGGTACCCTATTATTGATTTTTAACCAGTTATCATCTAGTTGAGGGCAAGCATCCATTTCAGTGTGGGGAAGAGGTTTTCATTCAGTTTTTTTGGGGAATGTAATGTACTCCCATTAATGTAATTTTGTAAATGTTATTGACATGTGTTTAAAAAAATCAAAAAATGATGAAAAAAATCAAAAACAATTGAAAAAATGGGTTGTGTCTTGGGTAGGTCAAAAATCACTCTTCCTCAACCTTTGATCTCGTTATAAATATTACAATTAGTGTCATGAGGAGATCAATCATGGTTTGGGATATGAGTGTGAGATCTATTTCAAGGTCAACTTTCGAAAAAACAAAGAAAAAAGTGGAAAATAAAAAAAATAACACTTGCATTATATTCTTATTGGGAGAAGTTTTGTGTTTTTTAAATATTCCATCTTCTCATTACCTTCATATTTTCTTCCTCTTTTGTGTATTTATTCACACAATCATTCTGTTGTAAAAATGTGTTTTCATTTCCTTCCATGTTTTATTTCAAAAAAATGTGCATTGCTTTTCTATTTTGGTGTTTTAACCCTCTTCTTCTCTCTCTTGGACATTATACTCCTACCTTCCCATAGACATAGAAAAACCCCTTAAAAGAGCTCTTGATTATTGTGAACTTTGGATAGGTATTGGAAGCTGATAGCTCTTTCAAACTCACAGATTTTCACTTTTGGTTGGTGAAGGAGTGAACCTCCACAAATGAATTTTTTCATCTTGAGAGGTGTAAGTTTTGAGTGTCCACATTTTCCATTTCTAAATTTGAGCATGATAAAATGAATTAGTTTTAGAACATTGTTTCTGTAAAAACTTGTGGTGGATTTCAAAATGGATGAGTAAAATAGTCTAAACCTCCCCTAATTGAAGGAAACAAAATTTTAATATTTGTTGGTGAGTGAAAATGATTTTGTCATGTTTTTAAATTTGTTGCACATGAGGACATGCACAAGACTAAGTGTGGGGAAGTTGATTTTGTTAATATTTTCATGTCTTATTATATACTCCATTTACTGATTTTATATAAAATGTGCATAATTTGTGTGAAATGTTAATGTTTTAATATTAAGTAAAATTTTTTGGCATTTTTAGAAGTAGTCCAATTTAGTCAGTTTACTGCTTTAATAATACCTATCACTATACTGATCCAAATTTTGTGGTTATTGTTTTTTAGGATTCCCCTTTAAATATAAAACATTTCATTAGAAGGTACTATGAGCCAATTATTCTATTTGAAGGGTCATATGGTCCACACAAACAAGACCAAAGAATCTGTGAAGAAAATGGACTATTCATGAAGATTGATTTACTAGGATAAATACAGAAGTCCAAATTCCATTTTTATAAACCATAGTTCGGGGGAAAATTTAAGGATTCTTGGATAAAAATTTCAAGGCCCAAATCCAAACACAAGTGGCCCAATATATTTCTTGCAGTCCAGCCCACCATTCTGGCCGAGAAATAAAATCAGTACAGTATTCATGACATATCTCATGATGTAAGCATCCAATCAAGATGATGTTTTGCAGTGTGAAATAGGAGATATAGGTGGAAGAATTTTTTGAAGAAATAATTTGGTTTTGAAGGCATCTTCCTATTCAAAAACCCTTTTTACATTTTGGACTTCAAAAAGACTGGATTGAAATGGATAGATTAAAATTGTTTAATCAACCGGCCATAACGTTCTCTACATAGGTCCAAATGACTCCAAAGTTTTATAGTAGTCAGAAAACGTTATTATATACAACTTTTACGAAGGATATTTCTCAATATTCGGCTGTCTGAATATAAAACTTGGCAATGAAAGTGGAGGGACAGATTGGGAATGCAAACAGTCCACTCCTTGAGCTATAAATACTCTCCCCTTCTCTCCTTGAGATGGGTTGGAATTTTAGAAGATAGGAGATCATATTGGAACGAAAAAAGCCTTTCCAAAGGCTTGGGAGGATCTTCCATACTCACGTTTTTACTTTAAATACCTTTCCTCCTCTCTTTGTTTTCATTTACTTTTATGTTCTTCATTGTTGTAATTTTTTGTAAGTCCTTTCCTTTGTAATTATGTTTTAATGCAAGTTTCTTCTTCAATATATCTTATTCTCATCCACCTTCTATAGTATAATATTAATGTTCTTAAAATAGTTTAAATACAGTTTAATCCCATTCCTTTCTTTTTATTTCCAATTCAATATAAAGTTCATTTTTAATTCTCATCATCGTTCGTGTGTGTGTGTTCGGTGCACAAATCTTTTCTTATCCCTTTATTTATCTTATTTTCTTAATTTATCATCATAATCATTATAACCAGATTAGTAATCATTTTAATGGATGAGTAAGTCTTTAATTAGGGTGATTTATAATTTATCTATGTTAAGTGATTGAGAGATTTTGTTCGACGAATATTCTTTAAATTAACATTGTGTATGTTGGACTTAATATGTCATGGATTAATGATTTCTTTTGTTTAACATATGGATTCCATGGATTATTGGAACCATAAATACACTACCAAAATAAATTATTGATTGATATTATAATTCTAGTTAAGTTAAGGCTTTGATTAAATCCTTAGCACTTAGGAATTCTAATCAACGTCAACTTGTGACATGGGTGTTAACTCAATGCAATATAAAGCAAATCTCAAGGATATCACAAGCTTAACTACCTAATGATGAACTCATCCCAATATTTATCAAATTAATAAATCAATCTTAATCAATCAATCATTTAAATTAATCTCTACAAACAAACCCCCCAATAAAAATACAATCAACTAAAAACAAACGACTATTATAAAGTATCATCGTCGAGGATTCGACCTGAGTGCTGCTATACACATTAGCAGAGCATCAGAACTTTGATCGGTCGATAGGTGACAATCAATCGTTCATTTCAATATGTCATCCCACTTATACTTGGATACATATAAGGGCTTCACAAAACCACCAAGAATATGGTTCTAAGCCTTCACCAACTGGAATATTAATCACTTCACCACAAACTCTGTCACTATCTGTTTCGTCCTAGGCCACCAAAATGGCATCCTCGGGCCATGGTAAATCTTGGAAATTCTTAGGTGTAATGTTAAGGGTGAGTTATGGAACTCATTAAGGACTCCCTCATCCATATCCATTAGAATAAAAACCTTCCATAGAACATCATCTGGTCATTACCATCCTATGTCCATCCCTTCATATCATCATCATGGCTAACAAGATCTCACAACACCTCTACATCTGAGTCTCCCCACTAAGACTCCTCCACCTGCTACATCAAAGAAGACTGCACTATGATCTAGAAAAAATATCCTCTACCACCATCCATTATTGAATCTAGTTACATGGTTTCCAACTCCTCCATCACCTTCGAAGCGTCTGAAGATTCCTAAACAACCTCCTTTTATGACTTCCTAATCAAATCATTGGCCATAAAATTCCTATTTCTTGAGGTGTAAGAGATCACGAAATCGTAATCTTAAAGAAACTCCAACCACCTCCATTTTCTCAAGTTCATATCTCACTAAGAAAAGATATATATCAAACTCTTGTGATCTATGAAGACCATAAATAACTCCCAAATGAGGTAATGTCGCCACAACTTCAACACAAACACGATCTCTACTAGCTCTAGATCATGGGTGGCATAGTTACATTCATGGGGATATAACTACCTATACCCCTAAGTGATCACTTCCCATTGTTGGATTAATACACATCCCAACACTAGAAAGGAAGCATCACAGAACACCTCAAACATCACTCCTTCCACAGGAAACTGGAGCACTAGATCACTAACCAACTTCCCCTTATGATAGTCGAACGATGTCTGGCACTACCCGCTCCACAAAAAAAACATGGTCTTTCCTGGTCTGAGCTGTCAATGGAGCTATAACTCGAGATAAATTAGATACAAACCTCTGGTAATAGACCACGAGAACAAGAAAACTGTGAAAATATACCACATTCTTGGGTACTGCCCAGGAAACAACTACATTGACGGGTCTACTACCACACCCTACTAAAACACCATACTTCCAAGTAAATTCACTTCTCCTTTCCAGAAATTACACTTGGACAAATTTTGTAACACCATGATATTTTATGAGAAGTATATTTTTTTATGTCTTATGTTATACGCAACATCAAAGTAATCTTTTACTACACACAACACTAGTTTGTATTATGTTACACGCAATGACGACCTTCCTTGATAGCATGTGTAGTACGCAATACCGAGTTTCACTAAACAATGATATATTATTATAATATTATTATGGACTAGCCGTTATGAATAGTATTAACTAAATTTTGAATTTTATAACATTATTATTCATCTTACATATTTTCTAGAACATGGTATGAGAACTAAATAAATTTTTCAGGTAAAATAAGTATTTTTCAAAAAATGCAGTTTTGCCACCTTTTGATGGAGCACCCACATTAAATCTAGTTTTTGACATGTTTATAAGTTCAATTTGACAAAATGAAATTCTTCCTTGTAATCACGATATAAAAATATAATTTTCATAAATTTTTCATATTATTCTGATAACTTTCATATTTTAATGAATAGTAAAAACACGTAATATTTTAATTAAAAACAACTTTTTTCATTGCAATAATATATATGGTTAGATTATATTTTTAATTGGTTTTAAAGTGTAATTATAATATATTTTTACCATTTAATCCAATGTTGGTCATTGGAATTAATTTCACTTTGAATTTGGACATAAACAAGTGTCGATATTTTAATAGTAATTGTTTCTTAAAAACACGCTATTTTTTTTATAACGGGAATTAATTTTAAAATTAATTAATTCCAATTCTATGTTTTGAATTTGGAAAAATAGACATCATTTTTTAATTCGGAATATCTAATATATCTTAGGCTGAATTTTTGGTATTTTTTTGAAAAACAACATTTTTTGATGAATAGTGAAACCACTTAGTGGTAGTTAAAAAACTGACACTTTCATTTAAATGAAATTATACCACTTCTGTGAATTGAATTTCAAAAATCTGATATACATGGTTGTTATAAATAAGTAAAATGTGGTTCAATAAGATGAAAATAATTTTTGATGAATAGTAACTTTTGACTTTTATTTACTGCGGTTAAAGGTAAATAGGGTAATTCAAGGTTAAAAGAACATTATAATAATTCAAAATTACCTTTAAACTCGTCCTAACCTTACTGGATGAGTAGTGTCCGACCATGGGAATCCTTGTGTCGATTTTGGGACCCCATTGAGCCACTTGGTAGTGATAATGAAAATTTGGATTAATTAATTTAATGTAAAGACAAAATTAGCATTAACAATGATCTTTTAGTAATTAATTTTTATAAGGAGTTATATAAATTATATTTTTGACTATAAATATTAATTGGAAATCTAAAAATATTTCCTACATGGTAGTGTTTTTTTATAATTTTTAGACATCAAATAAATTAAATTATTTATGATACAATAATGATGCAGTATTTACCTCCTTCATAAATGATTTAAATAAATAAGATTATAATGATTAAAATATTATCCAAAACATGTCCAATTCTGATTTGATGATTTTATTTAGACCATGAGTCATCTTAGCTTTATCTTTAATTATTTTTGGACCTTTTGAAACCGAATATAAGTATATAATAAAATAATATTTTCACACTTTCCAAAGGTGCCCTTCTCCTCCCTTATAAAAGGGCCCCTCCTCCCGCTCCTCTTTACACAAATTTGAGCCTTCAAGCTTGGTCAAACCCTTCCCATTACTCTTCTCAACTACCCTATTAATATTCTATAGTTCCTGGTCTTCTTCAAAGACCAACATTTGTTCCCTAAGAGGAGGTTTCAAAGAGGCGTGTTGAAGAAGAGGTAATATCTGTTACCGATTCTTTCAAATTTATTTCTTCTTGTTCCTCATCTTATTTAGTTGTTTCATTATGAATTAATAACATCAGTATCACTAATATACATATATGTTATTATAAATATTAAACAACCCTATTTCACCTTCTATCCATCCTATAGAAAATGAAATCACTACACTTGCGTACGCACAGAATACCGTCTTCATGCTGTGGTGTAATCTGTTTTCAACCACCACCTTACTTGGATGGGTATAATGGTGTAAAGAATAACTATATATTATTATTGTAAAGTGATATTGATTCTGAAATAGTATACATACACTTCAATAAAATTCCACGATCATGGGAACGATATCATCGCTCGTGCGTACGTATGGCCTACCGTCTCCACGATGTGATGTGACTCATTCTACATGATCTTCATTGAATAATGATTATATAAATGAATTTAATGAATAAATATGATATATATTACACTAATATCATTCTAATAATTAGTTATCTATAACCCAAAAATAAGAATAATAATTTATTCGACAAAACATGCATAAGAACATAAAGCAATGAACACTCGAATAATAAGTAGCAATGAAATATTACTAATAAGAAGATAAGAACATGACCATATATGATATAATAACAATGAATATTATTCTGTAATAAGTCAATGACATTATTTAAATCATTATACAGGAGGTTCGGATACGTACGAAGAAAATCGGACCTAAGGTAAGGGAAAATCTCACAATCTCATTGTTATCCGAGATTGTTTATACTTCAGAATTTACTGGGGAATATTTATCATCCACATCCATGTATAATCAATATGTAATATTATTTATATCCTCCTACAATTTTTTAAATCCAATTTTACTCTTTGGTGAGTAAAATATATGAAAGGAATCTTTTGTCATTTTTAGTACGAGGTACTTTTTTACTTTTCCGGCCAAAGTATGAGAAGAATCTTTTTTTAACTTATATGGCATGAATGGATTTTTATGATTTCATAGAAAATTATTTATATGAAGCTTCCTTTACAAGTTTTCAAGTTTATTTTTAATCAACTCCTTTTAGTTTAAAATCGTATGACATGTTAAGAAAGGTAAAATGTTTTTGAAATAGAAAGGATACTTTCCTCAAGAATGGAGTTCAAGTGTTTTATCAAAATTATTTTCCATCTAAGATAATATAGGGTTCTATTTATATCCCTATTTTTACATTGATTTGATTATGTTATAATGGAATTAATTTTATGATGTCCTTTTATCTTATATGGATTATGTTATGATGGCATGATGTTTAAGAATCCCATTTTTATTACATGGGTTATGATATGATTTATGATTTTGTGGCACACATAAGAATGGTTTCATTATGAGATGGGTGGGACCTATATCCCCCTCCAATGCATTGGGTAAAGATTTATATCTCATGAGATAGACACGGCTGGAACGGCAGGTTAATCTGGTTCAGTGATACAGGACTGAAACGAGAAGTGAACTCGGTTCAGAAATGGACTTTTCCCTCTAGGATAGTCTTGGAAATGAGTCTTGACTACTAAGAAATGATTCTCTATGATTATGTGTGTATTCCACAAAGTTTCATGATTTATGTTATGATTATTGGGATTACATTTCACTATTATGATTTATCCCATGTTATGATATTATGATCTCTTTTGTAGGTTAATATTTTTGAAATGATATGTTCTTATGAATATGTATTTCCTTTGTTTACCCTTACTGAGCATTTCATCTCACCCTTTTGTATGTTTTCTTTTCCCCAGGTTAGGAAGAAAGGTATTAAGTAGTATATGCCAAAGGGACTCTAGATATGATGAAATAAATGAGAGATAATGTAAATGCTTTACCATGTTTCCCAGTTTCTAAAGACACTATACCTATATAGTCATATCATGGTTTTGTTATATGTTGTAATAAGTATGCTTCAATTCTGAAGTAATAACCATGTATGTAAAGTATGGGTCATTATAAATTTCGATAAACCTAGTGGCATTGAAGAACCTGAAAGACAGTCCTGAGATACTAGGTGTTCCCCTCCACTAACTTCGAGTATATTAGGATATCATCAATGATTACGATGATGAACCAATCCAGGAACTCATGAAAGACAGAGTTCATAAGCCCCATAAATATGACTAGTGTATTTGTAGTACTGAATGTCCTGGATAAAAACTCAAATTACTCATACCTACACATGAAATCAATTTTCAGGATATCACCGTCCTTCACCCTTAGGTGGTGATATCCAAACTACTGATCAATCTTAGAAAAAAAACTTACACCTATCAGCTGGTCAAAAAGATCATCTATCCTGGGAAGAGTGTAATGGTTCTTGACCATCACCTTATTCAACTTCCAGTATTCTATACACAACATGAGACTACCATCCAACTTCTTTTCAAACAACACTAGATAACCCCATAGTGATACATTGGGCTGGATAAATCCCTTATTCATTAGGTCATCAATATGAATCCTCAAATCCCATAACATATATGGTTTCATCTGATAAAAATCCATCTAAATTGAAGAAGCATAGGGCTGTAATTCTATCCTGAACTCAACATCATGTTGAGGGGGTAGATTCACGACTGCCTCGGTAAAAACATCCAGGAACTCCCTAACAACTATGGGAACCTCCACCATCCCAACATCTTCAAATTCCACTGACATATCATCCAACAAGAAAATAAGAGGCTAAATACATCAATTGTCCACCTGATAGTTCCACTCACCAATGAAAACCACACACCGACCATCCAAGTCTAAAAACACAACTCTTTTCTGAAATCATTCAATAACAGCATGCATGGAATATAACTAGTTGATGCTGATAATGACATCATATGTCAATATCTATATCAAGAAAATATCCCCAAGGGACTGATATGGTCCCATAATCATTCTACATCCCCGGTACACATCAATATGTTGGTTTGACCTCCGATTGGTGTACTTAACACTAGGGGAATGGGAAACCTTTTTTACATCTAGTCCCATAAAATGGTCTAGTTTGGGTTCAATAAAGGAGTCTGAAGCTCCTCAATCAAAAAAATATAAAGAAAGGGTACTAAACGTGATGATCGTACATCTCAAGATTTTTAGTCCTACTAGAATTGCTACCTCCGCTATGGGGAACTGACCATGCCCAGCTTCACTTCCCCTTTACTGATGACTTTCAACATGACCATGGCCAGGTTGAGGTCCTTGGGGAACACGCTGAGGTCAACCTATAACTACTTTTTCTCCCCTCGTTGGAGCATGAGACTGCTGTCCCTTCTGCTAAAATGGCCTAGATGGAAACTACTACTAAGGATGGCGCTGAAACTCTCATCCTCCACTAAATTGACCTCAAGAAGCTAATGGGAACTGAATCTAAAGATGATCTTGGACCCCATAGAAGAAACACCTCATCCCCAAGCCCACAGAAATGGCACGAGAACCACTGGAACCAGAAGCCTTTAAGGGAAACTACAAAGGTTGACTCCCTATCTGTCAAAACCTAGAAGTTCATGGAACTTGGAACCTACCACTAACAACCCTACCCCTCAAATAACTCTACTCGCTCCCTCATCATAGTAGAAATCCTCGTGAGTGCATGTTCTCAGTTACCTTCACCTTATTCTAAACCTCCAGATACATTGGAAATGTAAAAGTAGAAACAACATACTGGATAGAAGGGTGGAGGGCCTCTTCAATCCATCTCACACAAGGCTCCTCATCTGGAAAGAGATCTAGGGTAAAGCAAATAAGGTCCTCGAACTTGATCCCAAGTTCCTAAACTAACATACTCACCTACTGAAGGGAGAGTATCTCCTAACTCTTATCATCCTTCATAGATTAATAATGGAACTCTACCCTGAACTCCTTCATAAATTCAACCCACAACATGTCTTCCTCATTTTTCTTCCCCAAATAAAGTATCCACCACTGATGGGAAACTCTCTGCATATGAAAAACTACCAATGGAACCTAACATTCTATTGAAACCCAGATAAAACTAAAGGTGATCTCAAGTTCCTCGAACCATCTCTCCATCTCCATGTCTAAAACACTCCCCTCATGCTTTCCCAAGGTCTGTCGTTGGAAGGCATGTAACTTTCTCTACCATTGGTCATCCTCCTCTACTAGATCAACCCTTCGTCAATAAATTGAAGTAGCCTATTGAGTCTCAACCACCCGAGCCATATAAAGATGACGATCAGGTTCCATTGCTGAAAGGTAAACAAGGAATTCCTAATCCCAATTAGTATGTAATTTTATTTAATATTTATTTTAATCCATTGAACTCACTTCTTTTTCCTTTTCAAATTCCCCCAACAACCTAATTCAAAATGGAACACAATTCATTATGATGCATGCAGATTTCCTAGGGACTCTACCCTATAAATATTGTATCCTCACTTGTTCATTAGGTAGGATCAGAGTCCTTGCATCAGATCATAGGGGGCCCTAAAATCCAATGTCTTAGTAGATCTTCCATGGCCTATGTCACACACCAATATTACCTGACTCTGTTGACCTATCAACCCATGAAATTATCATTTTTCCTAACTTCAAACTCTTTCCTATCTATCAACTATCACCTATAATATCATTTTTTTTCATGACCCCCTCCCTTCATAGATACCCCTCCTGGGATTGCAATGAAGAAAGGGAGATTATGACCACTGATTCTCACCTCCAGTAGGCCCCGGGGTGGCGATTAGCAAAATGGTTATACAAGTCTCACAAAAATGGGAGGCATTTCCCTTTTAAAAGAAACAAGATTAAGAGATAATATGTTCTACCCCAAAACAAATCCAAGATACATATATAAAAAAAATCCCAAATCTATCCCACATACATGTTTAAAATAAAAATTTTACAATGCGATAAAAACTCTAAAGTAAGTACCTAAAGTAAAACTATGAAACGACATAGTAGTTATCCAAAATTTTGAGCTAGTAAGGTCTAGAACAGTCCACATAATCCTCCTAGAAACCTAAAATTATTTTATATATGTGGGTTGATCATACAAGTATACTCATTTGGAAAACCAAAATCTCTCATGCTTAAGTGAGGGAAGCATACTAATGCTCCCGTGAGAAAATACTAGAACCAACAACACCTAACAAGGTATACTAACCATCCCCACCTAACTAAGTCACTCTCACCAAGTAACCCAAGTAAAGTAAAGTAATATAGTAAGCAAATTGATGATACGGTACCCCACACCACTTCCCACTATTTTATCCACTCTTTACTAGTGGGAAACGTCCTGGCACTCCTACCTCTTCCAATCACAGCACATCACAACCCGCCCGCACACACCTAGGCCTCAAAACCACACCTCGTCCCATCACTGAGGCCACGAGCCACACCATATCTCACCAATTAAAACATGGGCCCCATATCACATCGCATCTCACCCATAGACACCTAGGCCCAATACCACATCACATCTCTCCCATAGAAACTTGGGCCCCATACCACATCACATCCCAAAAACACATAGGAAATAACAACACATATCATCCAGAAGACACCTGGTAAAGCACAACTCACCCACACACACCTGGACCCACAAACAAAAACCTTCCCAAATAATTTTGGGCTACCACCACCTAGAATATGGATCATGGAAGAGCGGGTGGCCATCTATCCATCCTTCTAATGGGATGTTTGGGAAAGACAATGTCCCCCATGACGATGGGGGTGTTCGTCAAATAGTGCTCAACTAGGGTAGGGTGTGTATAGAAATCACAAAAGAAATACTTACATATATATATATAATACAAACACTCTTACCCAACCTATGTGTTCTAAAACTAACAAAAATATCACAATACTACATTTGCTGCTACCTCTAAATGGAAAACCACTCAACCACCCACAAACTCAATTCCTAACCCTGGCTAATTCATTTAACCAATTCTCATTCTTTACTAAACAATTCATTTATTCATTCCATATCTACCTGGGAACCTACTAGGCACATCACACAACAATCCACATAGAAAAAGTCACACCGAGGAAGAAGAACCATGGTAAATTAACCCACTTCACATTTCTCTCTGTTTAACACACACACTAACAACTACCATCATCATTATTAAATTTAATCCCACCCAATACATCCTATCAATAGAGTAAACCCCCAAATCACTACCACACCCAGCAACACATAACCTCAAAACCCAATTATAACCATGCTATACAACACTTCCCATCTATTCCACAATCAATCAATCTCTCAACCTAAGATTACATTACACCACCCGAACCGCCCCACATCACACAGCCATCCCCACAACCCTACTACAAGACAAGTAAGAACAATCAAACACACACAAAAAATCACACAAACCGAGGCAATGCATATTTAGATTTAACATGGCATTCCTCACACAATTTTCACTTCTTAATTCAGGGGTTATCACATAACAATATAATCATGGGGAATCCATTTATTTTAGTTAAATATATGTGGTTAATAGATTCCATGTATTTGTTGAATGAGAATTAGACAAATATTCCTAAATAAACATTCTATGCACAAGTAATAACCCCCAATGACCACAATTTTCTATACGATTATAGCCTATAAAACAATGATCAAAATATCAATAAAATAGTAGTATCATGCGTAACTTTCTCCATCCCATATTTATTGATTTGAAACCAGTTTGATTATATTTATTGAATTTATATTCAACTATGTTCATTAGGAGACATTCAAACACCTACCCAGCATGATACTCAATTAATAGGGGAAAAGGAAACCTACTATGAAGAAGAAGCGATCATCACTTCCTTATTTCACTGAGATAGGTGGGAATATGTAGGATGAAACTCCAAGGAAAACATGAACCAACTTGTGTATCATAAAGGTATGACTCCTATGAGAAGAAAGTTTCTAGTAACCGCACACCAAGGGATAACAAGAAGTAAAATAATAATAAGACTAGTGTTTCATCCCTTTGAATATCTAAAATAGTGTCGTGATAGAGATACATCTTTAATTTTCCATTAAATTCGAATCTAGTCAAGATTATGCACTTTTACTAATTAAAATCCCCCAGAATCTTAGGAATTTAAATTTATGATTTTTATCCCTTGAAATGGCACAAAAACCACTTAAATATGGTATTAAACTCATTTTATGTCAAAGAAATTCGTCAAAAGGGCAAGGCTGGAAAGCTAGAAAATTTTGGGAAAAAAGGGAAACTATTGGAATGACTCGTCATTAGGTGAGTCACCATTGCGAGTCACTGGTGTGAGTTACCGGTGTGAGTCACTAGTTCGAGTCACCCATGGGAGTCACCAGTCTGAGTCACCATGGGAGAGCTATTGTGGAGAGCCACTAGTGCGAGTCACTAGTGTGAGTCACCATTGGTGAGCTACCATTGGAGAGATACTGGTGCATGTCATGGGTATGAGTCATCATTGGCAAGCTACCGTGGCGATTCATTGGTGTGAGTCGCCATTGGCAAGCTGCCATGGTGAGTCATTGGTGTGAGTCACCATTACAAGACTTCATTCTTGACTCACCATCCTGACACAGTGTTCTAACTCACTGTCCTGACTCACTGTCCAAACTCACTATCCTGACTCACCATCCTGACTCACCATCCTAACTCACCATCCAGAATCACTATTATAACTCACCATTCTGAATCACTATCCTAACTCACTATTCTGACTCACTATTCTAACTCACTATCCTGACTCACCATTGGAGAACTTAAAAATTATAAATTTTTTAAAAGTGTTGAAATAAGTCACCTTGACCTCCTGGAACACTTCAAACATTGCATTTTCACTAAGTAAAGGATCCAAGAGTTATGGTACATTACATATTCCCTAGGGAATCACCCTCATCATGCTGAGGGTTTATTACCACGTGGCGATGGAAGCTACTGTCAGGATATCTTTGGTGGGACCCCTGCATTTTCTAGATAAGTCTATTAGTGACCTCTTGAAAAACATCATAAAGATAATGGGGGAACTTGTTGCTGAATTTTGGAGATAGGCTCCTGAAAATAATTGAGATAGAAACTAGTGTCATCAATTTCTAGGCTACTAACTATCACTGAGTGAATAGTTGGTGGGGCTTAATGAGCCAAAGGGGTTGTTGATCGGCCTACAAAATCAAGATACTACTATTTAGGTGGTACTCCTAGATCAGCATGTTTGAAACCCGACATTGAAGAAGCTAGGTTGGATTTAGTTTCCTCAGTTTAGACGGGGACCCTAATTGTGTAGTAGTCGAAGCATATGTCTGCTTAAACCATTTAGAATCCATTTGGATAAAAGGGAGTTCTATTTAAAAGTACATGGATATATATGACAAATAAAAACAATAAAATCACACCAAGTATCATCTTTAAAAAATGAACACATACGTAATCGATTATTTTGGATCCATGTTTGGATTTATTTCATTATATGTGTGAAAGGGGCCTGGCATGTGGGTGATATTGTACTTTTGGTTAAGGATTCACATTGGGTACACCATTTTTTTCTCGTAGATATTGACTCTGGTTTTGTTTGAGAAATCAAGTCGTTTTCCAAGTTGTTTCCAACAGGGTTTCTTCGTGGAACCCGAACCACCCAATAATTCCTTAATTCATGATGTCTTGAAAACCTACTTTCCAAAGGTTGGAATCCATTTCTATATCACTCCAATGACACTTAGGGACTCACACTAGTTGATAAGATGGGAGGTCGAGCTCAACTCACCCTTTGGGGGAACTATTTTCAACTCCAAGACTCTCTTATAGACTTAAGACATATTTATGAATCCTTTATTAAATCCAAAATATAATTGAGTCACCCTCATATTAATAATAAATTATTATAATGTGTCAAAATTGGAATCATCTTTATGTATCTGAGGTTCTTCATTGATGGAGAAATATGTATATATCTGAGATTCTCTATTGATGGTACCCTTTCTTAAACAAATTATAAATTCTTATGTCATTCAATGTCATGATGCCGGTTTTAAGCATCAAAGTGGGGTACTCTGAAATTTATCATCATCCAAAAAGATAGGGATCATCTTGATACTGGGATTGGGCCCATGTGATGGGATTTCTAGGCATCCTTATAAAAGGAATCTGATCCCACGTAGTTCGATGCCACTTAATAGGACACATCATACCTTTTAAGGTCATGTGATGATGACCAAACCGTGCAGTTTAACATCATGTGGAATGTATTTCTAGTCAAAAGGTACCTAGTCAAGGCTAGTGTGGGACTTATTCTAAAGTGAACTGAGGGAAATTGGAAGAATGTGACCTCCCATGTTTTATATGACCCTGTTGGAATGTGTCCCATTGAAGATTAGGATGAGTTTGGGGTGTTGGGTTTTCACCTCATGGAGGCTTCCAATGTATCCCATTTGGATGGAAATCAAATCCCATATAGTTCAGAATAGTTGGGTCTTAGAACTATAAAGGAGTCTCATGGAATGGTGAGAGGAATATCTATGAAAGTACTCTCTTCGTAGACATGTAAAAAATTTTCTTTATCGAGAATATGGCCCTTTGAAGTGATGAAATGATTTTGAGGATTATACATAGTACGAGTAACTTTTTAAGGTTTCTATCATAGGGATTAATGTTCCTTGAGATATATATATATATAAGGCTTTGAGGACATACACTGAATTCGAATCCATTTCCTATGTGATAGGAAGATTCTTCATAAGGACTCTCTATCGATATATATATTTGATTGTAAGTATTTCATGGTCATAACTAGCCTCTAAAAACATGTGACTCATGCTCGGTGTGAGAAAAAAAAGGAAATAGATGATCTATAAAACCATACAGCTTCCTTCATTGGTTGGTGGATGAGGTTGTGGCTATAGGAGATAGAAAGGGATCTGATGTGACCTTGTATTATTTTGTTTTCTTAACTAGGATTTTCTAGTTACACACCCATATTGATACATCATGTAATAAAGACTAGTGGGTTACTCCAGAAGGGATGCACTTATCCCAATTTTATAGTTAAAGAGGGAGGGACACTCACATATAGGGTAAGGTAAGTGGTACCCCTCATCATCAGAAATAGGGAGGTCTCTAGCACTACCACCAAGGTTAGGGTCCACATTAACATATGAATTTATAATTGAGAACATTCCAAGGATCCCACCTATTAGGTAGGATAAATGTAGGGCCTCCATTACCATGATAATTTATAATCAAGAAGGCATTCTTGTGTGTCATATTCTTTGATCAAACTTGTTCGGAGGCATTGGGAGAAGTATTGACTTGTTCCCACTCAGACGAGTGATCCAAGGAAAGATATTAACTACAATAGGGGACATAAAATAGGGATAAAAAGGGCGTCTCTTATAGGTTTTTCTTGGAAATGTAGAAGAGGTATCATATAGGTTACCCCTATGAAGACATGAGGGTCTTGTGCAAGGTAGGTATGGGTGGACTAAAAGTGATTTAAATAAGGTAGGCCTACATGATCTAAAGGTGGATTTGGATTACTGAAATCCTAGGGAAAAACACATAGGTGAGGCCTTACTCTATGATCCAAGGGTTTCTTCAGGTGTCTCTGCAAGAGTCTCATGTAGGTCCTAAGTTTTAGAAGATAACTTCATGCTAGTACTTATCGACTGTGGTGGGAAGTGTCTACTCACACTTGTGTCTTGTGTTTCACTTATTGGAGGAACTCTAATCCCACTATTCCACTTAATTCCTTCTTCTCTTGAGTTTTTGAGATCTACCTAGATGTTTTAGAATTATTGGGTGCAGGACTATGGAAACTAGAGCTTCATGGATTTTTCTAATCTTCTCGTCTTTCCAAATGAGGAGCCCCAAGGTCCTATTTATAGGAAATTTCTAGACCCTAGACAAAGGAGGTTACCCATGTATGTCCATCGCGCATGTTCCTCATGCATATGCCTTATGTAGGGGAATTTTATACTATTGGTCCATATAGGAAGGGAATACACGATCCACTTGGCGTGCAGGCTGGGTGCACGCAGGTCGACTTGGGTGGGTTCCCATTTCTCTTTGCTACCTTTCACCTCTTTATTTCTTGAGGTATTTTCCTTTGAATCTTCTCACCCTTATGTGAAAAAATTAGTGTCAACAATGGGTCACAATTTTTTGTTTCATTATTTATTTCTAATATTTGGATTTAATAATTAAATACATAAATAGATTTATTAAATTATTACATACCATAACATATGCTATCTTTATAAAAATTAAAACATTTATTTGAAATATAAAAACAAATCCATCCATATCTAAAAAAGAAATGAAAATACTGTTATTAGTAAAACTAGGCACATAATAATAGTTTTTTAAAACCAAAATCAATCACATTAACAAAGTGAGATAGTAAACTCTAATGGATAGAGTAGTAAACAACACTCCAGTATCATCCCATAGATCCACCTAATCTCCGGTAATATTTTTAAAACTACTTGGTTGATATATTTGGATAGAAATGTGAGCACCAAAGTCAGTATATAATACCCATATTATAGATATGGAAATATTACAATTAATAATGAACACACTTGAAGCATCTATTTTCATATTTGTCTAGGTTTGATTCCTCTTCTTTGGACCTACTTTCCACATACTAAACACACTACATCATGTTCCTTTTCATGCCTATGGATCTTATTCTTCTTGGAAGGATGGTACTCCATATCCCTAGAATTGGAATGACACTTAAAGTCCTTTTCCTTATTCTTATTCTTATTATTCATTAGGATAACACTGGGGTCTTCATTCCCCATGTCTTTATCAACTTGTAAAATAAGTGTAAGAAGTTATAAAAATGTCTTCTTACTATTTCTAATATTATAATTCCTAGTAAAACTATATAATTTTTTAGATAATGATGATAGAATGATATATTTTCAAAACTCATCAGGGATCTTAAAACCTAGGATGCCTAAGAATTCAATGTATTTAATCATATTAACTACATTACCCCAGCTGGTACCGACTCTCCAAGCATTCACATGAACATTGCACTGGATATCTCATATATCTCTAATCTCCCATTGTCTTCATAGAAATCCTTAAGGAGAGAAATGATGTTATATGCATCCATATCCTCATATTTATTTCTAATCACATTGGACATAGAGGATAATATAAAATATTGGACATCAATAGCATCATCCATATGGTTTACATAGATAGATAATTGTTCCTCATTAACCTCTTAGGAAAGTGACTTAGGAAGTGGGGTTTCCTGTAAGGAACCAACATTAAACAAAAAACAATCTTGAGTCTTTAGAATAGAATTAACTTTCCTTCATTCCAAAATAGCTTTTATGTTTATATTATTATATTAATAGGCCATAACTATTATATAAAAACCCATAAATTTATGATGTGGACACTTCTACTTAGTATCCATTTTTTCACACAATATAAAACATTTAAAACAAAACATGTTTTATTTTATGAAAAATCTTCATGAATTCAATCTTGAAATATTATTTTCACTTACCCATCCTTAATCCCTATTAATTCTTTTTAAACATGGGATGACCACAAAAAAACATGGTAAGGGACATAAAAATAAGAAAACCATTAGTTCAGTGAAAAAAATGAAAACTCATGAAAGTTTTACCTTTATCTCAATGATATTTGAGTAGATGAAATTAGTAATTTACACATGAAAATCATACACAATTTTTTCTCAAATAAAAAAATTGAAACTCATAGAAATAAAATGAAAACCAACTCTGGAAACTTAAAACATCATATTCATAACCTGTTTTAAACCCATGTTAGGAATAACTAGAGCCTAGTTAAATATATAGGAGAAACCATTTGGAAACCCCATCCTTATAATCCCAAAATATAAGGTACATTACCTAATTAATTAGAGTGTTATATGGGTGTACCCAAATCTATAACAGGATCACCCAATACTATCTGGGCACACCCTATGTATAAGTCATATTAGGCTCATCTATGAGTTATAATGGGGCTCAACCCTTGATATAAGTTATATCAAGCTCACCCATTTCACAAATAATGTTCAAGTAATAAATAAAACATTTTATTCATGAAAACTTTAATTATAAAACCTTTAGAAAACTATTTTAAAAACCTTATTAAAAACAAATTTGGATATTAAAATAGCCTTTATTTTTAAAAACTCATTTTCAATACTAGAATACCCAGAAAAAGGGAAATATGATTTTCTTTGAAGAAAACATGAAATATTATAGAGAAATCCAAACTTGAAATAAGGGTTATGGTGGTGGGAAAAGCCATTTTCACCATATATGATAAAATAGAACATTCCTTTTGGTATTTTTTTAAATAAATTCAAACATTATGTAATAGTATTTCAATTTAAAACCTTTGAAGGAAAGTAAAAGAAAATAATTTTTGAAAATATAAAAATTGTTTACATAATGAAGAAACCATTTTAGTTGATAATGGTTGTGAAACTTATAAAGGAAACATTAAATTATTGAGGCATCATGATGCTGTGAAATTCCATTTATACCATATATGTAAAAATATACTTTAATGTTTGAATTTTTTAAAAAAAAAATTAAACGGTAACTTTAAAAGTATATTTTTAAATGAAATTATCTTACCTTGAGTATGAATCATCACATATGTTCTATATCTTCCTAAATAACAAACATATGTTAATTTTATATTTTATTAAGTTACTTTTTCATGTTAATTATTCCTTTATTTTATTTAATACCATGTTAAATACAATTACTTAATAAAGTAAATTCATGTTAGGTGTATGAATGATATTCAAATCATATGTTAGAAATTACTTCGTATGTTGACTATGGACAAAGTGGTCATTATTAAATAATCACTAGAATAATAATAATTAAATAATTATAATTTTTATAAACCAATTTTATTATTATATTCAACCATTAAATAAAGTTATAAAAATTTAACTACATTACAATCATTGAGATGGTAGGCCATATATATTCATGAGTAACATTTCCATTTTTCAAAAAACATTATGAAAAGAGTGTAATAATTATTTTAAAATTATATAATTATAATAATATAATAAATATAATATTAATCCTTTAAATATTCTTATATATATAATCCATATGATGTAGTGATGAAAAATGAATCACATCCCTTCGTAGAGGTGGTAGTCCACACGTACACATGAATGACATTATCATTTTTTTAATGAATATAAAGGTAAGAAGGTAAATGATATATTATATTTTAATAATAATAAATATTTCATGAATATAATATATAAACATTAGTTCTATCATTATAATCAATCCACGAGATATGGTTATGGAAAATGAATTACATCTGTCTGTGGGGCAGTAGCCTTCCAAACACGTGAATGATGGATTAGTTTCTAAATTGATGGAAGAGGAGATGGATATAGGTTATTATATTAATATAATAACATCTTAGTATATGTATAATATTTTTTTTAATTTTTTATAATGTTTGAATAAGATTTTATGGAATTGTAATGAGAAATAAAACAGAAATGTTCGACTAAAAATGATAACTCTTCTTTGAACAAACTAATTTTCTTAACACCTTGATAGCATTAAGGTAGGTTTCATTCCTAAAAAAATACCTATATAATTATGTTAAGTATTATAGGAATGTATTTGGGTAGGTAGTTTATAACAAAAATTGGTTTTTAAGTGTGAATAAATGAGAATAATTGGTTCCCTTTTATAAGAGAGGGGAGGGGCACTCTTGGAATTCCACAAAATTATTTAATTAATAAAATTAACATTAAATTTTAAATAGATAAAAACAGATTTATTTTGAATATATGATGATTATTTGTTGAAATACCCTCATAAAATAAAATTTAGACAAGTTTTGAATATTTTTTATCCTTATCTTTTTGTTTTAACCCTTCATTAACTCTATTTAATCTTAACATGACAATAAGGTTTTTTATACATTAAGGGATTATATATTTACTATAAATGAAAAAAGGCCCATTAATAGACCATGGTTGAAATTATAAAGCATATATTATTCACTTGTTGGAATATAATATTTTTTTTATTTTATATCATTTAGTAAAATATAATTTATTTTAAAATATCATTAATGTTAATTTTTTAACTATTCATTAATTTGAATTTAATAATATCAAGAAAATAAATATAATTCAAAAACATTATTTTAAAACATCCCCACAATTTCATGGTAATTTATAAATTTTTTATCGCCTTTATTGTCTCAAATTATAATATTTTAATATTGTTAATATCTTTTTTTTTGTTTTTCCATTAATTAAATAATTACTACGTCAGCATTGTGAAAGAATGTAATGAAATTATTTCATTACTAAAAATTAAAAAACAATACCATGATTCAGATAAATAATTTACCTTTAAAATTAATATTAATAACCCAACATGTCATCAGGTTATCCTTATATTAAAAATATTATTTTTATTAAAAATAAGAGTATATCATGTTTGACTTTTCTTTAAATAAATTATTATAAAGGTCACAATCATATCCAAATGCAAAATAAATCTCATATATATAACATTTGTATTATTATGGATAATATATACTCATCTAATAAAATTTATGCAAGTGTTAGTGTCATTCTTTAATCCTTATCATTTTATTTCTAACGTTAATTACATTATTTAACCTTTCTATGGTAACAAAAATTACTAAAGTTGCAATTCGTATTGACTAAAAATAAAAGAAAACCATTTAATAAATTTGGAACCGCTAATTGAAAATATTTAATCCATTTTTAAAAATTAAAATTATATAATAATGGTAATTTAATTTAAAATTATATTGGAAAAACGCAATGAAAAATAGTTTTTTAGAAAAATTCTCTTTTAATGTAAAAATATTTTTTTACTAAATTCAAGTATAAAATTAATTTAAAAAATCATAATTGTATTATTATAAATAAATATAAACTAATTGAATTTTAAAAATAATCTAAAATATAATGTTTACTATGTAAATACTTTAAAATAAAATACAGTTTCAATACAAAAGTCCATATTTTTAACTATTCATTGAAAAATCGTTATTTTCAGAAAATTATCAAAAATTTAGACAAATATAATTTTGACATGATAAATTTTAAAATGAAATTAATTTTTTCAAATTAAAATTTTATAATTTTAAAATTAAACTTTAAAATAAAATCATATAAGAAATGAAATTAATAAAATTATTTCCTTTTCGGTTTTTAAGAATTACTTAATATATTTATAATGAATACGAATATACAATTCAATAATACTAATTAATATTAAAATGATTTATTCTATCATTACCTATTCAATTATATTTCTATCATGTATGATTTCTATTTATGGCATAGTATAATGAGCAAGATCCTATACCATTCCTATAAATTCAAACTGGTGAGAAGGTTGTCCTTCTCAAGTATGGATCGTAGTGATATTTTTTAAGTCATTTGATTTTTCATTTTATATAATTTAAGATTATGTCCTTAGTACTCATTTTAATTACAAAGAAAAATATTAATAAATTTAATTTTTATTAAATTCCATTAATCTCCTGCAATTATTCAAAACCCAATATCCCTCACCATTAGTTTTGAAATATCTTTTTACATATATATTCTAGTGTAAAGGATCCATATTACCTTTATCATAACCCAAACTTTGGATTGAAAAGTTATTTATAGGGTATTAGGTAGTAATAACTTTACAACTACATTAAGTTGTGGTTCCATGATCTATTGATTGGACTCCCCAATCCTGAAATCCTATTTTAATATTTCCTCAACCTTTACCTCTTAGTTACACCAAGTCCTTCTTGAGAAGTCAACCGTTGAAGTAAACTAAGATAATTCAACCTAAAACTTCAACTTAAAAGTTCCATGATAATTTTAATCACCCCAACTTTGGTTGGTCAATCACATTGAACTATGAGGTCGTTTCTAACTTAAATAGTGGATGTCTATATTAAATTAATATTTATATGAGGGATTTTTATCCTTATATGTAAGTCCCATTTTAACCTTTTACATTCCATGTTAATATTAAGTGTATTTTACTTAAGTGATTAACCATTTCTGATAAAACATTTATTCATAATCCAATTATATTTTCTTCCATCTTTCATGCATGTTAATTCATTTATTAGGTGATCGCACCACATTCACAAACATAAATAATTAACCATGAAACTAAAAAAATATAAGTTGAATGATCATGAGATTATATAATGTTTATTTTATCTATTGGATGATAAACTAACCCTCAACCCTAGGGGAGAACACACCTTGAACTGTAACTTGGTTCATGTTGCGGCATTTCTTATTTTCTCAAATGTATCTCCTTGATTGTTTTCACTTCAAATCATTGACATAGACCGCCTCCTCTCAGATAAGAGCTCAATAATTACATAAGATTTTACTCACATGCAGGTGGGGATCCAATGTATTGAACAATGGGGTTTTAAATAAAAGAAACTGTAGGAACATAGGCCCTTACATAATAAGGAGGATGGGATGACATACATGACATCAATAATAATTTCACCATAATAAATTAAAATAAATCAATCACATGCAATGGCTTGTACAATCTCATGATCATTCACACATCATGCAACAACCATACATTTTAAATCTAGTTATAATTTACTTTTATTCATTCTTTGATTAATATAATGCACCATGAATTAATCTAATTTATTCAATTTATCTTAATTCCATCCAACCATCTTTAAACCATTATCATCTATATTTTTAAACAAAATTAATTTCACTTAAAATTAATGTAGTAAATAAGTTTACTTGGAGGCAACCTCTTATGTTCATTGAAAATTTTAACATGGAAATTAATTTAATATATAATTGTTAATCTTATGACATGGAATGTACTGTCAAATGAATGACATATGGAAGACAAAATCAATAGGTTTCATTATAAATTTAATTTTTATTTCTGTGAAAACACTATCAAAATTAGACTACATGTAATGTACAATATTACATAGAATTTACTTGTCTTATACCTATGTCGGAAACAAAAACCTTGGTTTGGTTGTGTTCCTTATCATGGACTACCTTGAGGTACATGGTGTGTAGTCTAACTTACACAGTGTGTAACCTCAATGTTGCATGACATGTTTGACCCCGTATCATGTATCCAATACATAGCTCGCTGGTACACCCCATGTTCATGTCTATAAGAAGACAGGGACTCCACTACATGTACAATTGTTACATAGTTTGTAGTTCTATATGATGTGTTCCAGCTTGTTTGGATCTACACCCTGATTCATTTACTCAGATCTTAGATCAGATTCTTTCAGATCTGGTCTAATAGAATGAGATATAGGTAATAGAACATAATACACAATGTTTATATAGTAAGTACATGTAGTGTAATATATTTTTGTCTTGGTATAACCATCAGCACCTTCAGGTTGTGTTCTTCAAATGATTCTTCATTTTTTAACCTCAACTTTTGACTATTTAAGTTAGTGAGAACAAAAAAGAGAAGATACAATGATGTTGAATATTAAAATGAAACGATATAAGTAAAATAAAATGAAAATTCACGCAGAATAAAACTATATATAATTATAAATTAAACATGTGAATGGTCTAATGCCACTTGTAGGTTCCATGCATAGTGTATTCTCCCATTGATGGTATGACCATCTCAAATTTTAGTCATAAATCACAAGTAATAATTTCTTCACAAGATCAAAACATAATTTCCATTGAAAATAGTTGATTACTTGACTGGATTAAAATTATAGAACAATAAGTTATTATATTCCCATGTAATTTATAATTAATTTATGAGAAGATATAGAATTACCTCATCTTGTAATTTTTTTTCATTGATGATCTAATTAACCAGATATTATCATACTGATGTTTCATTATAGGATCTAAGTGCATAATCCCTTTATTGGTAATTCACATGTACACCACAATATATACAAAATTTTTTAGAATCGTTGGGTCCTTACATGGCTGATCCTGATCACTTGTGTTGTTCATGGTTGATCATACCAGAATTCTTCTCAGGAGAGGAAGAACTCCTAATAATCTCATATTATCTTGAGGAAGGGAGGAGATCACTCTAGATCTTTTGATCTCTCTATATGTCTTGATAGAGTCTCAATATATATATTGTGAACAACAATACCATTTTTGAAAAGTGTTATAATTAGATATTTATTGTGTAATTTTTTTGGATGTAAAATTTCACAGTAAAACCTTTCCATCTTTATAATTCTTAATTGTCCCCATGTCTAATAATAATAATATTATTATTATTATTAATCACTTAAAATGTGAAACATAATTAATAATATATAAATATCTTTTATATTATTTCTAATCGAATAATTAAACCTAGTTCACTTTCCTTCATTATTATTTAATGATCCTCTAATAATGACAATTTAATAAATAAATGTCATTGTATTATTATATGATAAATATAATAAATATTAAATAAACCAAACTTTAAAAAATTTAATAATTATTATTTAACTAAATTATTCTTTTAAATATATTTTGATTAAATTATAATGATCAACTAAACCTGAATTAATATTATTTATTCTAACTTGTTAAATGCGATACTAGAATTTAACTGAGATTGCAGATACACTTTTTTTGTGACCCTTTAGGCCTCCTTGGTGCCATTAGGAACAACCATCCAAAGTCCAAGGTTAGTGTCTAGAAAATTACTAAGGCATCTATAGAAAAATAAGTTAACATCATAAAGTAATCCAACCTATCATGAATGTTTACCATGTAATATGATTTTTTTATCACAGCATATAAAATCAAGCAGGTTTCATGCTGATCCCATAAACCTATATACTCGATGTCACATTATTTGACTTTCTAGAAATGAACTCACCCATTGAACTCCATGGTCACGGATTTATTCAAGAAAATTTATTCTCATCAATGGTCATGATATATAAAATTCCATAAAGAGACTAAAGGGTTAAATCCTTTCTTGCAATATCCATTAATGCAATATCACTCATGACACACCCAACGTATCCAACTTCACCGCTAGCATATGTCATCTTGATTTTCATAAATATGACAAAGCATGTAATTCCTGACATCCACTAATGGTAATATTAAATTCTAAATACCAATACACATTTTTGTAGATAGGAACATCCAATAACACCTTTAAATATGGATTTTCTACTAACAGGTCTATTATCATAACCTCTTATCTTGGAGATTACAAGGATGAACACCATGAGAAGGCATCTCGATGTCTTATGAGCCTCCTACCCCCGATATCATGTGTTGTCTATGTCCCATCAGAAAATATCATCCGTCCCTAGAACTAGGTTCAAAAATAATTTCATATCACCTCTAGGTTCTCATTATAGTAGGGAACTACTATGACCTTTTAACATGACATATATTTTAAGAACATTATCACGTAAAAATATTATGTAGAAGAATAATAATGATATGATAATAAAACTTATTTAATAAGAAAAAAGTTTAATTAAATACTGAACAATTTGGTTCTAAAGTACCAACTCCAACATAAACATCATGACCAATGGAATGTTTTCATGCCAACGGGCATGTACCCTAGTGGTACAGGATCCTGCTTGGCATCCAAAAGACCCAGGATCAAATCCGGGTGGGGTCTAATTTTCCAGGTACTATAGACTGTAGCAGGGCACTGTATCATCACTGTAGGAGTGGTGAATGTAGCGGTGATGACACTGTAGCAGTGGAGGCACTGTAGTAGGGACTGTAGCGGCACGGTACTGTAGCAGGCATTGTAGCAGCACAGGTACTGTAGTAGTACTATTCACTGAGGGGCTCTTTAGGCCACAAAAATGGGGTTTGAAGCCTAGTATTCACGCCACTTGGCCTTGGGCCTTTGAGCTTTGTAATGGGTCTCCCTCTACCCAGTCTAAACAGGTCTTTGATTTAAATAATAAAAACGGGGCCTCAGACCCAAACTTTTAAAAAAATGGAATGTTTTCATTGAATATTGACATATAGAAGCTCAGAACCCTGAGTGAAGATCTTTTTTCATGATAAATTTATAATTAATTTAATTTAGATCTAAATATATATTAACTTCTCTGATTATCTTTCTCTGATAAATATATTTATCATCCAAGAACATTTTTTTAGATTATTTTCGTTGTGTAGGTAGGATCGAATGTGGAGATTCTCTATTTGTGATTCACATGTGGTCCTTTGATATCCAAACAACACTGATGGAATATTGGGTGTTATTATGGTAGATCAATCACCATGTGTTGTTATTATTGATCACTCCTTTAGGATTAAATAAATGTGTCTTATTCATCTCATTCTTGAGAGAATGAGAGGAGGAAACCAAAGAGAAGTATGTTGTGTGCAATGATTCTCACTTCTCTATTAACCCTACACAATAGACATAACCATCTATTTATAAAGATAGTTTTTGGGTTAAATTTATTATTTAATTACACAATGACCCTTAAATAATATAATAAACCATATTAAACCTCATTCTATATAATAATATTAGTAATATTATTATTTTATGGCATTAACTAACCGACTCATTGATAAATAATATTTTTTTAGCATCTGAAATAATATTTATCATCATGCCCAGCCTTGGTCCATTTATCTTCCATGGAATTTATTGAATAAAGAAATAAATATTTAATTAAATATTTATTCAAAAATAACTATTTTATTCAAATTTTGGGGAATAAATATTTATTAAATGTTTAATTAATAAAAGAAATATTCAGTTTATAGTCTAGTAAATAAATATTTTGCAAATATTCACATAACTTAATAAATTATTTATTAATGAATAAATACATATTTATTAACTTGTGAATATTAGATATTAATAAAACCTGAATAAAATTAGTCTTCAGTCTTGATAATAATATTCATTCCAATAATTAAATTCAAATAAAATTTAATTGAGATCAACAGAAAGACTTAGTGTGTGACCCTCTAGGATTATTTCTCATTGGCATTAGGTCGGCTTGCCTAAAGTCTAATATTACTATCTAGTAACAGGTCAATAAATACAAGGTAAATAATTTAATTTCACAATGTCAACAACCAAATACAAGTGCTCACTGGGTAATATAATTCCTTTCTCGCAATATCTAATTAAGCGGGTTGTGCACCTATGTCAACAACTTATATGCTTGATACATCTTCCTATGCCTATCTGAAATAAGAACATCATTACACTATGTCCATTTAATTTAATGTGATTTTTCCATTTTAATCAAAGGGTTAAGATATAAACGTCAATAAAGATGGAAGGGATGAATCCTTCCTTGATTTATCCATTTATAACATGTAATTCATGATGTACCCAACATACTCTACTTCTAATAAACATATGGTATCGTGGTTTTGGTCATTAAATCTAAGTGTGTGAGTCATAAAAAATATTAATAAAAATATTAAATACTAAGGACCATTACATAGGTGCATGTGGGAATATATGATGACACATAAACATGTAGAATTACCACTGGTAGGTTTATTCTCATAATCAACCATCTTAGAGATTACCAAGTGAAAACATCATGAGATGAAGTATCGTCCACTAATGAGTACTCTCTATTTAAATTCAATGTACTATATTCCCCATTATAGAAATTTATCCAACATATAAACTAGGTTTAATAATATAATCATGGAATTTTAATGTTCTCATCATTGTAAGGAACATCTATGATCATATCAATGCAATTGATACTCTATGACATTCTATATTAAATTCATGAATAACGATGAACAATATGTAATGATTTTTTTTGTTAATATTCAATTCATCTAATATAAAATTAATACAATGTATAAAAAGTTGGTTCTACACCACCAATGCAAATGGACTCCTACTTAAACTAGATCGAACTACCTATGACTTTTAGTCTGTTAGACCTCACATGATGATCATGTTTCTATAAATTCAAGGCTTTATTCAAGGTTTTTTCCACATAGTATTCTATGGAATTTTTTATCACTAAAACTTCACCTATTTGAGAAAAAACCCTTAAGATATAATACTTCTTAAGTATGTTATTCAACTAATGTTGTAACCTTGGATCCTTAGAAAGGTACACCAATGCATTATTATCACAATAGATCCCAATAGTATATTTACTATTAAGTACCAAATTAAGATCTTAGATGAAATTTTATATCCAAACTACTTCTTTAGCTACCTCAAATGTTCCAATATACTCATAATAGTTTTTATAGTTTACAACCATGGCTTGTTTTGAGCTCTTGCATCTCACATCAACTCTATTGAGAGTGAATATATATCTCGTCTTTAATTTTATATCATCTTGATCTATTTGGAAATTTAAATTTTCATATCCTATGATAAGTAGTTCCTCATATCCTCCATAAACCAAGAATATATCCTTAGTACTCCTCAAATACTTAAGGATAGTCTTAACTTCCATCTAATGGAAATCTCTTCGGTCATCTTGATATCTTCGTACTTCACTTAATGAATAAGCAACATCAATCCTTTTACATATCATAACATACATGACTGAGACAATCTTTAATGTGTATAAAGTTTTTAACATCCCCTATTTTTTCTCATGTGTTTGAGGGAAACTTTTCTTATAAAATTTAATTCCATGTGATAGTGGAAACAATCTCTACTTGGATTGTTCTATATCGAATCACTTTAGTATATTTTCAATATATGTACCTCAACTAAGACCAAACAACCTCTTTGATCTATCAATATAGATATTTATTCCAATAATATATGTTTATTTTACCAACTACTACATGTATAATAATTCATTCAAACAATATATAAGAGACTGTAAGACTGGTATTTCATTTCCAATGAGTAGTATGTCATCGATATATACTATTAAAAAACGTCACTACCACAAGACCACTTAAAGTCAAAACACTCACATTCCTTCTTTATAAAATTGAATTCCATTATGGATTCATCAAATCAAATATTCCATTACTTCGATGGTTTCTTCAATCCATAAATGGTTCTTTTCAACTTTCATACCTTGTTGGAATTTTTTGGAGTCACAAACCCTTTAGGGTGGTCATATAGAAATCTTCCTAAAAGTTCTTGTTAAGGAAGGCTATTTTAACATATATTTTTTAAATCTCATAATCAAGTAAATCTGCAATGTAATGTATAATTCTAATGGATTTCAAAATTGAAACTAGTAGAATGGTCTCTTCGTATTCTATTCCTTGATTCTATTTAAACCCTTTTGAAACCAGTATCTCATTATAAGTATTGAATTGTTTATCCATGTCAGGTTTCTTCCTGAATACCCATTTAAAACCAATAGGATTTACATAAACTATAGGATCTACCAAAATCCAAACATGGATTTGGTATATTGAATGCATTTTAGAATTCATATCTTCTTACCTCTTGGAAAATTTTGTGCCACTTACTGCTTCCTTTTAGGTTACAATATCATTATTATCAACTAATAATGATTCACCATTATTGATAACTAAAAAATGTATCTTTCATATTCACTAACCTCTATTTTACTCCAACACAGTAATTGTGTCTCTAGAACTTCTTTTTGCATAGTGATTTTTGAAATTTGTTCATGTTCCAACTCTTGTGTACCTTGAGCCTGGAATTTTTCAAAGTCTATATCACAAACACTATCTCTTTTAGAGATTTTCTCCCTCTCAAAGAAAATGGTTTGTCCTATATATATTACTGTTTTTGTATAATTGTTCATATTGGTAATATCCACTTATTTATTTGGGGTATCGTATAAAGGTATATGTTTTGTCTTAGAGTTCAATTTTGTTTCCAGAAGATTCCTTAACAAATTATTCACATCACCATGCATGTAATTACAACAACATGGATTTCTTTCCACTCCATAATTGGTATAGAATTCCTTCTACAACTGTAGTTGGAACTAGGTTTAGTTTTTTTTACTGTCTATAACATGTATCCCTTAAAGTATAATTGAAGACTCATGTGACTCGTCATTGATCTCACCTGGTTTAACAAGGTTCAATTCCTCATTTATCTTACACTATTACATTGAGGTTTATTAGGAGGTTTGAGTTGGAATTGAATCCCATACTCCCATAAATAATCAATGAAGTCTTAATTAAGGAATTCACTACAATGGTATAAGAAGAGTTTCTTAATCTTATTACCAAAAAGGTTCTCAACTTCATTCTTAAATGCATTTATTTTTTCCAAAGAATAATAGTTATACCTAATCAATTATACATATTCATATATACTAAAATCATCAGTAAAAGTTATGAAGTTTGTGTACCCATCCCTTAATTCAATTAGAAATGGTCCACACACATCACTATGAACTAATTCAACAATCCTTTTATCCCATTTACCTTTTCACTAAATGGGGATTTTCCATTTTTCTTTATAAACATGTGTGATATACACCAAGTGGTTTCAGTTAAAAGGAAACTAAATATCTATATTAGTTTAATTTTGAAAAAAAACTTTACATCTACATGACCTGGATGGTGCGGCCATAGTTCAGTGTTGTTTAAGTCATTCTATGTAGTTTCATTTTTGATTTTCATTACTTGGTTCATTTAATTCAACACATGAAGACCATTATTTAAATTTTTCTTACCATAAAAAAATCTATCCTTATAAAACAATCAACATTTCTTCCCGAATTTGAAAATAAATCCATTTGTATCAAGTACAGATACAAAAATAATATTCTTGTTAATATATTTCACATAATAATAATATTTTAAAACCAATATCATTCTCATCATCAATGTAAGGTGGTAGTCTGTCATATCCATAGAAGAAAGTCTATCTTCATTGGATACTCATAGATCTACCTCCCCTTGGCCAATGTTTTGAAATCTACATGGTTACTATATTTGAATACATATTTGAGCACCACATTCTATATCAAATACCCCATTTATAAAAATGTATATATTTCACTTGATAACAAATGCACCTAAATATTCCCCTCAATTATTTGTCTAAGTGCAATTTTTATTCCAATTTCCCTTCTTACCACATGATATATAGACAGCATCTAGTTCCCCTTTTTTCCCCTTGATCCTTCACTTCTTAGAATGGAATTGTGAAGTAGTTTTGGACTTATAATTTTTTGTATAGACTTTCCTTTTGTTCACCATAAGGATAAAAGTATTTTCAAGCTTTGCCTCCTTATTCACTTGATGAAGTAGTATGAGAATATATGGAAGATACTTATATTTGTAGTTTATATTGAAATTAATAACAAATCTAGAGAACATCTAAGGAATTTATTTAAGAATGAGATTGGAGAACAATTATTTAGTAAATTTAAAACCTAGAACCTCTAGGTGATCAATGTAGCTAATTATTTTGACTATTTCAGGCCCAGTTACTGCACCCTATCCAAACTTACTCTGAAAGGGTGCCTTTAAATATCAAACCATTCATTCCTAACTCTCTCTTGATATAAACCATAGATATGTTTAATCATTATTTAAGTATCCATGTTTTCATATGACTTCATGGGTTTATTAGAAATGAATGAAATCATTAAACATTGAACGTAGACCTTGTTGATCAAATTTTTATCATAGACAATGGAATTCTCATCACTCACCTCTTTACCAAGTGGATTATGAAGTTAGGATTCTGTTATGTAAGATTTCTATTCATGGTGAAACACGACGCATAGGCATTTGAACAACTACTGTAAGTTATTACCAGAACGAAGATGGTCTCTCTAAAAAATTTACTTCATTGATATGTGTTTGATGAACATTCAATCTATTCCACAATTATAAAAGATCATATTATTAGTACTTAACTTGATTAAAATTTACATAAGACATAATGAATTAAATTTTATTAAGTCTACCACTATTTTTTCAAGTCCTAACATCTCTCATCCCGGGGCTTGTAATGTATGGTTTCTCATAAATTCTAGTGGAAGGGATCTATATGACCCTTATCATAAATCAAGTGAGGGATCGATCAATTATTCAAAGGTGTTTATGTAGGCAGGTCTTTTCCAACCATGAAATTGTAACTATATGATCCACTGAGTAGACTACCTAATCCTAAAATCCTAACTGGGATTTCCTCAAAACATTCCTCTAAGTTAAACCAAGTCTAGCGATGGATACTTATCTTGATCTAAATTGGTTAAGTCAACCAAAAAATATCAAAATGACTCCATGATAAATTAAGTGTCCCAATGAAGGTTGGTTAAACACATATATTCATGTGTTTCATTCTAAGTCAAGTAATGGAAGGCTTAGTTTGACATAATATTATATTGATGGATTTTATTTATTATGCATAAATATTTATTTTTTTATCCATTACAAATCTTTTTAATATTAATTGGATTTTACTTAATTGATTAACCATTTTTCAATAAAACATGTATTCATAATCCATTTATTTATGTTATATCTTTTCATATTAGTTCATTTATTTATGCGATCATACTATTGCATCCATAAAATAAGTAATACATATGATAAGAATGAATAAATAAATCAATGTCCCAGTCATTAGATTTATCTAAATATTGATTTACTAAGAATAGAATAATCAAACTTATGACTTTAGGGGAAAACTCATTATGTTGGTATTTTCATGATTTGTAGCATTCCACATGTCCAATTATGTGTCACATAGGTTAGTTTTGTCTTAGTTCCATATTGAACCACCTTCACATAGCTTGGGATACTCCTTTTATTTCCTATATTTATAACTCACAGACATGTGGGGGAAACCAAATGTTTAGTTAAGGGTAATTACATAAATCACCATGAACACATAGGTCCTACATAATAAAGGAGTGACGGGTGACTCTCATGCCATCATATTTAATTTAATATTAAAATATTGAAAACCCATGGAATAAATTGAATTAAATTAAACTAGAACATATGCAGGTATGGTCAAAAATCATTAATATTTACACATGAAATAACTATGATAAGTACACTAGTGGACATTCAGTTCCACTCATTATTTATTATTAAGATAAATACACATGTATTAATTAATTAATTCTCTTTATCTTAACAACTATCCAAAGTCTCTTAGAGATACCCATCATAAATGTATTCATGGAATATAAAAGGCATTCCCAATAATTATTGATAGTTACATTAAATTAATTGAGAATTTCTTGATTATTCAAAACCTTAATTACATTGTCAAACACATCAGGTTCCATTCAATTTGATACGGTTTTAATGATGAAATTAATTATTTTTTAATGTACTTTTTTTCTACCTTTTATTGGGAGACTACATGGAATGTACTTATGAGAAACACATCATGTTCATTGATTTTCATGTATCAGGTATAATTTCTTGAGGATTTGGATTATACCTCGACTATATTACAGTATGTGCTCACCTACTACACACTTTATATCACATTTTATATGTGTCTGTGTTACCCAATGAAGGACTTAGTGTGTTTCTTGAACATGGTCCTACACAACGTGTACTCTAGCTACACACCATGTGTTCCACTAGACGTGTATCTATGTAACCTTCCAAATGAATCAGAATATATTTTTGACATGGTAATTAATGAATTACACACTATCTACACCAACTACATGCCATTTTTTCATAAATTACACAATCTGCCAGTATCATGTGGTAAGAAACTATGTATTAGACTACATGATTAGCACAAATTTCACTGTTAAACCATGTATACAAAATTATTTGTATTAGAGCTATAGACCATGTAATATGAAAATTCATGTTCAAATTTTTCTCAATATACACATGCTGTGAAATAAATTCACCACATGTAATAACTAGTTTATGTGTCTTGTATCCCAGAACACACCCAAGTGTGGTGCCCTTGGGTACACAGCATGTACTTTAACGACTTTCCATGTAACCCATGCTCAACGGCCATAATACTTATCACTTACTCATGGAATCTCTAGTCATTATTCATTTCTTACTAGTCCTTTAAGAAAATATGAATCTTTAACAAAGTAATTAAAATTTTTAAAGAATTTTAATTATACATCATATTAAATAATGAATAATCTATAAATTAAAGTTCTAACCATTATTACATATAATCAATAAAAATCAAAACAAATAATTAGAAATTTAAAAAGTAACCTACTTTTGATACGACTTGAATGTTTTAGGCATAGTTGAAGAAACATGGTGGGAATAAACTATAAATATTTTTTTAGATTCAATGGTTGTGTAGGGCATAAACTACTTGACCAAATAAATTTTTCCATTGAATATTGAAATAGAAAATCCTAGAACCTAGAGAGAGGATATTTTTCAAGTTAAATTTACAATTAATTTAATATAGATTTGAAGAAATATTACCTCATATTAGGATACTTCATTGATGGAGATATTCATCATCTGAAAACCCTTTCTTAGATTACTATTATTGAATTGGGATCACCTAAAGTAGATCCCCTCTAGAGGTGACCCCTGGAAGTTCTTTTGATCTCCAAAAAACACCATTAAAATGTTGGGTGGTAGCACAGCAGATTGATCATCTTGTGTTGTTCATCTTGATCATTCCTTCAAGATTGAATAAATCTCTCTTGCTCTTCTCTTTCTTGAGAGGATGAGAAGAGGAGTAAATGAGAGAGAATGTCTTTTCTCACAATGATTATCAATTCTTGATTAACCATACACCATATGCATAACCATCTATTTATATATTTAGGGTTTAGGGTGAAATTATTATTTAATTTCACAATGACCCTTAAATAACATAATAAACCATATTAAACCATATTAAATACAATATTATTATTATTATTATTATTATTTTATGGCATGTGCTAACTGGTGTGATGATAAATATTATTTTATCAGCTCACAAATTAATATTTATCATCAGACACGATCTTGGTTTGCTCATCTTCCTAGTCATTTATTGAATGCGCAAATAAATATTTAATTAAATATTTATTCATAAATAAATATTCTATTCACTTTTTGAAGAATAAATATTTATTAAATATTCAAAACGTAAATTAAATATTCTATTCACAATTTGGTGAATATGTATTTATTAAATATTAATGTAATCAAATAAATTGTTTATTAATGAATAAATAATTATTTATTAACTTATAAATATTAGTGATCAATAAAACCTGAATAAAATTCTTTCTCAATCTTGAGAATAATATTCATTCCAATTATTAAATTAAAATTCAATTCTATTGTGATAAATAGAAACACATAGTGTGTGACCCTCTAGGATTATTTTTTGTTGTCAATAGGTGTTCTTTCCTAAAGTTAAAGATTACTATCTAGCAATGGGTCAAGGAACCCAACTGAAATAAGTTAATGTTGCAACATCAACAACTATATGTGATTGCTTATTGTGTAATATAATCTCTTTTTCAAAATATCACATCAAGAATGTTTCACATCTGTGTCATTGATCTATATGCTTGATACATATTTCTTTAACTATCTGAAATAAACACATCATTACATCATAGCCATCGAATTTAATGCAACGGTTTCATTTTAATCAATGGTTTGAGATTTGAACTTAAATAAATATGGAAGGGACAAATCCTTCCTCTATATATCCATTAATAACAAGTCATTCCTGATGTACCTAATGTACCCTACTTCCCAAGAACATATAGCATCATGGTTTTGTTCAGTAAATCTATGGGAATGAGCCATGACATGTATTAATGATAATATTAATGTATAAGTACCATTATACATGATTGAAGATGGGAATATATGATAACACATAAATGTGTGGAATTCTTATAAGTTATTATATGCTCATAATCTCTCATCTTAGAGATTACCAAGTGAAAACATCAAGAGATGAAGTCTTATCTTATTATGATCACTCATAGTTTATAATCAACATACTATGTACCCCATCATAGAAAGTTATATAACCAAAAAACTAGATTGAAGAATATCACTATCCCATTTCAAGGTTTTCATTATAGTGGGGAACTACTATGAACTTATTAATTCGATGGTTACTCTAGAAAATTACTACATTAATGTCATGAAAAAAATGAAAAATATCTAATGAGATGATTTATTAATATTAAAATCATTGAATATACATGCAATCTAAAGTAAAAATAGTTTTTTCTAGACCACCAACTCCAAAAAAATACATATTTATAATTCATTACTCATATATTAAATCAATGAAATAATCATAGACAATTTTTCTTGTTAATCAATAAATATCCATATTGAATAAAGAATACAAAAGAAAAATATTTCCCTAGTAAATGAGATAACTTTATTAATAATCTTCATTAAACTAACATTGTATGTATAAATGTTATATGGTAAAGATAATACTATAATGATAAATAAATCCATGATAAAAAATAAATGGATAATATTTGAAAATAATAATGGAAAATGATAGAGAATTTAACTTCAAGGAACTACGATTATTCCTTGAGAAACAAATGTGGTATGAAAAATAAATACGTAATGGAATAAAGAAGTACATAATTAAATTAATTAAAAATTATGGTTTTTAAGTAAAGGAATTTCTTTATATAATTAGAGATAAAATGGAAGTGAAACTTTAAAAATGACCTTACCTGAAAGATTTTGTTACTTTGTTATAAAAAAAGTTATAAATAATTTCTCAAGGTGTTAAAGAGAATTTTAAAATATTATTTTTAAAATAATATAATATTAAAAAGATTTTATTCTTATAAAATAAAATTTAGAGTAGAATATAAAATACATTTTTGTAATGAAAAATATATTCTCAATACTTTAAGAAAATAATTCCATTTTATTTTAATATTAAAACTAAAAATTCATAGAAAATTGGAAAAATTATTTTCTTTTAAAAACTGTGGAAACTTTTAGGGGAAGTTAAATATAGAATTATCATCATAGATGAAGAAAAATACACTCACACTATATATGTTAGAAATACCATTCCATTCAAACTTTTGTAAAAAGTTAAAAAATGTATAATTCAAAAAAACTTTAAAAAGATTCCTTTTAAAATTGTATAAAGAAATTAAGAGTTAGTATAATAATACTATTAATAATCCTTTAAAATAGATAAAAACTTACATAAAATAATTTGAATAATACGGATATGGAAGATAAATATTATTAGCCAAAAAAGTTAAACAATGTAGATTTTTATTTTAAAAAATACTTCGGTTGTTTTAAGTTTCAAAATGAGGAAAAGCTAAAAGAAAACATAAAACCCTAAAAATAACCGAAGGATAATAAAATATATGGGGTTTAAGAATAATAGATCATATAATCATTACAACATATGTTTAAACATGAACAATCTTGGATAAGAGTGACGTTGTAAAATAAACTATTATGGTTTTAATGACATTTGAGTGAAAAACTCATAAAAAATAAAATATGAATTAAAACATTAAATAAAATTAATAAAGAGTAATTAATGATATAATATATAAAAGTTTTATTATATACACCATATAAAAAATTAGTTTCATTATATAAAATATACGTCAATGAAGTGTAATTAAAAGCCCCCTTAAGATTTAATAACTTTTCAATCAAAACCCTTTAAAAGAGAAAACTTGAATTGAAACTTTAAATACCATTAATATAGGGGAATTAATTATATAATATTTAAAATATTTATTATATACATTATATAAATTAAATTGGGTTCATAATATAAAATATGTTGCAATGGAGTGGCGTTGAGATGAAAAACCCTTATCTTAGATTCCTGCTTGGTGAATGTATTATTTCCACCTAGATAATAAATTTAAATTTATTAAATACATTATTTATAACCATTTTAATCATTTTTTAATTTTTTGTGGTCCTTTTATAATTTTTTTATATCCATTCATTGTATAGTTATTATTTATGTCAACCACTTAAGGTTGTTCAGTCAATTTCTCCAAAACTATTTTTGTATATTGACCATGGTTAAAGGTGTTATAAAATAATTCCATAATATGAATAATTTTAAAATTTTCATAAATATATTTTTTATTAATTTTATACAATTTTAGAACCATCCATGTAGGGTGGTAATAGAAAAATGAAACAAGTTGTTCATGAAGGCGGTAGTCTGAATATACGCATGATTATGTATTCATTTTCCTAATGGTTGGAAAGGAAATAAATTATATACTTATTAATATTTATAAAATTTTATTTATATCATATTCATTAAATCTATCCTTATGATCATCCATGTAAAGAAAAAATTAAAAATGAATAACATCGCTTCATGGAGGTGGTGGTCCACATGTATGCATGTGTGACGTTATCATTTTACAACAGATGAGACAAAAAGATGGTAGAAAATATATTATCTTTATAGAATTATAATTATTTCCTAAAATTAAAATATATACATTTAATCCATCTATCTAACCATCCATTAGTGTATTTGATGAAAAATGGTACACATCTCTTTGTGGAGCTGGTAGTCTGTACATATTCATGAGTTGTGTTTTCATTTTCCATATGATAGAGAAGTGGTGGATAATAGTTTTTCCATAAAGATAATAAAATATATTTATATTTATGATAATAATTTAATTATATTATTATCTATATAAAAAAATTTAAGTAGGTTGAAGAAGAAATAAATTGAAGGGAGTGGGTTAATACGATTACCTCTTGTTTTGGAAACCTCCTCTGGCTTACTGATTAAGACTTATTATAGTTGTCTTTTTAGAATAAAATAGCCTATAATACATGTATAAGGATTTTGGGAATAATTTTGGGTAGGTATTGGTTAAGATAAGTTGATCAATAAGTGTGTAGGAATGAGGAGAGGAGGTTTCCTTTTATAAGTGAGGTGGGTGGAAAACTTATAAATACATGAAACTTTATTATATAATATATATTTTACTCAAGTCATTGTTGGAACTAAGGATATTCTTTGATAATAATGGATTTGGGTTTTTGTTTTTTGTCAATATGTACATGGATGACTAGGGAGTTTGCAAGGAATGAGGTCATATGTTTGAAGCTAAAAGTAATATTGAATGTGGCATAGTTTCCCAGTTTTTTCCAAATATTTGGGCCTCAAAATAGGGATTTTGGTATTGGAAAAAAAAGGTTTTTTAGATATGAGTCAATGGTATGTGAAATGAAAAATAAAATTGGAAAAATAAGGTAACTACATACCTCAGAACATGGACCGCATACCATATTTCGGGAATGGTTCACAGCCAAAATATAGTCAGCGGAGACGGTACGTGGAGCGGTACACATAGCGGTATATTGAGTGGTACATGGAGTGGTGTGAGGATCGGTATGTGTAGTGGTGTGAAAAACAAAAAATAGTTCGCATTAATGGTATGTGGTGAAGGCATGTGGTATGCAGAATACTGAAAGTTGAAATGAAAAAATGGTTTGCAGTGATGATACACGGTGAAGACATGCGGTACGTGGGATGTTGAAGTTTTGAAGGATTATTGTGGTTTATAAAATAGGAGTGGAACACGGTGGATCCCAACAATACATAGATGGAGTTCATCTTACAGTAAAGATTGTCCCACATTTAAAATTTGGGTAAGTCAGATTACCGAAATTTGAGGAGTTATGTTCCTATTTAAGGAACAATAATCCCCTTTATTAAGTGATGAGATTGGAAATTAAAATTTCGAGAAGAAATTTGCTGAGGTCTGAAGTGGTACGTGGTGGAAAAGATGGTAAGCGTAGAGAATCATCCACTTAAGTAAAAAGTACATGGAAGAGAGTGTGGTTCATCTAGGTAGCTCTCACAGTATGCGACGGAGTAAGATAGTATATAGAGTAGGACAGTATGCAGAGGAGTAGAGCAGTATGTGGAGCATGGCAGTACACCAAGAAGGGTAGTTCACAGAGGAGTTGGATGGTACACGGAGGTGCAATACGATACTCAAAAAATATCAGCAGTACATGGAAATGACAGCAGTATGTGGAACACCTAAGAAAGCCTGAAAATTGACCAAATCAGTTTGAGAAATTAATTTCCATAATATATCAGTGTATGGGAAAATAAATTAAATATTTGGGTGATTACGAGACATCAACAGAGTGTCCATTTATATTTGAGGATGCATGATTTAATGATTTCCCATTGATGCAACCTTTAAGTCATTAAACTGAGTGAATATTCTTCCAACACAGTGAGCAAGGGGGAGTCAGCAGGAGTGATCTGAGGGATGCAGTGTGCTATCCCTAAAACCTTGTAAAGGCAATGCACTTGGCACATATTGATTGTGCTAAACTCTTATAATCCACAACTTGTGAAGATTAGTGGTTTTAGTACGATCGACACACTATCGACGTATGCTCCTTGAACGTAGCCCTTGGTGGTGAACTAAGTAAAATTGTTATGTCATTGCTTTTCATGTGATTATTTATTTTCTACACTTCCTCTTCAGACAGGTTTACCAGGTTCCAACCAATTTGGGAACAAGATCCATCAGTTTAAAAGAAAAATTTGACACCCTGATTTACCCCTCCCCTCTCAGGGTGTTCTGGGGTCCTTCAAGTGGTATCATAGCATAAAGGTTTCTCGTGTTGAATCTGTATATAATAGAGAATCCAGTCAACATTAGAGTAGTTCCCCTCTTCGATGGAAGTAATTTTCAAATATGGAGAAATAGGATGAAATATCACCTAATATCTCTTATAATGGAAGTCTTATTTTTTAATGCGTAGGGAATACAAGTCCATGATCCTATAGGACTATCGATTACAGTTACAGATAAGAAATTTCTTGATGCTAATGCAAAATCATTGAATGCTCTCACTATAGCCCTTTCTGATCAGATTTATCTAAAGGTAATGAGTTTCACATCTTCCAAGTTAATGTGGAATAAACTGGATAATATTTATGAAGGAGATAGAAAATTATAAAGGAAAAAATTTCATGTTCTACATAGTAGGTTTGATGATCTGAAGATGCACCATGGTGAGAATGCAGGATCCTTTTTCTATCGAATTACTGAAGTTGTAGAAGCAATCCGATGTTTGGGAGAAGAAATCAAAGACATTGAAATTGTGAAGAAAATATTAAGAATACTTCAACCCCTTTACAATGCAAAGTTTTCAGCCCTTGAGGAAAGATATCTCTCCAAACTCTCAGTGGATGATCTTATGAGGAATCTATCATCTTATGAAATGAGAATCAAATAAGAATAAGCTATGACTCATGTGAGCAACAAAATGGAATTCAAAGGCATGGAAAACAAAAAGTTTCTAGAGATAGTGGTGATAAAGATGATGAGGAAAACGAAAATATTTCTCTCATTTCCAAGAATCACAAGAAGGTAATAGGGAAATTTGAAGGCAATCTACCTCTGGCTTGTTTTCATTGTGGAAGAGTTGGGAACATTTCCACTCAGTACTCAAGAAAATTTGGTGATGAAGAGAGAGAAGTTTAAAACATGAAGAAGCCTAAGAAAATATTATTCAAAAAGAGAAACTTCAAATTTTCAAATAAAGTACAGAAGAAGAGTTTTTTCTTTAAGGAGGAAGATGATGAAAATGAATTTTGTGAGGAAGATGAACTAGAATTTAAGACTGGAAACCATGCCTCCATGATGGATACCATTAAAAAGTTAGATCCATTGGCAGATAAATCTAGATATAATCAGTTGAATACTAATTTCGATCCCAAGTTTCAACTTAAGGATACTTTTGGTAAGCTTGAGATTAAATTTAATATATTTAATAAGTGGAAATCAATGTTAGAGAAATCATAAGAATATATTGATTAGCTGGAAGTGAAAATTGAACCACAGGAAGAACAAGTGAAAGTTCAATCATCAATCCATGGAAGCACTGATGATGTTGTGGAACTAAAACTCAGAATTTAAGAATAAGAAATGATCATCAATAACCTTACCTCGAGAATAGAGGAGAAGTCCATGACCTTTGAAGGACTTGAAGAATAAGTTATTACTCTGAGAAGTAAACTCAAAAGTGAATCAATTTCAAAATAAGCAAAGATGAAAATACAATTTGGAAGGTTCTTAGATGGTGAGATACTAGAGAGTGAAAAATGTGGTTCTGATGGATTTGAAAATATATTGAGTGATCAAAGACCCACATTTATTGGAAATAGTGGAATTGGTTGTGATGTCAAAATGTCAAATGCTATAAATAAAGTGAACTAAAATAAAGTCAAGATGAAAGATGATCATGTTGAAAAGCCACCAGAAGTTCTAAAAAATAAACCCTTAAATCAAACTGAAAGGAGAACTAATGATCATCCACGAGTTTATAGAAATGATAGGCAGTCAAAAAAATTGAGGGAGAAGGCATGAGGAGAAATAAAAGTGAGAAGACATTTCCTTTCACGAAGTGTCAGTTTTGTGGCTATCCGGTCCATACCATGTCATACTGTAAAGAGGCAAGGAGCTATATTAATGGGGAAGAGTGGGTAGTTCAAAAAAGAAGAACATATTTATATCCTAATTCTTATAGAAGAAATAATTTCTATGGATATTGTTTTCACTATTATAACTTTGGTCATAAAGTTGTGTATTGCAGGCAGAGGTATGATAGGATAAATTCTTTCAATGCTCATAGACGAGTCAATACACATCAACTAGACGGTGTTTCTATTTCAAATAGGTTTTATCCTATGGAAGAAGAATTTGAATATGAAGAACCCATTTACATGGAAGAGAGAATTGAAATTCCATCAGCATTCCACACTCAATCTAATATCTAGTGGAAAGAAAAGAGAAAAATTAAAAAGTCCAATTTTGAAAAAGTAGCCCTCAAAGATAAAAATAAAAAAAAGCACATGGGTTCTTGATAGAGTATTTTCATCCCACATTACGGGTAATGCAGACCTATTAATGAATGTCAAGAAAAAGGACGATGGAATAGTGAGGTTTGGTAACGATGGTGATTTGAAGATAAAAGGCAGTGGAAGTACTGAGCTAGCTAATGGAGAGCAGAAGAAAACTGAAGTCCTTTATATGGATGGTCTACGTCACAATCTTCTTAGTGTAAGTCAAATTTGTGACTCAGGTCTTATTGTGACATTAAATCAGAATGGTTGTACTATAAGAGGAAAATCTTGGAATTCGCTCCTGAAAGGCTATAGAATAGATGGAAACTTATATCAAGTTGATATCAAAGAGAACATTTTCTACTTAACATTTTAAGAGGAAAAAAACTTACGGAATCGAAGATTGGGGAACATCAATCATCAAGACATGGAAAAGATATATAATCTGAATATAGTCATGGATATCCCTAATCTAAAGTATGAACGAGAAAAGACCTGTGATGCGTACATGTGAGGGGAACTGGTCTGCAGTTCCTACCAGCCAAAGAAGAAAAGATTATAAAATATCCTTGACCTCATCCATACAGATGTATGTGGCCTGATAAATGTTGTTTGAACACATGGATAAAGGTACATTGTTCTTTTAATATATGATTATAGTATAATGGCATGTGTGATTATTATACACAGGAAGAAACAGGTACTTGATTTCATGAAAACATATCGTTGAATCACCGAGCATGATACTGGAAGGAAGATTAAAGTTTTTCGGTCTGATAATGGAGGGGAATAAACATCCATTTAATTTAAAAATTACCTAGAGAAGCATGGGAAACAACATGAGGTGGTTGTTGCGAGAACACCACAGAAAAAAGTAGTTGTTGAGCATAGGAATCGATAGGTAAATAACATGGCCAGAAATATGCTAATTGAGAGTCATATTCCTCAACATTACTGGAAAGAGGCATTATAAGAAGCAGTGTATATTCAAAATCAAACAGGGATATATATGGGTGAGACAAAGACACCATATGAATTTTGTCTTGGAAGGAATCCCTCTTTGAACTATTTTTATGTTTTTGGAAGAAAATGTTTTGTCTGAAACAAAGAAGGAAATCAAGGGAAGTATGGAGACAATTCAGACAATGGAATATTTCTTGGATACTCAATGAACAGCAAAGCCTACAAGTGTTTCAATAAGATCTTGGGAAGAATTATGGAAATAAGAAATGTAAAGATCATTGAAGAGAAAAACATGAATGATTCAAGGAATTCTTATACTGATGTGATAGAAGATGAGGAAGGATGTGAACATGGAACAAATGTTAATATAGAGGTAGAGGAAGGTGTGAAAAACTCTTAGGAGTCACATCATGTTGTTGAATCTGAAGAATAATCACAAGAGAAAGCCATAGCTGGAGAGAATTCAGTCGAACTGAAAAGGAGAGATTGAAGAGCAGAAATTGATCAGCCCAACATTATTGGGGGTCGAAATGAACCTACATAGACAAGGAGAATGATGAATAATGAACATTCTACATTTCTATCAGTTTTGGAACCATACTTATTTGAACCGGCTTCAAAGGATGAGTCGTAGGTAAAAGCAATGAATGAAGAGTTAGATTAGATAGACAAAAATCAGACTTGGGAACTTTTCAAAAGACTTTAAGGTCACAATGTGATTGGTACGAAGTGGATTTTCATGTACAAATTTTATGAGAATGGAAATGTGATCATAAATAAGTTATGATTGGTCAGTAATAGATACTCACAAATCAAAGGTGTTGATGTTGAAGAGACATTTTCTCCAGTAGTGAGGCTGGAGTCAATCGGACTATTTCTTGCCATGGTAATCCAAAGAGGTTATAAAGTGTATCAAATGGACATCAAGAAAAAAATCCTAAATGGGGTATTGGAAGAAGAGGTCTACATTGAACAACACATGGGTTTCTTTATTGGAAATGATGAGCTAAAGGTTTGAAAATTAAAGAAAGCTCTCTATGGCCTAAAACAAGCACTACAGGTGTGGTACTCTTGGTTGGACTCTTATCAAAGAAAGCTTGATTTTAAAAGGGGAGGAGTGGACTACAATTTCTATGTGAAGAACTATAAATAGGATCAGTTCATGGTATTGGTATACATGGATGATATTATTTTTGGTGGAATCAGACATGGATCAGTGGATGAAGTTTCTAATCACATGATATTGGAATTTGAAATGTCCATGATTGGTGAACTCACATACATTTTAGGGTTGTAGGTACTTCATAAGAAGTATTAGACTTTCTTTTATCAAGAAAATTATGCAAGAGAGATAGTGAAGAAATTCAATATGCATGATTCTAAACCAATGTCGACTCCAATTACAGTTGGATCAAAGATAGGAAATCATGAGGAAGGGACTTTTATGGATCCCACCATGTACAGAAGAATCATTGGAAGCCTATTATACCTAACGGTGACACGGATAGATATTGTCTTTGCAACTTGACTTGTGGCCCACTTTCATAGTAATCATAAGGAAGAACATATGGCACCAGTGAAAAGAATCATGAGATACATCCAAGGTACACATAATTATGGGCTATACTTTGCTGCAGGAAGAGATAATGAACTATTATCATTTTCTGATGCTGACTGGGCTGGAGATGTAGTGGAAAAGAAGTCTACCAGTGGTGGAACATTCTATATTGGGAAGAAATGTGTGGTATGGTTAAGAAATAGACAAGAAAGTACTTCACTTAGTACTGCTGAAGCTGAATATATATCTTCTACCAATGCGTGCACTCAGTTACTTTGGATGAAGCAGCAACTGAGTGACATAGGTGATGAGGTGAAACAACCAATGGTGATTTAATGTGATAACAAGAGCTAAATTGATCTTACGAAGAATATTGTTCCTCATTCTCGTACGAAACATATTGAGATTAAATATCACTACATCAAGGAAAAATTTGAATAAGGCGTGATCAAAAGGGACCATGTGGGAACTGATGAGAAAGTGGTTGATATTATGACCAAGCCACTATTGGCAGTTGTGTTTGAGAAACATCGATGTTCAGCCACCTCCCAATGCATAATGAGGTTATGAGATTCCCTTCTCTCAAGATGTTTTAACTATTTTTAATCTGTTTGTGGAAGTGTTATAGGTTTATGGGGTAGATACGATCCAGGGGGAGTATGATCTGATCTATACAATGTTTCAATACCAGTCTTTGGGTTTATTTCCAATGGGGGATAATGGATAAATTGAATGGGGAGTCAGTGGATAGTATGTTCTGATCTCTACAATGTTTCTCATTTTGGGAGAGATGCAGAAGAGAAAATGCCAAAAATGAAGCTATGGGAGAGAAAATAAAAGGATGAGAACTCAATTCATGTCCTATCTCTTGTTTTCTACACCGAGCACTACTCACGTAGACTTAGAGTGATGGATGAGTTGTTTCTTGAAGGTTCATGTTTTAATCATGGTTGGCACTTTAGTGAATTTTTCTAGGGGTTTCCAACAAACCCAAAAGGGGGTATTGTAGGAAACAAGGCTATTTGTTTCTAATAATGGAGTTTGGTTTGTGTTTGTTGTCAATATACACATGGATTTCTATAGAGTTTTCAAGTAATCAGGTCATATATTTGAAGCTGAAATTACTATTGAAGGTGGCGTAGTTTCCTAGTGTTTGACAAATTTTTGGGCTTCAAAATCTGGAGTTTGGTTTTGGAATGAAAAGGTTAATCATATAGGAGTGAATGGTATGCAAAATGAAAAAGAAAATTTTAAAAATAAGGGAACCACATACCTTGGAACATGGACTGCATACCATGTTTTGGGAATGGTTTTTGGCTGCATTACAGGCAGTGGAGACGATACACGAAGCGGTACACAGAGCGGTATGCGGAGCAATATGTAGAGAGGTGTGCAGAACCAAAAATAGTTTATATTAGTGGTATGCGGTGAATTCATGTGGTACATAGAATACTGAAAGTTGAAATGAAAAAAAATGGTTTGCACTGATGGTACATGGTGAAGACATGCGGTACGAAAGATGTTGAAGTTTGGCAGGATTGTTGCGGCTTGCAAAACAGGAGTGGTACGCGGTGGATCCTAAAAGTAGGCAGATTGATTTTAGCTTACAGAGAAGATTGTCCCACATTTAAAAATTGGGTAAATTAGATTACCGAAATTTGAGGAGTTATGTGCTTATTTAAGTAATAGTAATTCCCTTTGTTAAGTGATGAGATTGGAGATTAAAATTTCAGGAAGAAATTCAGTGAAGTTTGAAGTGGTACACGATGGAGAAGATGGTATGAAAAGAGAATCATCCAGGTAAGGAAACAGTATGCATAAGAGAGTGTGGTTCGTTCAGGTAGTTCTCGTAGTACATGGTAGAGCAAGGCAGTACGCGGAGCAGGACAATATGTGGAGGAGTAAAGAAGTATGCAGAGCAGGGAAGTACACTGAGAAGGGAAGTTCATAGAGGATCTGGATGGTATGTGGAGGAGCAGGACGGGATACAAAAATAGCAGTGGTACATGGAAATGGCATCAGTACATGGAACACCTAAGGAATCTTGAAAATTGACCAAATCAGTTTGAGAAAATTAATTTTCATAACATATCAGGGTACAGTGAAATAAATTTCATTTTTGGGTGATTATAGGAATTAAACAGATCATCAATTAATAGTTTAGGATGCATGATTTAATGCTTATCAATTGATGTGGCCTTCAATTCATTAAACTGAGTGAATATCCTTCCAACATAGTGAGCAAGGGGGAGTCATCGGAAGTGATCTAAGGGATGCATGTTCTATCCATAAAACTTTGTAAAGGCAGTGCGCCTGTCATAGAGTGATTGTGAAAAACTCTTGTAATCCACAACTTGTAAAGATTAGTGGTTTTGGTATGACTGACACATTTTCGGTGTATGCTCCTTGGATTTAACCCTTAGTGGTGAACCAAATAAAATTGTTGTGTCATTACTTTACATGTTATTTTTTATTTTCTACACTTCCTCTTCAGATAGGTTTAACAGATTCCTACCAACATGGGAACAAGATCCATCAGTTTAAAAGAAAATGTTGACACTCTGATTCACCCCTCCCCTCTCAGGGTGTTCCGGGGTCCTTCAGTCATTTGGATCAAAATTGTCATAGTTTAGAATATAAGAAGTATAATGTCTATATCCAACCAACAAATGAGATTTAATAAAGATTTTGGTTTTATCTATAAGCCTTATCTTTTTATTTTATCCATTCTAACCCATTTTTTCATTAATTGTGGTGATAAATTTTCATCATGGTAACTATTCATTATGATCAAAAATAAAATTAAAAATATTACAAAATTTAGACATTATGATTCCAAATATAGAAACCATTTTATCATATTATATTCATAAAAGTGGTAGATATTACTTTTAATATAACTTCACAAAACTCAACGAAAATTCATTTTTAGAAAATTCATTTTAAGCATAAAAATGAGTTTAAACCAAAATATAGTATAAATTTTATTCCCATGAAATATTTTTATTTATTATTAAATAAATGATTGTTAATGTAATGAACCAACCTGGGTAAACTAAACCATAAAACCAAGTCATTTTTCATGTGGTGTGGTATAACCAAGATAAAGGAAACAAATCTTGAATATAACAAAAACAAGACATATAACTAGAGTACAATATGGAAGAAAGAGGTCTAACAAGATCCATAAAACCCAATCCAAATAGAATAAACTATAAAATTATTACAATAAAAAACCAAAAAGTATTCATGTGACCAACCTTCACCTTTAATCCATCCTACTATGAAAAAAAATTGAAGAAAATAGAATCAGGCATGCTACATGATGTTATCCCCTTTCCCCGAGTCCTAAAAAACAAGGACTACAACCACCCAAAGGAAAAATTAGGGTGTGATCATAGATCCTAATAGGATCCACCAAATAATCTACACAAATTCTAATATCAAGAATGCACAGGTTCTATATTTAAAAAAATCCAATTTCTTAAGCATTTTCATAAATAATACCTTTTGTAAACATTCCTGTATTTTCCATAAATTCATACCATATACAACAAACAAGAATATATCATGTATAAAAAAATTGGTAAATTAATCATGTGAGAAAATATCCATGAAATAAAGCAGGTATAAATGACAAAGCACACCATTTGGGATCTATCTTATGGGAATACATACTAGACATAAAAGAATCCTAAACCAAAAATAAGTTGGTTCCAACTAATATAGAGTTGTACCAAAGTCTATTGATGTTGCAAAAGTAACCCCTAATGGTTTCATAAACACTAGGGTCACCTATGTCAATTTCTCGATGCACCCAAGGTTCCGAAAGTGCTATTTATTTCCAAAACTATTTCCAAAATATATGCTCACATTTAATAAAAAAAATTACATCAAGAAAATAAATTTATTTCAACAACCCAAATGGAAAAACAATATCATATTTCAATTCATATATTAGCAACACTTGCATAGATCCACCTACCTCAAGAATGGTGTAAACCTATCTACCTTCTACAATAGAGATCCAAAAACCATAGTTCGACCTTTTAATGAAATAACGTGACAAGAAACATTAAAGAGTCGATAGAAAACACCAATTAATAATGATTCTAAAACAAAAATGTATCCAATTCCACCACCATGACCAAATTCAATGAATAAGTTGAAAGACTACTTACTAAGGGTATGTGATACAACCACCATAGGAATCAAATTCCAAATGGATTGATCCGTAAGGAGGTAGATAACCCAAAATCACTATAGTGTTTGAGAGGAAATAATGTTCACCAAATGAGAAAATCACTAGGTGTTCAGAATGTTTAAAACCACTAGTTGTGATGAATTCACATCCTCAATCCCTTTTATAGAGTAAAATTTTGTATATCAAAAATATGTCAAAGAAGGCACCGCCTTGGATTAAATTAAATATATATCAGCTTTTTCACATCATTTACATATTTCAAAGCTTGTAAACTATTCAAGACCTACACAAGACTCATGGAATCCTCCCTGTAACATATTCATGTCATGTAACACATTCACAATGTGAAATTTTCCAGCAGGCAGTGCTCCACCCATTTTCCTGTAAAAAACTTCTAAACCAAAACTGAAGGCATTATGATCCCAAGGATCACCATATAAATTCATTTACACATTTATACTTAGAATCCAATAATTCAAACAATCATACATCCCAGTACTTCATGTCATTTTCCTTATACAAGTCTCTCTGTTCATGAGAATCCTATAATGCACCCAAATAAAAAATAAAAACCATAAAAACATTGCATTCTTGAATAAAAGTAAAGGGGAGTTACAATCTCACCACCATAAAGGATTTATGTCCCCATAAATTCCTCGACATCCTGGACTCATAAAAATTGATGTCCATTTCCACCTCATCCACAATTCTGGATCCCATGTATCATGGTTATCCCATCTGCACTACCATTGTACAATAACCAATGGAATAATTTTACCACACAAAACCTTATCTTAGTGATCCATAATCTAAAATAGTTTTTCAAATATAGATATGTTAGACTCAAGATCGACATCCTTCTATTCAATCACATGGGAAGGATCTGGTCGATACCTCCTCAATTGGGAAACATGAAACTTGTCATGGATTGAAGTCAAATGAGATGGCAATTATAACTAATAGGCCACCTTTCCTAGTCATCCAGTGATCTGAAAAGAGTACAGAAAACACAGTGCCAACTTACCCTATATACCCAACCAACGATGTCCTAATCAAGGTGAAACTCTAAGAAAGATCTGATCACCAACCTTAAACTTCAGTGGCTGATGGTGATGGTCCGCATAAGATTTTTGATGACTCTATGTCGTGATAGATATCCTCTATATCAACTTCACCCTCTTTATAACCTCTTAAAAAATACTCCACCCAACCAAGGACCTATCTCCCAACTTTTCCTAGAATAAGGTATACCTACATGGCCACCCATACAGAGCCTAAAAGGGGGCTATTATGATTAAGGCCTGATAGCTATTGTATTAGGAAAACTCAAACGAATTCAAATTCTTTTCCCAAGAACCATCGAAATAAAGAACAAAATCTTGAATAATATCCTCAAGAACCTGGATAGCTCTCATTGTCTGTACATCCATCTGCATATGATATGTTGTGCTCAATTTCAATTAGAAAGCCATCGCCACTTAAAACATATCCAAAAACTGTATTTAAACCCCAATTCCCTATTATAAAAAAACATATATAGAACCCCATGATGTATCATAGTATCTAAAACATACAATTCCCCAAGATGTTACACCTTTATCATCTCTTTAATAGGAAATAAATGGGATGAATTCTTGAGTCGATCAATGATCACCCAAATCATATCCTTCCTACTATGAGTCTGTGGTGAACCAATGATGAAATAAATGTATCTTTTATCCCATTTATATACTTTAATATGTAAGGTCTACCACAAGAAAACAATTCTAGGGTATTCTAACTTAATTCTTAGACTAGTAAGACACCACGATACAAAATCTGCAATCAACCATATCATCCTCAAACACTAATATTAACGTCTCAAATCCTGATATATCATTGTAATACCTAGGTGTATAGGCCAGTAAGAACAGTGTCTACCATCCATCAACTCCTACCTGAGGGAATAAAGAACAACCAGCCTATTTCAAAAACATCAATTGATACTTGGAGACTAAGACCACTCACCTAAGGTCTCCCTACCATAAAGTATTTCACTAAATCTCTAGAACTCAAGGTCATATGTAACACCCCAACCCTAGAATCCTAAAGCAGGTGAATTATTTTATTACATTGATATGATTATAAAGAATCAAATCCTGAAGGACCGATCAGTTTAGCAGTCTTGTAAAACCAGATTATATACATGATACCCATAATACATTGGAAAAACAAAATAAAACATAATACAATATAAAATGAAATAAATTGAATCCTTGAAATCTTACACAATGATTTATTCTTCATAACCGAGGGAAAAGAAACATAAGAAAGGGTTGATCTCAGGTTCTTAGTAAGGGTAAATAATATAGTGTAAGTAATCATGAACATAAACAGTAGGCATGGTGAGCAACTAAAAACACATACCTTAAAAATATACCGGAGCATGATATGGAAGAAATGTAATATGAATAAATAATTCCATAATAAAATATAACCATGGATATTCTAATAGTTCAATAATCACATGGACCATCAATTAGTAGTTTCATAATGATGGAATGCATAATGTCGGACATCATAACCATATTTTCAAGACTCATACCTAGACCATACATAAACGGGTAAAAACCCAAACTCCTTTGCCTCATGAGACCTACCAATGAATCAAGGGGTTGTAGAGGGCCCCACCCATCACTTAATATATCCAATACATTTCTCATATGAATACGGTGATACATATACACCATAAACATTCGTATTAAAAAACTAGCATATAAAATGTGAGTAATTTAACTATAACCCATCAATAGTATCAAATTAGCACATCCATAGTAAAACTAATCAAAAAAATGTGGTATATTATCTCATAAGAGATAAAACTCACTGTAGTGAAATATTCCACAAATGATATTGACATATATGAAGATACTTTTAAATAATACCATTGAAAATTTCATGAGGAAATATTCTTTAAACATTCCAAAGTATCCCACACCACATGAAACATTCAAATAATAATCCAGTAGAATATCATGATAATAAGGAGCCTCTTGATATGATATATCATAGGGAATTACATATACTATAGACAAGTAATAATTTTTTATCAAGTCATATTTCTCATAGAAGTATAGGTAAGACGAGAAAAATCCTTTTTTACTTTGGAAAGAATAGTTCTTTTGGAAAATCATTTGTATTTGCCATAAAATCAGATTGTAAACATGTATATCCCAAAAAAAAGAAAATTTAAGGATATTAAAATTTATATTTTATGCATAAATGATTTTCCACTAAATTGAAATCATGAAAAAGGGGTTTCTAAGAATCTTAAAAAATAAAACATTTTAGTGTGGTTTAAGTAAGATATTTTAAAGAGGAAAGGCATGTATGTTTTAATAAAACCAGAAATGACCCAAGATAGATTTTCATGATAAAATTTTTAATTTTATAAAAATAATTTTAGATAGAAACATATTATAGATTTATATTTAAAATAGGTAATAATTCTATAAGTTCCTTTGAAACATGTATGTTTATCGGGAAGAATTTTTTAAAGATCATTTTAAAAAATTTAACTCCCCATAAAATACAGAAGGATTTTGATTGGTAAACATATATAGAAAATTAAAACATAATTTATGAGTATTACATAAAAAATTAATAATTTAATTGAGGTATGTAGAGAATAAGAGTAACCTGAAAGAAAATGGAGGTTTGGGTAGAAAACTCTTACCACTTTGTAATCAATCGAATCATATGTCCCAAAATTAATAATGATAAACGGATACATTCAATACAATTAAAATAAATATATTAATTATATGATACATCAATAGTAAGTATATATACACCATACTCAATAAATAATGGTGAATGAGAAATATCTCCCAAAAATGGAAGTGAGATGAGAAAAACCATACCTTATGTCCAAACATGTTCTGTACTTGACCTTAACTTCCTGGAAAATAAAATTACATCCATTAATAAATTAATTCATAACCTTATATACATTTAATTTATTCATCATATTTTTATTAAGTTCATTTATGGCCTTATTGTTAAGTTATGTGATCAATTTCCGTCATTCTAGAATGATTATTTCTTTGATTTCGTGAGCGTTTCGCTTGGTTATAAGTAACAGGGTTCATGTGGAAGGAATATAATTCTCCAGAATTGAATTTATAAATTTTTAATGAACATAAAGAAGTTTAAATGGTTATATATATCATTTTTATACATTTCATGAGGATAAATCATTATATAATACATTTAGTGATAATCGTTTAAATTATTACGGTGGTTATTTATCATAACAAACCCATTTTGTTTTATCATTTAGTATTATATAAAAATGTTACTTACAGAACATAAAAAGGGTTATAATATAAATTCTAAAATCTATATAAACCATTAAAATGGTTTCATGAATATATTTTAAGAATAATTAGAAGAATGAAATTTCATCTTCCATGAAGGTTGCAAATTGGAACCTCTCAGACGATGGTTTCGTTTATAAAATAAAAATGGAGAGTAAGGAGATTGATAATGGTTATTAAATTAACATTTTATAATTCTAGTATATAGATGCTACTAGATTTATTATGATCAATTTAATATAGGAGGTTAGTAGAGAATAAGAAAATAAGATAAATTGGAATGAAATTAAATGAAAAAGGAAGAGGATTTACCTCTTGAAATAACCTCCTTGAGAACCTCCTTAAGGGAAAGGGTTTTGGACTTTTACAAACACAAAGGTCTCTATGAAGTGGGGAGGTACTAGGGAATAGTATTTGGTCAGAAATATGAGAATATTAAAGTGTTATATTAGTTAATAGAAGAGGGAGAGATGGGTGGTTTTATAATGGAGGAGAAGAGGGTTTTCCATTATTTTAATAATAATTTAATTATTTTGGCTCAAGACTATGAATAGTCTTTATTATCATGAATAAAAACAGTAATCTGTGCATGTTATTTTAAACCACTTTCCGTTTTCATGACTCATGAATCAATCATGATGAATAAATTCATTTATTTAGCATATTTTGAAAATTATCGAATTTCACAATTCACCAAAAAATCAATTATTTCATAAAAATAAAAAAAAAATTAAACCCAACCATTTTTCAACATGTAGAATTCAAAAATGGACTCCATTTTTTCAAAATAATTTTCTATATTTTTGAAATATAATTTTTAAATAAAAACATCATTTACCCAAAAAATACATTTTTTAAAAATAAAAATAATTTTATAACACCATAAAAATTATTTAAGGTCTTATTAAATTATCCTAAAATCATAGTACAATAGAATATTTATTTATGAATACATGTTATGAGAATTAATTTTATTTTAAATTAATTTATTAAATATAAAATTGTAATTAAATATTTATGGCTCACAAAAATATCAACACTTTATTTTTAATTTTCAAAAATATTCACTCTAATTTATAAGGTGCCTAAATTTAATTTATACTTAAATGGGTGAGGTTACTATTTACAAAGGTAAATTACTATTCATAAGCATCAATTTACTATTCATTAGGGTATATTACTATTAATAAGGGTCAAGTTACAATTCACCCAAAACTAAGTTGATTCTATCAGAATCTAAATATCTTACTAAACAGAACCGTGTATGTCTGTTTTTTGAAATTCCAAACAAAGTAGTGCAAACATTAAGGTTAAGAGCTAGGTTATGACTATAAAAAAGTGTTGTTTCATAGAGACTATGTGTTGTGTGAATATAAGTTATCTAATGAATTAAAATTATGTATGACGAAACATACCATAAAATCTCGGGGTGTCATATTAATAGTGAATATATTCGTAACATAATTTAGTATTTATCGAAATAATTATAATAGTAAATATATATATATTATTCTTAAAATATTTAAATAAATAATATCTTGATAAAAATTAATTTTCTAATAAAAATAATAAAATACATATATTCAGATAAAAATATTCTTTTACACAAAATAATACTGTAAATAGTATTTGTTTTTAGAACATTAATTTAAAATTAATTTTAAAGATTTAAATTTTAAATATTAGTATTATTAATTAAAACACATAAATTTATGTTATTATTTTTCATAATTAATTTATTTAAAATTATAAAACAAATTACTAGGGTGTTATATTATTCCCACCTAAATAGAATTTTATCCTCACAATTCGAAATTTCACTTTGAGAGTTAAAGTTTGGTAATTGGAAATTCTCTGGTGGGAAACCTACATCAGAAATAGGTTTAATAAAATATCCTATTAAAAATAGGTAAAGGGAAATTAGTTGTTCACCACAAAAATTATGATTTAGAATGGGGTGACATTAGTTGGAAGTAAAAACCTGGACATGGAAAAAACTATTATATTTTAATGGAAAGTGATAGAGAACATGTTTAGGTGAAAGTCGATCGCTACAAAATGATAAACTACTCTAACAAAAAAATTGTTGATATTATCAATGATTATGATAATAGTACCACATTTTATTTAAGATTATTTTCCTTCAGTTGAGGAATTATTCCACTCTATAAGAGTATAAATATATGATTATATTTCATAAACACAATCTTATCCTTTAATTGTGCCTTACTATACTTCATGTCTTAGCACAGGTTGCGTCATGTGTTGAAGTAATACATTAACCTATAAAACCACATAAAATGATCAAATAAAACCATCTATAAGTGGTTAAACTTTCCAAAGTATAATGATTCAACACTTTAGAAAGAAATTCTTTGAATTTCCAAGATAAACTTATCATTATACCTTAATCAACCTGAAGGAGGTCTAAATTTTCACATTCCAAACATCTAAATAACTTCATCATGTATCCTATTGAAATATGGTAATAACAAAAATTACCATAAAACCTTATTAGAAACATGAATTATTCTGTATTCATTAAGTAATATATATGTTATTAGATATATTCCTCAAATCCAAATGTGTTTTAAACTCCATTGATGATAGCATAGATCACTTTTTGACAAGTCAATAATCAGTTCAAAGGTATTCAACACTTATCCAAATCAATAATTTCTTCATCATTATCTCAACATTGGAAATATATTAAGGTTTTTATTTTCCTCAATCATGTGTTTTCCAAAACATTTAACTTTCTACTGAATATCTTTTCTTGGTACCATTCATCATATGGTCTCAAATCCTTAATAAAAAGGTATTGTAGTATAATCCTAATATATTCCATAATTCTTATAACCAGTACATTGTTGATAAAATATTCAAATGAAATAATTCTGGAATAGATATATTAATTATTTATCTTTATCAATGTTAGTTTAATATATTTATTATTATTTAATAGAATCATTTGGGGTATGTTCATTTGATGATTTGGACATTGATTCACATAGTGTCACATCTCCTCATAGTTGAAGCATTGTACATTGGAAACACTTTTCCTTACCTTACAATCACAAACTTGGTGTCCTTTTTATCCACACTTATAAAAAAATTCCCATTCCCTTAAAAAAATTTCCCGATTGATTCTTTCCATAGTTATCACATGTGGGAAAACCCTCCATTCCCTTCTTCCCTTTATCCATCTTTTCCTCTTCCATCCTTTTCTTCTCTTCTTTCCCTTCAAATCCTTATGACTCAAATAATTATTTACGTATCTAGTTAACACATGATATTATTTACTCATATTATGTGGATAACTTGGAGACTATTTCCTTTCAAATTTTTGGCTTAATACCATGAAATATTTGATTATTCTTACTCTTTTCATCACGTGCATTGGTGGATTTCTCATTCCATCTACTAGGAACCTTTTCTAAAAATTTCTATATACTATATTAGCTCATAAAATTATGAACTTTCTATAAATCTAAACATGGTATAGCACATAACATAAATTTATGCATCATAATTCCTAAAACCAGATACTTTGGTTACTTTGGAATCATAAATCCTTCATAATGGTATGTAAGAAAAATGTGAATTATCTTAAGCATATCTAACTGAAGGGTCAAACAAGGTGTGTAGTAAGGCCTATTCTCAGGTACTAGATTACTCCGAGTCAAGCTCATAATACCTTGTCGAAGTTGCTACCCCTAGGTACATATGTACCAGAACCACATCTACTTGTAGTATCCAGACATAGATGTATTTAATAGGAATATTCACATAATCTATACCTTAAAAAAATTATACGATGTTCGTGTATTCTTATCCTAAAATTCTATCTTAGAGTTTTGGTCAATTAATCTAAGTTTTCTAAATCTAGTTTACAAGGATTCTACTAAACTTCCTTTGAAACCAACTATAACTCCCTGACCCCATAAGTTTGGAGTCGGTGTATTATTTTATTACATTAGAAATATTATAAGGAATAAAATCCTAAAGTACCAATTAGTTTAGTAGTCTTGAAAACCAGATTACATATATGATACCCATAATACATTGGTAAAACAAAATAAAACATGATACAACGTAAAATGAAATAAATTACATCCTTGAAATCGTATACAATTATTTCTTCTTTATAACCTGGGGAAAAGAAACATATGAAAGGGGTGAGCTCAGATTCTCCGTAAGGGTAAATAATACAGTCAAAGTAATCATAAACATAAACACCAGGCATGATGAGAACTAAAAACACATGCCTTTAAAATATTATTGAACATGATATGGAATAAATGAAAGGTTAATAAATAATGACATAATAAAATATAACCATGGATATTCTACTATTAAAATAATCACATGGAGCATTAATTACTAGTTTCATAATGGAGGAATGCATAATTTTGGACATCATAACTATACTATCAAGTCCTCATGCCAATAACAGACATAAACAAGGAAAAACACAAACTAGTTAGTCTCATAAGACCTACTGATGAATCTAGGGGTTGTAGTAGTACATGCCTATTACTTGCAAATTCTAATACATTCCTCATATGAAAATGTTGATACATATACAATATAAACATTCATATTGAAAAACTATCAAACGAAATGTGAATAATTTAACTATAACCCATGAATGGTATCAAATTAGCACATACATAGTCAAATGGATCGACAACAAATGGTAGATGATATCATATAAGATAAACCTCAATGTAGTACAGGATTCAAAAAAGGATATTGACATATATAAAGATGCTTTTAAATGATACCTTTGAAAATTTCATGAGGATATATTCTTAAACATTCCAAAGTGTCACATACCACTTGAAACATTCAAATCATAATCCCTTAGAAGTCCATGATAATAATGATACTCTTGATATGAAATATAAAAGGGTAGTACATATATCATAGATAATTATTAAGTGGTGATCAATTCATATATCTCACATAAGTACACTTAAGATTAGAAAAAACCATTTTTACATTGGAAAGAAGAGTTCTTTTGGAAAATCATTTGTATTTTTTATAAAATAAGATTTTAAACATGTATATCCTTGAAAATTAAATGGAAGGACATTGAAATTTATATTTTAGGCATAAATGATGTCCCATGGAAATTAAATCATGTAAAAATATTTTTTAATAAACATTATAAATAAAACATTTTAGTGTGGTTTAAGGAATAAATTTTAAAGAGGAAAAGCATGTTTTGAAACAGGAATGTTTGTCGAGAATAAGTTTTGAAAGATCCTTTTAAAACGTATAACTCTCCATAAAATAAAGAAGGATTATTATTGGTACAAATATATAGAACATTAAAACATAATTTATCAGTATTAAATAAGAATAATTAATAATTTAATTGAGGTATGTATAGAATAATACTAACCCGAAAGAAAATGGAGGTTCTGGTTGAAAACCCTTACAACATTGTAATCAATCGAATCATATGTCCCAAAATTAATAATCATAAAAGGATACATTTAATACCATGAAAATAAAAATATTCATGATATGATACACTAATGGGAAGTATACATACACAATACACAAGAAATAGTGGTGAATAAGGAATGTCTCACAAAAATTGAAGTGAGATGAGAAAAACATTACCTTATGTTTGAACGTGTTCTGCACTTGACCTTAACTTCCTGGATAATAAAATTAAATCCATTAATTAATTAATTAAGAACATAATATACATTTATTTTATTAATTATATTTTTATTAATTTCATTTATGGCCTTATTGATAAGTTATGTGATTGAATTCCATTGTTTCAGAGTGTTCATTTCCTTGATTTCATAATCAGTTCGCTTGATTATAAGTAATGGGGTTCATATATAATGAATATAATTCTATAGAATTGAATTTATAAATTATTAATGAACATAAAGAAGTGTAAATGGTTATATATAACATTTGGTTACATGGTATGAGGATGAATCATTAGATAATACATTTACTGATAATATTTTAGATTATTATGGCGATTATTGATCATGACAAACCCATTTTGTTTTATCATTTAGTATTATGTAAATATGTTACTTATAGAACATAAAAAGTGTTATAATATAATTTTTAAAATATGAATCATCCATTAAAATGGCTTCATGAATAACTTTGAAGTATAATTTGAAAAATGAAACTTCATCGTCCACGAAGGTTATAAATTGGCACCTCCCGGATGATAATTTCGTTTATAAAATAAAAGAGGGGGAGTAAGGAGATTGATATTAGTTATTACATTAACATGATATAATTCCAATATATATATTATACTGGATTTATCATCTAAATTTAGAGTATTTTCCTCTTGAAATTAAATGAAAATAAGATAAATTGAAATTAAATTAAATTAAAAAGGAAAAGGATTTACATCTTGAAATAAAATCCTCGATAACCTCATTAAGGGAAAGGGTTTTGGAATTTTAGAAAGACCAAGGGATCCTCGACATGGTTAGTGAATAGGTAATAGTATTTGGTCAGAACTTTGATAATATTCAAGTCTTAGAGTAGTGAAGAGAAGAGGGAGTGGGATGGTTTTTATAGTGGAGGAGAGGAGGGTTTTCCCATTATTTTAATAATTATTTTATTATTTTGGATCAAGACTATGAATATTCTTTATTATTTTGACTCAAAATATTAATAAGTGAATGTGATTTCAAATCAATGGCTATTTACATCATACATGACCCAATAATGACGTAAAAATTCATTTATTTAGCATATTTGGTAAATTATCGAATTTCACTATTCACAAAAAATTCCAGTATTTCAGAAAAATACCAAAAAATCACCCCAAAAATTTTTCAACATTTATAATTAAAAAATTTACTCCATTTTATCAAAATAATTTTCTAAATTGTTTAAATTTTTTTTTAAATAAAATCATCATTTACTTGAAAAATACATTTTTTAAAACTAAAACAGATTTTATAATACCCTAAAAAATTAACTAAAGTCTTATTAAATTATCCTAAAAATAATAGTACAAAAACAATATGTATTTAGGAATAAATTTTATGAAAAATAATTTTATTTTAAATTAATTTATTAAATATAAAATTATAATTAAATATTTATTGCTCACAAAAATACCAACACTTAATTTTTAATTTTTAAAAATATTCACTCTCTTTTATAAGGTGCCTAAATTTTATTTATACTTAAATGGGTGAGGTTAATATTCACAAGGTTAAATTACGATTCATAAGGGTAAAGTTACTATTCATAAGGGTAAATTACTATTTATAAGGGTCAAGTTACTATTCACCAAAAATTAAGTTCATTCTATCAGACTCTAAATATCTTACTAAATGCAACCATGTATGTTTGTTTTTTGAAACTAAAAACAAAGAAGTGGAAAAATTAAGTGTAACGGCTAGGTTATAACTATAATAAAGTGTTTTTTCATAGAGACTAAGTGTTGTGTGCATATAAGCTATCTAATGAATTGAAATTATTTATGAAGAAACATACCCTAAAATCTTGGGGTGTCATATTAATAGTGAATATATTCATAACATAATTCAGTATTTGTCAAAATAATTATAATAGTAAATATATATTATTATTAAAATATTTAATTAAATAATATATTGAAGAAAATAAATTTTTTAATAAAAATAATGAAATACATGTATTCATATTAAAATATTATTTTACACAAAATAATACTATAAAATAGTATTTGTTTTTAGAATATTAATTTAAAATTACTTTGTAAGCTATAAATTTGAAATATAAGTATTATTAATTAGAAAATATAATTTTAAATTATTATTTTTCATAACATAATTTATTTAAAATTATAAAACAAATTACTCGGGTGTTACATCAGATATCTACTTGAGCTGAAACCACTCATAAAATGACAATTCCACCTTCATCGAAGTTATACATATCCTCCCACCGACATCTTCCATTCTGAAGATCATCTCAAAAAACATACTCTTTAAAGACCACTCTTCCACTATTTCCTTTACTTCTTGTGTTGGTAATTCCATGCTCAACGTATCAGTGAACACATTCACTTTTCCAATAGTATTTGAAATATAAAAATGAAATGTTTGAAGATACTCCACCCAGAGTCTCTATCACATGTTTATATCCCTCAATTTAAAAACGTATCTCACACTCTTATTATCATAATATATCATAAACAATTCTCCAAGGAAGTAATGATTCCACGTTTTGAGTGAATGCATAACTACTGCCAACTCAAGATCATGGGTAGGGTAGTTCTTCTCATCAATGTTTAGCTATCGAGATCCATAGGCTACCACCTATTTCCTATGCATTAATACACATCCCAAAATTATACCATAAGCATCATAGAAAACATCATAATCCAAACCTATTTAGGAAGAATCAAAAATAGATCTGAATTCAATATCACCTTCAGTTCCTCAAAATATCTCTAACACTTGTGATTCCACTCAAAATTTACACCCTTATAAGTTAAAACTATCATTAACGATTCAATATTGGAGAAGTCCCTAACAAACCACCTATTATAACCAGACATCCCCAAGAATCATCAGATCATAAAAAAATTTATGTCCTACTCCCAAGACATAACTACCTATACCTTTTTAGGAACCACTAACATGCCCCTCTAAGAAATAACATGCCCTAGAAACTTTACTTATTGAATCAAAAACTCACATTTAGAAATATTACCATATAGATGATGTTCCCTCAATGTTCTAATAATGATATCCAGATGGTAAATATGATCCTCCTCTAACTTGGAGTACACCAAAATATCACCCATGAACACAAAAACAAAAAATCCAATAACTGTTGAGATATTTGGTTTATTAAATATATAAATTAAAAAGGACCATTAGTGCGGTCAAATGGCATAACCAAAAACTCAAAATTCCCATAACAACTCCTAAATGATGCCTTAGGTATATCCTCATCTCAGAATCTCAACTGGTGCTACCCTAACTATAGGTTAATCATTAAAAACTAGTAATCCACTCCGATCTAATAAAAGAGATCATCAATCCTAGTAATGTGATATTTTTTATTGATGGTCACCTGATTTAACTTCTGGTTGTTAATACAAAGTATGAGACTCCCATTTTCCTTCATATAAAATAGGATAGGCTAAGACCATGGTGATGTGATTGGATGAATAAATCTTTGAGTATTAGTATCTGATAGAGGGACCTTAAGTTCTACTAACATAGAATGTGGCATTAAGTAAGATGGAATAGAAATGGAAATCATGTTGGGGAGTAGGTCTATGGTAAAATCAAACTCTCTCTCTGGGGTGATAAACCTGAAAAATCATCCAAAATGACCTCAGGGTGTTCACACTCCACTTCAGGTAGCTAACTACTCAAACAAAGTTCAATAGCATCAAGAAATATCTCTATCAATTTTCATGAGATTGTCCCTGTATAAGGTACAACAAACCCAACCCTTCCCAGTATAGTGTCTTAATCACCCTAAAAAATATGAGTGACCCCATCAGTAGATAAGAACTAAACTTGATGGTGATAATAGTCGATCTAGTCCTTACATTGATCATCTAATCCATTTTAATGATAAAGTAAAAGATGTCAAGATCAAGCACTAAGAGTCGCACGCCACCTCAAATTCATTTATCACCACCTAACGCATGGAACACATGAAACCTTGTTCACACATATTTCCCAAAATCATTGAAAGATCCAACTAGAATGGAATAATATATTAATGCGAGACAAAAATTTCAACTATATTTGATGATATAAAATATTGAGTGACACCTATATCAAATAAAGATACCACCATAGAAGATGAAATGAACACTATACCTCTAAATGTGGTTGACCCTACTTTAGATTCCTCTAGTGAATAATCCATTGTATAAAGATTTCTAGTACCAAATCCAACTTGAGATTTATAAGCCACATTAATTCTCCCTTATCCTAAGGATAAGATCCTCTACCCTTTGAATCATTTGTACAAACTAGCGATCCCTTGCTGAATATGGATCTATCCTTAATGGATTGGGACATACAGTCATGAAAACATCTCAGATTTATAGATTTTTTACAAAAATGAAACATCTTGGGAACCTCCGTACAACTAATCTTGGTTTGACCAGGCTACCCACACTTATAGAAAACAACATTCTGATATCTAGAAGAATCCCCCAAAACTAGTCTTGTAGAAAACTGGCAACCTCTACACTTCATTTTCTAGCCAAAAGATACACCCTTTCTAATGATAGTACCAACTAATACTCCTCAAAAATATATATTTTAAAGTTATGTAGTCCTCTACCTAATCTTACTTACCAACTACCTCTGAAAATGTTGAAAGACACCTAATAATTAGCATCAATCAAATATCAACTCTCAACCCCAAATCAAACCTTTGAGCCTTCAATTAATAATTAGTGACTAGATCCAATGCTAAGTACACCAACTAAAAAAAGTGGTAAGAATACTCCATAATAGTATGATATGCCTACTCTAAGTTCAAAAACTCATGGTTCTTTAATCTATTTCAGTCTCAGGATAAAACTACTAGTGGAATGTTTTCTTTAAAGAATCCAAAGTAAGATCCTCATATAACTTAGCTTACACAATAGAGTCCCACCATCTCCTTCTCATAAATTTAATAATATACATGGAAAACCCCACCTTAGACTCCTCATGATTATTAAATAATGTGAATATCCTCTCAATCCACTCAATAAATTCTTCATATTTATGTGGTCCTTTTTCAGTACGGAAGGTAGGTGGATATAACTTTATAAATTCTGAGTCATGACCTGCTACTCATCTTAGGTTTTCGACACCTTCTTGAACCAGAGTTTGAATAGTGTGGGTTAAATCTTCTACCAAATAAGGTTCTAAAAGGAATGGTATTTTAAACCTATCTTTAAGCTTCTACACACATATTTGGTACATCCCTTCTAGGATTCATTGTTTAACAATTATAATAAAAAAATCAATCATTCATGAGAATATTCCAAACTTTTAGGACCAACATCAGTTATCAATATTAATTCTTTGAAATATTAACAATTTAAATAAATTGATAATTATAAGAATTAAAGACCATGATATAAGAAGTAATAATATATTTTAAATAAACTTCCCATATAGTTTATTCAAATGACCACAAACATGAAGTCTCAAACCTGATAAAAATATTCCGACCACCCATGGTAACTCAAGTTCAAACACATAATTGATCTATCTAGGCCCCTACCCATACTTAATACCCAAATTCTGATTCTTATAGCTCCTATATACCCAAGACATAGAACCAACCGTAGGTAATGTTAACACACTTTAGTCTGATGATCCCTTTGATATCAATTTATAATGAACCAACTCGGGTCAACTAAACCATCCACCCAAGTCAGGCATCATGTGGTAAAGTATAACCAAGACAAAGGAAACACGTCTTGAATATAAACAAAACAACACATATAAATAGATTAAAATTATGAATAAATAGATATAATAAAATTTATAAAACTCAATCCAAACATGCTAATCTAGAAAATTGTAACAAGATAAAACCAACAAGTCTTTATTTGACCAACCATCACCTCTAAACCATCCCACTACAAAGGTAAATAGATAACAAGAGAATATTTCATGCTAAATAATTAATTTACCTTTCCCTGGTTACTAAAAAAGAAGGTCTAAAATCACCCAAATGAAAAATTAGGGTGTGGGAATAGATCCTAGTAGGATACTACCAATGAATCTATACAAATTTTAATATCAATATTTCAAAAGATACAACTTAAAAAAAACCAATTTATTAAGAATATTCATAAATAAAACCATTTTTAAACCTTCCTTTGTTTTCCATAAATGCATACAAAATCCACTAAATCAGAATATATCAAGTATAAAAGAAAAATAGGAAAATTAAACATGTGGGAAAATATCCATGAAATAAACCATCATACGATACACCAGGTACAAAAGACAAAACACCCCATTTTTTTCTCTAGACTGTGGGAATACATAATAGACATAAATTAATACTAAAACTAGGAATAATTTGGTTACAAAAAAATATCAAGTCATACCATAGTCTGTTGATATCAAAAAACTAACCCCTAGTGGTTCCACACACACCAGGGTTACCTATGTCCTTTTCTGGACACATCCAGGGTTCCCAAAGTTCTAATTTGGTTGAAAAACATTTCCAAAATCCATTCCCATATTTAATAAAAACCCTTTTAAATCATTAAAATCCATTTAAATTAACAATCAGTTCATCAATTAGCAACACTCACATAGATCCACCAACCTCAAGAACGATGGAAACCTAATTGCCTTAAATGATATAGATCAAAAAACCAAGGACCAGCCTTCGAATGATAAGGCACAATAAGAAACTACAAATAATAAATATAAAATGCCAATAAATCATGATTATGAAACACAAACATATCCAATGCTACTATCATAACCAAAGGCAATGATGAAGCAGAAAGACTGCTTACTAGGGATATACGATGCAACCACCGTAGGAATAAAATGCCAAATAGAGTGATAAGAAGTGAGGGAGAGCACCAAAAATTTCCCAAAATTACTATAGGGTTTTAAAGGAAATATTTTTCACTTAATGATAAAATATCCAAGAATGCATCGTGTTTAAAACCATTGGTTTTGAGGAATTCACATCATGAATCCCTTTCACTGGGTGAACTTTTATGTGTCAAAAATATGCCAAAAAGGCATTAAATTGGATTAAATTAAATCTTGATCAATGATATCATGTCTTGTACATATTTCATGTCCTATAAAATTTTCCCACCCTTCACAAGACTCACAAAATCCACCCTATAACATATTCACATCAAGTAACACATTCAAAATGTGAAAGTGTCTAGTAGGAAGTGCTCTACCCAGTTTCCTATAGGAAACTTCCAAACCATATCTTAAGGATATATAGTCCCAAGAAGAACCCACTAAATCCATTTACACTTTATACCCATACTTAATTAATTAAAAAAACATACATCCCAAAATTATATGTCATTTTCCCCAGTAAAGGAACTCTATTCCCGAGAAGCCCATAATACACCCAAACAAAAAAGGAAAACCATAAAAAAACAAGACATAACTAAATTAATATAATGGGGTGTTATATTTAATATACATTTAAATCAATCCATAAACAAATTAAACCTTTAAACAACACAATTAATTAAAAAAACCAAAAAAATATTTTTTATTAGATTAAAATATAACTTAGGTTCCAAAAAGTCAATCATGAGTTTCCAATTAAAAAATAATGATTTAAAATTATTCATTTTAATCCAGAAATACATATTTGGTCAAATCTTACATCATGATGATTTCAAAAAAGTTATGGTATTTTTAAGATTGGTATTTTTCACCAGCAAAAAATCAACTGTTTCAGAAAAATCCCAAAATTCAAACTAAGTTAATTTTGAATTGTTGAATTTAAAAAAGGAAAAAAATTATAAATAATAATTTGTAAAATTTAGAAATTTAACTTCTAAAAGAGAATACATACCATAATGAAAAATTATTTTAATTTAAAATTAAAACTTTAATTATTCATAACCATTTATAATTTCATTCTTATAATTACAAATTGGGTATTATTTCCAAGGAAATAATCAATAAATATGTATTAAGAAAACTTTTCTACAAATATTTCCTAATTTAATTACACATATTCATATCCTCCAATACAATATATATGTTATAATAATCATATTTAAATATGAATGTTTCTATATTATATCACAGTTCATTTAAGGTTAGTGTTGTGTGTATCACAAGATATTGTACATAATATTCATTAACAAAAATATTAGGTGTTACATAGTATAATTCTTATTAGGGAGTGTGAGAAAAAAACTAGTGTTGAATTAGATAAGAGATACATTTCACTTATATATGATTTTGATACTATGTTATATATATCTATTTGTTACTTTGTGAGTGATTCTTAGTAAGGTTGAGATATATATCACCAAATTTAGGTTACAAGTTAATTTTATTTTTCACTAGGATTTAACTTTCTTATTTCACATTTTCATGAGAGTTTTATGGTGGATCATACTATCTATACTTTTATTCTCACCCCTATATATAAAAATCATTTCTAATTTCCATAGGATATGGTCACTGATCAAGCTGGGTATTAATAGTTCATAGTTTTTTTTTAGGATCTTATGGTGTTTTTGGTCACTGTCTAGGAATTTCCATAGTATTTTCATTTTATTTAACATTGTATGACACTTTATGTAATGAGATATTTATTTATTTATTCTATGAAGTTTATTGGTGTGATCTTATAATATTCTACGATATTTGGAGGGTAGTGTATCCCATTTTATGAATATTTATACTCTTGATTCTAATCTCAAACTTATGGCCTGTTGGAGGTGGGATTTGGGGGTCACTCCCATCTTCATTGCCAGCCTAAGATGGGTACCAAGGGAGGGAGAGTCGTGACATAATGTTATCAAAGTTTTTTTAAGGGATAGTATTAATCCGGGTACTAGGAACTTGCGAGGATTACATGGTGGGTGGGGAAATAGTATCATATGAACTTATCGTGTGAGGAAAGAAAGGGAGACCGACTAGGATATAGGATTTTAGAGCCCTTATGATCTAATGCAAGGACCATAAGTTTATGAAAAGTACTAATAATTGTAGGGTATAGAAATAGGTGAGGATAATACATCATGAGTTTATGTTCCTATGATTAAATTGGGTAGATGATGGTAATTATGATGAACATTAACTTGTGAATCCAAGTATTATATATTCTGGATTTAGGGAGTCCCTAATAGTTTTCTATTTTTATGTATAGATCCTTGTAGACATCCCTGTTAAGTTTATATTGATGATATTCAATAAGGTGAACTATTTTATCAAGATCCTATCAGATAATAACTTCATATTTAATCTTTCTTATCTAGGAGTAATGTCAGAATGGGTGACCACCTTTGATATTTCCTAGGGTGTGTGTGGGTGAGGAAAAATCCAACTAAAAGAACACATTTATCCTATAAGCATAGTCAATATTATGATAAGTGTCCCCAGTGGGTAATATCTTATGGTGTTATAGGAAGGTAACCAAAGTATTATAGGGTCCAATTGGGTGAAATGACAATGTCTGTGACCAAGGGAGATCGAGATATCACATTGTGTCATATATATGTCTTTAATACGTTTCTTATTAAGTCTATTCTTACATCTATTTTCCAAATATCATAATCATGGTAATATGTTCTATAAATTAAAATTATAATTGATTTTAGAATAGTGATGGATAAAAATGTTTCTTCATAGTCTATGACTAAACATTGATTAAACCCTTTAGCAACCACACATGATTTATAGGTACAAAATTTAACATTCATGTCCAATTTATTCTTGAATACCCATTTAAACTCAATTTTATTTATAGCCACTATAAGATTTACAAAAATCTAGACCTGGTTCTAGTACATGGAATCCATTTTAGAATTCATGGATTCCTTCTACCTCGTAACTTATGTGTTTCTAACTACTTCCTTATATGATAAATATTCATCATTATCAATTAATATTGTGTCACCATCCCCATTGAATAAAAAATCACATCTATCTAGTTATTTAGCCTCTCTATTTCTCCTACACAATACATGTGTCTCTAGAATAACTTATTCCATTTGGATTTATATAGTTTTTTATTATGAAAACTCTTGTGTATCTTGAGCCTAAACTTCATCAAAGTCGATCTTGTTCCCACTATATCTTTTGAAGATATTCTCCCACTCAAGGAATATTTATTTTATTTCCACTATCACCATTTAATATAAGGTTTCATAGAGATAATATCCTCTAATTTACTTAGTATTTCATATAAAGACACACTTTGTTCATCAGGGTAAAATTTTGTTTCCATGTATAGCTTTAACAAACTCTTTACATCCCCATGAACGTGTTTGTGATAAAAGAAATTCTTCCCACTCAATAAATCAAAGAGAATTTTATTTTACACTTTATTTGGTATGTTTTTTATTGTGTATGTTTAATTTTTTAATGAATATCCTCAAAATGAAAATGGAAGAATCGTATAACTCATCATCAATCTCACTATGTCCAACAAGGTACAATTACTTTTTTTACTCACACCACTCCACTATGGTGTATAAAGAAGAGTGAGTATAGATAGAATACAAAACTCCCTTACATAATTAATGAACTATTGGTTAAGATACTCTCTGGAATAGTCTGAGAAATATTCCTTTATCTTCTTACCAAGCTAATTCTCTACTTAATTGTTTTATTCCTTAAATTTATCAAAGGGGTGGACTTATACATCATTGATATAACATATCCATATCTACAAAATTCATTGGTAAAAGTAATAAATTAAGAGTATCGACCCCTATATTGAAATAGAAAAGGACCTCACACATTTATTTGAACTAATTAAAGAAGATTTGTGGACCTTTTATCCCTTCCATTTAATAGAGATTTATTCATTTTTTCTTACAAACAATAATGACATATATAAAGTTGTTTTAGTTAAAAATAACATAAATACCCTTGTTGTTATATCTTTGTAAAACACTTATCATTTACATTATAAAGTTGGTCATGCCATAATAGTTGTGATATGAGTCATGTGAAATTTATTATTTATCAATTTCCAATACTTGATATTCATATTGTAGTATATAAATACCATTATTCAGATGTGTCATCCCATAACATATGTGGTCTTTATAAAAGTATCATATCTTAAAAATATTAAAATAAATACATTCATATCTAAACTAGACATAGATATTATGTTATTGTTTAGATTGGGAATATAATAATAATTATGTAAACCTAGAATCAATCTCATCAACAAAGTGATATTGTAGTCTCTAATAGCTAGTACTACTAGTCTTTCTCTGTTGGAATCTCAATAAAAAACATCACCTCACCTATTGATTTGTGTATGAATCCACTTCCTCCTAACCTATGTTATTGGTATTTTCTATAAAAACATTATGAGGTTGAATGTGAACCTTCACATAGTCTCAAACCCCATAACCCAAAAGACCAAATTATAACCTTAAAACTAAATCTAAAACTGAAAATTTCATGCAATGAAATTTCAAATTTTAAATTCAAACCAGGATCTCAAATTTCAAAAAACAATTAAATACCTCCACACCTACACAACCACATCTCATGATGATTTAAGGGAACCACATTTGATGTTAGTTATGTAAATTATATGATTTATCATTGTCAACATCTCATCAATTTCAAATAATATAAAGAAAATTATGGCTAAAATTCATCACCATTGTTATCATCTCATAAATTCATGCCACGCACCGCTGATTCATCAATAATGGATCACCATCACCGAATCCATACTTGTTATAACACAAAATAACCATCAAATTAATAAACCATCAAACCTTACATTTATAGATAACATCCATCATAGATTCAGAAACCAAACTGAGATAACCACTAGAAATTATCACAAAACATTAACAAAAAACACCCAAAAACCATCATTGGAAATCAGATGCATCAAATAAGAAAAAATAAAGTCGATTAATTTATTTATTCACCACGAAAGAGTTTATAAACCTAAACCAATTGATAATGAAACATAATTTAGTAACATATCTCTTGCCATGCCTCTGTAAGTGAATGTACCAACCCACTAATCACTGAGTCACCATTGATGATAAGAAGATGGTATAATACTACTTTGGGTTGGGAGTACCAAAACCAAAACTGAAGGGAAACTATGAGTTCAAATCTAGACTTAAAAAATATTAGAACCACCACATTGGGCTTGAACTTTGAATCCATTCAAGATATATATTAAACTAAATTAGGGAGATGTTCTAAAAAGAGAGTGAGGTTGGAAAACAGATTATAGGATGAAAAGGATCAAACCCAGAACCTAGACATCAAGGATGGGAAATCCAAGAATGGGACAAACTTTTTAAACCTAATAGATAAAATGAAGAAGGTATATGAACTAATAATTAAAAAAGAAGAATCAAGTACCCAAAGATGGTGCAAGAGAGAAGTAAGAATAAGAATCCCAAAATAACCCATAAAGGATGATCAAGAGAGGGTGATTCCATCTAATTGGCCCTTATATTTATATAAAAATGTGAGAATTTTAATTGTATACCAATTAGTAGAAATATATAGGTTGCATTTGATAACAAAAACACTTGAAGATTCCTTTTTCTTCCTCACTGATGTGAAATTCTTCTTCCAGTGGACCTTCATTCCATATATAAAACACACTACATCTTATTCCTTATTTTACCCCTTGATCCTACTCCTCTTAGTTAGGCAGTGTAAAGATTCCTTATACATGGTGTTATCCTTATAGATGTTCACTTTCCCTTCCTCTTGTTCACTAAAAGGACTGAAGGATTTTCATTCCTAGTGTTCTTATTCACCTGAGAATCAGAGTTTGGAGATCTGGTAGTGACTTGTCAATATTGTTCATATTAAAATTCATAATAAAATTTGAGAGACTTTTAGGAAGGAAGTAGAGAATAAAGTATTTGTACAATTCCTTGGGTAGCTTTAAAATTAAATTTTCCAAACACTCAAGGTAGTCAATCATCATGACTGCATGAGGCCAGGTTGGTGAACCTTCTCTATGATTGCATGTAAATAGTTCTTTAGAGATTTTTTACCTATAGTATGTTAAATTCTCTTAATAAATATCATTGATATGTGAAAATATACTTTATTCATCAATTTATTTATAAATATTCTTAATATCACTAGTCATATATTATAGAATAAAGGATTAGACATCCAACCCATCATCTATATATTTTTTAGAATATAATATTCTCCTACTCACTTTCCTCCTTTAAACATTCATTGGCAACTGGATACTTCAACACATAAAACTTACTCTCTTATAATAGAATTATTTGAAAGAATTCATGCCACTCATAGAAGTTATCAATAGTATAGAAATTTTAATTTCGTAATATTGATCATAGGTATAATATTGAGGTCTAATTACTTTCCATTTTCTTTGAAAAATAAAGGAAGGGTTTACTATATTATCTTGATTAATAATTCTAACATAATAAATTTTATTTTATTAGTATTTTTCTATTTTCTCAAATCTCAATAGAAATCGCCATTGGATTTAGAATATTCTATGATATGGATGTTCTATAGATATGGATCCATATTTCCCTTATCATAATACAGACTTGGGCCTAGAAAATTATCTAATGGTATTTAAGTAGGCTATTTGGAAAACTACATTGACTCAAATTTTAATGATCCATTAAGTATGATCCCCAATCCTAAAATCTCGGACTTCTATTTCCTTTATAATTTTCACTATAAAGCACATCTAGTGTCAAATAGATTTAAGAAAAATCATAGTCTTTACTATACAGAAACCTTTTAAAATATTTTTTTGATAAATTCCATTTGGATTTTTCTTTTCATATCATCTCATTTTGATTATGAGATATATCAAATGGATGTCAAAACAAATTTTATTAATATGAATTTTTTCAAGTATTTATATATGCTAAAGTAAAAATGTTTTGATGTTCCAAATGAGTCTTTTAAGGTATATAAGTTGCAATAATCCATTTATGGTTTGAAGTAGGATTCTCTAAGTTGAAATATTTAGTTTAATGATAAAATCAAAGAATTTTTTTATCAATAAAACAGATGATTCTAGTGTATAAAAGTGGATTAGTGGGTGTGTAGTGTTTTTTCTAATATTATATATAGATGATATACTTATTATCAAAAATGGAATCCCAACATTACATTATGTAAAGATGTTGAAAAGAAAATGCTTCCCTATGAAATAGGTGTAGCATACTATATAATGGGTATGAATATCTATTAATATATATCTAATAGGCATATTATACTTAATCAGTGCACAAACATTGGTAAAGTAATGAAGTGATTTAACTAGGAGATAACTAAAAATGTGTCATTACAAGGTTTCATGGCACAAATTTTAGGAATATTTAGGATCCTTCTAAGGAGTTAAAAAAATATGGATATAATTCCTTATGTGACTCCCATATTCTCTATCATGTATTCCATACAATATACTTGACCTAATGTCACCAATGATCTTATCATAACTATTATATGAGAATATAATCCGAATGAGAGATACGTGATTATTGGTAAGAACACTTTGAAGTACTTGAGAATGGATAAGGATATGTTATTGGTCTTTGGAAGAGAGGATGAGTTATGTATAAAGGGTAACATAATTATATTTTTCAATCCAGTAGTGATGACATGAGATATAAATCTAGTATTGTAATTTTCCTAAATAGTGGAACTATCACTTGGAAGAGTTCCAAACAAGCCACTATGGTTGACCCAATAACAGAGGCAGATTACATCACTATATAAAATTTAATAAAGGAATCTATTTGTATCAGGAAGGTCACCAATGAACTTGGGGTGGTTCCTATAATCAACGTAGAAATTTGGCATTATCATGATAATAATATTGTCATTTATCAGGATAAGGAACATTGGTATCACTAAAGCTCCAAACACATCCTTCAAAAATACAATCATGTGTGATAGATCATTTAGAGGGGAGATACTAGGTTCTATTGGGTGGATATAGACGATAATGTTTCAAATCCATTGAAAAATATATTACCATGGGAATAACATGAGGGTAATGTTAAATATATTATTATATAATACATAAGAGATTAATTATAATGGTTGTAAATGTATTATGATTTTATTAATAAAGTAAATATCCATTTATCATTCATTAATGTGTAGTTAAATTTATTTTACATGAACAATGGATTGATAATATACCAATAAAGTATAACTTTGATTTATTCTTAACCAATGATCATTACGGAGTATTATGGGTTATGGTTATATGATAAGGCTATCTTGAGTATAATATTTAATTGATAGAAAATTTATATCCATAATAATAAGAATGATAAGTTGAGACTTATTACTTAGACTAACCCATCAAAGAATATATCATGGAATGTTAGGCAGTCATCATTATACTTAGGGGTGTGCTTATCAAGGATACCAATTACTTGAGGTTAGAGAGATAACTATCATGAGAACCTTTATATTTTGATATATTTATTATTAAATTCTTGAGGCTTATCTAATCAGGGGTGGTTGGGTATATTAATTATCATGTCATCGGTTGGAGCTTAACCAATATAATATTTTTTAATTCATATAATGAGTTAAGACATCTGGCCCCTTGAATTAATTAGACTGAGGAAATTAATGATCATGCTTAGTTTAATCACATATAATGTGTTTAGATACTTGGATTAGGGACATGTGGTATACTCATCTAATAGATTAATGATATGAGATATATTCATTGACCTGGTCAGTCCATTTTAGATAATCAAGAAAGTATGAGATTCCATATACTAGATTGCAATGTTCCATGTTTAGTGGTTACTCAATTTTATGGAGGAAGGGATTGTATAAGTAAACATATAATGAATATGATGCATCTTATGGTGGAAATATTCATATGATGATGTGATTATATTTGATCGAGATCAAAATAGACCCCTTAATAGCTTGATTAACATTGTTGTTTTTCTATATTCCACACTTTTCTTACATCTATGAAATTAGGATTCATATTTTTTCAATTATACTAAATACCATAGGGTCATACAGTTAGACCTTTGTATTAGGAGTAGATTTTAGAAAAATTATTTGTTTTAAAATGAAGAGTATTTGATAAACCATATTCAAAATAATTTTGGATATTTTAAAAAAGAGTTATAACAAAATTAATGCCCATAAAGGATTTTGATGAATGAAGATAATTATGAGAGATGCAGTAAAATCGAGGTTATTTTTTTAAAGGTATAAGGGAAGCCCCTCTTTCTTTTATTATAAACTATAGACATATCTCTTTTTTCATGGAAATTGATATAACCCATAACAAATACATGAAGTCCCAAGAGAATTAAAGCCTAATAGAATCCCTTTAGAGCAATCCCCATAGACAAACAGTACCAAGCTACCTATCCTGATCAGATCTGCTCCATCCAACTACATTGCATGAACTAATATTCCAATTCAACGTCGAACACCCATGTCCCTACCTAGATCTCACCATAATCATCCAACTCAAAAAATTACTCCCCCACCACACAGGCCATCAGTATTTCTCATCACTAAACCATGCCGCAAGCATTGCCTCGCTATCTGAACCAATCTCACTTTGCATTTCTCAGATCTACCATGATCAACCCCACCGTCCTTCATCACTTTCACATTTTTAGCCCACTTCCACACCACTGGTAGCCTCCATTCATACACCTATAGCTAGAAGACACCATCACACTAACTATCATGCATTATTCCCCCAAATACATGTAACCTACAGCGTGTAAACTTCCCCCATTTACACACCATCTGGATTTTTTATCCCCGTAATTGGAGACCAGTAAGATTTAAATCCTACTTTAATGTAGTATTATGGGGCTACCTTACCACTAGGACAAAACCCCACCTTCATAAGGATATCATATATTATGATATCCCTAAATCATTTCATTAAATATAGGCAAGTTGTTACCTATATCGTAGATTTCGATTGGAATTCCATCATAGAGTATCATGGTGTGCTTATGAAATATGATATCATAAGGCAGATGATATATGATATCACATGCATACATTTTCCAAGTCCTCTCACATGGTTTATTTTGTTTTGAATCAATGAATATCGGTTCATTAATTATACCTGATAGTTTAAAGGGTTCAAATAATAAATTTTAATAAATGGAAGTGTGTTAAGAATAATGTATGTTGGTTTCCATGATATGAAAGCCAACTATTCATCCTTTTCATTCAATTAAGAGCTTATATAATAGGTTATATAAGGTAAGTATTCTCTTGATTGATTGAAACTCGATAATTCTATTCCATACCAAAATATTTCTTTATCCCAAAACACAACTTATCACTCGATGAAGGTTTTATCGCCCCTTTGGTGGTTTGGGTTCCTTTCAATATGATTGAGTATCTAAGGCAATTTAAATCCCCTTAGATGTAGGAGTATTTCATAAACTGCTTCGATGGTCCCCATAAAACATACACCACTATAGAATATATATGTAATAAGCATAAATAGTGGTTTTGGTAAATAATAACGAAGAAAGTGTCAAAGATAGATATAGAATCCCATAAACATGACCATCTAATTACATAACTTAAATAAAATATTTCATTAAATTACACCCCCAAGACCTTTTAGGTTTAAGATTTTATAGAATTAAGAAAAATCATTAACTAACAAAACTCATGTTTTTTTTAACTAATGGACATTTTTCCACCATAAAAACTGCTTAATCCATAATAATTATTTAAAATATCCCAAAAATTATTCTCATAAGATACCCTTCTAGATAAATCTTATTTATTACTTTTCTTTATAACATAGAAAAATGGAAAGATAATAAATGGGTGAGATTAGATTCTCAGTAAGGATAAACATAATTGATAACAATCAAAGATCATAAGTGAGAAAAATATGAGCATATGGGTATAATCAAGATACATAATAAAATCATACCCAATAAAGATTAAGTTATAAGTAATGGAATAAAACATGACATAAAATAATACATGAATCAAAAGAGTTAATGAATATTCATAATCCATGAGATCAAAAAATATTCATGAGAATAAGAATAAAACTATGAAACATTTTCAAATATGGAATATACATTAATATAGAGAACATAACTTTATTTAGCCACACCATTAGTGCCCATGCTTATGAGAAACTAAAATGTACTCATGAATACCTATTTCATTGGATATAAACTCTTAACCAATGAATTAGAGATAGATATAAGACCCCATAAATCATTAATATCTACTTATGTGTGACACTTGAAAATAATTCACTTATCACTTCATAAATAACTCATCAAAATGACATGAGTTTCATAAAACATTCCATTGAAAATAATTCACTTATTATAGCATAAAGAACCCATGGAAAAAAATGGTTGCAACAAACCCAACTCTAACAACCTAGAGTCTGTGTCTGTTTTATTACATTGGAATAATATATAAGGGATAACATCACTAGGCAGTGATTAATTTAGTATTCTTGAAGAACTAGAAACATACACGATTCTTATTTTACATTGTAAATAAAATATAAAACATCATAGAAGTAAATAATATGCATCCTTAAAACTCATTCAAATAATCGTTCCTCATGTATTGGAGAAGGAAAAAAATAATTTTGAGATGAAAAACTTAGTAAGGGTTAAATATAGTGGAAGATGTAATGAGTAAATAATATTTAATCCGTATAATGAGGTAAATAACTAAAAACCCATTCCTTTTATTCAATAACTTGAGAAAAATATTAATCCATGGATATATCAATGTAATAAAATCATAGATATTAATAACTAAATTATCAATAAAAAAATACATAATTCCATATATCTTGATCAAGGACTTGTGGAAATATATTTTCAAATATTACTAGGTATACACCAAAAATATATTTAATAATTCTAGTCAACTAGTTTGTCACATGGGACTTATCGAGGCATCAAGGGGATATCCATAAATGGACCATACCTGTAACTAAATTTCCAATACATTCCTCATATATTGAATTATCAATTTAACTCTTATAAAATATGTCTTATAAAAAAATATCTGTATTGAGTAAATAATTTGGAATACCAATATTTCCCTAGAAAATCAAATAATTTTCATAGTAAAACACTATATGGGGAAATAGTATATGGTTTAAGAAATAATAATATCTATGATACAAAAATATGGACATGTAATATAAATTTTTTATTTAATGAATGATGATTGAAAAAAAATGAGAAATTAAATGACCACAAAATCAATCAATAGATGATAAATGATAATAAATTTATTAAAAAAATGGATTTTTTAGTAAAATCAAGTCTTTTATATAATTGAGGAAAATAGGTGAGAAACATTTAAAATAAATTTTCATTGAATAATTTTCATTTTAAAACCAATGGAAACTTGTATAATAAGTTAAATAGCATAAAATAGTTATAATAGTGGGAAAATACATTAACACCATATTAGTTAAAATAGAAATTCCTTTTGACTTTTTGTAAAGAAAGACAAAAATGATCCTTTTAGAAAAAATTATAAATATTCATTTGAAAAATTGTAATATTTCAATGATAACATAATATATACTTAATAAATAATTTAAGTAAATATAAAGGATTTTTTTAATATAATTTTGAAAAGTATGGATATGGAATAAAAATATAACTGATCAAAAAGAGAAATAATATCGGATTTTCGTTTAAAAATTATTTTCTTGATTCAAGTTACAAAGATAAGGAAAGTTTAAAGGAAACATGAAAACTCATTAAATATATATGATAAGAAAATATATTTATTTTATTAAGGATATATTATAACATCCCTTTAATGAAAATATAAGCAATCCAAAAAAATAATATCATAAAATAAATTCTTACCTATTTTGTAACTTTTAAATTATAACCCCTTGAAAGATTAAAATTGAATTTAAACATTAATTAAAATGAAAAAATATATATTTGCCCTATATACATCAAATTGGTGGAATATAGACCAAATAAAATAAAATAGGTTCATAATACCAAATATGTCTCAATAGAGTGGAAATTGAGATGAAATCCCTTATAGAGAATTCAAGTGAGAATTAATCAATGAACTGATTATGTGTAACAAATGTAAATCCACATAAAAAACTTTAAATAAAAAATTAAATAATAATTGGCCATTACGAACATAATATTAGAATAATTTATACAATTAATAAGTAATATAACCCAATGAATAGAAATTGAGTTAAGAAACCCCTTACATCGAGTCCGACTCACCACATACATACTTTATCTCCTGTATAATGACCCTAGTTTAATTTTATAATTTATCAAGAAAATTGTTCAGGTTAATTTACTTATTACTATCCATTTTTTAGTGATTACCATTCTATATATAAAAATTAAATCATTTAAGTTCAAGTTGGATGTTTTGAGGACCTTTAGTTCATAATCGTAGACAACTTAGGTAGGATGACCATGGTCAAAGGGTAAATAGTTCCATTATTTTAAAAAATAATCCTGAAATAATTTCCATTTTTATACATTAAATAAAATTTTATAATAATACAAAAAATTTGTACATGAAAAATGAATCACATAATCTCAAAGAGGTGGTAGTCGATACATACAAACGATCAACATTATCATTTTTTAGGTGGAACAGTTAAAAGGTAAGTAATATATTATATTTATATAATCATAATTATTTTATGAATATCATATATATTTATAAATTCCATATTTATAAAAACCCATGTAAATTAATGATGAAAATTAATTACACCACTATGTGTAGATAGTAATTCATTAGTATATATGAGCAATGTTTTTGTTTTCTATAGGTCAGAAAGGATATTAATAAGGGTTTTCCACCATAATAATAACATTTAATTAAATTTAAGATAATTATGTTTTTAAATGATACTTTTTATAGAATATTTTAAATAGGTAGATGATGAAATAAAATTAAAATACTTGGTTAAGAGTTATACCTCTTCTTTAGAAAACTGCATTTAGCTTTGAACTTAATCCTTCTAGGTTGGTACTTTGAAGAGAAAAAAACATATATATCATGTGGATGACGTTTGTGAAGTTATTTGGATAGTTATTTGGTTGATTTAAGTTTATCATGTTGGTGCGAATAATATTGGAGAGGTAGTGTCCTTTTAATGTGAAGGAAAGGATGCACTTAGAATTATATAAAAGATTTAAATTTAATAAATTATTTTTCATATGTAGGTGGAACAAAGTGGCCAATATTTTGAATCTAATATATTTTAATGAATAAATAACTTTATCCAATAAAATTTGGATAGTTTTATGTGTCATTTTAAACCTTATCTTTTAGTTTAATCCCTTTATTAACCAATTGTAACATTAACTGTACTAACAAATATTTCATTCTTAAAGAGTTATAAATTTACTTCAAAGGAAAAAATTGGGTTAAAAAATATAAAGGGATAAAATTTTACAAAATATCTCATATCTCTTGTCCAATTTTAATATTTTATGATTTTTAAATAATTTAATATAATATAGTTTTACATAAAATATAATTAATGTAATTTTAAGAACTATTCCCATATTTTGACTTTAAAGACATCAAGATTGGAATAGAGTTCAAATATAAAAATTTTCAGAATCAATTATACATTATTATTAACAGTTAAATTAATTTTACAACATAATTAATCCATAAAGTATTACTTTTTATGTTTTTAAAATCATTTACTTGGATATTTCTACTACATGCATAAGGACTATATCAGTATTGTGTAATAATTTAAGGTAATTATACCATCACTAAAATAAAAAATTAATCATCATGATAAAAATAAATTAATTAGTTTCAAAGTAAACTTTAATATTCATTAATAGCATCCTATTATCCCTATGTGAACGTATAAAAGAAATTAAAGTCATGAGAGTGACATTCTGTGTTTATTCTTTTCTCAAAAATAATATAAATGTCATTATCAAGGGAAATTGGAACTAAAATTAAAAATATTCAAAGTTAGGTTGGATATGACAAAATTAATCTAATAAATTGTAATAAATTCAAGTTATCGATAGATTTTTAAATTCTTATCACATTATTGTTAACCTTAATTACCTGATTTACCCTTTTCTGTGGTGAAAATTAGTTATTATGGTAACTATTCATAATGAGAAAACATAAAAGGGAACTATTTAACAAATTTAAAACTATTAATTAAAAATATGGAATCCATTTTTCAAAATTAAATTTCTATCAGTGGTAAAAATAAATTTTAATATAAATTTCTAAAACACAATGAAAAACCTTTTTTAAAAAATTGTGTTTTTAAACATAAAAATGAACTTGTACCAAAATAAAATATAATATTGATTACAATAGAATTATTTATATTATTTTAAATAAAATTAATCTTATTTAACATTAAAACCAAATCCAAAACATAATATGACTTATAAATTACTTTATTTATAGAAAATAAATGACATCTTTATAATAATCAGTATTTTCACTATTCATTGAAAAATAAATATTTTCAGAAAAAATCCCAACATTTCACCCTAAGTTAATTTTGATATTATGATTTAAAAAATGAAATAATTTTTATAAAATTTAATTTCTAAATTTTTTTAAAAAATAATTATAACTTTCAATAATAAAAATCAATAAAGACCATTTTTAAGAAAACATATTTTTGAAGCATAAAATGACTTTACTAAAAATTGAGTGATTATTTCTTAATAATTATTCAATACATTTTATTGAGTATGGTATTTTTGTGTGTCTATATATATATATATATATCATAATGTGGTTACTCTTATTCACACCTTCCAATTCAACGACTAAGTCATAATGGTTATATTTAAATAATACTATTTCAAAGATTTTTTAAGCTTGGGGTTGTGTGTGATACACACTACTAAACATAGTGTAATTTTTAAAAGAAAATATAAAATAAAATCATGGGGTGTTACATTCTCCCTTACAAAAATTTCATTCTCACAAATTTATCATGGACTTCAATTTCTAGGTTGTGACTAGGAAACCTATTGTACATGTACCTTTATAAGACTCATAATTGAAATTGAGTTTATGAAAATATAATTTGGTAGTTTTGTATTACTTTCAAAATAAGGATGGATATATTTATCTTCAGATTTCTTGAGTTTGATAAATTCCTTTACCATTGGGATAGATAATATAATAAAGTTTAGATACATTATTTATTCCCATTTTATAATAATAATTTATTCTTTTGGTGTGTATCATCATGATAATGATGAATTTTTCATTCCAAGTACAAAAAAATATACTTTTCATTGACTATAAGATCCAAAAAATTATTAAAATTTATTTTTCCTATCTAAAACTAAAATGGTTTTCATAATATAAAACAATAATAAATATGAATAAACCTTCATATGAGTAAATACAAAATTAATCCCCAAAACCTCAACAATAACACCTAAAGTTAAACTAAAATCATTCCACAAGTAACCAACCTTAAAACTCTTCAAAAATATTCTAACCAAGTTGAAAACCCAAAAATCAGAAATATTTTATCACATATTCTTCTAAGATAAATTTAATATTTATCTCTAAAAAAAATTAATAACTCATAGTCATATACCAAAAATTTATATTTCCTATTATGTAATTTTAAAAATATGTTAATATTTTCCGTAAATAACTTGAATCACCATAGATCCATAATAAAATAATATATGATTCAAAAATATAACTTGACATTTATTCTTTAAATAAAATAATATCTTTGACCAATATATTTCTATTTACCTTGATCGTACAATTTTCCAAACATAGTGAACTTATTCAAAAAAAATAAAATTAATCACTTGGTTTCCAAATAAATTTTTATTCCCATGTTTATCTATACTATTAAACATATATTACCAAAATGTAATAACCCTTTTATCCCAATAACCAAATAAAAATTAAATATCATATTAAACATAAAGTTTATCAATACCTTTCAATTTATTTCCAAAAAATATAAAATCATTCTTCCTTAAATAAACATTTCACTAAAACACACATTAAACCAAATGGTTGTATTCCCATAAATGTCTCTGAATATATCCTTAATCACAATAAATGTAATGCCCCGACCCCAGATTCCTAGAGCTGGTGCATTATTTTATTACATTGGCATGATAACAAGAAATCAAATCTCGAAGGACCGATCAGTTTAGTAGGCTTGGAAAAACTATAAACAAACATAAGTTTTAAATTACATCATGAAATGAAAATTATATAATATTTCCATTTAATACACTCTTATCTTTTATAATATCTCTAGAATTCATTCATTATAAACTTAATTTCATCCTGGGGAAAAATGAAACATAAGAAACGGGTGAGATCAGATTCTCAGTAAGGATAAACAATATAGCAGAAATGATCATAAATAGGCATAAACTTTTAAGTCAAGGTATAAAACTAAAAAAAAAGCCTTTTAAACAAATTTTTCAGCATAATATGACAATAAAAAATCAAATAATTCCATTTTATCATTCACATGGATATTATACAATTTAAATAATCACATGTAATATCAATAACTAAAATCATAGTGAGGGAATGCATAATGTTGGACATCATAACCATACCGTCAAGGACTCATGACAAGATCATAAATAAACAGGTAAAACCCAAACTAGTTTGTCTCATGAGACCTACCAATCCATCGAGGGGATATAGTAGGCTCCACTGATCACTTACTAAGTCCAATTCATTCCTCATATAAAAAGGGTGAAACATAACCAATATAAGCATTATTATTAAACTTATCATACGAAATGTTAATACATTAACCATAAAACATGAATTCTTTCAAAAGAACACATCCATAGTCAAAAAAATCATAAAACCTTAAATACAATATGATAGGTTGTATCACAAGAAATCAACCTCAATAAAATATAAGATCCAATAAAGTATGTTTACATAGATGAAAATTTTATTTATAAAATCATTAAAAACATTTTAGAGAAATACCCCTTTTATTGAAAATAGTTATTTAAAATTCCATAAAATTTAAAAATAAAATATTTTCATTGAAAAAAATCTTCTAATATTTTAAATGAAGCTTCTAAACATTAAGGTTTGATGTTGAAGGAAAACATCACACATACCGTATAAGTTAAAAAACATTCTTCTCATACTTCGTTGAAAATTCAAACAAAGTAACTCATAAGAAGGGTGAAAAAAGATTACATTTTATAAAATCTAACATGGGTAAAAATGTCTTTAAAAATTTGTAAAATAATATTAATAATCTTTTTAAATAAATTTTTAAGAAACATGGACATGGATTATAAATATTTCATAGTAAATACTTACGTATAAACATCCTCAGATAGTAATGAGATTCTGAAATTAACCCTTACCTTGTAATTTCCTTTATTCGAGGGTGGTTTAACCTCATGTATAATGGTTAAAGAATGTTATTAAATTATAACAGGACCATATCCATATTTATGATATCTTATATGATCCCCTTATATCATTTTGTTAATAATATTTCAGTATTACCATTGTTTCGTGTGTTAACTGCTTCATTTCCCTATGCATGTTTTCTTGTGTAAGTCATGTTTCTTATTCATAGAATATATTTTATTCATATACATAATGATATTAAGTTCATAAATATTATATTTACTCATATTATAAATTTTATAATCATTCTTGAATGGTTAACGTGGAGAATGAATCTCATCATGTCGTGGAGACGATATATCGTATGTACGCACCAGAAATAGTATAATTCCCTTAATGGTTAAGTGGTATGGAATTGCATGGTAAAATAATTATTAAGAATAATAATCATGTCATATTCATTATTTATATCTATTCTACTCATCATTATACCCATTAAAATAAATTAGTGTTGAAAAACAAATTACACCACGGCGTCGAGATGGTAAGTCAAATGTACGCACGCATGGTGATATTGTTATTTTTAGGATGGATAAAAGGAGAAATATGGTTGTACCATAATCATAATTACATATAATAATGTATATTATACTGTATTTATTGCTTTAGTATGTAAAAAATAGAGTAAGATGCTGTAGAAGAAGAAAGGAAACTGAATTGAATTGGTAAAACAATTATGTTGAGCCCTCTGGAAGATTGCTGATTTAATGTTTATAACTGATGTTTTAATAATCACAAATCATCACAACTCATTGCTGCTTAATCTGGTTTGATGTCTCATAAACATAATTCCAATCTATGAATGAATCTGTTATCATGTTTTTAACTATGCTTATTGACTTGCAAAGTATGTTGGAAGTCTTCTGGATTCAACATCCATCAGACGCACCGATCAATCAGACTCACCGATCCATCAGAGTCACCGATCAATCAGACTCACCGATCCATCAGAGTCACCGATCAATCAGACTCACCGATCCATCAGAGTCACCGATCAATCAGACTCACCGATCCATCAGAGTCACCGATCAATCAGACTCACCGATCCATCAGAGTCACCGATCAATCAGACTCACCGATCCATCAGAGTCACCGATCAATCAGACTCACCGATCCATCAGAGTCACTGATCAATCAGACTCAACGATCCATCAGACGCACCGATCCATCAGACGCACCGATCCATCAGACTCACCGGTCCAAGGACTCACTGATGCAGATGACTCACCGATGCAAATGAGTCACCGATGCAAATGAGTCACCGATCCAATGATAGACCGATGCTGATCAAAATGACTCACCGATCAGATGACAGACCGATGCTGATCTATCTGAGTCACCGATCATTACTCTAATGCTGATGACCTACCGATCTCTTGAACAGTCATAAACAACTGTTTGAATTTCTTTATCTTTATCTTTATTTATTCTAACCAACGGTCATATTAGTTATATTTTAATACCCTGACAATTAATTAATAAAAGTTGTCGGATGTCAGGAAACCGTACCTCGTACCTGCGGAAAGGAAACCTTTTCTGTCCTACGGAGCACGTGACATAAATACAAGAAGACGTTGCTGAAAGATACAACAATAACAGAGACAACGAGGAGAAAACACACACAGAGACAAGGAAGCATACGACATACTCAAGAAGAGCTCTGTCCATACAAGAAGAACCAAGCAAGACAGAATCAAATATACAATCAAGACTACTCAAGAAGAGTGGTGTGCATACAACAGAATATTGAAGAGCTTCATCGACTACATCTCACCGCCTGTGAACCTGAATCATACGACACTCTGCTTCTCAAACAAAATCGAGAAGAGGACTCAGAATCATTTCTGATTAATTCCAAAACGATTCCAGTGCTACACTGAAATCACTAGAGCCATTCCTAAACTCCACATCTCTGCTCTATGATTTATTCATTCTACATTTTGAGCAGTGTGTGTTATCTGCTGTATTAAACACACACACTGACTCCTGTACTTTCACTGGAGGATCTGTAAATCCTCAGCAAACCTTTTTACACTTCACTTCCCACTGTGGATAGTGGTAGAGGTCTTGTGACCTGGACAGCTGGCTGCTGTTGTTTGTTTTCCCACGTAGAACTGTGGTAGAGGTCTTGTGACCTGGACAGTGTGTTCACTGTTGTTAACCCCGATCCAGGGTGTGGATCACTTTTATATAAACTTTTGAGAGGACTAAGTCTCGGCTTGAGACTGAACCTCTTGGTTACTTCTCTGTGTTTATAGTTATACTCTATATCCATACTATACATATTTATTTCATATTCCGCTGCTATTACTTTGAAATATAATCTATCTTCAAAGCTACTTTGATAATTAAATTCGCAAGTGTTTATATTTATTATAAATCAGTAAATTAGTTTCAAAAGTTAATTAAATCATAAGATTAAGTTAACTGAGAATTAATCAATCTTTGAGAATCTAATTGAACCTTTATAATCTATATAAATTCACTACAGTTTAATTTGTTTTTGAAATTGGGGGATTTTATTAGAAATTGTTTTTAACAGAAAATTTTAATTGGAACTCAATTCACCCCCCCTCTTGAGTGTCCACTCCGACCAACACTTGGTATCAGAGGAAGTTAATACTTTCTAAAAGTGCTCTGCTTTTGAACTGTGATTTTAGTTGTATTTTAAAGTTCTTAAAATTTCTGTTATTTCTAAATTTTTATCTCTTTAAAATTCCTTTTTGTAATATCGTGGATAATAGACTTGAGGGTGCTGCTACTAACCGGCCACCTTTCTTCAATGGAACTAATTATGCTCAGTGGAAACTGAAAATGAAAATTCATCTAGAAAGCATAGGTTTTGATATTTGGACTGCTATTGAATCTGAATACAAAATTCCCACTACTGCTAGATCTACTTGGGATGAACCTACAAAGACTGCTTACAATAACAATTGTAAAGCTATGAATGCTCTGTACTGTGCTCTAGGAGATGAAGAGTTTAATAGAATTTCTGCATGTAAAACAGCATATGAAATTTGGGATACCTTAGCTGTTTCTCATGAAGGAACAACAAATGTTAAGGAGATGAGATTGAATACCTATACTATTAAGTATGATAATTTTAAGATGAAGCCTGATGAACCCATTTCTGATATGTATCTCAGGTTCAATGAAATTGTCAACACAATGACTTCTCTGGGAAAGGATGTTCCAGCAAAGGAACAAATTATGAGAATTTTGAGATGTCTACCTGAAAGATGGAGAGGAACCTCTATCTCCATTAGAGAATCCTGTGACATTGCTGCTCTACCTGTCAAGGAATTAATTGGTAAGATGATGATGTATGAAGAAGAGCTTAATGTAAATAAAGAAGAAGATGATGAACCTAAAAGGAAGTCTATTGCCTTCAAGACTACAACCTCAAAGAATAAGGATAAGGAAACGCTTCAAGCTATCAATGAAAGTTCAAGCAGTGAGAAAAGTGAAAATGATTCTGACAGTGATGATGAGATGGCTCAAATAGCCAGGAGATTCAAAAAGTTCTATAGGAAAAAGAAATTCTTTAGGAAACCAAATTACAAGGGAAAGTATGACAAACAAGGGAAATGGAAAAAGGACTGGAAGAAGAACGACAAATCAGATGATGCTGTCTGCTATGAGTGCAAGAGGAAAGGACACATTAAAGCCGACTGTCCAAAGCTGAAGTATAAAAAGAAATATGAATACAAGGATAACAAGTACAAGAAGGCCATGAAGGCTACTTGGAGTGCTTCAGAAGACAGCACAAGTGAAGCTGAATCTTCAGACTCTGAAAAGAATCGGGCCAACATGTGTTTCATGACAAACACTTCTGAGGTAACATCAGAGACTCCTGCTTTTAATTCATACTATTCTGGAGAAGATTCTGACTCAGAAAACATGTCAAAATCTGAATTGTTTGAATACTGTGACATGCTAGAAGAAACATGTAATGAGCTTAAAGATAAATATAAAGGTCTAAAGAAACAGTATGCTTTAAGTGTTAAGCATAAATCTGATCTGGATATAGAAGTAGAAAAGAATGCTCAGCTGCTTAAAGAGAATACTGAACTAAAATTGTCTAATGAGCAACTCAAGAAAGACTTAGAGAAGTTCACCAATGGTAAAAATACTCTAACACAAATGCTAGGAAAGCAAGTTGCACCTAGATACACTACTGGTATAGGATACCAACCTGGACAAAGGAAAGTTGCCAAAACTAGATTCATTCCTAAATCTGGACAGAAGATAGTTGATTCTGGAACTTCTTATGCCTCAACCAGTTATACTCATAGTTATGAATCTAATAAGGTTTATCTTTCAAAGAATGTTATTTCTACAAATTATATGAGACCCATTAGACAAATATGGGTACCTAAAGTGTTATTGGCTAACCTGTCTGGACCCAAGAAGATCTGGGTACCAAAATCATCTTCCATCTAAATCTGTTTTGTAGGAGACCTGCTTGAAGAGATGTTACAAGAAGATATGGTATTTAGACAGTGGGTGCTCAAGACACATGACTGGAGATTATTCTTGCTTCAAGAGCTTAATAAAAGTTGATGGAGGATTTGTCACCTTTGGTGATAACTCTAAAGGAAAAATCATCGGCCTAGGCCAGATTGGTAACACTGATTCAATTTTGATTTCTAAAGTTTTATTTGTTGATGGACTTAAATATAACCTGTTAAGCATTTCTCAGTTATGTGATGATGGTTTTCATGTTAAATTTGAAAATGATTCTTGCAATGTTTTTAACTCTAAAAATGCTTTAGTATTTTCTGCTTTAAGAAATGAAAATGTTTATGCTGTTGATTTAGATTCTTTAGCTAAACAGAACATTCCTTGTTTAAATGCTTTTCATAAAGAGTCTTGGATTTGGCACAGAAGATTAGGACACTGCAATGTGCACTCACTTAGAAAACTTTCTAGGAAGAACTTGGTTAGAGACTTACCCAAACTTGAATTTCCAGCAGACAAAGTTTGTAATCCCTGTCAAAAGGGAAAACAACACAAAGTTTCTTTTAAATCAAAGAAAGAAGTTTCAGCTTCTCAGCCACTTGAATTGGTTCACATGGATTTGTTTGGACCATCAAGAGTTTCTATTTTAAATGGTAAGCACTATGTCTATGTTCTCGTAGATGACTTTTCTAGATATACTTGGGTATATTTTCTAGCTCACAAAAGTGAAGCTTGCTCTTACTTTGTTAAATACTCCAAGTCTGTAGAAAATCTTAGTGGACTCAAGATTAAGACCCTAAGAAGTGATCATGGTCGTGAGTTTGAGAATCAAGATTTTGAATCTTACTGCTCACTCAATGGCTATTCTCATAACTTTTCTGCCCCTAGGACACCCCAACAGAATGGTGTAGTAGAAAGAAGAAACAGAACCCTGCAAGAAATTTCTAGAACCATGCTCAATGAATATGACCTGCCAATTTAATTTTGGGCTGAAGCTGTTAATACAGCTTGTTATGTCATTAATAGAGTCTTGATCAGACCTGTTCTAAAGAAAACCCCTTATGAGTTGTGGAACCATAGGAAACCTAAGGTAAACTACTTCAAAGTTTTTGGCTGCAAAGTCTTTATTCTGAATACTAAAGATAATCTGGATAAATTTGCATCCAAGAGTGATGAAGGAATTTTCCTAGGTTACTCTATCTCTAGTAAAGCCTATAGAGTTTTCAATAAGAGAACCAAATGTGTGGAAGAATCTGTTCACATCAAATTTGATGAAACTGATCCACATGAGCCTAAAACCTCTCTTGGGAATCTTGAAGAAGATTTGTCTATTCTGGACCTTAATGATAAATCTAAAGAACCTGCTATAAAAGCATCCAGTTCTGGACATTCTCCAGAATCTGCTTCTGTTGAACCTCAATCTCTAGATGAACCTGAAATCTCTAGCCCTATCTTTTCAAGACCATCTAGGACTCTAAAGAACCATCCCTTAGATGCTGTTGTAGGAAATCTATATAGAGGGACACAGACTAGAGCCTCTCTAAGAAACCATGTTGAACATCAAGTTTTTCTTTCACAGTCAGAACCGAAAAATATCAATGATGCTATCAACGATGAATTTTGGGTAATGGCTATGCAAGAAGAATTAAATCAGTTTGAAAGGAACAAAGTCTGGGAATTAGTTGACAGACCTAAGGACACTTTGACAATAGGCACAAAATGGGTGTTTAGAAATAAAATAGATGAATCTGGAAATATAGTTAGAAACAAAGCTAGACTAGTTGCACAAGGATATAGTCAAGAAGAAGGTATAGACTATGAGGAAACTTTTGCACCTGTAGCTAGACTAGAAGCCATTAGGATCTTACTTGCATATGCTGCACATCTGGATTTCAAATTATATCAAATGGATGTTAAAAGTGCATTTCTAAATGGTTTTATAATTGAAGATGTTTTTGTAGAACAACCACCTGGATTTACTGATCCCCATTTTCCAAATCAAGTTTTTAAACTTTCTAAAGCTCTATATGGTTTGAAACAAGCTCCAAGAGCTTGGTATGATAGACTTAGCAATTTCCTTATTTCAAAAGGTTTTACTAAAGGGATTGCTGATCCAACTCTTTTCATTAAAAGAATTTCTAAAGATGTTTTAGTTGTACAAATATATGTTGATGATATTATTTTTGGATCTTCTAAAAACTCCTTATGTACTGATTTTTCAAAAGTTATGCAAAATGAATTTGAAATGAGCTTAATGGGAGAGCTTAAGTATTTTCTTGGATTTCAAATCTTTCAAACTAAAAATGGTATTACTTTGAATCAAAGTAAATATACAAAGGATATTTTAAAACGTTTTGGATTGGATAGTATTAAGGAAAGTAATACACCTATGAGTACTACCTGTAAATTGGATGTTGATGAAACTGGGAAACCAGTTGATCAAACCAATTATAGAGGTATGATTGGAAGCTTACTTTATCTTACTGCTAGTCGACCAGATATTATGTTTAGTGTGTGTATGTGTGCTAGATTTCAAGCTAATCCTAAAGAATCACACTTATTAGCTGTTAAACGGATTTTTAAGTATCTTAAGTATACTATAAATTTAGGTTTGTTTTACCCAAAAGGACAATCCTTTGAGTTAATGAGTTATTCAGATGCTGACTTTGCTGGTTGTAAGTTAGATAGAAAAAGCACATCAGGAACATGTCATTTGCTTGGAAAATCCCTAGTATCATGGTGTAGTAAGAAACAGAATTCAGTTGCATTGTCTACTGCCGAGGCAGAATACATAGCTGCTGGTAGCTGCTGTGCACAAATTTTGTGGATGAAACACACTCTATGGGATTATGGATTTGATCTTAAACATGTTTCAATTAACTGTGACAACACTAGTGCAATCAACTTATCCAAGAACCCTGTGTCTCACTCTAGAACTAAGCACATTGATGTCAGACATCACTTTCTAAGAGATCATTACCAGAAGGGTGATATTTCTCTAGAATTTGTTAGTTCTGAAAATCAATTAGCTGACATCTTCACAAAGCCCTTATGCTCTGAAAGAATGAAATTTATTAAACAAGAATTGTGTATGATTGATCTGTGAAACTGATCTGTGAAACTGATCTGTGAAACTGATCTGTGAAGCTGATCTGTGAAACCGATCTGTGGAACCGATCTGTCACACGGTTCTGTCAAACCGATTTTTTTTTTTAAAAAAAAATTACTTTTTATTGATTAGTAAATTACTTTTGATGGGAACCCTAAATGAAAAAATAAATGATACGCGGCTATTTATCTTCTCTAAACCTTTGACCTTTCATTTCCCGCCGAACCTCTCAACCTCTCTTCCCCTCTGCTTCGAACCTTCGAACCTTCGAACTCCTGCCTCTCCAAATCCTCGAATGGCTAAGCAAAAGAGACCGAGCAAAGGAACAGATAGCCCTGTACCTTCAAAGCGTGCTCGAGGCGAGTCGAGCAGTACCTCTCAACGCTCAGTAAATCCGAACCTGGAAACTCGGATTGTTGCTGTATAAAAAGAAGTAAACTCGGCGTGGCTTCTGTCAAGTAAGTCCCTATTGCTACAAGTTCTTGAATCGCAAGGATGGATAGACTGGTTTTCAGACAACTCCCGAATAGATTATCCAAAGCTAGTACATGAGTTTTACATGAACCTGAAAATCACGCTTGATGGTGTGGAAGCTGCTAGGATGTCGTCTGTTGTAAAAGGAAAGAAAATATCTTTCTCATCTAAGCAGTGGGCTGAATGTTTAAACGTACCTCATGAAGGTCGATATGAGGACTATGCTGGCAATATACCCCCAGTCACTGACTATTTTTCTTATGAGCTAGCGCTAGAGCTCCTAACTGGAAACAGAGAATCGAGGAGAATCACAGCTTCAGAATTAGATGGTGAAAGCAGACTCCTATTCAAGTTTATTCAGCACCAACTTTGCCCTCGAAGAGGAGATTTTGCTGCTGTTAAGTTTCAAGATGTTTTTCTATTGTTTCTGCTCAAAACCCATGAAAAGATAAATCTGTGTAGATATGTGATGGTCCACATAGCTAGTATGCTGAAACCTTCCAAGAAAGCCACAGCGTTGTTTTATTCAAAAATGATATCTACTATGCTCCAGAATCTGGAATGTGTTGATGAAGATGATGAAGTTGTTGAAACAGAGCGTACCTTCTGTCTCAACAAAGAGATCTGCAAGAGGATGAAAATCAATTGGAATCCATGGAAGAAGTGCTGGGTTGCAGATGAAGATAAGTTGTATGAAGCCTACAATCCCATAGATCATGGCAAGAGGCCAAAGGATTTGAGAGATCCTGGATTAAAACCAGATGAGGAACCAATTTATTCTGATGATGATGAGAAAGCAAAAGCTGCAACTGAAGAAGGAAGTGTGTCTTCTCCTGATGATAGGAGTGATCCAGACACTGCTAGCCCCAAGAAAAGAATAGAATTTGGACCTGCTAGTCCACCCTTGACCCTACCAGAGTCAGAACCTATTCTTGATGATGAAGAAGATTCTGATACTGAGGAATATCACAGTGAAGCCTCTGAGCAGAGTAATAATGAGCAAGGTGATGCTGATGAAAATCTTGGTGGTGATGATGATGATGCTGATGATGTTGAAGCTGTTGTTGATAGTGTTAACAGACCAGTGGATGGTCTTGCTGTAGATCAGGCAGAACAACCTCAGTCAGTACCAGAAATCCATATCAGTGGCAAGGCTGACTCATCAAAAATCAGTGGAACAGCAAGCTATGAGAAACCCAACTACACCCTGTGTGCTGCTGTTTGGGATGACTACCCTGGATATGCTGTTTTGGGCTTAGACTATTCTGAAGAGGAAGACGAATTGCCAGAATCTGCTGCAGCTGTGAAAAGGAACCTTCCAAGAGAAGCAAGGTCTATTCCTACTGTTGATCCTGTAAATGTGAATTTACCTGGTTCTGAAATCTCTCGAGCTAATCTTGATAAGTTTAAGACTGAATTGCTAACCACTGTGAGAGATATAGTCAGAGAAGAACTTTCCAATGCCCTTCATCAAGTATCTCTGCAAGTTTCTGAAAATTCCTTGAAAGCTTTTTCAACGGCAGTCTCAGATGTTCTCAAGCCAGACTTGACTGCTACTGGTAACTTTGTTGGTAGGCACCTAGCCTCTTTGAATCAAACTTTGAAGGATCTCCAAGTTATCTTACTTTCTCTATCAAATGAGTTCAGATCAACCATCTCTGGTATGATGGAAGTTTTGAGAAATCTGATTGAACATATCAACAAGTCTGACCTGAGGAAGTTGAAAGCTGAACTAACTCATATAGTCAGCCAAGCCAGTACAGGCAAGGTAACCAAAATCACTACTCGTGAGATAGAAGCTCTCAGAGAAGTTGTGCATGCAGAGCTAGCTGCTATAAGACAAATTCTTGACTTAGAATCTTTGAGGAGGATGAAAGAGCTCTGTGATAATAGTCATAAGATGGCCTTAGTATATTCCGCAGATGCTAAGAAAGCCCTGCAATAGATCAAGGAAAAAGTTGATACTTACTTTTCCAAGATTTATACAAAACATGAGATGGCTGCAAACTTCAAAGTCTTGGCAGAGAATCTGAAATTACCTCCAGTCACTCAGGCCTTCAACACTCAAGTTCTCCAATTGCAAGATTTTGTCCCTTCCTTGGGGCAGTTCATGGAAAACAAGGATGATTTTGAAAAAGCTATGAAGTATGGCGCAGAAGTCATTCAGGACTTCATTCATCTGTTGAAACCTTACTTGGATGCACAGGCCACTGCAATTGTACTCCCTACTTCTGAACCTCTCAGTGCCTCTGATGTCGCTCCAAATCAGCTGTCTGTTGCCCAAGCTCTATCTCAGTTACAGCCAGTCTCTCAGAAAGCTTCTCATCCAGCTCCTGCTCCTTCTCAACAACCCTCTGTGACACCTTCAACTGCACCTGCCCGAGTTGTCCTGCCGCCACTTCAGCTCCGTGAACCACAGCCTGCCTCCAAGCCTTCTACATTACCTACCATTGATCCAAAGGATAAAGGGAAATCCCCTTTGTATCCCAACAAATAGCCCTGTATTGTTTTTGATGGGGTGATCTATGTATTGCTTATCTCCTTTTCTGTGACTTTATCAAATTTGTTTTTTTTTCTTTGTGTTATGTTCTATCCTCTCTGCACCCTGCTTCTCTTTTCCCTTATCTGTTTTCCCCCCTTTTTGATTATCCCAAAGGGGGAGAAAGAAGATATATATAATGGGAGAAAGAAGATATATATAATGGGAGAAAGATATATAATGGGGGAAATATATATCTAAGGGGGAGTACTCTATATATGAAGAGGGAGATCAATATCTCAGGGGGAGAAATCTGAATACTTTATATGGGAAGGTTATTTTAAGAGGGAGATTTTTTTTTTTTTTTTATATATATATATGAAGATTTGTGATTATCAAAAAGGGGGAGATTGTTGAGCCCTCTGGAAGATTGCTGATTTCATGTTTATAACTGATGTTTTAATAATCACAAATCATCACAACTCATTGCTGCTTAATCTGGTTTGATGTCTCATAAACATAATTCCAATCTATGAATGAATCTGTTATCATGTTTTTAACTATGCTTATTGACTTGCAACGTATGTTGGAAGTCTTCTGGATTCAACATCCATCAGACGCACCGATCAATCAGACTCACCGATCCATCAGAGTCACCAATCAATCAGACTCACCGATCCATCAGAGTCACCGATCAATCAGACTCACCGATCCATCAGAGTCACCGATCAATCAGACTCACCGATCCATCAGAGTCACCGATCAATCAGACTCACCGATCCATCAGAGTCACCGATCAATCAGACTCACCGATCCATCAGAGTCACCGATCAATCAGACTCACCGATCCATCAGAGTCACCGATCAATCAGACTCACCGATCCATCAGAGTCACCGATCAATCAGACTCACCGATCCATCAGACGCACCGATCCATCAGACGCACCGATCCATCAGACTCACCGATCCAAGGACTCACTGATGCAGATGACTCACCGATGCAAATGAGTCACCGATGCAAATGAGTCACCGATCCAATGATAGACCGATGCTGATCAAAATGACTCACCGATCAGATGACAGACCGATGCTGATCTATCTGAGTCACCGATCATTACTCTAATGCTGATGACCTACCGATCTCTTGAACAGTCATAAACAACTGTTTGAATTTCTTTATCTTTATCTTTATTTATTCTAACCAGCGGTCATATTAGTTATATTTTAATACCCTGACAATTAATTAATAAAAGTTGTCGGATGTCAGGAAACCGTACCTCGTACCTGCGGAAAGGAAACCTTTTCTGTCCTACGGAGCACGTGACATAAATACAAGAAGACGTTGCTGAAAGATACAACAATAACAGAGACAACGAGGAGAAAACACACACAGAGACAAGGAAGCATACGACATACTCAAGAAGAGCTCTGTGCATACAAGAAGAACCAAGCAAGACAGAATCAAATATACAATCAAGCCTACTCAAGAAGAGTGGTGTGCATACAACAGAATATTTAAGAGCTTCATCGACTACATCTCACCGCCTGTGAACCTGAAGCATACGACACTCTGCTTCTCAAACAAAATCGAGAAGAGGACTCAGAATCATTTCTGATTAATTCCAAAACGAGTCCAGTGCTACACTGAAATCACTAGAGCCATTCCTAAACTCCACATCTCTGCTCTATGATTTATTCATTCTACATTTTGAGCAGTGTGTGTTATCTGCTGTATTAAACACACAAACTGACTCCTGTACTTTCACTGGAGGATCTGTAAATCCTCAGAAAACCTTTCTACACTTCACTTCCCACTGTGGATAGTGGTAGAGGTCTTGTGACCTAGACAGCTGGCTGCTGTTGTTTGTTTTCCCACGTAGAATTGTGGTAGAGGTCTTGTGACCTGGACAGTGTGTTCACTGTTGTTAACCCCGATCCAGGGTGTGGATCACTTTTATATAAACTTTTGAGAGGACTAAGTCTCGGCTTGAGACTGAACCTCTTGGTTACTTCTCTGTGTTTATAGTTATACTCTATATCCATACTATACATATTTATTTCATATTCCGCTGCTATTACTTTGAAATATAATCTATCTTCAAAGCTACTTTGACAATTAAATTCGCAAGTGTTTATATTTATTATAAATCAGTAAATTAGTTTCAAAAGTTAATTTAATCATAAGATTAAGTTAACTGAGAATTAATCAATCTTTGAGAAGCTAATTGAACCTTTATAATCTATATAAATTCACTACAGTTTAATTTGTTTTTGAAATTGGGGGATTTTATTAGAAATTGTTTTTAACAGAAAATTTTAATTGGAACTCAATTCACCCCCCCTCTTGAGTGTCCACTCCGACCAACAAATTACCTCTTCTTCGAGTATCACCTTTTTATTACCACAAAAGGACTCCTTAGGTTGGATTTATTCCAAAATTAAAGCCTCTAGGATTAATTTAGGTACGTTTGGAGGATAATAGAGAATTTTATTTACTATCCAAAGGTATTTAGATGTGTTAATAAAAGATAAGGAGAGGTTCCCATTTATAAGAGAGTGGAGGGGCACTTTTGGAAACTCCAAAACTATTAATTTCATATAAATTGATTTCTATTTAAAATAGCTCAAACTTAATTTATTTAGAGACTAAGATTATAATTGGTTTAAATCTTCTCAAAAAATTATTTTTAGACAGTTTTAGGTTACAAAAGTGACCTTATCTTTTGGATTTAACCCTTAGTTAAACAATTTAACTTCTATCGTGTCTATTTATCTTTTTACACTATAGGGTTAATATAGTTACTATAAAATTCAAAAAGAACCCAAATTGGATCTTTCATTACATATTTAACACTTTCCAAGTTATTTTGAGGAAAATTATATTTTTATGAATTTTATATAATTTAATAAAATAGTATTTATTTTAAAATCACATTAATGTCAATTTTGACATGATTTAATACATGATTTTTGTTAAAGTCATAAAAAATTGATTAATTTGAAAAAAAAAATACATTAAATCATCCCTAACATGTCAATGTTATACAAAAAATTATTTTATTGCATAAAATATTTCAAATTATATTTAATTTAATATTATTAATATCCTTTAATTGATTCTTCCTTTAATAAATATTTACTACAACATCATTGTGTCGCCATTTAATTTAACTATTTATTTCATAAAATTATAAATAAATTACGATTATGTGGATAAAAATTTTATATTCCTAAATACTATTTATATTGAACCATATCAATAATATAACCTCAAATTAAAAATGATATAATTATTAAAATTTGAATATGACATTTTTAACTCCTCTTTAAATAAAATATAATAAATGTCCTAATCTAATATAAGTGGCTTAAAGGGGTTCATATTTTAGACCTAATGTTGATTTTGGTCAAATATAAATTATCAAATTAAATTAGTACAAGTTTTGGGGTAACATTATAATAATATTATACTATTTTTTACCTTTAATTTCCAGATTTACCTTTAACCGTGGTAAATAAATAAAAAATTACTAAAGTTACTATGCACCAAAAAATTAATTTGATCCCATTAGATCAAAAATTTCATACTAATTACAACCATTTATGTCCATTTTTCAAATCTAAAATGATATAAGCGTTAAAATTTTATTTAATGCTAATCCCGCAGATGTGTTTAGAAGGCGGGTAAAAGAGACGTTCAAAAGTTCAATAAATTTTTATATCTAATTATATTGTAAAAATGACTCCAATGGCCTAAATTGGGATAATATATGTGTTATTTATCTATTTTTACTTTAAAATAAATTTAAAGTAAAATAATTATTAAAATGAAAATGTCGGTTTTTAAACAACATTGCAGTATTTTTCACTATTCATCAAAAATTTAAACTTTTCATAAAAATACCAAAAAATCACCCTAAAATAATTTTGATATTAAGAATTCAAAAATGAATTCTATTTTTAAAAATATAATTTATAAATTTCATAATGTGGTTAATACTATTCATAACCACTTTTTTAATTGGCTAGTTTGATAGGTCGTGGTGCGCTTGAACTCGGTGATGCATGTAGTGCTAGCTATTGAATTATTTAAAAAGTAGCATACCGTTGATTCTTGGGGTGTTACATTATCCACTCATTTAAATAATTTCTCCCTCTAAATTTCTAGAATGTTACTACATAAAAATATTCAGGGGGTTCTTCATCATAAGTTCTTTAGGTTCCCACATCACCTCTTCCATTTTATGGTTTCTCTAAAGAACTTTTACCAGACAAGTCATCTAATTTCTCAACACTTGTTCTCTAGTGTCAAGAATCATGATAGGAACTTCATAGTAGGATAGGTCAAGTTCTAGTTTTATTTCTTTAAAATTGAGTACATGTGTTGGGTCTGGCATGTATTTCCTTAACGGTGATACATGGAACACATCATGAACTTTGGAGAGACTTGGCAGAATTTCCAAATGGTAAGTTATCACTCTAATTCGTTCCAGAATTTCAAAAGTTAAAATGTACCTAGGACTTAACTTACCCTTCTTACTAAATCTTATAAGACCCTTCCATGTAGATACCTTCAATAAAACATGATCTCCCACTTATACCTATAAATCCTTCCTTCGAATATCAACATAGCTCTTTTTTATACTTTGAGGTGATTTGATTTGGGTTTGAATAATCTTCACCTATTCTATTGTTTCCTCAACAAGTTCTAGGACTATAAGTTTTCTTTCACCAACATCACCCCTATAAGTAGTTGTACGATATCTATTTCCATATAATTCTTTATATGGTGTCATCTGAATACTTGAATGGAAGCTATTGTTATAAGAAAATTCTACTAAAGTTAAATACTGATCTCACATACCTTGGAAGTAAAGTGATCAAGATCTCAACATGTATTCTAAGTTTTGAATAGTCCTTTATGATTTTCCATCAGTTTAAGGCTGGTAGGTAGTGCTCAAATGAATCTTAGTATCTAGGGTCTTCTAAATACTTTTCCTTAATCTTGATTTCAAATGAGGATCATGGTCAGAAACAATTGATAGGGGTACACCATGAAGTCTTATAAACTCAGTAATGTAAAGTCTTTCGAATCTTTTAAGTGTTAAATCTTATATTATAGTAATAAAATTTTCTGATTTCGTAATATGATCAATAATAACCCATATCACATCATTTCTTATAAGATTCATTGGTAATATCATGAAACATTTCATCATAATATCATTCTATTTTCACACAGGTATTGGAAGAGGTTGCGTGACTCTTCTAGGATATTGTCTTCTAGCCTTTACCTATCGAAAAACCCAATATATTTACACATAATTAGAAATATCCCTCTTCATGTTGTCCCACAAAAAAAATTCCTTTATATATCTATAAATCTTATTTATGCTAGGGTGTATAGAGAAATTGGAGCTATGATCATCATCCAACAATTCCATTTTTATCTCAGGTATAGATGAAACATAAAGCCTCTTCCAAAATTTCAAAATACCATCTTCATACATAAAGTCAATCAATCTCCCATCATTATTATTTTTAATTTTCTTTTGAAGATCTTTATCATGATACTGAGAACTTTTTATATTTTCTAGTAAAGATGGTTTGGAAACCATTTGAAAAAGTAGTGATGTTTCACCTTCCATGGTAATTTCCATGTCCATTTTTACTAGATTCATGAACATAAGATTCCTTTTAACTCTCATTTTATTTATAACTCCATGTTCCTTCCTATGCAAAGCATCAGACACCTTATTTTCCATCCCTAGATGGTAGTGTATTGTGCAATTATAATCCTTGATTAGCACAAGCCATCTCTTTTGTCCTGTGTTGAATTATTCCTATGAGAAAATATATTTCCAATTCTTGTTATCGGTATATATCTCATATATTTTACCATAGATATAGTGTCTACAAATATTTAGAGAAAATATTACTATATTTAACTCAAGATCATGAGTTGGGAAGTTTTTTTAATAAATTTTTAATTTCATTGATGCATAAGCAATAACTATATCATTCTGTATAAGAACACAATTGAGTCCTTTTCTTGATGCATCACTATAAATAAAAAACCATTATTCCTAGTTGGTTAAGTAAAAATAGGATAATTGACTAATATTATCATCAATTATTCAAAAAATTCTTCACACTCTTTTTTTCAAATGAATTTAACCCCTTTACATTTGATCTAGGTTAATGGGTTAGCCAATCGGGAAAATTTTTGGATGAAATGCTGATAGTAACATACTAAACTAATAAAACTACATACCTTGGTTATGCTCATAGGTGATATCCATTCTTGTATTTCCTTATTCTTTTCCAGATCAACATAGATTCCATATTTCGATATAATATGGATAAGAAAATAAATTTCCTAAATCCAGAATTCACACTTACTAAATTTCCCATATAGATCATTTCTTCTAAGAGTATTCAGAACATTTCAAAAATCATTATCATGGTATCCATAGATTTTAGGGTATACCAAGATATCATTAATAGATACAAAAAAAATCATCAATATATTCCTTGAACACTCTTTTAGTTAGATCCATAAATATAGAGGGTGAATTAGTCAATCCAAATGGCATTATTGTAAACTCATAATGTCTATACCTGGTTTGAAATGTTGTCTTTGGAATATCTTCCTTCTTTATAAACAATTGATGATGTCCCAACTATATTTAAATCTTTAAAAAATATTGATCTTTATGAATTTTATCAATCAAATAATCAATGTGAGGAAAATGATACTTGTTATTTATTATAATAGCATTAATTTATCTATATTCAATGCATATCCTCATTGATCCCTCTTTACTCTTAACAAAAATAATTGGGGATCCTCATAGAAGGACACTTGGGTGAATAAATCCCTTATTACTCAACTCCTTTATTTTTTTATTCATCTCTACTAATTCCACATTGTCCATTCTATAAGGAGTCTTTGATATTGGTCTTGCATCAGGGATTAAGTCAACAAAAAACTCAACTTCCCACTTTGGATTATGTCTAGGTGAGTCCTTTGTAAATACAGAAATGTATTCGTTTACAATAGGTACATGATCAATTTGAAGATTAGTAGGTTTTATCCTATCCTCTTCCGTAATAATTTCATTTAGAAGAGCTACAGGATGTGTATCTAGATAAGTATCAGATGATGAAGTTTTTTCTCTAAAGATAATGGATTCTATATCTTCCTCACAAATCGTAACATCCTTTTTCTTGCAATAAACTTTCACATCATATTTTGGTATCCAGTTTATACTGAGTATTATATCAAATTAAACCATATGTATCATGATAAAGTCAACAGATAAATAATTTTTTTATGCCATAATGGGAACTGCCTGACACATCTTTGTTGCAATGAGACTTCCCTTAGGGGTTTTGACTGACAAATCCCTTGTTAATGGGATTTGGAAATATCAAATATTTTAAGAAAACTAGGAAGATATAAATTAATTTGATGATATAGAATCAAATAAATATTTAGATAAATTTGAGGATATAATTAATGTACATTCCACCACATCATTAGGAATTTCAACCTCAACATTTGTGATCACAAAATCATGGCCTTACTCCCTTGGCCTTTTCTGGGGCAGGTTTCCTTGATTGTTAGGATAATAATTTTCATAATGTCTCGTCTCTTTAAAATTGTAAAATTGAACATTGGTAGCTTCGTTATTTCCCTTGAAATCGCATGATTGGTGGAATCTTTCTCTACACTTATAACAAATTATCATCCTTTTTAGGAAAGTATCAGGGTGTTTCTTCTGACAATTACAACAAGGTGGAAAGTTAACTTTTCTATTCTTCCCTTATTTCCTTTTCAATAGTATTCAGTTTCCCTCTTCTTCTATTTCTTTACTTTAAAGTCATATGACTTAGTGAATTCATTTTCTATCTTGATAGCACATGAGACTATATCTTCGTATGATAACAAATATTTTGAGACCAGTGCCCATCAAAGAAATGGTTTTAACCCATCAAATAATTGATCAATATTACTTCTTTGGTTACGTATGTAGTCTAAATTATTCCTTTCTAACCTTGTAGAGTTATCTTTATACATTACAACATACGCATCCTCATTCTGCCTCAGACTCAGAAATTGCCTCCCCATATCCGCTTCTAATCACAAGGAAAGTATTTTTCTAAGAAGAGATCTTTCAATTACCTCCATTCCATATTTTCTACTTCTTCATCCTCTTTCATGTTTTGAATTAATGACCACCATTGATCACATCTCCAGAGAGATGATAAACTGTCATGACAACTTTTCCCTTTCGTTACTCCCCAAAGACAGAAATGTTTTATCTAAGGAACTTATCCATTACTCAGTTACAAATGGATTTTTATTCCCATTTAATATTGGGGTATGTTTTATAATTAAGTGGTCTAATATTGATCTTCCACATTGTGGATCAGGAAGCTCTATATGGATAAGGTTATTATTCATAACTGAGTTAGTTGTCCCAGTATAGTTATAAGTTGTTCAACACCTGTTACATCTCATGTTCCAATATCATTATCTTTCATAGGAGGGAAATACCTACATGGATTATGTGCATTGATATGATTTTTATTTCTTCAACTATGTTCCATTTATAAAAAATGCCATTCACTAGATTAGGTAATGAATCATAATGCTTAATTTCAAAATACGTAACATGAATTAAAAAAATTTATCCATATCTGATCTCATAATCATAAAAATAATTTCTTTAGGGATATATTTACTTTTAAATCCTTCATAATGGTTTTCAATGAAAATGTGAATTATCCTAAGAATATCCCTCAGGAGTGTCAAACCAGGTGAATAGTACGGTCCGTTTTCGTGTACCAGGTTACCCTGATTCAAGCTCAGAACACCTTGTCCGAGTTATTACTCCTAGGTACATCTGTTCCAAAACCAAATCCAATTATAGTATCCATACAAGGTTGTAATTTCCTATAATACCCACATAATCACTACATTACCAAAATTTTAGGATTTTCTTCTATACTTATTCTAAAAGTATATCTTAGGGTAATTTTTCCCTGATCAAAGTTTTTATAAATATAGTTTCCAAGTATTGTACTAAACTTCCTATGATACCAACTATAAATCCCCGAACCTATATTCCCAGAGCCTGTGCATTATTTTATTACATTGGCATGGTCACAAGAAATCAAATCCTGAAGGACCGATCAGTTTAGTAGCCTTAGAAAAACTAGATACAAACATAAGTTTTACATTACATCATGAAATGAAAAGTAACATAGTATTTACATTGAATACACTAATATATATTAGAATATACCTATAAGAAAATAATAATATACTTCTTCTCATCCTTGGGAAAAATGAAACATAAGAAATGGGCGATCTCAAATGCTCAGTAAGGATAAACAATATAGCAGAAGGTATCATAAACAAGAATAAACATTTAAGGAATGGTATAAAACTGAAACACAAGCCTTTCAAACATAATCTTTAGCATACTATGGAAATAGTAAATAAAATAATTCCATTTAAATATTCACATGGATATTTTACTATTCAAATAATTACATTTAATATCAATAACTAATCTCATGGTGAGGGAATTCATAATGTCGGACATCATAACCATATCATCACGACCTCATGCCAAGACTATAGATAAATTGGTAAAAACCCAAACTAGTTTGTCTCATGAGACATACCAATCATTAAGGGGCTATAGTGGGCCCCTCCCATCACTTACTAAGTCCAATGCATTCCTCATATGAAAAGGGTGTAACATAACCACTATAAACATCCATATTAAACCTAGCATATGAAATATTAATACATTAACTATAAACCATGAATGATATAAAAATATCATATCCATAGTCAAACATATCATAATCCCTTAAATACAATATGATAGGTTGTATCATAATAAATCAACCTCAATTAAACATCATATCCAATAAAGGATGTTAACAAAGATAAAAATGATCTTAATATAAACATTATAAATTTTTTAGAGAAATACCCCCTTTATTGAAAATAACTATTTAAAATGAAATAAAATTTAAAAAATATATTTTAATTGAAAATAATCATATAAAATTTTAAATTAAACTTAAAAACAATAACGTCTCATGATGTTATAAAAGCTATCGCATGCCATATAAGTTAAAAAAACATTCTTCTCATAATTCATCGAAAAGTCAAACAAAGTACTTCGTAAGGAAAATGACAAAAGATTCCCTTTTATAAAATTAAACATGGGTAAAAAATTATTTAAAAATTTCTAAAATAATATTAATAATGTTTTGATATACATTTTTAAGAAACATGTATGATAACTATTTCCTAGTAAATACTTACGTATAAACAACCTCGGATCGTAATGAAATTGTGACATTAGCCCTTACCTTGTACTTTCCTTTAGTCAAGGGTGTGTTAACCTCATGTATAATTGCTAAATCATGTTATTAAATTATAAAATACCATTTTAGTATTTATTATATCATATATGATCGCATTATATCATTTTGTTAATAATATTTCAGTATTATCATTGTTTTGGGTGTTAACTACTTTGTTTCCCTAAGCATGTTTTGTTGTGAAAGTAATTTTTATTATGAATAGAATATATTTTAATCATATATATAATGATATTAACTTAAAAAATAGTATATTTACTCATATTATGAATTTTATAATCATTCTTGAATGGTTAATGTGGAGAATGAATCTCATTGCATTGTGGAGACGGTAGGTCGTACGTACGCTCTTGCAATGGTATCATTCCCTTAATGTTTAAATGGTATAGAATTGGATGGTATGTTATTATAAAGAATAATAATAATTTCATATTAATTATTTATATCTATTATAATAATCATTATACCCATCCAAAAAAAGTTTTTTTGAATAAAAAATTACACCACGACGTGGAGATGGTAAGTCGTAAGAATGCATGCATGGTGATATTTTTATTCATAAGAAGGATAAAAGAAGAAATATGGTTGTACCATAATCATAATAAAATATAATAATGTATATGATACTGGATTTATTAATTTATTATGGAAAAATATAAGAATAGTAATTAGAAGAAGTAAAGAAATTGAATTGAATTGGTAAAACAATTACCTCTTCTTTGAGTATTTTCTTTGGATTTTCACAAAATTACTCATTAGGTAGGCTTTATACCCAGATTATGGCCTCTAGGATGAATTTTGGGAAGTTGGTAGGATAATTGGGCATGTTTTTCCAAGTCAAAGGTATTTATAAGTGTGAATAAAAGATAAGGAGAGGTTCCCTTTTATAAGAGAGGGGTGGGCACTTTTGGTAACTCCAAAACTATTAATTTAATATAAATTGATTTTGATTTTAAATAGCTCAAAAGTGATTTATTAATAGAATAATATGAGTATGGGTAAAAATCCACTCAAAAATTTATTTTTAGACAAGTTTAGGTCATAAAATGAACCTTATCTTTTGGATTTAACCCTTAGTTAAAAAGTTTAGTCTCTTACCGTGTCTACTTGTCTTTTTATAATATAATGTTAATATAGTTACTATAAAATTCTAAACAAACCCAAATTGGATCATTTGTGATATATTTAACACTATACAATTTATTTGTCCTAGACTTATATTTTTATGACTTTTATATCATTTCATAAAATAGTATTTATTTTAAAATCACTTTTATGTTAATTTTGACACTATTTAATACATGATATTTTTTAAAGTCATAAAAACTTAATTACTTCAAAAAAAATACATTAAACCATCCCTAAAATTTCATGGTATTCCAAAAAATTATTTTATGGAATAAAATATTACAAATTATATTTATTTTAATATTATTAATATCATTTAATAGATTCTTACTTTAATAAAAAAATTACTACCTCATCTTTGTGTCACCATTTAATTTAATTATTTGTTTCTTAAAATAATAAATAAATTACCATTATGTATATAAACATTTTATATTTATAAATACTATTTATATTGGACATATCACTTATATAACCTCATATTAAAAATGATATAATTATTAAAATTTGAATATGACATTCTTAAATCTTCTTTAAATAATTTTTAATAAATGTCCTAATCTGAAACAAGTGGCCTAAAAAGGATCATATTTTATACCTAAGGTTTATTTTGTTGAAAAAAACTTATCCAATTAAATTTTTACAAGTTTTAGGGTAAATTTATAATAAGATTATATTATTTTTGTACCTTAAATTTCCTGATTTATCCTCAACCATAGTAAATAAATAAAAAATTACTAAAGTTACTATTCACAAAAAAAATTAATTTGAACCTATTAGATCACAAATTTCATACTAATTATAACAATGTATGTCTATTTTTTTGAAATTAAAATAATAGAAGCAGTAAAATTACGTTTAATGCTAATCTCGTAGATGTGTTTAGAAGGCGGGTAAAAGAGACGTTCAAAAGTTTAATAAATTTTTATATCTATTTCTATTATAAAAATGACTCCAATGAACTAAATTAAAATAATATATGTATTATGTGTATATTTATAATTTAAAATAAATTTAAAGTAAAATAATTATTTAAATTAAAAATTTGGTTTTTAAACAATAATGTAGTATTTTTTCACTATTCATCAAAAATTGAAACTTTTCAGAAACAAAAATCACCTTAAGATAATTTTGATATTATGAATTCAAAAATGAAGTATATTTTGAAAAATAAAATTTATAAATTTCATAGTGTTGTTAATACTATTCATAACCTCTTTTTAAATGGCTAGTTTGATTGGTCGTGGTGCGCTCGAACTCGATGTTGCATGTAGTGAAAGCTATTGAATTATTTAAAAATATATGTGTCATGTAATAGTGGGGTGTTACAATAAAGTCTCATTACATAAAACCTAAAAAGGTGTTTCTATGACTTAAATCTTTTGATCAACCTTAGACTTATCAACCCATGACACTTTAGGTTTATCTCATATAAATATGGAATATTGTAACGACCCGAACTGTTATAAAAAATTCCCCTTTTGATTTAAATAAATGTCTTATTATGTATTATAGTTATATAAAACACATGAACCTTATTGGTTGAATTATATCCTATTAAATTTATAATATTTTTACACATCTTTACCATTGATAATATAGTTGTTGAATAGTGATCACGTGATAAGTATAAATATAAGGTTTTAACAAATCCAATTAACATAGAAAAAGGAAGTGGTGTCCTCAACTAGTAGGATCATACCATATAAATCCCATTTATTGGAGATTATGAGGGAGGTGTAATCACTTGTATTTTCCCTTGACCAATCCAAATATGATATCTAATAACTTAAGCCTGAGCGAAACTATTTACAGGATAAGTTCAAGATCATCGAGATCACAACCAAAACCATATACCCTGAACCACCCCATGAAAGTATCACCATCGTGCACCTTACTCTTATAGAGTTTTTTCATGCATTAAAGGTATATTTATCAAGACCATAATAATATGAATATTTATATTGTATCTTCAATATAATAGTGTTTGTATTTTATTCTTATCATTACTTTATAAATGATTTTGATTTTTATACAATAAAACAAAAAAATTATTTTTAATTAGTATTCAATTTCAATTAACATGTTTATTTTGATGAATTAATGGATTTTTTAAATAAATAATATTATGATAAAATATTTTTTTAAATAATTCTTATCAAATATAAATGATAGTATATTTTTTAAGAAGTCAAATGTAAATTTTATAATGGTTCAAAAACAGTTATTGTCAAAAAAAATTCATCATTTATCAATAAATGTTGATTATTATTTTAAAAGTGATAATACACAAAGTTAGAAAATTATTATTTTTTAAATAATATTATTTTTGAAATTATAATGTCAAAATTATCCAACGGTAAATTTTTCATAATTTTCTAAGACATTTAAATTTTTAGGTAAAAATTAAAATACCATATAAATATATGGTGTGTATTATGACATCATAATGACCCAAAAGGGATTTAATAAATACTATAAAGTTTATACATGACCAAATATATGTTTTACCTTTGAAATAATGTGATTGTATTTTTATTTTAGTAATTTTATAAAGCCTTTTTGAATCCTCCAAAACAATTAATATATTTTATGGTTTTAAAATCATTTCTTTAAGAGTATTAATCACCTCCACATCAGTAATTTTACTTATAAAATAATTTAAACCACTCCCCTTTTCATAAACCATTGGAAGTTTTTTTCAGTAATTTTATTTTAAAGAGTACAAAACCTAAGTTTAAGAAATAATAAAACAATTCCCACTCATTTACTATATAAACACACCCAAGATCTCATTTATCTTTTTTGAAAACCCTTGGAGAACGTCCTTACTCTTCCCTCCCCTCTCTATAGTCCTACCAAGCTACCCCCAATCTCTTAAGAAGTCTCTCCCAGGCAATTGGTGACCCACACTCAAGTAATGGATTTCTCTTCTCTCATTTCCATTCAAGCACCAATTTTATGTCATGCCTATTAATTTTCATTTTCTCATGTTATGATATGTTCTTTCATATACCAATTACTATCCATTTTATGTATAAATTATGATAAAACACTTTAAATCTCATTAATCTCATCCATGAACCTTTATGAACACCATTTACCATACTGAAAGTAAGTAAGTGATCCTCACCTTCTCTTCTTTATTCAAGTTTCATTATTATCATATGACTTCTATTTTCAATTCATAATGTTGGTATATGTATTTCCAGTACCTATTAATTACCATTTTATTTATAAATGATGATATACCTCTTTCACTCTCATAATCCCATTTTATGAATTTTTAAGTGGCATCATTATGCTGCCAAAATTTCACCATGACTTTCTATTCCAAAACAATTGTGTAGTGAATACGATACCCATTTTCTATCCAGAGTGTTCACCTTTATAAAATTATTATTTATTGAATTTTTACTTAAATTTATTTATTACGTACTCCTTAATCATGGAATAAAATATGATGATGAATGAATCCATGTTCTATGATCCATGTGACACACTTAAGCATGAGAATGGAATGAATGTGATGGGTATGCCAAAAATTATATAGTGCTCTAATGAATTAGGTAATGTTTAGTCTCATGAGACATCATGTTGGGAAAAGATTGATCCTAATTCCTTTATGTAAATTTTTCCATTATGATGTCTTTGCAGTTATCCTTAACCTATGTTAATGATGCAATGTTTTATGTTGTTCCCATATTTCTCATATTGCCTTTATGTTATCATGTTATATCATGCCATATTGTTCATGTTTATGATTCTCACTCCGTATATGTACCGTTTATATGAATATTGTATAAAATGTATTACTCACTTCATTTTATTCCATGTTTATTCTCTTAATGGGATTTATAGATCACCCCTTTCTTATGTATATCCGCAGGTTATCCCATGCAATTTTAAGTGTAATCATATTAAGGAAGTTTTTAATAAAGATATTCTTTTCCTATTTATATTATTATGTAATGTACCTAATTAAAAAATAAACAATACTTATAGATATTATAGGTTGTATTAAGTGTAATATTATTTAATAAATCATGAATGAATGTGTAATAAAGTGAAGGGTTGTCATAGTCGGTATCAAATAAGAAGTTTAGTTTTTTTTTTTGCGATTAGGATTAGGAAAATATAGTGAAAGCCTTAGGGATAAGAATACATATAATAAAACATCCTTAAATTTTGGTAATTTTATATTAATTTTTTTATCCAGAAAATATATCCTTGCTTGGATACTAAAATTGGATCTACCTCATGGAGAGTAGTACATATGGGTAAAACCTAAAAACAACGCATTGAGCAAGAATTATCTGGAAACTAATGCATGATAATGGCCATTTATGCATACCAATTTTGAAACTCATAAAGGATATTCTTTGGTAAATTCATAATCCCATTAAAAATCATTATTAAGGGAACAAAAAAATACCCATAATAATATATGATGGGAAATATATCATGGATAACATAAATTGAATCCTAGAAATTATTATGTTAAGTAAACACATGTAATTTATAATTTATATATTTAATATCATTAGATTAATATTTATATGATTAATAGTTTAAAAATACTCATACCTAAATTTCACTTTATTTTATCTAATAGTTGGAAATAGGAGGAATCAAGTGAACGATTAATGTGAAAGGTAATGTGATGACTGCCCCCAATGAGATTCCCAACATAGTGGGAGTGGGAATCGTGAACTTTATGATGATACTATCTCAGATGACATGGTTTTTGAATAGAAACTTGGATCAATAAGAGTTACCAAATTCCCCTAAGAAATAACAAACTAAAATTGAGACCTTTATATGATAATGGCCTCCAACTTTCAATGGATCATCTGATCCATTAATCATGGAACAATGGATCAACTCCATTGAGAATATATCATCCACCCTTCAATGTTATGAGAAGTATAAGTTTCTATTAGTTTTTTATTTTATGGAGGTAGAATCTAATCAGTGGTGGAAAATGATCAAAAATATGAATCTAGAGGAATAGATCAAATCCATGGGGTGGAAGGAATTCCAGAAAATGTTTTTGATAAATATTTTCCTTTCACTCTCTAACTTAAAATGGAAATGGATTTACTTTCCCTCAAGAAAAAAGACAATTAATCTATCGAGGCATATGAAGAAAACTTCACAATACTTGCATGATATGCATTATCCTTTGTTGTTACACCTAAACTCAAGGTTGACCACTAATTTGGTGGGCTAAAACCGAGTCTATGAAAATCTCTGGCAATCCGAGAGTTTGATAGCTATTAGAAAATTATTTGATGTGCCCTCAATGTCGAGATGGAGTTTAGTGAATCTCAAGGGTATCATGAGGATAATAAGTAGAAAGTTTAGGTTATTTCTAACATTACAATCAAATAGATCCATGGAACTATGGGAAAGAATCACCCTAAAAATTTCCTAATGGGGATGAAGAAATTCTTTAGGTATGGGAAGGAAGGACACCTAGATAGTGATTTCTGATATTAGAAACCCACTAATGTGATGTAGGAAATTAATTCTCTAGTCAAACCTCAATTCGTTGTTCATTACTTCAACTACAAGGAACTAGGTGAGTTTGAAAACCAATACACTAAGATAAGGGTTTTCAGAGAAAACAAACAACCACCAAGGCAGTAAGGGTAAGCCTTCTCCATCACAACTACTGAGGTGAGTCCCAACAATTAAGTAGTGATAGGTATGCTAGTTATTCATTCAAAATAGTGAAAATTATTTTTTATTCTATTTCTATGTATTACTTCATATCACAAAATTTTAGTAGGATTGTTCAAACACCACCAAAAATTATGGAAGTAGAGTTGTCAGTGAAAATGAAAAATGGGGAAATTATTGCATCCCAAGTATATAACTCCTCCCTTATAACAATTTGTGGGTTGAAATTCCCAGTGAACATTTTAATACTCACTTTTATGGAATTTGATACAATTATGGGTATGTATTTTATTTCCATATATAGGTCCAACATAAATTTTCATAATAAAGAAATCACTCTTCGTATTTCGAATCAACCCATGATTTTGTACAAGTGTAGAGAGGAGGATGAATCTTTATTATCACCAACATCTCCAGAATGTATATTATTTCCCTATAAGAAATCATATCTAGATTAAATGATTAAGTATAAGGAAATAATCATCCTTGAAGAAAGTCCCATTGTTAGGTAATACTCTGATGTGTTTCCCAAGGAATTTCATGCTCTTACTTCTGGTCGAGAGGTTGAATTTTAAATTGACCTTATACTTGTTGTATTTTCATTATCCAAGACTCCATATAGAATGTATATTGTGGATCTTGAGGAGTTGAATAAATAAACATGTGAGAATTTATATAAAGGGTTCATACACCTATGTACTTCACCATGGGATGCACTAGTCCTCTTTTTCAAGAAGAAGGATGGGTCAATACAGCTTTGCATTGACTATCATGAGCTAAAAAAGATCACAATAGAGAACAAGTATCCATTTTCATGGATAGATGACTTTTTATATCATATATTTAGAGCACAATACTTCTTCAAGGTGGATATATGGTTGGAATATTCCCAAGTTAGGGTGAAGAAGGAGGATATCCCCAAGACTTATTTCCATACAAGGTATGTTCCCTATGAGTGCATAGTAATGCCATTCAGACTCACTAATACTCTAAAAATATTGATGGAATTAATGAATAGAGTCTTTAGGGACTACCTTAACAAATTTTTGGTAGTATATATAGATGATATTTAAATATACTCTAAAATTATGGATGGCCGTGATGAGCATCTGAGCAATGTGCTAATGACCTTATAAAATGAGAAGATTTATGCCAAGTACAAAAAATGTGAGTTCTAATTGAAGTATGTCTCTTTCTTAAGAAAAATTATGAAAATAAATGGAATAATTTTGGACCCTTAAAATATAGAATCAATTGAAGGATAGATAAATCCAACATTTACGATAGATATCTATAGTTTCCTTGGATTATATGGGTACTATCATCGATTTGTGAGAAATTTCTTGCGATTTTCAAACCCTATAACCAAGATAACTCTGAAGGAAGTCAAGTTTTCTTAGAATGATTAATGTGAAGAGAGAATCAAGGAGTTAAAAAGGAGTCTTATCACTACACCTATACTCACACTACTCATAAGTGGAGAACTTTTCGTGGTATTCATTAATGATTTAAAGAAGGGCTTGGGCAATGTGTTAATACAAAATGATAAATTCATAGCCTATGATTCAAGGTAGTTGAAATTTTACAAATAAAACTACCCAATTCGTGATCTAGAGTTGCCTGTAGTGATCTTCACTTTGAGAATATGGTGTCATTGTCTATTTGGAGAGAATTGTGAAATATACACGGATCACAAAATCCTTAAGTATATATCCACACATAAAGAGATGAATATGAACCGATGAAGATGGATAGAACTAATCAAGGACTATGACTACTCAATTCCCTACCATCCTAGGAAAGTGAATAAAGTGGAAGACACTCTAAATAAAAAGGATATGGTTATATCATTAATTATAATTGATAAGGATCTGGTCTTATTATATTTTAAAAGGATGGAGTTGGGAATCATAAAATAAGGAACATCATCCATCCTTTCACAAATGATTTCTTTAATATCTCTTATTGAGAGGTTAAAGGATGATCAAAGAGATGATTTGAGAATTCAAAAGAAGGTGTAAATAATAAGAAATGGTAAATATTCAGATTTTAATGTTAATGAATAAGGATTTTTAAGATTTGGGTCATCATTTTGTGTACCATCCAATCAAGAGATAAAGAGAGAGCTTCTAAATGATGCACATTTATCAACCTACTCTATTAACCCAGGGAGAAAAAAGATGCATTGAGATATCTAAGAGAACTATTGGTGGGAAAATATGAATAAGGATATCACTGAATGTACATAAAAGTTCCTAGTATGTCAGAAATTTAAGGATGAAAAGAAAAAGTCTAATGGGATTATGCAACCATTACCAATACCAACATGGAAATGGGAAAACATCACGATGGAAATTGTCCCCGAAATTATGAATACATCCAGAGGAAACAATGCAATATGGTTTATTTTGGGTCATCTTAAAAAGATAGATCACTTTATCACAATTTGAGAGGACTTATCACTCAAACAACTTGCATTAATATACATCAAATAAATTGTGAGGCTATATGGAGTACCACTGTCGATTGTATCTGATCAAGATATGAGATTTACCTCGATGTTCTGGAAAAATCTCCAACATTATCTAAATACTAATATGAAATTTATTAGAGCCCATCATCCTCAAATTGATGGCCATTCTGAGTAGACTATTCTAACACTGGAAGTCATGTTGAGAGCATTCTTGATTGACTTCAAAGGGGGGGTGGAACCAACATATTCCTTAGGTTGAGTTCTTATACAATAACAGTTTTCAATCGAGCATCCAAATGGCTCCATATGAATATCTTTATGGTAAAAGATGAAAAACACCAGCATGATGGGATAAAGTTGGTAAATTTAAGCTATTATAACCTAAAATGGTTGATGAAATGGTATACAAGGTAAAAATAATTCAATATAACATCAAGGTAGCCCAAAGTCGACAAAATAGATATACTGACAATCATTGACAATAAATATAGTTTTTTCTTGGATACATGGTATTACTCCTCATATATATATGGAATAAAGTGTTGAGATTTTTGAATAATGGAAAGATTAGTCCAAGATACATTGGACCCTCTAATATCCTTGATCACATCATAGTGGTGTCATATCGACTAGCACTCCCACCAAATCTATCTTAAGTACATGATGTATTCCATGTATCCATCTTGAGAAAGTATATAACATACCCCTAACATGTACTCAATACATAGGTGGTACTGTTAGATAATGACCTTTCTTATGATTAGTATCTGGTGAAGATATTATATCATAAAGATAGATTCCTAGAGAATAATTCAATGCACTTGGTCAAAGTTTTGTGGAGAAATAACAAGTTTGAAGATTTGGCATGGGAGCTAGAGGATGTGGTGAAATAGAGTTAACCTCATCTTTTTAATTTTGGGAAATGAAAATTTCAAGAGATAAATTTCAAAAGGGTGGATGATTATAATTACCCAAACTATTATAAATAATATTCCCCTTTTGATTTAATTAAATATCTTATTATGTAATACGATTATAGAAAAAACATGAAATTATTTTGTTTTATTATATCCTATAATATATAAAAGACTATTAATAATATTTACCATTGATAATATAGTCATTTACAATGATCACATGATTATCATAAATATAGGGTTTTAACAAATCCAATTGACACAGACAAAGGAAGTGATGGCCTAAACCAATAAGATTGTACACTATGAAGCCCATTTATTAGAGCTTCTGAGAGAGAGATAATCAATGGGATTTTACATTGACCAAACCTATGTTTAGATCCAATAACTTAAGCATGAGAGAAACCATTTACAGGAGAAGTTCCAGTTCATCAAGATCATGGCCCAAACCATGAATGTTGAACCACCCCAAGAAAGTATCACTTTCACGTACCTTACTCTTAGGGATTTTTATAGTGTATTAAAGGGATTTTTTTCAAGTCCATAATAATATGAATATGTAAATTTTATTTTCAATATAATAATGTTCATATTTTCTTCTTATCATTACTTTATAAATGTTTTTTATTTTTATACAATAAAACACAAATTATATTTCTAATTAGTATTCAATTTAAATTAAGATGTTTATTTCTATAAATTAATGAATATTTTAAATAAATAATATTTTTATAAAATATTACTATTAAAATATTTTTATAAAATATAAATTATAATATAATTTTAATAAAGTCAAATGTAATTTTTATAAGAGTTTGAAAACTGTTATTGTCAAAAACACAGCATTTCTCAATAAATGTCGATTATTATTTTAAAAATGAAAATACAAATATTGATAAAATTATTTTGATAAAATTAATATTATTTTTGTAATCATAATTTTAAAATTATCCAGTGGTTAATTTTTAATAATTTTCATAGATAGTTTAATTTTCAGGTAAAATAATTAATACCGTATAAATTTATGGTGTGTATTATGACATCATAATGACCCAAAAGTTGTGTAAAAATTACTATAAAGGGTATACAGGAATAAATATATGTTTTACCTTTAAAATAATTTATTTTTATTTTTATTTTATTAATTTTATAAATCCTTTATGAATCCTCCAAAACCATTAATATATTTTATGGTTTTAAAATCATTTCTTTAAGAGTATGACTCACATCTACATCAGTAAGGGTATTATTTTATTAAGTTCTCCACTTTGCCTTATAAAATAATGAAAAAAACACCTTTGGAATAAAAATTGGGAAATACTATAGTAATGTTTGTGGTTTTGGTTCTTTTATTATATAGATTCAAAAACCTAAGTTTGAGAAATAATAAATAATTACCCACTCATTTCCAATACAAACCCACCCAAGTTCCCATTTTTCTTCACTAAAAATACTTGGAGCACATCCCTAATCCCCCCTATATATATTCCTACCAAGGCACCTTAAATCTCTCAAGAAACCCCTACCAAGAATTTGGAGTCACACACTCAAGTAAGGGATTTCTATTTTCTAATTTTCCATTCAAGCATGTATTTTATGTTATGCATCTTAATTTTCATTTTTTTCATGTTGAGATATGTTCTTAAATATCCCAATTACTATCAGTTTTATGTATAAATTATTATATACCCATTTTAATCTCATTAATTTAATCCATAAACCTTTATGAACACCAGTTACCATGTCAAAATTAATTAATGGATCCTCACCCTCTCTTCTTTATTCAAGTTTCTTTATCATATTATGCCTTATATTTCAAATTCCTAATTTTGGTATATGTATTTACATGTCCCAATTATTTCCCATTTTATTTTCAAATTATTAGAGATCCCTTTTTCTCTCATCATCCAATTTTATGAATTTTTAAGTGACGTTGTTACGCAGCCAAAATTTCGTCGTTATTTTCCATGAAAAAAAAATTGTGTAGTGAATATTATACCCATTTCATATCAAGGGTGTAAAACTTTATATACTTATGCTTATTTTAGTTGGGACATACATGTATATATTCTACTCTCCTTGATCGTAGAGTAAAATATTATGATGAATGAATCCATGTTCTATGATCTATGTGTCACACTTAAGCATGGGAATGAAATGAATATGATGGGTGTGCAAAAAATTATATATTGATCTAATGAATTGGGTAATTTTTAGTCTCATGAGACATCATGTGGGGATGGTGATTTAACCCTATACCTTTATGGGAGATTATATATAATAATGTATTGGAATTTAGCCTTGAACTATGTTTATGATATAGTGTTTTAAGTTATTATTGTAATGTTCCAGACAAGGATGCCACTCAACAGTGCTCGAAGCCTGGTTCGACACATAGTCGCAAGCTCATATCCCCAAATAATAGAGGTTTTAAACTATCAGTGAGGGACGAGGTGTGTTAGTATGGAGAATATGACCTCATTAGCAGAGTGTAACACATCAGAAACAATACAACAGTTTAATAGCAGTAGTAACCCATACAAAAAAATAAATAAATAGTAGAAGACTAATAGTATAATCAAATACATAAGTCATATCATAAATCAAATGATGATACATGTCACATGTTTATATTAAAACAACCAAAATAGGTACACAAAAGTCATATAAGGTACATGTCACATTATTATAAAAAGGACAAAAGAATCATAGTAGCATCGTAAGCCTCAGTTTTGTCTCATTCTCTTCTTCTCCTAAGAAGCATATCAAGTACTTGTATTAGGGTGCTTTCCCTTATCAAGACCTATAATTCTATAATTTTTTTGGGTCCAAAAAGGTAACCCAAATAGGGAGTGATATATAATCCTAGTTGGAAACCACCTAATCAAAATCGCAAATAGATTCCTAATAGTCCATCTATAACGATATGAGTCAAGCCTGAATCCAAGCTTGTGCTTTGGCTTGGAAGAAGTTTCATATAAAATTTTATTGTTAAATTAATTTGGAACCTGAGCCTGTCACTCACATTTGTAAGCTGTAATTTAGGTATCTTTGTAGGTATGATATTAAACTATGTATGTCCTTGACATTCCTAAGTTGGAATTGAAGTATCGCCCAAGTATGATATCCACCAAAATCCTACAATCCCATCCTGATGAACCTATCAGGAACCTGGTATCACTCTAGGTGAGGTATAGAGTCGTTCTAATCAATTCTATCCCTAGTGGTCCTATACGGAGCCCATGTACCATCCATGGAATAAATATTCAATTTTCTATTTGAGTCCATCCATGGAATCCATCATTTGGATCCACAATTCACTCGGTATATAAATCAACCCTCAATGAGGTCATCCATGGAATCTTTAATTTGTATCCATGATTCTCCCATGGTATAATCATATTTTAGGACATAGATTCTATCCATGGAATCCTTAAACTATATCCATGATTCACCCAAGGAATTCAATTCACGAGTCCAATGATTCTATCCACGGAATCCTATAATTGGATCCATGATTCACCCATGTCTATTAAGTAATTAACCAATTCAATCCCATTTAAACATTTCATTTATCATGCCAAGGTCAAAACCAAGAGTATCCATTTAAATATCACCTTAAAAGGTGACTCAAAAATTGGACAACCTCAAAAGGGTTGGCCTTTAAATTACTCACATAGGAATTTTCAATATAACAAGCCTCACAAGCCTTACAATCCTTGAAATCCTAACAAGCTATTAAATGGATTGGTTATCATTTATCTCACATGGGAAAAACATTTAAGGAAATTCAAGACAAGTAAACCAATTCATGTTATAGCCTCTATTTACTCACTTGGGTAAGGCTAAACAAAGGCAAATAAGCTTAATCAAGAAATGGAATATTAATTACAAGGGTTCAAGTCATCCATCCCATGCCTTTAACGCATTTTATTTAAAATTAAATTCATAAACCTATTAATCAATTTGATTTACATATCAATTCGCATGTCATATCCCATACAAGGGGGAAACTACATGCCTCATAGGAATCCAAGGGTTAATCCATCAATTGGTCCCTTTAAATCAACACCCAATGGGTGATTTAGATTCAAGGTCTACAACCTATAACAAGAATAAATAATACTATTTAACTTATAAGGTCATTCCTATAAATCCAAGGATTCTTTTTCAATTTAACTGACACCTGGAAATTTGGTGTGAGGAAGAAAATCATATATAAATGGCCCAACTTTAAGAAAAAGGCATGAGACTACCAACCTTAGGTCCATGTTAGATAGCTCATCCAGTATCTAGTTTTATTCGGCCTAGATTTTGATTAATCTAAATAATGTATAAAGAACAAGAAATTAGGTCATATGAGCCTAAATCCAAATATAGTGGCCAATAGTCATAGGAATCAAGAACAGCTAAAAATGAATTTAGATCTTACCATTACGGATCAAAGGAGAAAAACCAAACTTGACTTAGAGATCATACAGATGATCTACCTCAAATCCAAGGATAGCCAAAGGTGAGATATTTTCCAATATTTCCCTTTGTTGTACGTAATAAATAAAACCTAAATTATGTTTTAAAATGATCTTTATTTTAATATAAAATTATTAAAATTCTAAAACTGAATGTGCCACACGGTTTAGGCGCATGATTTGGAAATCTATTTTTCCGATCATGCACAGCCTCCTGTAGGCTTAAGGAATATTGCATGGTTTACCAACATGGTTTATTAACCATGTAAAAACTATGTGATAAACCACTGTAAAGTTCTATAAAAAAAATACAGAATTGGTTGCACGGTTGTGCGTCCCAACACGCACGGTTTTCACTAACCGTTCAACCTCCTATTTTTATCCAAAACTTGGTTTTTGGGCTCTAAAGCATCCTCGGACACACCTCAGCCATATATTTACTCAATTTTCATTCATAATAGGAAATATTTAATAAACTAAACTCATAATTGATGGACAAAACTGAATATGTACCTCAAAGAAGAACCAAGTTCTTACAAACTTTCCCCCTTAAAGTAAGTTTCCCCTGAATTTCCCTTTCAATGGTGGTGATGCATTATCTAAGAATAACTCTTCCCACTAAGATCATACCCCAGCCTCCCACTCCCAAGTCTCTTCCTATACTCGGTCGTGATACCATATCTCCCGAACTATAGGAATGGACCAACCTCAAATAACCTTCATGCTACGATCCACAATACGAATAGGATTCTCCTTAAAGGATGAATCTACTTGTAACTCAACATCCTTAGGCTGAAAGGCATGAGATGGGTTTTAATAGTAATGTCACAGCTGAGAAACATGGAAGACATCATGTATAACCTGGTACCTCTAAAGTAACTACAACCGATAGGCTACCGACTTGACTCTCTCTAGAATCTAAAAAGGACTGACGTATCTTAGTGAAAAAATTACCCTATATCTTGATCCTCTTGGGTACAGGCCTCCATGAAACCTTTAGGAAAATGTGATCCCTGACCTCAAACTCTAGAGGGCTTCTACAGAAATCATTTTATGATTTTTTATGAGACTACACAGTATCCATATACTTTTGAATCAACTTCACCTACTCTGTGGTCTCCTGAACAAGGTGAGGTCCCATCATAGCTTCCTCTCCTTCCTCTAACCAACATAGGGTTGATTGGCATGGACTAACCTACAAAGACTCATATAGTACCATATGAATAGTATCCTGAAATTTATTATTTAAGAGAATTAAACTAGGGGCATATGAATCTCCCAAGAATCATTGAAGTCCAGGAAACATGCTCAAAGCATGTCCTCAAGAACCTAAATCATGCACTCTGATTGACCATATGTCTAGGGATAGTATGCCATGCTTAGAAGCACCTGAGTACCTAGTTCCCTCGGTATCCCTTTCTAGAACTGAGAATTAAACCAATCATTCCTATATAAAATGATAGAATGTGGGACCCCATAAATTAGTACTATCTCATTGATATACAACCTCCCAAGCTCATCAATTGAAAATTTATCCTTGGTAGGTAGGAAATGAGTGACCTTCATGAGCCTTTCATCAAAAACCCATACAGCGTCATTACTTCAAGGCAATCTTAGTAAACCAATCACAAAATCCATCACGACATCATTTCACTTCCACTCATGAATGGGTTTCCACTATAAAATTCCGACTAGTCACTGGTATTCTGCCTTCACCTTCTGACGGTTGGAGCAACTCATGACAAAACCAGTTTCATCTCTTTTCATACCCAGCCACCAGTACTGGATATGTAAATACTGATACATCTTGGTGACACCAATATGAACTCCCCAAGATGAATCATGAAAATATCACATTAACAGCTCATTTATGCCTACTAAGACCCATACATGACCACAAAAATAAAGAATATCATCCTCGTTTATGGTCCAACTAGGAGGAGGTTCCTCACTTTCTAAACTCTCCCATATAATTAGGCCTTAGGAACCCAATTTCTGCCTCATCCTCACTTTACTCAATAGGGTAGAGGTAATATAAAAATATGAAAGGAAAGACTACCCCTGACTGTCATGAACCTCCATGTGCATCTCATTGAACAAACTCATGAGCTGCCACTAGCTACTGGAATGCTGTACTACCAACATATGAGTCCTCTTTCCCAATTTATTAGCCACTATATTTATTTTCTAAGGTGTGTAGGCAAGCTCAAAGTCAAAAGAATGAAGGAATTAGATCCACCTTCACGACTTGAGACTTTTTTGGTCTGTGTACAACACAAAATATTCTCCCAATAAGTAATGTCTCCAAAATAACAATGCATGAAAAACTGCAGCTAACTCAAGATTTTGAATCGGGTAATTCCTATCATGTGGCCTCAAATATCGAGACTCATATGCAACAACTCGATCCCCCTATATAAGAACTTCTCCCATCCCAATACCTAATGCATCGAAGTACATAGTGTAACTCCTTTCTAGCTCTCAAAAAATCAGTATCAGCACAGAATTCAATTTCCCTTTCAGATCCTAAAAGGCCTTCTCACAGGAATCTAACCATACATACTCTACACCCTTCTTAGTCAAGCCTGTCAACAGTCCTTCTAAGCATGACTAGACCTATATGAAATGACTATAATAACCAATCATCCTTAAGAAACTTCACACACCAAAGATGTTCTTGGGATGAACCCTAGAAACTGCAGCTTTCACCTTCTCTGGGTCCACTGATACTCATATCGCTGATATGATGTTACCCAGGAAGTGAATCAGATCCATCCAAAAGTGGCACTTTTTGAGCTTAGCATATAACTGATTCTCTCTTAGTGTATTCAAAATGAAATCAAGATGGGTGCCATGGTCATTTCTATTATGAGAATATAATAATATATCATCCATGAAAACCACCACAAATGAATCAAGGTATAGATGGAACACTCGGTTCCTCAGTTAAATGAAGTCATTCAGTGCATTCGTGAGACCAAACGGCATAACCAAATACTAATATAGAATGTACCTTCTCTATAAGTCTGTGAGAGGTATGTTTGATTATCTAACATGAATATAATGGTAACCAAATCTCTAATAAATATTTAATAAGAATTGAGATCCTTGGAACTTCTCAAAGCGATCATTTATCCATAGTAGAGGCAACTAGTTCTTAATTTTTAGTTGGTTCAACTTCCGTTAATCCACACACAGCCTGAGGGTATTGTCCACCTTTTAAAAAAAGGACTAGAGATCCCCATGTAATAGTAATGGTTTGGATGAAACCCTTTTCTATTAAATATTATAGTTTCTTCTTGAGCTCTGGAAACTATGTTGTAGACATCCTATAAGGAGGAAAGGATACTGATACATCTCTTTGAACTAGCTCAATAGAGAACTCTTCCTCTCTCATCAGTGGTAACCCTGAGAAGTCTTCTGGGAAGAATTCCCTAAAATAATCAACCAATAGAGGGAAATTAGTCTGACATGTTCCCTGATCATCCAGATATAAACTCACAATCTAGGATATCATCCCACCCAGCCTACGATGTTCAGGTCCAACTATACTCACCTAGACTTCCCATTCACCTCTTTTAATGTATTATCTGCCCTTTGGTGATGTAAATATAAACCTTAGGTGATAGAATTCAATGTAATAATGAAATGGAACTAACCATTATATTCCAAGAATGATATCAAATCCTGTCATCTTGAGGATGAAGAGATCCCATATGAAGTGACACCCACTAATCTCAAGGGGGAACTCCCTGCACTATCTTACACCATCTCTTCCATTTCCCAAAAGAGTTTCATGAGTCATGATGTATTCAGAATACTGAACACTAATCCCAAGGCTCTCTATAATGGTCATAGATATAAATCTATGTAAATAACCTATATAAAAGTGTGAAAAAACTAAAGTGGAGGCTACTATAATAGTACCTCTAATAGTAGAAGTTTTGGAATCCTGATCCGCATGGGTCTATTTCATAGTATATTCATGTCTTGTACCATGGACCTGTGACATTTCCTGGCTACCATGAGTTGATCTACCCTATTATCGTTGCGAAACTAGGGTCGGGCTACCATAACCACAACCACCACCACAACCTATTTATCCAGCTTTACTCTAGATTCTTACATGATGAGAAGCAGATGACCCTTCTTATGAATGTGGAGTTGGTGCAGACCCTCTCTCACTGGGTGCTGGTGGAAACATTTTTTAGAAACGTTGTATAAGGCCCATCTTTCCAAAATCTCAGCACTCAACTAGGTGCCTCAAACATTGGGTCCTCGTATGTCCCATCCTACCGCACTAGTATCACCTCACTTGGATACTTTAAGATGTGGTCTGACTACTAATATCACCATGTGGAATATTTATATGATGCTTCCTACTACCATTTTAATTAGTATCATATCGAGATGTTGAACCTCCCTGGATCACACCCCCAGCCTTTCTTAGGTTATGCTCTATGATCAGTGCTTCATTCTCTATTATAGAAATTCTAGTCAACTGAAATACATTCACCTATGATCGGATGTCATGCCTAATACCATCCTTTAATCTCTTGTATCTAGATAGATTTTCACCCATTAGAATAGGTGTGAAGAACTGGAGCTCTGTAAAATGGGATAAATACTCCAAAACTGATAGTGCACCCTACTCTAGTGGTAATAACTCTCGGGCTCTATCAGCCCTCAAAGTCTTGGGATAGAAATAATAATCAAGTCCATATGAAAATACCTTCATACCATCTCCCAATGATGATGAGTTCAAGTGATAACATCCCACCATATCTTGGCGGAATCACGCAACATGTACATAGCGATCTTTACCCTCCTCTCATGAGGAATTTCTAAGTGCTCAAAGATAGAAAGCATGGCCTTTATCCATGAATCTATAATATGAGGTCCTCCATTCTCTAAAAACATGGGATGATTCTAGTTTTTAAACTCACACATCAACTCTTCCATAATTAGGGTAGTTTGTGGCACTCCCTAAATAGTCAGCATAAAATGCAGGAACTCATTGCAGAATTGTTCCTCGGCACCTATGTCTGAAACAAAAAACCATTGTTGAAGCTATCAAAACTATAGGATCCATCAGTATACCATGACCAACCACCTATGTAGTATGATCATCACCACTCTCCTGGAATACCACCATAGGTTTTTGTGGTGTAATGCCTCCACAATTTCAAACACACGCCTCAGTGCAAGATCATTATCATGGTTTTTTAGCTCAAAAGTGTGTATGTCTAAACAGGATAGGTAAAAACCCCTTCCTATATAATAACTCACCCATATTCCTTCCCCATGGGTTAGGTCTAGGCATCAACAAGTCAAGTATAATCAATAAATACTACCTACTTCCCACTACTAAGGCTGAGTCAAGTTATGTTCTTTTCTATAATCGATTTCATCTTCAATTTTCGTTCTCATCTAAACTTCATAATCATTCAAATTTATATCACATTTAATTTGAGAAGGTTGAAGTAATTGTCTACAAAATTCCAATCCATGATGTTCCATACTTTATAGGTACCAAATCTTAGCATCCATTTCATCCATACCATAGCACAATTCAATATACATATCCTAATATCGGGTATACATATCACGAAACCTATCACAACAGCATGTAACCAGTAATGCATTATAAATTTCATGGTATAATTCATGGAATGTGAAATCAAGTAGTTTCTTATATGATTCATGAGACGGAATACCCTTATCTCATCTAGTTACAATATAATAGAACCCAAATTCATATCAACAATAACATCATAAATCATGTTCATCACCCAATAGTGGAATAAAATCAACTACAATGGTCAAAATCTAGAAAACAACAACCCAATTTGAGGCAATTTAGATTTTCCCTATACACGGATTAGCTATTCCCAGGCACAACTCATTACCAAACTCAAATTCCTTTCTACCATCACTAAATGATAAAGTAAACTAGAAAATAAATATCTACTTCCACTTTAATATCTCGGAATCGGATGCCACCAAATAGTGATCCGAACCCGGTTGGTCACATTACCTCAAACTCATCTCCCCAAACACCAGAGGATGCCGACTAGCAGTGAGGGCCTAGGTTTTTCAGTGAGGAGACTATTACCTCATTAAAAGAGTGTAACATAGTGAAAATACAACAACAACTCAATAGAGTAAGAAGTAAACCATAAAATAGAAATAAAAAATGAATGAATGATAGTATAATAAAATTCATAAGTCGTATCATAAACTAGATGTTGATACATGTCACATGATTCTATTAAAATAGCCAAAACAGGTGCACAACATTATTATACAATACAAGTCCCAAAAGTAAAAAAAAATCCAAATGAATACCAGTAGCATCATAAGTCTCAGCTTGTTCACATGATCTCGTGTTCCTAAGAAGCATATCAAGTACCTATATTAAGGCACATTACCTTATTGACCCCTAAAATCATATAATCTATTTAGGTCCAAAAAGGAAACCCAAAAAGGGTGTGATTTATAATCCCAGTAGACAACCACCTAGGGTCTATGACAATCAGTCAGTGAATATATATAACAAGTGTGCATAATGTATAACAATAAACAAGGAAGTACTCAAAAGTAAATATCTATCTCATTTAATTAATTTCATTTAAAAATTCAATCTCATTGATTTATAATTCTTGAGATCTAAATCAAGACTGACATCCCTTGTATAGTAAAAATCACAAATAGATACCTGACAAGCTATCTATAAAGATATGAGTCAAGCCTAAATCCATTCTTGTTCTTTGTCTTGGAAGACAGTTTATACAGCCTTTTATTATTAAATAAATTTGGAACCAGAACCCATCCATGAAATTCTTAAGCTGGAATTCAGGTATCACTCTAGGTATAATATCAAATTGTTCCCATCCATGACATTATTAAGTTCTAATTCAAGTATCGTCTAGGTATGATATCCACCGACACCCGACAAGTCTATCCTAGTGAACCTATTAGTAACTCGGTATCTCTCTAGGTGAGGTATATAGTTTTTACAATTGATTCTATCTTCAGTGGTCCTATAGGGATCTCGAGTATCACCCCTGGAATAAATAGTCAATTCCATTTTGTAGCCCATCTATTGCGTCCCTCATTTAGAACCATGATTCACTCGGCATATAAATCAATCCTCAATGAATCCATCCATGGAATCCTTCATTTGGATCCCTGATTCACCCATGGCTTAATCAAGGTTCAGTCCATTGAGTCCATCCATGGCATCCTTCAACTGGATCCATGATTCACCCAAGTCATTCAATTCGCTAGTCCAATGATTTCATCCATGGAATCCTTCAATTAGATCCATGATTCACCCATGGATATTATTAAATTAACCAATTAAATTCCAATTAAACATTTCATTTATCATGATAAGTTAAAAACCAAGAGCATCCATTTAAATCTCACCTCAAAAGGTGACTCAAGCATTGGCCAACCTCAAAAGGCTTTGCCTTTCAATTACTCACATTGGCATTTTCAATATAACAAGCCTCACAAACCTAAAAAGCTATTACATGGCTTAGTTATCATTTATCTCACATGGGAAAAACAAAATGTAAATAAATTCAATCCATATAAACCAATTCATGGAATAGCCTCTATTTACTCACATGGGAAAGGCTAAACAAAGGCAAACAAACTTAATCAAGCAATGAAACATTTAGTCCAATGGGTCAAGTTATCCATCCCATTACTTAAATAATTTCATTTACAATTAAATTCATATACCAATTAATAAATTTGATTTATATATCAATTCACGTGTGACATTAAATATAAGGGAAAAAGGAATGCCTCATAATCATCTGAGGGTCAAGACATAAAATGGCCCCTTTAAATCAACACCCAAGGGGTGATTTAAATTCAAGGTTTACAACCTATAACAAGAATAAATAATCCTATTTAACTGAGTAGGTCATACTTATAAATTTTAGGATTCAATTTCAATTTAGGTGATGCCCCTAAATTGGGTGTGTGGGAATATGACATATATAAATGTCCCAACTTTAAGATAAAGGCATGAGACCACCTACCTTAGGTATGTTCTAGATTTCTCATCCAATATCAAGTCCTAATACAGCCCAAATTAAGAGAAATATAAATAATGGAAGAAGAAAAAGAAATTAGGGAATATGATCCTAAATAAAAATATTTAATCTGATAGCCATAATAATTGATAATGGATAAAAAGGAATTTATATATTAGCTTTACAGATCTAAGGAGACAACTCGTGCTTGAATTGGAGATCGGTCAGAAGATCTACCTAAAATACAAGGATAGACAAAGGTGATAACTTTTCCAAGGTTTACATTTTTTGTATATAGTAAAGAAACACTAAATTAGGTTTTAGAAGGATTTTTATTTTAATTTAAAATTATTAAAATTAAAAAAATGCATGGTTTTCATGGTTTAGGCACACAGTTTAGAAAACCATGAGCTGATCATGTACGGATTCCTATAGAATTAGGGCATAGTGCATGGTTTACCCATATGGTTTACTAACCATGCACAAATAGTGTGATAAACCACTATAAAGTTCTGAAAAAACTACAGACCTAGCCACACGGACGTGTGGCCCAACCCACATGGTTTTCACTAACTATGTGGCCTCCACTTTTTACTCAAAACATGGGTTCCCAGATCCAAACTAGCCCCAAACACCCCTGAGACCTCTATAACCTCAATAGGAATTCATATAGGTCCATATTTAAGAAACTAAACTAAGAATTTATAGAAAAAAGGAATTAATACCTCAAAGAAGAATCGGATTTTTATAGTTGCCACATTTCCCATGTTGCCTTTATATTATAATGTTATATCATGCCTTATTGTTCATTTTTATGATTCTCACTCCTTTTATTTCTCATTGATATGAATATTGTCTAACATAAATTATTCTCTTCATGTTATTACATGTTTATTCCCTTATTGGGATTTATAGCTCATCCATTTCTTATGTATGTACCTAGTTTATCCTATGTTGTTTTAAGTGCGAGCATGTTAAGGAATTTTTCAATAAATATGTTATTTTTCATGTTTAAATTGTTATATAATGTACCTAATTCGCAAATACACTAGACTTATCAATCTTATGGGTTTTATTAAGTTTAATATTATATAATAAATCATGAATTAATGTGTAGAAAATTGAAGGGTTTTCATAAATATCAAAGGTTTATATAGGTTATATCATATCATTCATTATAATGGTTCATAAATAAAATGAAAATTAACCCAATAATATCCCCATGAGTGTATATAAAAGTGTGAAATTTTAGTCCCACTCATCGTGAACCTGTGATAATCGATATAATACCCAATTCACCTCTTTCAAATTAATTACCCCTAGGTTTATATATTCCACAACTGAATCCAATTTACAATATTTGGATAGGGATATATTTCTCAAAAAACAATATAATCTATAATATATTAAATCATTATGATATTTCCCTATAATTAAATATATCCCTATAATATATCATAGGTTCATGTTCACTAATCTATATTTTCTTAAATCTAGTTCCAAAGGTTTCAAATAAATTTACTCTAATACCAATTGTAATAATCATGACTCTAGTAACCTAGAGCCGATGTATAATTTATTACATTTGCATAAGATACAAGGGATCATATCACCAAGTACAGATAAATTTAGTAATATTTAAGACCCATATACATATATTATTACCATTTTACATTGGAAATAAAATATAAAATATAGTAAAATAAATAATGTGTATCCTTGAAACTCATTGAAAGATTCATTCTTCATATCCTAGTGAAATGAAAACAAAATAAATTGAGATAAAATACTCAGTACGGGTTGTGTACAGTGGAATATATCATGATTAAATATAGAATAATCATAATGGTAATGAAAATAACTGAAAATACATTCCATTTAATAAATAACTTGAGCATGAAATGCATCCGTGGATAATATAATTGAAATAATATCATGGAAAATAATAACTCAATTATCAATGAAGGAAATTCATAATTCTTTCCAACTTTATCAAGGCCTTATTCCAATATATTTTCAAATATGAGTAGGTATACACCAAACACCCATTTAATAATTCTAGCCATTTAGTTTTTCTTATGAGACATGTCGATGAATTGGGGGGATATCTATAAGTGGTCCCCACCTATAACTACATTTATAATGCATTCCTAATATATTCAACGATCAATTTAACTTTTAAATAATATTCCTTGTTAAAAAATATCCATGTTTATTAAATAATACATAATATCAATATTTTTCTAGTCAATCAAATAACTTCCATAGTAAAACACCTTATGTATAAATTGTATACGGTGTATGAAATAAGTATATCCATGACATAAAAAATATAAATATAATAGTAAAATTATTTATCTAATGAAATATTATCATAATAAAGTAAATGATTCATGAGAAATTCAATGACCACAAAATCAATCAAGAGATAATATTTGACCATCAGTTCATCATAAAATTATATTTTGTAGCAAAATCAAGTCTTTTGGAGAATATAATAAAATAAAATTGAAACATTTAAATTAAATTTTCATTAAAAAAATTTCTTTTTAAATCCATTGGAAACTTTTAGAATAATATAAATACTATTAAATGTCTATGGAGATGAGAAAATCCATTAATTCTATATATGTTAAAAAAATTGACTTTTTGTAAAAAAATGAAATTGAAATTTTAAAAACAAATTATAAATATTCAATTAAAACCTTGTAACAATTTAAGGATAATATAAAATTTTCTTAATAACTAATTTTAGTAAATAAAAATTAATTTTTTCAAACAATTTCAAAAAAAATTGGACATGAAAGAAAAATATACTCTATCAAAAAGGGAAATAAGATCAAATTTTCTTTTGAACATTTATTTGAATGATTAAAGTTTAAAAGAGAGTAAAATTAGGAATAAAATATAGAAACTTGTTATATATACATAGTATAAGAAAATATATGGATTTTATGAAGGATGGATTATAGTATTCCTTCAATGAAAATTTAAGAAATCCCAAAAAAATAAGATTGTAAAATAAATTCTTACCTCTTTCAAAAAATTTAAATTATAATACCTTGGAATAGAAAATTTGAATTAAAAATTTAATTAATATGAATAAATAGATATTCGTGTCATTTACATCAAAGGGGTAGTATATGCACCACATAAAATAAAATAGGTGTATAATACTAAATATGTCTCAATGGATTTGAAATTGAGATGAAATCCCTTACAAAGATCATAACATTGAAGTGAGAATTAATAAATGAATTCATTGTGTGTAAAAAATTTAAAACCACATAAATAAAGTTAAAATAAAACATAAAATAATAAAAATTAATTACACACCTAAACTTGGCATAACATAGACAATGATGAAGTGATATAACCCAATGAAAATAAATTGAGTTAAAAACCCCCTTACCTCGAGTCTTACTCACTGTGTACATAATTTATATCCTATATAATGAAAATATATTAATTTTCTAATTTCTTAATAATTATTATACCTTTTACTTTTATTACCATGCCTTATATATTTTTTAAATTAGTTAAGTTCATGTTATATGTTTTGAGGATGTTTGGTTCATAATCACATAACAACATTGGTAGGTTGAACATGGTCAAAGAGTCATGGTTCTACCATCTAAATAGTTTTAATCATGAAATAATTATCATTTTTATAAACTAAATATAATTTTAATAATCATACATTAAAGTTAGATAATAAAACGAATTATGTTGCCTTATAGAGGTGGTAGTCCACACGTATACAGGAGCGACATTATCATTTTTTAATGGGTGGAAGGGTTAGTAGGTAATAAGATATTATATTTAAAAAATAATTATTATTTAATTAATATCATGCATTTTAATTATCTCTATCTTTATAATCATCCAAGTAAATTGGTGATGAAAAACTAATTACACGAATATGTGGATATGGTAGGTCATACGTACGCATGAGCGATGTTTTTGTTTTACATAGGTTGAAAAGGAGATGAATAAGGGTTGTGAAACTAGAATTATAACATTTAAGTATTCATAATATACACATTTTAATATAATCTAATTGTTATAATAGATTTAAATGAGGTGTAAGAGGGAATAAAATGAAAATAATTGGTAAAACTTTATACCTCTTCTTCAGAAAAATACCTTTGGGTTACACCTTAAGCCTTCTTGGTTATTAATTTGATGATAAAATTTCCTCTATATTATGGTTAGAAAGGTCATTAATTTATTTATATAGTTATTTTTTGATATAATTTTCTAAATGTGGTGTTAAAAATAGAGGAGAGTTGGTGTCTTTTTATAGTGAAGGAAAGGATTCACTTAGAATTACTTAAAATTCTTAAATATAATAAATTTTTTCATTTGAAAGTGGAACCAAGTGGCCAATATTTATAAGATAATATAGTTTATGGTTGAAATAACTCCATTAAATAATTAATTTATAGGTTTATATGGCATTTTAAACCCTGTATTTTGGTTTAACCCATATGTTAACCAATTTTAACCTTAATTTTGGTAACAAACTTTTCATTCTTAAAGGGTTGTAAATTTAGTTATAGTGTAAAAATTGGGTTAAAAAGGTAAATAAATGAAATTTTAAACTATATCCCATCCCAATTATCCTATTTCAATATTTTTAAGATTTTTAAATCATTTATTATAATATTATTTAACAAAAATGTTATTAAATCCATTTTATGAACAATTCACATATTTTGACTTTAAAGACTAAAAGATATGAATTTAATTCTAATATAAACTCTTTAAAAATAAATTATGCATCATTATTAACCATAAAAATCATGTTTAATTATTATTAATCAAAAAAATATTACATTTCATATTTTTAAAATAATTTAAATTGATTTTTCTACTACTTGCACAAGGATTATGCCAGTGTTGTGTATGCATTTAAAGTAATTATACAATCATTAAAAATTAAAAATATTTTAACATAATAAAAAATAATTTAAAAAATATATATTCATTCATAAAATCTTCTTATCCCTATGTGAACATATAAGTGAAATTAAATTCAAGAGAGTAGCATTTTGTATTTATCCTTTTCTTATAATAATATAAATTTTATTATCAATGGAAATTACACCAAAATTCCATATATTAGAATATAGGATGGATATAATAAAATTAATTAAATAAAATAAAATAAAAAATATATTTTTGGATATATTTTTAAGTCTATATGACATTATTTTTATCATTAATTACCTAATTTACCCTTTACCATTGTGAAAATTATTTACCAGGGTTATTATTCATAATAACCAAAATTAAAAAGGACCTATTTACCAAATTTAAAAATAATTATTCCAAATATGGAATCCATTTTTTAATATTCAAATTCTATAAGTTTATGATATCAATTTTAATATTAATTCATGAAATATAACAAAAAACAGTTCTTAAAACATTGTTTTTTTAATCATAAAAATGAACTTATACCAAAATAAAATATAATGTTGATTCTTATCGAATTATTTAGATTATTTTAAATGAATTTTATTTTATATTACTTTAAAACCAAATATAAAAAATAATTGGTTTTTTAAATTACTTAATTTAAATAAAATAACTGATAGTTTTTCAAAGATTAGTATTTTTCACTATTCAATGAAAAATCAATCTTCTTAGAAAAATTTCAAAATTTAACCTCAAGATAATTTTTATGTGATTATTTAAAAAATTATATCATTTTTACCAAATTAAATTTCAAAAATTATAAAAAAAATAATTTTAATATTCTCTCATAAAAATAAATAAAATACATTTTTGAAGAAAACATGTTTTTGAAGCAATAAAGGGATTTACTAGAAATTTAGGGATTATTTTATATGAATTAATCAATAAATTTTCATTGATTATGATTCTTATATATATTTAATAGTTTTTTTCTTCTATTTATACCCACAAATTAATAGACTAGGTTATAATGGTAATATTTAAATAATATTATTTAATGGTTTGTTTAAGATCGGTGTTGTATGGGTTAAATGCTATCAAACATAGTGTGATTTTTAAAAGAAAATAAAAAATAAAATATTGTGGTGTTATAATTGGTTTCATTCAAAACATAATAAAGAATACATGGAATTAAAATGGTTTTCATATCCATTTCAATTAGATTAACATGAGTAAATCATTAATAATTATATAAATAATCATAGCTTGATAAACCCATAGATAAAAAATGGGTCCCCAATGACATCAAGTTACTTTTTAGGTAAATATAATTCTATTAATATAACAAAGAATGTGGTATTTAAATCATATTGATAAAGGGTATGTGGTTAATAAAATAATTTCCCAAATCAATCGATGTATGGAAACTAGTTGAACACTCAACAATTAAAGGAATAAAAATAGGGTACTCACAAAGGGAAGACATTTGAAAGAAAATTATTTTTATAAACCTTCAATGATAATTAAATACAAAGGAAGTGATGTATAATTTCCATGATATAAATTAATATTTCATTATCTATATATATAAATAAGTTGGATGGTTTAATTTAAAGAATATCCTTGATCAAGAATTATAGGTATCAAAGTAAAATGACTTAGATGTAAAAACAATTTTTAGATTTTTTGGAAAAAAACACTGTTGGACCCTCTATGATTTTGTAGTTTTCATAATCACAAATAATGTTAATATACATATTCTACTCTTTCATGCCATTTTAATATCTCTAAGTAAATCAATTATGTCATACAGAAAAATATACTCAAATAATTCAATATCTTATATTCATGAATAAATATGTTTACAAGTGTATTTACATGTATTTTTGGATAACAGTTAGTCTTGTAATGTTTTTTGTAAGATAGACACTTCACAACTTTTTAGATTCCCTGGTACTGATGGTTTGTTTGACACACCGATGTTCAACACACCAAAGTCGAAACACCAAAGATGACACACCAAAGTCGACACACCAAAGTTGACACACCGATGTTCGACACACCGATCTTCAACACACCTATGTTTGACACATCGATGTTCAACACACCAATGTTCGACACACTGAATATGACACACCGAATTTGAAAAACTAAAGTTGACAGACCAAAGTCGACACACCGAAGTTGACATACCAAAGTCGACACACCAAAGATGACACATAGAAGTTGATAGACCAATGTTACCAAACCAAAGACAACAGACTGAAGATGACTCACTGATAGTCATAAATAACTATTTTTATTTTATTAATTAAAATTTATTTCTAACGGTCATATTTAGACAAATTAATGTTTCTGACATTATTTAATTTTGTATGTAGGACTATCCATAGACAGTATGAGGTACATTCATGTGCGAAGATCTTTATGCCTAGTAGACCTTGAAATATAAAAGGACTTCAATCAGAGCTCAAAAAGTGACGGAGACATAGAGATATAAAAATACACATTGATCGTGAAGAACACGTTGAAACATAGACTGTGCGAACTCAAAATATTGAAAAGAGAGAAACTTAAAGCTTTGGATCACCTAGAAACTACCTACTGGAGCTTGTTGAACAACCTCAAAAAGAAGAGTTGAACACTTTCACAACAAACTGCTACACTATGTTCTGAAGCCAACTTTTAGAAGAGGACTCGCGTATCATTTCCTCAACATCCATTGAATCCAGAGCATTACTGCACAACACATAGAGAATTCTAAACACTATTCTCTTTTATAACTCTATTGTGTTCTCATCATTACAATTTTGAGTAGTTTGTATATCTATTTGAATCTCACACACTGTCTCCTGAGCTAAACTGGTGGATAACAAAATAGCCTCACTCTCAATCCCTTCTTACACTTTTATCCCATGTATAACTATGGAAGAGATCCTGTGAGATATATTTATTTGTTTTTTCCCACGAATAACTATGGTAGAGATCAAGTGTGACCTGGACAGCCTGTGTGCTGTTGTAAACCCTGATCCAGGGTGTGGATCAAAAGTTTATTAATATAAACTGCTAAGTGGCGGGTGATCACCAAGTAGAGAGGACTAAGTCTCTGCTTGAGACTGAACCTATTATTTTATATGTTGTGTTGTTTATATTATATTTTTTATCTATTTTGTATTTCTAGCATTAAGATAAAATGAACTTTAATAGTTAGTTTAGCAAGTGTTTACATCTATTTTGAATCCATAGGTTTGTTTCAAAAGTTTTACTAATCTTTAGATTGGTAAAGCTGAGAACTAATCAATCTTCTGAGAACCAAATTGGACCTTCAAGACTTTTATAAATTCACTACAAACTAACTTTGTTTATTATTTTCATAGGGGGATATTATTTTGTAAAGACCATTTTTTTAACAAAAATTTTTATAGATACTCAATTCACCCCCCCCCTCCCCCTCTTGAGTAATCTACTCCGACTAACATTTGGTATTAGAGGAATATTGAAAGTTATTATTAATTTTCAAATCGTGTCAATTGTGATTATAGTTGTGTTTCAAAGATCTTAAAATTTTTGTTATTTCTAAATTTTTATCTCTTTGTAATTCTTTTACAGCCTTTATCCTGGAAAATATATTCGAAGGATATGCTACCAATAGACCAACTTTCTTTAATAGAACTAACTATGCTCAGTGGAATGAAAATACATCTTGAAAGTATGGGATTTGAAATCTGGACTGCTATTGAAAGTAAAAATGCAATACCTGAAACTACCAGAAACACTTGCGATAAACCTACCAAGACTGTGTATTATAATAATTATAAAGAAATGAATTTTATGTACTGTGCACTAGGATATGAAGATTTTAACCATATTTCTGCATGTAAAAATTCACATGAAATTTGGGATACTCTCTCTGTTTCTCATGAAGTAACATCTAATGTTAAAGAAATGTGATTGAATGATTATACTATCAAATAGGACAACTTTAGAATGAATCCTGATGAGTCAATTTTTGATATGTATCTTATGTTCAATGAAATTGTTAATACCATGATTTCTTTAGGAATAGAATTAACTGCCAAAGAGCAGATCATGCGGATTCTGCGATGCCTACTAGAATGATGGTGTGGAACATCTATGTCTATCAGAGAATTGTGCGATATTGATAAAATTCCAGTGAAGAAATTGATTGGAAAATTAACAATGTATGAATAAGAATTGAAGTTAAATCAAGAGTAGGATGAACCAAAACGAAATTATGTACCTTTCAAGACAACTGCATCCAAAAGTAAAGATAAAGAGACAATTCAAGATTTTGACAAAAGATCCAGCAGTGATGAAGTTTCTTTAGACAGTGATAAATAAATGGCCCAATTGGCTAGACGATTCAAGAAATTATATTGGAAAAAGAAGTTCTTCAAAAAGCCGAGTTACAAAGTAAAGTATGATAATAAGGGCAATTGGAAAAAGGATTGGAAGAAAAATGATAAATCAGAAGAGATAATCTGTTATGAATATAAAAGGAAAGGACATGTCAAAGCTGACTTCCTAAAGGTGAAATACAATAAAAAGCATAAAAATAAGGATATAAGGTATAATAAAGAAATTAAGGCCACTTGGAGTGCCTCTGAGGATAGCTCAAGTGAATCTGGATCTTCTAAAAATGAGAAATATATAGATATTATGTATTTCATGACAAACACAACTAAGGTAACCTTAGACTCTCCTACACATAATTCTTATTATTCTGAAAGTGAGTCTGAAAATATAACAAATGATGAACTATTCAAATATTGCAACTTGTTAGAGGAAACCTATAATGAGTTGAAAGATAAGTATAAATATTTAAAGAAACAGCATGCTCTTACTGTGACTACTAAATCTGAACTTACAACTGAAAAGAAGAAAAATGCTCAAATTCTAAAAGAGAACAATGAGTTAAAAATTTCTAATGAACAATTTAAGAAATACTTAGAAAAGTTTTCTAATAGAAAAAATACTCTTAATCAAATTCTTGGTAAAAAAATAGCTCCTAATTATACTTCTGGGATAGGATATCAACCAAGTCAAAGGAATTTATACCAATCACATTTTGTACCCAAATCTGGAAAATCTGTTACTTTTTAAAAAAACCAGAAATGTACTACAAGTTCTAGTTCCACAAATTCTTTTACTGTATCAAATTCGTTAGGACCAAATAGATTTTACTTTTCAAACACTTTATATTCTGCATATAGGAAACCTATAAAATAGTTGTGGGTTCATAAGGCTTATATTACTAATGTATGTGGACCCAGAAAAATATGGGTACCAAAGTCATTTCTTGGTTAAACTGTTTTGTAGGTAAACTGCCTAAATAATTCCTATAAAACTGTGGTACTTGTACAGTGGGTGTTTAAGGAATATGAAAGGGGATTTTTTCAAGCTTTAAAAGTCTTATCAAGATCGATGGAGGACATGTCACATTTGGTGACAATGGTAAAGGAAAAATCATCGGCCTAGGCATGATTAGAAACCCTAACTCTATTTCAATTTCTAAAGTACTGTATGTTGATGGATTAAATTATAACCTGCTCAACATTTCTCAACTGTGTGATGATGGATTTAATGTTAAATTCAAAAATGATTCATGTCATGTGATTGATTCCAAAAAATTATTTAGTATTTACTGCTTTTAGAAATGATAATGTATATGCTATAAATATAGACACACTAGCCTCACAGAATGTCTCTTGTCGAAATGACTTTCACAAAGAGTTCTTGATCTGGCATAGAAGACTAGGACAATGTAATATACACTCTCTTAGAAAGTTAACTAGAAAAGGCTTAGTTAGAGACTTACCCAAATTAGAGTTTCCAAACAACAAAGTATGTAATCCTTATCAAAAAGGAAAGCAACATAAAATCTCTTTCAAACCAAAGAAAGAAGTAACTACTTCTCAACCTATCGATTTGGTTCACATGGACTTGTTTAGACTATCTAGAGTTCCATGTCTCAATAGAAAGCACTATGTTTATGTTCTTATAGATGATTTCTCTAGGTATACCTAAACCTTTTTTCTGGCTCATAAAATTGAAGCATAATCACACTTTACTAAGTATTCTAGGACTATAGAAAATCTTAGTGGATTTAAGATTAAATCCTTAAGAATTGATCAAGGTCGTGAGTTTGAGAATCAATATTTTGAATCTTTTTTCTCAAATAATGGCTATAATAATAACTTATCTACACCTAGGACACCTCAACAGAATGGTGTGGTAGAAAGAATAAATAGAACCTTATAGGAAATTTATCGGACTATGCTAAATGAATATGATCTACCCATTTATTTTTGGACTGAAGCTGTTAATACAGCTTTCTACATAATAAACAGAGTCTTAATTAGACCCTTTATTAAGAAAACTCTTTACGAGTTGTGGAATAATAGAAAACACAAAGTAGGTTATTTTGAACTGTTTGGTTGTAAAGTCTATATTCTGAACACTAAAGATAATTTAGATAAATTTTCCTCTAAAAGTGATGAAGGAATATTTCTTGGATATTCTACATCAAGTAAAGTCTATAGAGTCTTTAATAAGGAAAACAAATGTGTGGAGGAATCTGTACACATCAAGTTTGATGAAGCAAATCCACATGAGCCCAAGACTTGACTAGAAAATGTTGAAGATGATATATCCAATATGGACATTAATGATACAACCTCAAATCATCATGTGAAGGAATCTGTGAAAACTTCCAGTTTTGTAAATTCTCCACATCTTAACCGTAGTGAACCAGATCAACTTGAACAACTTGAAATATCATGTCCTACTTTTTCTAGACCAACAAGAACCCTTAAGAATCATCCCTTATATATTGTTTTTTGAGATTTAGATAGAGGAACACAAACCAGAGCTTCCTTGAGAAACTAGTTTGAACATCAAGCCTTCTTGTCACAACTTGAACCTAAAAATATCAATGATGCAATCAATGATGAATTTTGGGTAATGGCCATGCAAGAATAACTTAATCAGTTTAAGAGAAATAATGTCTGGAAACTTTTAGATAGACCTAAGGAAACTTTGACCATAGGAACCAAATGGGTGTTTATAAATAAGGTCGATGAAGTTAAAAATGTAGTAAGAAATAAATCTTGATTAGTTTCACAAGGATATAATCAAGAATAGGGAATTGATTCTAAAGAGACTTTTGCACCTGTTCCACCAACTTCACCTCCACCAGTAGAACCTGTAGCTCCGTCAGTGCCCATTGATTGTGTTACTAAAGATGATTTTTAGAAATTCAAAATGATATATATGAGTTTGTGATAGCCTCATTTGGATCCAGAAGTGCAGCCTCCACCTCCATAGGTATCTCAGATGCTGATGAATCAAATATTTCAAGAATAGTGATCTAGGAGATTCAACTGAATCTCATTACTATAGAAGAAACCATTATTAGACACAATACCTTGCTAAGAGAAGAAGTAAGAAAGATGAGAAATGAGTTAAATTATTTAACCTCTGACTTCAAGACCTCCTTTAGTGGTGTTCTATAAGTTCTTAGGAACTTGGTAACTCATCTACTCATTGTAGAACTAAAGAAGTTGAAGGAAGAGCTTGGGAAAATATTGATTGGCCCATCCAGTTCCAAGAGTGGGAAAAGTGTTGTTGCTGATTTGGAGTCTCTCAAGGTTGTGATACAAGAGGAACTTCAAAAACTTCAGAGTGTTTCAGACAAAGAAACTCTTTAAAGAGTACATCAAAATATAGACCTTGTCTACAATATGGTCAGGCAATGCACAAATGAAGCCTCTGCAACTCAGAAAGAAATTTGGGAAAAGGTGGATAAGTATTTCGCTAAGATTTATACCAAGCATGATATCATCAATAGTTTCAAGTTTCTCGTATAAAATCTTAGAATTCCTCCAGTCACAGAAGCAATCAAGAATCAAGTTATTCAATTGACGGAGTTTACACCTTTACTGAGTAAATTTATGGAAAATACAGATGACTTTGAGAAAGCCATGCAATATGGTGGTGAAATAATTAATGACTTCATCAACCTACTCAAAACTTATCTACATGTTTAGGCTGAGGCTATTGTGGTCCCTCCAGCTACTTCAATTGGTATTGTTTCTCGGCCTCCTGCTCCAATGTCTATCTCTCAGGCCCTTTCCCGGATTTGACCAATCATCACAGAGCAAACTCCAAGTCGAGTGTTGTCAGAAAGGCAGCCTACCCTTGCAGCTATTGTTCCTACAGGTGTTGCCCTGCCTAGTGTTATCTTCAGACCACCTCTTCCCTCTGCCTCTCCCAAACCTTCTCCTTCTCCCTCTGATCCTTCGGAAAAAGGAAAATATCCTCAGTATCCAAACCCTTAGTGGTGGATGTTTTCTTTTTTATAGGGATTTGGTCTTTTTGTTTGTATTTTACTTTTATGCCTATTAATGGAAATCTTTATGGTATCTTTCATTTATGTTATTTCTCATTTCTTCTTTTATTTTTGCTAATCCCAAGAGGGGGAGAAAATAAGGCATACATTCTTTGTATAAGGGGGAGATTTTATGGTTTAGGAAACATGGCATGTACCGGTTTAGGACACATGTAATGTACTCACCTTAATCCATTTACTGAGGGGGAGCTTTGTTTTAAAAGTTCAAGCAAGAAAAAACTTTAGTTATATTAGATAATCACATTCAGTGTAGTATGATATGTCAAACTATCTTTATTCTACATATTTTCATGTATGCTATAATTTTTGATTATCTAAAGGGGGTAGATTTTTGTACTCTCTATGATTTTGTAGTTTTCATAATCACAAATAATTTCAATATACAGATTCTACTCTTTTATGCCATTTTAATATTTCTAAGTAAATCAATTATGTCATACCGAAAAATATACACAAATAATCCAATAACTTTTATTCATGAATAAATATGTTTACAAGTGTATTTACATGTATTTTTGGATAACATTTAGTCATGTAATGTTTTGTGTAAGACTGGCACTTCACAACTTTTTAGATTCCCTGGAACTGATGGTTTTTTTAACACATAGATGTTCGACACATAGAATTTGACACATTAAAGATGACACACCAAAGTCGACACACCGAATTTGACAGAATTAATTCGACACACCGATGTTCAACACACTGATGTTCGACACACCGATGTTCGACACACCAATGTCCAACACACCGATGTTTGACACACCGATGTTCGACACACCGAAGATGACACACTGAAGATGACACATCAAAGTTGAAAAACCAAATTTGACAGACCAAAGTTGACACACTGAAGGTGACACACCAATGTTGACAGACCAAAGTCAACACACCGAAGATGACACACTGAAGTTGACAGACCGATGTTACCAAACCGAAGACAACAGACCGATGATGACTCACCGATAGTCATAAATACTTGTTTTGAATTTTATTAATTCAAATTTATTTATAATGGTCATATTTAGACTAATTAATGTTTCTGACTTTATTTAATTTTGTCTGTAGGACTATCCATAGACAGTATGAGGTAAATTCACATGCAGAGATCTTTATGCCTAGTAGACCTTGAAGTATAAAAGGACTTCAATCAGATCTCAAAAAGTGACGGAGACATAGAGATATACAGATACACATAGATCTTGAATAACACACTGAAACATAGATTGTACGAACTCAGAATATAGAAAAGAGAGAAACTTCAAGCTTTGGCTCACCTGGCAACTACCTACTAGAGCTTGCTGAACAACCTCAAAAGGTAGAGCTGAACACTTTCACAACAAACTGTGACACTCTGTTCTGAATCCAACATTTAGAAGAGGACTCGCATATCATTTTCTCAACATCCGTTGAATCCAGAGCATTACTGCACAATACACAGATAATTCTAAACCCTATTCTCTTTCATAACTATGTTGTGTTCTCATCATTACTATTTTGAGCTGTGTGTATATCTGTTTGAATCTCACACACTGTCTCCTGATCTAAAATGGAGGATAAAAATATCCTCACTCTCAATCCCTTATTACACTTGTATCCCATGTAGAATTATGGAAGAGATACTGTGAGATCTATTTATTTGTTTTTTCCCACGAATAAATGTGGTAGAGGTCAAGTGTGACCTGGACAGCCTGTGTGCTGTTGTGAACCCTAATCCAATGTGTGGATCAAAAGTTTATTAATATAAACTTCTTGGTGGAAGGTGATCACCATGTGGAGAGGACTAAGTCTCTACTTGAGACTGAACCTCTTGTTTTATCTGCTATGCTATTTATATTGTATTTTTTTATCTATTTTTTATTTCTTTCATTAAGATAAACTGAACTTTTATAGTTATTTTAGCAAGTGTCTACATCTGTTTTGAATCCGTAAGTTTGTTTCAAAAGTTTTACTAATCTTTATATCGGTAAATCAGATAACTAATCAATCTTCTGAGAACCAAATTGAACCTTCAAGACTTTTATAAATCCACTACAAACTAACTTTGTTTATTATTTTCATAGGGGGATATTATTTTGTAAAGACCCTTTTTTAACAGAAATTTTTATAGATACTCAATTCACCCCCCCCCCCCCTCTTGAGTCTTCTACTCTGACCAACAAACACTTTGGAAAAAAGAAATATTATTGAATTTATTTTAAATGAAATATTTTTAAAAACTATGAGAAAAATAATTTTTTTTGAAATAATGAAAACATATAAATAAAAAATCATATAAAATTACAAAGGGGGTGGAATGACATGTTCACGCATAAATGTTAAAAAGATAATCTTTTCACATTTTGATAAAAAAATGACCCATATGGAAATGTTAAAATATCTTTAAAACTTTTAAAATAAGTTCATGTAGTATAAAATAACCTTAATAAATTATTTAATCATATATAAGGATGATTTAAATAGAATCCAATGAATACGGATATAGAAAAATCTTGGTTCTTGATTGAGAAGAAGAGAGATGGTTAGTTTCACTTACAAGAAATACTTCAGGTAAAATATTAGTCAAAGGGAAAAGAAATTTTGAGGGCACAGGTTGATCCCATGAATATATAATGAGAAATATTAGGGTTTTTAGAAACAAAACAAATCCCCCAGATTTACTATATTATAGAAATAATATTTCTTTTAAAAATAAGATTAGTAATTTAAACCCTTATGTTTTGAGTATCATTTTGATCAAAACCCCTTTCAAAATTGGTATATTCTGAATAAAATGAGATTAAAAGAAATTAAATGATATGGATGTTAAAATACCATGAATATGGTAATATTAATTAATTGGGATTTAATCACACCATACTAAAGGTATCATGGTGCATATTAAGAAATAAGTCTCAATAAATTAAATTTGAGACAAATAACCCCTTACCTTTACTCTTCATTCCCAAGGAAGTGCTTAAACCTTTTATATAAAAACATAACTATATTAATATATAATTTTAGGACCATATTAATACCTAAAAATATTTATTATTTTTATTTATAATCATTATCTACAAGTGTATTAGTAAGTCATTGCCTATTTTCCCACATTGGGTATTTATAGTTTTGACTGTTTGTACTAGTTTCATAGGAGCGATGTCATTATTCATAGGAGCGGTGTTGCTATCATCGGAGGTTCCCTACCCTTCCCTGATGTCTTCGTCTTTCTGTGGTGTGCGTTTTGGACTCTGGTGTGCGCTTCTGTTGTCCTTCTCTACCCGGTTCTAGCCAGTTGTGGCATATCCTATTAGTGCGGCTCGGATCCCTCATCGGCAATCGCTTCTAGAGTGCGGTGTCCTGCCATCCAGTCCTGGGTGACGATGGTCTGGATCCACATCCATGGCCAGCCTTCCTCTTCGAGTAGCTTCTGAGGTTGGTTGGTGATGTTTGCAGTTGCGGTAGGGTGTCTTCTGGCGGTGGTTCCAGTAGTCGGTGATGGTTTTGTTTTTGCTGCAATGTTGGTGTTATTTCGATGGCACTGTTATCAGAGGTGTCTCTACTATTCCTGCAGGTCCCTTCTGCCTTATGTGGTCTGATTTGGAATCTGGAGTGGGTTCCTCTGTGGGTTTTCTGATCTGCTCCAGCCCAGAGCGGCGTTGCCGGCTCAGTCCTGCACGGTTCCCCATATCGGTGATGCTCTGTCGATATGTTGTTGGATCTTCCAGTCCTAGGTGATGAAGATTTGGCTCCATCTCCTTGGTTTGTCATCCTTTTCAGGTTGCTGCAGATGTGTGTGAAGGGTGCCTTGGGGTTGCAACGGGGTTCTTTTGGTTTCAGTTCTGGTGTTTGTGCAGGAGAGTTCATCTTGGCTCTACCCTTTTGTTTGGTTCTTGTTTCTATAGGGGTTTTGGATCTCTTTAAGATTTTGATGGTTTCGTTGAAAGTTGTGTTTGTTTGGTTCAATACTGAGGCGGGGAGATATGCAGTCGGACTTGACCCTTGGAACAGTCTTAGAGGAGGATTCAGAGCTAGTGGTTCATCTTTGCAGTTCTTTTTGAACTCAGTTGTTTGAGAGGGTATGGCGTCAGCTATCGGATCGGGCATGTGCTTTGACACAGGACACTTGCTTGCTGATTAGTCTTGCATCGTTGGAGTGCTTCATCTTGTTTTTATGCTGGGGAGAGGATGCTATGGTTTTCAATATGGTTATATCTCTTTTTTTCTTCAAGTGTGATTGTCCTATGTCCATGAAGTCCTTGGGTTTCCTCCTTATTCCCTTAAAATGAGGGTTTATCAATATAAAAAATATTTTAAGGCCTTCGGGCCGTTGGATGGATGGATAATGATTTCATTTTTTATAGAACGGGGGAAAATAGTAATATGGTTTATCATTCCAGAATATAAAATATTTCATATATATAATAATTTTATATTAAATTCCCTACTAGTAACATCCTTGTGAGGTGTTGAATGAATACAAAATATGTTACATCGTGGATCCAGTAGTCCTCACAACACGTGATTCATATTTTTTTCTTAATAGGAAAGGGAATAGTATTTAATACTTATACCATAATTATAATAAAACACCAATAAAATAATCATACTTATGTTATAATTATAAAATTATGAAAATAAATTTTTGGAATAATAAAAGAATATAATGAAATAGAAAATAGGAATGGAATGGTTGGGAATTGTGGATACCATGAAATGTGTTTTCATACACTTTTCCATAGAGTGAAGATATGATTCTCAAATAGACAAAAAATCTTAGGTATGAGTAAATATGTTTTCACTATGAAGTAAGAAGATTCAGGCTTGATTTCTATGTGAAAAAATACTACTCCATACTGATGGATAAGTGGAATGATTCCCCATCCGGGAGTAGGTAGTAGATTCCCAAGATTGATGATGAAAAGGCGTCGACATATAAAATATAATTTCTGAGTTTTTTTAGACAAAACATTGCATATTTTCCATATCAATAAGTGTATATATCTTCAAGACCTTTTATTTGACTAGTTGTGGAGCCCAAACAGATTTATAGATCAAAAGTTATGGCACTTGGAAAATGGATAAATTTCACGAAGGGATCTACGTGGAAGACCTATGCAGAAGACCTACACGGAAGACCTACATGGAGGACCTACACGGAGGAGCTATGCGGACAACCTTCCTTTGGCTAGGTCCCCTCCTTTCCTATAAATAGTAACCTTGGGCTCCCCATTTCACAGACGGAAAAAGTTGGAAGACGTCCCAAAGATCCTATTGCATAGATCTTTCTCCAAGATCCTCCAAATTTTCTCAGGTAGCTCTCTAAAACATGAGAGAAGAGACAATTAAAGGGGAAAATTGGTTCAAATTCCATTAGGTTCTAGAACATATGGACCTGCATGGAGCACCTTCGTGAAGCACCTACATGGAGCACCTGCGTGGAGCACCTGCGCGCTGCACCTGCGTGGAACACCTGCACGCTGCACCTGCGTGGAGCACCTATGCAGAGCACCTACACATTGCACCTGCACGGAGCACCTGTGCGTTACACCTGCACAGAACACATTCATGTTGCACCTGCGTGGAGTACTTATGCGGGGGGGAGCTGCACGGAGCACCTACGTGAGGCACCTCGGCAAAGCACCTACGTGACCCCCATAAAAAATGGAGAGTTACACCATGAACTTTTCAAATCCATTAGACAGCATTTTCCATTGCGCCCTTTATGTGGCCCAACTTCCAACCTTGGAATACCATGATTTGAGATGCTCCATCACACTCAATGAAGTTCCTTAAGTTGACTCACTTCTCTTGGTTACTTTAACATGTTACGAGTTTGGACTCCCCTTATGGATTTCTCAAGTACCTTGGGTCGATACATTCCTCAAGAAACTACTCAAACCTCATCACCTGACTCTTATGCTAGGTTAAATCTCAATTGGAAACCCTCCTTAGGAGTAAGCCCCAAACAATTTAATAAGGGAATCCATCCTGGTATAAGACCCTCACCTTCATCCCTTCCTCCTTACAATGGACCCTTGTCCAATGTAAATAAAACAGAGGGAAAGCTCTTCACCTCGCCTTCTTCCACGGTCGACGCGCCCTCTTCCACTAGCGGGGGAGGAAAATTTTTAAAGTGTGAATGCCTTTGTTGAATCTTTGACATCCTCTTGTTTCTCACACTAAGCATGACTCACATGGGCTTAGAGATTTTTCACGGTCACAACATTTTCACAATTGAAGGAAATACGAGAGCTATGATTCCTGTTCAAACCAGGATATGTAGGAAGCCATTTTCAGTGATCAAGCTCATTGGACATCCTCTTTAGGAACTCAATCCTAATTTCATTAATTTGGGAATCCTCATTATGAATAATCCCCAAATTAACCTCCAAATCATCAAGGCATCCTTTTCAAGAAGTAATCCTAAACTCATCTCTCTCAAAGGACCATAATCTCTTATGAGACTTATCGAACCGCATGGGCTTTGATTACCATCTATATGGGATACATAGGAAGCATCCTTGAGGTTCAAACCTGAAATTTCAAGTCAAACATGTTCTCCTTAGTCTATATTCCCAACAGGCTCTGATCTTACTTGGAAACTCATATCCTTTCCAAGTTCCTTGGGCTGCTTCAGCATAAGTCCCCCACTATGTTTTTACCAAACACCTTTTTCATAGAGGTCCTTATCAAATGACCTTAAAAGGTATAATTTTTCCTATTTATCAGAACAAAAATATGAGGGTTTTGATTCCTTTCACTAAGATACGTAGGTAGCCCATTTTATAGGCACGGTCCCAAGATCAAAATAAACCTTTGTTTCCCTGGATGACAATAAATTCTAGAGTTCCCCACTAAGTGGATTAAAAACCAGTATCATCACAATGATGATTAAAAGAATATCTAATCAGTATATTAGAGGATACCATTGATGGAAAACCTCGAATACATATGAGTATTTCCATTAATGAAGAACCTTGAATGCATACTGATGATTCTAAATTTTACACATGTTAATAAGTGATTGTAAATTCAAAGGGATACTTATGATATACTTGGTGAATTAATAAGGGTTCATGAAAATATCTTAAATTTACAAAGAGAGTCCTATAGTAGACAATAATTCTCCCCAAAAGGGTGTGATGAGTCCAACATCTCATCCTCTCGACCAATGCACGTTCTTAAGTATCATAAAGTTTGAACTTAATGAACTCCTGACTTTGGAAATCAGGTCCTCTTTGGATAAAGAACTATTGTAAGTTTCCGGTTCTATAAATAAATCCAATGGAAACCGCCTAGAAACAGTTATTCTTAAAACTAGAACACATGTTTCATAGAACTACAAAATAGGAATTTATACCTCACTTCTAGAATTATCTCCTTTACAAATATGATTAAACATTTGAAAAATGGTCATTTTATGAAAATAAAACCTCTTTAAGGATATTAGGAGTGTTAATAATAGGTTTTGGATGATTTTAGCCTAAAATTAGGGGTTTTTTTAAGAGTAATTGAGGGTATTAGTGCTCTTTTATAAGTGAAAAGGGATGGATTTTTTGTAAATACACAAAATATTTCAATAATGGGAAGTTAATTTCAAGGAAAGTGGATCCAAAATTGATCGACAATGGATAAGAGAATATATAAGTTCTATATAAACCCTAAACACTCAATTAAAAAAATGAACATGTTTGTCCCTTTACTTCTTGGGTTACTCATTTTTTACATTTTAGTTATCACCATAATAACTGGTTTTTACCTAGGAAATTCATCCATTATAACCAAAAATAAAATGGTGCTTATGTAAGAACCTGGTTTTTCACTTAGATATGGATCCTTTAATTTTTTGTCTAAATCTTTTGTTTGGACCTAATATGGATGCTTAATGAGTTAGTAAAGGTCCTGAGGGTGTACAGGGCATGTTCAGAGCCCAGAACCCATATTTTGGGGGAAAACTGGCTTGGTGCACGGTTTCGAGTAAATTGTGCAAAATTCTACACGGTTTTCCAAATAGTGTGGATGGTGTTTTTTTAGACATTGTCATATCACACGGTTGGCTCATGGTTGTGCTGCCTAACCATGCATACATCCCTTTTTCCCAGGTACCCATGCATGGGTTGCGCATGGTTTGACAAACTATGCGGACCAAACCATTCAGGCAGAGCCATCCTGCATGGTTTGCGCACAGTTTGATAAACCGTGCGGACAAACCATGCACAGGCTAATTTTTTGGATAATTTTTCCAGTTTTTTCCTTAATGATCTATTAAGACACACATTACTCTCTAATACAATTTTATGCAGGATTTACTTATTTCTCTCTCAATTTGGGTCTTTTGGAAGATCAAAATTTTTAATCAAGATATCTCCATCATCCAACATTCGATCGATCTTTCGTTTGTCACGTTGCATGAACAACAGTAAGTACTTGAGTCATCTTTATCCATTCTTCTTCTCTTTTTATCTCATCCTAGATATCACCATGTGAACATTTTTCACCTTTTCTTAGATCTACTCCGATCTGATGAAAATCAAGGGATGATACCAGAGGATAAGGATCGTATAACCCTAAGTTGGGTGGTCTATAACTCATCTCTAAAGATTATTATTTTTCGAATGTTTGTGTGGGGGCCACTAGTTTCATTGGAAGCCATTTCTTAAATTTAAATTCAATGAATATACTTGATATAATCGTATGGTTATGATCTTTCCAAATATGTGATTAGTTGGTAGTGGTTACACTAATGACTCAATCCGCCTCATGTCAACGGTTAGGCCATAATTGGGTTTTTAGTGTTTTTGATACGTTTGATCCACCGTTCGGGTGTGCCTTTGCTTGACCATACTAAATTTGATCCTTTACATAATAAATGAATTCTTATTTATGATAATTGCATAATGTCATGTACCATGTATTCTCACCACTTGACCCGCCTGAGGTAAGTGCTTTTAAATTGATTATTAAATGTGAAATGTGGAATAGAAAGTATACTAAGTATATATCTTGGCCTTACCAAATGAGTTTGAATTATGGTTACATGTTTGTAGCACCCCTTTCCATGTTAATGGAAGGTAGCAGAGTGAACCTCACTAATTGATATGCCTTAAAGGTAAATTAAGACTTGATTAAATGGAAGCAATACTACTTGTCCTATCCACAATAATGGAAGACAAGGCTTGGACTAATAAATAAATGGTTTCAACTATACTTGAACTATCCATACTAATAAAAGGTAAGACTTAAACCGAATGAATTACTACATGATTAAAATATCAAATAAGAATGGATTGATTCAATCTTGACTTGTATTTTGAGAGGAGAATACCTTGGGTCTTGGGAACCCCATTCTGATTCAAGGATGTGGTTTGCTTAGGTTGATACCCACCTAGATTTCAGTTCTTGTCTATTCCTCAGATGCCTGGTACACTACCATAGGGTCCTTTTCATTATTACAGGATACCCCGGATACACTCTTTGGATCCATCATTGACTAGTAGGTGCCATGGTGAAAGCCCATAGGGCTGTGTCTTTGTTTAGACCTGGTTTACCTTAGTCGATCACCTTGGACTTGGTAGGCACCTTATTGTGGAATTCCTTGGATTATGTTCCTTGGTGTAAGAACCCATATCATTATTTCATGTATAGATCTTTATTTCAGGTTATTTTTTATGAAAAATGATGAATTGGGAATTTTTCTAAGTACACATTGTGTAACTGGTTTCCACATGTAGTCGTGTACTGGTCGTGTAATGCCTGAGTACATGGTCATGTAGGTGACCTGGAAGACCGCCTAATGAAGGGTTTGGTTGAGGATAGTACATGGAGTGTATATTAAATAAACACACCATGTACTTTTCTTTTTAATTGATGAGTCGAAGCGGGGTTGCATCTCATCTCTAGAACACCCTTCTTCTCCCCATGTTTCATATAGGAGAGTGACGAATGGCCGAAGATCTTCGATCTCCTCTTTTTCCTCCATCAGAACTCTTATTGAGAGGCTTCTAGGTGCATTGGATTCTCACTAGTGAGTTCTCTCATTCCCTTGATCCTTTCTTCCTATTTTCTCCCCTCTCATGAGTTATCGAGGGTTGATCATTTTTAACCTTTTTATGGATCTACGTTGTTCTAGGATGATTCAAGGTCCAACATTCAAGAGTGTTCATTGTACAACATAAAGGTTGGTGTTTTTGTGCCTTTCTTGGATTGCCTTTGGTATATATATGCTTAAAGTGTCGAACACCCATGTTTGGGGTATTGCATGTTTTGGAATTTGACCATGTTTATTACCTATTATGATTTTGTAGAATGATTAAAGGGAAATTGTTTATGTATAAGGTTTATACCTTGATTATGGGTGGTTTTACATTACTGCTTATTTGAGAGGCATGTGTTTTTAATTGTGAAAGTATGAAGAAGGGGAATTTATTTTGAGATCTTCTCAAGGTAGGGTCAGTTATGTATAATTATTGATGTGTTGACCTAGAGGTATTGACTGCGAGAGTTACCGAGTGGTCATAGACCAGAGGGGTTAGACTGTGAGAGCTACCCAGAGGGTCATTATTAAATGCATGTTGGATGATTTCTCATTGACTGTAAGATCTTACAAGGGTCATTATATTTTTTTATTGTTTCTATACAGACTAAGGGGTTATTGACCGTGAGAGCTACCCAGGTGATCGTTTGTAAATGATTGGTACTATGTGGGACCAAAGGGGTTAGGCAATGTGATCATTCTCAGAGGTTCATTATTTATTGAATTGATGATATGTTGAACTAGAGGGGTTATACTGTGATAACTTTCCCATAGGGTTTCCTAGGAATGTTTGAATGTTGTGATGAATCTCCCAAGCCAAAGCACAAGATTGCACTTGGTCTTACTTGATTATTTAGATGGTCTTTGGAGACTTCTATTTGTTATTATTATAAAAGGGTATAAAAAGATTAGGTTATATCCTGAGGTTACATTATTCAATGTATTGAATAATTAATAAATGCAAATGAATGTAATTGGAAATTGTATGATTGTTTACATTTGTTTAATTCCTAGTTTATTGCTTCATTTTTTATATTGCCTGATATATATATTCAATGACAGTTAGGCACAGATCTTTTGGTGGTTTCCTACTAGGATTTGTCTCACACCCTGTTTGGGTCATGCTTTTCGACCCAAATAGATTATATGTTTGCAGGTATAGATAAGGTAAATCACCCTTCTTCATCAGGTACTTGATTGATGTTGGAGCTAGATATAATGAGACCAAGCTGAGGATTGATATTTTGTTAGAGTTTACTTAATTTTCAGTACTTTGGTTTTTGTATTTTATTTCCAGCATTGTGACTTGTTTGGTTATTTTCCTAGATACATGTGGCATGCATTATATATATGCTCTAGTTGTTATATTACTATCAGCCTTTAGATGTTTACTTATATTGTATGGTATTACTCCTTATGCTATTGTTTACTACTTGTTATTCCACTGTGTATACTCTTCCAATGAGGGCATTGTTTCCCCAATGTCTTACCTTGTCCTTCACTACTAATCAGAAGCCTTTGTCATTTGGGGAAATATTCTTGAGGTTTTGTGACCAACCGGGTTCAGGGCTCCTTTGGGTGGCACCCGGAACTGGGATGTTACAAAGTTGTATCAGAGGAGTTTCTTTTCTGATTTGTCTTACTATTTGGATCCTATAGATAGGTATAGGAAGGAATAGGTAGTTAGTAATAATCTATGCCTAGGAGTAGCTAACCCGTGTATAGGGAAAACCTAGTTTACCTCGAATATTACAATTTTCTAGTTTTTCAATTGTTACTGTTGATTTTATTTCTCCATTGGGTGATTCACTTGTTTTGTGTTGTTATGATTTATATCATTGTTGTTTTATTTCTATTTCAACCTGATGAGATGAGGGTATTCCATATCATGCATCATATAGGCACTTGTTAGATATCACATTTCATGCATTCTAGTCATTCCATTTAGGATGAATTACTGATTTCATGCTATTGTGATAGATGTTGTAATAGATATGCATGATGTTGTGATAGATTACTTGATAGAATACCAACTATTTTGATAGGTATTAGAAATTTTAAAGTTTCATTTGGATGAACACCAAACTTTGGTTCCTAAGGTCTTATGGTCCCTCTTGGATCGGAATTTGGTGGATCTTTTTTAATATTTTATTGAATTTTATCAAGTTATGATGTGAAAAATGATGCAAAACTTTGATTTGTAAGGAGTATAGGCTCCCATGGGTTGGAATTTGTCATTACTTGGACAAAATTTTATGTTTTTAAGGTTTCTGGAGAATTTTTAGAGGTCTGTTGTTAAGAAACCTAGACAACACTATGTGTGATGCTATGAACACATGCCATGTGTTATTTTGTTCTGTAAGAAACAAATTTTCTTAAGTAAATGTCGTTCATGCTATGTATTTGTTGACCATGTGACCTGACTGTGTTAATAGAGACACATGGTTGATAAAATCTTGGTAGAACACGCCATATACTAGGAGTACACGTCGTGTTGTAAGATACTGTGTATCCGGCCATGTGACTAATAACACGGGTGGATGAAACTTAGGTTTTATGCACCGTGTCTAGTTTATATGCATCGTGTAAAGATAGACAGTGTATCTAGCCGTGTGACTAATGAAATGGGTGGATGGAACTTTTTTTTACATGATGTGTCAAGATTGTGCACACTGTATAGTTTTACACTATGAGAAATCATGTGGTTCTAGCCGTGTGGGGGGAAACTCAGGTTTTTTAGTCTTTTTAATGACACACCATATAGATTAAGTACACCCTATGTAGTTTTCCGTAGACAGAACCCATGTGAGGTTGGCCATGTAGATGTACATGGCCAGGAGGGAGGACTTTATTACAAGCCATTTTTCTAGATGGAATGTCGTGTACTTGTGATGTTTACACTCCTAGGTAGTTGGGGGTACACGCCTATGTAATATGTGAGTGTACAATCCATGTATGAGTTCTACGCATTGTGTAGTCATCTTTTGTAACCTCTGAGGGTTTGTTCTTTTTTTTTATGTCAGTTTTGGACCTGTGAGTAGTCCTTTCTGAGTAGTTTTCCATGTAGATCAAGATGGTTGAACATGTGGAGAATTATTAGGACTCCTAATATGTGTTTTGGAGTTTCTTTTCAAAATTTAGAGGTTCTTCCTCTAGTTACCATTGCATTTTTCTCCTAGGAGTGAGACCAACACGTAAATGATCGGTTGGGTGTTCAGACCAACCTAGTTGAGACCTTTGATCTGAGATGAGCTATGAGCTATCTCTCATGATATTTTCCTTTTGAGGATGTTTCCCATGTGAGATCTTCCTTCTAGACTATGAGTTCATGAAACCTATTTGCTTCTAGGGAGTCCATAGTAGGATCCCTCATCTGTGTACCATTTTGAGGATCCCTATCGTCAGATTCCCTTACTGTTATCATTATAAGATATATTGTAGGATTTCTCTAATTACATGCTTTGGAATGGGGTTTTAATATAATGAACTACTTATCTTTTCATGCTTTGTGTGGTTAAACAACTGCTATTGGGTTCCCTTTTTGAGGACCCAAGGTGTTTTAACAAGATCCTTGTAGGTTTCCTTGGTTGTTAAAAAGGATCTTTCTTTCTAACTCATCGTTCATGATGGAATGTTAGAATTGTTATGGTTTTAAAATAAAGTTGGTGAGTCTTTCTTGTTTTACTTTGATCTGTTTAGTTAAAGTAGTTTTCTAGGGTCTTTTGAGCCTAGTGAATATGTTTTGTGTAACCTAATAGTGGAAGTTTATGCTTATGCTTCGTAAGATGCTAGCCCGTGGTAGGTACCACTCTTAGTGATGGTTGTATTATTTTCCATTGAGAGCTTTTGATATTGGTGTGGTCCAGGTGTTGTTGTCCCTGGTAGGACGTCTGGTTTTAAATGACATCCTTGTTCGGAGGTGTGGTTATTATGCCTTGACTTTTTATGTTGGAACAAGCTTGAGTATTACTTGGTTCTCCGGGTTAGATATTACTCAGGCATGGTCAATTATTATGAGGTCGTGTAAACCTCCCCTTTATTTAGTAATGAATGACTTGGCACATCGTCACCCTAGCCAATGGGTGTGTAAATGATGTGCTTTTGAGCCAGTTCTTGTGTGATCCATGTATTACTAGGATGCATAGGGTGGATAGCCTATGCATAGTCCCCCATATTGTGTCATTGATCTTATAATCTTGAGGTAGTTTATATCAACATACATGAAACTCGTTGAGTGTTAAATGTTTAAATGAGTTGTTGAGTTTGGTTACATCATTGATATTTGAGTTTTAGTGTATGTTCTTGGGTTATCTCCGGTGTAGAGTGACCTAATCCTTATGAAGCCTTTTTCATCCAACTACTCAGGAGGACCTTCTAGGACATGGGTGTTTTGACACGCCAATCAGTTTTATCTTTTTGGCTTCATGCCAAGGGATGTGATATAGTGATTATGGATCATGGAACAAAACACATTCTTTTAAGTTACTTCTAAATTTGCTCATTTGAGAACTATCTAGTCCTTTTCGATATATTAGACACTCATGGGTGGGGAGAGTCACATCAGTTCTATTTAAAATGTGTTCCTTCTAGGTAGAAGGATCGTAATAAAGGAGCATTTGGAAATAGTCGTTTTTACTAGAATGCTTTTGAGGCTTTTGAGTATTGTTTCATGTTGGTGCTTGCTAGGTAGCACAACATTGTAGTGATTGGTTAAATAAGGACGTTTCAGCAAGTAAATCCTAGTTTCCTTCAAGAGGTTGACCAGTAGTGGTTTGGATATCCTTTTATTGTAATTTTTGAGGTTCTATTAGTGTGCTCTTTCTTAATAGGTGGGTATGTCCCCTATCTTGACGTCGTCCTGGGTGCCCTAAGAGAGCATCAGTTATATGCCATGCTACAGTTAGAAGTTGTTAGACTGGTTCTTGATCTCTTTCCATGTTGTGTGTTGGATGCATGGTTTTAGTATAGGCATGGTTAATCTTGAGTTATACTTGACTTACCATGTAATAATTCCTTGGACAAACTCTTGATGCCTATTGTTTCTTTGACGTGACTACCATGCGGATTCTATTCTAGGTTTAGTCAGTTTTCTTATGTGGAATTTTGGGCTTCACACCAAAATATCACTTGTACGGGGAGTATGGACCACCTTGGTGAGTTCCTTAGACTCTGTTTTGACTCATATTAGGTTATCATATACTTTTAGTTGGGCTTATATTTAATGCTTAAGAGGTAATAATTCAAGTGGTATGGATCTAGAATTACGTTTTTTTCATGTTGTGACATGGCCTTTTTAGTGATCAAGGGATGGTGTGACATAGGAGCATCACTGAGAGATAGATGTAGGCTTTGGGTAATGGGTTCATTGTGAGCACATGGTGCCTTGGGAAAATATATTCCTTTTCTGTTGCAATATGTTAGCCTTCTAAGCCATATGTTTCTAAGATAAGTCATTTGGTGATGGTTTTACTTATTATCATTCTTGTTTTGTGAGTAAGGTTTGAGTGAGCCAGTTTGAACACCCCTCCAATTAAGGGTGGGTGTGCTGTAAAAATCAACAGTGTATTTTGAGGAAAGATTATGTGGCTATTTTTTTTGATGTTGTTTCGGGTTTAACCTTTCCTTACTATGTGGCTGCAGTTATGACCTCAATTGTGTTCGGGTTCACCCAGTTAAAGGAAAACACACTGGTAACGTCACTGGAATTCTTAGGGGTGTTCTTTGAAGAGTTTTTCAAATGTTGGAGGTATCATGGTAATGATATGTTGTGATTTGATCTCGACGAGCTCACGAAGGTTATACATTTCCTACTGATTAAGGAAACCTTTAGTGTTGATGATATTGGAAGGTTTTACATCCGAGAGATTGTATGTTGTGTGGGGTTTTGCACTATATTTTTTTAGACAGGGATGCCCAGTTTTCTTCTTGTGTCTAGTAGGTACTATAGAGGTATTTGGGTATACAGGTAATTTTGAGTACAGCTTACCATCCCCAGACAGATGGCCAGTCTAAGCGCACAATTTGGGTTTTGGATGAAATGCTTCGAGAATGAATCCTGTATTTCGAGGGGTCTTGGGAGAGACACTTATCCCTAGTGGATTTTTTCTACAATAGCAGTTTCTAGGAGACTATTCAGATGGAACCTCATGAGGCTTTGTATGGTAGGTCATGCTGATCAACCCTATGTTGTCTGGAGGCAGGAGAGGCGGCTATGATGGGACTTCATCTTGTCCATGAGACCACTAAGTAGGTGGAGTTGATTCAGAAGAGGATGGTTACTGCACAGTCTCTTCATAAATCTTATGATGATCGATGGAGATGACCTCTCAAGTTCAAGGTCAAAGATCAGGTTTTCTTACGTGTCACACCGAGGTTGGGATATATGAGGATTAGGAGATAGGGGAAGCTTTCACCGAGATACGTTAGGCCGTTTGAGGTTTTTTAGAGAGTCGATATGGTTTCCTATCGGTTGCAGTTAGCTCAGAGGTACCGGTCTATGCACGACGTCTTTCATGTTTCTCAGCTATGATGTTGATTTTCGAGCCCATCTCATGTTTTTTAACCCGAGGAGGTTGAGTTGGAGGTGAATACATCCTTTAAGGAGAACCCTATTTAGATTTTGGATCATAGAATGAAGGTTCTCTATGGCTGGTCAGTTTCTATGGTATGGATGTCATGGCAGCACAGGTGAGTATATGATGAGACTTGGGCAAGGGAGGCCAACGTACGATCATAGTGTCCATAGTTGTTTGAAGTTTCTTCTTCTCCACCCTTGGAAGGGAAATTTGGGGTTGAATTGCTTTAAGGGGGAAGTTTGTAAGAACCCGGATCTTCATTTCAAGTATGGGTCTTTATTTCAGGTTATTTTGAGGAAAAATGAAGAATTGGGATGTTTTTCTAAGTACAAACCGTGTAATTTTGAGTACATGTCATGTACCTAGTTTCCACATGTAGTCGTGTACTGCCTGTGTAACGGATGAGTACATGGCCATTTAGGTGACTTGGAAGACCACCTAAAGCAGGGGCCGATTGAGGCTAGTACAAAGCATGTACATTAAATTAACATGCCATGTACTTTTACTTTTAAATTATGAGTTGGATCGGGGTCGCATCTCATCTCCAGAATGCACTTCATCTCCCCATGTTTCATACAGGAGAGTGACGAATGGCTGAAGATCTTCAATCTCATCCTATTCCTCTATTCGAACTTTAATTGAGATGTCGCAGGGTGCATTGGATTCCCATCGGTGAGTTCTCTCTTTCCCTTGATACTTTCTTCATGTTTTCTCCTCTCTCATGAATTATCAAGGATTGATCATTTTTACCCTTTTTGTAGATGTACATCATTCTAGGCCGATTCAAGGGTCGATGTTCAAGAGTGTTCATCACACAACATCAAGGTAGGTGGTTTGTGACTTTATTTGATTGTCTTTGGTATATATATAATTAAAGTGCCAAATACCCATGTTTGGGGTATTGCGTGTTTTGGAATTCGACCCTATTTATTACATGTTATGATTTGGTACAATGATAAAAGGGAAATTTTCTATGTATAAGGTTTATACATTGATTATTGGTGCATCTCCCATGTTTGATTGTTTATGGTCATGTGGTCTAGAATTTTCCGTTAGGCTTGCTTTGTTTCCATGCCTCGTGTTGTTAGGATCGAGTTATTATTTATTTGAGATGCATGTGTTTTGAATTGTGAAAGTATAACCAAGGGGAATTGACTATGAGAGATTCCCAAGGTAGGGTCAGTTATGTATAATCGTTGATGTGTTGACCCAAAGGTATTGACTGCGAGAGCTACCGGGTGGTTATAGACTAGAGGGGTTATACTGTGAGAGCTACCTATAGGGTAGTTATTAAATGAATGTTAGGCCATAGGGAATTGACTATGAGAGTTGTCAGGGGGTCATTATATTTTTTTTCTATGAAGATCAAGGGGTTATTGACTGTGAGAGCTACCCAGGTAGTCATTTGTAAATGATTTGTGCTATGTGGGACCAAAGTGGTTAGACTGTGTTATCTTTCCCAGAGGGTCATTATTTATTGAATTTATAATATGTTTAACCAGAGGGGTCAGACTGTGAGAAATTTTCTAAAGGGTTGCTTATGAATGTTTGAATGTTGTGACAATTCTGCCAAGCCAAAGCATAAGATTGTACTTGGTCTTACTTGATTGTTTAGATGGTATTTTTAGACGTCTATTTGTTATTATTATACAAGGGGATGCAGATCTTAGGCTAGATCCTAGGTTTATATTATTCAAATGATTGAATAATTAATAAATGTAAATGAATGTAATTGGAAACTGTAGGATTGTTTACTTTTTATTACTTCCTAGTTTATTGCTTCATTTTGTATATTGCCTACTATATATATTCACTGATAGTTCGGCATGAATATTTTGGTAGTTTCCTACTGGTATTTGTCTCACACCCTGTTTGGGTCATGATTTTGGAACCAAATAGATTATATGGTTGTAAGTATAGATAAGGGAAGGTTCCCTTCTTCATTAGGCACTTGGTCGTTGTTGGAGCTGGAGAGCATGGGATCAAGTTGATTCTTGCGATGTTGTTAGAGTTTACTTACTTTTCAGTACTTTGGTTTCTGTATTGTATTTCCAGCATTGTGAATTTTTTGGATGTTTTCCTAGATACATGTGGCATTCATTATATATATGATCAAATTATTATATTACTATCATCATCATCATTATGTAGATTTTTATTTAAAAAGGTAGTAAAACAAAGTGAAGGCCTGATAAGGGGGAAAGACACATCTATGGGGGTCTAAAGTAATGAAGACCAAGGGCATCCCCTCTAATGACATTAACCCACACCAGATTTAAACTATGAAAATTATGGAGTATTAACCTCTATGAGCCTGGGGTATCAAGAGAATCTAGATAATCTACTACCCCATGCCCCTCCCACCAAGTATGAGACACTCTGGTGTTGTTGTCAAGCCTCCCACGACACTGTCAGATGATGTATTCGATGGAACAAGGTATAGTACCATGGCCTTGGAGTGCATTAAATACCTACATGGAATCAGTTTCCACTTCCACAAGCTCTAGACCCCTCTGCCCGCAAACCATGAGACCTATCCATAAGGTCTTAGCCTCCGCTTACAACGATGTCCCCTGGCCCAGCCAAATTGAGAAGGATAGAACCACAGAACCATTGTTGTCCCAAATGATCCCTATGCATTGCATGTCACCATAAATGCATGAACCATCATTATTCATCTTCAATAATCTAGTGGGGGGATTCCATCTGACCCAGTTACCCAAGGGGATATTCATACTAGATAGGGTACCAGAAGTAGCATGCATGATCCGCTGCAGGGTAGGAGCCTCCTGCCACATTATGAGCACCTTAACCATGTCCAGGAGAAGATTTTGAGTTCTTATGATGATCACATATGCAGATGGTCTCACCCCTTCATGGAGCCTCTGGTTCCACACCTGCCACAAACACCAATAGCCTACCTGCATAACTAGAGTGTGTGCCCTTCTCTTGGTCCCGTCTCTCCCCACTCTATAAAACCATCAGATGATGAAGGAATGATCCTCCATTGCAGGTGTGGATAACGCAGTAAATTATCCAAATAACTTCCAAACCACCTCTACCCATTCTCTCCTAAAGAATAGGTGATCTGAACTCTCCTCCCTATTCCAGCTAGAGAAACCACATTTAGAAACCATACTCACCTCGCATTGTTTGATGTTCTCATCGGTGGGGAGTGTTCTATTCCAGGATTCTTCACATAAGAAAATTATACTTTGTGGGGGCGTTTTTGAACCATAACACCTCACACCACTCATCCCCTACAACCTGAGAGAAAGATACCTGTTGATAATCTTTGGTTGTGAAAGATCCTGAAGGAGATGGGGTGAACACACATCTGTCCAGAGTAGATTCCAGTTCAATGAGCTAGAAGATGTCTATTTGATCCTTATTCAACACCATGTTGGTGAACTTAGGATAAAGTATAGCCTATCTATAAGAAATAGTTATGGATAGACACCCTGGGTACCCTATAATCTCCCCACTCCGGTTGTCGTGACAGAAGGAAACTTTTTCGGTCCCCAGAATCCCCAAAGAAAAAGATTTAATAGAGGAAACCATAGGTCTAATCTCCCCCCAGAGAGGGGAGGCATGACCATCTCATTCTTCCCAACCCCCCACGTAGCACTCATGAATGACCTATCCCCACAAGGTCCGACGCTCCAGCGCCTCCCACGCCAGTTTGGCATGTATGCAGGTTACAATATCATTGAGACTCCGAACATTAATACCACCTTCACTTATAGGCCTCTCCATCCTACACCAAGATTCCCAATGCCTTCTTCCCTCTGGCCTAGGATCCCATATAAAGCCTGTGAGAACCCTATACATATTGCGAATAACACCTTTGGGTACCTTGACTTCTGATAAAGCATGAAATGGGAAGGTGAGGAGTACACTATTAACCATCACAATCCTTCCCCCAAAGGACAAGTACGTATTCTTCCAGTTGAGGACCCTATCCAATATTCTTAAAACCAGTTGGTCAAAGTCATAGATACATAGCCTCGTTGAAGATATAGGGGCTCATAGGTACACCATGGGAAGCTCTCATTTCTGCATGCCCAGACTCTGGCTCACCTTACGAACCTGGCTAACGGAGCATTGACTCAAAATGTAGAAGCTACTCTTCACCATAATGATAACATGACCCCTATAATAGTTGTAATCCTCCAGTATTCTGGTCATTCCCCTCACTTATCTTCTTAAATCATTCATGAATATGGTAGAGTCATCCGCAAACATGAGGTATGATACCAATGGGAACTGCATCCTTCTTCAATATGAGGATATCTCCCATCTGTTAATGCTATTCTGAATGAGACAACTAAGCATGTCCTGGGACATGATGGAGATGGTCAGATATATGGGATCCCCTTTCATAGGGGCTCACATCGCTTTAAAGAAGCCGAATGATTTCTCCATGAACATGATCGACATCCACACTGAGAAAAAATAGCGAAAGATAATATCAATATTCCATGGAGAGAGACCCATACATGCCATGACTCTTTTTATGAAGCCACACTCCACTCAGTCATACTCCTTGCTCGTGTTGATCTTAACTTCCATATTTGACCCATGCATTTTGAAGTTGATGTCCCTGATGGTTTATTAGGCCAATGCAATCACCCCTGGATAGAGCACCCCTTCACAAATCCATGTTGTTCCATGGCTATCCATTTTTTTATATGTATGGATAGATGAGAATTAATAATATTGTCAAGTATCTTATAGGGAACATTACACATGCTTATCGACTAAAAGTGCTCCACTTAGGTAGGAGACTTGGACTTGGGGATGCGAACCACCATGGTAGCACAAGAAACATGAGGTAACGAACCTCCCTAGAAATAGTCTTGTATCACCTCAATGATATCAGCTTTCACCGTCTCCCAAGATTCTCTATAGAATTCACTAGGAAACCCATCTTGACCCGACGTGCTCTCTGGATTCAAACTCATCATGGAGCCACGAATCTCCTCCTCTTGAGGAATGGCCCTGAGGACTTCGTTATCGTGAACTGAGAAGTTTTCTTGTATAACATAAAACACCCCTGCACTGCCCCCCAAGTATCCATTTGGAAACTAAACTCTAGGTCCTAAAAGAAGATCGCTGAAGTAGAGGCTATCTATCCTCCCTCTCACCTCCCTTTCATTGGTGAAAGACCCATCCTCTATCTCTATGTTTGGTTTAACCCATCTGTTCCTTTTCTTAATACAAGCATGGAAATACATCGTATTTATATAACCTTCCTTGATCCATTTAATCCTTGCATCCTCCCTTGTCTGACATCCTGTTTAAGAAGCAGGTCTGTAATTATCTCTTTCATGCCAGAAATATCTTCAAATAAATGATCATCCCAATCTACTTTGAGCCACCTTTCGATCTGGTCCGCATCTTGCATAACTTCTTCAAACTCTCGATCACACATATACAAATATTTCTACCATAGATGAAGTTGAGTCTTAAGTGACCTTATCTTGGTTTTCAAGCCTATCCATGTGTGTCACTGGGATGGTGTGTTCCAAGATTTGCGCATCAAATCAACTTATCTCTGGACTTGAGTCCAATGTTGGTAGAATCGAAACCGAGATTGTTGCTCATGCCCGTAGGATAGGGAGACCAGGAGTGGGGAATGATCTGATAGATCACATGTTAGGTGAATCACCCAAGTATTTCCAAACATTGAAACAGCCTGCATGTTGGCTAAACATCTATTCAGATGACTCCATGACCTGTGGTTTCCTCGTTGGTTATTACACCACGTGAAATGATCTCCAATGAACCCGAGATCCATCAGACCCCTACCTATCAAGAATTGAGAAAATCAAGGATAGCTTTTTGTTGAAGGGGAATCTTTCCTTTAGATCTTTTAAATCCACAACGATGTTAAAATCCCCTCCAACAATCCATGGGAGGTTTCCCAGATCAAATGCATTGATATCCTTATATAGGGTCTCCCTTTGCTGGGCGTCACACTTTCTATAGATAAAGTAGAGAAAAAAATAGTATGTGTCAAGGTTCACCTTAACTATTATTAATTGATCCTTCGCCTACACCAGATCAACCAAAATCCTACTATGCTAGAAAATCCATATATATTGGTTGGACGGATCAGCATGCATAGAGCCCAGCATTTTGAATTTCCTAGAGATCTCCCTAATCCTCTTATATTGTTTCTTGTGCTCAAGGATGGCCACCATTAGTACCTTATGTTTGATAATCTTTGACTCCAATAAATCTATCTTTATGTGAGCTCCAATACCTCAGGAATTCCAGATAGGTAGAGGTGTCATTGAGAGAAGAGGTTCTTGGGCTTGGCCCTAGATTGTGTGTATTTCTCAAAGTAGGAGGTCCCCTTCCCCTTTGGCTACATGGAATGTGATCTAGTGCACACTTATGTGCTTCTGTCCATGGTCACCGAGGTGGGAGACCCAAAGCCTTAGATCTGAGTAACCGAACTTCCCTTATTTATTGGGTTGGAAGTAGCCTTCCTCCTCCGACCATCATCACCCCGTTGTTTAGCTTCCACTAGAGGTGAGGGAGGGGGTGAAGATACTCTTGTCGGTGAAGAGCCCTAGAAGGTGTAACCTAGAGGCACAAACTCCATGGAATTCTTCTAACCACAAAGCTCTCCTAGGTCCATAATGAATACCAGAGGAAGAAGATCTTCCAGGACTTGGGTGAAATAAAGATGAGACTGAGCAACACTCTGATCCTGAGGTAGGTACCTCACTACGTAGGGCACCAGATCCTAGAAAGGTGATAAAACACCCTCCCTGTTAGGGTCTAGCAGAATATTTGGGTCCACAACCCCAAAGGATGGTCGAAAGTAATCGGTTGGGACATGGACCTCTTCAGTGTGCTGGCCCAAGAGGTCTTCAGGTGATGGGGCTGACTGAACGCCTCCACCATGAGCACCCTTGGCAGGTCGTCGTCATCCATCCTACCTAAGGTGACAACACATCTTCACCACATGTCCCTATAGAAGTAAGTGAGAGTATAAACTCAGAAAAACATGGTAGGATAGATCTTGAACCCAAAGGAAGGAATCCTCCACCCAAAGATCCAGTTTTTTCACCACTGGAAGAGAAAGATCTAGTTTAATATAGATTCGGGCCATAGATACCTCCGCACACTGGCTGGTCTAGGGGTCTAAACATAGGAATCCCTCTAAAGAGTCACTTATATCTTTGAGGAATCCTTCATTATGGAAGGGGAGCGGAATCCCCAGGATACTGACCCACACCGCAGTGGAGGGACTTCCTTTCCCACGATGTGCATCTATGGACCACCTTGTCAGATTAAAACTCAATCATCCCCAACCACGGGAACTCAACACCATGCTTTAATGAAGTCTGCATGTGACTCCAGGATGATACAGAAGGAGCATCTGTGGAGGATGGAGATTTTCACTGGAGCACGGAGCCCCTAGGATCCCATGAACCACTGAAACACTACAAGGGGAGGTGTAATGCCCCCAAAACGATCTATGAGAGTGTGTTTCAAAAATGACAATGATTCCTCAAAGGTTGCGCTAGGTATCTCTAGACTGATCTAAGTACCTTCACACGATGCCTAAGCCAGCCCTAAAGATATCCTCAGGAATCCGAGAAGTTCTCCAAATGAATAAGAACCGTGAATGGCGTCACAGAAGGAAGGATGAGAGGCAGACACCACGGGAGGAGTATCCGGGGAAGTACCTCTCCTAGGTAGCTCCAATTTAGCAGGCTCAAACCAACGGTTGAGGGAGATGATGAGGAAGGGCCAGGGTTATATGATATCAGAGCCTAAAGGGATTCCACCCCCTATGCGGAAGCATCTGCGATGGTCAAAAAAATTTAAAAAGGGGGTATCACGTGTCGTGTGTTCTCTAGGGCCTTCATTTTTCATAGATCCATCCACTTCAGGTTATAGAAGAATCAAATATTACTATCAGTCTTTTTCTATTTACTTCTGTTGTATGGTATTACTGCTTCCACTATTATTTACTATTTTTTATTCCACGGTGTATACTCTTCCAATGAGGGCACAGTTTCCCCAATGTCTTACCTTGACCCTCACTTCTAGTCATCAACCTCTGACATTTGGGGAAATGTGCATGAGTTTATGTGACCAACCGGGTTTGCGACACCTTTGGGAGGCACCCGGAACTGAGACATTACACTTGGATTACACTCTTACCCCTTAGATAGAAACAGATACTACTGGGTTAGCATTCTGTGAGATCTACGTTACCTTGGTTATTACACTGGAACTCCCTCACTGGATATCATTTTCCTGTTACCCTATCATGTCTTGGGACCTTCACTACTTATACTATCACAACGTGATGTCAGTGCTGGTTATGCCTCACATGACCTGTTAACATTAAATGGTGACCTCTTAATTAAAATGAACTAGTTACATGTTCAGACACCAACCAAGGGATGAATCAGGTACTTATGTATTTAGTTATATTGTACTTCTTTCTTTACTTTATATGTGCATTCCTGCACACGGCTATATTCCATTACATGGGCCGGAGTTTATAGACACTATTGGTGGTGGCCCACTAAGATTTATCTCACACCCTCTTTGGGTGTCATTTGGTAACCGAAGTAGATTACATGGTTGAAAGTATTGAAAAAGGGAAGAATATAGCTTCCAACACTTGATTTCATGTTGTTAGGATGGATCTTGATAGAAGATGACTGAGTAGGATCTTAGGATGCTTGGAGTAACCTTTGTTTTCTTTTACTTTGTGGAACATTTTTTGCCTGCTATCTTGTATCCGTGTTTTTTAAGTTTTCTAGTGACATGACATTACATAATCATTTTTTTAGTTGATATAGTTATTATTAATATCATTTATCTATTACATCAGTTTGTTTCCACTGTTTATTTAGTTTATTTATATTGCTTCTGTTATTTACTATTCATTTATATTCCTTCAGTTGTGCTACACTCTGGTAATGAGGGAATAGTCTTCCCATGGACACACCCTAGGACCTCACTGCTTGTCGGCAGTCTCTGGCATTCGGGAAGATGCGCTTGAGGCTATGTGGCCCACCAGGCTTGGGGTACCCATTAAGTGACATCCTGGTCCAGGACATCACAAAGTGGTATCAGAGCTGGTTTCTTTTATTGCCTTACTATTTGAAGACAATATATTGGAGAATAATAATTCTTGGTATTTGGTCATAATCCATTCTTAGGCATCGTGAACCCATGTTCGTGGTAAAATCCAATTTACCCAAAATGCAATTGTTGTTCTATTTTTCCTATTATAGTTGATATTATTTCACCATTGGGTGACGCACATGTTGTGTGGTGTTGCTGATTATTAATCTATTTGAGAATTTGTTTTATCCTTCTCCCAATGATATGAGGGAAAGGAACATTACTACATGCATCATTATAGGCACCTAAAATTCATGTGTCATTCATATTTCCATGCCATATAGGTTCATTTCACTACTTTTCATTGCTTGATATGCTTGTGATTTTTGAGTGATGTTGTGATATTTTCTTGTACTTGTATTAATTTGGCTTTTATTGAGTGATTGTCTATCTCAATTCATCAGGTGTATGGGACCTCATGGGTTGGGATGAGTAATTTACTGAGTCAAGCCATTATGCTATAAAGAAATGGGTGTTGTTTCTGGTGATAGGTGTATGGGCACTGATTTACCAGAAATGGATATTCATTATAAAGTGAATCCTAAAATATAAAATGAATTGGTTTCACATCCTTATCCCACCTTTTCATGTTTATGGAAGTTAAAGGAGTGAAATTGGGAATTAACTTCAAAATGTTATGAAACTTATACTTGAGCACTTACCGATACCTGGCCATCTAAGCTGGTAGTTGGGTAGCATGCCTTGGGTAGTGTTTTTTATTAAGTTCATCTTCCATTAGTGATGTTATATTATGCTTAAATGCATGTTCTGAGGTGTGTGTTTGGTATTTTTAGACCAATGCTACCACAACGTCCTTGTGTCTTTCTCCAGGAGGGTGGTGACAACCATGCTTCAAACATGGTGGGCCATGAACCTCTATTTTTACTTCTAAGAGTTTCACTTGAGGCACCACCTGCTGTACTTGATCTAGGAACCAATTCTCAAGTACATTATAGTTTCATAGGCCTAATGTAGTCTATTAAAGGTGCTCCATGGGTTGCACCTACCATGGATCATCTAACCCACGAGTTCCAGCAGCAACATCCTCCAACTTTTTTAGTGGATGGCAGTTCTCAAACTATTGAGTCTTGGCTAAAGGACATGTTGTCTATCTATGACCATCTAGAAATGTCTCCAGAGCAGAGAGTCAATCTTGATAGATAGATGCTTTGAGATTCATCCAAGCATTGGTGGAATGTCGTTACCCAGGTCGGATGTCATTAGGGCATGTAATGGGTTGACTTCCAGACTTCCTTCTATGATTAGTTCTTTCCTCGGGTGCTGAAAGATGATAGATCCAGATATTTCATACATCTCGAGCAGGATTTTATGTCAGTTATGGAATATTCAGCTTGTTTCACTAATTTACAGCACTTTTCACCACTTCTAGATAGTGATGAGATTTCGCGTGCTAAATGTTTTGAGGATGGGCTCTGGTATGCCATTCGAACTCAGGTGAATGTATTTCACCTTCCTACCTTTTCTTCAATATTTAATTAGTACCTTATCATTGAACACAACCTTAGGGACTTCACAAGTACCAGTTTTAAATGATCAGTGCCACATCAGGCTAGTAGTTTTTTCAGTGGAAGGAAATGTTCCCTTGAGATTTTTCGTCAGGACAGTGGCAGCCAGAGTATCCATTTTGATTACTATATGGTGTGTCATCAGTGTAGAAGATCTGGGAATAAGAATCCCCAATGTGATAGAGACCCTATGTATTGTCAGTCTTGTGGTTGTATGGTTCATCTTCAGTTCTTTTTCAGGACCTTTCCACCAGCTTTGAGTAGAAAATGATTAGAATTTTCTCCACCTACAAGAGCGAGTTCTTTTGCACTATGTCAGTCGGGGAGTTGGAATAGAACCGGTAGGTCTAGCTGAGGAGGAAGTCATGGTTGTGGTAGTCTGACCCCTGGTCACTAGCAATGCCTGTAGAGCAGTCATGATCGTGGTAGTCCAACTGTTGCACAGGTTCATGGATCAGATTAGTTTCATACCTTATATCCAATAACCAAGGATCAGGTTGTGGGACCATCTACAGTACAAGGTACTATTCTAATAGCCTCTACTATTATCTTTGATTTGTTTGATACTGGTGTTTCAAAATCTTTTATTTCTATATCTATCGTGGAAAGTCTCGTACTATAGATACAGTATCACTATGGTGTAATGACCCTCGATACACCATTGGAAATATGGACGGAGGGCATAAGCTAGTGCAGGGATTTTCCCCTTGATGTTGGAAGTTACCATTTCTTGTGGAATCTCTTTGTTCTTAAAATGATGAGCTTCAATTTCATTCTCAGGATGGACCGGTTAGTCCACTATCATGCCTTTGTAGACTGTTATCCATGCAGGGTCTCTTTTACATCAGTAGAAGGTAGCAGTTATCTGTTCAAAGGTGAGTGAGATGTCCAGGCTAGGATATTTGGACTGAAGCATCATGGGCTAGGTGGAGTGACTACCCAGATTGTAAATCTTTTTATGGGGGATTAGGGTCTGCTTCAAACTGATTTCTCTCTAGTAGTTGATCGTTTCATGGAAGTCTTTCCTAAAGACTTTTCTATCTTACCTTCTAAGAGATAGGTAGATTTTACAGTAGAGATTGTTCCAGGATCAACTCCAGTGTCCATTCCTCCAAACAGGATGGCACCTATTGAGCTTCATTAGCTCAAGTGGAAGATAGAGGACCTAGATTCCAAAGGATTTATAAGGCCTAGTACATCCTCATGGGGTTCACCAATGATTTTCACTAAGAAGGCGGATGTAACTCTACATCTATGTGTGGATTATAGAATGTTGAACCAACTTACGGTCAAGAATTGGTATCCACTTCCTCGAATAAATGATATCTTTGACCAGCTCAAAGGAGTAAAGGTGTTCTCTAAGATCGACCTGAGACCGGGTTATCATCAGGTACGAGTCAGACCATCAGAAATACCTTGTACTGCTTTCCATAGTAGGTATGGTCTATATGAGTATCTTTTTATGTCGTTCGGTCTTATGAACGCACCAGTTGTTTTCATGGATTTGATGAATAGGGTTTTCACCCCTTGGATACTTTTTACATGGTCTTTGTGAACGACATCTTGGTGTATTATCTCACTCGTAATGACCATGCCAAACATATTGAGATCATTCTGAGTACACTAAGAGAGCATCAAATTTATTCCAATCTTGCTAAATCTGAATTCTGGATCGACAAAGTCCACTTATTGGGTTATATTATCTTAGAATCTAGAGTTTCTAAAGACCCTAGAAAGTTTAGTGATGCAATTTCCTAAAAGCAGACCAAGAACGTGTTTGACATCAAGAGTTTCTTAGGGATCGCTGGATATTACAGTCATTTCATATAATACTTCTCACATCTTTCTTCACTTCTTACTAGACTTACAAAGAATGATGTTAAGTTCCTATGGTCAGAAGCATGCAAGAAAGCCTTTCAGGAAATGAAAGGGAGGCTTGTCTCGACACTGATTTTGATTCTTCTAAAACCAGTTAAATGTTATATCATCTTCTATGATGCAACATGAATTATCCTAGGATCATTTTTGATGCAGGAAGACAAAGTCGATGCATATGTGTCTCAGTAGTTGAGGCCTCACGAGCGAAATTACCCAACGCATGACCTTGATCTAGCAGCAGTTGTCCATGCCTTACGTTGATGGAGACATTATTTATTGGGTGAGAGATTTTTGGTATATACAAATTAAATAATCCTCAATTATATATTTTCTCAGTGTGACATGAACCTCGAATAGGGGAGATGGGTTGAATATCTAGAAACCTTTGATTTTGAGCTTTCCTATATTCCTAGAAAGGGCAATTTAGTCACTGATGCACTGATTCGGAAAACTAAAATGCAGGTATCCAATGATGAATGGAAGTTAATTTACCTCTTTTTTTTAAATTCATATAGAGTTTCATGACAGTCACGATAAGTCTTACCTCTCAGCCTTAAGAGTTACCTCTTCCCTCCTTGAAAAGGTGAAGAGTAGGCAGTTTTTAAATCCTGAAGGTTTGGTTCTATGTGAGAGTATATCGAGAGATAACCCACCTCCAGATTGGTCTGTGGATATAAAAGATGTCATACATCTCTTTGGTCATATCTGGGTTTCTGTAGATATGAGAGAGGAGTTTATGAAAGAGTCCCATGCTTCTCAATGGGTAGTTCATCCATGAATCTCAAAGATGTATTGAGATATGCGATGCCAATATTGGTGGCCTGGAATGAAACATCAGATTGAAGGCTTCATCGCTAGTTGTTCCACCTATCAGTAGGTGAAGGCAAATCACCAGAGACCTATAGGCTTGTTATAGCTTCTTCCATTCCTAGAATGGAAATGGGAAGATATTGCTATAGATTTCTTAGTCGGCTTACCTAGGTCTCTAATGGGTAGTGATACTATCTGGGTAGTCATTGACCAACTAACAAAGTCATCCCACTTTATTTCTATATGGAAGACCTTCTCAATTGATGAGTTGGGAAGACTGTATGTCTGTGAGATCATACGACTACACGGGGTTCCACATATTATCATTTTAGATAGGGGTACTTATTTCACTTCACAGTTCTAGAAGGGTTTTCAAAAATATATGGGGACTCAGGTGTTTCTAAGCACATCTTTTCACCCTCATATTGATGGAAAATTGGAATATAAAATACAGGTTAGAGAGGATATGCTCCGAGCGTGTGTCCTTGATTTCAAAAATTCATAGGAGAATCATATCCCTCTCATCGAGTTCTCTTATAATAATAGTTTTCAGGAAATTATTAAGATGGTTCCTTTTGAGGCATTATATGGTAGTCCATACCATTCACCCATGTACTTACTAGAGGCAGGTGAGGCAGCCCTACTAGGTCCTCATCTCATTCAGGATACTTCAGTACAGTTTCAGCTGATCAGGAAGCATATGACTACTGCTCAGTCTAGAAAAAAATCTTATGCCAATCGACGTCGACGACCTCTTGAGTTTGAGGTTGGGTATCATTTTTTTTCTTTGGATATTTCTTAGGCTAGGTAATATATGGTTAAGTAAGTGGGAAAATATATCTCCATGTTATGTCAGGCAATTTGAAATTCTAGAGAGAGTCGGGTCAGTAGCCTATCTGTTTCTACTACCATAGAGGTACTGTGCCATGCACGACGTATTTCATGTCTCTCAAATTTGAAAATATCATGTTGACTCATCTCATACTTTTAATCCTCATGAAGTTGAGTTAGATGTCTATACACCTTTTAGGAGTATCTAGTACACATCATTGACCGAAGCATGAAGGATCTCTGAGGAAAGTATACCCATCTCGTACGGGTGTTATGGAAGCATGGCCGAGTAAAGCATGAGACTTGGTAGAGGGAAGTTTATGTACATGATTAGTGGATAGAGTTGTTCTTAGATAGTGTTCCTTTACCCTTGGAAGGAGAACTCAGGGGGGCAAGTTCTTTTAAGGGGTAAGATTGTAAGAACCCAGTTTTTCACTCATGTATGAATCCATTAATTTTCAGTATAAATATTTAATTTTGACCTAATATGGGTGATTAATGAGTTATTAAAGGTCTATAGGGTGTTCGAGGCTTCTTCGAATCCCAGAATCCATCTTTTTGGGTAAAACTAGCTTGGCGCACTGTTTAGAGTAAACCATGCATATTGTGTTTTTTCGGACAGTTCCATCTCGCACAGTTGGCTCATGGTTGTGCGGCCTAACCGTGAAAGTTCCCCTTTTCCCCAAGTACATCTGCATGGGTTGCGCATAGTTTAACAAACCATGCGGACCAAACCATTCAGGCAGAGCTGTCCAGCATGGTTTGCACACGGTTTGACTGAAGGACCCAGAGACACCCTGAGAGGGGATGGGTGAATCAGGGTGTCAAATTTTTCTTCTAAACTGACAGATCTTGTTCCCACATTGGTAGAAACTAGTTTAACCAATATGATGTATATGATAATAAATAAAACATTCACATGAAAAGAGGTGACACACCACTTTTTACTCGGTTCACCACTAAGGGATACGTCCAAGGAGCATACGCCGAAAGGTTGTCTGTCGTACCAAATTCCACTATTCTTCACTCATTGTGGATTACAAAGGTTTGGGAATAGTCACTCTATCCCAGGCTCACTGCCTTTAAAACTGTTCTAGGATAGCCTACTGTGTCCCTTGGGTCGCTCCCATTGACTCCCCCTGGATCACTGCCTTTGGTAAAGTCCCACTCAGTTTATAGATGTGAAGGTCTCTTCATCATCACTAATGAATACATCCTCTGTTGTATGTAGATTCTCTTTTGAAGTCCAACTTCCACCCGTAGACTAAACTCACTTTTCACCAAAGGTATCGGGAAAACTTCCAGCTTTCGTGCAGCCCCAAAAAGATTGGAGAGCTTCAATCCACACCTAGCATGCTTCTCCAAGCCGGCGTGCAAGTTTTAAGAAAGGTGCACATGTTCACCTCTACTACTTGCACGACGCTCACTTCCTTAACTTCAAAATTGCGCGACTCACACCCTTTTACACCTAAAATGATTTTGGCATGCAACTATGAACTGTCGTGCTTCTTCAAATCCTGGCGTGAAAGTGTCACCAAACCACCTGCGCGACACCTCCTTCACCAACTCCAAACATGGGAGAATCACACCCTTTCTCACCCAAAACACCTTGGACGTGCAACAAACAACTGTCGTGCAACTTCAACTTGCGCGAACCACCACCACTTTCACGACCACAACACCTGCGTGACGGGAGCTCTGATTTTATCTAAGTTTGAACTTCATACCAAATGAGGAGGGTTTGACCTCTATTTATAGGAATTTGTATACCCTACGCGACGTCACACAAGTGTTCCCTTGGTGTGCAAGTTTCGGCATGCAAGTATCTGTCATGCAAGTCACTTGCGCGACCAAACATAAAACTTGGGTGCCCTTCTCCCTTTTCCATATTTTCAAGTTCTGAACTTGAAAAACAAAATTCATGCAAGTTTCCTCTCCTTCAAGTCAACAGCGTTCAAGTCTATTTTCCAAAAACCACTTTTCTCCATTTGTTGATTTTCAGGCCCAAAAAATTGGCAAACACTGGAAAACTGTGCCACCTTCAATACTGTTATCTTCTTATTCTGTATAATCACTTTGCTGGCACACATTTTGAACTTCCACTAATGATTGAAAACAAAAACAAACCATACTCCAATTCATGAAAAGAACGACCATATTTCCAACATTGAAAAACTATGCCCATGCTAATTTTCTGGGTAATTTTTTCAGTTTTTCCCTTAAGGATCTATTAAGCAACCCCTTCCTCCCTAATCTAAGTTTATGTGGTATTGAACTATTTATCTATCAATTTGGGGATTTTTGAAGATCTAAACTTGGAATCAAGATATCTTCATAATCCAACATCTGATTAAGATTTCGTTCATTACGTTGGATGTGCAACGGTAAGTACTCGAGTCCTCTTTAGCCATTCTTCTTCTCTTTTTCTCTTGACCTAGATATCATCATGTGAGAATTTTTCACCTTTTCATAGATCTACTCTAATCCGATTCAAATCAAGGGATGATACTAGAGTAAAATTATCGCACAACCCTAAGGTGGGTAGTCTATAACTCATCCCTAAAGTTCATTGTTTTTGGAATGTTCGTGTAGGGCCCACTAGTTTCGTTGGAAGCTGTTTCTTAAATTTACATGCCATGATTATACTTGATATAATTATATGGTTATGATCTTTCCAAATATGTGATTAATTATTAATGGTTACACCCACAACTCAATCCGCCTCATGTCGAAGTTTATGCCATAATTGGGTTTTTAGTGTTTTTGACACATTTGAGCCACCATTCGGGTGTGCCTTTACTTGAACTTCCTAAAGGTGAGACTTTCCATAATAAATGAATTGTTATTGGTGATAATTTCATAATGGAATGTACCATGTATTCTCACCACTTGACCCACCTAAGGTAAGTGATTTCAAATTGATTATTAAATGTGAAATGTGGAATGGAAAGTATACTAAGTATATATATTATCCTTGAAAAATGAGTTTTAATTAAGGTTACATGTCTGTAGAACCCCTTTCCATGTTAATGGAAGGTAGCATAGTGAACCTCTCTAATTGATATGCCATAATGGGTAATTAAGACTTGATTAAATGGTTGCAACGCTACTTGTCCTATCCAAACTAATAGAGGACAAGGCTTGGACCAATAAATAAATGGTTTCAACTCTACTTGACCTATCCACACTAATGGAAGGAAAGACTTGAACCAAATAAATTACTATATGATTAAAATTTCAAATAGGAATGTAATAACTTGATATCACCTTGTATTCTGAGAGGAGAATACCTTGGGTCTCAAGAACCCCATTCTGATTCAAGGATGCGGTTTGCATAGGTTGATACCCACTTAGACTCTGGTTCTTGTCTATTCCTTGGATACCTAGTGTACTACTGTAGGGTCATTTTCCTTATTATAGGATTCTTCAGATACACTCCTTGGATCCAACATTGACTATTAAGTTCCATGGTGAAAGCTCATAGGGATCTGTCTTTGCTTATCCCCATTTTACCTTTGTCGATCACCTTAAACTCGCTAGGCACCTTATTGTGGAATGCCTTGAATTACGCTCCTTGTATTACACTCTTACTCATTATCTAGACTCAGATACTACTAGGTTACCATTCTGTGAGATCTACGTTACCTCAGTTATTACCCTGGAACTCCCTCACTGGATATCATTTTCAGGTTGTCTTTTCATGTCTTGTGACCTTCACTACTTATACTATCACAAGGTGATGTCAGTGTTGGCTATGCCTCACATGACATATTAACATTAAATGGTGACCTCTTAATTAAAATGAACTGGTTACATGTTCAGACACCAGCTGAGGGATGAAGCGGGTACTTGGGTATTTAGTTATATTGTACTGCTTGCTTTAGTTTATATATGCATGCTTGCACACTGCTATATTCCATTACACGGTCCAGAGGTTATAGACACCGTTGGTGGTGGCCCACTAAGATTTATCTCACACCCTCTCCGGGCGCCTTTTGGTACCTGGAGTAGATCACCTAATTGTAGGTATTAACAAAGGGAAGCATACAGCTTCCAACATTTTATTGCATATTGTTAGGATGGAGCTTGATAGCAGATGACCGAGTAGGATCTCGAGATGCTTAGAGTAGCCTTGGTTTTCTTTTACTTTATGGAACATGTTATGTATGTTGTCTTGTATCCATGTTTTTTGAGTTTTCTTGTTACATGACATTACATCATCATTGTTCCAATTGATACAGATATTATTAATCTTGTTTATCTATTGCATCAGTTTTATTCCATTATTTATTTAGTTAATTTATATTTCTTCAACTGTTTACTATTCCTTTATATTCCTTCCATTGTGCTACACTCTACTAATGAGGTCATAGTCTTCCCACAGACACACCAAAGGCCCTCGCTGCTTATCGACAGCCTCTAGCGTTCGGCAAGATGCGCTTGAGGCCATGTGGCCCATCGGGCTGGGGTACTAGTTAAGTGGCATCCGGGTCTGGGAAGTCATAGCTTATTATATAATTTGTATCCAATGATTCCAAATTTTAAATCCATTTTTTGTTTCAATTTCTAAAATTTATAAAAATAAATTTTAAAATACTAAATATATAATGTATAAAAAAATTAAAAAATATAACTTAAGTTCTAAAATTTCAAATATGTGTTTAGAAATTAAATACAACATCTTTAAAATTATAAATTACCTTATTAAATACATATTTGGTCTTATAAAAAGGTTTCATGAATTTCAAATTCTCACATATATACTAATAATTTCATAAAAGTCATGTTATTTGTAAAAATTATATTTTTCACTATTAAAATATAAATCAATATTTTTATAAAAATAACAAATATTTATCATAATCTAATTTTTAAATTATAAATTCAAAAATGATGTTTTTTTATCTAATTTTGAATATATAATTTATAAAAAAAATTACAGGAAGATATAATAAATAGAGAAAAATTTCTTTCATTGAAAAAATGATGTTTTTAAACATTAAGTGTTTATAATATTATTTCATGTAAATTAATAATTTAAAATATGATAATATATTGGTTCATATATAATATTGTTTTAAAAAAATTCAATTTAATATATTATAAAAAATTATTCAATATCTAACAAAATGGTTCTTTGAAAAAAAAGAAATATTACTTTTATACTAAATATACTTTAAAAATGTCATTAAAATTAATTATTTATATTCTAAAATTTAATTTTACTACTCTATTGATATTAAATTCATTATTTGAATTTTATAAATTCATTATATTATATTTTAATAATAATATATATATATATAATTTATAAATATATATATATGATATTTTAATATCATATTTTTACTTAATTGTGAGTTATATTATTATAAATGTACCACTTAGAAATAAAATAATTCAATATACCTATTAGATATGTGACAAATGTCCATATTTTTTAAGAAAAAATTTGCAACAGTCATATTTTTAATAACCATATTTTCAACAACCAGATTTCATTCTTATATATATATATATATACTTACTAAATTAGTTTTTTATTCCTCTCTCACTTCGAAAGGCATATTACTTATTTCATATTATATATTTTGCATAATAATTTCACTTTTCATGGTGATATTACTCATTATCAGGTTTTTTTGCTATTAGAAATCCTCAAGGCTGAAGATGATCTAGGGGATTTTTTAATTGTGATGATTTTATTCTTTTCTAGCTATTGTTCCATATTGGTTTATGCACTTCTAATGAATGTATTTTATCCCTGGTGACTAATAATCCATGGTGTGTAATACTTAGTCTTATGTGATTCCATTATAACATTCAACTTATGAATAAATAAAGTGTTGTTGGTTTAATTCATATCTCATATGGCTTGTTTCCATAACAATTTCAATTCCTATAAACATGTAGAAAAAATAGATTAAAATTATAAACATATTGTTTATAAAAATAATATGCTTCTAAAAACTTGAGGTGATACACTGGAGGATATTTTCTAGAATTTTGGTAGTGAAATAGGATCATGAAGATGCAAATAACTTATATAAGATTCAATCTTAATAATGGATAGAGTCATCTAGATGATATGTAAATATAAACTTGTGTAGTTTCTTAAAGCACACATTATTCATTAGAAGGATTGGTTGTGGTGGTTGTTTCATTTGACTAAGTGGAGGGATGCCTATGAAGATTGGATCTATGCTTCATTATACCTATGAATTACAAATAATGGTGGAAGTGGGATTACTGGAAGTTAGATACTATAAATCATTATTGTGGTGATTTTTATTGTGAAATGGTTTTTAATTAAACCTAATCCTATATTATCTTGTGATTTAGAGTTAGTCATTCTATTGTAATCTATTTTTTAATCTTATAGTGAAGTTTTTATTTCCCATGGATTTAGACTTCATACGGTCCATGTTAATCATTATGTTCCTTCATTAATTGATTTAATTTTGTCTGTTTCATGTTGTACTTGGGATGTTCACTGTGAATGTGCTCATGAGGTGCATAGTAGAGGTGTGTGGTTCTATTGTGTGAATCCTCGGTTCTAGGTACACCTATTTATGGTGTTTATTTGTTTTGGACCATCGGATAACATTTTTCTTCATTTATGTTTATGAAAGTTGAGTGGTTCTAGAGATACTATATCTAGTGCAACAAGTGGTATCAAAATCTGGTTCTGGGTTTTAATGGATATCTCAGATAGAAAATTATATAAATCATGAGTTACTTATACATTACACTTTTTTTATTAAGTAATAGTTTTTTGTCTTAAAAGGTTTGTGTTAGAAGAGGGAAAGTTGGGGCTAGATAAGTTTTATGGATTAGACTTTTGTTTCTGGAATATATTAGTAGAGAACTTATTTTTCATAAGGATCTCTATCTTTTGTTGATTAGGAAAAATCCAGAAACAATGAAAAGCATGTAGTGGTAAATACTTTATAGAAATACACTGGGTTTTTTCAATATGAGGTAGGCCTAGAACATGGACTTCAAAATTTATGAGGAGAAAACAACTACATGATTAATTAACAAGATTTTGAACATGTATGATAAGCCTTCCATGATGAACAAAGTGTTTATGCTATGGTGAATTTTTGACATGAGTATGTTGGAATAAAATTCAGAGGCTAATTATTTAAATGAGTTTTATGTGATCTAAAGGTATCTAGAATCCATTATCTTGAAGTTCATTTAAGGTGTGTGGTCTTTAATTCTTCTTTCATCTCTTCTACAATCATGGAATGGGATGGTGATTATTGTGAGTAATTCCAATAAAATGAATAACTTGGTCTTATAGGAGATATGATATTTGATCTAGAATGAGTATATATGGAAATATTTTTAGGTGATTCTGGAAATTCATTTAGTAAATAAGGTTGGGGAACTCCACTTGAAGAATCTATCGAAAAAAGAGGTGAAAATAGAAGAGATAAGAGTTTTAGAAAGTTATGTGGTCCTAGAAACTCTATATATCAGAATTTTAGAAATATGGGACATTTATGGAATGTTTTATGAGATATTCCTTTTAATTATATAAAAAATGCTTCTATTTCATTAAAAAAGTTGAAAACTAAATTGGAGTGTCTCACTATGGTTATAAGTGTTAAAAACTTGATGGGACATAGATTCTTAATTATAGAGATTTATTTTATTAAAATTTTGTAAGAGGAGGAATGTTCAATTATTTTTTAGGAAGAATTATAAATTTTTATCTTATAGAATTAGTGTCACTTGATTTTATTGAAAAATAATATGTGAGTATTAAAACAAGTAACAAATGATTTTTTTTAATTATAAGGCATTTTCCACATCCTAAGTTTATGGAATAACTTACTTCCCATTTTTCAACATGATAATATAGAATTTTATAATATTTTTGGGTATGGTGTGTAGAAAATCACACAAGGTTTCATGGTCATTCCCCATAGTATAATTGATATAAATTTGTACCTGGCTGAGGTTTCAGAATGTATCATGCATTTTGAAGAAAAAACTTTTGGAACAGTGAAGTTGTAGTATGTATGTCTTGGTCATATTAGTCATAAGGGTATATGTCACTTCATTTCTAGAGGATTTATAAATCTTAATCATATATAGTATGAAACATGTGAGGTTTATATCCAAGGAAAGAAATGTAAAGCCACAAAATGAGTGGAATCTCAAGTTGTTTCACATGAATTTATGGGGACCAGCACTAATTGAATCACATGGGTGTGCACTATACTGAATTAACTTCATTGAAGATTCTATATGGAAGGTTCGAGTATTTTTATCAAACAAAAGTCCAATGTTTTCTGAACTTTCAACATATATAGATCCATGTTAGAAGATAAGACCGTAATGAAGCTGAAATGAGTTTGTTTTAATAATGGATGTGAGTATGAAGAAAGAGATTTTTATATGTTCTAATGAATGAATGAGATCCATATGGAGAAAATTATCCCTGAAACATGTGATAAAAATGGTGTTGTGAAATTTATGGATCTGATTCTTAATGAAAGAGACATAATCATGAGGTTGTGTTATATTTTTTTAAGGATTTTTCAGATGAATAATTTAACTCTGTGGCTTAACTCATGAATCATAGTCCTTCTAAACTATTGTCACAACAACTTCCAAAGGAACTCTAGTCCACAAGTAAGGTGTACTTTACCAACTGAAAGTTTTTGGATATATCATGTATACACATATTTATTCCAAGGATATGGAAGAGTTGGAAGCAAAGTCCTGGATATTTTTCTTAATTGGATATAGGGATAAAAACATTTATTTCAAACTCTGGGATAACTATTAGTGAAAGTTTATCATAGTCTAAAATATCCTCTTCAATTAGGAGGACTTGTGGAATGATCAAAACTAGGTATAATATTATTTAGGGAATAAATAACTAATAGAGTATGTTGTGGTTGAACTAAATAAAGGCTGGGTGGAAAGAAGAAATTTAGGGAGCACAAAACTTAGAGTTGGAGTGGTACAACCATGTTCCAGAACATAAAGTACTAATCAAGTTTTGGAATTACTAGGGACAGATGTATCATAATTTTCAAGGATTTAAGGATATTGGGGTAGAGTTTTGGACATGTGATGTTAAAAAATAGATAAAACTTAATATTTGAGGTGTTATACTAGGGTTAAGAGATTAATGTACAAGTTTGATTCTAAAATTATCTTTATCTACTCCTCAGAGATGGTGGTAAACCTGAAAACCCTAGTGAGGTGAGAAGTATGAGTGAATAATTGTGGTGGGAGTTACAAATGAAGGAGGATTTGGATTCCTAGAATTTTTTTTGATACATGGTAGCTAATAGAACTTCAGAAAGTAAATAAAACACTTCAAAATAAATGGTTTTATCATTTAAAAGAGAAATTAGGTAGTATAATTTGATAAAATGTGTGACTGATTATAAAGGGGTTCCAAAAATAAAAATTAGTGGATTTTGGTGAGATTTTATATCCTGTTTTGAAACATACAACTATTTTTATGGTTTAGAACCAATTTTTTAAGGGATTTTTTATTCTTGAAGAAATTTATATCAATATAGCATTCCTTAATGGGGATTTGGGGGGATTAATCTACATAGAGAAACAAGAAGGTTTTATAGTGAAATGAAATGAGGTAATGGTGTGAAAATGCAATAAAATTATATATAGGATTAATTAGACACCAAGTTAATGAAATTGGAAGTTTGATAACTTCATAATAGAATAGAAGTTCTTATAAAGAAATAAAATTCATTGTTCTTACTAGAAGATGTTTAATGATGGAATCTTTTTCATTATTCTTATTTATGTTAATATCTTACTCTTAGTTAGACCTATGGAGTCAAGGATAAGATATTTGTTGTTTCAATTATCTAGAATATTCTAGATGAAAGATATTGGTTCAGTAAAGTGGATATTAGGGATGAGGATTGGAAGAGATGTGAGATCTAAAACTATGTTCCTTACTTATTCTAAGTACATATGGAGACTACTGGAAAGATTTAGAATGACTAAGTCAAAGAAATTGAGTACTACCTTGGTTGTATATTTTAAAATTTCAAGTGATAAAACACCTAAAATGGATAAATAAGATAAGTACATTCTAAAGGTTCCATATACATTAGTTATGGGAAGTATAATGTGATATATATTTTTTATAACGATGGATATCACTCAAGAAGTATGTGTGGTCATCAGATTTATGATAGATCTAGTAAAGTAACACTAAGAGGTTTTAAATTGTATCTTCTAGTAACTTAAAGATTAGTGGATCTAGAACTCTATTTCTATATATATAATCCTCAATATGGGTTTTTAGATGCTAACTTTGGGGAGATATTAATTCATGGAATAGAACCATTAGATTATTTTTGATTTCATAGTTATTGTATAATGTTTTTTCGAACTTTATTGGGTCTTATATAACTTAGGGGTATTAAGATATCAAAATCTCTAACAGACTATAAAAAGAAAATTGATGAAGATATTTACATTACACAATTCTTTTGACTCGAATTACTTGGTTTTGAAGCATGGAAAATGATTCTGATGTGGGAGGTTGTTAGGCTTGGTGTGTGAAGTCTTTTTTTCAACTAAGTACTAACTATTTTGAAAATAATTAACTTATATAACGTCATATTGGTTTTGGATATAAGTTGTATGATGAAACAAAGTTCAATACTAGTAGTTATGGTGCTGGTGACTCTAGATGATGCAAGTACTGAAGTTGGAGGATGTGTTTTGAAATATTGACACTAATATGTGTGCATGAAGATGGTGAGGAATTTCATAAGATTCAATAAAATTGATATATATATATATATATTAGTATTCATCATGATATGTAAAAGGTAAACTTAGGGAGTTTCTAAAATCATGCACTATTCTCCAAAAGGACCAGTTGAGGTAATGATTGCCTTTGACCGAACATAAGAATACCCAAGAAGATTAGATTTTACTGGAATTATCCTCATGTATTTTGGTTGGAGGTGGAACTAATATTACCATAATTTAGTTTCTATAAATTGGTGTTGGGTTCTTTTTTATTAAGTAATGGTTTTATATTAACCTGAATATTTTATTTCCTTATGCTTTGGAGTTAGTCATTTTTTTGTAATCACATTTTTACTCTTCTATTGAATTTATTATTAGCCATGGATTAGAACTTTTTCTAAACCATGTTAATCATAATATTCCTTCATTAATTGATTTAATTCTTTTTGTTTATTGTTCCACTTGGGATGTTTTTTGAGTGTCTAAGAGTTTCAGAAGGTTTTTGGTTGAGGTGTGTGGTTGTGTTCCATGGATTCTCAGTTCTGGGTACACCTATTTGTGGTGTTGAGTTTTTATGGACCTTCCAGTAACCTTGTTACACATTTTAGTTTCAGAATTTGGGGTTATTACAGAATTATTGATCCAACGCAATAGTAATAGTATCCCAAACTAATACCCTCTCACTTAGGGTGGTCCATTCCATCACACTCTCACTCAGGGTGGGGGCATGTAACAATTTTATGGACTGATACCCTCTAAATCAAGGTGATCCATGCCTGCACCCTCACACTTAGGGTGTGGTCATTTAAAAACATCCTAGATTACTACACTCTCACTTAGGGTGGTCCATACCATCACTTTCTCATTCAAGGATATACTTTGTAACAATATCCTCTACTGATACCCTCTCACTGAGAGTGGTCCATGTCGATAACCTCTCACTTAGGGAAATGACTTGTAAAAACAACCAAAACTTACACCCTCTCACTCAAGGTGATCCATTCCAGCACCCTCGCACTTAGGGTGAGGCATAGCATCATTAAATATAGAAATATAGTCAATTCACACATACACAACAAGAATGTAAAGATAACACCATGCCTAATACCCGGTTAGCCACTAACTCATACCCAGTTCACCATTATAAGATACCCTACAACATATCTTATTATCAACTTCCTTGATCCATCAGACTATACTTGGACACCATATTCACACCTATAGATACATAATATACAATGAGGATCCAAAGTCCCTATGAACACCATTCATCTATACTAAAGTTTTCCAATCGCACTTGGGCATACCCATACACATCTTCCCTCTAGAGCATCACACAACTCTTAAGGCCATGAGGAAATCACCTCATCATTCCACATACATTACTAGAATCCATGATCTCACCCTAAGTCATACCAATCCCCTATGCCACTACCCACATTTTTCATGCACTAATCCCATAAGGCTCTAAGAGAAAATCACACTTTAACCACCCAGATGTACTACACCCTAAAGGTTATCTAAACTAATCCAAGAATTAACCATACTCGGATAATAAGGAATCCTTGAAATATCTCAAGTATCAACCCACCCAAGGTAAATTTCCTCATAATCACCCACCAAACACACACCAACTACATCATAAATGAAACCCCTTGGTATCCTATAACCTACCACTATCATAAATTCTCCCAGAAGAGATATTATAAACCCAAAGAAATCACATCACCATCACTCAACCCCTAAAGGGGATTTTAGGGTTCATAAGGAACACTTGGCCCACTTCCCATACAAAATCTAAAGAACTTAACATATAAAAACCTCTATCTAAGGCCTTTATCATATGAGAGACCTAAAACCTTATCACACAGCCTTTAAATAGTCTATTCATCACCAATTATGCAAGTACCAGTCACTATAAGGTTTGTTTGACCCAACTAGAGGATTTCCCCCAAGGAGTAATAACCACAGGGACACTATAAAATAATGAAACTATGTGTGGTTCACTTAGATCATACCAATGAGACTATACCTTAACCCACATCACTTCTTGGGACTCACCCGACCACCTTCTAAAATTAATGAATGTGAAATCCAGCACATGTATAAGATCTATACTTTTCTATGAGATATGGAACCTTTTATTTCTTGTTTAATTACTTGGTTTTGACTTAATGTGAATGAATAAATAGTTCATAGGAGTTTCTATGGTTTCCAGGTCTTGTTAGAATCCCAGAGGATCAGTTTTTAGAAAAGGCAGATGGGTCACATGGTTAGTAAAACAATGTTGGGTGGTCCAACACATTGTTAAGGGCCACACATTTTGAGGAAACTATGAAAATAGGGGTGAACACCCATGCAGGGGATCTTTAGTTTTTATTATAGGAAAAACTCATTTTTTCAGATGGTTTCCAAAACCATGCATGTGAACCATGTGAGGCCCTACCTTGGACAGTGATGGACAAACATTTGTCACATGGTTTGGCCAACCATGCGGCCAAATTGTGTAGCCCAGTGTTTTTGGGTAAATTTACCATTTCACCCTTAATATTTCTATTAACATAAAACTTATTATCTTCCTTTGTTTCTAGAATATAGGGGGTCTCTTCCCCCTTCTGTTCGAGAGTTCTTGAATCCAAAATCTAGGATTTGGTACTGATTCTCAATCTGACCTCAGAATCGACTCCCAATCATCTTGTTTGATGGGAATTGTTATGTTCTTCACTCCTTAGGATCATTTAATCATTTTAATTTCTATCGATGGCGTTATTTTGGTTCAAGATAATATTCCATATTTCCAAGGTATTCTTCCATTTCGTTATTTTCTTCCAATATAGGTTTAGTTAAAAGTTGATATTGGAAAAGTGTTCTACCACAGACTTGAGGTTGGTGGTATATATATTTTCCCACAAAGTTGAGTTTTTTATAGCCAATTTCTTTTGTACCACACAATGGACCCTTCATCATTTCTCCAAAAAATTAAGTGAATTCCTTTCTTAAATTTTTTGATCCTTGATAGGTTTCCCACTTAGTATCATATGATGGTTAAAGATTTTCAACCTCAACATGGATCATCCATGAGGTGTATTTATGTATCTTTACCTTGAGATACCACCCCATTGAGTGAATATGTGATATCACCATCTTAGTGGGATCTTTAATGAATTAAATGAGATATTAGTAGAGGGTTTATGCCTCTTTTTCAATATAAATACATGATATTAAATCGATTAAATGGATTTTTTAGAATGATTTGGATAAACTCGTGGATTGGGAATGATTAATGAATTAGTTATGATAATATTTATTTTCATGGAAATTTTTACTCCATGAATTCAAAAACTATATTTAATTCCATGGATATTTCTAATCCATGGATTTGGAACTACATAGAATTACTTGGATATTTCTACTCCATGGATTTTGGATTACATGGGATGCCTTGTACATTTCTTCTCCTTGGATTTTTTTGTTGGGTCAGACACTTGATTACATGGCATACTCCATTGATAATGCCTTGGAAGAATCTACTCCTTGGATCCAACCCATGGGGTTTGACACTGGATTACTCGGCATAGGCTGTAGTGGATATTTTTTTCATGATTTACAGATATCCCTAGTATGGGTGTCTGATTATAGTTGTTATATTGGACATCATCACTTCCATTTTATCATGCTTTACAGTTATCTCATGTTTATAGTTTTTGGTTTACATTAATCCTTATTAGCTGGAAAATTTTCCTCTTGTTTATTTGTTTATATCACTATTATATATTTCACACTTTTTCTACTTATATACACTGACTAGACTTATTATAGACATCGTTGGTGGTGGTCTACTGAGTGTTATCTCATAACCTATTCAGAACACCCTTGGGTACCTGGAGAGACTTCATGGATGTAGGTAGGGACTATGGAAGGTACCCACTTTATGATGCTTAATTTTTGATTTCTTAGGAGTAGGAGAGCATAGGACCAAGCTATGCTCGTGATGCTAGCAAGGGATAGTTCCTTTTTGTTTTTTTTTTGATACATATATTGTACTATATGTTTTTTGAAATTTATTGGGTTCAATTTTTTATAGAGGCATGACATGTTTATCATATTTTATATAACACTGCTTTTGGTTTTTATTATTACTATTGTCTTTTGGATGTTTTATCTTCTATTGTTCGGTTATTTTATATGCTTCCACTATTTATTGATGTGATTACACCACAATGTTACAATATGATTATGAAGATATAGTCTCCCATTGTACCACCTTAGACCCTCACTGATGGTCAGTATCCTCTGGCGTACAGGGAGATGTGCTTGAGTCCATGTGACTCATCAACTCAGGGCACCGTATAGTGTCTCCCGGATCAGGATGTTACAAAGTGGTATCAGAAGTTTTTTATTTTATTTTCATTTTATTAATTACTATTTTGAGAAAATAGGAATGATACTATTATTGAATTGGAATTTGGTAATGAGTTGTGCATGGGAGTAGCTAACCCACATACAAGAAAAATCCAAATTTATTGGAATGAGGAATTATTGTTCTATATTTTTTCTATTATAGTTGATTTGATCCCACCATTGGATAATGCACATGATATGTGATGTTATTATTTCTATGATGGAGTGATTTCATTTTATACTTGTCCCTATTTGGAAAGGAATCCTGGACCATGCATCATTTTACACATGTTACAATATTTACAGTCCATGCATATGTTATGACATCTAGGATGCATTGATTGACTGTATGACATTTATTATGTGTGCCTTGTGTTATATTATTGTTATAAACTAAATTTTATTATAGATTATTGAGAAACATTATTTGTACTCAAAGTTCCTATGATAACTTAATTTTTTCTTTCATAGGCTACAACAGACACCTTAAGCAGTCAATTATATCATGTTGAGTCACTGACCATTGGTCGCATGGACTGGAATGTGTTATGGTTGGGATTAAATGGATTCCACACTTTGATTTATAATGTTTATAGACCATTATAAATTGGAAGTGGTGATCTTTATGGTTCAACTATTTAAAGATAATTGTAATATAAATATGAAATTAAATGAAATTGAAATTCTAAAATGGAAAGGTCACTATTAAATAGAGTTTCCAATTGAAATTAGAAATCCATATATTGGGACCCATTTTGTGAAACAGAGATATTGACCCAAACGCAACCTTAGGAGTGGGTTTTAGGTAGTGACTCTAGTGTTCTTTATGATCGTTCCTATTACCAAGTATTGGATTTAGGAGCAGGTAGAGGGTTGTGGCTTATCTATAAGAAGGCTTTTACCTATCCTATGTTTATATTTGTGATTATTTAATTGTCAAATATTTTATGAGGTGTTTTTTTGGTATTTGTAGAGATATACCACCAAGATAACCTCCAGTAATGCACCATAAGGTTGGTGACAACTTTTCTCTAGAAGTGGTGGGTCCTGAGCTACCAATAGAACCTCTAGTAGTGTGACTTATAGAACCACTTATTATTCCTGATATTGGTTTTGATGCCCAATTTTGAGAAAGTTTCCTACAATTTATATAGACCATTCAGGGATCCCCAAAATTTGACTCATCTATGGAAGAGTTGATGCATGTGTTCTAGCAATAGCATCCACCCATTTTTTCAGGGGATGGAATTCTACAAGCTACTAATCTATAACTTGAAATTGGTTTATCAATCTTTGAGGATATGGAGACACCTCCTGAGAGGAGATTGAATCTTGTAATGTATATTCTTTTAGGAGCTGATAAGAACTAGTGGGATCTTATGAACCATGTTGGTAGGATTTAGGATATGGTTTGGAGGTATTTCTAATCTAGATTTTATGACTACTTATTTCTTGAGACTCTAAGAGATAAATGGGTCAGTTAGTTTGTGTTTCTAGAATAAGGTTCTATGAAATTTATGGAGAATTCATCCTAATTTATAGATATTAGACATTTTATGCATGTATGTCTTCATGATTATCCTTATAGGGTGAGACTCTTCGAGGAAGGTCTTAAGCATGTCATTCTATCATATGTGAGTTAACTGGTATATAAGTGATACTGAATCAGGTGCTGATTACTGAGTGTAACCTAAGGGTAGCCGGGGGTCCAGAGTAGGGTAGTGAAGCTTCTCAAAGAAGTAGTTCAGTGATAGATAGCTGGAAGAAACATTTTGAGGCTTCTTGTGAGAGGAATACCAGCCAAATTATTAATTCTAGTAGTTATATATTTTTTCATCAGTGTTGAAGGTATGAACACATTAGGATCCAGTGTGATAGAGATCTAGTCGAGTGATAAACCTAAGGAAATATGGGTCATCTATAGAATTTTTATAGGACCATTAATCTATTTTTCAATGAAGTGGGGTCGACATTATCTCTAGGTTTGTGAGTAGGATTCATAGCTCTGTATCAGGTTGGGAGATAGAGTGATATTGGTCACTCGGGTTGAGGAGGTGGTCATAGCTAGGGAATCTAGACACCAGTTGTATCTCAATAGCAGAGTGTTCCTACTCAGGGTAATCAGGATATTTCTTAGGGCCACAGTTCACGCTAAATATATTCAGTACAGCCTATATCTGAAGAGTAGAGCATTGGCCCATCAACAGTGAGAGGTATGATATTTGTATCTTATACTCTAGTATCTTCTCTTTTTGATACATTTTCTTCTCATAGTTTCATACATGTAGCAATTTTGAATATACTAGGGATCGATGTTTAGTTTTTTATGGTGTTTTGAGGCTCTATACTCTGTTGGGGATACGATTGGAGAATATACACCAGTTCATGGAGTTCCCCCTTGAGGTAGGTGGGCATCACATCATATAGGACCTCTTTTTCCTTGAGATAGAAGGGTTGAATGTCATTATTATGATGGAATTTTTGGATTCCAAACATGCGTTTATCGATTTCTATCTTCAGAGGGTGACCTTCACATCACTAGAGGGTGGGTTCTTTATTCACAAGGGTGAATAGTATGTCCAGGAAAGCTAATTTGCACCTGAGAATCACAGGTTGGGTGGGGTTATGGTCTAGTGTGCTAGTTTTTATCTAGATGATCAGGGATCACATCAGTAAAATTTCCCTCTAATGGTTGATCATTTTAGGTACATCATCTTTAATGACTTTTCTGGATTACCTCCTGAGCAAGAGGTATATTTTTTCTTCAAGCTAGTTCCAAGAGCTAAACTGGTATCCATTTCTTCTTATAAGATGGATACTAGAGAGTTTTATGATCTCAATAGAATTCTAGATGATTTGGAGGTAAAGGGGTTAATCTAACCCAGTACTTATCTATGGGGATCGTTGGTCCTTTTTTTCAAAAAGGTGGATAGAGCCCTCAAGCTATGTGTGGATTACCGGAAATTGAATTATTTGATGGTTAAGAACCAGTATCCATTACCTCAGATAGATGATATCTTTGACTAGATCCAAGGAGATTGAGTGTTCTCAAAGATTGATCTAAGATCGGGTTACCATCAAGTGCATGTTCAACCTACAGACATACCACATAAAGCTTTCCATAGTAGGTATAGTTTATATAAGTATCTGGTTATGTCATTTGACCTTAAGAACATGACATAAGTTTTTAGGGATTTGATGGGCCACATTTTCTATACTTTTCTATATTCATTTGTGGTGGATTATATATGGAATGAGTTGGATGAACTCATTTATTAGGAATTATTATTGAAATGGTTATAATAATATTGAATTTCATGGACATTTCTACTCCATGAATTTAGAACTGAATTGAATGCCATGGACATTTATACTCCATGGATTAAAAAATACATAGAATTCTATGGACATTTCTACTTTATGGATTTAGGATTACATGGGATGCCTTAGACATTTCTAATCCTTGGATCTGGCTGTTAGGTGTGATGCATGATTACAAGTCATAGGTCATTGAAGATGCCTTGGACATTTCTACTCCTTGGATCCAGTTCATGGGGTTTAACACTGAATTACTTGGCATGGGTCATGGTAGATATTTTTTCATTATTTATAGATATTCCGGGTATGGGTGTATTATTACATTTTTTTAGAATGTATAGTGTCACTTCCATTTTATCAAGTTTTACAATTAGTATGTGTTCATGGTTTCTAGTTTACAGTGAACCTTGTTGGATGGAAATATTTTCTCCTACTTTATTTATATCATTGTTATATATTGAACACTACTTATTCTTATATACACTTACTGGACTTATTATAGACACTTTTTGTGGTGTCCTACTGAGTGCTATCTCACACCCTGTTCGAGACACCATTGGGTGCCCGGATAGACTTCATGGATGCAGGTAGGGACTAAGGAAAGCAACTGCTTTATGATGCTTGATTATTGATATCTTGGGAGAAGGGGAGTACTATACTTAGATATGATCATGATTCTTGATAGGGATAGTTCATTTTTATTATTTTTATATTTCTATACATGTATTGTATTGGATGTCTATTGACATGTATTTCTTTCCATTTTTATAGATACATGAAATGTTCATCAAATTGTATAGGAAACTACTTATGTTTTTTATTATTAATATTGTCTTCTGGATGGTTTATATTCTATTATTCAGTTATTTGATATGATTCTACTATTGATTAATGTGATTACATAGTTTTTCTACACTCTGATTATGAGGGTATAATCTTCCCTCTATACCACCGTAAAACCTCGTTGTTAGTCGAAAGCCTCTGGCGTAAGGGGAGGCGTGCTTGAGTCCATGTGACCCACCAGATCGGGGCACCCTATAGTGGCTACCATGTCAACATGTTACAACATGTTCATACACGTCACATAAAAACATGTGGAATATAGTGAAATATGAAAGGAACTTCCTACCTCAATCTTATAGAAGTTAACTCATCCAATATCACAGGTTGGTTTTTCCACATTTTCCTGAAATTGAGAAATTAAACAAATGATGCCTAAAATGAGGGTTGCCCAAAAACAATGGTGAAAATAAGGCATGGATAGAAGGGTCCTATGTGTTGACTTACCTTTACTAAGAGGATCCTCCTGCTTCATAAAACACATTGATTCATTGAGAGACAGAGATCCTTGGTCCAAAATAGTGAAGAGTGAGAGGGAAAAGTTATAGGGGATGGGCTTTAGGGTTAGGGTCACGCAACTAAGAAGGGGGAATGTGTCCTTTTTGAAATATTTTTTAAAATATTAAAAAAACATGTAAGGATGAATTATGGGATGACCAATTGGTTCATTCTACAGTGCCCCTTTCCAGGGTAGATTCATGAAATATTAACCACCCATTATGGTGTGACCGTGTACTCTATGACGCAATTCTCTCCATAGGAGTAGCCCAATACTTCTCCCACTTAATACACTCCATGGTGAAAACCCCTTTTATGGAATATAAATTACCTCTTGACCACAATTTATGTCATAGTCCATCTATTATAGCTCAACACTTGTATTATGACAACCCCTTCAGGGTGAAATGCCTCAACTATCACATGATATGGATTGATTCCAAAAATTATAATATTATTCATCTAATAATGGCACAATATATTATCTAAAATCATTATCTAACTCCAAACACTATAATTCAATCTTATATGGCCTATTCACTATACCCCCAAAAACCCTATTGTAGTGTGAACTGCCACCTATATCCAAAAACTCTACCTAACTCAATGATCAGAAACATTAAATTTTTTAACACTCCTAAAACCCAATAAAATGCATGAAAACGTATAACAACAACCCCTAGGGATTTCCCATCTCTTGGGATTCTAGTAAAAATCTTTATTTTAAAAATTATTCATGCACTAAAACTCAGAATTCAAATTTCTCTAAAAAATGACCCATAAATTCCTAGGTCGTTAAATTGCATCACCCTAGAAGCTCTATTTGGGGTCATGATTCTTGTGAGAATCATGAACCATTCCTATAGTAGGGGAGGCATTGTGGATTATGGGGAGGGAAACTGTTGTGTACAAAAGAGGGATAGATAGGGTTTAAGGGTTCCCTGATTCTGATACAATGTGGAAGACCTGAAATCCATATCCTCAAAATGAGTACTAGTAAGTTTATTTATATATTAATATATGATATGAAATCCTTAAATAGGTGAATATTTGAAATGTAAAAAAAATAACCCAGTCAAATCCCAACACCAAAATATCTATATATACCAAATACTCTACAAAAAATGAAAATATTGATTAAAAGTGTTTCTATTTCATTTTTTCCAAACTATGTATCTTAGTTTGGGAAGATAATTTTCTGATGTAAATTCAAGAAACATATATATTTTATTATTTCAAAGTTATTTCAAGCCCATATATATTATTTTTCTACTTTAAAATTATAGGTGTGTCTATAAACCCCTATCTTTTTTTAAAAATATATTTGGTATCCATTAACTTATAGTTTGATGTATTTTTTGTCAGCTTTTATAAAACTTTTTTCTTTTACCTTTCTAAAAATACTTTGATTAAATACCTACCTATCTACCATAAATTGGTTTATTAATTTTATTCTTATAGTTTTTTCAATTATAACCACCACTCCATTTTTAAATTCTTCATTCACCCATTACTATAATATCTCATAAGTGGTAGATATTGTAATCCTGATAAATATATTTTAAAATTACTATAGAGAATACAATAGCAAGTGTTTTTTTTTTGAAATCTAGTCATGAATTTGGTATTTTTTAAATCCATTATTTTAAAAAACAATTAATTTATGTTTATGGTTTTTATATGGAAATAATTTTAATTATATTCTCTACTATAATAGGAAATGGTCCACTTGAAAAGGGAAAGGAATTTCCCTGAGGATTTAAAATGTTGGTATAACTTTTAAAAACTTGATTCCTTATCTAATGATTACCATTTATTTTGGCCATTGATGTTCATAGTGACTCAAACTTTAGCTGATATCAAAAGGAGATGAGGTTTTATATCAATTAATTCTTCAATTTTTTAGTTTTATATGATATAAAATTAATGGATATGAGGATCATGAGAGGAATTTTGATTTATTTATGGCATAAATATTTTTCTTTCACTAACAAGGCATAACATGTTTCATATATAATCCAGGTTTGTGGCCTTTTTATTATAGTAAATTATTATCTATTACTTTAAAATATTATTATAATTTATTATATATTTAAATTTTTATATTAATTAAAAAATTTGTATAGATACTCATGGGTGGTAATTTTTATTTCATTTTTGAAATTATCTGTCTATGTTTTCCTTATTTAGGAATTACAATTAGTAAGAATTGGTTTCTAGCCATTTTGGTTCGGTATATCATGTGGATGACCTTTTTTAGACATGAAATTATCAAGTGTTTTAGTTTTGATATGGATATTCTTACATAGTACCTTATCTCAAACCAAAATAAATTATTAACCATAAATTTTTCATAACAAGGAGATAATTTTCAAGTACCTTTTACAAAAAAGCATTGAGGAAATTGAAATTTTTATAGCTTTAAAAAATCTATTTTAAATGAAAATCTTATATTAGTGGTGCCATGATGATAGTTATAAATCATATACATTTACAATATCTCTACCTTGTTACTCAAAAAGTCTTGTGTATGGATTTATAGTAAGAATAAAACAAAAAAAAACTATGTCACTTAAGTGAGGTAAAGACTTTAATAAGAGATACATGATTGAAGATATTTAAGAAATTCAAAATATAAAACATGTTAGATTATATTTTTATGGAACACAATTAGAAATTTATGATGAGGGTACTTGGAACAATAATTCTCTTTGCACAGTGTTTCAAAAAACAATTTCATCTATAATGTGAATAGTATAAAATATTATGTTAATTAGAATAATATGTTATAAATATGATATTAAAGCATAAATTTTTAGAATATAAGACATTATAATATAAAAATTAAGTTAAAATTAAATGTAAATATATCAAATTAGAATGGATTTGTTAGAGTATTTATATATTTTGGGTTTTTGGATATTTAAGAAATGGGTCAATGGTCAATGGTTTTATAAGGTCATTTGATTAGCTTGTATATATGAACTAGCTTGTATATTTGTTGTCTTTATTTATAAACAAGAATAACATAACCTCACTTAGAGGTATAAACTCCAGGTATTCTCATTGTACATGGTATCATAACTGGTTACCCTGCCCTAGCTCTTTATTTTTCTCACTCTTTTATCCTAAAGAGAAAACTAGATAGTGTAGAGACCCAGTTTTCTCCTTGTAATACTTTGAAATATTTCTATATATATTCCTAGAGTTAGGTGTTGAGACGGTGTACAATTCGGGGGTCTGAAGTGCCTAGAATTAATTTCATAAAAATATTATGTATATTTTATACTATGTATGTGATGGAAATATAAAAACCCTAAAAAGGTAGCTTGTATAAGAAATTTGAGGCCACAGATGATTCCAAAACACAGTATTTACCCTAAGTGGGGCATAACTTTCATCAGTGTAGGACTTATGTAGAAAAAGACATTCGGGGGGAAATCGTAATTAAAATAATTAATCTTAATTATTTTACCCCTAACGCCAAATCAAATAACTTTCAAACAGGGACTTGGATTGGAAATCTGAGACTATTGTTGAGTTCAAAATGGGGTATTTTTCTTAGGAGTGACATAAAATGAGGGGGCATAGTGTAGAGATCCGAAGCCTGACGTACATGGAAATTACATTACTTTTGTGGAATAATTAATACATAACAAAAACAGACACACAAGGACCATAATATTTTAGTGTCTTTGGAAACTCGGAATATAATCTTCTAATCGTGGTGAAAGATCTTCAACATCTCCCATAAAGATCTTCCCTTTTTTTCATACCTAAAACATTTCTATATATCCTCGGGAAAATTAAACATAAAAGGGGTGAGCTCAAATGCTCAGTAAGGGTAACCATAGAGAACATAAAACAATCCTTAGACATTTGAATGTAAAAAAACATGAGCATAAAATCTAAACATCAAAATCATGAGCAATGACATAAAACATGGAAGTACGTAAGTCATAGATCATGAAGAAACATTAATCATGATAAATTATCATGGTAATAAAACATGTAATTGTGGCAACCATTAATCACATGATATGATTTCCATAGTAGCCAAACCATTGCTGCCAAGACCATCTTAGTGGACAAAGTCCCTTTCTGAATCGAGTTCACTCCTCGTTCCAGTTCTGTATCACTGAACCAGTTTAACTTGTCATTTCAGCCATGTATATCTCAAGAGATATAAATCTTTACCCAATTAATTGGAGGGAGATATAGGTCCCACCCATCTCATATTGAAATCATTCTTTCATGTTCCACAATATAAACATAAATCATTCATCATAACCCAAGAATAAAATGGGTTTCATAAACATCATTCCATCATAACGTAATACATACAAAAAAATTGGATATCATTTCATCATTAGAAAAGTGAAACCATGTAAATCATAGATACATGATACTTGAAACATACACATGTGAAATAATGTCATCTTATATGAAAATGGTTTTGATAAAACACTTGAAATGAATTCTTGAGGAAAATATCCTTTTTTCTTCAAAATCGTTTTCTTTTCACAAAATGTCATGCAATTTTAAAAGAAAAGGATTTTTTTGAAAATAGTCATGAAATCTTTTGTAGGAATCTTCATGAAAATAAGGCTTTATAAAACCGTAAAAATCCTTTCATGCTGTATACGTTAAAAAACATTCTTCTCGTACTTTTGTCGGAAAAGTCAAAAAGTACCTTGTAGGGTAAATAAAAGAAAGATTCCTTACATTACATGGGGTAAAAGTAAAATGGGTAAAAATTACTTTAAACATACATGAATACACTTTTATAAAACATGGACATGGATGATATCAATAACCCCAGTAAATACTTACGAATAAGCAATCTCGGATAAAAATGATATTTGCACAATTATCCCTTACCTTAGGTCTGATATGCTTCGTACGTATCCGAACCTCCTGTATAATGATTTAAATAATTTCATTGACTTATTATAGAATCATATTCATTGTTATGATATCATATATGTTTCACTTATTACTTTTTATTACTCGTTCTTTTGTAAATTCCATGTTAAAGCAGCGTTTTGGGTAAAATCATTTCATTTATCGTATGTGTTTCGACTTGTCGTTCTTGATATTATTACTTATATCCTGATTTACATAATTTCAAAATGTAAAACATGATTTATATATAATATATATTCATCATATACATATATATATTATATATCGATAAAAGGAATGAAATACACCGTTCATGGAGACGGTAGGTCGTACGTACGCATGAACGTTGTCTTCGTTTCCTTATTGAATTGAATGAAAATAAATAGATGACATACATATATATATATAAATAAATCTAGTAGAATTATTATTTCATATATTTCATTATTATTCATTATATAAACTTTATGATCATTCATGTATGGTTAACATGGAGAATGAATCTCATCGCGTCGTGGAGACGGTAATCCGTACGTATGCACGAGCGATGATATCGTTCCCATAATTATTGAATAGAATTGGAGTGGATGGTATAATATATCAGAATCAGTATTATTTTATAATAACCATATTTAGTTATTCTTTACACCATTATACCCATCCATGTAATGTGTTGGTGGAAAAACATATTTCACCATGGCGTGGAGACGGTATTCCGTACGTACACACGCATGGTGATTTTGTTTTCCGTAGGATGGATAGATGGTGAAATAGGGTTGTTTCATACTTATAATAAAATATAATTATATGAGTTATACTGATGTTATTACTTAATAATGAAACAACTAAATAAGAATAAGTGGAAGAAGAAATAAAGTTGAAAGAATCGGTAACGGACATTACCTCTTCTTTGAAGCGCCTCTTTGAGAACTCCTCTTAGGGAACTAAAATTGGTATTTGAAGAAGACCAGAACCTCTAGGATGCTTCTATGGAAGTTTAGAAGATAATTTTTCAGGTTTTGGCCAAGCTTGAAGGCTCAAAGTGGTGTGAGAAAGAGAGGGAGTAGGAGCCCTTTTATAAGGGAGGAGAGGGGCACCTTTGGAAAAACTAAAAATATTATTTTATTATAAAGTCATATTTGGTTTTTAATAGATCCAAATTGATTTATTTCGAAGCTAATGTGGGGATGGGTCGAAATCCTCTCATACAATAGAATTTAGACAAGTTTAGGTTTCTATTTTAACCTTATCATTTAGATTTAACCTTAAGTTAAATAATTTTACTTTTACCGTGTCTTCTTCTTTTCTTACACTATAACGTTAATAAACTTACTATAACAAGCCAAAAGAACCCCAAGTTATTTATTATTAATATATATAATCTTATCTAAGTCATTTGACCGAACCATAGATTTTTAGGAATAAAATAACAATTAATAATATAATATTTGTTTTAAAAACTATTTTATATCAATTTTGACACTATTCGGTAATTGATTTTTTTGAAAATCATAACAGAATGATTAGTTCTAAAACAGTCAATTAAATCAAAACTAACATGTCATAGTAAAAAATAAAATTATTTAAAGTCATAAAAAGTCTCAAATTACATTTATTTGGGTATTTATAACATCAATTATGTCAATATTTCATTAATAAGATAATTACTGCATCATCTTTGTGTCATAAATAAATTAAATTATTTAATGTCTAAAAATTATAAATAAATTACCATTATGTAGGAAATATTTTTATCTTTCTAATTAATATTAATAGTCGAATTTATCTTATGTATAACCCTATATTAAAAATTATTTACTTATTAAACTTTGATTTTAACTATTTTAACCCTTCTTTAAATAAATTAATATTAAATGTCCTAATCTTATCCAAGTGGGCCTAAATGGTCATATTTTATTCCTAAGGTTGTTTTTGGTCGAATTACACTTATCCAATAGAATTAGGACATGTTTTAGGGTAATAATAATATCATTTTTACCCTTAATTATCCTATTTACTTTTAACCGTGGTAAATAAAAGTAAAAAGTTGTTATTCACCAAAAATTATTTTCATCTCATTGAACCACATTTTAGTCCTTGATATTAACCATGTCTCTTGGATTTTTTAAATTCAATTCAAAGAAGTGGTAAAATTTAATTTAAATTAAAAAAGGTCAGTTTTTTAACTACCACTAAGTGGTTTCACTATTCATCGAAAATTGAAGTTTTTCAGAAAAATACCAAACAAATAAGCCTAAGAATTATTTGATATTACAAATTCAAAATTGATGTCTATTTTTTCAAATTCATAACATATAAGTGGCATTAATTAATTTAAAATTTAATTCCCGTTATCAAAACAAATAACGTGTTTTTAAGAAACAAAAACAATCAAAAGATTGATACTTGTTTATATCCAATTTCAAAGTGAAATTAATTCCAATGAACAACATTGGATTAAATGGTAAAAATATATTATAATTATAGTTTAAAACCAATTAAAAATATAATCTAACCATATAAATTATTGCGATGAAAAAAGTTGTTTTTAATTAAAATATAGCATGTTTTTACTATTCATTAAAATATAAAAGTTATCATAATAATATGAAAATTTTATCCAAAGTAAATTTTTATATCCTGATTCCAAAGAAGAATTTTATTTTGTCAAATTTAACTTATAGACATGTCAAAAACAATATTTAAGGTGGGTGCATCATCAAAAGGTAGGAAAACTACAATTTTTGAAAAATACATTTTTTACACGAAAAATTTATTTTGTTCTCATACCATATTCTAGAAAATGTGTAAGATGAATAATAATGTTATAAAATTCAAATTTTAGTTAACACTATTCATAACGGCTAGTCCATAATAATATTATAACAATATATCGTTGTTTAGTGAAACTTGGTATTGCGTACAACACACGCTATCGAGGAAGGTCGCGATTGTGTGTAATGCAAGCCAAGTTAGGGTTGCGTGTTGTGCAAGACTCCTCCGTTGTTTTTTATAACAGAATCCAACCATATTTCATTTATTCATTGAATATATATATATACACTCAATATTTCTTAGAATAACTACTATCAAAATTGTGTGTAACATGATCCAAGAATAGTGTTGTGTATACTGCAAGCTCATACGGTGTTGCGTATAGTGCAAGGCAATATTTTTGTAGCTTACAACACAAGACATAAATGAAATTAAAAGAATATTTTTCATAAAATCTCGGGGTGTTACATTCTACCCCCTTAAAAGTAATTTCGCCCTCGAAATTTGTCGGGGTTATAAATTTTTTACTATTTATAGAAACCCGCATCGTAAAAAGGAATACTAAAACTTAATTTTAAAAACTAAAGTATGAAATGTAACGATTACCCAAAGAAACTCATCACTGGGTTTCCATATAGAATAACATAGGTGAAAATATGGATATGGAAGAAAAATATAACCATCAAGTTCTGATGGAGAGTGGTAGAGAATATGGCTATGAAAAATCCATCAATCACAAAGCCATAGATTTGTGATGATCTAAGGTACCATCTGATTCATCAGATATAAGGGCACTAGGACAACATTTTTGGTTTTCAAGATCATTTCCCTAAAGTTGATTAAATTGGAATTAGAAGAAATACTTTCATGATTTTTGTAAAGTCTCACCGTTGGTCGTTCTTTGGACAATTTCCACTTCATCTCTTAAAGAAATGAAGTTGAATTTGTCATTCCTGAAGTGTTAGCAAATCATGTGATAGAATGATGGGTCATTCCATCTGTCTCAAACAAAAGGTTATAAAAGTTATCAAAAATACATATGTCCATCTATAGTGAGATTAATCATATATGGTTCTTAAAATGGACTTATACTTCATATATCATACTACTTAATATAATAAAACTAGTTTCTACTAAACAGGGACTTCTTGTAGGCCAGTGGTAGGCGATAAAGGCCAGTCGCACTTCGGTTGTGGGTTCGATTCCCACAGCCTTGTCTGACGCGATGGGTTTTCACCCATCCTGCAGGTTGTCCTTTTTCTAAAACTACATTACTATAACATCCCATCAATAATATCGAAAAAACATCTATCCTTAAACAATACTAACGTATGTCCAACATAATCAATTCCAATCTTTAGGCTTATCCATAATACTACAATCCACTCTCATATTATAGTGAAAACGATTACCAAAGATTTCATATAACAAGCATGTTAATACCATAGTTGATCCCCATATATCATAAGATATGTCTTGTTGGTCACATTCCAAACATTCTAAGGCCTTAATCATGTATTCTCTTGAAAAATAAATACCCATTGAATCTTAGTGAAAACATGAGTGCTATCAAAAGTTAACTCTTTCCACATACCAAAACCCCAAAATTCTATATACTCAAACCATGATATAACTATTTCCTTATATTAGTCATGAGATCATGAATATTTTCAAACATTTCATTTTCTCCTTATCCCATCATTATGCGCATATCATTTTTTTTCCAAAAATATCTCAATCACTTTCCATGGTTACCGGTACCATAAAATTATTGAAAACCACAATAGACCAATACATAAATATTCCAATATTCCACGATACTATATACAACATTATTTTGGAATCCCATTACATAAACACTTAATCATTCTACCACATCGTTGTCATATTCAATATCGCCAATAGTGATCGCATGTGACTTCCCTTTGTCCTTTGCATTAAGTGGTTGCTCATGTCGATCATCACTAACCCTTGGATTAGGGAATTTATTATCATAATGCCCCATTTCCTTGCACTTGAAGCATTGAAGTGTAGGTGGTGCGTTCTCTGCAGTCTTTTCTTTATTCACATCATTAGCAACCCTTTTTCCATTACTTAGATACTCAACTGCTTGATGACCTTCTTTTCCACACTTAAAACATTTTCTAGTCCCTTTAATACAATCTCCACAATGCTTCTTTCCACACTTTGAGCATAAGGAAACATTCATCTTCTTTTCACCATTATTATGAGATTTCTCCTTGAACTCCATATTTCGTTTCTTGTCAAAACCATGAGATGGATAAGTAACACCAACTTCCATTTCTACCTTGATAGTATAATGCACAATTTCTTTATGGCTACTGAAGTCTCTTATAGCTAATGCCCTTCGAAGATTTGGTTTTAATCCACTGAAGAATTGATCAACTTTACTTTCAGGTTGGATGATAAAGCCAGATGCATACCTTACAAGCCTTTTAAAATTTGTTTCGTATACACCAACAGATTCATCATCCTTTTTCTTTAGTTCAAGAAACTCATTCTCCATCTTTGTTCGAAGAATACGAGGGAAGTACTTATTGAAAAATAAGTTCTTGAACTCGTCCCATTCCATGGACTCAATTTCATCTCTTGGCCTCGTATTCCTGATAAGATTCCACCATTGAGCAGCTTCACCTTCCAAACGATATACTACTAAGATGACTTTATCATGTTCAGAACATTGAAGAACTGAAAATATATTTTCAGTGGTACTGATCCATTGTTCAGCAACAAGTGGATCAGAAGACCCACTGAAAGAAGGTGGACGTTGCCTCATCAAGGACTCAAAAGAATATTGTTCCCTTCTCTGCTCATTTGGAAGTCCAGAATGATTCATAGATTGTGTAAGTATAGCAATAGGATTTTTCACTCCATCTCCCATAAAAAAATTTTGTTCATAAGGACAATCATTGCATTGTCCATTGCATTGATCAACACGGTTCCTTCGGGTTACAGCCATTGTCTAAAACCCAAAAATAATAGTGTGAGAGGAAAAAATCATGCTAGGGAAAAAACATAATAAAGGGGGAGTACCTTCAATATCTAACATCTTAGGTTTAATTCTAAGATCGTTACCGTAATTCTAGGAATATAACCTATACTTATACTTAACCTTAGGGACATCCCTAGACATACCTTAGAAATATCTCTAGGGATCTCACTAAAGTTCTTGCATCCTAGTTTCCAAAGGTTGACTAAATCTTTCCTCTGATACCAACTTTAGAGACCTGAATCCTCACGTACATAAACATTAAATTACTTTTGCGGAATAATTAATACATAACAAAAACAAACACACAAGGACCATAATAGTTTAGTGTCTTTGTAAACTCGGAATATAATCTTCTAATCGTGGTGAAAGATCTTCAAAATCTCCCATAAAGATCTTCCTTTTTCTTTCTTACCTAAAACCTTTCCTTATATCCTAGGGAAAAGAAAACATAAAAGGAATGAGCTCAAATGCTCAGTAAGGGTAAGCATAGAGAACATAAAACAATCCTTAGACATTTGAATTTAAAAAAAACATGAGCATAAAATCTAAACATCAAAATCTTAAGCAATGACATAAAACATGGTAATACGTAAGGAATAGATCATGAAGAAACATTAATCATGATAAATTAGCATGGGAATAAAACATGTAATTATGGAAACCATTAAGAACATGATATGATTTCCATAGTATCCAAGGCATTGCTGCCAAGACCATCTTAGTGGACAAAGTCCCTTTTTGAATCGAGTTCACTCCTCGTTCCAGTTCGGTATTACTAAACCGGTTTAACTTGTCGTTCCATCCATGTCTATCTCATGAGATATAAATCTTTACCCAATGCATTGGAGGGAGATATAGGTCCCACCCATATCATATTGAAATCATTCTTTCGTGTGCCACAATATAAACATAAATCAATCATTATAACCCAAGAATAAAATGGGTTTCATAAACATCATTCCATTATAACGTAATCCATACAAAAAAATTGGATATCATTTCATCATTAGAAAATTGAAACCATGTAAATCATAGAGACATGATACTTGAAACATACACATGTTAAATAATGTCATCTTAGATGAAAATGGTTTTGATAAAACACTTGAAATGAATTCTTGAGGAAAATATCCTTTTTTCTTCAAAATCATTTTCTTTTCACAAAATGTCATGCAATTTTAAAAGAAAAGGATTTTTTTGAAAATAGTCATGAAATTTTTTGGAGGAATCCTCATGAAAATAAGGATTTATAAAATCGTAAAACTCCTTTCATGTTGTATACATTAAAAAACATTCTTCTCGTACTTTTGTCAGAAAAGTCAAAAAGTACCTTGTAGGGTAAATAAAAGAAAGATTCCTTCCATTCCATGGGGTAAAAGTAAAATGGGTAAAAAGTACTTTAAAAATACATGAATACACTTTTATAAAACATGGACATGGATGATATCAATAACCCCAGTAAATACTTACGAATAAGCAATCTCGGATAAAAATGAGATTTGCACAATTATCCCTTACCTTAGGTCTGATATGCTTCGTACGTATCCGAACCTCCTGTATAATGATTTAAATAATTTCATTGACTTATTACAGAATCATATTCATTGTTATGATATCATATATGTTTCACTTATTACTTTTTATTACCCGTTCGTTTGTAAATTCCATGTTAAAGCAGCGTTTTGGCTAAAATCATTTCATTTATCGTATGTGTTTCGACTTTTCATTCTTGATATTATTACTTATAACATGATTTACATAATTAAAAAATGTAAAACATGATTTATATATAATATATATTCATAATATACATATATATATTATAGATCGATAAAAGGAATGAAATACACCGTTCATGGAGACGGTAGGTCGTACGTACGCATGAACAATGTCTTCGTTTCCTTATTGAATTGAATGAAACTAAATAGACGAAATAAATATATATATATACATAAATACAGTAGCATTATTATTTCATATATTTAATTATTATTCATTATATAAACTTTATGATCATTCATGTATGGTTAACATGGAGAATGAATCTCATCGCATCGTGGAGACGGTAGTCCGTACGTACGCACGAGCGATGATATCATTCCCATAATTATTGAATATAATTGGAGTGGATGGTATAATATATCAGAATCAGTATGATGTTATAATAACCATATAGAGTTATTCTTTACACCATTATACCCATCCATGTAAGGTGTTGGTGGAAAAACAGATTTCACCACGGCGTGGAGACGGTATTCCGTACGTACGCACGCGTGGTGATTTCATTTTCCGTAGGATGGATAGATGGTGAAATAGGGTTGTTTAATACTTATAATAAAATATAATTATATGAGTTATACTGATGTTATTATTTCATACTGAAACAACTAAAGAAGAAGAAGTGGAAGAAGAAGTAAAGTTGAAAGAATCAGTAACGGACATTACCTCTTCTTTGAAGCGCCTCTTTGAGACCTCCTCTTAGGGCACTAAAATTGGTCTTTGAAGAAGACCAGAACCTCTAGGATTTTTATATGTAATTGGAGAAGATAATTTTTTAGGGTTAGGCCGAGCTTGAAGGCTCAAAGTGGTGTGAGGAAGAGAGGGAGGAGGTGCCCTTTTATAAGGGAGGAGAGGGGCACCTTTGGAAAAACTAAAAATATTATTTTATTATAAAGTCATATTCTGTTTTTAATAGCTCCAAATTGATTTATTTAAAATCTAATGTGGGGATGGGTCGAAATCATCTCATCCAATAGAATTTAGACAAGTTTAGGTTTCTATTTTAACCTTATCATTTAGATTTAACCTTAAGTTAAATAATTTTACTTTTACCGTGTCTTCTTGTTTTCTTACACTATAAGGTTAATAAACTTACTATAACAAGCCAAAAGAACCCCAATTTGTTTATTATTAATATATATAACCTTATCTAAGTCATTTGGCCAAACCTTAGATTTTTAAGAATAAAATAACAATTAATAATATAATATTTGTTTTAAAAACTATTTTATGTCAATTTTGACACTATTTGGTAATTGATTTTTGTGAAAATCATAACAGAATGATTAGTTCGAAAAAAGTTAATTAAATAAAAACTAACATGTCATATTAACTTAAAAAATTAGTGAAATTCATAAAAAGTATCAAATTACATTTATTTGGTTATTTAAAACATCAATTATGTCAATATTTTATTAATAAGATAATTACTGTATCATCTTTGTGTCATAAATAAATTAAATTATTTAATGTCTAAAAATTATAAATAAAATACCATTATGTAGAAAATAATTTTATCTTTATAATGAATATTAATAGTCTAATTTATCTTATGTATAACCCTATATTAAAAATGATTTACTTATTAAACGTTGATTTTAACTATTTTAACCCTTCTTTAAATAAATTAATATTAAATGTCCTAATCTAATCCAAGTGGGCCTAAATGGTCATATTTTATTCCTAAGGTTTTTTTTGGTCGAATTACACTTATCCAATAGAATTAGGACATGTGTTAGGGTAATAATAATATCATTTTTACCCTTAATTATCCTATTTACTTTTAACCGAGGTAAATAAAAGTAAAAAATTACTATTCACCAAAAATTATTTTCATCTCATTGAACCACATTTTAGTCCTTGATATTAACCATGTCTCTCAGATTTTTGAAATTCAATTCACAGAAGTGGTAAAATTTAATTTAAATTAAAGAAAGTTAGTTTTTTAACTATCACTAAGTGGTTTCACTATTCATCGAAAATTGAAGTTTTTCAGAAAAATACCAAAAATTCAGCCTAAGAAATATTTGATATTCCGAATTCAAAATTGATGTCTATTTTTTCAAATTCATAACATATAAGTGGAATTAATTAATTTTAAATTTAATTCCCGTTATCAAAACAAATAGCGTGTTTTTAAGAAACAAAAATAATCAAAAGATTGATACTTGTTTATATCCAATTTCAAAGTGAAATTAATTCAAATGAACAACATTGGATTAAATGGTAAAAACATATTCTAATTACACTTTAAATCCAATTAAAAAAATAATCTAACCATATAAATTATTGCGATGAAAAAAGTTGTTTTTAATTAAAATATAGAGTGTTTTTACTATTCATTAAAATATGAAAGTTATTAGAATAATATGAAAAAATTATCCAAAGTAAATTTTTATATCCTGATTCCAAAGAAGAATTTTATTTTGTCAAATTGAACTTATAGACATGTCAAAAACAAGATTTAATGTGGGTGCGTCATCAAAAGGCGGGAAAACTATAATTTTTGAAAAATACATTTTTTACACGAAAAATTTATTTTGTTCTCATACCATATTCTAGAAAATGTGTAAGATGAATAATAATGTTATAAAATTCAAAATGTAGTTAATACTATTCATAACGGCTAGTTCATAATAATATTATAACAATATATTGTTGTTTAGTGAAACTTGGTATTGCGTACAACACACGCTATCAAGGAAGGTCGTGAGTGCGTGTAATGCAAGCCAAGTCAGGGTTGCGTGTTCTGCAAGACTCCTCTGTTGTTTCGTATAACAGAATCCAACCATATTTCATTTATACATTGAATATATATATATATACACTCAATGTTTCTTAGAATAACTACTATCAAAATTGTGTGTAACATGATCCAAGAATAGTGTTGTGTATACTGTAAGCTCATACGGTGTTGTGTATAGCACAAGGCAATCTTGTTGTAGATTACAACACAAGACATCAATGAAATTAAAAGAATTTTTTTCATAAAATCTCGGGGTGTTACACATAGGAATTTTGGATTTTACGCCAAGTGGGATGCCTATAAATAGAGAGTTAAGTTTTTTTATTAGGGTTATCCCCTAATCCCCTTTCTCTCTTTATGAGGCTCTATCTCTCTCCTCTTGAACTTTCTTCATCATTCCTTACTAGATCTAGGATCAATCTCTGCCAAAACTTCAGCGGATCGAAGAGGGAGCACCATGGATATGTCACCAACAACTAAACACTGACTTGGTAGGATTTATCTATTTTTTGAGTTCTGATTCAGTTTATCCTTTAAATATTCAATTTTTGAGTTTATGTTTGTTGTTCTATCATCAAATCATCGATGGCCTCGTGCACACGGCCATCGATCTGTGTTTAAATCATCATTCATCATCTATTCTTTGTGGATATACATCATAACTTTTGGGTGGAACCAAACACCTATGGATCGATGATTAGAGTGTGGCGCAATGAATCCATCATCGTAAGGGTCCTCGATCCACTGAAGGATTCATGATCTGGTGGCCGGATTGAGCTCGGTGGTCCATAGAATGGACCACCAGGGTGCCATTGGTGCGACAACTTCCGGCGGTGGTCCGCGGAGTAGCAGTGGCACCACGTCCTGGCGGTGCCACAAGGCAGCGGGCCACATGGCCCTACTAGGCAATCAGGAGGGGTCATGCGGTACGACCCTAGGTGAAGACCGTTATAGAAAAATGTGTAGTCAGTCAGTCTCATTGACGTAACCAACGACTGGCTCGCGGGTCGATACTCCATAGTCCAACCCAAATAAATGGGTCAGGCCAGATGATTGGTCCAGTTCCAACCCCATGGTTTAGAACTGGGTCGGATCTTGGGTTGACCCAAGTCAGCCAATGGTCGACCGCCGGGGTAGGTTTACCGACTGTGAATTAGTCCATCGGCCCCACAACCCTCTTCTGTGGATTCAAATGCCTGTGACTTTTAACTAGGTGTCTGTTTGATTCACTATCCATAGAAGTCTGTTCCTCTCTTTGAGATAGAAATTTTGAGATAAATTTGAGAATTTGAAGTTCATGGTCAGATTATAGGCTCCACTTTGACCAATTCAGGTGTCTTATAGTGAAAATGACATTTTTCATCGGTTGTCCATTTTAGGAAAATAAATAGTATATTCTGTGTGTTTTTTCACATATAATGTGATGGTGACCTCAGTTTCAACATCCAAGTTATGAAACAAGGTGTCCCAAACTTGATGCTTGTCTAGCGGTGTTCGATGATGATAGTGATGGAAGTGATGATTGAAGAATCACTAGAGCAGTATCAATTTACCCTCCATTGGGGCTGGGCAGTGGAATTCATCGTTCTCTCTTCAGGGCTTACCCTCCAACATGGCTAGGCATTGAGGTTCACTAAAGACTCTTCAGTACTTACCCTCCAGTAGGGTTGGGTAGTGAGGTTCATAGTTTACTCTTTAGGACTTACCCTTCAGTAGGACTGGGTAGTGAGGTTTGCCATTTACTCTTTAGGACTTACCCTTCAGTGAGGCTGGGTAGTGAGGTTTATCATTTACTCTCTTCAAGGCTTACCCTCCAGTGTATCACCCTTCAACGGGGTTGGGCAGTGGTGTTCACCAACGAATTAGTGATGAGGCATGTTTTGAAGTTACCTTGGGCTCATGAGTAAGAGGGGATCTTTCCCCACTGAGAAGAATCCTTATGACATGGCCTAAAAACTATGAAGGTGAGATAGACCCACCCAAAGCAGACAACATCAAGGTGTGTATTTTATCCCCTTTCACTTACAGTTCAGGGAAGACATGAGGAATTCTAAGCATCGATGGTGGTTACTTATAGGACTGTTGGTGACTCTGTTCTTGGTTGGAGCTATGAGAAAGAGATCCCCATAATTTCTCATTGGGTTTATTTTATGGAGGATATATATTTATTTATTTATTTATTTATATTTATATTTACACCCTATTTCAGTACCCACTCCTTGGGTTCTGGTTACTCTCCTTCTAAGAGAGGCGAAGACACATGGGGTATGTCATGTGTTTTCCATGTCTAGATCACTACAGGAAAAAATGATTATTAGGACGGGGTATTTGCGATGGGCCTTATTCCCATCGCAAGAACTCCGATGAAAATAGTTTTTGCGACGGGAAATGATCAGTTATTTGCGACGGAAATACAGGTCTCGTCGCAATTGCAATGGCACAGTTTGCACGCCAAAACGCGGGAAGCCTATTTGCGACGGGTATAAGGCTACCCGTCGCAAGTACCCGACGGTGGTAAATAGTATTTGCAACGGGCCCCGTCGCCAATACCGGCCGCTGTAAAGCCTATTTGTGACGGTCTCCTTCAACCCGTCACAACTACCCGGTGGTGGTAAATACTTTTTTGTGACGGGACTATTTACCTGTCGCAAAAGAGAATCCAACGGGTGGTATTTGCGACGGGACCCGTCGCAAATACCGGCAGCAGTAAATAGGAATTTGCGTTGGGGATATCCGCCCGTCGCAAATACCGGCGGCGGTAAATAGTAATTTGCGACGGGGATATCCGCCTGTCGCTAATGGTGTGACATTTGTGACGGGCCCGTCGCAACAACCCTTTTACTCGCCGCCCGTAATTAATGCGGGCGAAGGTATTTGTGACGGGCCCCGTCGCCAAAATCGGCGGCGGTAAATAGAAATTTGCAACGGGGATATCCGCCCGTCGCTAATGGTGGCTATTTGCGACGGGCCCATCGCAAAAGTCCTTTTACCCGCCGCCCGTATTTAATGCGGGCGAAGGCATTTGTGACGGTATCCCGTCGCAAATACTAGGTATTGCGACGGGATATCGTCGCAAATACGACCGTCACAAATAATCTAACCTATATATACACCTCATCCATTTTTTCCATAACATTCAGATCTCTATTCTTATCTCTCTCTAATTTTCAGTTCTGAGTAGAAATTTTTTTTGTTTTAATTTTTTCTTTCGAGAAGAGGAAGGAAGGAGTTAGAAGGCGCATATTACTAAAGGTATGTAGAATTTTTTTAATTGTTAAATTATTTTTAATTGTTAATTTTATTGATAATTGTTAATTTTATTTTTTTTATTAGAATGTTTAGCTATATAGTATAATTATTTTATGTGGTTTTACCAAATAATGCTTTTCTGGATATGAACAAGTAGAGGCGGCTCTGGCACAGATGTACCTAGGAGTGAAAACTCTGACAAGGTGTTTCGAACTTGACTCGGGGTAACCTGGTACACGACAACGGGCCTTGCTGCACTCTTGGTTCGACACTCCTGGGGGATGTTTTGGTAATAATTAGAAATAAATATATAATTATCAAATAATTAAGAAATAATTAGATTTAATTAAAATAATTATCAAATAATTAGGAAATAATTATATTTAATTGATTATAAATAATTAGGAAACACTTAAAATAATTAGGAAATAATTAGATTTAATTAGGAAACAATTAGATTTAATTAGGAAACAATTATATTTAATTAGGAAACAATTATATTTAATTAGGAAACAATTAGATTTAATTAGGAAACAATTAGATTTAATTATGAAACAATTAGATTTAATTAGAAAACAATTAGATTTAATTAGGAAACAATTAGATTTAATTAGGAAACAATTAGATTTAATTAGGAAACAATTAGATTTAATTAGGAAACAATTAGATTTAATTAGGAAACAATTAGATTTAATTAGGAAATAATTAGATTTAATTTAGGAAACAATTAGATTTAATTTAGGAAACAATTATATTTAATTTAGGAAATAATTAGATTTAATTTAGGAAACAATTAGGATAATTAAGAAACAATTAGGATAATTAGGAAACAATTAGATTTAATTTAGGAAACAATTAGGATAATTAGGAAACAATTAGGATAATTAGGAAACAATTAGGATAATTAGGAAACAATTAGGATAATTAGGAAACAATTAAGATAATTGGGAAACAATTAGGATAATTAGGAAATAATTAGGAAAATTAGGAAACAATTAGGAAAATTAGGAAACAATTAGGAAAATTAGGAAACGTGATTGACCGCTCATCTACCTCAATTTTCTTTTCATTTGTGTGTTGAGGCTTGACAGGAAACTTCTACCTCCATATGTAATATCTTCTTTTACTGTCAAAATTATCAACCTCCTCGCCAATATAGAGGTGAGGAGGTTTATAATTTTGACAGTAAAAGCACATATTACATGTGGAGGTAGAAGTTTCTTATCAACCTCAACACACAAGTGAAAAGAAAATTGAGGTAGATGAGCGGTCAATTACGTTTGTTTTTCTATTCATTGATTGATTAACCACCCGACCTATATGCATATCTTCGCATTTCTAATTAGTAACATAATTAGTAATATAATTAGTAACATAAATAGTAAAATAATATAAAATATTATATTACTCTAATATTAATAGTTAAATAATACTTATAATATAATTATTTTATTATTATATTTTTAATATTTATAAAAAAATATTAATATTATTGAAATTATAAAAAATTTATAAAATATTACAATTATCAATATTTTCAACAAGTTTTTCTTTATTCTTAACAGTTCAAATCTTAAAGGGTCGCCAATTTTTAGGTCATGCCCAATAAAAAGTTTGCGTCAACCATGTCCAATGTAAACTCTATAATTGTTCTTACTTGGTTGATCACCTTGCAAGTAGCATTGCAATAGGAAAACCCAAGTCATGTCTTTCTCATTACTTGTGTCGTCCTATTGCAACACTACTTGCGAGATGATCAACCATGTAAGGACAATTATAGAGTTTAAATTGGACAAGGTTGACGCAAACTTTTTATTGGGCATGACCTAAAAATTGACGACTCTTTAAGATTTGAACATGTTAAGAATATAGCAAAATCTATTGGAAATATTGAGATTTGTAATAATTAGTAATAATTACTAATAAAATTAATCAAAAATCAAATAAATTCAAGTACATGGTTATAAATTGGCACAATTTCCAACGGATTGACGACTACCTTTTGTTCAACGTCTCATATCTTTGCTACTTTCTCCCACTGAAATCAGTATGAAAAATGTGCTCTAACGTATGTCAGAGCAAGTTTTTCATACTGATTTCAGTCGGGAGAAAGTTAAAAAGAGATGAGTCATCAGACAAATCAGAATAACTAGTAATATAATCTCCACAATGATGATTACAAAGTTTTATTTCATTATTCAAACATATTTCATTTTGCCAAGTATTGCTAAATTAATAATAATTAGTGGGGATGATTACAAACTAACTGTGTCACCTATAATTATTGGTAATTACTAATAAATAACTATAATTATGTATCTTCTTTTTTTAGGATATTGTTTCTTATATCAAATTATTTAACAACAGTAATGGTTTTAAATTTTGTAGAAACATATATATGAATATGGAACAAGGAAATCGACATCAATCATTATTAGATGATCGTGCTTGGATAAATCAGCGTAGAAATCCAAATGGTTCTAGTTTAAATCCTGTATATGTTGATGGTTTTGAAGCTTTCTTATCATTTGCATCATCAAACTCGGAATTTGTTTCATAAGGGAAAATTAAGTGCCCTTGTAAAAAATGTTCTCTGAGAACGTTTGAGACATTTGACATTGTTGGGAAACATCTCTTGCGTTATGTTTTTCAATCAGATTATATTTTTTGGTATCAACACGGTGAACGTAGTTCCAGAGAAGATACTAATAATTTGATTTCAGATTCATCACGGTTTCAGAATTTAGTACATGATGTTGCAGGGTCATCCGTTCAACAAACAGAAATCAAGGATGATGTTGATTTACCTCCCAAGTTGGCACTATCTAAATTTGCTAAGTTGTTCAGGTCTTTTGAGGATGCATTATATCCTGGTTGCAAGATAAGAAAATTAGAAGCATTTGAAAAATTTATGGCTATTAAATCAGATAATGGAATGTCAAATAACTATTTTGATCAGATATTTTCTTTGGTTAAAGCACTGTTACCTGAAGGAAATGTGATGCCTGCTAATTATTATGAGAGCAAAAGACTCATTCGTAATCTAGGCCTTAGTTATCAGAAGATCCATGCATGTTCAAACGATTGCATCTTATATTCTAGTGAAAATGAGTTATTGGATAGTTGTCCCACATGTGGAAAATTGAGGTATAAAGAAGCTCAATCAGGGAATTATGGATTGATTCCTGTAAAACAGTTGAGATATTTCCCGCTTACACCCAGGTTGCAGCGTTTATTTATGTCTCAGAACACAGCGACAATGATGTCGTGGCACAAAACCAATATTTCAAATGGTAAAATCTTGATTCATCCATCTGATGGTGATTCATGGAAACATTTTGATCAAGTGCATCCGTCTTTTGCTTTAGAATCCCGAAACATGTGATTGGGTCTTTCTACTGACAGTTTTTGTCCATTTGGATATTTTGGTAGTCAGTATTCATGTTGGCCTATCTTTATAAATTCGTAAAATTTGCCTCCATGGATGTTGATGAAAGAGCCTTATATCTTTTTGACATTATTAATCCCAGGACATCCAAAAAAGAATATTGATGTTTATTTGAAACCATTGATTGATTAGTTAAATTTATTGTGGAGTCATGATGTTGGTACATATGATGCTGCTGCGAAACAGAATTTTGTAATGAAAGATGCTTTTATGTGGACAATTAGTGACTTCCCGGCATATGGTATGTTATCTGGCTGGAGTACACATGGTCCAAAATCATGTCCTTACTGTATGGGAGACAACAAAGCATTTATGCTCGTGAATGGAAAAAAACCTTGCTATTTTGACTGTCATCGCAGATTTCTTCCAATTGATCATCCTTTTCAGAGGAATAAATCTCATTTTAGAAAAGGCAGAATTGAAAGATATGAACCTCCAAAAATGATCTCAGGTACAGAGTTACAATCAGTTGTATTTTTGTTCCCTTCCATCACTTTTGGACCGACAATAAACCACCAGAAAATTCATGGTTTTGGGAAAGAACACAATTGGAAAAAACGGAGCATTTTTTGGAATCTGCCATATTGGTCTGATTTTTTGGTTCGACACATGTTGGATATCATGCATATTGAGAAGAATTTTTTTGATAATTTATTTCATACAGTTTTGGATACACCGGGTAAAACCAAAGATAATGTAAAGGCACGATTAGATCTTGCCCAAATTTACAGGTGACCAGAACTTGAATTGTTTGAAAATGTCAGATCACAGAGATTAATGAAGCCAAAATCAGCTTATACATTGACCAAAGAGATTCACTTATTATTTTTTCAGTGGATTTCAGATTTGAGACTTCCAGATGGCTATGCTTCTAACTTGGGAAGATGTGTTAAAAATGGTCATATTACCGGATTAAAAAGTCATGACTGTCATGTTATAATGGAAAGACTTAGGCCTATTGGATTAAGAAGTTTGTTGAATTCTAATATTTGGGATTTGATAACAGATATATCATATTTTTTCTGAGACATGTGTGCGGTGACAACAGACTACGATACACTACGCAAACTGGAAGAAGCTGTTGTTGTAATTATATGCAAATTGGAAAAAATATTTCGGCCAGCTTTCTTTGACTCGATGGAACATTTGATATTACATTTTCCACATGAAGCAAAATGTGGAGGTCCGGTTCAGTTTCGATAGATGTACCCATTTGAGAGATGCATGCAGAAATTGAAGAAAAAAGTCCGTAACAAAGCATCAGTTGAAGGCTCAATTGTTGAAGCTTATTTGTAAGAAGAAATTGCTTTATTCTGCTCTCATTATTTTGAATCTGAATATCCCTCAAAATTTAACTGCATGGGCTGGAATGAGGGGAATGTTGATGATGATATGAATAATCAATTATCATTTTTCAATCAGCCCGAACTTGGCTTTGGTGGAGTTCATGATAGATGGCTTTCAGATGATGAACATCATAGAGCTCATTCATATGTTCTACTCAACTGTGAAGAAATGTCACCAATTGTACAGTGAGTTCTCTTATCCCTTATTCTATAGATTCTATTACAGTAAATTAATAATATTGTATTTGTAGGTTATATGATGATCATATCAAGAAACAATTTCCACAAATTACAGCAGCTGGCTTAGAAGAACGTCGGCAAAAAAAAATTGCCTACTGGTTTCAAAAACTGGTAACATACATTCTTTTTTGGTTTTACATATAAAATCAATTTATTACTTGTAATAGTGATAAATGTTTTACAAATTTTCAGGTATCTGTACATGCTGATAAGATTGATAGTCGATTGCGTATATTGAGTATCCCACCATTCAAAATGGTTAAATCTTATAATGCATATGTGGTGAATGGTTATCGCTTTCATACACGTGCATATGGGGAATCAAAGAAAACAATGAATAGTGGTGTTTTTTTGAAGGGATCACATCATAGAGATATTGAAGTTGACTTTTACAGCATGCTTGAAGAAATTATTGAACTGTGTTATTTGGGATAGAATTATGTAACAATGTTTAAATGTCGATGGCTGGATACTGAGAGAGGCTTGCATATTCATCCGACTCATGGAATTGTTGATATTAAACATAAAAGTCATCGTGCAGTAAATGAACCATTTTTATTGGCTCATCAGGCACATCAAATTTATTATGCAAAATATTGTGCTACTGTAAAAGAGTTGTATGATTGGTGGAGTATAATAAAAGTTAAATCTCGAGAAAATTAGTTTACTCAAACTGAATGTGGTTCCACTGAAGTGCAAGGAAATGAAATTTTTCAGGACACTACTCAAAACACATCTTTTTCACAAAGAGACATGAATATCGAGGATGATACCCCACAGTTAAGGGTCGATGGTGACGATGTTTTCAATGATGTTACAACTGAATTTGAAATGACAAGAGATGATGAAAGTGAAAATAATATAGAAATTGATGATGTTGATGAGGAAGATGAAGACATTGACATTGACAACTATGAAGATGATTATGAAGATGAACATTGACACGGTAAAATGATGGTTAGAATCATAAAAAATATATATCTATACATAATATTTATTTTCAACTGTTTTCTAATAACAATAATTTCATGTTTCAGATGGACTCGGAAATGTATCGTCAGTTGCTGAAGGCTGATCTACCTATGGATGATGAGGTTTTTGAGTCATCTGACCCTCAGGCTGTTGGAACTACAGGGATCACTCGGAGGGGGCGTGGTCTTGTCAAATTGATGATTCCAGATCCTATCCCGGAGCGACGTCCACCTCTTGTATTCGATTAGCACACGCGGTGGTATGGTAACCTGTGTATTTTAGTTATCTTTCATTATAATTTATTAATATTCTAATTGTTTGATTATTTGTTCTTTTCCATAGTTTTATGCATATAGCTATTGGACAGGGGAGCGCTATCTTGCACAATTATTTTTCTCAGCCCTGGCTCACATGGGATCAGATTCCCACTGATGTGCAGGCCGCCATGTTCGATCATTGGCTGGTATGTAATTAAATATTATTTATTTTGAAATTTAATTCATTAATCACTTTATATTATGGTTTATGGTATCCCATTGACGATAGCATGTGTGTCACTATCCACACGGCATGGGTGGTGTCTATGCATGACCGTTTCTGTCAGTTTTTGCATAATTTGAGAAAAACGGCTAAGAAGAAAGCCGGAGTGATAGAATTTGATGAGTCCTATAGAGCCCACCGACCATAGTACATTTCATATCACGTTTGGGATGGATTATGTACACACTGGTTGGGTGGTGGGTTTCAGAGGAGATCTGCATTGGGTCGACAGAATCGGGTGAGACAAGAGGTGACGCATCGAGCCGGTAGTCGTACATTCAGTGCGCATAGAGAGCATCTGGTAAGTACTTTTTTTTAATATTTTATACAACTTTAAATATAAAAAGTTTATTTTATATTCATATAGGAAGCCGAGCAGCCCGGTATTTCGGCGTACGATGTTTATCGGAGGATGTACACTGGCCCGGATACTGGAGAGATTAGAGGTGACTGCCAGCGTCAGATTGTGGTCAGTATTATTTTCTTTTTAGTTTACAAATTAAATGCATATAATATTTCCATTATTTTAATTTCTAATTGAAACTTAAGGAGTCATATGAGGCCGCGACCTCTCAGACAGAGGCTGAGAGTCAAGATGAGACGGGTGATCAGACTAGTGCCCAACATTTTGATGAGACGACATGGATGCAGGTGACCCAATATGGCTTCGAAAATGGCTGAGTAGTTGGTATCGGCTCTCATTTAACTCCTGCAGCTTATTATGGTACTGCTGCGATGTAGGTGTCCAGCTCGAGAGGAGCTCGTGGAGAGACATCATCTTCTGCCTCAGAGTATCAGGAGCAACTGCGTACTCAGAGTCAGCTTATAGAGGATTTGCGTCAGGGGCAGGAGCAGATGCGTCAGCAGCACGATGAGGAGATGCGTCGATGGCAGGAGTAGATGCGTCAGTAGCAGGATGAGGAGAGACATCGATATGAGGAGCAACATCAGGAGTATATGGAGTATATGCATCGTCTGACTCATAGTTTAGGGATGGAGTTTCCTCCACCACCTCCTCCAGGTCCTCCATATCCTCCAGATTATCCACCCCCCAGTGATTTTTTTAGATGTAATAAACATTTGAGTTCGTAGTTTATTGTCATATTAACTATTTACAATTCCTCTTTCATATTGGTACGAATATTACGTGATTTTATTTGTTTTTATTTTTTTAATATATTATTACTTATTAGTATTATTTTTAATGTCTGCTTATTTTAGTAATATTACTTTTAATATTTTATATTTATTGTTAATATTGAGAAGTTTATAATTTTATAATTTTATTAATATTAATATTATTAATATTATTTTTTCATAAATATGTATGTTTATTTTAATAATATTATTATTATATTAATTTTTTATATTAATAATATTAGTACTATTGTTATTATTTTTTGATATTAATATTTCATAATATATAATATTATATTATTCATATTCATATTATTATTATTTTTTGATATTAATATTTCATAATTATATTATATATATTTTTGATTATTAATATTATAATAATATAATTTATTTATATTATTATTATTATTATGATATAGATAGTTTAATAATAATAATATTATATTAATTTTTTATATTATTAATATTAGTATTATTATATTATATTAAATTATTTATATTCATATTTTTATTATTTTATATTAATATTTCATAATTATATTTTATATATATTTTTATTTATATTATAATAATATAATTTTTTTATATTATTATTATTATTATTATTTTTATATAATATTATACGATTTGTAATTATTATTTTATTTTTTTTATTTTTTTTAATATTTGCGACGGGAACATTTGCCACGGGATTTCCCGTCGTAAATGTTTTTTTACTGTACCATTTGCGATGGGACGAATACCCGTCGGGAAAACCTTTCTACGACGGTCCGTCGCAAATACCTTTGTCGTAAGTATTTTTTAAATTTCACATTTGTGATGGGATTCTGATTCGTCGCAACTAATATATCTACGACTCCCCGTCGCGAATACCTTTTTTATATATAAACGAAAACTCATTTGCGATGGGGGGAAAATACCGTCGCAAATACTCTTTTTGCGACTGGACCGCCGCAAAAACACCTATTTGCGATGTCGTTTTCGGCAACGGGTGATTTGCGACGGAGCCCCGTCGCAAAAGACCTTTTGTGACGGGATCCCGTTGAAAATATTCAGTTTTCCTATAGTGGATTCTCATGGTTGGAGGAGTCTACTCTCCTATTATAGGTAGAAAATACTCGATAAGAAGTTCAAATTCTCACCATTTCTATATCCTTGTATTTGGATGAGCTTACTTTACTCTTTTGTGGGGTTGAGCTGCACTCGTTTACTGTACTTTGTTCCATCTGTTGTATTTCTTTTACTCTTGTACCTCCTACTGCTCCCCCTCCTTTCTGGGGTTTCCTAATAAGCATGTTTATACTCAATCCTTTATGGTCTTTTCCTGCATGTATCATGCCTTATGTAGATGACACACAGGTTTGATCATGACTCCAGAGGATCTCGAGGGTATGGGAGCTTGGACCGCGTGCGGTGGTCACAGATGGGTTTCAGGAGCTGGGATTCTTTAGTAGCTTTACTTTCAGTTATCTATCTAGTTGGGACACTTTTTAGTTGGGTGTGTATTTTTTTCCTTTTCCCTTTCATCTTAATTTACTATATCTATACTGTTTAGTGGTCCATGCATGTATGGTTTGTTTTTTTATAGTAGGTTGCATTTTTTTATTTTATCACTCTACACTTTTGCATCGAGTTGGCTATGTGTGTGTGTACAGGTACTTAGGAAAATTCCTCAAGTTTTTTGTGCCTTCAGAACTAGTCACCACCCATGGCCTATGGAGGCGGTCTTGGGGTAGTTTTGGATCGAGCCCCAACATGCGTTGAGTCATGACAAAGTGGTATCATATGTGGTTCGACCCTTAGTACCTTGTTCATATGTTTCCCTAAAAATTTCTTGGTTGGGTTTAGGGAAAAAGTTTCAACATTTCTTGATAGTGGCTCTTAGGCCAGGGATTCTAGTGATGGTGCGGTGGCTGACATATCTATTCACTAGGGCCCTAATTACCTGCTTGTAGACTCATTATGTTGAGACATTTGTCGTATGTATTAATGGTACATGCATCATATAGGATTGAGTCTTTGATTGTCCTTGTTGAATCATCTCCCATTTTTTGTTGTTATTGTTATATATATATATATACTCATCTGAACGCGATACTACTTGATAAATTTTAGGATGCCTCCGCAACAATAGTCATCAGGGATACCCACTCAAATTTGTGACGACAATCTTGTGAGCGATGAGGCCTTAGTAAAAGGCCCATCATGTGATCCCCTTCCTCTGGGTGGTTCAGTGGTGGAACCTCCGCCTGTGGTGCAGTAGTTAGTACCAACAGCATAGGTCTAGGAAGAGTATAGGTTGAGAACGCTTCATGAGTTCCAGCGCCAAAGGCCGCTGAGGTTTCAAAGTGAGCTAGATCCCCAGGTAGCAGAGGACTGGTTGGAGTTGGTAGTCTAACTTTTCAGGCTAGTGCGGACACCGATAGAATAGATGGTACCTTTGGAATCCATATTTTTTCTTGGCATGGTTGGGCACTGGTGGGGTTTAGTTACCCAAATGGATGGTGAGTCAACACTCTCAGGGGATGAGTTTCGGTAGCTATTTTGTGAGGAATACTTCCCCCATGCTTGTGCTCCATTAGGATTCAGGAGCTTATGCAGCTGCATTAGGGATCTATGATAGTGTTTGTGTACACTAATAGTTTTACTGACCATACATGCTACTCCCTAGATATGATCTGTGACATTTACTTCCAAGTATGGAGGTTCGAGTAGAGTCTTTGCCGAGAGATCTATGATAATATAGTGCCCATGTGCATCCCTACCTATTTCGGGGTACTAGAGTGGGAACTTTTGATGGAGAGTTTCCTATCATATGGACGTTAGATAGTTGGGACTGGTATTGGTCACTTCAAAGTGGATATGTCCACGGAAGTTGGTGGGTGTCAATTGTTGGGGTCGTGGCGCAGGGGGATTTTCCAAGATTAGTCTCAGCCACATGGTCAGATGGAAGTAGGGTAGGCTAGAGCATAAGGTTAGGATAGAGAGGTTAGATTCTACGTGTGTGATGAGTGAGGTTGCATAGCACGGGACTACCCAACCAGACAAGCTAAGCATCCCAGGCAGGCAGCAGGTGGACCACCAGGGCAGAGGTAGCATCGCGATCAGGGGGGTGCTAGTAGAGGAGTAGGATCTGGAGTAGGAGGACCAAGTGGTGGGGTATGACACTATGAGTTGTTTGGACCAAGTTGAAGGAAGAGATGGTTTGCATGGATTGTCTTTTGTTGATCTTGAGGAAGTTTTCATAAAAGAAAGACACCTTGAATTTCTAAGAATTCAGAAGCTGGAAGTTTGAAGATTCGGAACTGAGAATATTGAACATTCAGAACCTGGTGTTCAAGGAATTTGGAGTTTGGAATTCGGAGTCTGGAAATTGAGAAGTTCAGAACCGGGAAATTGAAAATTATCGAAAGCTGGCTGATAGGATATGTGAAGGCACTAATTGTGACAATGCTTTACTATTTTGTAACTCTAATTTTTGAGTATATTCAAGTACTCACGATGCAAGAAAAAGTTGGATCGAGAAGTCATACCGAGAATCTGGTGAATCCATTCCGAGAATCAAGAAGAGCTGTTCTGAGAACCTGAAGTCATACCAAGAATCGAAGAAGTCGTATCGAGAACCAAAAGGCGTTCCAAGAATCAGGAAGAGCCGTTCCAAGAACCAGAAGTCATACTGAGAACCAGAACATCATACCAAGAACTAGTGAAGTCGTACCAAGATCCATAAGATTCATACCAAGAATTCAAAATCTCTGGTATCGATGAATGAAGAGGAGTCATACCGACAATCCAAAAATGGTCATACCAAGAAGTGAAGAAGTGTTGGTATAGCCGAAAAAGATTCATTCCGAGAATTGAAATGGTGTTATGCCGAGAAAGCAATGAAAATACATAATGAGAAGTGATGAAGAGTCATACCGAGAATTGAAATAGTGTCATGCTGAAGAAGAGGTGAAGATTCATGCTGAGAATTGAAGTGATTCTGAATACTCAAGAAGGATGGATCAAATAAAGTTATTATGGAGAATCAGGAAGGACAGAATCGGAGAATGTGATACCGAGAAACTTGTGTAACAAGGTCAGATCCGGAAAAGGACAAAGTTCTAAATCAATAGAATTGGAAGAAGATTCGAGAAGATTCTAGAAGCGTTGAAAAAGTCTTAATTACTCCGAGATTTCAAGAGAAATTAAGATTTGGGTGAATTTAAGTGAGCAGGAAAATATTTTGGTTTCCCACCTAAGCACACTTTGGAGCACCTGTAAAAGGAGATCAGAGTAAAAAGTAAATTTGTGATGATTAAGTAGTGAGAGAAGCTCTGATAATATAGAGATAGAAAAAAGTGTGTGGCCGACTGATTTTTCATTGTAGTCTCAATTGAAATGAGAATTTTATACTAGTTGACACTGTATTGATTTTCTCGGATTGATAAAATTCGGAGTGAAGAATTCAGAGTGGAGATTCGGAATGGGGAATCAGTATTGTCTATCACCGTATTGAGTTTATCAGACTGAGTAAGACTCGGATTGAAGAATTGGAGTGAAGAATAAAGTTCATAGTGAAGAATTCGGAGTGAAGAATTTGTAGTGGAGATTCGGAATGGGGAATCAGTACTGGCTGTCACCGTATTTAGTTTCTCAGACTGAGGAAGACTCGAATTGAATAATTGCAGTAAAGAAGAAAGTTCGGAGTGAAGAATTCTGAGTGAAGAATTCAGAGTGGAGATTCGGAATGGGGAATCAATACAAGCTATCACTGTATTGATTTTCTCAGACTAAGGAAGACTCGGATTGAAGAATCGGAGTGAAGAAGAAAATTCATAGTGAAGAATTCGGAGTGAAAAATTTGGAGTGGAGATTCAGAATGGGAAGTTCGGACTGTAATTGATCTATCTCAAGTCCAAGGAGTCATTTCCTTTCTTCTAGGTAAGGAAGTGAAGATTTGTGCTGAACTTTCTTACACTTGTGTATTTGAAAGGAAGTGCAGGTAATATAAGTTGTTATAAGAAACGATACTTTTCCCTATTGTGCTAAGTGGGTGCACACGCACTGGAGTGATTGTTTCACAGTGCTTCATGAGTTTAATGGTATATCCTACTCATTGTAATCCAAGGATTGTTTTCTTAGTGTATTTTGTTGTGATGGATTATTTCCAACCATACCAAAGACATAGTTATTCTTATTGAATAGTGATCCTTGTAAATTGTTGTGTTCCTTTGGATCTGTTCTTGTTTGTTTTCTCAGTAGGGAATTATATCTTTAACAGGAGACAAAGGTTATTCTCAATATTAAGGGAACATAAAAAGGGGAAAAGGGGTACCACTGATTCACCCCCCCCCCAGTGGTTCATTTCTCCAACTGGGTCCTTACAAGTGGTATCAGAGGGAGGTTGCCTTTGTTTTCCTTGCTGGTGGAGAATCTAAATTGTGTGAACAATTAAGGCATTCTGGTATTCTATGGGAAGAAATATCACATCTGGAAGGATATAATGCTACTGTATCTCATGTCTATTAGTTATGAAGTTCTTGAAGCTACAACAGTTGGGTTTCCCCCCATTGAAGACAATGTTCCACTTACACCTATTGACAAGAAGTTTCTTGAGAATGATCGAAGATCCAAGAATGCTATATTGTCTTCACTTTATGAAAGTGAGTTCTTGACAGTGAAAGGAGTGGCCACATCCAAAGGTATATGGGAAAAACTGAAAAACATATACAAAGCCAATACAAAATTCAAGAAGGAAAAACTTCAAATATGGAGGTTGAAGTATGAAGACTTGAAGATGGGAGAGCATGAATCTTTTGGGGATTTCTTCACTAGGGTGAACGATATTGCTAGTACCATCAGATTTCTTGGTGAATATCTGAAAGAATCTATTGTGGTGGAAAAAATCTTGAGGATTCTTCCTGATAAATTTGATGTGAAGGTATCTTCATTAGAAGACAGAGACTCGGAAACCTTATCTCTTGATTATTTGCATAGCACACTCATTACTTATGAGATGAGAAGGGAAAAGGCTATGAATACCAAGACAAAGGTTGACATAGAATTATCCTTCAAGGCCATGAATAAGGAGAAGTCTAAGAATATATTGATTAAAGAAGATGGTGGTGACTCTGACTCTGAAATTGAGGTATGTAAAAATCTTAACGATATTTTATCCTTGTTTTCAAAAAATATAAAAAGAGGCATAGGTAAATACATGGGAAAACTTCCCTTGAAGCGTTTTAAATATGGAGACATTGGCCACTTTGTAGCTAACTATCCTCGAAGGTAGAATTAAGAAGACAGTGATGAAGAAGAAAGAAATCCAATAAAGTTATGGAAAAAGCAGGGTGGTAAAGGAAAATCGTGGAAAGAATAGAAGTTATTAAAATCCAAGATAAAAAGCCTTCTATCCCTAAATGAAGAAGATGAAGAAAGTTGTGTTGAATCCAAAAAATTAGTTTAGCATGATGTTGAGAATACTTTCATTGCAATAGTGAATGATGAAGATTTCGGAAGCAGCAGCTCTGAAGAAGAAGAAACTCATCTTGAGAGGCATCTGAAAGAATAATTGAAGGAATGTTTAAGGAAGATCAGAAGGTTGGAGAAACTTAACAAAAAGTTGGAAGATGAATTTTCCACAGCATGAAATCAAGCTAATGTTAAAGAAGAACTTGAGAAAGAACTTGAATATTTGAAGAAGTCTCTTGAATATGGGAAAAGCCAAAATGAGCACATGATAGTTAAGCTGAAGGCAAAAGAGGAAGTATTAGAACTTGTTCAAAAGAAGATCTCAGAAGTTGAATCAAAAAACAATTGTTTTCAAAACTCAACTACTAATTTTGTTGAAGGCTCTCAACAAGCACATTCTAAGAAAATTCAACAGAAGAATGAAGTGGTTGTTGTGAAGAAGAAAGCTGAGAAAGTTACTTATGTGGCCAAGACCAGCGTTACTGGGAACTCTAAAGTTTCAAGGAAACCTAAGTATAACACTAGTGAAAAACAAGCAAAATAAAAGAAGGCAAAATTCCAGTAGAGTAATCTTCCTAACAAAAGAATGGTTGGTGGGGATGAAGAAAGAGCAACAAAGAAGTATCAGAACAAAATCTTTAGAGGAAGGTACTCCTTCTATGGGTACTGTTGGTATTATGGTGGATTCGGGCATACAGTGAATATGTGTTGGTTAAATCAACATTATTACCACCACCCCACAAGTTATTAAACGTAGAGATTGAGGGGGGAGTCAGTCTCCTCAAAGGAAGAAGAGTGAGAAGGTTTCCTTGAAGAAAGTTGAGAAGAATGAAGTCAAGACAGAAAATAGGTTCCAGCTTCTGGAGACCATTTGTTAAAGTTTTGAACAACCAGGACACCTTGAAAAAGGATGTCTTGTGTTGTTACCGGCTCAACAAAAAGTTCTTAATTCTCAGAAGCCGAAGGTGAAGAAAGAAGAGAAAGAAGAAAAAGCTCTTGTTGTTGAAACTGCACTAAAAGTTACAAAGGAAGAGCGACCTTGGATACTTGATAGTGGGTGTTCTTCACATATGATAGGAGACTTCAAGTTTCTAAAGAATATGAATAATTTTAAAGAAGGAACTGTGACTTTTGGAAATGATGAATCTTTAAAAATCAAAGGTGTTGGATCAGCCATCATTGGGAAGGAAAAATTGATGTCCAAGAAAACTCTGTATGTTGATGGACTCAAGCACAACTTGTTGAGTGTATCATAATTGTGTGATGAGGGTAACAAAGTTATCTTCAAGAAATATGGATTTGTTGTGAAAAGTGAAGAATATGGGGAGATTGTTAAAAGAGGACAACGAACCAAAGGGAATCTGTTTCAGGTTAGAAATTCACAAAACTCTTGTTACATGAGTATATTAGAAGAAAATCAGTTGTGGCACAGAAGACTTGGACACATGTGTGAGAGAAATATGATCAAGTTATCTAAAAGGTACAGTGTTTGAGATATTCCAGATTTTCCAAGAATAAGATATTGGTGTTGTACTACCTGTCAGAAAGGAAAGATTACAAGTGTTGTGCATAAGAAGGTTGACATTTGTTCTAAACAACCACTTGAACTAATACACTCTGATATATGTGTGCCGATGAGAAAACAATCAACAAATTAAGACAAGTACTTCATCACCTTCATTGATTATTTTACCCGCATTACATGTGTTATGTTTATGAAGCACAAGTCAGACACCCTGAAAATGTTTAAAAGCTTCAGAAGAAAAGCTGATAAAGAATGTGAGTACTCTGTGAAGAAGTTGAGAATAGTTAATGGTGGTGAGTATAGAAGTAAAGAATTTGAAGACTATCTTGAGAAGCATGTAATTTAGCATGAATATAGTGCTCCATATACACCTCAAAAAATGGGGTTGATTAAAGGAAGAATATAATCTTGGTAGAAATAGGAAGAACCATGTTGCTTGAACATGGCCTTACTCATTACTTTTGGAGGCAGTCTACAAGTACATCTATTTATATTCAAAATCGATGTTTCTATAGGCCTAACTCAAAAAATACTCCATATTAACTTTTCTATGGCATTACTCCAAGTATGAAGCATGCTAAAGTTTTTGTGAGCCCATGCATTATAAAGAAGAAAGGTGGAAGAAGTGGAAAATTCTAGCAGAAAGGAGAAGACGGAATTTTTCTTAGTTATGCACCAGAAGGAAGAGGTTATAGATGCTTTAACAAAGAAATAGGAAAAATGGTGGATGGAGTTGATGTAAAAGTTGTTGAAACTCTGGGTAAAGATAATCATGTCCAGACAGACAAGGAAGATAAGGAAGATGAAGTTGAAGATTCTGATAAAGATGCAATGAATTGAAATCCTAATCAAGATGAAGAATCGGATTCAGCCATATCAAGTGATGAGGAAGGCACCCGAAAAACTTATCCAAGGTTGATGAAACAAGTGCAAGCTTAGATTATTATTGGTGATCAACATCACACTGTTCAGATAAGAAGAACAAGTAATTCTATATCACATACTTCCTTGTATTCCAAAGTGGAACCAAATGATGTTAAAGAATCCTTTGAGCATTCGGATTGGGTTCAAGCCATGAATGAAGAATTGGATCAAATTGAAATGAACGACACATGGGAACTCATACCCAAGCCTAAAAATAAGAACATTATTGGAACCAAATGGGTCTTTCGGAACAAGTTGAATGAAGAAGGTGAAGTTATCATAAACAAAGCTAGATTGGTTTACAAAGGCTACTCGCAGATTGAAGGAATTGACTTTGAAGAAACTTTTGCTTCAGTGGCCAGATTAGAAACTATCTGAATCTTTCTTGCTATTGCTGCAAAACAAGGCTACAAAATCTTTCAAATGGATGTCAAATCCACATTTCTTAATGTTGATCTTAAAGAAGAAGTTTATATTGAGTAACCATGTGGCTTTGTTGTTGGGAAGAATGAAAGTTATGTGTGGAGGTTGAATAAAGCCTTGTATGGGATAAATCAAGCTCCAAGAGCATGGTATTCAAAACTAGATACTTGCTTAAGGATATGAACTTCAAGAAAGGGAGAGTTGACAGCAATCTATACATCAAGGAAAGCCAAGATCTTTCTCTGATTGTGATTGTCTATGTTGATGACATTATTTTTGCTAGGAATAATGAAAGAAGCTATGAAAGGTTTACTGAAGAAATAAATAATGTATTTGAGATGTCCATGTTGGGTGAATTGAGATACTTTCTTGGGTTACAAATCTTGTAATAGAAAGAATTCATTTTTCTCTCCCAAGAAAAGTATGCTAAGGAACTTCTCAAGAAGTTTGGCATGGAAAACTCAAAACTTGTATCAACTCCTATCTCAGTGGGAATAAAGCTAAGAAAAGATGATGAAGGAAAAGAAGTTGATCAGAAAGAATATCGAAAGCTGATTGGAAGTTTTTTGTACCTGACTACATCAAGACCAGATGATGTTTTTTCTGTTACCTTATGTGGAAGATTCCAGAGTGCTCCTAAATAATCACATCTTGTTGTTGGAAAATGAATTATCATATACATAAAAGGCACAGCAAAATTTGAAATCAAATATAGTGGTTCAAATAACATTGATTTTTTTGGCTATTCGGATGCATATTTGGCAGGAAATGTTGATGATAGAAGATCCACATCTGGTGGAGTGTTCTTTATAGGAAAAAGTTGTGTTGGCTGGCACTCAAAGAAGAAAAATTATATAACACTTAGTACGGATGAATCTGAATATGTTGCCGCTACTCAGGCTACTACTCAACTTATCTGGATGAAGACACAGTTGGAAGATTTTTTAGTTGAAGTGAAGTTTCCCTTGCTCTTGGGCTGTGATAATCAAAGCACAATTAATCTTACCAAGAATCCAGTCCAAAATTCTTGTTCAAAGCATATTGACATTAAATATCATTTCATCAAAGAGCATGTGGAAAAGAATGAACTTAAACTTGAATATGTTTCATCTACTGAACAAGTTGCTGATATTTTCACGAAACCTCTGCCAAAGGAATCATTCTCAAGATTGAGGTTGAATATGGGTGTCCAACCTCTTTATCCTTAATGCTGAGGTATTTTGTACCATCCCCTCTCTCTTCTTACCTTTGAATTGTTTTTTCAAGGGGGATAAGTTGTTTGTATCATAAATCTATTGTTCAAAGAGAGATTTGTGGGTAAGCTGTGAACTCAGCATTGTTTGTGTATGTGAACTATTATAACTATTTTTTGGAGTGGTTGTTGGAAAGAACTTGAAGTTTTTTACAGGAATTATGAATCTGAAGATGTCATTTTCACTACCTATGGAGAGCATGGTTTTGCTATCAATGATTCTTGTTTCCTATAATGAGTTAGCTCACATAGGTTTAGAATTATTGATAAGTAATCCATTACTTGAGGTTTCCAAGTTTGGTGATTTATGAAAACTTGGTTGAAAACAAAATCCAAAGGGGGAGATTGTTAGGACCAAGCTGAAGGAATAGATGGTTTGCATGGATTGTCTTTTGTTGATCTTGAGGAATTTTTCATAAAGGAAATACACCTTGAATTTCAAATAATTCAGAAGCTGGAAGTTTGAAAATTTGGAACTGAGAATATTGAACATTCGGAACCTGGTGTTCGAAGAATTCGGAGTCTAAAATTCGGAGTCTAGAAATTGAGATGTTTGGAACCGGGAAATTTCAAATTCTCGAAAGCTTGCTGATAGGAGATGTGAAGGCACTAATTGTGATGATGCTTTGCTATTTTGTAACTCTAATTTGTGAGTATATGCAAGTACTCACAATGAAATCAAAAGTTGGATCGATAAGTCATACCAAGAATCTGGTGAAGCCGTTATGAGAATCAAGAAGAGTCGTTCAGAGAACCTGAAGTCATATCGAGAATCAAAGAAGTCATATCGAGAACCAAAAGTTGTTCTGAGAATCAGGAAGAGATGTTCTGAGAACCAGAAGTCATACCAAGAACCAGAACGTCATACCGAGAACTAGTGAAGTCATACCAAGATCCAGAAGAGTCATACCAAGAATTCAAAATCTCCGGTATCGATGAATGAAGAAGAGTCGTACCGAGAATACAAAAATGGACATTCCAAGAAGTGAATAAGTGTTTGTCTATGCCGAAGAAGATTCATGCTGAGAATTGAAATGGTGTCATGCCGAGGAATCAATGAAAATCCATACCGAGAAGTGATGAAGAGTCATACCGAGAATTGAAATGGTGTCATGCCGAAGAAGCGGTGAAGAGTCATGCCGAGAATTGAAGTGATGTCAAAGACTCAAGAAGGATGGATCCGAGAAAGTGATACCGGAGAATCAAGAAGGATAGAATCCGAGAATGTGATACCGAGAAACTTGAGTAACAAGGACGGATCCGGAAAAGGACAAAGTTATAAATCAAGAGAAGTGGAAGAAGATTCTAAAAGATTCTAGAAGCGCTGACAAAGTCTTAATTACTCTGATATTTTTATAAGAAATTATGATTTGGGTGAATTTAAGTGAGCAGGAAAATATTTTGGTTTCCTGCCTAAGCACACTTTGGAGCACCTATAAAAAGAGATCAGAGTATAAAGTAAATTTGTGATGATTAAATAGTGAGAGAAGATCTGATAATATAGAGAGAGAAAGAAGTGTGTGGCCGACTGAGTTTTCATTGCAGTCTCAATTGAAATGAGAATTTGATACTAGTTGACACTGTATTGAGTTTCTCAGATTGAGAAAATTTGGAGTGAAGAATTCGGAGTGGAGATTCAGAATGGGGAATCAGTACTGGATGTCACCGTATTGAGTTTCTCAGATTGATCAAGACTCGGATTGAAGAATCAGAGAGAAGAAAAAAGTTTGGAGTGAAGAATTCAGAGTGAAGAATTCGAAGTGGAGATTCGGAATGGGGAATCAGTACAGGTTGTCACCGTATTGAGTTTCTCAAACTGAGGAAGACTCGGATTGAATAATCGGAGTGAAGAAGAAAGTTCAAAGTGAAGAATTCGGAGTGAAGAATTCATAATGGAGATTCGGAATGGGGAATCCATACAGTCTATCACCGTATTGAGTTTCTCAGAATGAGGAAGACTCGGATTGAAGAATCGGAGTGAAGAAGAAAATTCGGAGTGAAGAATTCAGAGTGAAAAATTCGGAGTGGAGATTCAGAATGGGAATTTTGGACTGTAATTGATATATCTAAAGTCCAAGGAGTCCTTGCCTTTCTTCTGGGTAAGGAAGTGAAGATTTGTGATAAACTTTCTTACACTTGTGTATTTTAAAGGAAGTGCAGGTAACATAAGTTGTTACAAGAAACAAGACTTTGCCCTATTGTGTTAAGAGGGTGCACATGCACTGGAGTGATTGTTTCATAGTGCTTCATGAGTGTAAGGGTATATCCTACTCATTGTAATCCAAGGATTGTTTTCTTAGTGAATTTTATGGTGTTGACTTATTTCCAACCATACCAAGGATGCAGCTATTCTTATTGAATAGTTAACCTTATAAATTGTTGTGTTCCTTTGGATGTGTGCTTGTTTATTTTCTCAGTAGGGAATTATATCTTTAACAGGAGAAAAATGTTGTTCTCAATATTAAGGGTACTTAAAAAGGGGAAAATGGGTACCACTAATCCAGCCCCCCCCCCCTCAGTGGTTCATTGCTCCAACTGGGTCCTTACAAGTGGTATTAGAGGGAGGTTGCCTTTGTTTTCCTTGCTGATGGAGAATATGAATTGTGTGAACAATAAAGGCATTCTGGTATTCGATGGGAAGAACTATCTCATCTGGAAGGATAGAATTCTACTGTATCTCATGTCTATTATTTATGAAGTTCTTGAAGCTGCAACAGTTGGGTTTTTCCCCATTGAAGACAATGTTCCACTTACACATGTTGACAAGAAGTTTCTTGAGAATGATGGAAGAGCCAAGAATTCTATATTGTATTCACATTATAAATGTGATTTCTTGAGAGTGAAAGGAGTGGATATAGCCAAAGGTATATGGGACAAACTGAAAAACATATATGAAGGCAATACAAAAGTCAAAAAGTCAAAACTTAAAATCTGGAGGTTTAAGTATGAAGACTTGAAGATGGGAGAGCATGAATTTGTTGGGGATTTCTTTACCAGGGTGAACGATATTGTTTGTACCATCAGATATCTTAGTGAAGAGATGAAATACTCTACAATGGTGGAAAAAATATCGAGGATTCTTCCTGATAAATTTGATGTGAAGGTATCTTCATTAGAAGACAGAGACTCAGAAACCTTATCTCTTGATGATTTGCATAGCACACTCATTACTTATGAGATGAGAAGGGAAAAGGCTATGAAGACCAAGACAAAGGTTGACAGAGAATTATTCTTCAAGGCCATAAAGAAGGACAAGTCTAAGAAGATCTTGATTAAAGAAGATGGTGGTGACTCTGACTCGGAAAGTGAGGTATGTAAAAATCATAACGATATTTTATCCTTGTTTTCAAAAAATGTTAAAAGAGGCACAGGTAAATACAAGGGAAAACTTCCCTTGAAGTGTTTTGAATGTGGAGACATTGTCCAATTTGCGGCTAACTTTCCTCGAAGGGATAATGAAGAATACAGTGATGAAGAAGAAAGAAAGCCAAGAAAGTTATGGAAGAAGCATGGTGGTAAAGTAAAATTGGGGAAAGAAAAGAAGTTCTTCAAATCCAAGAGAAAAAGCCTTCTATCCATAAATAAAGAAGATGAAGATAGTGATTCTGAATCCGAAAAATCAGTTGAGCATGGTGTTGAGAATACTTTCATTTCAATAGTAAATGATGAAGATATCAGAAGTAGCTGCTCGAAAGAAGAAGAAACTCAGCTTGAGATGCATCTGAAAGAAGAATTGAAGGAATGTTTAAGGAAGATCAGAAGGCTAGAGAAACTTAACAAAAAGTTGTAAGATGAATGTTCCAGGCGTGAAATAAATCTAATGTTAAAGAAGAACTTGAGAAATAACTTGAAGATTTGAAGAAGTCTCTTGAAGATGTGAAAAACTAAAATAAGCACATGATAGTTAAGCTGAAGGCAAAAGAGGAAGAATTTGAACTAGTTCAAAAGAAGCTCTCAGAAGTTGAATAAAAAAACATTTGTTTTCAAAACTCAACTACTGATGTTGGTGAAGGCTCTCAACAAGCACATTCTAAGAAAATTCAATAGAAGAATAAAGTGGTTGTTGTGAAGAAGAAAGCTGAGAAAGTTACTTATGTGGCCAAGACCAGCGTTACTGGGAACTCTGAAGTTTTAAGGAAACCTACGTCTAACACTGGGGAAAAACAAGCAAAATCAGAGAAGGCAGAATTCCAGCAGAGCAGTCTTGCTAACAAAAGAATGGTTGGTGGGTCTGAAGAAATAACAACAAAGAAGTATCAGAACAAAATCTTTAGAGTAAGGTACTCCTTCTATGGGTACTGTTGGTATTGTGGTGGATTTAGGCATACAGCAAATATGTGTTGGTTCAATCAACATTATTACCAACACCCCACAAGTTATGAAATGAAGAGATTTAGGGGGAGTCAATCTCCTCAAAGGAAGAAGAGTGAGAAGGTTTCCTTGAAGAAAGTTGAGAAGAATGAAGTCAAGACAGAAAATAGGTTCCAGCTTCTGGAGACCATTTGTGAAAGGTGTGAACAACCTGGACACCTTACAAAAGGATGTCTTGTGATGTTACTAGCTCAACAAAAATTTCTTAATTCTCAGAAGCCAAAGGTTAAGAAATAAGTGAAAGAATAAAAAGCTCTTGTTGTTGAAACTGCACTAAAAGTTACAAAGGAAGAACGAACTTGGATACTTGATAGTGGGTGTTATTCACATATGACAGGAGAATTGAAGTTTATAAACAATATGAAGAAATTTAAAGAAGGCACTGTGACTTTTGGCATTGATAAATCTTTGAAAATCAAAGGTGTTGGATCAGCCATCATTGGGAAGGAAAAATTTAAGTCCAAGAAAACTCTGTATGTTGATGGACTCAAGCACAACTTGCTGAGTGTATCACAATTGTGTGATGAGGGTAACAAAGTTATCTTCAAGAAATATGGATTTGTTGAAAAAAGTGAAGAATATGGGGATATTGTTACAAGAGAACAACGAACCAAAGGGAATCTGTTTCAGGTTGGAAATTCACAAAACTCATGTTACATGAGCATAGTGGAAGAAAATTAGTTGTGGCACAGAATACTTGGACACATGTGTCATAGAAATATGAGCAAGTTATCTAAAAGGGACAGTGTTCGAGATATTCCAGATTTTCCAAGAAGAAGAGATTGGTGTTGCACTACCTATCAGAAAGGAAAGATTACAAGCGTTGTGCATAAGAAGGTTGACATTTGTTCTAAACAACCCCTTGAACAAATACATTCTGATATATGTGGGCCGATGAGAAAACAATCAACAAATGAAGACCAGTACTTCATAACCTTTATTGATGATTTTACTCGCATTACATGTGTTATGTTTATAAAGCACAAGTCAGACGCCCTAAAAATGTTTAAAAGCTTTAGAAGAAAAGCTGAGAAAGAATGTGAGTACTCTGTGAAGAAGTTGAGAACAGATAATGCTGGTGAGTATAGAAGTAAATAATTTGAAGACTATCTTGAGAAGCTTGGAATTCAGCATGAATATAGTGATCCATATACACCTCAGCAAAATGGGGTTGCTAAAAGGAAGAACAGAAACTTGGTAGAAATTGGAAGAACCATATTTCTTGAACATGACCTTACTCATTAATTTTTTAGGTAAGCTACAAGTACAGTTGTTTATCTTCAAAATCAATGTTTCTACAGGACTCAATCGAACAAGACTCCATATGAATTTTTCTATGGAATTACTCCAAGTATAAATCATACTAAAGTTTTTGGGAGCCCATGCATTATAAAGAAGAAAGGTGGAAGTAGTGGAAAATTCGAGTAGAAAGAAGAAGATGGGATTTTTCTTGGTTATGCACCAGAAGGAAGAGGTTATAGATGCTTTAACAAAGAAACAGGAAAAATGGTGGATGCAGTTGATGTAAAAGTCGTTGAAACTCCGGAGAAAGATAATCATGTCCAGACAAACAAGGAAGATAAAGAAGATGAAGTTGACGATTCTGATAAGGATGCAATGAATTGTAATCCTAATAAAGATGAAGAATCGGATTCAGCCATATCAAGTGATGAGGAAGGCACACAAAAAACTAATCCAAGGCTGATGAAACAAGTGAAAGCTCAGAATATTATCAGTGATCAATGTCACATGGTTCAAACAAGAAGAACAAGTAACTCTATATCACATACTTCCTTGTATTCCAAAGTGGAACCAAATGATGTTAACGAAGCCTTTGAGCATTCGGAATGGGTTCAAGCCATGAATGAAGAATCGGATCAGATTGAAAGGAATGACACATGGGAACTCATACCCAAGCCTGAAAATAAGAACATTATTGGAACCAAATGGGTCTTCTGGAACAAGTTGAATGAAGAAGGTGAAGTTATCAGAAACAAATCAAGATTGGTTTGCAAAGGCTACTCGCAGATTGAAGGAATTGACTTTGAAGAAACTTTTGATCCAGTGGCCAGATTAGAAACTATCTGAATCTTTCTTTATATTACTGCACAATGAGGCTACAAAATCTTTCATATGGATGTCAAATCCTAATTTTTTAATGGTGATCTTAAATAAGAAGTTTATATTGAGCAACCATGTGCATTGTTGTTGGGAATAATGAAAGTTATGTGTGTAGGTTGAAGAAAGCCTTGTATGGGCTAAAGTAAGCTCCAAGAGCATGGTATTCCAAACTGGATACTTTCTTAAAGGAGATGAACTTCAATAAAGGGAGAGTTGATAGAAATTTTTACATCAAGGAAAGCCAAGATCTTTTTCTCATTGTGATTGTCTATGTTGACAACATTATTTTTTGTGGGAATAATGAAAGAAGTTGTGAATGGTTTGCTGAAGAAATGAAGAATGTCTTTGAGATGTCCATGTTGGGTGAAATGAGATACTTTCTTGGGTTAAAAATCTTGCAACAGAAAGAATTCATTTTTCTCTCCCAAGAAAAGTATGCTAAGGAACTTCTCAAGAAGTTTGGCATAGAAAACTCAAAAAATGTATCAACTCCAATCTTAGTGGGAACGAAGCTAAGAAAAGATGAAGAAGGAAAAGAAGTTGATCAGAAATAATATCGAAAGCTTATTGGAGGTTTGTTGTACCTGACTGCATCAAGACCAGATATTGTTTTTATTGTTACCTTATGTGAAAGATTCCAGAGTGCTCCTAAATAATCACATCTTGTTGCTGGAAAAATAATTCTCAGATACATAAAAGACACAGCATAATTCGGAATCAAATATATTGGTTCAAATAACATTGATTTGTTTGGCTATTCGGATGCAGATTGGGCAGGAAATGTTGATGATATAAGATCCACATCTGGTGGAGTGTTCTTTATGGTAAAAAGTTGTGTTGGCTGGCACTCGAAGAAGAAAAATTTTGTGACACTTAGTACGGATGAAGCTGAATATGTTGTTTCTACTCAAGCTGCTACTCAACTTATCTGGATGAAGACACAGTTGGAAGATTTGTTAGTTGAAGTGAAGTTTCCCTTTCTCTTGGGTTGTGATAATCAAAGCACAATTAATCTTACCAAGAATCCAGTACAACATTCTCATTCAAATCAAATTGACATCAAATATCATTTCATCAAAGATAATTTGTAAAAGAATGAACTTAAACGTGAATATGTTTCATCTACTGAACAACTTGCTGATATTTTCACGAAACCACTGCCAAAGGAATAATTCTCAAGATTGAGGTTGAACATGGTTGTCCAACCTCTTTCTCCTCAAGGCTAAGGTATGTTATACCGTCCCCTATCTCTTCTTACCTTGGGATTGTTTTGTCAAGGGGGATAAGTTGTTTGTATCATAAATCTATTGTTCAAAGAGAGAGTTGTGGGTAAGGTGTGAACTCAGCATTGTTTGTGTGTGTGAACTATGCTAAATGTTTGTTGGAGTGCTTGTAAGAAAGAACTTGAAGTTGTTTACAAGAAGTATGATGCTGAATATATCATTTTCACTAACTATGGACAGAATGATTTTGTGGTCAATGATTCTTGTTTCCTACAATGAGTTAGCTCATGTAGGTTTAGAATTATTGATAAGTAACCCATTGCTTGAGGTTTCCAAGTTTGGTGATTTATGAAAACTTGGTTGACAACAAAATCAAAAGGGGGAGATTGTTAGGACCAAGATGAAGGAAGAGATAGTTTGCATGGATTGTCTTTTGTTAATCTTGAGGAAGTTTTCATAAAGGAAATACACCTTGAATTTCTAAGAATTCAGAAGCTGGAAGTTTGAAGATTCGGAACCGAGAATATTGAACATTCGGAACCTGGTGTTCGAAGAATTCGGATTCTGGAATTCAGAGTCTAGAAATTGAGAAGTTCGGAACTGGGAAATTGAAAATTCTCAAAATCTAGCTGATAGAAGATGTGAAGGCACTAATTGTGAAGATGATTTGCTATTTTGTAACTCTAATTTGTGATTATATGTAAGTACTCACGATGCAAGAAAAAGTTGGATCGAGAAGTCATACCGAGAATCTGGTGAAGTCATTCTGAGAATCAAGAAGAGCCATTCCAAGAACCTGAAGTCGTACCGAGAATTGAAGAAGTCGTATCAAGAACCAAAAGTCATTCCGAGAATCAGGAAGAGCCATTCCGAGAACCAGAAGTCATACCAAGAACCAGAACGTCATACCGAGAACTGGTGAAGTCGTACCAAGATCCAGAAGAGTCATACTGAGAATTCAAAATCTCCTGTATCGATGAATGAAGAGGAGTCGTACTGAGAATCCAAAAATGGTCATACCAAGAAGTGATGAAGTGTTTCTCTATGCCGAAGAAGAGTCATGCCGAGAATTTAAATGGTGTCATGCTGAGGAAGCAATGAAAATCCATATCGAGAAGTGATGAAGAGTCATACCGAGAATTGAAATGGTGTTATGTTGAATAAGCGGTGAAGATTCATGCTGAGAATTGAAGTGATGTCGAAGACTCAAGAAGGATGGAACCGAGAAAGTGATACCGGAGAATCAGGAAGGACAAAATCCGAGAATGTGATACCGAGAAACTTGAGTAACAAGGTCGGATCCGGAAAAGTACCAAGTTATAAATCAAGAGAATTAGAAGAAGATTCGAAAATATTCTAGAAGCGCTGAAAAAGTCTTAATTACTCTGAGATTTTTAAGAGAAATTGTGATTTGGGTGAATTTAAGTGAGCGGGAAAATATTTTGGTTTCCTGCCTAAGCACACTTTGGAGAACCTATAAAAAGAGATCAGAGTATAAAGTAAATTTGTGATGATTAAGTAGTGAGAGAAGCTCTAATAATATAGAGAGAGAAAGAAGTGTGTGGCCGACTGAGTTTTCATTGCAGTCTCAATTGAAATGAGAATTTGATACTAGTTGACACTGTATTGAGTTTCTCGGATTGAGAAAATTCGGAGTGAAGAATTCGGAGTGGAGATTCAGAATGGGGAATCAGTACTGGATGTCACCGTATTGAGAATGGGGAATCCATACAGTCTGTCACCATATTGAGTTTCTCAGAATGAGGAAGACTCAGATTGAAGAATCGGAGCGAAGAAGAAAATTCGGAGTGAAGAATTCGGAGTGAAAAAATCGGAGTGGAGATTCAGAATGGGAATTTTGGACTGTAATTGATCTATCTCAAGTGCAAGGAGTCCTTTCCTTTCTTCTGGGTAAGGAATTGAAGATTTTTGATAAACTTGCTTACACTTGTGTATTTGAAAGGAAGTGCAGGTAACATAAGTTGTTACAAGAAACAAGACTTTTCCCTATTGTGTTAAGAGGGTGCACATACACTGGAGTGATTGTTTCATAGTGCTTCATGAGTGTAAGGGTATATCCTACTCATTGTAATCCAAGGATTGTTTTCTTAGTGAATTTTATGGTGATGGATTGTTTCCAACCATACCAAGGATGTAGCTATTCTTATTGAATAGTTAACCTTGTAAATTGTTGTGTTCCTTTGGATGTGTTCTTGTTTATTTTCTCAGTAGGGAATTATATCTTTAACAGGAGACAAATGTTGTTATCAATATTAAGGGAACTTAAAAATGGAAAAATGGGTGCCACTGATTCACCCCCCCCCCCCCTCAGTGGTTTATTGCTCTAACTGGGTCCTTACAAGTTGTATTGGAGGGAGGTTGCCTTTGTTTTCCTTGCTGATGGAGAATATGAATTGTGTGAACAATAAAGGAATTCTGGTATTCAATGGGAAGAACTATCTCATCTGGAAGGATAGAATTCTACCGTATCTCATGTCTATTATTTATGAAGTTCTTGAAGCTGCAACAGTTGGGTTTCCCCCCATTGAAGACAATGTTTCACTTACACATGTTGACAAGAAGTTTCTTGAGAATGATGGAAGAGCCAAGAATGCTATATTGTCTTCACATTATAAATGTGATTTCTTGATAGTGAAAGGAGTGGACATAGCCAAAGGTATATGGGACAAACTGAAAAACATATATGAAGGCAATACAAAAGTCAAGAAGTCAAAACTTCAAATCTGTAGGTTTAAGTATGAAGACTTGAAGATGGGAGAGCATGAATTTGTTGGGGATTTCTTTACCAGGGTGAACGATATTGTTTGTACAATCAGATATCTTAGTGAAGAGCTGAAAGACTCTACTGTGGTGGAAAAAATATTGAGGATTCTTCCTGATAAATTTGATGCGAAGGTATCTTCATTAGAAGACAGAGACTCGGAAACCTTATCTCTTGATGATTTGCATAGCACAGTCATTACTTATGAGATGAGAAGGGAAAAGGCTATGAAGACCAAGACAAAGGTTGACAGAGAATTATTCTTCAAGGCCATGAAGAAGGAAAAGTCTAAGAAGATCTTGATTAAATAAGATGGTGGTGACTCTAACTCGGAAAGTGAGGTATGTAAAAATCATAATGATATTTTATCCTTGTTTTCAAAAAATGTTAAAAGAGGCACAGGTAAATACAAGGGAAAACTTCCATTGAAATGTTTTGAATGTAGAGACACTGTCCACTTTGCAGCTAACTGTCCTCTAAGGGATAATGAAGAAGACAGTGATGAAGAAGAAAGAAATCCAAGAAAGTTATGGAAGAAGCATGGTGGTAAAGTAAAATTGGGGAAAGAAAAGAAGTTCTTCAAATCCAAGAGAAAAATCCTTCTATCCATAAATGAAGAAGATGAAGAAAGTGATTCTGAATCCGAAAAATCAGTTGAGCATGCTGTTGAGAATACTTTCATTGCAATATTGAATGATGAAGATTTCGGAAGTAGCTGCTCGAAAGAAGAAGAAACTCAGCTTGAGATGCATCTGAAAGAATAATTGAAGGAATGTTTAAGGAAGATCAGAAGGCTAGAGAAACATAACAAAAAGTTATAAGATGAATGTTCCTCAGCATGAAATAAATCTAATGTTAAATAAGAACTTGAGAAATAACTTGAAGATTTGAATAAGTCTCTTGAAGATGTGAAAAACCAAAATAAGCACATGATAGTTAAGCTGAAGGCAAAAGAGGAAGAATTTGAACTAGTTCAAAAGAAGCTCTTAGAAGTTGAATCAAAAAACTTTTGTTTTCAAAACTCAACTACTGATGTTGGTGAAGGCTCTCAACAAGCACATTCTGAGAAAATTCAAAAGAAGAATAAAGTGTTTGTTGTGAAGAAGAAAGATGAGAAAGTTACTTATGTGGCCAAGACCAGTGTTACTGGGAACTCTGAAGTTTTAAGGAAACCTAAGTCTAACACTGGTGAAAAACAAGAAAAATCAGAGAAGGCAGAATTCTAGCAGAGCAGTCTTTCTAACAAAATAATGGTTGGTGGGGCTGAAGAAATAACAACAAAGAAGTATCAGAACAAAATCTTTAGAGTAAGGTACTCCTTCTATGGGTATTGTTGGTATTGTGGTGGATTTAGGCATACAGAAAATATGTGTTGGTTCAATCAACATTATTACCAACACCCCACAAGTTATGAAAGGAAGAGATTTAGGGGGAGTCAATCTCCTCAAAGGAAGAAGAGTGAGAAGGTTTCCTTGAAGAAAGTTGAGAAGAATGAAGTCAAGACAGAAAATAGGTTCCAGCTTCTGGAGACCATTTGTGAAAGGTGTGAAAAAACCTGGACACCTTGCAAAAGGATTTCTTGTGATGTTACCAGCTCAACAAAAAGTTCTTAATTCTCAGAAGCCGAAGGTGAAGAAATAAGTGAAAGAATAAAAATCTCTTGTTGTTGAAACTGCACTAAAAGTTACAAAGGAAGAACGAACTTGGATACTTGATAGTGGGTGTTCTTCACATATGACAGGAGAATTGAAGTGTCTAAAGAATATAAAGAAATTTAAATAAGGCACTGTGACTTTTGGCAATGATGAATCTTTAAAAATAAAAGGTGTTGGATCAACCATCATTGGGAAGGAAAAATTTAAGTCCAAGAAAACTCTGTATGTTGATGGACTCAAGCACAACTTGCTGAGTGTATCACAATTGTGTGATGAGGGTAACAAAGTTATCTTCAATAAATATGGATTTGTTGCAAAAAGTGAAGAAGATGGGGAGATTGTTACAAGAGAACAACGAACCAAAGGGAATCTGTTTCAGGTTGGAAATTCACAAAACTCGTGTTACATGAGCATAGTGGAAGAAAATTAGTTGTGGCACAGAAGACTTGGACACATGTGTCAGAGAAATATGAGCAAGTTATCTAAAAGGGACAGTGTTCGAGATATTCCAGATTTTCCAAGAAGAAGAGATTGGTGTTTCACTACCTATCAGAAAGGAAAGATTACAAGTGTTGTGCATAAGAAGGTTGACATTTGTTCTAAACAACCCCTTGAACAAATACATTCTGATATATGTGGGCCGATGAGAAAACAATCAAAAAATGAAGACCAGTACTTCATCACCTTTATTGATGGTTTTACTCTCATTACATGTGTTATGTTTATAAAGCACAAGTCAGACGCCCTAAAAATGTTTAAAATCTTCAGAAGAAAAGCTGAGAAAGAATGTGAGTACTCTGTGAAGAAGTTGAGAACAGATAATGGTGGTGAGTATAGAAGTAAATAATTTGAAGACTATCTTGAGAAGCTTGGAATTCAGCATGAATATAGTGATCCATATACACCTCGGCAAAATGGGGTTGCTGAAAGGAAGAACAGAAGCTTGGTATAAATGGAAAGAACCATATTTCTTGAACATGACCTTACTCATTAATTTTTTAGGCAAGCTACAAGTACAGTTGTTTATCTTCAAAATCAATGTTTCTACAGGCCTCAATCGAACAAGACTCCATATGAACTTTTCTATGGAATTACTCCAAGTATGAAGCATACTAAAGTTTTTGGGATCCCATGAATTATAAAGAAGAAAGGTGGAAGCAGTGGAAAATTTGAGTAGAAAGAAGAAGATGGGATTTTTCTTGGTTATGCACCAGAAGGAAGAGGTTATAGATGCTTTAACAAAGAAACAGGAAAAATGGTGGATGTAGTTGATGTAAAAGTCGTTGAAACTCCGAGGAAAGATAATCATGTCCAGACAGACAAGGAAGGTAAAGAAGATGAAGTTGACGATTCTGATAAGGATGCAATGAATTGTAATCCTAATAAAGATGAAGAATCGGATTCAGCCATATCAAGTGATGAGGAAGGCACACAAAAAACTAATCCAAGGCTGATGAAACAAGTGCAAGCTCAGAATATTATCGGTGATCAATGTCACATGGTTCAAACAAGAAGAACAAGTAACTCTATATCACATACTTCCTTGTATTCCAAAGTGGAACCAAATGATGTTAAAGAAAACTTTGAGCATTCAGAATGGGTTCAATCCATGAATGAAGAATTGGATCAGATTGAAAGGAATGACACATGGGAACTCGTACCCGAGCCTGAAAATAAGAACATTATTGGCACCAAGGTCTTCTGGAACAAGTTGAATGAAGAAGGTGAAGTTATCATAAACAAATCAAGATTGGTTTGCAAAGGCTACTCGCAGATTGAAGGAATTGACTTTGAAGAAACTTTTGATCCAGTGGCCAGATTAGAAACTATCCGAATCTTTCTTTATATTACTGCACAATGAGGCTACAAAATCTTTCATATGGATGTCAAATCCTAATATTTTAATGGTGATCTTAAATAAGAAGTTTATATTGAGCAACCATGTGTCATTGTTGTTGGGAATAATGAAAGTTATGTGTGCAGGTTGAAGAAAGCCTTGTATGGGCTAAAGCAAGCTCCAAGAGCATGGTATTCCAAACTGGATACTTGCTTAAAGGAGATGAACTTCAATAAAGGGAGAGTTGATAGCAATTTGTACATCAAGGAAAGCCAAGATCTTTTTCTCATTGTGATTGTCTATGTTGACAACATTATTTTTGGTGGGAATAATGAAAGAAGTTGTGAATGGTTTGCTGAAGAAATGAAGAATTTCTTTGAGATGTCCATATTGGGTGAAATGAGATACTTTCTTGGGTTAAAAATCTTGCAACAGAAAGAATTCATTTTTCTCTCCCAAGAAAAGTATTCTAAGGAACTTCTCAAGAAGTTTGGCATAGAAAACTCAAAAAATGTATCAACTCCAATCTTAGTGGGAACGAAGCTAAGAAAAGACGATGAAGGAAAAGAAGTTGATCAGAAATAATATCAAAAGCTGATTGGAGGTTTGTTGTACCTGACTGCATCAAGACCAGATATTGTTTTTATTGTTACCTTATGTGCAAGATTCCAGAGTGCTCCTAAATAATCACATCTTGTTGCTGGAAAAAGAATTCTCAGATACATAAAAGGCACATCATAATTCAGAGTCAAATATAGTGGTTCAAATAACATTGATTTGTTTGGCTATTCGGATGCAGATTGGGCAGGAAATGTTGATGATAGAAGATCCACATCTGGTGGAGTGTTCTTTATGGGAAAAAGTTGTGTTGGCTGGCACTCGAAGAAGAAAAATTTTGTGACACTTAGTACGGATGAAGCTGAATATGTTGTCGCTACTCAATCTGCTACTCAACTTATCTGGATGAAGACACAGTTGGAAGATTTGTTAGTTGAAGTGAAGTTTCCCTTTCTCTTGGGTTGTGATAATCAAAGCACAATTAATCTTACCAAGAATCCAGTCCAACATTCTCATTCAAATCATATTGACATCAAATATCATTTCATCAAAGAGAATGTGTAAAATAATGAACTTAAATATGAATATGTTTCATCTACTGAACAAATTGCTGATATTTTCACGAAACCACTGCCAAAGGAATCATTCTCAAGATTGAGGTTGAACATGGGTGTCCAACCACTTTCTCCTCAAGGCTAAGGTATGTTGTACCGTCCCCTATCTCTTCTTACCTTGGGATTGTTTTGTCAAGGGGGAGAAGTTGTTTGTATCATAAATCTATTGTTCAAAGAGAGAGTTGTGGGTAAGGTGTGAACTCAGCATTGTTTGTGTGTGTGAACTATGCTAACTGTTTGTTGGAGTGCTTGTAAGAAAGAACTTGAAGTTGTTTACAAGAAGTATGAAGCTGAATATGTCATTTTCACTACCTATGGACAGCATGATTTTGTGGTCAATGATTCTTGTTTCCTACAATGAGTTAGCTCACGTAGGTTTAGAATTATTGATAAGTAACCCATTGCTTGAGGTTTCCAAGTTTGGTGATTTATGAAAACTTGGTTGACAACAAAATTCAAAGGGGGAGATTGTTAGGACCTAGATGAAGGAAGAGATAGTTTGCATGGATTGTCTTTTGTTAATCTTGAGGAAGTTTTCATAAAGGAAATACACCTTGAATTTCTAAGAATTCGGAAGCTGGAAGTTTGAAGATTCGGAACCGAGAATATTGAACATTCGGAACCTGGTGTTCGAAGAATTTGGAGTCTGGAATTCAGAGTCTAGAAATTGAGAAGTTCAGAACTGGGAAATTGCAAATTCTCAAAAGCTAGCTGATAGAAGATGTGAAGGCACTAATTGTGAAGATGATTTGCTATTTTGTAACTCTAATTTGTGATTATATGCAAGTACTCACGATGTAAGAAAAAGTTAGATCGAGAAGTCATACCGAGAATCTGGTGAAGTCATTCTGAGAATCAAGAAGATCCATTCCAAGAACCTGAAGTCGTACCGAGAATTGAAGAAGTCGTATCAAGAACCAAAAGTCATTTCGAGAATCAGGAAGAGCCATTCCGAGAACCAGAAGTCATACCGAGAACCAGAACGTCATACCGAGAACTGGTGAAGTCGTACCAAGATCCAGAAGAGTCATACTGAGAATTCAAAATCTCCTGTATCGATGAATGAAGAGGCGTCGTACTGAGAATCCAAAAATGGTCATACCAAGAAGTGATGAAGTGTTTGTCTATGCCGAATAAGAGTCATGCCGAGAATTTAAATGGTGTCATGCTGAGGAAGCAATGAAAATCCATATCGAGAAGTGATGAAGAGTCATACCGAGAATTGAAATGGTGTCATGTTGAAGAAGCGGTGAAGAGTCATGCTGAGAATTGAAGTGATGTCGAAGTCTCAATAAGTATGGATCCAAGAAAGTGATGTCGGAGAATCAGGAGGGACAGAATCCGAGAATGTGATACTGAGAAACTTGTGTAACAAGGTCGGATCTGGAAAAGGAAAAATTTCTAAATCAAGAGAAGTGGAAGAAGATTCGAGAAGATTCGAGAAGATTCTAGAAGCATTGACAAAGTCTTAATTACTCTAATATTTCATGAGAAATTAATATTTGGGTGAATTTAAGTGAGTGGGAAAATATTTTGGTTTGTCGCCTAAGCACACTTTGGAGCACCTATAAAAGGAGATCAGAGTACAAAGTAAATTTGTGATGATTAAGTAGTGAGAGAAGCTCTGATAATCTAGAGAGAGAAAGAAGTGTGTGGTCGACTAAGTTTTCATTTCAGTCTCAATTGAAACGAGAATTTGATACTAGTTGACACTGTATTGAGTTTCTCAGATTGATAAAATTCAGAGTGAAGAATTCGGAGTGGAGATTCAGAATGGGGAATCAGTACTGGTTGTCACCGTATTGAGTTTCTCAGACTGAGGAAGACTCAGATTGAAGAATCGGAGTGAAGAATAAAGTTTGGAGTGAATAATTCAGAGTGAAGAATTCATAGTGGAGATTTGGAATGGGGAATCAGTACTGACTGTCACCGTATTGAGTTTCTCAGACTGAGGAAGACTCAGATTGAAGAATCGGAGTGATGAAGAAAGTTCGGAGTGAATAATTCATAGTGAATAATTTGGATTGGAGATTCAGAATGGGTAATCACTATAGGATGTCACCGTATTGAGTTTCTCAGACTGAGGAAGACTCGAATTGAAGAATTGGAGTGAAGAAGAAAATTCAAAGTGAAGAATTCGGAGTGAAAAATTCGGAGTGGAGATTCGAAATGGGAAGTTCGGACTGTAATTGATCTATCTCAAGTCCAAGGAGTCCTTGCCTTTCTTCTGGGTGAAGAAGTGAAGATTTTTGATGAACTTTCTTACACTTGTGTATTTGAAAGGAAGTGCAGGTAACATAAGTTGTTACAAGAAATGATACTTTTCCCTATTATGCTAAGAGGGTGCACATGCACTGGAGTGATTGTTTCACAGTGCTTCACAAGTGTAAGGGTATATCCTACTCTTTGTAATCCAAGGATTGTTTTCTTAGTGGATTTTATGGTGCTGGATTGTTTCCAACCATACCAAGGACGTAGATATTCTTATTGAATAGTGAACCTTGTAAATTTTTGTGTTCCTTTGGATGTGTGCTTGTTTGTTTTCTCAGTAGGGAATTATATCTTTAACAGGAGACAAAGGATGTTCTCAATATTAAGGGAACTTAAAAAGGGAAAAAGGGGTACCACTGATTCACTCCCCCCCCCCCATCTCAGTGGTTCATTTCTCTAACTGGGTCCTTACATGAGTTTCCACCAACACTACCACAGGGCGGCCCACGTCAGGATCAAGGAGCTGGAGGTCGGGACCATGGATAGTTCGAGGATATGGATGTATGTGATCCTCTAGTGCATGAGACGATTTGAGGTATGCTCTGTATTTATTCTACTATTTCTTTATTAATATTATACACAAGATCCAATCACTCTTTTATCTCACTACTCTTGGTATAGAAGTTGGATCTCCTAGTAGAGGCACTATCACAGTGGCTTTATCTTGAGGTTCCTATGGGAAGTGCCTCTCCTGTATCTTTTATCTGTCGGTAGTTCAAGATTTTGTTTATAGCTTAAATGTTTATGTGGTACCTAATGGCCATCATGGTTGAGCCTTACGACATAATATTGGGAATGGATTGGATTTCCATGGTTTGATCCCAGATTTACTATCACCGCGGGCTAGTCAGATGTTTGCACACTGATGGGATAGGGTTCACCTTTCTTGGTGAACAAGTCCTCATAGTAGGTTAGGTGAGTGTTATGAACAAAGGACTACAACCTTTTTCCCATCAGTTAGTAAGAGTGACCCTTGGTGTAGTAGACTCCTCAAGCACTTGGGTTTCTTCAGTTGCGGAGGATTACATGGATGACTTCCCCGAAGATGTCCCAGGACTACCTCAGAGGTGGAAGTTGTAGTTTTTCATTGATTTGAATCCAGGGACTTCCCTGATATCTTCCATGGCATGTCATATGGCACCCATTGAGCTTCAATATCTATGTTTATATCTGGAATACCTTCGCTATAATGGTTTTATCAGACCCAATGTGTCTCCCTAGGTAGTTGCAGTTATGTTCATGAAGAAGGAAGATGGGTTTTTGCAGCTTTGTGTGGATTATCATCACCTGAATCATACCAAGATAAAGAATAAGTATCTCCTACTAAGGATCGATGCCCTCTTAGACTAGTTTTGAGGTGCTAGGTGGTTATCCAAGATTGATCTAAGATCCTATTACCACCACCTACGAGTTCGCAAGGCTGATATTCCAAAGTTGTTCTTTCGTTGTCGTTTTGAGAATTATGAGGTCCTAATGATGCCCTTCAGTGTGAAAACACCCCAACTGCTTTCATGGCCTTGATGAACCAGGTCTTCTAGCTATACTTGGACCAGTTTTTTATTGTCTTCATAGATGACATACTTGTTTAATCTGCATCAAAGGATGAGCATGAAGAGAACTTGAGGATGGTACTTGATTTACTTTGAGAGAACAAACTTTATGGAAATCTCTTGAAGTGTCAGTTCTAAATACATGAGGTTCAATTTTTGGGGAATTTAATCTTTGAATAGGGTTTATCCATGGATATCGTGAATATCAAAGATGTTCATTCTTAGGATCCACCAAAGAATTCTTCATAAGTGAGGAGCTTTCTTGGTTTGGCTGGGTAATACCGGAGATCTGTGGAATACTTCTCTAGGATTTCATCCCCTTTGACCACTCTAAAATGGAAGTAATGGGTGTTTACCTGGTCTGAGTAGTGCCAGAGGGCCTTTGAGGAGTTGAGGTAGAGGCTGACAAGAACTCTAGTTCTAAGACTACCATAGGAGGATATTGAGTTTGTAGTGTACTGCAATTCATCGGGAGCTAGACTCGATTGCATTTTGATGAAAAAACAAGCAGTAACTGCATACAGGTTGAGGAAGTTGATACCCCATTATCATAATTATGTGACTCATTACTAGGAGATCACAACAATAGTATTCACCCTAAGGATGTGCAGATGCTACCTCCTGGGGGAGTGCTTTGCAGTTTACTCAGACCACCAGAGCCTCAGGTATATATTTACACAGGGAGATATGAATATAATACAACGACGCTGGTTTGAGTTCCTATAGGATTATGACTTTGAGATTGTCTATACTCCAAGTAATGGAAACATTGTAGTAGATTCCCTCAGCAGGAAGTCCCAAGCTTTCCTAGTACAGGAAACTTCTGAGTAGTTAGCTTCCCTGTAGCTGACCCTGGTAGAGTAGGAAGGTAAGACTTTTCAATAGTATATGGTGTTGAATCCTTCACTCCTTGACTGTGTGAGAGAGTCCCAGCTGGTAGATATCGACTGTGAGGTTCTGCGCAATCATATATCCACAGGCAATGCACCTGATGGGTACTCTAAAGGAGGGAATCATGAGATCTTGTTCCAGGAGCGAGCAGTGATCCCAATCACGATGTGGGAGGAGGTGATGTGTGAATTCCATACTTCACCCTTAGTTGTACATCCCAGTGTGGGGAATATGTATAGGGACCTTCAATGTAAGTTTTGGTGGTCCAGCATAAGACAAGGCATTATTGAGTTTGCCTCCCGATGCCTTACAAATCAGTAGGTAAAGGCTGAGAATCAGGTTTCAATAGGTTTTTTATAGCCTCCCAACATCCCATAGTGGAAGTAGGATGGAATATCCCTGGACTTCATCACAAGGATTCCGCACACAGTGAAGGGTTATGACTTTATTTGGGTGATAGTGTACCATCTTACCAAGTCGGAACACTTTCTTACTATAAGGGAACAAAATTCAGTGGAAGGTTTGGGGCAGTTGTACTCACATTGATCATCCACCTCCACGAGGAACCCTCGATGATTGTTTCTGATCATGACATGTGGTCTACATCACATGTGTGGAGATGCATATAGGATAATTTTGGGACCCAGAAACAGATGATTATATCCTTTCACCCCCAGACCGATGGGCAAACCAAGCGCACTATCCAGGTGATGGAGGATATGTTGAGGGATTGTGTGCTAGATTTCTCCCAGAGTTGGGAGGATCACCTAACTTTAGTAAAGTTTGCATACAACAATAGTTACCACTCTATTATCAGCATAGAACCATATGAGGCCTCATACGGGAGACCCTGTAGGTCAACTTTGTGTTCAACTAAGGTTTCAGAATCATCCCTCATTGGCCCAAAGTTGGTGTGAACCATGAAAGAGAAGGTTCAGGTCATCCGTGAACTGATTAATATAGCCCAATGCATATAGAAATCATATGCAGACCACCATCATAGGCCTTGGAGTTCGAGAAGGGAGACCATATCTTCTTGAGATTCTCCCCATGACTTGGGACGAAGATGTTCGTTCAGGGAGGAAATTTATCCCCGAGGTTCATCAGGCCATTAAAAATTGTGTGGATGGTTGGCGAGGTTGCCTACTGCCTTTCCATACCCCCAAAGTTGGAGTGGGTGCACGATGTCTTCCATGTATTGTAGCTGAGGTGATATTTTCATGATCCTATGCACGTCATCGACCGAGGTGAGATGGAAATTGAAGATGGGTCCACCTTTGTATATCACCTGGTGAAAATCGAGGATCGATAGGAGCGAACCTTATGTGGACGTTCCATCCCACTAGTTCCCATCCTATGGCATTACAGAAACGTGCAGGATAGTTCTTGGGAATGGTAGAGCTAGATTCGGGCTCAGTATCCCATGTTTCTTTCATAGTTTTTCTTTTTGGTGATAAAAATTTTGAATGGGGGAATGACTTAGAGACCTTCTTCTCACCTTTTAATACTTTTAAATAATTCTATATATATTCCAAAAGTTGGGTGCTGAGACAGCATGCAATTCTGAGGCCCGATGTTCTTAGAAATAATTTTATAAAAATATTAAGTATATTTTATACTATGCACACCATGGAAATGGAAAAACTCTAAAACAATATCTTGGATCAGAAATATGAGGCCATAGTTGAGTCTGTAATGCGGCATTTACCTTGGGCAGAGCACAAATTTTGTCAGCATAGGACTTATCTGGAAAAATCCATTCAAGGGAAAAAATAATAATTAAAATAATTAAATTTAATTATTTTATCCCTGATGTTGAATCAAATAAATTTCAAATGGGGACTCGAATTGGAAATTTAAACCCTCTGTTGAGTTCAGAATGGGGTTCTTTTCCAAGGCAAGACATAAAATAAGGGGGCACAGGAAATTCAGATTTTTCACCAAGCGGGATTCCTATAAATTGATATTTAAGTATTTCAGATTAGGGTTAGCCCCTAATCCCATTTCTCTCTCTACAAGGATCTCTATCTCTCTTCTCTCAACCATTCTTCATCGTTCCTTGCCGGATTGAGGATAAATATCTATTGAAACTTCGGCAGATCGATGTGGTAGCATTGTGGACGTGTCGCCAATGATTAAACACCGATTAGAGGTAGGATTTATCTAGTTTTTGAGTTATGATTCAGTTTATCCTTTGAATATTCAATTTATAGGTTTATTTTTGTTGTTCTATCATCAAATAATCGATGGACACATAAACACAGCCATCGATCTGTGTTCAAATCATTATTCATCGTCTATTCTTGAATATCCGCTATAACTTTTGGAAGAAATCAACCATCATGGATCGATGATCAAAGGGAGGCATAATGAATCCATCATTACAAGGTTCCCTGATTTTCTGATGGATTCAGAATCAGGTTTATGGATTGAGCCCAGTGGTCCATGGAATGGACCACCAGGGCGCCACTGGTGGAAGCTGCACCGTAGCCCAATGGTGCCACAAGGAGGCGAGCCATATGGACCGGCTGATCGTCCATGTTGATGCGGTCGGCGATCAGCTTGTGGGACAGACCCACTTTCGGTAGTGGGTCGAGATGTGTTGGAGAGCGGCTCAGGGTGCCATGGCCTGGCCCAAATAAATGTGTTGGTCCGGGCTAATGGGACAGGCCCGACCTTGGTGGGTTGGGTCGGATAAGTTGGTCGAGTCCAACCTGATGGGTCGGACCTAGGTCAGTCAACGGTCTACCACAAAGGTAACTACCTCAGCATGGGCACGATTGACCATGGCCAGACCAACCATGACAGTCGACCACCATGGTAGGTTGACTGACCGCGAGTTGGTCCACCAGCCCCACGAGCCTCTTCTGCAGATTCAAATGCCTCTAACTTTTAAATCAGGTGTTTGTTTGACACACCGCCTATGGTAGCGTGTTCCTCTCTTTGAGATGGACCTTTTGAAATAAATTTTAGAATTTGAAGTTTAGGGCCAGATTTCAGGCCCCACTTTGACCTGTTCGTGTGTCTTGCGATGAAAAGCACCTTTTTCACCGATTGTCTATTTTGGGTAAATAAATAGCATATCCTACATGTTTTCCCTCATAGAACACAATGGTGGACTCGGTTTCGACATCTTAGTTATGAAGTGAGGTGTTATGAACTCAACGCTCATCTAGTGGTGTTCGATGATGGTAGTGATGGTAGTGATGATTTTAGAATCACCAGAGTAGTACCGGCTTACCCTCTAGCAGGTCTGGGTAGTGGTGTTCATCGTTCTCTCTTCAGGTCTTACCCTCCAGCAGGGCTAGGCGGTGAGGTTCATTGATGACTCTTTAGGACTTACCCTCCAATGGGGATGAGCAGTGAGTTTTTTTTGTTTACTCTTAATGACTTACCCTCTAGTGGGGCTGTGCAGTGAGGTTCATCATTTACTCTTTAGGACTTACCCTCCAGTGGGGATGGGAAGTGAGGTTTGTCATTTACTCTCTTCAAGGATTACCCTCCACCCTATCACCCTTCAGCAGGGATGGGTAGTGCTGTTCGTCGAAGAATCAGTGACGAGGCATGTTTTGATGTTACCTTGGGCTCACGATTAAGAGGGGTTCTTTCCCCACCAAAACGTGTCCTTGTGATGCAGCCTAAAAACCATGCGGGTGAGACAGACCCGCCCAAAGTGGACAGTATTAAGGTGTGGTGTTTGAGGCCCTTTCACTTACATTTTAGGGATGACTTTATAAATTCTGAGTATCGATAGTGGTTACTTCTGGGACTATTGGCGACTCTCTTCTTGGGATAAGCTATGAGATGGATATACCCTTACTCACTCATTGGGTTTCTTTTATGGAGAATATATATATTTAAACCCTATTATAGTACCAACTCCTTGGGTTCTAGTTACTCTCCTTCCAGGAGCAGTGAAGATGCACGGGGTATGCCACATGTTTTCTGTGTCTATCTTCTCATGGTCAAATGAGTCTACTCTCCTACTATTGGTAGAAAAGACTCAATGAGAAGTTCAACTTCTCACCATTTCTAGATCCTTATGTTTGGATGAGCTTACTTCACTCTTTTTTTGGATTGAGCTGCACTCGTTTATTGTACTTTGTTCCATATGCTATATTTTTTTCCTCTTTTATCTTTTACTGCTCCCCCTCTTTTCCGGGCATCCTACTGAGTATGTTTATACTCACCCCTGCATGGGATTTTCATTCATGTATCATGCCTTATATAGATGATGCACGAGTTTAAACACAACTCTAGAGGAGCTCAGGGATATGGGATCTTGGACCGCGTGCGGTGGTCACAGCTGGGTTTCAAAAGTAGCCTTATTCAGTATATTTACGTTCAGTTCTCTGTCAGGTTGGGAAAATTTTTAGTTGGGAATGTATTTTTTCTCTTTTCCTTTCATCTTACTTTACTGTATCTATACAATTTTTTTATCTATGCATGTATGGTTTTTTTACAGTAGGTTGCATCTTTTACTTTTGTCCCTCTACACTTTCTCATTTAGTTGGTTATGTGTGTGTATAGGTACTTAGAAAAGGGCCTCCTTGAGTTTTTTGTGCCTTCGGTTCTAGTCACCACCCCCTAGCCTATGGAGTAAGGCTTGGGTTAGTCATGGCTCGATCCTCAGCATGGGTCAGGTCGTGACAGATAGGGTGTCCTAGATAAAGGAAATTATACAAGTTGGCTAGTGATACTCCTAAGGGATCTTGTTGTCACCCTATGAGGTGGGTGAATCAGGGATGAACAACTTTTTCTAATTAAGTTCAACTTAAATTATTACTTATTTTAAGTTGATATAACTTTTTTTATTAGTTATGATGTATGGATCTTAACTATGATCACTCACCAATTTTCTATTATACTATGTAGATAATATAAAGTACACAACACATGTGTATTTTTACATGGTTCAAAATCAATGTGAGAACCTACTACTTGTTGTGTTGACTCCCATATATTCACATATTTTCCACTAATAATTGTTCTAATAATTACAAGTGGTGTGGGAAGTTATTATCCTTAACCCACAGTGTTCATCCTACACACTTCTAAAACCAAAATATTACACATGTTATTAAGATATATCATGAAAATATTATTATACCTCTCAATAAGAATGATGTATTTGTTTATAATGGAACCACCAATATTTAAAATTTCTTTTAGAACATCATCATGGATGGAACTTTTATTGCCTCTTGATCTTCTATTTTACATCTTATGAATGCAGGCATATTTTCCTTTTGGTAGACCAAACTTATGGAGTTCTCACTGACTTGAACTTAAACATTCAGAATATATGCAATTCATTTCTTGATTTAATAATGGATTTCCTCATTATGGTAATCCAGATATGGATAACTCATTTTAGTACTTTAGAACTTCAAGTATCTGTATTCTTAAAATTCAACCCTTCTTATCTTCTAATAAAAGTGATTGGTCAATAGATTCCTCTCCTTTTTTTCTTGATAATATTATTATATCTATAAATTTTCTACCTACTTAACTCAAGTTTTTTTTCACCCTTAATATATCCAATATTACTCTAATAAATTTGGGGAACACTTGGGCTTCAATTTGAAATTATCTCTTTCTCAATACTAAATTTGACCACCTTCAATATCTTTTGAAGATATTAGGATTTGACTTAATTAGATATCCCAAAAAAATATGTCATTAAAATATTTAAGTATTCCTTATATCTTGACTTGAGTCATGAACTTTCATTCTATGAATATTGCACTTTAAACTTCTATCTTAACATTATCAGAATGTCTGAATTTACAAAAATGTTAAGTCCATCATGAATCTTATGTGAAATGTTCTTCCATAAAATTAAATCAACTCCTTCTATTTATACCTTTTCCTTAACTTGATATATTTTGTACTTTGGTACTTTGAACATTATTCATCATAATTCATGTGCTTCTAGTGGTCTTGATCTGATGCACCTTCATTTAGTTTGAACTGATATTATAGCTTCTTCTTTGGATTGACTCAACTGCATCCTCTAGTTTTCGATGTTTTGAACTTCTACTTATATGGGATTAACTTATCTTTTGATCATCGTATATTTCAATCATCATATCCTCTGGTATAAAATACTATAATATTCCTTGCATCTAGGCTTCCCCATATCCTTACTTTAGATTAGTCACTTGTACTTTCATTACCTATGATACTTTGTATTTACATCAATTGAAGTTTATAAGCATAATTGATTATATTCACTTTTTATTATTTGACCTTTTATCATAATTAGTGTTGTTATTTCATATTTTGATCATTCTTGGATAAGGAATCTTCTCCGAAACCTCCTCATTCTTCTGGTGCTTTATTATTTCTATTCTTGATTCTCCATCTTCTAGTAACTTCAAAACTCTATAATTATTTACATTCATATTCAAAATCCAATGAGCTGAATTTTGTAAATTTAACTCTACTTGGATCATTGTTGGTATTCTTCCAAAGTGGTGTTCTTCTGAATAATGAATAGTATAGCATTGTCTGACTTGTTCTTCAGAAATATTCAGTGGTTTAGGTTTCTCATAATGTTTTTCTGGATACATTCGACTTTATGTTATGTCTACTTCAAAATTTATCTTTGGTGATATCATAATACTCCTTCTATATTTTTTAACACTTTAGTAGTTTGGGTTTTTTAAATCTATTTATAGTATAACATTTTAGAGATAATTTAGCATATTATGTTCAGTAAATCTATTGATGGTGTTTTTTTTTCATGCATTTTCCATATTTATAGTAGAAATTATATTTATAAGGTGAAGGTCACCTTATATTTCTTAGGAATTAATTATGGTAGTTTTATCAATTATTTAGTTTCCTTCATCCTTCTGATCATCCTAGTTTCTTCAACTTCAGTATTTTTATTCCAATGGTTTCACCTTTAAGCTTAAATTTTTCAGTAAATATTTTTATTACTTTTAAAGGTTGATCTCTCAGATCACTTGTAATGACTCAGATTATCTTGGTTTTATTTTTAGAAAATTACTGGAAAAATTCTGAGACAAGGTGTTAAGACGACGTGCGTTTCCGAGGCCCAGTGAGCCCAGAATGGTCTGTTGAAAAATTTTAAGTTTTTAAATAGCACACATGAGAAATTTTTCTAAAAAAGTTAAATAACTCTTAAATGGGTGCTTGGATTAGAAATCTGAGGGAACCTTTGCATTTATGATGGTAGGTTTACCCTAGCCGTGACTTAACTTTAGTCAGCGTGGGCCTCTAATGAGAAAAACCGAAAATGGAATAATCAAAAATAAAATTATTAAATAAAATTATTTTATTTTTTAAATCCATATAACTCATGAATGGTGACTCAAATTGAAAATATGAGACCACTGTTGAGTTCATACTGGGGTTTTTTCCTTAGGCAGAGCCTAACATTGGCCAGCGCATATCAACTATCGAAAGTATTTTTTGGGACGTCACTGTAAATAAAATAATTAAATAAAGATTATTTTATTTTCAAAACCTATAACTCATAAATGGTAACTAGTATTGGAAATACAAGAGTACCGTTGAGCTCGTAAGGGTGTGTTTTCCATAGGCAGGGCCTAACCTTGACCGGCGTGGGTCAAGGGTAAAAGTTAACTTATAGACGTTTTAAAAGATAATAAAATAAACTTCAGAAAAAGTTTATTTTATTTCCTTTTAACATTTCACAGTGATGCAGTGACACTTGATGCCACGAAAAATCATTCGTTTCCTTTCATAAATGAAATAGTGAGTCGACACTACAACATAGTGAAATGGTGATGCTGAAACATGTTTCTTCATTTTACATCTTGACAGGGATACAAGATCAAATTGACAATCGTGGAGAAATTCCTTAGAACCTATGCAAAAAAATGCATTGACTAAGTGTAACACCCCAAGATTTCACTGTACGTTTCCCTTTGAATAATGCAATAGCTTGTATTGTACACAACTTCGAGATTCTAACACACCGTGACCAATCAAACTAGACGTTATGAATAGTAATACCCACTTTTTGAAATTTTATAAATTTTATTTTTCAAAATGGACTTCATTTTTGTATTTGGAATATCAAAATTAGCCTAGGGTGAAATTTTGGTATTTTTCTGAAAACTTTCATATATTGATGAATAGTGAAATTTACAAAATTTTAATTAAAAACAACTTTTTTAATTGAAATAATTAATATTGATAAATTATGAATTTGAGTGGTTTTTTAGTATATTTATAATATATTTTTACCATTTAATACAATTTTGGTAATTGTACATAATTTCACATTTAAACCGGACATAAAAAGTGTCAATCTTTTGATAGTTATTATTTCTTAAAAACACTCTTTGTTTTGACAGCAGGAATTAATTTTAAATTAATTTCTGCCACTTCTGTGTTTTGAATTTAGAAAAATGGATTCCATATTTAGAATCAGTAGGTCCAAATTTTGTAAATAGTTAACTTTTATTTTTAGACATTTTGAATAATTACTTTGGTAAATATTTTATTTACCATGGTTAAAGGGTAAATGTGATAAATAAGGGTAAAAAATAACATTATAATAATAATAAATTACCCTAAAACGTGTCCTAACCCTATTGGTTGACACATGTCCGACCATGGGAATATTTGGGTCAATTTGGGGACCCCATGGATCCACTTGTAAATGATAATGACACTTTATATTAATTAAGTTAAAGTAAATACAAAAATGACATAAGCATATATCTTTTAGCAAAACAATTTTTACATAGGATTATATATGTTATATTTTCGACTATAAATATTCATTATAAAGATAAAACTATTTCCTACATAATATTATTTTATTTATAATTTTTATACATTGAATAATTAAATTTATTTATGACACAATAATGATGTAATATTTTCTTTATTAATGAAAGAATCAAAGAATTAGTATTATAAATGTTAAAATAAATATAATTTGAAAGTTTTGATGAAATCCACGAATTTTATTGGTCAATGTGACAATTTAGGATTTCTTAAATTAATTTTTTTCTAATTAATAAAGATTTTAAGACTTTAACAAAAATCAAATATTAAATAGTGTCAAAATTGACATAAATGAGTTTTTAAAACAAATATTATATTATTAATTGATATTATATTCCTAAAAATCTAAGGTTCGTCCAAAATACTTATACCATGATAGGTGTATCATTAATGGACTACTTGGGGGTCTATTGGAAGTATATAGTAATTTTATTAACCATATAATATAAAAATACAAAGTGACATGGTAAATGTCAAACTATTTAACTAAGAGTTAAATATAAATGATAAGGTTAATATAGTGACCCAAACCTATCTAAAATCTATTGGATGAAAGTATTTATACATATCCCCACCTTAGAATTTGAATAATTCACTTTGGATCCATTATAAACTGAATATGATTTTATTATAAAATAATACTTTAATTTTTTTCCTAAAGATCCCCTCCTCCCCCTTATAAAAGGACACCACTTCTAACCAATTATTCATACCTTAAAAGACTTTTTATTTGGCCAAACTCTTCCAAAATACCCTATAAACTATCCTTCCTTAATCTTAGAGGCCTTCCTTTAGTCAGAAATCCAACCTAAGGATCTCTTTTGATCAAATCAAAAGGAAGAACCCGAAGAAGAGGTAATGTTTTCACCACCCTCTTTCAAGTTCCTTTCTTCTTCAACTTATTCTTTCTTTGTTATCTCCATTATAAAATAATAACTCCAGTATATTATATATACTGTGATGTTATTATAAATATGTTACAACCATATTCAATATTTTATCCATCCATTGAATGACATGTCACCATACATGTGTACGTACGGCTTATCGTCTCCACGTTGTGGTGTAATTGTTATTCAAAACATTATTATTTGTATGGGTATAATAATGATGTGTAATTCATGTAAATAATAAATATAATATGATAATGATTCTTTATATATGATATACCATCCAATTATATATTATTTTAATATCAAAATAATGATTTTGTCGCTCGTGCGTACGTACGGACTACCGTCTCCACAAACGTGATGAGATTCATTCCCCATCGTATCCATTCAAGAATAATTTTCATTTGATGATTAAAAATAATGATTAAGGACTTGATATCATTCTGGATATGAATAAGATACAACCCATCCATAACAAATATGGCTTATGTAACAAAACATATAAAATAAAACGAGTAAGTTAACACACGAAACGACGATAATACTAAGATATTATTAACAGAGCAATGTTAAAATATAATATATGATATCATATTAATGTATATGATTCTTGAATAATTTAATAACAATTATTTTTCCATTATACAGGAGGTTAAACTACCCTCAACCAAGGAAAATTACAAGTTAAGGGTTTATTTCACAATCTCTTCATTATCTGAGGTTGTTTATACGTAATTATCTACTAGGACTTCTTTATCATCCACATCCATGTTTCATAAAAATGTATTTCAAAAAAAATTAATATTTACTAGAATATGGTTTAAAGTCATTTATACCATTGTTATACTTTTTATAAAATGGTTTTAAAGGAATCTTTCCGCCGTTTTCCAAACAAGGTCCTTTTTAACCTTTTCGACAAAATTAAGGTAAGAATGTATTTTTTAACCTATATGGTGGGTGCAGCTATTTTCCGCCATTATAAAATCTTCAAATCTTCCCTTACAATATTATAAGGATATTTTCAAAGTAAATGTTTTATTTTATAATTATGTTACTTTTAAATGATTTCAAAAAAAGAGATATTTCTCTCAAATAGTTTTGATTTCATCTATGTGAACATCCTTTGATGGATTTTAAGCTTATTTGAAGTTGATTTATTATGATACAAAACTTCCATATTGTATTGAAAGTTTTGTGATATTTTTGACTTTGGATGTGTTATTTTTATACCATTCATGGTTTATGGAAAAAGTATTTACATTTCGTATGCTAGTTTTAATACAAATATTTATGTTATGTTTAAACCTATTCATATGAGGAATGAATTGGACTTAATAAGTGATGGGTGGAGCCCGCTATATCTCCTTGATGCATCAGTAGGTATCATGAGACAAACTAGTGTCCTACCACAAGGCCTTGATAAAATCTTATTTGTAGTCTTGGCATAAGTCCTTGACTATGTGGTTAGGATAGTCTGGCATTATGTATTCCATCATTATGAAAGTGGTTATTGATATTGCAGGGTATTATTTGACTAGTATAATATTCATGTGAATAAGTAAATAGAATTATTTCATTTTATTTCTGCCATATTATGCTGAAGTTCAATTTTAAAAGGCTTTTGTTTTAGTTATACATTGCCTTAAGTGTTTATGCTTATTTATGAAAGTTTCTGCTATATTGTTATCCTTACTAGGAATTTGAGCTCACCCCTTTCTATGTTTTATTTTTTCCAAGATGTGAAGAAGTATTTTATGAATTACCTGAAGGGATGGTATGAGGGGATATGAGTTTGGAGACAAGATTTTGTTGTAGTTTTCTCTTTATTATGTAATGTAAACTTTATGAATGTATCTAGTGATTCCAAGGCTACTAAACTAATCGGTCTTTCATGACTTGATCTTTTGTGATCATGCCAATGTTATGTAATAATGCACTGACTCTGGGTAACTGGGTTCAGGGCGTTACAGTTGGTATCAGAGGAAGTTTAGTACAAACCTTAGAAGATAGATTTAGATAAACTCTGATTAGATCACATAGCCCTAAGATAAACTTTGAGGATTAGTATAGAAGAACTTCCTATAATTTTGGTATTTGTAGAGATTTTGTGAGTTTTCCAAGAAATACATCCCTGTATGGATATGAGCAGGTAGAGGTGGCTCTGGCACAGATTTACATAGGGGTAAAACCCGAATGGGAACTGGTGCACGACAACGGGCCTTGCTGCACTCTTGGTTACAACACTCCCGGGGGATATGCTTAGGATAATTCTCATTTTCTTTATAAACCATTATGAAGGGTTTATAAGTATATACCTCCACAAAGAAAACATTTTTATGATTATGCATTATATCCATAAACTGTTCAATTTATGTTAAGTGTTTTAGAAGTTTGGAATTATATATTTCGATTCATAAACTAATCTAGTTAATGTCATTGTTTAGAAATGTCACCTAGTGTAAGGAATGGAAACTGTATCAATGCATGCTCTCCATGTAAGGATTTCTCTCCTGCTCAAGATAATTATAGTGGAGCTGGTGATGCAACTGGTGTTGATCTGCTAATCACCATACTGGGACAACTCACTCTGGTTATGAATAATAACCTTACCCATATGGAGTACCTTGATCCACAGTGTGGAGGATCAATTTTAGGTCGCTTCATAAGGCAAAAACCACCGACATTCAATGGGAGTAAAAATCCCTTAGTAGCTGAGCAATGGATAAATTCCTTAGAGAAAATATTCTATGCCTTGGGGAGTAGTGAAAGGGAAAAAGTTATCATGGCAGTTTACCGCCTCACTGGAGATGCTGATCAATGGTGGTCATTTATTCAAAACAAGAAGGAAGATAATGAAGTATCAAATATGGAATTGATGGAGATAAAAGAGCTTTTATTAGAAAAACACTTTCCTCATGACCATCTAGAAGATATGGAAAGACAATTTCTGAGTCTGAGACAAAAGAAGGATGATAATGTCGCAAAGTATGACTCTAACTTTACAAGGTTAACAAGGCATGCAGTGGATTATATACGTAACCCGAGGAGTAAGATTGATCATTTATTTTATGGGTTAAACCCATTTCTTTATCGAGCATTATTCTCACAATCCTTTTCATCATACGAAGACATTGTCTCATGTGCTATCAAGACAGAAAAGGAATTCTCTAAGTCTTACGACTTTAAAGCAAAGTAAGAGAAGAAGAGATCTGTTGATCACTCTGGAAATGTAAATAAGGGGAAGAAGGGAAAATTTGAATATCAATATGGCAGTAAATGTGGGAAGAAACACCCCGGTACTTGCTTGAAGGTAATGGGTGCCTGTTACAAGTGTGGTGAAAAAGTCCACCAAACTCATGATTGCAAGGGGAAGAAAGAAGCTACTGATGTTCAATGCTACAACTTCAGGGATATGGGACATTATAAAAATGAATTTCCCAAGCATCAAGGTAACTTACCTCAGAAAAGGCCAAGGGATCAAGGCCAAAATTATGCTATCACTACTGCTGAGGTAGAAGCTCTGAAAGTTGTGGTGGCAGGTAATTTAATGGTTTCCTTAAGTTTAGCCAATGCTTTATTTGATTCTGGATCATTGCATTGTTTCATATCTTCCCAGTTTTCTAAGAAAATTAGATATTTCCAATTTGATTTAACAAGGGAGTTTTCAGTTAAAACTCCTAAGGGAAGTAGCATTGCAACAAAATTTTGTGAATCAGTCTCCATTAGAGCACATAAATGTTCTTTATCTACTGATCTCATCGTCATACCTATGATTGAGTTTGATATAATCCTCGGTATGGATTGGATTTTGGACCATGATGCAAAGATTTATTGTAAGAAGAAGGGGGTTACGATTTTTGATGATGATGATAAAGAACACCTTATCTTTAGAGTAGAATCATCACCACCTAATTCTTATCTAGATACACCCCTAGTAGCTCAACTAAATTCAATTATTAGGGAGGAAGATAATGAAATTACTGTGGGTAAGGAAAGGAATGTTCAAATAGAGGATGTACCTATTGTAAAAGAATATGTAGATGTGCTTCCATAAGATTTACCTGGACATCCTCCAGAATGAGAAATTGAGTTTTCTATTGATTTAATTTCTGGTTCAAGGACCATATCGAAGACCCCTTATAGAATGTACACTGTGGAATTAGTTGAACTAAAGAAACAACTAGAGTAATTGAGTAATAAGGGATTTATTCTCCCTAGTGTTTCTCCATGGGGATCCCCTATCCTTTTTGTTAAGAAGAAAGATGGATCTATGAGGTTATGTATCGACTACAGGGAAATAAATGCTATAACAATAAAAAACAAGTATCCCCTACCTCGCATTGATGATTTATTTGACCAACTGCATGGATCTAAATACTTTTCAAATATTGACCTTCAATCTAGATACCATTAGTTGTGTGTGAAGAAGGAATACATTCTGAAGACAGCATTTCGAACCAGGTATGGGCATTATGAGTTTACAGTAATGCCTTTTGGATTGACTAATGCACCCTCTGTATTCATGGATCTAATGAATAGAGTTTTTAAGCAATATCTCGATGAATTTGTGGTGGTATTTATTGATGATATATTGGTATACTCTAAAATCTACGAATATCATTAAAATCACTTGCGCATTATCCTGAAGACTCTTAAAAGACATGAATTATATGGGATGTTTAGGAAGTGTGAATTATAGCTTCAAGAGATTTCTTTTCTTGGCCATATTGTCTCTAAAGATGGAATCTCTATTGATCCTTCTAAGACCAGGCCAATCCAAGAATGGCCAGCACCAAGGAGTGTAACTGAGGTACGCAGTTTTATTGGTTAAGTAGGTTATTATCGGTGTTTCATCCAGAATTTTTCCCGATTGGCTAACCCATTAACTAAGCTCACACGTAAAGGGGTTAAATTTGTTTGGAAAAAAGATTGTGAAGAATGTTTTGAAGAACTAAATAAAATATTATTCAATGCTCCTATATTGACTCTACCATTGGGGAATGATGGGTTTGTTATTTATAGTGATGCATCAAAGAAAGTACTTGGTTGTGTCCTTATGTAGAATGATAGAGTTATTTCCTATGAATCACTACAACTTAAAATTCATGAGAAAAACTACCCTACTCATGATCTTGAGTTAGATATTGTAATCTTTTCTTTGAAGATATGGAGACATTATCTCTATGGTGAAAATGTGAGATTTATATTGATCACAAGAGTTTGAAGTATATTTTCTCACAGAAAGAACTCAACATGAGGCAAAGGAGATGGCTTGATTATGATTTCACGATACACTACCACCCGGGGAAGGAAAATAAGGTGGCAGATGCATTGATCAGAAAGGATCATGGAGTTTTGAACAAGATGAGAGTTGAGAGGGATCCTATTTTCATGGATCTAGTAAAGTTGGATATGGGAATAACTATGGAAGGTGAAACATCGATACTTTTTCAAATATTTTCCAAACCATCTTTCCTAGAAAGGATAAAGATTTCTCAGACTGATGATGAAGAATTTCAAAAGAGGATTAAAGATGTCAATTATGGGAGATTGAGTTACTTTGTGTATAAAGATAGAATTTTGAAATTTGGGAAGAGACTTTGTATTCCCAATATACCTGATCTAAAAAGGGAATTGTGGGACGATGCTCATAGTTCCAATTTCTCTATACACCCTAGGATCACCAAAATGTATAGAGATTTAAAGGACCATTTTTGGTGGGACAACATGAAGAGGGAGATTGCTGATTTTGTGTCAAGATGTATGGTTTGTCAACAAGTGAAAGCTGGAAGGAAACATACTAGAGGATTCATGCAACCTCTTCCCATACCTGAGAGGAAATGGGATAATATCACGATGGACTTTTTCATGGGACTACCAAAGACTCCTAGAAGGAACGATGCAATATGGGTCATTGTTGATCGTCTTACCAAGTCAGTACATTTTCTTGCTATAAGAGAAGATCTAACACTTGAACGTCTAGCAAGGCTATATATTAATAAAGTTGTGAGACTTCATGGAGTACCACTATTGATTGTTTCTAATTGTGATCCTTGTTTTACTTCAAGATTATGGAAAAGTCTTCAGAAAGCCCTGGATATTGAACATCATTTGAGCACTGCCTACCACCCCCAAACAGATGGACAATCAGAATGAACTATTCAAACCTTAGAAGATATGTTGAGATCATGGTCACTTGACTTTCAGGGTATGTGGGATCAATATTTACCTCTGGTGGAATTTTCCTATAACAATAGCTTCCATTCAAGTATTCGGATGGTACCGTATGAAGCGTTGTACGGAAAGAGATGTTGCACACCAACCTGTTGGGATGATATTGGTGAAAGAAAACTCATAGGCTCAAAACTGGTGGAGGAAATGATGGAAAAGGTGAAGGTAATCCAAAACCACATCAAAATAGCTCAAAGTAGGCAGAAGAGCTATGCCGATAACTAAAGGAAGGATTTGGAATTTCAGGTAGGAGATCATATTTTCTTGAAGGTATCTCCATGGAAGGGAGTTATACATTTCGATAAGAAGGGTAAATTGAGTCCCAGGTACATAGGACCTTTCGAAATTCTAGAATGAATTGGGGTTGTAGCTTATAGTTTGGCAATGCCGCCAAATCTCTCCAAAGTTCACGATGTGTTCCACGTATCACTGTTGAGAAAATACATGCCTGACCCAACGCATGTACTTACTTATGAGGAATTAGAACTAAAACCCGATCTGTCTTATTTTGAAGAGCCCGTCAGGATAATTGATACAAGAGAACTAGTGCTGAGGAACTGGACGACTTGTCTGGTAAAAGTTCTATGGAGAAACCATAAGATGGAAGAGGCAACGTGGGAACCCGAGGAACTTATGATGAAGAACCACCCGAGTCTTTTCATGCGATAGTATTCTATAAATTTCGAGGATGAAATTATTTGAAGGAGGGGAAAATGTAACACCCCAAGCTTCCACTGTATGTTTCCCTTTGAATAATGCAATAGTTTTCATTGTACACAACTTTGAGATTCTAACACACCGTGACCAATCAAACTAGCCGTTATGAATAGTAATACCCACTTTTTGAAATTTTATAAATTTTATATTTCAAAATGGACTTCATTTTTGGATTCATAATATTTAAATTAGCCTAGGGTAAAATTTTGGTATTTTTCTGAAAACTTTCATATTTGGATGAATAGTGAAATTTACTAAATTTTAATTAAAAACAACTTTTTTAATCGAAGTAATTAATAGCGATAAATTATTAATTTGAGTGGTTTTAAAGTATATTTAAAATATATTTTTACCATTTAATACAATTTTTGTCATTATACATAATTTCACATTTAAACCGGACATAAAGAAGTGCCAATCTTTTGAAAGTTATTATTTCTTAAAAACATGCTTTTTTGTTTTGACAGCGGAAATTAATTTTAAATTAATTTCTGCCACTTCTGTGTTTTGAATTTAGAAAAATAGATTCCATATTTAGAATCAGTAAGTCCAAATTGTGTAAATAGGTAACTTTTATTTTTATACATTTTGAATAATTACTTATTTTTAGACATTTTGAATAATTACTTCGGTAAATATTTTATTTACCATGGTTAAAGGGTAAATCTGGTAAATAAAAGTAACAAATAACATTATAATAATAATAAATTACCCTAAAACGTGTCCTAACCCTATTGGTTGATACATTTCCGACCATGGGCATCTTTGGGTCGATTTTGGGACCTCATGGATCCACTTGTAAGTGATAATGATACTTTATATTAATTAAGTTAAAGTAAATACAAAAATGACATAAGCATATATCTTTTAGAAAAAAAAATTTACATAGGGTTATATATGTTATATTTTCAAATATAAATATTAATTAGAAAGATAAAAAGATTTCCTACATAATCATATTTTATTTATAATTTTTAGACATTGAATAATTAAATTTATTTATGACACAATAATGATGAAATATTTTCCTTATTAATGAAAGAATAAAAGAATTAGTATTATAAATGTTAAAATAAATATAATTTAAAATTTTTGATGACATCCACGAATTTTATTGGTTAATATGACATGTTATGATTGCTTAAATGAATTTGGTTATTAATAAAGATTTTAAGACTTTAAAAAAATCAATTATTAAATAGTGTCAAAATTGACATAAATGAGTTTTTAAAACAAATATTATATTATTAATTGATATTATATTCCTAAAGATCTAAGGTTCGGCCAAAAGACTTATATCATGATAGGTGTATCATTAATGGACCACTTGGGGGTCTCTTGGAAGTATATAGTAAGTTTATTAACCATATAATATAAAAATACAAAGTGACATGGTAAATTTTAAACTATTTAACTAAGAGTTAAATATAAATGATAAGGTTAATATAGTGAACCAAACCTGTCTAAAATCTATTGGATAAAATTATGTAGACCTATCCCCACCTTAGACTTTGAATAATCCACTTTGGAGCCATTATAAACTGAATATGATTTTATTATAAAATAATACTTTAAGTTTTTTCTAAAGAGCCCCTCCTCTCCCTTATAAAAGGACACCACTTATAACCAATTATTAATACCTTCAAAGCCTTTTTGGTCGGAAAAACTCTACCCAAATACCCTCTCAACTATCCTCCCTTAATTCTAGAGGCCTTACTTTAGTCAGAAATCCATCCTAAGGATCCCTTTTGATCAAATCAAAAGGAAGAACCCGAAGAAGAGGTAATGTTTTCACCACCCTCTTTAAAGTTCCTTTCTTCTTCAAATTCTTCTTTCTTTGTTATCTCCATTCTAAAATAGTAACTCTAGTATCTTCTATATACTGTGATTTTATTATAAATCTGTTACAACCATATTCAGTATTCTATCCATCCATTGAATGACATGTCACCATACGTGTGTACGTACGGCTTACCGTCTCCACGTCGTGGTGTAATTTTTATTCAAAACATTATTATTTGGATGGGTATAATAATGATGTGTAATTTGTGTAAATAATAAATATAACATGATAATTATTCTGTATATATGATATACCATCGAATTATATATTATTTTAATATCAAAATAATGATATTGTCGCTCATGCGTACGTACGGACTACCGTCTCCACGAACACGATGAGATTCATTCCTCATCGTATCCATTCAAGACTAATTTTCATTTGATCATTAAAAATAATGTTTAAGGACTTGATATCATTTTGTGATGTACGGTTACCACTTTTCCTTAAAGTGGATCTTAGAAAATATCAAAAAAAAGGGATTTGGAGGTATATGATTCTTGTATAATTTATTAACAATTATTTCACCATTATACAGGAGTTTAACCTACCTTCAACCAAGGAAAAGTACAAGGTAAGAGTTTATTTCACAATCTCTTCATTATCTGAGGTTTTTTATACATAATTATCTACTAGGACTTCTTTATCATCCACATCCATGTTTCATAAAAATGTATTTCAAAATATTTTTACTATTTACTAGACTATGGTTTAAATTCATTTATACCCTTGTTATACTTTTTATAAAATGTTTTTAAAGGAATCTTTCCATTGTTTTCCAAAAAAGGATTTTTTAACCTTTTCGACAAAATTAAAGTAAGAATGTCTTTTTTAACTTATACAGCGGGTGCGGCTATTTTCCGCCATTATAAAATCTTCAAAGCTTCCCTTACAAGCTTATAAGGATATTTTCAAATTAAATGTTTTATTTTATAATTATGTGACTTTTAAATGATTAAAAAAATATATTTCTCTCAAATAGTTTTGATTTCATCTATGTCAACATCCTTTGATGGATTTTAAGCTTATTTGAAGTTGATTTATTATGATACAAAACTTCCATATTGTATTGAAGGTTTTGTGATATTTTTTACTGTGGATGTGTTATTTTTATACCATTCATGGTTTATGGAGAAAGTATTGAAATTTTGTATGCTAGTTTTAATACAAATTTTTATGTTATGATTAAACCTATTCATATGAGGAATGTATTGGACTTAATAAGTGATGGGTGGAGCCCGCTATATCTCCTCGATGCATCAGTAGGTCTCATGAGACAAACTAGTGTCTTGGTACAAGGCCTTGACAAAATCTTATTTGTAGTCTTAGTACAAGGCCTTGACTATGTGGTTATGATAGTCTGGCATTATGAATTCAATAATTATGAAAGTGGTTATTGATATTGCATGTGATTATTCGTCTAGTAGAATATCCATGTCAATAAGTAAATGGAATTATTTCATTTTATTTCTGCCATATTATGCTGAGGTTCAAGTTTAAAAGGCTTTTGTTTTAGTTATACATTGCCTTAAATGTTTATGCTTATTTATGAAAGTTTCCACTATATTGTTATCCTTACTGGGAATTTGAGCTCACCCCTTTCTATGTTTTATTTTTTCCATGATGTGAAGAAGTATTTTATGAATGACCTGCAGGGATAGTATGAGGGGATATGAGTGTGGAGACAAGATGTTGTTGTAGTTTTCACTTTATTATTTAATGTAAACTTTATAAATGTATCTAGTGATTCCAAGTCTACTAAACTAATCGATATTTTGAGACTTGATCTTTTGTGATCATGCCAATGTTTTGTAATAATGCACCGACTCTGGGTAACTGGGGTCAGGGCGTTACACTAAGCCTCTCAGTGGTGACGAACAATGACAGATCATGAATCATAAATCGCGGATCAAAGGTTGAGGATCGGGATCTATGAATGACGGCAGTGAAACTCCATTCTTCACCAATGACTGGCCCAGTCCTTGAGGTAGGAGTTTTATTCTTTCTGTGTGAATGCCTTAATCCCCCATTCTTCCTTTCTAAACGATGAATGCTGATCAACTCACTAACAAGTTGACCTGTAGATCTTTCATTCATACGGGATGGAAATTTTCATGCAGGGATTAAATAAAGGGGACTATATCTTAGCGATTGTTTGAATGTCTCCCTTTTCTAACGTGAAAAACAAAGGCCAAACAAAAAAGGCTGACGTTTATTGTTTTGGGTGCTCTTTGTGATCCCTCTCTCTATCTATGCATTTTTCACAGACGAACCCCAGTGGTTGCATTGGATTCTTATAGAGAGGTTCTGAATGTGGTTGGACCCCCGGATCAACGGTGAGATAACTTGGAGCACACGATATTGGATGTGACGACTGAGGGATCGTGATGGTTCTCTAGGATCAAAAAACGGACCACCGGAGCGAGTTTGGCAGCCCACGGAAGAAACCACTGGCACGCCAATGATGGATGGTCATGGTACACAGCAGAGGACCTATGTGGGAGTCGGTGCACACTGGTGGTAGATTAATCCATGGTAGTGTCATTGGCAGCAAGCAGTGGTCATCGGAAAGCGGCTGGTGATGGGCCACGACGAACGCAGTAGGTGAGTCGCATCACGCGACTGGAGGCAGCGGTCCAGCTAGACCGCGGGTGGGACGCGGCACCCACTACATCCTTGGTGGAGAAGACCATCCCACTCCAGTAGGATATGTTGTACATGAAGGTTGGGTTGTACTGGCAGGTCGGCCTTAGGCTGGGCCCAGTGGGTCAAGTCCGATAGGACCCAGAACTAACTGACCCCTTTTTCACTAAAAGTATCATAATTTCTAAACTATAAATCCAACTGACGATCTGTTTGTGGAATTAGGACCCTTGAGACAAGGTGGTACTTTTGATATACTCTAAGTGGTTTTTTGGGGAAGTTGAGATACTATAGATGGATTTAGAAGTATATTCTCTCAGAATTAAGACTGCTACGAGCGGGAATACTGCGGTTGGCTGTGACGAGAAGACTATGACGAGCAGGTCTTGGTGACCATGTAGACCTATGTGATGAGCGGGTCTAGGTGACCCAGCAAGACTAAGTGGAAATAGGGTCTTGGTGACCTATCAGTCCCAAGTAATGAGAAAGTCTAAGTGACTCAGTGGGCCTAAGTGACTCATCGGGGATGAGTGCCTTAGCAGTGTAAGGTGTTTAGTGTGTACGAATGATAATATTACTTTTTATACTTTAGATTATACCTATATAAGATGACTCTAGTGACTCTCTGGATTATACTTCTTAGAGGCTACACTTCATGTACATCTTTGGTAGTCTGTTTTGTGTATTTATTTGTGGTATACCCTTATGGTTTTGGGTCCCAACTGAGTATTGTTTTACTCACCCCTACACAGGCTTCTCCCACACGTGTTGTGTCTAGTGCATACGATCGATGCTTTGATGGAGTCCTTGGTGGACCAAGTCCAGGAGGTGCTTAGAGTAACCCAATAGACGATATGTGCTTCTACGGCTTCAAAAAGTTGTTTCTGTACCCACCATTCAATTAGGGTTTTCTGTGGAGGAGTTCCAGATACTGGTACTTTTACTTTTCTATTTCAGTTTGGCTTGTATTCTGGCCCTATTTACCTTCAATTTTCTACTTTCATACCTTGTGTTTGTTTACCTTGTGTTTTCACCTTCCATCATCTATGTCTTGGAGTTGTGTGTGTGTACAGGTACTTAGGAAAATTCCTCCCATTTTTTGGGATATGCCTACTCGGTGCTAGTCGTCATCCCCTGACCTATGGGAGGAGGGCTTGGGGTAGTCACAACACAGGCCCCGAGGGACAGGTTATAATAGAGTAGTATCAGAGGAGGTCAGTTCTACCTTAAGAACCCAGAGTCTATGAGTTTGGTTTGGGGAAATAGTGTAAACTGTTTTGAGTTTGCCTTTCATGCTAGGTAATCTAGTGTTGGTGCGGTGGTGGACGTATCCATACACCAAGACCCCAAACTCTTCTTTTCAACTCAGTACATGAAAACACTAGTTTTAGGGAAAAATTATGGTACATGCATTATATTGTAATGGGTTTATTTTTTCATGTACTTATTGAGTCATCTCACTAGGTACACTCTATTGATCATGGTACATCTTTTTTTGTTTCAAGATGCTTCCATGTAGACAGCTAGCCAGGATTCCACCATGTGGTCATGAGGATGATCCAAGGGGTGATGAGATGGGTACAGGGTTTTGTACCAGATACAGTACCTTTGGGTGGTGTACCATCTATACCACCATATCTAGAGTAGCACATGGTACTCGTAGTACCAGTGGATGAGATATACAGGCTAAGTTCACTTCATGAGTTTCAGTGATAGATACCCCTCAGTTTCCAAGGTGAACCCAACTCACAGGTGACTAAGGACTATCTTGAGGTGGTGACCAATTTTTTTGTCCATTCAGAACACCATTAGATCATATGGAAGTCCTGGCGGTGAGCCTTCTATGTGGCTCAGCAAGGCGATGGCAGGGTTATAATTACCCAATATTATGATGAGGTGACTCTTCCATGGACAAAGATTGAGAACCTTTATTATAGAAGGGTATATCTCCATAAAATCTAAGGGTTATGCATGGCCAAGAGATTCTATAGCTTCGGTAGGATGACATGTTTGTGGATGAGTATTCATTGAGTCATACGGACCTTTCCAGGTACTCAATGAATATGATACGACCAGTGCTTTAGGGCTCAAACCTTTGGGTAAGTTGTGTTAGGGTAAATACAATCCATCATTATTCCTATGATAATTCCTACTTATTATAGGGTTCAAGATAGAACCTTTTTTGTTGAAATTCCTTCAGCTGAGCAGATACAGCTAGTGGATGTCAACAGTGAGAAAGCAGGAGCATAGACCTAGGGAGAAATAAGATGACGTCAGTCTCAAGGACTTAGACTTGTGACATGTTCTGAGATGAGGTCCAAAAATAGGGTATCTATAGCTCAGGGAACATAGGGTGAGTCCAGTTATCCTAGAAAGAGGTAATGATTTTAAAAAGGCGACATGGTATATCTTGCTAGAGATTATCCAGCCCATCCTACTGATAGTAAAATAGTGGATGGGACACTAAGGAAGATATAGTGATAGGAATAGATAAATTTTCAGGTCGGTAGTTGTGGAAAAGGAGTTGGGAGAGCCATAGAAGGTGGTATGCATTTCGACATGTTACCACCACCACCCCCATGTGGTCCACCCCAGGCTCAAGGAGTTGGAGGATAGGGGAAGGGGCAGCTGCATGTGGTCAAGTCATATGAACCAAGGGCTCCATGAATGATTCAAGGTATGGTTTGTGTCTATTATTAAATACTGTATTAATAGATATAGGTGATAATCATTCTTCCTTGTCATGAATCTTCTTCGAGACCTAGAATTTCTGGTTAAACCGTTGACTTGAACCTTATATCTAGAGATACCTATGAGAGGAGACTCGATAATCACACTTATGATAATAGTGTGATCTGACCCTTGAGGTGAGAGTTTCAGTTAGAACCTCTTAGGGGTAGTGTTGAGTACTTACTATGACATTCTTGGTATAGATTGGTTATCGACAGTCAATGTCCAAATTTACTATTTTAGGAAAAAGGGTGTGATATGTCTGTAGCGATGGAATTGGGTTTTCCTTGGTTGGAGAAAAAGGAAACCCAGGTAGCATGGGATAGAATCGTGCATAGGATGATCCAACCAATCACTCTTCAGTTGGCTAGCATGACCCTCAGTGTAGTAGATGGGATAAGTCATTGGATTCCAACAGTGGTGGATGCGTACAATGACATCTTTTCAGAAGATGTTCCAGGACTACCTATTTATAGGGATGTAGACTTTTGTATTGACATGTACCCAAGGATGACATGGATATCTACATTATCATATCAGATAGCTCCCATAGAGCTTCGTAAATTGAGGGTACTATTGGAGTACTTGAAAAGGAAGTGCTTCTCGAGACCCAGTGTTTCACCATGGGCAGCCCCAGTATTATTTTCCAAGAATGAATACAGGAGCTTGAGGTTATGTGTGGACTTTTGATGCCTGAACCAGGTGATTGTGAAGAATAATTATCCTCTACTGAGGATCGATGATCTCTTTAATTAGATGAATGGATCGAGATGGTTCTTAGTAGTTAAGACTACATGAGCAGAACTATGCAACCCAAGACCTTGAGTTGGTAGTGGTAGTATTCACATTGAATATCTGGCGACACTACCTTATGGATGAACGGTTTATCATCTACTCTAACCACAAGAGTCTCAAATATATCTTCTCTCAGAATTATTTGAACTTGAGATAGATATGATGGATGGAGTTCCTCCAGGACTATGACTTCAAAATAGTCTATACTCCTGGTAAGGGAAACGTGGTAGCCAATTCTCTTGACAAGATATCCAGTTCGTAGTTTCTGAATATGGAAATAGAGAAATTAGCCTCATTACAGTTATCCTTCATGGAGAGAGATGATGTAGCTTACCTCTAATTGGTGGTTGTTACCCCTCCATTCTTAAAGTGAGTCAGGGAGGCATAGCTCGATGATATCGGCTGTGAGTCTTTAAGTGCTCAGTTTCACACAGAGAATACCACTGATGGATATTCAAAAGGTGGGGAGCACGTCATTCCTTTAAAAGGATTCACAATAGTAGAAATGGATTCCTAGAGTGCAAAGATGCATCGGTATATGCATATGGTTGTCAAAGAGGACATTGGGGATGATGGAATAGGTTGAAGCTGGGATTACATGTTGATATAAAAGTTGAGAGCTTGTTAAATCAGTTTCATGGTTTGTAAACACACAGTGTTGAGCCCATGTGCTTGGAATGGAGTTTCTCTTTTCTCCCTTGGGGTGCTAAGAAGGGAGTGAGAAATGTAGTTGGGGTTTGGCTTAGTGGTAAGCACCCCTTAATTCTACATGAAAAATGGGGGTTTAAAACCCATTAGGTATATGGAACTATAGCAGTACTATTGCGTACTATAGCAGCGGCGGCAGGTTACTATAGCGGTGGCAGGGTACTATAGCAGCGGTGGGTATTGTGTAATACTGTATCAGCGTGGGTATTGTAGCAGTACTATTCACAAAATGGGACTTGGGCCAAAACAAATGGGCCTACGGGCCATGTAATGGGATAAATTCCCACTGGGCCTTCAGGCTATGTAATGGGTATCCCTCTACCCAGTTAAAGAGGTTTTTTCTTTGCTTTAATAATAAATGAGGATTCAGCCCCAACCTTTTAAAAAAAGGTAGTGAGAAAGGATATTGATGAAATTCATGATGGGTTTATCACATACATCCAAGGGACTTGGTACCATCTAGGTGATGTTTGACCAACTCACTATGTCGGTCACTTCTTAGCTTTTCAGGAATAGAGTCTCATAGAGTGCTTAGGATGCCTCTATGTGTAGGAGATAGTTAAACTCCATGTATTACAATCAATGATAGTCTTGGATCAAGATGTATGCTTTACATCTCAGTTGTGGAAAGGATTTCAGGAGGCATTGGGGACTCAACTGTGCTTAAGCACAACTTTCCACCCACAGACAGATGTCCAGACAGAGCAAACCATTCAGGTCTGAGAGGACATGCTATGTGATTTAATCCTTGATTTTGGCTGCAATTGGGAGGATCACCTACCTCTAGTGGATTTTGAAAAAAAATTAATATTCCACTCCACCATTAGTATGTAATCATTCAAGGCCTTTTACAGGTGACCCTAAAAGTCTACACTTTGTTAGAATGACCCTGAAGATTCAGTGCTCATGGGCCCAAAGTTGGTGCAGGTTCTACAGTGAAGGTGCAGGTCATCTAGGAGTAGATGAAGACTACATATATCCATCATAAGTCTTATGCTGATAGGAAATGGAGACCCTTGGAGTTTGAGGAGTGAGATCATGTGTTCTTTTGGGTATCTCCTCGTCATGGGATATGGAGATTTAGTTGAGGTAGAAAGTTATCTCTAAGGTTCATTAGACCTTTTCTGATACTACATAGAGTGGGTGAGGTGGTGTACCTCTTGGTTCTACCTTCGTAGTTAGAGTGGGTTCACGAACTCTTCCACATATCCCAGTTGAGGAGATACATACATGACTCATCACACATCATTAACTAGGGAAAGCTGGAATTTGATGACAGGGTGACTTTTGTGGAGTTTCTGATGGAGATCGATGATCAATAGGAGATGACCCTCTATGGTCAAATGATTCATCTAGTGTGCGTTCGGTGGTAGCATAGGAATCTTCAAGAGAGCAGGTGGGAGTGAGAGGCTCAGGTTCATGCTTGTACCCTCATCTATTTGAAAATCCCTTGGTTTGGATTTTGGGGATGTAAAGCATTAAGGTGGAATAATTTAATGACTTGGATTTTCCTTTTTTTATTTTTAGAAAATTATTGTGAAAATTTTGAGATCAGACTCTAAGACGGTGTGTGATTCTGAGGCACAGTGTGCCCGGAATAGTTCGTCGAAAAATGTTAAGTTTTTAAATAGTGTGCTTGAGATTTTTTCCTAAAAAAGTGTAATATCTCTTAAATAGGTTCCCATATCAAAAATATAAGGGCACCATTGAATTTAAGATGGTAGGTTTACCCTAGCCACGACTTAACTTTAGTCAGCGTGGGCCCCCAGTGAGAAGACCTGAAAATGGAATAATAGTAAATAAAATTATTAAATAAAATTATTTTATTTTTCAAATCATTGTAACTCATGAATGGTAACTCGGATTGAAAATTTGAGACCACCATTGATTTTGTAATGGGGTGTTTTTCTTGGGAAGATCCTAACATTAGTCGGCGCGGGTCAACTATGGAAAGTAGTTTTTGAGACGTTACCATAAATAAAATAAGTAAATAAAGATTATTTTATTTTCAAATCTGATAACTCATAAATGGTAACTCGGATTGGAAATATGAGAATTTTGTTGAGCTCAGGAGGGTTTTATTTCCTTAGGTGTGGCATAACCTTGACCGATACGGGTCGAGGGTAAAATTTAATTTATGGATGTTTTAAATATAAAAAAAAACTTCAGATAAAATATTATTTTATTTATTTTAACATTTTGCAGTGATTTAGAAACATTGCGATGCCATGACAAAGTAGATATTTCCTTTTATAAATTAAACAGTGTTTCGGCACTGCAACATAGTAAAATAGAAATGCTAAAACATGTTTCTTCATTTCACATCTTGATAGGGATACAGGATAAGATTGAAAATCCTGGAGAAATTCCCTGGAATCTCTAGAAAAGAAAAGGCGTTGGTGAAACCTCTCATTAGAGAATGATAAGCGACGGAGAACACCGACAGATCACAAATCAAGAATCATAGATCAAATACCAAGGATCAATATCAATGAATGACGGCGGTGCAACTTCATTCTTCACTAATGGATGATCCAGTCCTTGAGGTAGGAGTTTTATTCTTTATTTGTGAATGCATTAATCCCCCGTTCTTCTTTTCTAAATGATTATCAAATCACTAACAAGTTGACCTGTGGATCTATCGTTCATGAGGGATGGAAATTTTCATGTGGGGATTAATGAAAGGGTATTATATCTTAGTGATTGTTCAAATGTATCCTTTTTCTAACATGATGAACAAAGGAAAAAAAACAAGGGAGAATTTTATCGTTTTGTGGTGTTCTCTATGATCCCACTCTCTCTCCCTGTGTTCTTTTCTGACAGACCCCTGTGGTTGCATTATATTCTTTTTAAGTGGTTCAGGGTCTGCTTGGATCCCCGAATCGATAGCGAGATGGCTTGGAGCACATGACAGTAGCGGCGATGACCCAGGGATCATGACAGTTCTCCCAGATCAGAAAATGGACCACCGGAGCAAGTCCAATTGCCTGCAGAAGAAATCTCCAGTGCGTGGGTGATGACTGGCGACGACATGTGGTGTGGGTTATGTGTGGGAGGCATTGTGCACCGGTGGCGCACCGTGGCAGCAGAGGAAGCCATGACAGTGTCGCGGGCGGTAAGTAGGGGCCTCTGGCAGGCGGCCGACTGTGGGTCGGGGGGACACGGCAGGCAATCCGTGTTATACGGCTGGAGGTCACGGTCCAGCTAGACCATGGAGGCGACCCATGACATCGGTCATGGGTGGAGTGAAGTGCTCACCACGTACCGGGTAGATTATATCGGCCCACTCCAGCAGGACGGGTTGGATAGGTGGGATGGCCTCAGGCTGGGCCCAGTTCATGGGGTTAGGCCGGCACAACAGATCGGGTGGGGCCCAGCGGGCCAGGTAGATTCGAGTAGGTGCAACCGGGTCAGATAGGACCTGGACCCAACTGGCCCATTTTCACTAAAAGGATCATAACTTCCAAACTATACATCTGATTAATGATTCATTTTACAACATTGGGACCCTTGTGATCAGGTGGTCCTTTTGATATACTCTAAGTGGGTTTTCATAGAAGTTGAGATACGACCAATGGATTGAGGAGTAGATTCTCCCAAAATCAAGAACACTGTGAGTGGGAATATTGTGGCTGGCTGTGATGAGAAGATTCTGACGAGCGGGTCTAGTTGACCCAGCAAGACTAAGTGACGAGTGGTTCTAGGCGACCCAATCGGCCTAAGTGGCGAGTGGGTCTAGGTGACCTAGCATGCCTAAGTGATGAGCAGGTCTAGGTGACCTAGCGATCCTAAGTGACTCATCAGGGATGAGTTCCTCAGCAGTACAAGGTGTTTAGTGTTTACAACTTATAGTCTTTCTTTTCATACTTTAGATTATACCTGTGTGAGATAACTCTAGTGACTCTTTTGATTGTACTTATTAGAGGCTACACTTCATGTACCTCTTTGGTAATATTCTTTGTGTATTTATTTTTGGTATACCCTTGTGGTTTGGGGTCCCTAATAAGTATTTTTTACACACCCCTACATGGGATTATCCCATATGTGTTGTGTATTATGAAGATGATTGATGCTTTGATGGATTCTTTGGTGGATCGGGGACAGGTGTTTCTTAGAGTGACCCGACAGACGAGATGTGCTTCTGTAGCTTCATACCACTATTTATGTACCTACCCTTTAGATAGGGTTTTATGTGGTGGAGTTTGAGAGACTTGTAATTTTAATTTTCTATTTTGGTTGGGCTTGTATCATGGCCTCATTTACCTTCAATTTTCAATTGTCATGCCATGTGTTTTTTTACCTAGTAGTTTCACCTTCCAGTATCTATGGCTTGAAGTTGTGTACATGTGTACAGGTACTTAGGCAAATTTCTCCCATTTTTTGGGATATACCTACTTGGCACTAGTCGCCAGCCTCTGGTCTATGGGAGGCAGGCTTGGTATAGTCACGGAACAGGCCCCAGGGGACGGGTCCTAAGCACACTATTCTTTTGGTAAACATATATCCTTTAGAATATTATTTAGGATCTTCAATATCCCCATATATTGTAACTTAAGTCTTTAACTCCTAATGATATTTATAGTGATTATTTATCCTTAAAAATTATTTATAAATATAATGAATATTAGTTTTAAAAACATTTGATGTATCTGGATACTTCTAAATATAAACATTTCCATGTATTTTTCCTTCATATTTCAGTAACACTCTTTCCACATATCTCCATTACTTCTATTCATGTTCTAGAATTAGATCCGGCATCTACAGTATTCCTTCTTCTGATGGTTCCTCTATTCGAAGTATGTTCTTCAAATGGATTTCTTTTAGAACACCTTTTGATGGTTCATCCATCTGAAATATGTTCTTTAAGTGTATTTCTTCCAAAACATCCATAGGAAATTTTTCCTTCAACTTACTCATTGACTTTGAATCAAACTATTGATATCAAATACAATATATAACCATCATCATATGATGGTAACTTCAATATCCCCCTTTGTATTTATTATCAATACATATACAAAACACTTAATTTAATGATATTTTTTCCCATTTTGTCAATAAATTCAATTTATCTTTTTTCTCCTTCATGTAATAACTTTAAGTGTGGGACCATATTTATCAATTTTCTCTCCCCCTTAATTATTTTAATTTGAATCCCCCTTATTAAAATTTTAGGGTGGGAGAGTATCTTTCTTCACACCCTTTATTCTTCTCCCTTTTTCTTTCATTGAACTGAATATAAACTTGAATTTATTAATATAAATATATAATCACTTTTCTTAAATAAATAAGCCTTAAATCAACCAACTCTAACTCTATGTGATCCATACTCAGTGTAGAAATAAATATTTATTAACCCATGCATTAAAGTTATCTATAAAGATACTAAGTGATTCCAAATTTTATAAAATCTTATTTTATGGTTAAGTTCATTAGATTTTCATTCAACTAACTTTCCTGCATCTATCTCAACAAATATATCAAAAACATTTATGCATAAAAAGTAGGTTTCTCTCCTTTTCAATATAATTCTTACTTTGAAATCAACAAAGAAATTTTCCCCATTTTCATTTAAATTATTATTTTTATATGAGTCTAGGAGAGTATAGAAAACATACCTTAAAGATGACAATAGATTTTATTATCTAGATTTTAATTATCTAGATCTTCATATTCATCATCTAGAGATTATGCTTCTAGGTACTTCATCATCACCTTAGGGTTCCCCCTGAATTACATCACCTTCCATTACCTTTTCAATTTAGGCTCTTTGAAACATATGAGATAATAAGTTATAATTTTATTTTCTCATCACATGGAGCAATAGGGTTGAGAAATTTTTCTCAACCTGAAAAACACAGGGACGTAACCTAACCCTATGATACTAATTAATAGTAATAGGGTATCATTCATTCACCCTAATAGGGGGTTAGGAGTAACAAATTTGTACCGATTGAGTTCAACTTAAATTATTCCTTCTATTAAGTTGATTGATCCTATATTATCGGTTAGTTTGTGTGGATCTTAATTATGATCCCTATCCACTTTTCCCTTATTCTATGTAGATAATTTAAAGTAAATAATACATAGGGATTTTTATATGGTTTAGACTCAATGTGAGAACCAACTCCTTAGTGTGTCTACTCCCATTGATTCATGGATTTTCTATTAATAATCATTTTAATAATTACATATGGTGTGAGAATTTATTATCCTTAACCAAAAATGTTCACCCCAAACACTTTAAACCCCGCAATACTACACAGGTGGTTGAGTTATCTCCCAAAAATATTCTTCTACTACTCTATATAAATAATGGAATTGTTCATAATAGAACTACCATTTTTCAAAAAAAAATCTTAATGGATGAAACTTTGTTTACCTCTTGATCTTGTATTTTACTTTTCATGCATTCCATCTTATCCTCCTTTCAATAGATTGAACTTCCAGATCTATCACTACCCTAAAATTTGATGTCTAGAACTTCCATGAGTTAGTGATTGACATTTTTTTGTATTTCCTCCTTCTGGTCTTCTAGATTAGATAACTCACTCATTACTTTAGAAATTCAAGTACTGGTATCCTTAAACTTCAAACATTTTGATATATTGGATGTTCTTGTTCAGTTCCTTCCTCTCCTTTTTCTTCTTGATAATGTTAGTATCCCTATCAATTTTATACATAATTAACTCAAGTTTCGTTCACCCTTTATATATCCAAGATTCTTATGATAAATTTGGGGAACATGTAGGCTTCTACTTGAAATTACCACATTATCAACTCTTGAATTGACCACCTTTAATATCATCTAAATATATTTGGATTTAACTTCATTTGAGTGACTAAAAAACTTAACATCAATAATATTTAACTCTTACTCATATATCATCTTGAATTATGAACTTTACATCTATGAATATTTTACTTTGAACATCTATATTTTCATTATCCAAATGTTTGACATTATAGAAATGTAAAAGTCCTTCATGCATCTTCTAGAAAATGATATTTTACAGAAATCAATCAGATCCTTCCAATTATGCCTTTAATTTAACTCATTATTATTCAACCTTTAGTACTTTGAACATTCTAAATCATGATTCATGTGTTTATGGTGGTTTTAATCTGATGCACCATAATTTAGTTTTAACTGGGATTCCAAATTTTTATTCTAATTGACTCAACTTTTTCCTCATGCTTCTGATGTTCTGAACTTACGGTTATTTGGAATTAACTCATCTTTAAATCATAATATCTTCTTATCATATTAACCTATATCATATTATACTTTAATATACCATACATATAGGTTTCCTTATATCATTACCTTAAATCATTCACTTATACTTATATTACCTTTGATACAGTGGATTTTCATCAGCCAAAGTTTATTAGTATTATTGAATGTATTTAATTTCAATTATTTGACCTTCATTCACACTCAAAGTCAATATTTCATATTTTAGTCATACTTAGTTTAGGAATATTCCCATTCACCTTCTCATTCTTTAGGATCTTTATTATTTCTTCTTAAGATGCTCCATAATCCGGTAACCTCAAAACTATATGATACTTTAAATGCATCCTCAAATTCTAGCAAGCAGACTTTTACAAATTAAACTCAACTTGGATCACTGTTATTATTTATCCAAGGTGATTTTCTTATGTTGAATAAATAGTGTAGAATCATTTGACTTGTTATTCTAAAACTCTCAGTGATTCGGGTTTCTCGTCCTATTCTTCTAGAGACTTTAAATATTACCCTACACCTACTACAGTGTTTATCTTTGGTGAGATAATAAAACTCCTTCCAAAATCTCCTTCTAGAATCTTCTTCTGATCTTCCAAACACTTCATTAGTTCAAGTTTCACAATTCTCTCTATATCTTAACATTCAAGAGATCATTCACCAAATTATTTCCATCATATTTCCTAGTGGTTTCTTGATTCATTCATTTTCCATTTTTATGGAATTAACTATATTTATAAGGTAAAGTTCACCTTATATTCCTAGAGAATGAATCATAGTGATTTTATTGATTATTTAGTGTTCTTCATCCTTTCAATCATCCTGGTTTCTTTAAATTCACTATTTTTATTCTGATGGTTTTACCTTTAAGCTTACATTCTTCATTATAAATTTTTATTACTTATAAAGGTTGATATCATTGAGGACTAGTTTTTTATGAATATTTCTCTTTAAGAATAATTTTTAGGTTATTAAATCTCTAAATCTAATGGAACTTACTTATTCAACTCTAAATTTTATTGGTAGTGTTTTTCCATCCTTAATAACTAGTTATAAATATAGTGAAAATTAGTTCTATAAAATTTTGATGTGTATGGATACTTACGGATATAAACATTTCCATGTATTTCTCCTTAATCTATCATCATCACTCTTTCCACTTATCTTCATTACATTCATTCATTTTCATGACATTGATCTTGAATCTATGGTGCTCATACTTCTAATGTTTCCTCCATCTGGAGTATGTTCTTCCAGTGGATTTTTTCAGAACATATTTTGATGGTTTCTCTATCCATAGTATGTTATTACAATAGATTTTTTCTAGAACATTTATAGGAAACTTTTCATTCAACAGACTCATTGACTTTGCCTATAACTATTAATAACAAATACAATATATCATCATTATCAAATGATGGTAAATTCATCCACCCCTACCATTATCAACCTCCTATGCATCCTACATCGCATATTTAAATCATTTTCTACCCTCCTTGTAGCTTCGTATCCTTGTAGTGTCGCTATTATCCCACCCAATATACCAAGTCCTGACCATATTGTATCACATGACCCTAATTACCATTGGGATTATTTTTTATCACATTAAAAAATTATCAACCTCTATGGATCACATTCAAGACTATTTTTTGTTATCCAACTCTCTATCAAGCCTCATTATTATTGATGACCAAACTCTTGGGTCCGCATAGTGGGTTTTGTTCAACCTATCCATCTTGGGTTTGAATTTTAGTTCTATAACTCCTATATTTTTGGTTCCACATAACAGGAATCATTCCAATAGACCATTTTGGTCTTCTAAGTGGGATCTATTTCAATGGTCCTTTTGGGTCTACAATTTTATCATCACTCCACCTAAACTTTTTGGGTTCACAAGGTAGGCGTCATTCCACCCAACCATTTGGGTCCACAAGAAGGGTGTCTATCCACCCGAACTTTTTGGTTTATGAGGTAAACACTATTCCACCCATCATTATTGGGTCATTGATATGTGCACCATTCCACCCATTAATTTGGGGTTTCAATACCAGTGGAATTACACCCAGTTATTTTGATCCATGAGATGGATTTCATTTTACTTATTCTATTATTTGATCACTAGTATCCATATACATGAGATATTTTGGTTTCTAGATATTATTTATTAGAATTAGTTGCCTATGTAATCATGCGAGGAACAAAGGAGATGTATATTCTTTTTAATTTTTTATTACTCATTCCACCTAACCATTTGAGTCCACAAGATGGGAGATATTCCACTTGGTAGTTTGGGTCTACAAGATGGGAAATATTCCACCCAAATTTATTGGATCCTCATGATGGGGTTCATTTCACCTGACCTATTGGGTCCACATGATGAGAACAATTTCACCTAGACTTCTTAGGTGTGCATAATGGGCACTATTTCACCAGACTATTTTGAGGCTTCTTTCAATTTACTATTTCATTCAACTTGTTATATCTTGGTTATCAACACGGAGGGTGTCATATATTCTTTAGTAACAATAGTTTGTTCTACTTAAACAATTAAATCTATATTATCTCAATCATATTTATTGTGAGTGGGATCCTACACAAAGGAGAATGGATCCAAACAATCTACTAAGTGGTGAACAAATGAAATGAACATTCTTATTTTTTTTATTCTAGTGTTTATATAGTCAAATTAGAAAAATCTATATTAAGGGGGGGATTAAGAATATTATAATTATCCATTTCTCATTCTTAATCTTTATGTAAATAAAATAAAAATTTTCTAATGGTTATGTGATAGATTATATCTCACCATACCCTTTTTAATTTGGGTGTCTATGATGAGTTACAAGTTACCACTCTTAGTTTATGATTATTAATGTGATTCATAATTATTTCCAACTTTACAAAGGTATATAAGATAATACTAATTAGGAATTTTAGACTAATGTGATTAGTTCATGTGTAAGTATTTTTTATGTTTATTATAAGAAAAAATAAGATTTATGTTTTTCATATTTGAAATATTTAATTAAATAATATTTATTTAAATAAATAAATAATGTTTAATTGTCATATAAATAATAAATTTTTTATATTATTAATACATAAACCTGAGGAAATAAGAAATCCCAAATGATATTTGGGATTAAGATTTGGGTAATGGGCTTTTAAGTCTCATTACATGAGGTAAATTTGGATGCTTGCCTAAAGATACCATTTAATCATATAATTTTCAACTTTAAACACATTTATAGAGACATCAATGTCCCTCCCAATGTGGTTTGAGACACTTTTTTAGACTATTTAATGCTCTAAATGTACTTATAGGATATTTATTGCATTTTCTTAGTTTTTTTTGGGATTAGATTCCTTATAAAATATTAAATGATCCTCTTCCTACAAATAATAAGAATGAGGGTGTAGTATTAATCACATTAAGAGAAATAAAATATGGTTTATAGAGTTACCTAGTTTCCCTTTTCTAAGAGAGAGACCACTAGTTTTTCTTATCTGAAAGAGTTCTCTAGTTTTCCTTATTTGAGAGGTTCTATAGAGTCATTATCATCTATTATTCTATCAATTTCCTTTGTGGAGTGACTAGAATCACTTGGATAAGAGGAGGATCCTACTAAGGTGTTGGTGATTGTAATGCCCTAGGTCTAATTAATTTGCCTATTTTATGGATTGTTTAAATTTAGGTAATGTTTTTGTTAAGTCTCAAAATGTTTATAGAATGTTTTTGGAAGGTTTTGGAAGCATTTTAGAAGTTACATGGTTTGATCATGGTTAGGATAAACCATTCTCAATTATCCAAGAAACCATGTGAGGTGTTTGGGGATCATTGGGTTAGTGCCTAGTTTGGAAAAACTATTTGTCTAAATGTGAAACTTGTAATTTTTCAGGATAGATACAATTCACATGGTTAGCACATAGTTTGCTAAACTGTGAACTAAACAATTTAATGGGAAAATAATTGTATATAAATTAACTTTAAAACCTAAAACTTTCTCGAAAATCCTTATTCTTCCTTCTTTAACATAGAATCTCTATTTCCAATGTTCTTCTAGATGACTTTTGATGATGTTTTATGTCTGGACTGTGATTATGATTATTCTTTTAGAATTTTATTGTGGAAATCAAAGGTTGGGACTCAGTTATTCCTTCAGATCTTGGAACTTATTTTTTATTATTGAAAAGGATCTTAGATCAAAGTTATACTACCAAGATATATGGGATCAAATGAGTTTTTATTGGTTTATCTTAAGATTTGATATAGAAAAAGAAGAAAGGGGTCAAATCTTTCAGATCATCAAGAGAACCATTGTATTGAATGAATATGAGTTATGTGGTTTTTCTCTCCTTCCACTTTTCTTATAATTTTAAATATTTTATGAATCTGAATGGTTTTTATCTTAATTGAATGAAAATTATATTTCTAAAACTCTATTTAAACTCTAATAAAATTTCCTTTAGTTTATCTTGTTCTTGGTTTGAAGATGTGGTTGAAACCACATGGGATTTGAAAATTATGGTTTTGAAAAAGGAAATTTTTTTCTAAATAAAATAGGTTTCGATGAGTGTTCTTAGCATGTCTTGGATTGCATGTGTCCTTGTGTATTGAGAAAATGAATCATTGATGGATATCACCATGATCACAGGACCATTATAGAAGTTCCAGGATATTCATGGGGGTGTGAGTGAAATCATGGAATTTATGTTCCAATATGTTTAGATAAAAAATATATTCTTTGAAAAGAAAAGTTTATTTTTGGAAAAAAACTATTTTGATCACAATATTTCTAGTTTAGAACTTCTTGGTAAAATATACTTATCTATTTATATTTTTATAAACTATTTTAAATTTCTTTTAATATTCCTCTTTTTTTGTAAAACTATAAGTGAATTGATTTTGGTCTTAGTGTCATGTGGGAAAAGTCTCTTGGGGTTTCCTACTGGGTTTTTATACTCAACCATGCATATGCACCTTGGTGTATATATAGACATTTTCATATGTGATATAATAAAGGGATAGGTTTCGTACTTCTCTAGTGGATAACCTTGGTAGTGGATTTCTTGGATGTTTGGAGATGGGGCTTTGGATCATAGTTGTGTCTTAGAGTTTGGAGTAGTGCCAAATTAGTCCCTAAGTTGGACTTTACTTTGGATTTTTATCTTTTTTGGTTTATTTGTTTATATTATTAATCTAATATTGTATTTTCTATCATTTGAGTTATTATATTTTATCTAATTCAACATTTTTAGTTGTCTCTTTCATTTATTACATGTATGTATTCATTTTGGTTTTTATGTATGGTTGTGTCCATAGGTTTAAGGGTAAACCATTCCCCCCTCATGTTCTTTTGTTAAACCCTCGATATTTCTTACCAACCTTTGGTGTCTAGGGAATTTCACCTAAGTTTAGTAGTACCTCCATCTCGGCCGAAACCAATGGGTTGTGTAGGGATGTTACAAATGGTATAAATTTGGTCAATCATTGAGTTAGGTTTGTGTTAAGAAGATAAGACATGTTGAGACATGAAATGTATAGTATAAAAATATATATATAACCTTTTTATGTTGAACTTAAATTTACTAGGGAAGTATGAGTATAAAAGGTGTTCAAAAACACTTTTAGGAATGTTGTCAACTCAACCTCATGGGTGTAACTAGTGAGTGTTAGGTATCATGAATTAGTGAAGTGACCTCCTGCTAGGACTGCATTGTTACATGATTATATGATTCTGATACTATGATATTTTGATTCTCTTGATTTGTTGTAAATTTTTATGCCTAGGATTAAAAGATTAAAAATGAAATTAATTATAAATTTTTAATGTGGTTTTAGAATGAAATTTTCACTAGTGAGGATAACAAGAAACTAGAGAGAGGGTGTGGTAGAGAAGCTGGTTCCACCTGAACCATGAGTGAACCAATAGTTGGTTCATATTATTTTATAATAATTATAAGATGTTGATAAGGGACCTCGAGAATAAGAACCTCTTCATGTAAATCACACGTTGGAGTTCCTTCATATGAATCCACCAACTTTATAAGGTGATTCGGGACCTAAAAAAGGAATAAGTTTTGATGATTGGGATAAAAAGAATATTTGACATCCTCAAAACCCCATCTAAGAAGAAAGTCATGCTAACAATGTAAATCCATTTGAACTTTACTATTATGCATGTTTTTTATACTATTTCATCACATTACTTTATTGCTTCTTAGGTGGTTAAACAATTAGTATTTCATTTCAATATGATTCCACATAATAAGAGTATTAATACACCCCTCGAGTTATGGGAGTGAATAGGATTCATGTGCCCAGCATGCCCCATTATCATTGATGTGGTGTTGTTTCATGGGGAATTTATGGTCCTAAAGATGGATAATTTTTACCTAGTATTTATAATGGATTGTCTAGTGGAATTTAAAGATCACATTCAATACTATGCTCAAAATACGACTTTTACATACCTTGATAGTACCTTTCATGTATTCAATAGGAGTTATGATATTAGTATAGGTAGATTAGGGCCTTTAGTAACAATGTACAAAACCATATTAGTCCAGTTGGTAGTACTGAATTTGGGAACTATAAATGAAACTGATAATGGGACTCTTCCTTTTATAGTAGACTAATTCTTATGTGTCTTTATAAATTATTTCTCAAGGCTACCACCCCAGTAGGAAATTGAATATACTATCAATCTACTCATGGGAACAAGTCCTATTTTGTTTCCATCATAAAGAATGAAATTAATGGAACTATGTAGATTAAAGGTACAACTCAAATAATAGGAAAGAAAGGGATTTATTAGTCATATCACATCATCTTGGGTTTCTCTACTTATATTCATAAAGAAGGCAGATGATTCACTCTGACTTTGTGTAGATTATCATAGGCTGAAACAATTTATAATCAATAAATGATATCGTCTTACTTACATTGATGATCTATTTAATCGATTTAAGGTATTCAAGTGGTTCTTTGAGATTGATATATGATTGAGATACCATAAACTTATAGTTAGGAAATAGGATATTTCTATGATATCATTTTAGAATTGATATGATCATTAGAAATATTTTTCCAGGCCCTTTGGTCTGATGAATGTGCATGTGGTTTTTATGGCCCTGATGAACTACATCTTCCATAGGTACCTCAATTATTTTTTGTAGTATTTTTTTATGATATTCTAGTTTATTCTATGAATAAAAATTACCATGATGATAACTTAGAGATTATGTTGATCACATTTCATGATCATTGACTTTATGATAAATTTTCTAAGTGCAGCTTCTAGATTCAAGAAGTTCATTTCATCATGAACATAATTTCTAAAGAAGGAATATAATTTGATATTTTGAATATTGAATAAATCATTTATTTAAAACCAATCAATAATTTCTTTGAGATTAAGAATTTTCTGAGATTGGAATGCTATTATAATCACTTTATTCTAGATTTTTCAAGGCTTAATTCTATTATTACTGAACTGAAAAAGAATTAATTTCCATTAAAATGGGATGATAACTGTTAAAAATCATTCCATGAGATTAAAAATTAGATCACTTAAACACCCATCCTCATATTTATAGAACTAGTTTAGGGTTATAGTTTTTAGTATAATGTAACTAAATCAGGTTTGAGTTTTGTTCTCATACAGGGAGATCATGTGATGGATTATGTCTCGAGGTAGTTGAGAACATATGAAAAGAATTATCTGATACATGATGTGGAATTAGAAGTAGTGGTATATGCATTGAAAACATGGTTCCACTATATATTAGTTGAAAATTTCATAGTCTTCACTGATCATAAGTGCTTGTAGAATATCATTTTTCAACGATACTTAAACTTGAGGCAATGAAGATGGATAGAGTATCTCTAGATGTTTGACTTCAACATGATATATACACCTGATAAAGGTAATTATGTGGAAGATTCACTGAATTATAAGTCTTATAATGAAGTGTTCATAGATTCTTGTGACCAATGATAGTTTATGAGTGTTATTATTGATATGCATCTAGACTATACCAATAGAATGATAAAGTAGTATTATTCTAGGTCACTTTTGTTCCTCGTTTAATAGATTTTTTCAAAGAGGGTCAATGATCATATCCTAATTCCATCACCATTGGGTCAAGCCTAAATGGTGGGGAGACCATGGATGGTTAGACTGAGCATCTGGAATTGATATTTCATTTTCAAAACTGAATTATATTGCCTTAATATTTCCATAAACAACTTTTTTCAGCATATCACCATTTAAAATGGGTTATTCACTTGAGAATTAAGAAAATTTACAAAGTGATGAAAGATCATTTAATGTTGTTGAGTATAAAAATAATTATTGTATATTATGTTAAAAAATACTTAACTTATCAATAGGTTAAGGCTGAGCATCAATGACTAACTAGTATACTATAATATATTCTTATACCTATTTGTAAATTCATATAGATTTAAATAAATTTTTTCATCGGTCTACCATGGATGATTTGGAAACATGATTATATTTTTGTGATTATAGATCATTTCAGTAAACTTTCTCCAAATCAAAGAGTCCAATAAGGTAGAATATTTTAAAAATATATATATTTGAGAAGTTTTCAAGTTGCATGGAGTACAAGTTCTAATCATCTCTGATAGGTATCCTCAATTCACTTCTCCATTTTTTGAACTCCTTAAAATAGGATCTCAGAACTCAATTTACCATGAGCATAGAATATCATCCATAGATATATGGTTGGTTGTAATATATGATTCAGATGTTGGAATAGATTCTCTAGGAACATTTCATGTAATTCAGTGGCTCATGGTAAGATCATCTCTCATTAGTGTAGTTCTCATATAATAACAGTTATCAATATATGATACATATTTCCTTACTCAAGGCATTATATGGTCCTCCTTGTTGTTCCCCACTTTGTTGGGTAGAAATATTAGATACTTTATTAATTTTTCCTAAAATTTTCCATGAAACTACAGTAAATATACAAATGATTTAGAAGTGGATGGAAATAGATTATATTTGGTAGAAATAATATATCGATTATTTTCATCATCCTTTGTCTTTAAATGTGAGTGACCATGTATTTTTGAAAGTGTCGCCAAGAATTTTTCATCAATACTTAGGGAAGTAAGGGAAATTGTATCCATGGTATTTTGTCCCATTTTAGATTCTAGAATATATTGGTGACATTGAATACCAATTATCCTTACCACTGATATATAGGTCATCCCATAATGTTTTTCATGTCTCTCAACTAAAGAAGTATCAGATGGATCCAAGTCATCTGATTAGTTGGGATCATTTTATGTTTGATCCTAATGTCTCATTTTTCCATGAACTGGTCCAAATTCTAGATATATAAGAGAATTATTTATGAGTAAAATCTATTTCTTTGGTAATAGTATTATGGAATAAAGGTAAAATTCAATAATATACTTGGAAATGAGAGAATTTAATGCTCAAATAAGGGCCAAACCTATTCTAGATTTTTTAGGATGAAAATCCCAATAGTGGGGAAAATGTAGCACCCATATTTTGATTTATTCCACTATTTTATGGATAATTTAAAGTTAGGTATGTTTTTATTATGACTTAATAACTTTATTTTGGGTTTTATAAGGTTTTGGAAGTACTTTTAGGGGTGAAAAAAATAACACTGTTAGGGGAAACCATGCACAAGTCTCTGGGAAACTATGTGGGTTGATTAGAGGTCATTAGACTAGAACAAGGGTGGTACATGATTTATAAAACCTTTGTGGATAGCCACGTTAATTTTATTTTTTCATGATAAAGACAATTCACATGTTTAGTTCATGGTTAGTCAAACTATGCAGATTAACCATGAGATGGTATAATAATTGTACTAACATTGACTTTAAAACCCAAAACTTTCCCAAAAAGACTCATTCTTTCACTTATAACCTAGTCTCTTGATTTCCAAGGTTGCACTAGGATAATTTTGATGATATTTTATGTTTCGAATTTGATTTTGATGATTCTTTGAGCATATGATCTTGGAAATAAAATGTTATGACTTTGTTCTTCCTTCCCATCTTAAATCTTCTTATTTCATCATGAAAGGAACCTTAGATCATAGTTATTCTACCCAGATATATGGGATTGAATGAGTTTTAATTGGTTTTTATTATTATTTAATAGGGAAATAGAAATAAAGGGTTAGATCTGTGATATTATCTATATAATAATTATTTTTAATGAATTTGAGGTATGTGGTTTTCCCCTCTTTCCACTTTTCTTAGAATGTGACATATCTCTTGACTTTGAATGATTTCTATATACCTTGAATTAAAATTATATTTCCAAAACTCTGATGAAAATTTGATGGATTTTTTATTGGTTTATATTGTTCTTGGTTTTGGGATATTGGTGACACCATATAGGATTTGAAAATAATGGTTTTAAAAAGGAAACTTTCAATAAATCAAATAGGTTTTTATGGGTGTTCTTATCATGGCTTGTATTTCATGTGTTCTTATGCATTGAGAAAATGGTTCATGGATAGAAGTCACCATTATCATAGAACCATTATGGGACATCTAAGTTATTCATGGGTGTGTGATTAGAATCATATAATTGATGTTCTGAGATGATTAGATAAATTGTATCTACTTCTTTGAAAAGAAAAGTTTATTTTTGGAAAAAAAACTATTTTGATCACATGAATTCTAGTTTATAACTACTTTAGTAAAATCTAATTATCTATTTTTATCGTATAAAATATTTTAAATTTACTTTTATATTCCTCATGTATTTTTTAATGTGAGCTAACATGATTCTAGTCATAGTGTCATAGTGGAAAAGTCTCTTGAGGTTTCCTACTGAATTATTTTACTCACCCCTACATATTCACCTAAGTTCATATGGATACATTGTCTTTTATGAAATAAGTAGGGTATAGTTTTCAAAATTATCAATTGGAGAACCTTGATAGTGGCTATCATGAACAATCAAAGATTGAGTTTTGGAGAACAGTCATGCCATGTAGTTTAGAGTGGTTCCACCTTGTTGACTGAGTTTGTCACTACTTTGGAGTCTTACCTATTTTGGATTTTTTCTATTATTACTCTAATATTTTATTTTTAATCCTTTGAGTTGTTGAATTTTATCTCATTCATAATTTTATAGTTGTCTCTTTCATTACTTATATGTATGTCTTCATCTTGGTTCTTGTGTATGGTTGTGTGTCTGTTTATGGGTAAAACATTCCCCTACTATTCTTGTGTTAAAACCTTGGCATATACTTCCAACCTTTGGTGTTTGGGAAATGTCACCTAAGATCAGTAGCACCTTTTTTTCCGCCCAAACTAATAGGCTAGGTAGTGATGTTATAGTGATTAGTATTATTTATGGATATCGAAGGAGGCTTGAATTCATAAATTCAAGTTTGACCCAAATATTCAAAACCTTTTTGAAAAGGTATTTTCATTTATTATTTTATTATTGTGTTTTTTACTTAATTTTTATGATCATGATCAAATTTTATTATTAGTTCCACTATATACTTAGGGTTAATTATCTTCATTAAAACCCTATAATATTAACATGTATAAGGACCTAGAATCGTACTCATAACTTATGATCCCTTAAGTATGATATAGTCTTATAGGGTATGTATAACATAGACTACCCTTAGGTATTATTGAGTTTTTAGGTAATAACTATATTTTATTATTTAATATGATTTTATTATTATACATGCACAACCTCGTATTTGTTGTTTCTCAACACTTGGGATATGCACCTGAGTCATTTTACTCCCCCCTATGCAAGAACTTTAATGATTATGTACTTATGGTCATTTATATGTTTTAATTCTTACATGAGTACATGGTAATGTATAGCTAGTTCCATTGGTCTATAAGGGTGTGATATGTGATGATCTGTAATCATGTCTTGATAAGAGAGTATGCATCTATTCATAGAGGCGTACCGAGGTTTAATTGTGGTTTATCCCAATTTCTAGGGTTCAAGGCCTAGATAATATGACCACATTTACAACCCCTCTCCCTCTAGGGGGGGCTCTCCAATGGACCTTTACTATCTTATCCCAGATATTTCTTCTCATTAGTGTTGTTTTTTAGCACTATATTATTCCCTAAGGTTCCTTCTCTTGGTCATGGAATTTTTAGGTTACCAATATCTCCTTTGAAATTCATATAATCCTTGTACCTTTTGATTTTTATTTGATATATTTCTTTATTTAACATTGACTATTGGTTGATAGTTTCTAAAAACTCATCAATGGATTCTAGGGTTTGAATAAGCACACCAAGGTAGGACTCATAGTTTCTTGCCTTATCATGATCAGGTTCATGGATGAAATGAAATTAATCAGTGCCTAGTCCTTAGCCCAAATTCCCATCGATGGTATTCATTTCATAATATTTAAATATTTTTATTATTTTCGCATGAATTTATATCATAAAACCTTATTTGTTTGGGTATGGTTCCCTATCTTTCCCTTTCCTTTCAAAGTCCCTCCATTATTAGAATTATCGGTAATATAGTAATATGGTTTCTATGATTTTTCAATATGAATGAATATATGTGTCATCCTATCATTACACATGTTTCTTTAAGTTAATTTTTGAAAACCTCAAACATAGTCAATATGGGTTGAGATTGAATAGGAATACGGGTGTCATCAAGTGGTGTGGTATGATTCTTGGTACAACTTCTGTTCTACCTACAATCATATTATCCATCTTCAACTAGCTTAATGTCGAGGTCCCCCAAGGTACTTGGGATTGTATTATTCTAGATTGTATAATATGGACAACATAACTTTTTCTAGAAACATGGGTTTTTTTTTCACTAACTTATTGGCCTTATCTTCTCATCCAATTATTATATAGAATACCTAGGATAGAATCATTGGCTTATCCTAAAGATTAATAATTTCAATAGTGTAGGATGAGTAAGGTATAATGGATAGTATACTCCCTATTAGCCTATTTGTAGGTGATTTTGGGAATGTGGAATCCTATATTTAAGTAGTGAGACACCACTTGACCTTAAGTGGAATGCATAGGTGAATATCATGACACTTGACCATAGAGACGAGCCTCATCTAGGACATGAGAATAACTAAAGGATTGAAAAATCAGAGTATGAAATTTTGTAGGAATATATAAAGTATGATAATACTAATCATAATATATATTCAAGAATGCTTGTAAATACAGTTCATCAAAAACATTCATCTCTTTCTTTCCTCATTGGGTTGGAAGATACTGCAATAACTTTAGAGTCACTGAAGAATTGTAAACCCAACAAAAAATATACTTTAGTAGAGGCATTGTTTAGCTTCATTGCCTATGAATAATAAGGATGGAAATTCCTCTTTCATAAGTCTTCAAGGAAAAATGTAGGAATAACCTTCCAACCTAGAACTTACGAACTAGTTTGAGTAATTAGAGGAATATAACTTAGAAAAAGATAAAGAAGGATGGAAAATTGTGGAGTATAACAAGAAAAAGAAGAGTGGTATAGGGTTTTTGGATCAATTATAATACAAGAGGGGATTTGTGTGATGGGATTTTATAGCACTTGTGAGGATGGATTATAGGATTATACTACCTCACTAGTATCATTTTTTTATAAATAATAACCTCATGTAGAATAATAATACCACCCATGAAAGAAGGGGGGAAAGAGGACTTTGATGTGGGAGATTATTAAATGTATACAAGGAATAAAATTAGTGTTATTGACTAATATTATCATCAACCCAAACTAATGGTGAAAATATCACTTGGGAAATCCCCATGATTTAAGAAAGTTGATCTTAAAACCATAAAACTTTCACTTAAGGAGAACCATGGGTGACATATTCTAAAAGAAGGTTCCTTGAATGTTTTTGAGGATTCTTAGGATAGATTAAAATTATAAAATAGTGATGGCACAAAAATCAAGAAGAGATAAGAAACTAATCAAGCACCCTCGATAGACTTATTTCTATATTCTAAGGAGGAGATAGTTGAAGAGGTATTTCTCATTAAATCCCTAAATAAATACATTGACATGATGTATGTTAATAATAATCTTGGATCAACTCTTAATATTGCATTTTCCTTAGATAATTTAATAAAGGAAGGATCAATATATAGGATTATATCAAGACTTTATATAAGATGAAAACTTTCTTTTAGGATCTCATCTATAATGAGATGAAGATGGAGGAATTTCTTCTAGATTGGTGTCTTCAAAGGGAGAATGGTACCATCATTTTAAGAATTTCTTGGAATTGTTCAAAGGTTTCCATTATGGGGTAATTTATCTACTTTGTTTCATGTTTTTTCAGGTTCCCATTAAACCATTAAAAGTTCCCATCCTTTCATTTTTTCATAATCTAAAAAATAGAAAATTTATGGCCATAGAGGCATCACTTTGGGTTTGACTTTACAAACAAGCTTATTCCATATTAGGGCATTACATTGTATAAATTTTTATAAATTTTTATTTATGAATTGTTATATTCCTGACTAATAGTATGTAATATATAGTCCCATATATTTTAGTTACTTTTGGATGTATTTTTTATTTATTGTTTTCCATTTCAGTTTTTGTGATCATCATTGTAGGTTTTGTGGGATAATTCTTCCCACATTTTGTGTGTGTAATATTAGTACTAATCGTTGACCCCTGACCTATTAGAGGTGCGCTTGAAAGGAACACATATCTTTTTTATGAACCTGGGTGGAGTCCCGATGGGTTAGTTCATTTCAAATATATCTATATAAATTTATATTTATATTTATATATAATATATCCATTTATATATATATATATATATTGATGTGTGTTAGTGTGCTGTCTATATATATAAATTATATATATAATAAATTTCTACACACTCACACATTTATAATATATCTATTCTCACATGATCTTGACCATGAGAACCAGAACAAAACATAAAATATTAATTTTAATAAATCAAATCAAAATATTTATTATAAAATAAATGTAACTGCTTTAATAACACTTGAAGGATTTGAGTGTATTAGAATAATTTTTTTCCCTAGGATAGATTTAAATCTTTCATTTAATTATCAAGATAGATATATATAAATAGATGAATAATTCATGAATTTTTATAATTGGACCAATTTATATAATTTATAATTAAATATTAAATTTTAAAAAAAGTATATCAAGTAATTGATTTCATATATGATTCCTTCTTATTATTATCAATATTGATTCTAAATCTAATTGAATTTTTATTTTTATTAATTTAAGAACTAAAACTTGAGTTCCTTTAGAAATATCTATACGAGTTCTATAAAGATCTGGATCTTTGGTTTGATTCATCTGGTGCAAGCATGAAGAAATAAAAATTATTCTGATTCTTGATATTGATCATGTATGGATATCTCATTTGTTTTTCTCAAGATCTCAATAGAGATGACATAACTCTCTATTTTTTATGTCAAACATGAATGAAATTGATGAAAACTTTATCTAATTGACATGACTTTAATAACATTATATATCTAGGTTTAGGTTTTTAAATATATATACCAATCCTTCCTTTAATATTGAATGTAAAAATGACACCTTATCATTAACTATTTATTTAATATATCAATAAATAAATAATAACCATTATTTAAGTGATAATTAAATAAATTCCATGTCAATTGTAATTATTCAGCATTTCACTTACTAAAAAAATAATTTCATTGGAAAATTAATAAAATACCATATAATTGAATGATTTAAATAAAAAATAATTATATAAATTTGGACCATTATCTTGGTCCAAGCTCTCTCATTAAATAAGTATATAATTATACACACTAGAAAAACCTCTGAATATACTAAAATTTAAAATTCAACTCCCTTATTCATATTAATAATAACTTGAGATTGAATTATGATTGACATAAATTTAATAAACATTGATCTACAAACTGTGATAAAATCTATTCCAATACTTAAATTCAACTAAATATGATTATATTCTAGATACACTTAGTGTACATACTTATAAGACCCTTTATTTGTGTAAGTAGGTTAACCCATACACCAAGAGAGATATCTAGAAAGACACAATGACCCCCATATATAAATAGAAAATTCATACCTATGAAAAACTTTTTACTAATGCTTAATGTGTGATATAGTGATTTTTTTAAACCGATGTCACATAAAAGAGGATACCTAATTATTTTATACTTTAATGATTGATCTATATTTATTTGAATTACTGATACAAAATTTCCTATGAACATAAAGATTTTATATTTTTCACATACACTTCCATATTAATCAAAAAACTATAAATAACTTCTTCCAAAACTCACAAGGGATAAATTTTATGTTAATCAATTAGTTAATTCCATAATGCTCATAAATCACCTCACATAAGATAATTTTCCAAAAGATTAAGTGTCAAGGTTTTCATCATGCATTTAAGTATGAAATTCATGATATATATTAATAATGATATCAGGCTTAAAGACCAATCCACATTCTTTCATTTAGTTACATCCAATGAAAAACCTAGAATGTGGAATTCCTATTGAAGGATATGTTATTTTGATCTCCTCCTCTTGAAAATTATCAAGTGTGAGATTCATGAGAATAAGTCTCAATAAATTTAATCACTCATCGCATAATATCATAATATTAAATATATCCAGTCATATTGATTTATCAAGGATATATGGAATATTTTAAAATATTTTTAGGGTATCTCCATATTATCATTATAGTAGGTAACTAATAAAACATATTGATAAAAAAATCAAAGGATATTATCATTTAGAGAATTTATATGAATAGATAATATTTGATAACTATAAATCATACATATAAAAAACTATATACATTATGTGTTAATATAAAGTATATAATAAAGATGATTCTAGGGCACCAACTCCTATAGTTAATAAGGAAAACAAAGACAATTTCATGTCATGGGTGGTTATATTCAATTTATCTTTGTTTATGATTTCATAATTTTATTAATTTTATTATTTTTAGTTTTTGATCAAGTTAATTAATTTATATTTTTGAAACTTAACTTTTTATATCTTGAACACTTAAGTTTTCTAAATCTAGGTTCTTAAAAAATTAAATACATTTTATTTTACATTACCTTTTAGTTTTTATACTAGGATTTAGACATTCCAAAAACTATGGTTATTTTAATTAATATATATTCTAATATATTGAACATATCCATCAATAGTTATACATAACATGATATACTCAATTGATTCATAAACTCATACTTAAATATAGAAAACATTATTTCCAAGGACCATGTAATTGAATTTTGTAGGCCCCATGGATCTAGTTATAGATGGATTTGTGTTAAGACCAAGTTCCTTGTATCACCCTTAGAGGAGTGGTGAATCATTTTTCCCACCGAATAAAAAAATTTCATTTTATTTGGTAATATTACCCATATGGATCTTATTCCCATATTAGTAATAACACATTCAATATCTTGTTCTTACTCTAACCAATCACACTGACTAATAAATACTGATGCACAATGTAAATCATAGATAACATAGGGAATTTAGTTGGTTCACCACTAAGGGATAATCCAAGTAACTTACACATGGATTTGTGCTCGTGTACCAAAATCCACTATAATAGCTTCCAGTGGATATGCCTTTTTAAGTCACATTCACTCTATTCTAAGGTGCATAACCCTTTCAAGGTTTTGGAAATGATCATTATCAATCCAAGGGACGCTACCTCTTTTTATTCTATATACACTGATTTGGTGATGAATTATTTGGTTTATAAATTTTATGGTCTCTTTAATAGTTTAGTAACATGATGGTTTATCTCTTTTCAACATGATACACTACTTTCATCATTTCTACTAATTTTATTCTCTTCTGAAATCTTCTTTGATGTGATATCCTTTATTCAATTCCTGAGGAGATAAAAACCTCATTGAGAGGTTTGAACCTTTGTATTATAAGATATAACATAGTAGTAACACCTTCTAGATGTTGATAAATTCCAAACAGAAATTACCCTATTGCCTTGCTTCTCTACCAATCAGATGTTGTATTGTAGATCCTTCTTCTTATGTGAGACTACACTCATGAACTAAATTAGATATGGGAATGGAATCCTATATGCCTCTCTTCTTATCCATTTTTTGGATATATCATTATTTCTCTCTTCATATTTTGTATCTAATATGGGTATTTATATAAGATTCCTTCAACAAACCCCTTTTATTTGATGGTAGGTATCAAATATCCTTCTTCTCCTCTTTAATTTATTTCTTGATGATTCTTCTCTAAAATAATGATTTTTTCTCTAAAAAAGTGTCCCATTAATTTTTTTCACCTGTATAAACTTAATATACCTTAAAACCTCTCATTAAGTTTATTTTTTTCTTCCACATGATCTTACCTAAACAAATCATAGTGTGATCCTTTATTCACTATAATAGACTGACCAAAACATTTTGCATTAATTACAATGACATAGAACTTTTCCATGTGAAACTCCCTCTAGCATGGATTTCTCTATGCTCACATACCCATTTCCACTTCAACTATATAATCTTGATTTAAAACACACCTACCTTTATGGTTTTGTAATTTTGAGTGGCTCATTTTGATCACCCTTATAAGAGATTGGTTACTCCCATATGAGTTCCACTACGACTATAATTCCCACTATAGGAAAGGTGGTTGATTTCCTTAATTCATGGGTAGATAATGGGGACCAGTGTTTCTTATTTTATATTTTGTTTTCATTACCACCAGTTTGTAGTGTCATTGTTAAGGTAGATGCACTCAACCTACACTATTTTAGACCACCTTGAGCTTGTTTTGCTTGGGCTTTGCCCAGATTGAAATAATATTGTTACTTTATAGTAAAAAAAATATTACATATGTATTCCATTTGATTCATTTTGATTCCTCTTAATATAATAAGACAATTATATATAAATGGTCTGTAGTTTAGGACTTTTCCATTGAAATTCCTTTTACCATATCCATAATGACTTTGACCACAACATATAAAAGCATCATCATTTCCCATAGGTAAACTTCTTCATTGAAATTTAATTGATAGAGACATGGATAGTATGAATGTTTCATGCCAAAAAAATTTATAGTTTGTAATGACATTCAAAATGAATATATAATATTAACTCAATCCATTTCTCAATCCACTATGGAATACCCAGAATCACCATCACGTAGTGAATAACATGGTCAAGGTTTCAGTCACTTGTCTGCTCACTATTTCCAAATCTATAACTTTGATATATTGATATATAAAAGTGTATCTTTTTATTTCTCTACTAGTGATTCCATATAAACATCTTCTACAAATATACCATATCTTCTATAGATATACCATTTCTTTTAAACCAGAATATACACCTTAAATCACTATCAAAGTTTTAAATACTTATTATCAACAAATACAACACACAACATTATGGTTGCAACATTCTCCCAATTTGTATTTTTTTATAATAAGACCTTAAATCATATTTCCCATTATAACTCTAAATTCCTAAAAACAAGATATATATTTAAGGTTCATTTTTTCACTCTACCTTTTGTTAATAAAATGAAAAATGTTTAATTATTTTTCATACTTAGCTTTTATTTTATCCTTATCATTAGGTTTCTTATATATTTTCTTCAAGTTCTCTCTCCCTATATCATATAATTACATAGGATTACATCCTCATATCTACTCACCCTTCATCCATATAAGACTTTATCTAGATATTCTTCATGTTCTTCAAAAATATCTTATAAGGGAAAGTTTTTTATTTAGAAATCTAGATCAAGAGACATTATTCTCCCCATTTGTCATCTAATCATTCTCATGCCATTTGATATAATTAGTTGACATCAAAAAAACCTCTTATATTTGTTATCCATTTATGAGTTATCTTAAAACCCATTGGGTTGACTTTACCACTTCTGAAAACATATTTGACTCATTATCATTTGGGTATATTTTCCACCTTCACATATTTAGACTCAATAACTTGTTGATTAATCCTTTAACTATTTTATCACTTATTGGTACCAATAGTTGGAAAGAACCTCTAAATTTTTATTTTATCCTAAATTTCACTTGATTAAACCACTTATTGAATAGGACAATTCCATAATTACAATTTTTCAATCTTTGAGCCACTTTCTCCATAACGGCTATATTTTACTCAAATATTTTTAGTAAGTGAATTTTCCAAATGGAAATGAGTCATTAAAAAAATATTTAATACTAATAAGTTGTAAATAGATGTAGGAAACATGATTTTGAGTCAACAACATCAAATTTATCCATAAAACTCACTTTCTTCTATAAACTCTAGCAGATTAAGCTCTTAATTTCCTCAACACGTCTTATTGTGATCTCAATCACACTTTCATCAAACCATCATAAAATAAAAAATAAATAAAAAGTGTGTGAAATATATCACATTATGGATTAACTAATACCACTTTTTTTTATAAACTTGAGATACTTCTTAATATCCATGTATATATTATCTTCACCAAGCTACTTCTTTCTCAAATAAGAAAAACTAGCCATTTTTTCTAATCATTAACTCCCCATGAATACCTTCAAATATTGACAATATATCTTGAGATAATTTTCATTATATGTAATCATTTATTGGTAATGTAATTTTTCTTCTAGAACTTTTGGTATCCTATAAAAAAATTATACGATACCAAATTTTTTAGTATAAAAAAGATGAGAATTAAATTCTTGATCATTGTTTCTTTATCCTCTAGTTTATATTCTCTTTATTTGTGGTCCAATACCACTTTAAATGTTAATTGATTTAACTTGTTTAATATCCAATATAGATTGAATCATATATACTTTATCATCACAACTTGAAACTTCATATTCAGATTTTGAGATCCAATGTGGTTTATTAACACCACTTGTTGAGTTGGATTAGGGACTTGACATAATTTTAGATTTTTTTAAGTCATGATACCAATTAATAACTTCAATTGTTTTGAATTTAATTATTAAATTTTTCTTATTTTTTCAGTGCCACTATCCCTATGATTAAATCTCCCACTTAAACTTGTACCACGTCTAATAGATATATGAATTATTTAACACATGAGGAGAGGGGTACCTCTATCACCCTCAAGTTAAGGAATGTGTTTGATCATGGTGAACCAAACCTTTACTTATAAATTTCTTCCAAGAATTATTAGAGGTTATTCTTATAATACCACTTGTAAAAATTTCATTATGAATACTTTCTTCATATTTTTTCATTTTCTTTAGCTTCAGCTCTATTTCTAGTGTGGGAATCATCCCACTTATGCATGTTTCTTCTTTTGATACAACATTGGTTCATATTTCTATATGTTTAATTCACCATAAGAGGTATCTTCCACTAGTATTCACTTAATAACTCGTGTTGTTATTTTCAAAACCATTAAGTTATGCCTCATGTTTCTCCTATTAAATTTACATTAGAACAGTTTCAAACTTATTGGTCCATATTTCTGTAAGTAAACTTATTCCTTTATCATATTTGGAGAATATTCCTTACTTCGCTTATATATATTATTTAATTTTCTTCCATGAGGTTAGTTGTGAGTGTTCCATCATTGGTTCTTGATGCAATTTTTATCGATCTTCATTGTTTTCCTCCAAAAATATAAATATATTTTTTAGCTTAATAAATTTTCTTTTAGTTAAACCTTTTTTCTATTTTTCATAAAAATGGAGGAGTTACTTATAAAATTTTTATCCTCCTTTCTAAAATTAATTTCCATAGATCCATAATTAGCATATATAAAACATTTCTGGTTAAAATCATACCTTATATAGGCATGTATTAGTTTATATGTTGATGAAACAAGTTTTCTTCCACTATTGAGACATTAGGATTACAAAAACACACTCATAGTGTATCCCAATATTCCATAATATTAACATTTCATGGATAATTTCTTCCATAATCTATATATACTCTGATTAATAGTTCATTATCTATTCCATAAACCAGGAATATATCCTTCATAGGTCTCAAATACTTAAGGATAGTCTTTAAAATTTTCCAATGAAACTCACCTAGTTATTCTTGATATCTTCCTACCATACTCAAGATATTTGGAACATAAAACTTTTTATATATCATGAAATACATGATAGAACCTATTCTACTCATCCTCTCTCCCACCTCTTGGGTTTGAGGGAACATTTTCATATAGGGATGTATACCATGTGACATTTTCAATAATACCCTCTTAGACTGTTCAATAATGAATCTATTTAGTACCTTTTCAATGTATGTACCTGGACTTATTCCAAGAATCCTATTATATTTATCATTAATGATATTTATCCCTAGAAATTAAGCTAATTTACTTAAGTCTTTAAAGGAGAATCATTTGTTTAATCTCATCTTAACTAATTACAATATTGGAATATTGTTTCCTATCAATAATATATCATCAAAATATAGTACTAGGAAAATTATTTCACTCCCACTAAACCCCTTATAGAAATATGACTCACATTCATTCTTTATGAAACCAAATTCCCTTATGGATTCATAAAAATGAATGTTCCATGGTCTTGATACTTACTTCATCCCATGAATGGATCTTTGAAAGTTGCATGCCTATTTGGAATCCTTAGGAGTCATAGATCCATCTGATTATATGTCACCCTCCCCCACTAGTACCCCTCCTAGGCCAATAGTGAAGATGGGAGTGAAACCCAAATCCCACCTCTAATATCCCACAAGTTGGTGACTAGTATTGATGGTATAAAGATGAAAAAAAATGAGAGTAATTTACCTCAATATATCCTAAAAGATATTGAACATGCACTAATAAATTCCCTAGAATAAATAAATATCCATATCAATACATGAAGTATCATACAATGTGAAAGAAAATTAAAATACTAATAAAATTACTAGGCATCCACCACAAACACTAGAAACTTCTGGAAAAACCATCATGGCCTAGTAACGCTCAACTTAATCAAAAATATCTCCTATAGACATGAAAAATAGTGTGTGGGGGTGAGTATAAAAGTATATTAATTAGGATCCCCCCTTAAACCTCTCATGAAAATGTGAAATAAGAATACTAAAAATAGTGAATAAATAGAGTAAATCAACTTGTTACCTAAATCAAGTTATCTATATACCAATATTACCAATGCTCTCTCACGAAGTAATGAAAATAAATAAATACCATAGTATCAAAAAAATAATTGAAAGGTACCTTGTATCCTCTTTCCTGCTAGTTTTTTTCTCTCACACCCTAATAGAAAATTTATTGTGCTTTAATCCCTTATATATATCAAGTTGCATCTGATGTGGGTTATACATCACTCCTCTATATCCTAACCTCCCATAGGGTATAACATTGATCATTAGAATCATTCTGTAATAGCCACATCATCATCTCATTATGAACCTTATACATCCAATCATAACCATGTAGTTAGTTTAGAAGACATCACAACCCATGTATCATGCACGATGCCTCAATACATTACATCTCATGCTTAAGTAAACATATAGAAACTATAGTCAAAAGAGCTAGAATACATGTTTCTATTATAACTTCAAGACGCTACAACCTACGCATACATGTATGGTAAAACAAAGATCCATAAAAACCCATATGAGCACAAACTATATACACTAATCAATCATAGCCCAGATATTCCTCCAACCCATGATACGTCTGAAGGGAGAGTGGAGAATAGGGAGAAGTCATTCATATATTCCCACATTATCCTATATGTTGTAAAAATCACTCGGAACCCAAGAACATCATGATCATAAGATATCCTACTGACTCAGGTCATAGAGAATATGAAATAATAGAACATAATGATAGTATAGAATATAACTAGTATAAGGATAACTATATTACCCTAGATGAAAACTATAACTAATAATCCTCATGATAACCCAACTTTCATCTCTAAGACTAAAAGATAGTGCTCACTAAGAACACAAGAATCAAAGTTCATCATCATGAATAATATAGTAAGTTAACAATTGCTATTTATTTTATTAAACCCCATTATAAATTATGGTTAAATGATTCACGTTAATTTATTAATCCAAGGTGATTTTATAATCATCATTTAAATTCCATATTTAAATCCATGTCCATAAAGTATTCACCCCAACTAATCCATTATTTCAAATTATTAAATCATTACCACCTTCAATACTTATTTACATAAATTTATTTAAAATTCATTTACCATTCCTTATCCTCAGGTATTCTATGACTCAACTTGAGCTGTCATAAGGAAGATATGCTCATGGTGAATCAAACAAACTAAAATAAGTACAAAAGTAATCTCAGTATCCAACTAATAAGAAAAATGACCACCAAGAGAAAAAATAACCAAAATGGTTAAGAAGAACACTCAACCCATTCCAACCAACCCATCAAGAACCCAAACATAATGAACCGGAAAATAGGAAATCCTAGATCTCAACCTATTCCATCTATCCTAGAATCGTTCTCATTGAATCACTACCTCAAAAAAGATAAACAATACCATGCCTTTCCTAATATCCCAACCAGACCAGGTTTTACAATATTTCACATAAAGCTATCTACCAATATATGGTCTATATATATTAGTAAAACATATTTTTAGTAAAACAAATTCAGGGAAATCCAAGGTTACACATCAAAGAACACATGATTTAACAAACAATCATAGGCAATAAAATAGGTTCAAACATTTAATTCCATCATAAAACATTTTTAGTTTACTATCTTGGATTAACCAATTTATTATAATAAACTTTCAATAAATGATAAATCTATAAATAATAGGTACAATATCTACAATCAGTAAATAAAAACAACACCTTTCATATTCAACAGTTTTGAGAAAGAATAATAATCCTAATTCATGTGCATCATTACTTAATCACTTTATCTTATTAGCTTTATGTTGTTTAACCAATTTCAGCATGTCAATAAGGTAAGTAATTATATAATCATAGAGATTCTAAATCACACTATCTAGAAAATCATGAGGCATTTATTAAAACATTGCATAATCACATGAAGATCACAGTAACCTCAAAATAACTTTCCATTCATAGTTATGGTTAATTATATTCATTAGATTCAATTCCACTATTTACTCAAGGACTATTAGGAATGATTCCCCCATAGTAACACTTAAAAAGGAGATATTATGAATCTACTACCTCGATACAAATATATGAGAAACCACCATACAAGAACATCCCAATGAGGAATCAATCACTCATATCACCATTATAAACTACGCTAGAACCTATATATAGATAACCACTATCAAAACATACTCAAATATTGACCATAACCAAAGAAACATCACCATAGAAACCCTTCTTAATGATAGAGAATTAGGAAGAAGATGATAAGAGGATACGAGGAGAAAAGAGTACCTAGAACCAAGAGAGTCTAATCCCAATGAACAATAAAGTTTAAACTGTCAATAGAAATGATGGAGAGGAACTAATAATTCCATGGTTTAGTTGGGTTTCAAATGGATAATATAAAAGTTTAACTAAGGAGGACCCAACCCCTATTTATAGAGATAACCTAACAAGCCTCTACCATGACGTGTTGAATTAAACCATGGCTACGGTGCCTCTAATAAAAGAGAGATTTGAGTTTTCAAACCTTTCAAATATACATATCCCCCAAGCCTCGTTTTCTTTCCAAAACTACTCTAAATTGGTTTTAATGGAACCATGTAATGGAATATTCCATTTTAATCCCTAGTCGGCAACTAGGGATACTCACCAAGGCATAGAGGAAATTCCCTCATCATTTCATATCACTGTGACTAAGAATGTGGTATGGTGTGACCATTATCTTTGTTTCCCTTTTTCCTTACACATATAATATTATCCTCAATTATACAACACCACATCCACACCAAAGAAAATGCCTATAGTCATGGCCATGACACTCCACATGCTGAAAAAGAAAAATCCACATGAATCTATGAAGCACCAATACCTCCACCACATGAGTAGATCCCTTCTCCATTTTTCACATATGAGTTATCCAAACATAGATCCCTTAAAATGGTCATGTATTTCCCCATGATCACCAATTCCTAAAGTGATATCTCACCACACCCACAACTCCAAATCAGGCCTCACCATGACCACCACCATGATTACCACCATGGCATGATGAACCTTTAGGGATCCAATACTCTACTCTCTATTTCCAAAAAACCTCCAAAAACCCTCCTTACACCTTCAAATCCTAGAAAACACAAAGTAGTGGATTCTTAAAATCATTCCCTTACATTATATACCTCTCAAATAATTTTTTCCCTTCAGAATTAAACCAAACCCTAGGAAAGAAAAAATAAATAGAGATCAAAATAACCACCCCGCAAGATTCCTATCTGGGATCTCACTATAACTTGATCATAACTAATACATCAGAGTAAAAAGGCACATAAATATAAAAAATCATATATAATCTCATCAATTAAAAAAGTTCATACATATCATCTAAATAAATTAATAATCTAACAAATCAGTATATTAAGAATGCATATATGATTTCATTCCCATGTACTTTCCCCTAATCCACCATGTTATTGTAGAATATAAACCAAATGAATATAATGGTCACGTAATACATTTTTCTAATGGTTTTAAATCTCAACAGTTCGTTCCTTGAAGTTTGAATCATCATCAACTTACATCTCACCCCAATTGAGGACATGGGAATCATTATAATGATATCGATGTACCTATAATAAATGGATGACATCATGAATCTGATTCATATATAAGGGAAGTGCTAACTAATGAAAAAAAAAATCTAATATACTCCAATACCATGAAAGGTCCAATAATTAGAGGAGAAATATTACTCCCATGACCAAACCTTCACTTCCCATGATGAGGAGATACATTCAAAAACAAATATATCCTACATAAAAGTACAGAGGCCACCTCTTATGATCAACATTATCTAATGATCTGAGGCTACCTTCATCTGCTCATGAATCACCTAAACCTTATTGATCAAGATTTATGCCAATTTTAATCCAATAATGGATGACTCCCTAACGTCATTCCTACATAATAAATATCTATAAGGTTGATCATATAGAACTTCAAATGAGACCATACCAGTGGTGGAGTGATGAATTTTATTATAAGAAAATTCCATCAAAGGGTAAGTGACTCACCCACAATTATCAAAAATCTAGAATGAATGTGTGCATCATGTATTAAAAATTTTAGATAGTATTCTTTTTATGACTATATATCTATGGATGAAAAGCTATGTTAAGGAATCAATGAGTGGAAAAAGCGTGCTAGATACCTCTCTATACCATGGTGCTATAATGGGGATCATAATCTAACACGATCATCTTTAGAGCCCCATGGAACCTAAAAAAATCCTTCAAATACTACCTAGATAAAACATCTACTATGATAGACACCTTAATCTCTAATAAGTGAGATAGCTTCATCAAGTGGTCCATGATCACCTAGATAGCATAACATCTTCTCTAAGTTCAAGGTAAACCGGTGATGAAGTCCACTGATATGTCCTCCCACTTCGACTGGGTAACATCAAGTGACTAAATCATACCACCAAGAACATGATTCTCATAATTCACCCTCTGGAATCTAAACATTAAGACACAAAATGTACAACTGAAATCTTCATCCCGGGCCACTATAATAGACCTCTAAAGGCATGATATATCTTTGTTACACCATGATGTACTGTTAAATCTAAACTATTAAAATCAAAGAGAACCTCCCCATGCACCAATAAGGAAATGAAGAGTCTCCCCTATAAAAACACCTAATTTTGATTATCCTTAGACCATCCCTAGGGTCATCACTATACAAAACTCAATCTCACCAAATAAACACCTTAGAATACCCCAAATGAGATTCATCCAATAGCCGAAACAAATACAACTACATAATCATATAATATAGGATACCTCTACCATAAACTTCTCCCATATTAAGGTGTATTATGTAGAGGTCCTCCATCACTCTCTAAGGATCACCTAACTCATGAACAACATCACTATGAGACTTCATGCTCAACGCATCAACCATGACGTTTCCATTCTCTAATGTATAAGAAATCCAAAAGTTATAATCCTACAATAATTTCATCCGCCGTCATTGTTGTAAAATCAAATTTCACTGGGAGAGAATATAACTAAAACCCGTATCATTTGTGAATATCATAAATCACTCACAAATGAGGTAATTCTACTATAAATTTATAGAAAACATAACCACAATAATATCAGGATCATGGGTGGTGTAGTTATGTTTTTAAGGACAAGGATATTGATACCTATAAGAGATAACCACTCTCTACATAATTAGAATAAAACTTAATCTAGGATGTGAAACATCGTAATAAACCTCAAATACAACACCATCCTTTGAAAAATGAAGAACTGGAGCACATATGAGTTTCTTACTTCAATACTCAAAAGAAACCTAACATTGATAAATCTATACAAAATACTAATATTTCCTGGTTAATGTTTTAATTGGAGTCATGATCTAAGATAAGTGGACCATGAACCTCCTATAATATCATATAAGATCAAGGAAACTTTACACCGCTCCAATATTCTTGGGGGATACCCAAGAAACAACCACCTAAATCATTGAAGGATCCAAGTATACTCCATGATGAGATGCATCATATCCCCAGAAATGGACCTCACATTCCTAGAATATACACTTCAATAACTTCCCAAATAGATGATGATTTCAAAAAAATCCCTAAAACTAATCACATATTCTATGTGTTCTCTTACTCTGAATCTAAATACACATGAATGTTTTCAATAAACACCACTAAAAATTGATCTAGAAATTCATAGAACATAGAATTTATCAATCCCATGAACATGGTGTGGGAATTCATGACATCAAATGACATCACCACCAAATCATAATTCATAAAATGGCATCTGAATGTGGTCTTCAAAATCTCTTCATCCTTTACTCACATCAGATGATATCATGATCACAAATCTATCTTCTTTAACCATTTATATCTATTTAAATGATTGAAAAAATAAAAAATCCATGGAAGATGAAATGGTTCTTCATTGAAACTTTGTTCAAGAGGTGATAATCGATGTACAAACATATATTTCCTTTGTCCTTATTTAAAAATAAAACTAAAGAAACCTAAGGTGATACACTAGGTTAAATAAAACCTTTTTTGGAGTTAGTGAACTAGACCTAACTACCTTTTAATTTTGATTAATTATATATTAATATTGTTGAATATTAATAAAGTTCTTATCATGTCATGATCATTGTTCAGTGTGGCATTGAATATGATAATTTCATTAGAGTACTTGTGGCACAAAGAGATCATAGTAGTTCCCCGTTATGATGAAAACCATTATGTGTTATGATAGTATTTTTAAATGCATGTTATATGTCAGATGAAATAATATGACTATAAATAGATTAAATAGGATATCAATGGTAGGAGGATCAAAATATATTGATACTTATTCTCATGAAGTTCACCCTTGGTAATCTCCAAGAGAGGAGGTTGTGAGAACTAACTCGCCAAAAGGAAATCCACATTTTCTGCATGTCATTGGATGTTACTATCTACAAACGTGTGTATTGGTCCCTAGATTTGAGATTATTATTGATGAATATAGTGAGTTACATAATTTGATGTATTGATAAAAACTATGATACCATATGTTCATTGGAAATTTGGATGTGTTGAGTGCATCACGAATGATATGGAGTTAATGAATAAGTTGAGAAAGGATTTATATCTTCTGATTTTAATGGAAGTTATTGTCTTGGGTCCTTTGATGGGAATGGAATAACCTGATTAAGTTAGTATCCATATTAATCTATAATTAGCATGTTTATTTTTTAAAATTAAAGGAAATATATTTTAAACGTCTAGGTTGGTGACATAAGAGATGAAACATAATTTAATGAGATATTAAGACAAAGGGATTATATTACATGGTAAGAGTTTATAGAAGGTAGTCAAAGATTTGAATTCTACTCATCTCTTTAGGTTTCATGATGTGTTTATAGATACAACTTTTGGTTTGTGAGTTGGACTCACTAATATCAAGATGGGGGCCTATAGGATTACACACAAAGTGTATTCACCAGCTCTACCAATTTGGTATCATTGGAGTTTAAGACAAAGTGAACCCCACATATAGGGACTAGAGAGTATCCAGGTGAATGATCACAAATAAATTAATTTAATTATATTATTATATTTATGAATAATAATAATTGAATTTATTTCCAATAAGCCTGTACCCAAGTGGTACAGGCTCCTGCTTGGCATCCAAAAGACCCAGGATTGAATCTGGGCAGGGACGAATTTCTAGGGGACAGTAGCTTCACTGTATCAGGGGGCACTGTAGTAGTACTGTATCAGTGGAAGACTATAGAAATAGTGAAACTGTAGCAGCGGAGGAACTGTAGCCAGAACTCTAGTAGTGACGGTACTGTAACCAGTACTGTAGTAGCCCGGGTACTATAGTAGTACTATTCATTGAAAGTCCCTTTGGGCCAAAAAATGGGCTTTTAAGCCTTTTATTCAGGCCACTTGGTCATGAGCATTCGGGATATGTAATGGGTCCCTCTATACCCAGTCAAAAGAGGTCTTTTCTTTAATAATAAAATGAGGCTTCAGCCTCAACCTTTTAAAATGATAATTGAATTTATTTTTCAAGTTGCTCATAAATTTATTTAATTATAAAAGTGAATACAATAAAGTTTTATTTTTTCTAATGAACAACACGCTATTCAAGATTCATTAAATAATTACTAAAGGTAAAATTTTATTTAATGGATTATGGTTCATCACATGATTTTTACTAATGTCACCAATGAATGGTGAAATTTTTGTAACTAGTATGAAATGTTTATGAGGTTATTTAAGTCATTTTGGGATAGTTTGAGAGGGTTAACTTGTCCAAGGGATTAAGTTCAATTTTATAAAGTTAACCCTTACTATTTAAGCTCATTTTTTGATAAATAAATAGTAAATAAAGTTATTTTCATAAATTTTATATTTCTTCAATATTTCTCTCCATTATCTCATGTTCTTATAGAGTAAAAGATCAATAATGAATCAATCCATGTTTGGTGAATTAATCGTATGATCTTATGGCATTCGTATGTGAAATGTAAGGCCTTCGATATTCCACACTATCACTCAAGAATCAAAGAAAAATGTTCATGGAGCTGTGATATATGTATGGATGATCCAAAGGGTGTATACTTTTGCATCTATGAGAAACATAGATCCAAAGAAGATTGAATATTACTAGGATCACACTATCTTAATTAAGTACCTTTTTTATTTCATTTTTGTATTTAAATTAATTCAAATGAGACCATTAGCATAGATCAATCATCGATATGCTAAGTCAAGTAATTAATAATCTATTCGATGTTAAAATTTTAAATTATACCCAATTTTGGGCTTCTACTACATGACTAGTTCCTTTAACCTCACTATAGAAGATCCTCAATATGAATTTGTTTCTCCCACAACCCAGAATGTGCCATCCTATATAGATAAATTGATATCAGAGTGACACTTGGCTACAATTATTTCCCAAACTCAATCTCATGTCAAAGGGATAGAAACAAAACATCTTTAGGAAAACATCTAGGTACTCTTCTGCAATATTGGGAAACACCACTGGATAATCCTCTGCTAAACTCAACATCATCTTGACCATCAAGGAAGATAAGGGATCACCATACCTATGACCCATTAGATGGTATTTCTCATAAATAAACATAGTATTCTAACCATCATCATCATAGAATATAATTCACCTCTAAAATAAATCCATAATATCTTTTAAATAATACAACCATTCTATGTCAAGGATGATGTCTTATGGATGTATCTACAAACATAGGAAATATCCATAAGAGAGTTGTTTCCCTAGAATTATCTCACAATATATAAACACATTATACAATCTAACTAAACATATAACTGGTTTAGTTAATGAAGGAGTTTATAGCTACCGAATCAAACAAATCATACACTCAGGTAAAATATAAGCAGATGTTACCTAACACAATATATGGATCACCTATATTTTATTACTCTAAGGTATGAATTTTACCACATCTTACTCCAAATCCTCTCTATCCCTGATGGAGATAAATTTCATGACTATTATATGTTCTTTATCTTTGAAGATAAGGGGCATAATAGGGCCTTCTTATCCCATTCCCATCACCTCTTTACTGATAAAAATATATATCACCCTATTTTTCTATCTTGGAGGATATTATTGTAATGGATAAGCTTGAGGACGACCGCTAGCACCACACTGACTACTGAGGATGGTTAGACACTCAATATTATAATTCCATTAACTCCCTATTAAAAATAAACCAAATTCAATCCCTTGATATTGGTTCAAAAGCTACCTACCCTAGTGAAATGGGATGAAGAAGTTCAAAACCAACTCCCAGTTGTTTAAGACTTCTTATGACTAGGAAACTGAGAACCTCATGTCATAGATATTCTTTGTAAATAGTCCTAATGAATCCCCTCCTATGATGGTATATTCCTAGGTGGAATCCTCACAATATATTCCCCCTTCACTAGCAGATCGCCTTAGATTTGAGTTCAAAAATGATAACTCTTAGAAGAAGATGATTTAAGAGTTTCAATACTAGATATTTCAGAAGTATGAAATCTTTATTTTAGATCAAGAATTCCAGGATTGGTTAGAGGATTTAGAGACTTTATTCACCATGATTCATGCTCATAGGAAAAACTAGATTCCATTTTACATTTTTATATTGTGTATACCTACTTTTTAGTTGTTGTTTTTGTTCCTTAAGTATCGTGAGGAGTTATATGTTTCATAAGAAAAGTTTTGTGATCAGTTTCAGGAAAACTTTATTTCATCAACCATGAATGTTTCTTGTTGATAAGAAATAGGTATAGGTAAGGTTGAGGCCCAAACCACATTAGATCCTACTTGATATATATATAAGGTATTGAAGCATATGATATTTATCATTATGGAATGAGAGAAAACAAATAGTGGGGAATTAGACTTGGGGTACCTTTCTCTTCTATTTTCTTTTAATAATATTTTACCTATTTATGTTTGTTACTTGGTGATGAATCCTTAGTGAGGTTGATGTGTAGATCACATGATTTATATAATGAGTTTATTTTCCTAGTTTCTTATAGGGTTATAACATGATTCTTTCAAATTTTCATAGGATGATTCAAGGAAGGACCTACTAATTATACTCATATATTAACCCCTATATATAAACTACTTTTCATGTCTGTGGGTGTTATTCAATGATGAAGTTTGGAATTACTAACATGTGATGGTTTTTCAGTAGTTTTTTATGTTTTTGGTCACTACCTAGGAATTTTCTTGGTATTTTCATTTTATTTTACATTGTATGATAGTTCATGTGTTGGGACGGTTCTTTATTTATGTTATGAATTTGATTGGTGGATTTTTATTATATATTGAGATAAATTGAGGGTAATTCCTCCAATTTTATAAATCTTTATAACCTTGGTAGTAGTCTCCAACTTGTGTCTTATTAGAGGCGAGCTTTGGGGGTCACTCTCGTATTTATTATTGTCCCAAAAGGGGTACTGGTGGATGGATTCCTAACATAGTGGTATGTTAGATTTTGGTTGAGATATATAATGGAGTTTGGAGCTAGGCACTTATGAGGATTACATAGGTTGGTAGGGAATTGGTATCAGTTGAACTTATCATAAGACTTTATAAAGGTAGACCAACTAAGACATGCTATTTTAGTGTCCTCAGTGATTGAATGAAAAGACATGAAGTTTTCTAAATGTAAAAATTAAAGTGGTGTTTATTATTGGGTATAGACATCAGTGAAGATCATGTATAATATTTTTTTTCACATGTGATTGGATATGGTGGATTATGGTAATTAGGTTGTACGTTAAATAATAAAACTTAAGTAATTCATATTTTAAGTTTAGGGATCCCCTAATAGTTTTCTATATTACAAATATTTTTCTGAGTTGATGTCCCCATCATGTTCATGTCGATGATGTTAAACAAGGTTCACCTTTCTTTTTGAGATCCTGTCTGATAAGAACACCATAGTTAAACATTCTTGACTTGGAGTGGTGTTAGAATGGATGACCTCCTAGGAAGTTTCTTATGGTTTATGTGAGTGAGGAAAAGGAACACTAAATGAACATGTGTTAACCTATAGGTATAGTCATTAGTTTGAAAATTAAACCCAATGGGAATAATCCTATAGTATGTCGGAAAGGAAACTAAGGTATTACAGGGGACCCATGGGGTCATATGACCAAGTAAATTACCTAGGGAGGTCAGGTTGTGACATTGTATCATATAGAAATATTACACAATGTTCACATTAAGGAAGGTTGTTTTGACATCTATTTTATAAATATACTAATCATGGTAAGATACAATGGAAAGTACAATTATAATAGATTTAAACATAGATACTAGTGGAAAAAAAATTATAGTATATGAATTGGAATTGCATAAACCCTTTAGAAACCAGTTGTGCTTTATTGGTACTAAATTTACCATTAATGTCTAGTTTCTTCTTGAATACCCATTTACCCCCAATAGGATTTACAACCAGTGGAAGATTTAAAAACTGTAGACTTGGTTCTATTACATGGAATCCATTTTAGAATTAATGGATTATTTCCACCATATAACTTCTAAACTTCTTATTACTTCCTTATATGATATTGGTTCATCATTATCAACAAATAATGTTTCACCATTAGTAGGGACTAACAAACCATATCTCTCTAGTTATATAACCTATCTGGTGATCCTATTTAGTACTTGTGTCTCTATAAAAACTTTATCCATGGGGCTTTGTGGAATCTGTTCTTATTCCACTCTTGTGCATCTTAAGCCTCAACTTCATTTAATTCAATCATGCTCCTACTATAACTTTTGAATATTTTCCCCCTATCAAGGTATATAGATTTTCTTTACACTATCACCTTTTTCTCTAAGGGGGGATATAAATAATACCCCAGTTTCCTTGGGATATCCTATAAAGATACACATTATGCATCAGGGTAAAATTTTGTTTCTATATATAGCCTTAACAAACTCTCTACATCCCCATGCATGTGTATATGAAAAAATGGGCTTGTTCCCACTCGATAACTCAAATGGAATTTTATATTTTTCATTAGTTGGAAATTTGTTTATTGTGTTTTGTTTGGTGTGTATGTTGTAATATTTATTTTTTATCCCCAAAAGGATAATGGTGGACTCATGTGACTCATCATTAATCTAACCATGTCTAGAAAGGTTCAATTTCTCCTTTCACTAACACCATTCCATTGTAGTATATAAAGATAATTTAGTTTAGATATAATCCAAAACTTCCATAGATAATTGATTAAATATTGGTTAAGATAATCTCCTCCATTTTTTTAGTGAAGTTTCATTATCTTCTTACTAATATGATTCTCTTCTTCATTCTTGTATTCAATAAATTTCTCAAAGGAATCAGACTTATACCTCATTAAGTAGACATATCCCTATCTACTAAAGTCATTGGTAAACGTTATGAAGTAAGAGTATCCACTTATAGCTTTAACTCGAAGATACCTACACACATATGTATAAACTAATTTAAGAATATTTATGGCCCTTTTATACTTTCTACTAAATGGATATTTGGCCATTTTTTCTTAAAAACAAGTGTGACATATATCACGTGGTTTTAGTTCAAAAAAATATAAATACCCTTCATGATATAGCTTTGTCAAATTTTTCTTTCCTACATGACCAAACTGGTGATGCCGTAACATGGTGTGGTATGAGTAATTTGAACTTGATTAATTATTGATTTCAAACATTTGATTTTCATATTCAATTATATCAAGAAAATTATTTAAATGTGTATTTCCATGACATATTCTATATTTATAAAATTAGAAACTCATATTTCCTAAATTGAAAATAAATACATCCATATCTAAACTATATATAGATATTATGTTCTTGGTTAAACTAGTCACATAATAAAAAATCATTAAAACTATAACCAATCTCTTCATGAAATAGTAGTCTCCAATAGCCAGTACATCCATTATTTCTCTATTGGTAGCTTAAAGATCCACATCACCTATGGAAACCTTCTTAAATCTACTTGGTTCCTATATTTGGATACAAATTTGAGAACCAAAATCTATATCTAATAACAAATTTGTTGAAATGGATAGGTTACATTTGATAATAATAAACACCTAAATCTTTATCTCGCTTCTTCACTAAGGCATGGTTCTTCTTCCAATGGCCCTTCTTGACACATAAAAACACACTAAATCTTTTTTTCATTTACATTCCCCTTGATCTTGTTTCTCTTGGTTGGATGGTATACAAATTTCTTAGACTTGTTGTTAGTCTTAGATATTTTTTCCTTACTCCTATACTTGTTCACCATAAGGACTGAAAGTTTTTCATACCACATGTCCTTATCCACCTAGAGAATCGGATTTAAGATATCTAGGAGAAACTTCTAAATATTTTTATTATTAAAATTGAAAATAAAACTAAATAATTTCTAAGTGAGGTGAGAATAAAGTTTGTGAAAAATTCCTTGGGTATATTGAAACCTAGAATTTATGAACGCTCAATATAACCAGTCATCTTGACTATATGAGGTCTTAATAGTGAACCTTCTCCATGATTTTACATAAATAGTGCCTTAGAGATCTCATATATGTATTTTATTTCCTTATCTAGATAAAGATCATAAATGTAAGACAACATGGTGTATACATCCATGTCTTTATAAAGCTTTTAGATATCACTAGTCATATGTGATAGCATGAGTCATTATACATCCAATGCATCATCCACACATTTCCAAAATACAATATGATTCTCCTAGATTTCCTCATTAGAAGGATCATCAGGAACTAGGGACAATAGCATGTAAAATTTCTACTCTTGGTGTAGTATGATGTGAAAGATCCTATATCACTCTTAGAATTTAGCTCTGGTTATGAGATTGTATTTATCCAATATCGATCATAAGGATAATATTGAGGTTTAATTACTTGATTTTTCCTATAACAAAAAAAGGTATATTTTAGTTATTTATCTTGATTTCCAAGTTTTTCATAATAAATTTTATTTTATTAGTCTCCCATTATGTTATCCAATCTCAGTAGACCTCACCATTGGATTTAGAGTATCATGTCATGTGGATATTCTAGTGACAAGAATCCATATTTCCCTTCTAATAATCCAAAATTGGGATTGGAATTTTATTTTAAGGTTCTTAGGTAGATATTCTAGACAACTAATTTTACTCATAATTCCTTAATAAGATTAGTAAAATCCTCAATCCTAAAATCCTAGAATCGGATTTCCTCAAAAAATCTACTATATATACAAATTATTACTTAGAAAACCTACACATAATTATAAATAGGTTAATTCAACCCAATAATTTTGTTATAAATCCCTGATAAAATCACCCTAACTTATTCCAAATAATTTATTTGAACTATATTTTTATTCTAACTCAAGTAATGGAAATATTTTCTGACTTAATATTTTCTTAATGGATTTTATTTTTCTTTATTCATAAATATTCTTTATTTTATCCTCTACATGCTTGTCAATATTATGTGTATTTTACATAATTAATTAACTATTTATTGATAAAATAACTTACACATAATCTATTTATTTTATTTTATCTTAGAATGGTTATTATTTCATTTACTTTATGTGATCACATTCAAATTCCAAATAAACATTTCATTGCATAAATAAAAAAATAACCTTACATTTTCAAAAATAAATTAAATGATTGGTATGATCCTATGATTTTAAATACTGGTTAGTTTATCTAGTGGATGATAAACCAACTCTTGTCCTAGAGGGAATAACTCCTTGAACTGTTCTTAGATCGAGTTGAAAAATTCCACCTTTAACTCATGTATCTCCTTGGTTGGTTTCACATTATCTTGGTCTTGAACCATCTCCTTGCCACGAGATATCCTTACTTTACATGTTCTTACTTATACATTGGTGAGGGGAACTAGGGGTTTAGGGTTACATAAAATAAACCATAGACACATAGAAACTTACATAATATGGTGAAGGTTATGATACACAAATCATCATATTTAATTTAATAAAGAATTTATCAAAAATACCATGCAATAAATAATTAAATTAATTAGTAAGCTAACATATACATAGTTTTATCAAGATCATGACCATACACAATATGCAATGACTTCAAATTTAAACTATTAATTTTTTATTAAGATAAAATTATTGAATTAATAGATTAATTATCTTATTGATTAATTAATTCTTTAATCTTAATTTTCTATCCAAATAGTCATTGTGATCATCATACTATGTAAATTTAAATAAATTGATTTTAATTTTAAATTATTTCATTTTGGAGTGTACTAATAGGGCACGTGGTGTGTACCCTTTTAGTTGGATTTTAATTCAATCGAGATTTTAATATACACAGCTTGTACTAGAGGCAACATGGAATGTACCCTTATGTATCTAATTAAACCCATTTTATAGAGTTTAATATTTACATATCATGTAAAATCACTTGAATAGACATGTAATTTATTTTTTTCATGGTCTATGCCATGTGTTTTTTATTTATAATATGTGTATTCCTACAAGATGTGTCACGATATTACATGGTTTTTTGTTCCATGGGTCAGGTCGTGTAGGCTGCATAGAAAAAGTGGCCACATGGCATGCCTAAATATATGTTTCAGGTACCATTGGTGATTCCTATTAAGTATATAATGTTTATGATGATTTTACGCATCATGTATTCATAGAATAACATGGAAAATAATTAATTTAAGCATTTAATTTGACATAATCCACTAAAAATACCACATTTTTTAAGTCATGGGGAAAACCCTTTCACATGACATATACATGTTAGGTACCCATTATGTAGTTTGGTTTTGATTTAATTAATTAATTTTAATTTCATATTGACTCACATGGTTTAGTTGTCCCGAAATTTACCCTTTGTAATTTGGCATGAGTTACATGGTGAGTATACACACCATGTAATCTCTTTTTGGTTTCCTACACAATGAGCCTAAGGAATTAGCATGCATTACATGTAGGATATTATGTGTTACACTAAATGTATGATAGTTTCACATCATGTAATCACATCTATATGGTGTTTCTTGGCTCGTGGGAAATACACGACATGTGTATTAATTAAACACTGTGTACTTTGACCCCATAGCTTCCATGATTTGTGTGGGGGGAACCATGTAGGGTTATATAGAATATATATTATCTATATTTCATGTAACCTTGTCAAGCCACATTCCAACTGGCAGTCAATACATGGAGTGTAATGATGTTGTGTACTATTCTCCCATGTGATGTTCCGTGATTGAAGCAGGTCATCCTTGTGTGGTTGACCATCAATACATGAAATATACTTTTCAATTACACTTTGTGTAACATGGTCACTTGACCAGAATCCACGACACCTCTAGATAGGATCTTTGAGAGTTTTTCATCTCTTTTTAGTATAATCTTGGTCACATGAAACTAGATTATCATGTTATGTTAACTTTTGGTTTAAAGAATGAAAAGTAGAAATGAAAAATTGACAAAAAAATAATAATTTATCAATAAATAATAAATAATTATAAATTAATGTGAAGCTAATTTGATACCACTAGAAGTTTTTTGGGAATAGAGGAAGCAGTTAAGATCATGCCCAAAAAAAATTTATGAGTTTCCTCAGATAAAATCCTTGGAACTAAATTAATACAAGCCTGGAATATTCATAGAGAGAATATTTTCACATATAATTTATAATTAATTTATAAATAATAATAACCTCATCATTATAATTATCTCAGCTGATGAATTTGGTTAACCTTCTTATCACACAATCATTGCAATGAATAATAAAAAGTATAATTATTCTAGTGGTATACATGCATGATCCATGAATCGTGTGATTTATTCATTTGAATTATGGGTTTTAGTGTGAAGGAACCAAGTGTAATTAATCATTCATCATTGATTGTAACAAAAATCATTTCAATCTTGAAATATTATCTCTTGTTCTCTCAGTCTTGAGTGCAAGGAAGAAGATGATTGTCTCTCATTATTGAGAGTTATATTGAGAAGTTATATTTGAGGATTTGAGAGAATTATATTGGGATAATATTATTATGTACAACCCTTATCTCAATCTTAAGATGCTATAATTGGGTTAATATACTTAGGGTTAGACAAACAATAATTACACAGAGGCCCTTATCTGATTGTTAACTATAAATAAACCCCGTGTCAAATATTATTATTATTATCATTTCATTTCATGAAATGTGTTAACCTATGAATATTTAAATATCATTTATTAAATAAATAAATTATTATTTATTTAAATGACATTAAATATAATATGTCATTTCATTCAGGCCCTTAACTTGACCCATCAATCCTTCACGAAATTTATTGAACCTTGAATAAAAAATATTTATTTTAATAAGTAAATATCATTATATTATCTATTCAATAAATAAATAAATATTATATTCACTAAATATATATTTATTTGGTATTTAACTCACATATATTCCAAACTAAAATAACTCATGGTTGAATTTATATGTTCAATATAACCTGACTAATTATTATTCCTTGGTCTTGAGAATAATATTTATTATAAATATTAAATTAAAATATATTTTAATAGAGATTCTTGATACATGTAGTGTGTGGTCATCTAGGCATCTTTCCCACTGGAATTAGGTGAGCTAGCATAATTCCAAGATTATCATTTAACAACGCATCAAGGAACCCATAGAGAAATAAGTTAATGTAATGAAAAAAATAACCTCATATGAATGATTACTGTGTAATATAGTCCATTTATCTTGATATATCATCAAGAATGTTTTATACTTGTATCATCAGCCTATATGCTTGATATATCTTTCTCTGACTAGATGAAATGAACTCGTAGTCAAACTTTCATTGCCATGGAATTAATCATATAGTTCCATTTCAATCAAAGGGTTATAGATATCAACATACAACAATTTATAATGGATAAATCCTTTCTTGACTTATTCGATTAATTTCATATCACTTATGATGATCCCAAAGTATTATACCTCACCAGGAGTATATTTCATCATGATTTTGATCAATACATAAAAGTATGTGATTCATGATATTCAATAATAATAATCCTAAGTCTAATGACCAATACATATGTCCACAAATAGGAATATTCAATAATGCATATAAAATGTGAAATTCCAATTGGAAGTTAAGTCCTCATAACCTCTTACCTTAGTGATTACTAAGTGTGAATTTTATGAGAAGTCTCAATTTCTTATGATCCCTTATGACCTAATAGTCAAACATCATTTTGGTTCCATTAGATATCTTAAATTAAAACCATAGGATATATTTATAAGAATATTATCATACCACTTCATGTTTATCATAATATTGTATAATTACTATGGCATTTTGATGAAACAAATACTCTAAAAACATTATCACATTAATGTTATATATAATAACACTCATCATATGATAATTTATGTATTAACATTAAGGTATTTGAATATAAAAGTAATAAAAAGTACAAAGTAATTTGAATCTAGGGAACTAACTATAACATATACCACACTTTCCTATGGTTTATCATTGGTTATAAATCAATGTGACTGATTTACTAATGACTAAACATGTATAATCATTTAAAGAGTAAAAAAGTTATGGATTTTCATTGAAGTGTTCAATTAATGTAACCCTCTAACAGGTAGTAACACATTGGTTTCCATGAGATGGTAACTGGTGCTTTAACTTTATAAATCTCTCTATTAAATTAACAGAGTCTAAAAATGATTTGTATCCCTCCCGTAAAGACTACTCTCAATGAATGTAATATTAGTTAATACCCCCTTCATTCTCAAATCATCATTTTTCTTTGGAAGAGTTCATGCACACCCAAAACTGGTCCAGGAAATCTTTCTTCCCATGAATAGTTATGAAAATGTTTCCTTTTAAGATAATATTATGTTTATTAAGATAAAAAATACTAAAATTGAAATACACATTCAAATTTTCAAGTAAGGTAAAACCATAAAAACTAGGATTCTGATCTAAACAGGTGTTGAACCCTGAAAAATGAACAAGAGAAAGAAAGTTTCACAAAGATAACTCCATAGCCGCACCACAACACTCAAATAGAGACAAAACCTACATGATCTAGATCTCATAAAACATCACAAAAGCACCAAAAATTCTTAATCAAGACCAATATTGTAAGAGTGAATCTTATTATTTGAATATCCATCACTAAATCCCACAAACAACCACCAATGATAGTTCAACTATGATCCCCCAAAAAATCCAAGTAGTAGTATGAGAAAATCACTAATAGATCAATGAACGGGAACTGTTAAAGCTCTCATGGACTAGAAGAGGATCCAATGAGAACACCAAGACAATATGAACACAAAATTTATCACCTAGCCCTATATGGATTATAAACACAAGGGGAACCAAATCATAGAAAGTATAAATCAATATCTAAATAAAAAAAGAAATCTAGACCCCTTTGAAGCACAACAGTTCCACTATGAGAAATGAGAGGTCAATAAATAAGTACTATGATAGAACAGATGTCAGGGAGTTGAATGATCTCCCTACTCTAAGTATATGAGCACCATAATAAGTAATCAAAAAACAAACCAAGGAGATAACCCAGACCCAGGGAACCAAAAATCATGAACATAACAACCAAGAAATCAGGGAAAATATTCTCAAAGACTCTGTCAACTACACCAGACCAACACCAGAACACAACATCAATGCAGGAGGAAAACCCTAAATAAAATTATAATAAGAACCCAAACTATAATAATAAGTCAATATTCGGGGCCCATAGAAAACCGAGTTTTGGTTGTATTCCAAATCATGGAAATTTATATAGGATCTTATCCTAGAACGAACCATCAATTAAAATTGGAACCAAAGAGAATTATAGGTGGGAGATGTATGAAATTATAAATCCTATCATTTATCTCTTTACAAATGAAATAATCCAATCTAGAGAATTTGATATTTCTAATAGTATCTAGAAAATATTGACTAGAAAAAGAACAATAATAACTTCCCCAAGCATCAAATAAGGTGGTTAAAGGACAATGAAGACCTGGGTAGTTAAAAATGATACTCAAAGTATCCTGTAATAGGAAAAGTTGAAAAATAAATAAGCATTATTCATATAACTCTATAAAAATAATTAGAAATTATTATGGGTGGTTCAACCCTATCAAAAAAATTTGTCCTGAGTAGGTAGCCTTTGGAGAATATCAGGCCAAATAATGGTAGCATACCTAGCGATAGAAATCCTATTCCAAACCAACTAAAACTAGGGAATTGGGAGAATATTTAGATATTTATCATCCCAATCAATATGATTAGAGAAATATTAAGCCCCATTACATCTATTAATATCATATAAATGGATATTTAGTCCATATATATGTGTAAAAGTATATCTTAAGTTAATAAGATCTACATTCATACCTAGGATACACCAAGAACCATTTCATTTGATATCAAAAACCTTATCATATTATAGAAGTCCCAAGTCATAAATAAGAGCCTTAAACAAGGAGATAATACCACAAACTGAAGCTTCCCATGAAAAAAAATGAATGGTAATATAACCATGAAAACTAAAATAACCTAAAAAAGAAAAAATGAATATCAATTATAAAAGTAAAAATAAATGGAGCATAACATACCATTACAAGATGGAACACTTAACAAACCTAATTATGGTAATTTATTTTCCAATTAAAAGGAAACATTTCTCCTTTTATTTTTTGATGAAAATTATTCAATCAACTCATCATAATTGAAAATATACCAAAATTCATTTTTAATTGAAATAATGACCAATGCGCATAATATCTCTTATTCCATTTTAGTTCTAAGATAAGTTTTTACCAACTTTGTCTTAGATAAACTTCAATTTGTTCATACAATCGTAATGGGTATAGTCAAAAAAATATCACATGCCACCAATTTCATTTGAAAGCCCTGATATTTTCAATGAATCTTGATGAAATAAAGGATATAAATTTATTTTATTAATTCACTTGGAAATATCAATTTCAAATGTTTGATCTCTTGAAATAGTTCATCTCTTTAAATATAATCATGTTTATTGTATTTCAAAAAACTTTGAAATTGAGTGTAATGTTCTGTCAACTATTCTTCGAAAATATTTCTAAATTTTTTCTTTTAAAACATTAAAATATTACTTTAAAGTATTAAAATTTTATAAAATTTTCACTCAATAAAATAAGATCTTGATCAAATATTTGAAGGAAATTTTTTTTTCTAAATTTTTCCTCCATCGATTAATTTATAATAGCATAATCTTTCACATACTCATAAAATCGTTACTTCCTATTAAAGAATATTTATTTTTAAAATATTATATCAATACCAACTTCAAGTTCAAGTTTTTTTACTTTATTCAATAAATCTACAAACCCTCAACTTAAATATTTTCAAAGAAAAAAATCAACTATTTTATTTTTATACTTTCATATTTGATGTCTATCTCCTCCGTTTGAAGGATTTTACTGACATGGTTCACAATATAAAATATTTTGTACTAAATTATTAATATAATGATGGATTGAATATTCTATAATTCATTAGAACACAATCCTTTAGCATCTGACATCATGACATCATCATGCTTGGAAATATTAGAAATTTGAACTAATGCATTTATTAACTTTGGTGATTACCTTATTATAGCTTTAATACTTTAAATGTGACATTTTTAATGAGTTTATGATAATGGATTTAGTGTAAAAACCTTCATATAGGTCCTTAAAACATCCCATCAATGTGGTGAACCTACAAACAATATATAAATCTTTTTTACATGTGTAAAAAAATCTTTCATTCACATTAGACTTTTCTATTTCACATATAGAAAGATTTAGGTTATGACATTCACATAGAGTATAAAATTATCTATTATTTATATCAAGAATTATTTTTTATATTCCTTGATGTTTACCTTTCATGTTTGATCCATTATCAAAACTTTTTTCTCTTATTTCATCAATGTTTAGTTTTAGATCAACCAAAAAGTAATTTGAAAATACCAAGGCCAGATGTGTCATCAACATTTATGAAGATAATAAAAAATCCTAAATCTTGACATTAAATTATTCCTCAATATATTCACAACTTATGGTAATTTAAATTTATTATTTATGACTTAGATCTAGAGTACAATCATGGATAATTGAAAAATATTTTTCTCTCATGGTATTCTTCAATATTTTTTCTTTAATTTCATTCCCCAAAAAATTATCAACTCATTATGAATTTTATGGATAATATAATTCTTTTTTATTTCATTATCAACAAAAATATTAATATGTTCCTGCATAAATAGATCAAATTAATCAAAAAATTCAATAATTTTTTTAAAAAAAGAGCATTATCCTTCTCATATATATCCCCATTTGTTCTCTGAAATTATAAGTTATTTTTATTAAGAACCTTCACAACTATAATGGTTAGAGTAATTACCATATTCTAATAAATTATTTTTTCCCAATGATACATTCAATGTTTATTTCAATTAATTTCTTATTTTCAAGTTCACATTGCAAGTCCTCCCACCTCACTATATAAGTAAGGTGTTCAAAAATTCTTTCATTGTCCCTAAGCATCATTAGAAGGTTGTACCAATCATTAGTTCCACCTATGGCCAAATAAATTTTCATAAATTCAGTGTAAAATAATTTACAAAAAATGAAATACCTTGTACAACTCATTAGAATACACAAGAAACTTCATTTCTTGTTTCTCACCATTAAGAAGGTGGAAAAAATAATGATTAGAAATAAAGTGTCTATCATGACTAACCTCCTTAAGGAATGTGTCATTTTCTTTTAAGATTTTAATCATCCCATTAGAAACATATAAAATTATATTGACATCGTTAATACTTCCCCGTAATCCTATATCATAATTCACATCCATGTATTTTTCATAGTTATGTATATTTTGATCTCTAAGACCATGAATCATAGGAATAAAATGTTCATTATCATCATACTTATAATTCAAATCCACACCTTAATAATTTATCATATCAAAAACTATTTCCATTAATTCATTTTTAGATTTTTCAACCACTATAGAAACAATATCACCTTGAGATTTCTCATTAAATTTAACAGATTAACTCTCTTTTTCACTTCTTATAGAAAATAGTTTAGAAACTGAACCCGCTAGTGATTTTTTCCATTTCATTATTTATTAGCTTTATTTTAATATTTTGAGATCCATAATTTTGAAATATTTTCACTATAGTACCTACAAGTTATAAATTATAATTCAAATAATTATAATTCATTTCTAATTATATCATAATTATAGAAAGTAGTCCCTTTTCAAATAAAACCATATGTTCCAAGTAATTTATTTTTTATTTAATATTCAACTATTATTATGAATATTTATTTAAAAAATAAAACAAAAAATATAAATAAAAAATATGTTTAATAAATAAAATTAGAAAAAAATAAACTTAAATTTATATCAAATTCATCAAAAAAAATTAAATTCAATTATTTAAAAAGTATATCATTTTCATTTTAAATTCCAAAAAAAATAGATTTATATAATCCCATATATTTTATAAACCATTTTTAGAAAATTAAAACAATAAAATATTATCTAAAACTAAATGTAATGTACTATTTTTTCTAATAATATTCTATATTTTTACAAATTCATTATTACTTTTCGATCTAATAAATGAAAAAACTAAAAACTAACAAAAAATTAAAATTGTATGGATGATAGGAAAGATTAAATAGTGAGTAAATCAATATTAATTATTAGAAAAATTGATAAATCGATCAACCAATATGATCTATAAATTGATTAATCATAAAATAAATGAAATGTAAATGTAAAATTAATTACATGTAGAAAAATCGCAAATTTAAAAATGAAAATCGACAATCATAAATCAGAAATTAGAAGGATTGGGAACCGAAAAATTTTTAATTCATATAATTTATAAAAATAAAACAAAACTATTAATAAAAATAAAAAATTAAAAAATTATAATTAAAAATTGATTACTAAAAAAACACACATATGGGTGGGATAGAAGGCTAGCCAGTGGTTGTATAATAGGGGGAAGTGGTGAGGCACTACACTAGTAGCTAGATAGAGAATTAAAATAGGAGGGAGACTCTGGTGTGGTGAGGAGGTGCGGTGAGACAAGAGGTAGGGTAGTGCTCTGGTCAATGAGGCGAGTTAGATCTGAAAGATGAGAGTTCAGTCAGTGGGTGACCACATTATCGTGACGTTTCAAATTGATTATGATTCAAAGATTATTTTCTAGTCTAGGTTAGACCCTAGTTCATCTCTCAAGGAACATTTTGATTTAAAGAGTTTAATAATTGAAAACCCAAGTGTATTTTGAAAAATATGAGATAAAGGGGTCATTTTTATTTCAATACACATATTTAAAGTTCATTATTATTATAGATTCATTCAGGTTTGGATTAATTCTTTGGTTGAAATTAATTGGAATCCTGATTAATTCCTAAGATTTTATTCTAATGCTTGAAGAAACAAACCTTAACATAACAATCATATTAACAAGGTACATCACTTATGCATGGAATAATAGATTCTAAGTCATATTGAAATCTCAATAAATTGGGTCCAAAAATAATTCTTTTTTTGTACAATCAAAACAACACAAGTCACACACTCAAAACCTCACATCGATCTGTTATAAATTCAGATCATATCAATCGTATGCATAAAAACAAGCATTAAAATTTGAAATAATGGAAGATACATGGAATTAAATTTTTTTAAACAAAAATTAATCCAAAATAGTAGCTAATATATGCATTAGAACTCCCTTGGCATGTGTGTATCTCCCTCACAATAAATGACTACTATTTAGCCTGACATCAAGAGGAGGAGGAGGATCGTGTGGATTTTATTCTTCATCCTTGATCCCACTACAAGGATAGGGGCCTAAAGAAATTCTAGTATAAGGGTAGGACTCTTTCTTAACTCTAAAATTTCATCACTTAACTCCTTGGTCTAACTTGAAAATGAGTTCCCATGGTGCCCTTTTATATCCAAAATGGGAAGTGGTTTTGTGAACCCATTTTTCATGATACCACTTGTGTCTTAGTTTTTGGTTGGTAAATGGAATTATTCCAACCTAGAAAAAAGATAATATTTGTGTTATATAATATTTAATATCACCATTTAAAATTTTGTTCCCATTGGACATCTATAATTGGAGATATAGTTAGAGTACCGAACCAAACGTTTGACTTTGTGAAGATTCAGTTCCCTGGACATATCAGTTTGTTTGGGCCACTAGATGGATGAATTGGGATTGGGTGTATTGAGATGAGGTATATACCACTGAATTTTGGGTCATAATAGAAAATTTTAGCCCATTTGGATGCACATATTTCTTTTAATGTTCCAAAAAAGGGAAACGTTTCCTTGGTATTCCATGTAGTTTGTCCTATTTTCCTTCTATATCATCTTTGGCCCACCAAATCACCTACTCATATAAAGAAATCCTCAAAAAAAAATTCCCCTTTTAACAGTTTCAAACATTAAATAATTGAATCAAATTTAAAGTAAAATTTTTTATTATTTTTTTAATTTTCAATACAATACTATTTTAACACAGTGGCGTAAAGGTGAAATAAAATAGTGAATCACAAGGCAATCGCATCCCCACACCTAAAAATTTTCACTCCTAAGTAAAGTCACATTACCAAAAATGATGCATGGATACATTCCCAACTTCATGAAGATTTAACATTCAATGATAATTTAATCTGTGATAGTGATGTGATCAAAAAAATCACACCAAGGAGTTATTCTCAGTGATCATGGAAAAAAGATGTCTCATAAATTATATCAGAATGAAATTCAAGGAGATGAATGATACCAATTTGAGAAAATAATTCAAAAACCAACAATGTCACTAAATATCCACATGTGTGTGTGACAAACATTTCATTCTATTATTTCCACTTTCTATCCAATAAATATTGATTATTTAAAAAAAATATTCTTAAATGATAATGTCCACCAAACCTACCCTACATTCTTTGAAATCAAATGTCAAGACCCACTCACTTAAGCATTTCTGGAAATCAAACCTTAAGATATTGACCTAGATATCCCCATATGTTGTACATTTCATCACTTCCCTCATTTATTATTATTTTTGTTATTGTTTTTTCAAAATTTGAACTTGGAACAAATCTCACACTCATCAATCAACCCTTGTTTGATATCCTCATGACACTAATTATAAATTTTATAATAAGATCACAGGTCGAGGAAGACTGGTTTTTTACCTTCCTAAGACACAAATCACATTTTTATGTTTTTTTTATTATTATTGTTCTTATTATTTTATTGTTAGTTTTTTTAGGGCGTACAACAGTTGGATAATAGGTACACACACATAGGTCAATCTGGAAAAGTAATGAAACAGATCATATAAGGAATGAACATATGGAAAAATAATTTTAGAAAGATGAAAAATATTAACCTGACTTATATTTACCTTATATTAAGTAAAAAATATTCACACTTCATGGTTTGGTGAAAAACTTTGTTGATAAAATAAGTGGAAGAATTTTCCTATAAACTACTCACACAAAGGGTATCATTCTTATCAAAGGTTTCAAACTGATACAACCATTTGTATCATCAACAAACAACCAATTTTCTAGAAAAAGTCACACCTCAATGCTAAATTCATGCTAAAACACACATTCTATAAGTGAAAAAAATGTTAAAACAACTTGAAATAGGAAAATTTCTCACGCATTTTCAATAATTTCCATGATTCAGTGGGAATAAATTTTTATAATAAAGTGGGAATCAAAAATGAATATTCTAGAAAAAAAGTGAAGTGGGAATGTGTAAAAAGGTAACAATATTATACAGCAAGATAAAAATAAAATAAATAAATAAATACGATGAAAATTCTTAACTAAACCAGGAATGTACCCATCACCCCACACCTAGAGTGTGTAGTGTCCTCATTGTAATAAAAGAGAATGTGGGAAGGAAGGATAAAACTGGTTGGGTTTCATTGGTAGTTTGGTTCTTGAACTTATATTTCCTCCATTTGAGACTCTGGAATGGCTTTATGAAAGTGATTTAATCACTGCCCATTGATATTGATGGTTTATTTTGTTTCTTCATTTATAACCTAGAAAACACTAAATGGATAAACATTAGTAACGGTGTGTAGAACAAACCAGTGGGAAAAAATCTTACCAGGATGTAACTTCAGCCTTACATTGTAAAGGAAGTCCTTCTTCCCAATGTGTAATTGTTGATGAAGGATGAGATAGTCATGGGAATCCTTGATTTGATCCTTATAAATCTTGGAATTATCATATGAGTCTCTATGAATTTCCTAAAACTCCTGAATTTGAATATTTCTTTGAGTACCTACACCATAAATATTAGAATTTCATTGTTAAATGTATCAGTAGTTTGGGTGCTCTATCTCAATAGGGATGTGACAAATCATTCCAAAAACAAGTCGATAAGGTACATTCCAATGTGAGTTTTAAAGGTGGTATGGTAAGCCCATAATGAATCATCGAGTCTAAGACTCCAGTATTTTCTAATGGGTTGAACAATTTTTCAAGAATTTGTTTTACCTCTCTATTTGACACCTCAGCTTGACCATTAGTTTGTGGGTGATAAGCAGTAGACACTCGATGCCTGATCCCATACCGACGCAATAGTGATTTCATTATTTGGTTATAGAAATGAGAACCCTGGTCACTGATGATGAACCTAGGTAATCCAAAACTATAGAAAATTTGGGTTCTCATAAATTACACAAATATCTTGGAATCATCTATCCTCATTCCTCATACCTCTACTCATTTTGACACATAATCAACTTTCAGAAGAATGTATAAGTTTCCAAAGGAATTGGGAAATGGCCTAATAAAGTCAATACCCAAAACATAAAAAAAAATCATGGAAGAGAAAGGGTTGTTATGGAATTTCATTTCTTTTAGATACATTAACCATTCTTTAATAGTGAGGAAAATATTTACAGAAATCATGGGCATTCAGAAATAATATTGGCCAAAAGAGACCTGAATCAAGGACCTTGTGAGTTTTCTATTAGGGACCAAAGTGGCCCCTGCAAGAAAGAGTGTGAAAGAACCTAAGGATAGATTGAAACTTTCTATCAGGAACAAAAATCCTAAAGACTTGATCACTACATGTTCACCAAAGGTAGGGTTTATCCCAAATGTACCAACAGGACTCATGTTTTAGGTAGTCAGCTTGGTATTTGTTGAAATCAGCAGGAATACAAGATGCTGCTAAATAATTTACAATTTCAACATACTAAGGAATTGAATCTTTCACTCAGTACAATTTATCATTGGTAAACATTTCATTTATGGTAATTTAGGGGTATGAGTCATGGTCTATGTATGGGAGGATCCTATTGATATGGTTAGTCACTATATTCTCTACTTCTTTTTAAGCCTAATTTTTAGATTAAATTCCCTAAGTAGGAGCATCCAACAAATGAGATGTGGTTTGGATTCCAGTTTCTTAAGAAGATACTTGATGATTTCATGATCTGAGAACACAATGACTTTGGACCCTAAAAGGTATGGCCTAAATTTATCCAAGAAAAATGCAAGTCAAGGAATTATTTTTCAGTTGTGGTGTAGTTTTCTTGGGTAGGGTCCAGTGTGTATGAGGTATAGGCTATGACATGTGAAGATCAATCAACCCATTATGATAAGACTTCCTAAACTGCATAGTTAGAGGCGTCACAAATGATCTCAAATGGTAAATCCCACCAAAGTGGTTGGATTACCATGGGTTATGTAAGAATCCATTTCAGTTTATTGAAAACTTCCTCACATTCTTTATCAAAAACAATTTTTTTTATTTTTAGAGTGGTCGGGAGAGGGGAAGTGAAATCTTACTAAAGTAGAGAATAAAATTATGTTAAAATTCAGCATGTCCTAAGAAATATCACACATCCCACACATTTTTGGGGAATGGTAGGGAAGAAATAAAATCAAATTTTGATTTATCTACTTATATACCATCCCCATAAATTACATGCCCAAGCATTATATGTTATTGCACCATGAAATGGAATTTATCATAATTTAATATGAGATTATTTTTAATGTATATATGTAGAATAGAACCAAGACTAGTCAAACATTCATCAAAATATGATCTATAAACATTGAAATCATTCATTAATACTTCCATGAAATTCTCTAGGTAATTTGAAAAAATATTAGCCATGCATCACTAGAAAGTACCTGGAACATTGGACATACCAAATGGAATCCTCCTATAGGAAAATGTGCCAAAGGGGAAATTAGGTTTAAACATGGTATCAATACAAACTTGATTCGATAGCACCCTAAATTACCAGACTAAGGGAAATAGGGTATTTTCGTGTTGAGGAGGGGATACCATGACCATTGGAATCTTCCTCATCTCAACTCCAAAACCAATCATGAATCAAACTATTTTCTAAAATCCAATTTCACCTAAACAGCAATATTAAAAAAACCCCAAAGCGCTTTCAGAATTTATTTTCAAATGATCAAATCAATCTACTTTCATTTTTTTCTTTCTCAAAACCAATCAATTCAATCTTTTCTCACCACTTTCACAAATCTAATAAAGTAAAATATTTTGAAAACCTAATCAAACTAATTTCACAATATCATTGGATCGATCTCGACCTACTACTTTACTACATTTTAATTAATTAATTAGAATACTTGAGTGTTTATAAATTTTGTTTTTTCATAGACTTGTAGGGAATTAATGACACCCTCTAAGCCTGTCAAACTAGCATCATTTTTTGGAATGGTTTCTTTTATTTTTTTTTAAGATTTAAAATTTTTTATTGCTTTATTTCAATTTCATTATTTTCATTGGGTTTTTTCATGCTATGAATTTTAGATTTTTTAATTTTTAAATGCATGACCACACCACTCGGTCAAAGAGAAAAGAAACAATTAAGACCAGAAGCCATTCTGAACCAAGTATTGAGATTAAAGTCACTAAAACCATGGAGAGCGATGAAAAAAAACAACATGTTGGGGTTCTTCAAAAAGATCAAGGACTAAGGGTGCTCGCAGACTATGGGTGGCCATCAAAAACAGGACTGCAACCAAGCATCCTAGCACTTCCCATTATAGTAAGCCACTTAGAAATAAATCCTGAAATAATTTCAATGATCCCAAATAGTGTTCAATTTACCAAACTTCTGCATGAATATATGAACTAGAATCTGGGATATTTCCTTGAGCTCTGTGATACATTTCAATTCCAAAATGTTTCAAGAAATGTGGTAAGACTTAATCTTTTCCAATTTCCATTACGTGATCAAGTTTAAGATTGGATTCAAAGCCTTCCTGTACATTCTATCACTACATGGGATGAACTAGAATATAACTTCCTCATCTGCTTATTTCCACCTTTTAATTCAATGAACATACGGGTAAATATTCTTAACTTTTTTCAATTTGAAGATGAATCATTGTATTCTACATGGGAAAGATATAAATATATGACTTGAAAATGACCCCATAATGGTATAGATCTATGGATTCTTATCCAAAAATTCTATAATATTTTGTCATAAAGAAATAGTTCAATTCTTGATGTTTTGGTTGGAGGGTCATTAATGAATAATTCACCTAAAGAAAGCTACAACTTGCTAAATGAAATGGAGAGAAACAGTTTCTAATGGCAAGGAGAAGGGACACAAAGAAAAAGTGTTCATGAAATCAATAACAATGACTGGATGGCAGCACAAAAGGAATCATTACCAAGAATATGGACATCATGATGGTCCAATAGAAAAACCCCTAGGGTATGTGTATTGAAGATAGAAATTATAATGATTATAATCGGGGTGGTCAATTTCAGGGTTAGAGACCACAACAATAGTAGGGAAAGGGACTTTAATAAAGAACACAAGGGTTCCAAAAACAAGCATCCCAATGGACCACACTAATGATCTAGGTCCATACATTTGAAGAAAGACTGAAAAACATTCATGACTGCTTCTAGGGCTATACTCAAGGAAATAAAAGAAGAATCGTTGAACCAAAAGGCTGTATTGCTGAATCTGGAGCATCAAGTTGGTCAGCTTAGAGAGAGACCTAAATGAACACTTCCAGGATGCCATGATGTACTCCCATGTGAATATTTTAAATTTTTATAGCTTATAAGTGGTAGGAAAAAAAGGATGTGGTATAGAATTTTCAAGACAACAACCAGTGGATGTAAGAGAAGTGGAAGATGATAAGGAACAAGTACCTAAAGAAGGATAAGAACCACCTCAGTACAAGCCAAGATTTATTTTTTCAGAATGAATGGAACAAGTGAAGAATAACATGAAAAAAGGTAAATTTATTGAACACTTTAAAAAATTTCATATTAATATACCCTTTGCATAAGCTCTTGCAAACATACTGGCATGTGAAAAATTTATAAAAGAGATGGTAACCAATAAGAGGAAGATGGAAGAGATTGGAACCTTTCCACTCACACGAGAGTGTTTAGAAGTGGTGTCAAAGGACTTACCTAAGAAGAAAAGTGATCCAGGTAGCTTTTTGATTCTCATCTTTATCGGGGCTAACAAATGTGGAAAATCTTTGAGTGACTTAGGTGTGAGTGTCAATATCATGTCGTACACAACATTCAAGAGTTAGGGATTGGATGGACTGAAGCTAATGATAGTTTTACTCTAATTAGAAACTCAATAGTGAAGCATTCCCAAGGGATGATCGAGGACATACTGATTAGAGTTGAAAAATTCTACTTCCCTGCTGACTTCCTAGTGTTGGATATAGAAGAGGAGAAAAATACACTCATTTTGGGAAGGTCATTTTTATCTACAAGGCATGCGCTAATCGATGTTCAAAATGGAGAAATCTATATGAGAGTTGGAAGTGATCAAGTAAGTTTCAACATTCATCGGGAAATGAAGAACTACAATGTGTAAGAGGAAAATGATTTTGTAGAAGAAAATTCACCTAAAGCTGAGGATGTCGCTGATATTGAAGAGGTGCATGAGTTAGATATTGTTGTGAAAGAGGATTCTCAACTGAAGAAAAAAGATAATCTGAAGACAAATATGACTAACACCAAAGGAGAGATCGAATTCACTACAATTGAGAAATCATAAAAATTATGGATGATACATGAACTTCCATTTAGTTCATCAAGATTGATTAATAAATTGTGGGTCATTCTAATGGAGATCAAGTAAGTACTACCATTTGGAATAATTAAGATATTCAGAGAATAAGTATAGGGGATGACCTATATGGATAGGACACAATTGAGAAAATTTATGGACCCTGAAGAGTTACATGATTTTTAATCATCCTTCACATGATCTAGAGTTTAAATGAGTAAGGTTGATCCAATGATGGTAAACAAAAGTACTTCTGAGAGGAAACCTGAGTTTTGTGTTTTTTTCAGTTTTTGTTTTCTATTTTTAGAGGCTCTTATTCTCTTGCTCCAAATATTTCAAAATTAATTGATAATGGACTATAATTTCACCTATTTATTTTTAATTTTTTAGACCAACAATACCTAGGATAATAGTAAATAGTAGGATTCAAAATAAGAGGTATCAGAACAATTACACATCATGAAGGTTATTTACACATCATGAAAAGGTGAAACAAGAAGAACTTTCACATCCATGATTTAAGAATTAGTTGCAATGAGAGTATGATTTTAAATTATATATTTTTCTACTGGATTCCCCACATTAATTAGAGTTTTTAATTTCCAATTTCATGCCCGGTATTTTATTCTTGCTTCAATCAACTGAACTATGAGACATGAAATTGCTTAGTACAATTATCATGCCATGAATTTAAATTTATTTTTCAATAAATTTTAATGATAAAATGAAAAAAAAGATCTAGTATAGATAATAATTAGAATTAGGATTTGATAAATCATGATTTAGGGGAGCATGTTGACCATTGTAAATGAAATTTTTCTAAGATTTAGGCATGCTATGAATTTATGATGTTTACATTAATTGATTTAATTATTCGTATGCATTACCATAAGTAATTGTCCCAAACAATTGTTACATTATTGAGACATACATTGATCCAAATATATATCATTATTTATTTCATATCTTTATTGAGAAACTTGGGTATAATTTCTTCTATAACTTGTTTTTTATCTTATCGAAACTATGACTGAACAGAATCACTTTTAAAATGATTAAGGCATTCTATTTTTTTAGCCCTTATCCTGATACCCAACTTAAATTAATCCATTTTAATCCCATATAATACATTAACATACTCATTAGTAAATTATATATGTTACAATACTATCTTATCCATTCCTACCTTCCTCTAAATATTTTGCATGATTGTCAAAAGAGTGGGGGGAAGCAGCATCTGGTGGAAGGGATGGATATTTTGTAATGAATAATTGTGGGGGAAGTTTAATGAGATTTGGGGAAGGAACATTAATTGTATTGATTGAACACCCTCTTAAAATACAAAAAGAAAAAAATGGGATGTGTTTATGTAAATTCAAAAATCATTATTTACTTGACCGATGATCTTGTTATAATTATTACAAATAGTGTCATGAGAATATTATTAGGGGTTGGGTGGTGGATGTGATAATTTTCCTAGAAAAAAATTAGAAGAAAAAAATAAAAAGAATAAAAGAATAATAAAATAGGTTGTTTTAATTTATTTCATTTCATCTCTTTATAAGCCTTCTCTAAAATACTGGGGAAAAGGATACTTTCATTGAGATGTTTCTTATTATTATGAAAAGTACTTTAGAGTTGAACCTCCTTTTTTATCCTTACATGATTTACATCATTTACCTACCTTCCATAAGCCTCATGGTCATTTTATTCTTAATGTTGAAGTCCTTATAATTAATTTTGAACTCTATCTTTACATGGTGGAGATGTTAGATGCTTTAAAAACCTATGGTAAGTTATATGTTCTTGAGGTATGTGCATCACTCTATTCATTTGTACCCTAATGATGAGAATAAAATTTTATGTGAGGTAAATTAAAATTGGCATGTGTACTGATAATGAATTGAAAAATGAAAAAGTATGACTGAAATAACTTGTCTATTTCAAAAGGGGAAAATTAAAATACATTGTTGATTTTTTTCTATGAAAAATGAGGTGTTGATAAATTTTCCATGTGTGATGTTTGAACATTTAATTTTCTATCTGGTCAATTTATTTTATTGAATTTGAATTTGAATCATGTTAAGGTGGATGTCCTTTGTAGTATGTTGAGATTCCATGCTTGAGGAAAAATATGAATTCAATTTTGGGGGTATTTGATAAGTATATTACATGTATATATTTTATGGTATTTTAATGTATAATTTTTTTCATTTAATTGAATAATTTTGACAATTTTGGAATGGATTGACTTGTTTTGTGATTTTTGGTAGAAAACAGTGAATTTATAAAAAAATAAAATAGTAAAATATTGGAGAAAAAAAGGCATGACACCATATTTTTGAGGTTGCAGTGCAACTAGAAAACTGGAAGCAGAAAAGTTTCACAATGTGTAACAAAATTATATGACATGAATTCATTAGGAAACCACCACCACCAAAACAAGTTGTGGCAATCTAAGAACAGGATTTGAGCAAGATTAAAAAATCATAGAGGCAAACTTGGAACAATATTACATGATGTGAAACACTATTAAACATTGTGTAAATTCACCGGATGAGATTTTAGTGCACAGATTCACCAAATCTTAAATATTTCACAAAATCTATGACTTAGGACCCACCCAATATTCCTTTTGGACCAAATCTTAATGATTTTCAATGTCATACAATCCATATAGATCTTATAAATAAAGGTATATCCTTCTTTTTTGGGGAGAATTAATATCTAGATCCACTGGAAACCAAATCTTGGAGCGAGACAATGAACCCTCCCCAGGTTATTTCTTTGTTTTCTTTATGATTTATTTTTATTTTCTCCTTCCCTATTATTATATCATTACCAAGATAAGGGGATAATCCCTCCTTGTACTAGGGTAATTTAATAAAAGTGGGGAGGAATCATTGGATTTATTTCATTTTATTTTATTCATGTATTTGGTTTGTCATAATTTAATATTAAACTTCCAATCCCTTTCTTTTTATTTTATCATGACCATTGAAATTTTAATCAAAAAGGAACATTAAAATTTCACAACTGAAAACCCAAAAGAAGGAATGACCATTGTCAACTTTAGGGGAAATCAGGTTTAAACATGGTATCAAGACAAAATTGATTTGGAAACACCCTAAATTACCAGACCAATGGAAATAGGGTATTACCGTATTGAGGAGGGGATACCATGACCATTGGAATATTACTCATCTCGACTCTGACACCAATCATTAATAAACCTATTTTCTAAAATCCAATTGCACTTGAACCCTGATATTATAAAAACCCAACATGCTTTCAAAATCTATTTTCAAATGATCCAATCAATCTACTTTCATATTTTACTTTCTCAAAACTAATCAAATCAGTATTTTCTCACCGATTTTACAAATCTAAAAAAATAAAATATTTTTAAAACCTGATCAAACTAATTCCACTATCACTGTGGATTAATCTTGGAATGCTACTTTACTACATTTTAATTAATTAAGTATCATAGTTGAGTGTTTATAAGTTTTTTTTTGCATATAATTATAGGTAATTAATGATTCCCTCAAGGCCTTTCATAGATCTATCATGAATGATCTTGATACTGAGGACATAGGTTATGTCTCTAAAGTATTTCATGGAGAAGCACTTGTTAAACCAGTCCTTAACTAACTATATGGATGTTATTTCATTTCTATTAAGTTATATATCATCGACATATACAACTAATATAACAATTGTGCTCCCAATAAACTTCTTATAAACACTTATCTCACATTAATTTGTAAATAAACCAAATTCTTTTATAGATTCATCGAACCGAATGTTATAGGTCATAGATACTTGATTCAATACATAAATGGATCTTTGTAACTTGTATACATTTTTTGGAATTACCTAAATTCACAAACCCTTATTTTTGTATCATGTATAAATCTTCTTGAATATTTCCATTAAGGAATGAACTTTTTACATCTATCTATCAAATCTCATAGTCATGAAAAGATAGTATAATAAGTATAATTTTGATGAATTTTAACATATTTACTAGAGAATGAGTTTTTTCATAGTAAATTCCTTGATGTTTTTTAATAAATTTAAACATTATGATTTTTTTATAAGTATTCATTTTACCTTTCTTGTACAGTTTTCTCTTAAATACCCATTTTCACCCAACAAGATTTACATCAACTATCGGGTTGACCAGAACTCAAACACAATTATAATACATGAAATGCATCTTATTAATTCATAGAATATTTCTATCTTGAAGCTTCTAAACTTATAATCCCTACTTGTAGGAAAGATGATCATTTTTATCAACCAATAACGAGTCACCATCCCTAGTTACTAGTAAACTGTGCCTTTTTTTCTGACATCTCTAGTGCTCTTATGTAGTACTTTTGTTTCAAGAACAAAATATTCTGTAAAGATCTATAGAATATTTTTCTGTAAAACTCTTGTGTATATTGACCATAAACTTTCTCAAAGTAAATCTATCTCCCGCTATCCTTATTAATGATGTGATCCCTCTTAAGAAAGATAGTTTGTCTTATGATGGCTACCTTTTTGTCTGAGATTTTTTATAGACAGTATCCCCTTGTTTCTTTGGGATACCCTATAAAGATACACTTCATTCTTTGGAGAACTAGTTTATTGCTTCAGTTTTCCTTAAAAAATTCCTCACATCCCCATGCATGAGTACATGGAAAAATAGTTTTCTTTCCACTCCATAACTCAAAAGGAATATTATTTTACACTTTAGTTGGTACACAATTTAGTGTATAATTTTTGGTTCATAATTTATAACCCAAAAAGGATAATGAAATATCTGTATGAATCATCATCAATCTTACCATTTAAAGAAAGGTACATTTCCTCTTTTCACTAACACTATTTCACTGTGTTGTATAAGGTGGAGATAGTTTATATAGAATCTCATACTCCCATAGAAAATAGATAAAGTCTTAGTTAAGATATTCACCACATCGATCAGATTGAATCTTATTTATCTTATTATAAATTTTATTCGCTAATTAATTATTAAAATACTTGAATTTCAAAGGACTAAGACTTATACCTTATCAAGTAAATATAAACAATTCTACTCTCAAGTCATCATTAAATTTTATTAAGTAAAAATACCCACATATAGATTCTACTGGATAAGGTCTATACACATTAGTGTGTACTAATTCTAGAATATCTATAGATCTTTCACTATATCCACAAATGGTAGTTTTTTCACCTTTCCTTATAAACAAAAATGAAATATTCCAATTTGTTTTAGCTTAAAATCATCTAAATAACCATCTTGTTAGAGTTTTTTTAGGCACTTCTCATTTACTTGACCAAAATGGTGATGTCATAAATGGGTGTTATATGATTCATGAAAACTTGATTCATTATCAATTTCCAATATTTTATTATCATAATTAAATATATAAATAATTTTATTTAAATGATTTATGTTGTAACATATGATGTATTTTTAAAAGAAACATCTCTTATTTATGAACATGAAAATAAATGTATCTATATCAAGGTTGCATACAAAATGTTTTTGGTAATTTTTGGAATATAATGAAAATATTTTAAAACCAAAATCATTCATATTGTAAATGTAATGTGGTAGTCTCCTATATCCAAAGAATAAAGTTACACCTCATTGGTCGATCAAATATCTACCTCTCCTTTGGTAATATTTCAAAATCTACTTGGATCCTGTATTTAGATACATATGTGAAAACCACAAGTTGTATTTAATACCCAATATGTTTATATATAAATATTGCACTCAATAATGAATACACCTAAATATTCTCTTTACTTATTCAATTGGATGAAGTTCTTCTTCCAGTGTCCAAGCTTGCAACATGAAAAACATACCATGTTTTGTTCCTTTTCTTATCATCGAATCTTCTTCTTCTAAAAAAGATAGTGCTCAGGGTCCTTCGACTTGGAATGATTCTTGGGGGACTTCTCAATATTTTTCCTTTTCTTATTGAATATTAGGGTCATAGGTTTTCCACACCCCATGTCCTTGATAAATTGGTGAATTAAAGTAAGATGTTATAAAAAAAAGTATTTTCACTATTCCTCATATTATAATTCGCAATAAAACTAGAGATTTTAGGTAGTGAGGATAGAATGAGATATATATACAAATCATCAGATATTTTGAATCCAAATATGTTCAATAAATATATGAATCCAATCATCTTAACTACATGAGTCCTAGTTGACACCGAATCTCCAAGCTTGCACATGAATAGTACATTGAAGATCTCATATATCTGTTATCTCTCCTCCTCTCAATAAAGATAATGCAGGTGAGACATGATGTCATACACATCTATATCCTCATGTTTCTTTATAATATCACTATAAATGTTTTATATCATGAAACATTGGAAATTTGTGGCATCGTCCACATATTTTGGGTAGAGAGATAATTCTTCTTCACTAGACTTTTTAGTAAGAAACTCAGGAACTGGGGTTTCCAGCACATATAATTTGTATTCATGGTGTAGTATAATGTACAAGAGCCTATATAATTCCTAAAAATTTAATCCAATGAGATGTTTATCCTTCTATAGTACAGGTCACAATGATATAGTTGAAGTCGTAGGGCTTTCCATTTCTAAAATAAATAAGAACAAAATTTTAGTACTTTATTTGGATTAATAAATTAGATAATAAACTTTAATTTATTAGTTTATTCATCTCCCAATATTTTAAAAAACCTAATGGCCCTAACCATTAGTTTTAGAATATCCCATCACATGGAAATTCTAGTTTTAAGTATTCATATTCCCCTTCTCATAACCCAAACTTGGGCTTGGAAAGTTATTTGAAGGGTTTTAATTAAAAGTAGCATTCCCACTACATTAACTTATAGATCCTTAATCTATTGATTAGACTCCCAGATCCTTAAATAATTTATAAATATTTACTCAACCCTTTCCTCTAAGTTAAACTAATTCCTTCTCGGTAAATCAACCCTTGATGTGAAATAATTTTAAGTCAACCCAAAAACCTAATTTAAAATTCCCAGATAATTAAAAGCACCCTGACTTGGGCCGGTCAATCCATTTGAAATATGTATTTTTTAACTCAATTAGTGTAAAGATATACCAAATTAATATATATTAATTTTGGGATTTTATCTTTTAGGCATAAATTTGTTATTTTATATTATTACATCCTTATTAATATTGTGTTGATTTTACTCAAGTGATTAAACATTTATTAGATAAAATTTATACATAATATAATTTATTTTAATTCCATATTTAATTCTTGTTAATTCATTAATTTATGTGATCATGATAAAGCGCCCATAAATAAATTAACCATGTAACTTGATAAAAAAAATAAATAAAGTGGTATGATCATGATCTTCTCTAATGATTAGTTTATTTAGTAGATGATAAACTAACACTCAACCCTAAGGGAAAACACCTTGAACTACAACTTGATTCATGACACAATATTACACCTATCCTATTGTGAACCTCCTGGATTAGTTTCTCTATAGATCAGAACTTGAGTCACCTCCACTCTCTTGGGATCTCCATCCATTACATAAGCATTACTCACATGCAGATGAGAGGGACCAAAGAATTATTTTAGGGGTTTACATGGAACGCACGACCTAACATAATTAGATAAGGGTATGACATTCAATCCATCAATTTAATTTAACAATAATAATAAATTAAAATAAAACAAATAGAATATACAGGTCTGGTCTAAGCTTATGATCCTCCACACACATGCAATAAATATACATCTTAAATCTAGAAAACGTTCACTTAAATTAATTATTTAATTAAGATAAAATGGAATGAATTAATTATATTAATAAATTAATTAAATTTATCTTAATTTTATCCAAACCATCCTAAAATTTCCATCATCCATAATTTTAAACAAATTAAAAAAATAAATTTTATTTAAAATTAATAAACTAAACTTTTGTACTTGGAGGCAATGGAATGTACCCATCCAAACTACTCAGTATTATCTTTGTACTATTTATTCAAATGTCATTAATCATACATAGCATGGAATCTAATTAAAAGTCATGTATTTTCATTAAATAGTACATTGTAATAAGTAAATTATGCCTTATTTGATGTTATTAATACATGTAGAGTACACCATAAGTAAAGACCATGCACAGCTTTCGGTTCATAATTTAACATGGAAATTAATCTAATACATAATTAATAATACTATCACAATGTGTGTACTATAAATAAATGACACATATAACACATTAAAATAGTCTTAATTATATAATTAATATTTTATCTACACATTAAATTAATTACATGAGGTGTAATGGGTTATACGATGTGTACTTGGGTTGTGCACCATGTAACATCTTCTACCCATTCTGTGACACATTCCTAGGGACTGGAAATGTTTTTCGGTCATGGAAATGCATGAGGTACATGGAGTGTATCTATTTACACATTTTTTTTCATGGATGTTTCATAGTTTTTAAATACCTATGTCGTGTAATAAATGCATAACATGTCTTGGACCCCCCATGTTTTCTATCATGAAACACATGGACTACATGGGGTGTACATGGCATGTAGTTTAGAAAACTATGTGTCATCCTGGATTGGTCAACACGTAGTATGAATTTAATGCTTACCATGTGTATTTATTGTATTATGGCCGAAATTTATCATGGTTAATCCTGGTGAAATTAACACAGGTACACGATCTGTATCAAAGGGTTACACATCATGTAATCTTGTGTTATCCAATCAGAACCTTAAAATATCCTAATAGAGTCTCCAAATTTTCTTCGTGTTGATTTAAAATTTTCTTGGTTATATGACCAAGAATGAATAAATATAAGAGAATATTTCAATTTTCATATTTAAGAACAAATAATCCTAAAATGAAAACTAATTTAAATTTCATATAATTGATCGACAACTAATAAATAACTATAAATTAACTATGTGACCACTCTGATACCACTTGAATGTTTCAATCATAGTAGAAGCGCCTATTAGGCATAGAAAACTTGTATTTTTATCATAATCAATGAATAATTTGAGACATACATGATGAGGAATGTCATGACCAATAGAATTAATTCAAAGTTTAATTGACATGTGAATTTCAGAACCAATAAGTAAGGATCATTGAATATAATTTATAATTAATTTATATGTAGAATTATAATTATCTTATCTTGTAATTCTTTCTTCGTTGATGTCATGGTTGAATACTCTCATCATACTGTTGTTTTGATTTAGGATCCAATGGAAGAATCCATCTAGGGGTGATCCACATATTCTCCAAAATCTCATAACTTCATTATAGAATCAGCAGGTTCTAACACGATAGATCCTAATCACTTGTGTCATTCATTATTGATCACATGAAGAATATCTTCATGGATGAATGATTCTCTAGGTCATCTTAAAGGCTTGAGAGGTTGGAGGAGGATTGACACTCTTATTCTTGAGAGCGTTCTTGAGAGATTCCCTCTTGGGACTGAGAGAATCCTCTCTAGGTTTGTTGTGTACAACAAGGGGTTATACCTGCAAAGCAATTTAACCGGGTATTTAAAGAGCTGGTTTAGGGTTGGTAATTGCATATAGGAATTTATCAAATTACTTATTCCTTGGTTAATCTCATTTCTAATAATAATATAAATAATATTATTAGTTTCTTAACATATGTAATATTGGTGAACAAATAAATATCATTTATTAAATAAATTAATTAATATTTATTTAAATGATATTAAATATATCATTTCTAGTCAGACCTTTAAAATCGTTCTGTTTATCCTCATTTGTATTTATATAACCTTTAATAATTATTATTTATTTAATAAATAAATATCACTACATTATTTGATGATAAATATAATAAATATTATATTCACTAAATCTTACAAATAAATATTTATTATTATTTAACTAACATATTTAATATTCAAAATAACTAATGATTAAATATTTTTTATCAACCAACCTTGAATAATTATTAAACCATGAAGTGGGAATAATAATTATTCTAACATGTTAAAATAAAAAATTGAATTTAATTTGGATTTTAGATACACTTAGTGTGCGGTCCACTAGGACCCTTTTTTAGTGGCATTCAATAGAACCACCTAAAGTCCAAGATTAGCATATAGAAACATGTAAATACACACATAGAGAAATAATTAAATGTCATAATGGCATAAAATGATCACTGTGTAATATAATCTCTCTACAATAATATCTCTAATAAAATAGGTTTCATGCTGGTGTCATCAACCTATGTGCACGATATTTCTTTCATTGAATTTCCAAAAATGAACCTACCCATAAAAAATCATGCCCATGGATTTATTTTGGTTGTTTTATTCTCATAAAATAGCCTAATATAAAAACTTTTGTTAAATAATAGAAGGGATAAATTCTTTCTTGAATTATTTATTATTAAAATATCACTTGTGACGCACCTAGTGTATCCTACTTCACTGTAGGAATATATCATCATATTTTTTATCAATACATCAATGTATGTGACTCATGATATGCTTTAATAATAATCTTAAAGTCTAAGGATTAATACACACATTTGTAGATATAGAAATCCAATGACACATATAAATGTGGATTTCCTACTAGCAGGTCATGTTCTCATAATCTATGGCTCTAAATATTACCAAGGGTGTATACCATAATAAAGTGTCTCAAAGTCCTATGAGTTTCCACCCCTTATATACCATATAATTTCCATCTCATCAAATGATATTATCTATATATAAAAAATATATTTAAGAATATTTTCATAGCACTTTCAGGTTCTCATCATAATAGGGACCAACTATGACCTTTTTAGTGTGATAACCACTCTTAAGACATTATAACATATTATTTCATGTATAATAATAGTCATGATATGATAAGAAGTTTATTAATATTCAAAACAATGAATAAAGGTAATTATAAAGTACAAACAATTTGGTTCTAGGGCACCAACTCTAACATGAACAAGGATCCATAATCTGGTGTAATCCCTCAGAAGCATGAGGTATTTGGCTATTGCTGCCATGATCTCCATCAAGATTACTGGGTTAAAGAGTAAAATATGGAATTCATAACAACTATGGTACACACAGTTTTATGTTTTCTATTTTATTTCATTTTGAAACTATTAAAGATAGATCAAGTGTTTTATGAGTTCTGTCACTGCAAAATTTTATTTGATGAATTCCCAAAACCCATCACCATTTTTTTATGAGGCCATATTTGAGATAAGGTTTTTAGAAGTGTTTGTATGCTCTATAATTTTATCTGATATAGTAAAAAAATTACATATTTATGGATGTTGAAGTTCTTCCTAAACCACATAAATTTGTGGGTTTTTGTTTTTCTTCTTTTTCTTTATTTTTATCTTGTTTTCTATCATTTATGGAATCATTATCATTGTAACTCCCCATATTTTCATAATTAATTTTACTTAATAAATAAATTATAGGATCGTGGTTCCAATGGTTTTTTTTCATGCTTCATTTTTCTTATAGATTTCTCTATATTTCCATAATAACTCAAAACTATCTTGAGAGATTGCAAAAAAATATAATTTTAAAACATAATATTACTTATAAAAACAATGTAAAAATTGTGATTATCATTTAATAAAAAACATACAAACATGTATTTTTTGGGTTATATTTTGATATGCTTAATAAAATACATATAAAAATATACACTTATATGTTTTTCATTCCTTAAACATAAGATGTGCATATTTTTCTCAAAAAAATATTGAAATAATATAATATATATTACTTAATTTTTTAAAAATAGAATTTTTATCAAAAATAAATTAAAAAGGAGTTTTTATCACATTAAAAAAATTAAGTTAAATAAAAAAGGTTGAACATAATGATAGAACCACACCAAAATTTTAATTTATCTAAAAAACTATAATTTAATTATAAAATATTTTTCTTATCATGCTAGTATCTTAATTATATTAAATCAATTTACATTTCATTCAAATTCCAAAAATATTTTTACCACTATACCATTCATTTTCCCCTGTTCTATTCATTTATATAGACGAAAAATGGGTTGGGCGCCCATAAAATCTTGGTTACCCAAACCCTAACCCATTTATTTTTATAAATCCCTAACCCATTTATTTTTTAAATTCAATATCCTAACCCTGCTATATTGTATTCTTAATTACCCATTTAACTACCTTAACCCTTTTAATTATCCAATTAAAAATTCAAATATTTAATTTTATTTATAATTCTATAATAAATAAGTTTCGTAATTTTACTTTATTTAATAACATATATTCAATGAATTAGTAATGAATAATTTAAATGAATTCAAATTTAAAATTTATTTATAAATATAATAAGAACTGAACTCAAAATAAGTAAATAATTTTTAAAATTATAATGTCATTTAAATATATTTTATTTATTAGTTAATAATAATTTTTATAATCAGGTTCAGGTTTATGGTATCCTAAGAGTATTACTATAAATATACCTGTTAATTAATCAGATTTTTAATTTGATACCCTAACCCTATAAATACCTGTTTAAACACTACCCAAATTGTATTTAATCTGTTTGGGTATCATTAGGCATCGGGTAACCATTGTCGTCCCTATTCATTTTCTTCCCCGTAAGAGTTTTTTTGTGGTTTTTTCAAAAAATAATTTAAGATAATACTAAATTTAAAAAAAATTGAAAACTAATCTGAAAATGAATTGATGGAAACAATGCCTTTGCCTTAGATTGATGACATGGAAAAGGCAGTGATTCCATCAATTCCTTTTACCTTTTATTAAGCGAAAGGCATTGTCTCACCTAACTCCTTTCACTTAATAAAAATAGAAAGGTATTGAGTGCATCAACACCTTCCACCCCCATCCCTATAAAAGTATCACCCTACTCCCTTCTCATGGAAGTCACTCCATCTCTCCAAACCTTTCCCCATTTTCTCTCTCTATCTCTAAAATTATACAAGTTTTTTACTCCATTTCTCATGACTCTTTTGGTAGCCTTAAAGAAGTATAAATTTTTTGAAGATTCATTTAAAGGTATTTTTCTATTTTATTTTAATAATTTTTATTTATTTAGTTGTTTAGATTTTAGTTTATTTTAATTATTTTATTTACTTAATTGTTTAGTTAATTAGATGTAATTTTTAAATAATAGTTAATATTAGTGAGTAATTAATTATTATTTAATGATTATTATTTATTAATTAATTAATAATTAGTCATGGTTAGTAATATAATAATTATTATGAATTTATTATTATTTAATATCATTTATTAGTTTATAATAATTAAATAATAATAATTATTTACTAATAGAAAATTAAATAACTAATCATTATCAACTAATAAATAGTTAATTAATTAATTAGTTAATTGTTAATCCCACTTTTAGTGTGTTGTATTTATTTTCAATGAGTTTCGATGATTGTCAATGAATAAGGAGCATTCATTGATGTCAATATGTTAAAGAATAAATTGAAGTGAAGAATAATCTTGGTGATTATGATGTATTGATTATTAATTATGAAGATCCTAAGCTTGGGGAAGAAGAAGATTGTAATTATTATGTTGTTTTTTTAGTGTGTAATGCTTACATGAAACATGTCTTATAATATTAGTTTGAAGATTTGGAGTTCTATGAATATGTTCTTAATATATTTATAATGAAGGGGTTTTCACGAGGTCCATCCATGGATATTTGGATAAAGTTAAATCAGTCGATTCCAAGTAAGATATTCCTCATTAAAGTGAATATCATGATTGGATTATTATGATTTGGTATTTTTTATGAAGATTGAAGAATGATTTAGTGCAATGGGAAGGAATACATCATGGCCCAACTTATACGATACATTGTAGAGAAGAAGTTATTCAACATGGATAATAATACGCCATAGTGAATAGTTTGATGCATTGGTAAAGATCCTATTAGAAATGGGGAAGTATAACATGGGCATGGAAATGACTGTGTTGCATTAAAAATGGCCAAATAAAGAGTATGTCATAGTGATGGGAATGTTGAATATGGAGTGCATTTGTTTAACAGGGTGAGCCTAACATAGTTGTAATGATGATCATGGTGAAGGGTGAGTATTCTTGTTAGACATGGGGAAGCTCATTACAATTGTGGTAATAATCATGTTTAAGTGGTTTCTTTAGACGATGGAAGTGGAAATTTGTATTCCTAAAGGAGAATACAACATGGTTAATAAGTCATGGATTCGAGTATGTTTTAGATCATGTTATCCTAGAAATGCACACACTATGTTGTGTTGTTTGAGGCCAATACATTTTGTTGTACGTGTTGGATGAAGATGCCTCATATCGTAAATTGTGATTTTTATCGATGATTAAACAGTGATGTTAATGATCATATATCATGTGTCTAAGTTTCTAGACCATGATCCAAGAAAATGATAGAAGGAACTTGTATTATTAATCAAATATATTAATTGAGAATTAATTAAAGCTGTAAAAGGAGAGAGAAACAGGACCATGATGCATTTATGGTGGTCTATGGTTATGAAGATCATGGAGGATGTTTTGGAGCTATTATGGGTGATTGAATGCTCTAATGTGATTCTAACAAGTGTATAGTTACTAGGTGCATGATTCCATTATTTAAAAATTGATTTTAGACCTATATAAGGAATGTAGAGGAACATATAATTCATTGGATATCGTTGAAGGAGAATAAATTGAGTGTCTCTGTGTAAGACATTGCATATATAAAAAATATATAAGAATGAGATTCGACACTGCTATTCTCATGAATATGTATTATGTGTTGAATCTAGTAAAGAAGTTCATTATGGTTTAGTAATGCACTAAATTTGAATAATAAAAGGAGAAGAAGGGGTGTTGTGAAAAAAAATGATTTTGTAGTGAAGAAGAACAATAATTATTATAATTTGTGTAAGAAAGGTTGTGACCAATTGATGCTATGAATCGAATTAAGTGTGTGCATTACAATTTTCATACAAAAGAAAAAATTATTACATGTTTTTGTGAAAGTTAAATAAGTAGAATAAGAAAATAGGAAGAAGCACATTAAAAACCTTATTGCAGTTCTGAAGAATATTATCTGGTTGTTATCTCTACAAATGTGCAATTTTTGGGATTATAGTTCAAATATCCAGAGGGGTTAAATATATTGTGGAATGAACCAAACATGGGTACAAGGATAAACCATTCCCTATTGTATCCATAGGTTAATACTAATGGATTGTGTGGTCTTAGTGAAATCTAAATAATATCAAGGACTAGCCTTTTGTTTTCAAAGTTGAACCTTGTAAATATTCATGTCTCTTTCGTGTGTGTTTAAATATGTTTCTTGAAATAATGAAGAATGAGAGAGCAAGAGAATGATCAAGAGGATAATAACCTAACAATGAAAGAGATAAAAGGGCAAATGGATTTACAATTAAAAGTGATAATTGGTTACCTACACTGATTCACCACCCCTCTCAGTGTAGAACATATCCCCAACCAGTACTCTCGCTAATAATAAACTAATAATGAACTACTTATTAACTATTAATAAATATTCATTAAATGATGATTAAATATTAGTTAACTAATGATTAAATAAGGATTAACTAAGGATTAACTAATTATTAGCTAATAATTAACTTATAATTAACTAATAATTAACTATTAATTAATTACTTATTACCTTTTAATTGACTATTTTTTTTAAAGGTGATTCCTTGGTCAAAAACAACCAAATCATAAATATTATTAAAAAAAGGAAGAAATATTACAAGATTCTAAAAGACGGGATCATATTACAATCTTTTTCATTAAAGGAAAGAAGAGCAATGGGGAGGTCTTAGAACCAAGTAATGTCCTGATTGACTCCCATGTTGTCCAGACCATCTGCAACCGCATTTTCTTCTCGATAAACATGTGTGATGATATAGTTAAGATCGTTAAGCAAACGGGAGAAATCCATCCAGTGGGTAGTAATCGGCCAAGCATGGTGGATTACGCCATTCCAAATTGCTTAGAAAATAGTCATCGAGTCACTTTTGATCCAAAGGTTATTCCAACTAAAGTATTTGGCAAAGGTAATGGCATGAATAAATCCTAGAATCTCAACTTCGAGGGTGGTGGTAATGCCACATTTACCCATGAAGCATCCAATGATCTGGACGTGGTGATTTCTGAATACAACACCACACCCTGCAGGTCTCGGATTTCCCTTGCAGGCGCTGTCGATATTGATCTTGATCCATCCAAGAAGGGGGGGATCTCCAAAACACCTCCAGTGTACGATGTGGCTGACAAAAATTTCCTTTAATATTGAGACACCTTAGGATCACAAAGTCATGCATGGTGTTTTGGAAACGTCCCTTTTGAATTGAGGCAGATTCTTGTATGGCAATGAGGATCCTCATTCGACCTGTATTTTGATTGAATGAGTAATTATTATGAATAATAGCATTCTGATCATACCAGATCACATGGTGGATCTCAACAACAATAGCATGAAAGAGGTTCCTGATTTTTTGAGATCCATCCATTTCTGCACATTTTTTAAGTTGATCTTTGACAGAATTAAGATTCAACCATCTGCAGTCGAAAATGTCAAGAATATAGTTCCATAGAGCAGAAGTAGTAGAACAAGAGAGAAAGAGGTGGTTAGAATCTTCCCTGTATTGATTACATATTTTGCATTTAGAACAAAGCTGGATGCCAAAATATTGGAGGAAAAGTTTAGTGGGCACTCTGTTGTGAGCAAGATGCCATATGAGGTTGAATCGCGATGGTTTTATCCAAGGTTTTTTGAAGTGTTTTAACCAACTATAGTCATTTTCTAAGTTACAAAAATAATTTTTGTAGAAATTTTTTGAGTTGAGAATACCATTATGATCAGGTTCCCAAGTTAAGAAATCATTAGTGTGAGAGAAAGAGTAGTTTTCAATAATGTTCAGAATAGTGTCAGGAAGGTGATCATGTTGGGAGTTTAAAATGTCTCTGATAGAGCTATTGGTATTATCAGGGATTTGATCATGAGGAAACATGGAAATTAAAGGCATGCCAGTCTAGTTATCCAACCAAACTTTCATGGAGGAGTCTCTAGAGACCATCCATCTAGAGTTATACATAATATTAGTGAAGTATTTTTTGATGGAAGGCCAGATAGATGAGTTAATGAATTTTGAGTTTCCCATTTTAAGTTTGTCTAGAAACCTATTTTTTAGAAAGTAAATTGCTTCATAGGTATTGTGAAAAAGGTTCCAAGTAGTCTTTCTTGAAGGTCTTCATTAAAGTGCTTGATATTTTTAATACCAATACCACCATTTTCTATGGGTTGGCAACAAGTTGACCGGGCACAGTCACAAGTTTTATTTCTAGAGTGCTACTGGTCCAGATGAAGTTCTTTATGGTTGTGTTCATTTTTTTAATGATTCCAACTGGCCATTTATAGACCATCATTGAATAAACCATCTTGGAGACAATATTGGATTTAACTAGGCAAGTACTACCTTCTATAGAGAGAGATTTACCTTTCCAAGAAGAAAGCTGATTTAGAACTTGGTCAACAATAGTCATAAAGTGACAAGATTTGGGTCTACCCCAAAAAATGGGAACACCAAGATAGGTTAATGGAAGCGTACCTTCTTTTAGACCTAGGTCAATGAGAATGTTACATTTTCAGTCTGGAGGGAAATTCTTCCCAAAGAAGATGCAAGATTTGTTCCAGCTAATGGTTTGACCAGAAACCTCTTCATAGTGTGAGAGCGCGTTTTTTAGGTTAAGAATGTTTATTTTATCCCCTTGAAGGAAAAGGATGATGTCATCAGCATAAAAAAGATGAGTGGGAGCGTTAACATTTCTAGAGATATGAATGGGATTTATTTTGTTCTGGTTTACCAGCCTATTGATCAGACAACTGAGGTAGTCTTCTGCTATCAAGAAGATAATAGCAGAAAGGGGGTCACCTTTCCTGACACCTTTTGTGCATTTAAAATAAATTTTAGGTGATCCATTTACCAGGATGGAGATAGATTCCGAGTTGAAGAGAGTTCTGATTGCGGTTATAAAAGAGGTGTTAAAACCATAACCTTGAAGGACTTTGAAGATAAAACACCAGTCCATGGTATCAAAATCTTTTTTGATGTCAATATTAATCACTATGTTGCCTCCCCTGTTAGTTTTATTCAAATTATTGACACACTTAGAGGTGATAAAAATTCAGTATTGAATGGATATTCCCTTTATAAAACCAAATTGGTTCCATGATACAATTTTGTTTGTGAAAGTGAAAAGTCTTTTGGAAATGATTTTTGTGATGACTTTAAAAAGGGTGTTGATAAGAGCAATGGGTCTAAACAAATGAATCTCAGAGGCGTTATCCACTTTCAGTATCAAGGTGAGAAACTGGGAATTTATGGTGTGAGGGAGAACCCCGTTGGTGAAGAAGGTTTTAACAATTTTACAAACATCAATCTAAATCACATCCCAATAATGCTGGAAAAACCCATTATTGAAACCATCAGGGCCCGGGGCACTATCAGGATTCAAACTAAAGACAGTGTCTTTGATTTCATGATCCATCAGGGTGTTAAGAATGAAGGATTTGTCCTCATCATTGATCACATGGGGAATGACATCAGGTAGGAGGTCTTTGTTTATATCAGGACCATTGAAAATGGTTTCATGGTGGGATATGATATGATGAGCGATGTCATACTCATTGTCAAGGATCTTGTCCCCATCCATTAAAAGAGTTAACAGCCTGTAGGCCTTCTTGATTCTTTGAAGAGAATTACAAAATTTAGTATTTATATCACCGTCTGTTAACCATTTATCTTTAAACATTTGTTTTCTCATATTTTCTTTGAAAGTGAGCGGGGAGTTAAGTTTGACCGCAATGTTTAGTTCGTGAGTAGGATCAATGTTGAGATCATAGGTGGTGTTTATGTTTTGAAGATCATTGAGATATTTCTCCAGATTCATGATGTCATTATTGATTTGTTTGGATTTAGATCTACACCAAATTTTTAGAGTCTATTTTAGAAGTTTTAATTTGAGACTACAGTCAAGAACATCATTGTTACGAGTCATTGAGGACCAAAAGTTTTGAATGATATGAGAACACTCGTCATCAGAGAACCAAGCATTGTTAAATCTAAAAGGCATATGAGTTTTCATGTCTTTGGTGGAGACACTGATCAGGATGGGGTGATGATCAGAGTTCAGTATATGAAGAGTAATACTAGATATTGTGTCCCAATTATCTAAAGCAAGGACATTCGTAAAGACTCTATCCAGCTTAGAGGAAACTACTTTCTTGTAGTGCCTTTTATACCAAGTGTATTTTTCACCAGTGAGATTTATTTCTATGAGGTTATTGTTATCTATTGATGTTTTAAATTCTCTCGTGGAAATAGAATCGTGAGAGGGTCCAATTTTCTCACTTGAGTTGAGAATGGAATTAAAATAATCCATAATAAACCAGGGTGCATTAATATTAGTTCCAAGATAAGAGAGGTCATTCCAAAGAATTATTCTTTCTTGGTATCTATTCTTAGCATAAATAAATGAGCAGAAAATATGTATGTCATCAATATTAAAATTTAAAGTAATAATATGATCAGAGATATTATAGACACTAGTATTCTGTAAAGAGAAATGCGAGAAAATCCATAAAGATTCTACATTAAGGTTATTACTTATTGCACCAGTAAAAACATAATTTTTTTGTCATAAGTAAGAGTATTTAGAGGCATAGTTAATTTTTGGCTCTGCAATAGCAAATAAAAGAGGATGATGAGTTTCAATCATTCTTTTTAACACAATGAAGGTGTCATAGTTTGTAATTCCCTCACAATTCCAAAAAAGGATCTTCATTAAAGTTTAGTTTTGGAGTTAGAACCCCCTTTTTTCTTTTTTCTAGAACCTTTATTTCTTGAATATATTCTAACTTCTTGATTATCAGAGGTCTGTTCTTTATTATTGCTGGATTTTGTGGTATTCTTCATTGCAGGTTCAGGTATTAGATTACTCATAGTATCTACAGGCAGGGAGAGAACTGTACCTGGCGCCTGTGAAGTGTCTACATGTTGTTTCTTGTTGTTGTCCAGATCTAGACAGCACTGTATTTTCTCCACAGAAACATTCATAACCTTCATGGGCTGAGTTTCCTGTACTGATAATTTGCTACTATGATCAATCAGTTCAGGTGCCATGACATCAGTATTACAATGTTTTTTTAGAGTCTCAACACATCTAGAAATGACAGGGTTTTTTATAGTGTTAGAGTGAGGTGGGAAAATAGAAGTTGTTTCATCATTTTTCATTGTGATTTCATTCTTTAGGATTAGAGAGGTGCCTTTTTTAGTAGGTTGCATTGCTGAATCCTTAAGGTTTGGAGTTTTCGGTTTCATGTTACAGGACAACATGGAAACAGTATTAACACCATACCTATCAAAAGAGGAATGTGTAATAGTAGGGATGTCTGTAGCAAGTTCTTTCACCCCAGGTTGTTCAGATACTATCTGTTTTGTGTACTTGATGTTTTGGGTTTGTGTAGGAGATTATACCGAGGGTGGAGTTCCCTTAGTAGGGTTGACATGTTCCAGTTTTGTGGTGACTTTATTCATTTGATTAGTAGTGGATTGTGTTATGATCAGAGTGTCGTTCTGGGTGGCTAATAGATTACCATATTTTGAACTGTGTCCAATGGAAGTATGATTTTTAGAGCAAGTAACAGATGTGCCTTGAATGTGAGGAGAGTCTACATTATTTATCTTATTGTTGTATTCAATCTTTGACTCTGATATTTTAGTGGCATTTACAATATGTGGATTCTGTATTTGTCCAGTACCCAAATCCAGGGTGTGTTTCACCATATTTTGAATTGAGTAAATATCAGGATCATCGTCCTTATGTAGAGGTGTAGAAAATGTGTTGCAAGTATTGCAGTTCACTTGTTCAGGTGACTTATCCCTCTTACCCAGATTATGATCTACATCTTGGATGAGGATAGGCCTTGAGGATTTTTCCTTCTCATTGTGTATCCTAGTAGTTTCTAATACTAGATTTTCTAGTTCTTCCAAAATTCTTTGATCATTAATAGAGGTGTCTTCTTCTTCTGCAACATCTGCCCAGTTTATACCCGAGGTGACCCTTATGTGTGTTATATTGTGTTTTTTTACCCAGATTTCAGCTTTATTTTTGGGGAGTTCAAATATATCCATCATGGAAGATTTATCTTTTTTATTTTTCCTAGTTTCCTTCCAATCATTATCAATTGGTTGGTTTACTTGCCTTCTAATCATGCTACAATTAGAGATTGTGTGACCAATAATTTTACAAAGGTCGCAAAAGGGAGGTTTCCTATCATATTCAATTCATATTTATTTTTTGTATTCATTTTAAGTGAAGTTGATTGTGTTAGGGAGTTTTGAATATAAATTAATTTCCACCATAATTCTAGCAAAGATCCCTAGGTTAGCATTTAAAGTTCTGTAATCAATTTTCAGAGGGGTCCCTATGTATGAAATAATGTCATTGAGAATTTTTGGGTGCCAAAAAAACCAATTAAGGCTATAAAGTTTAACCCAAACTTGTTCCATTGTGTTTCTATATCTGTCTGGATTAAAAGTAGAGTCCCAATCAGAAATTATAAGCAGTCCCGGATTTAGATTAAGGTTTCCAATCTTCCAAGCCTTCTTTAAGTATTCTTGTGATTTTAGCAATATGTGAAAGTATACTTTCCCTATTGGAATCAGTTTCCAGTTCAAAACATTCCAAAAATGAGCAATACGCATATGAAAATTAGAAAGAGGCCAAGGAAGATTACCTTTATGGTAGGAGATGCGGCCCATGATAAAGAATTTGCACATTTGTGTGCGTTGATGAAGTGTATCTGGATCCGCTTCCACCAAGAACCCACCATCATCAAGTCGCTTGACAAGAGTAGTCTTCTTCATAATTTATTTTCTTGGATCAGATCTCTTCAGCGCATCCAGAAAAGAGATCCCTTGGGATCTACCAGAGAAAGTACGGGTGCCTGTATGCTCGTCAAGGGAATCTTCTGTATGGACTTTCACAACAGAATCATGAAAATCGAGTGTCTGCTTCTTTTGAGGGGTCACAAAATGATGGGATTCGAACCTTTCGGGCTTGAGGAAGTCTTCCATGTATGTGCGGTCGAGGTTTTCAAGCAGAGGAGCTCGAGGTGCTTGATGGTTCATTAACTAATGAGTAAATATTGATTAACTATTTTTTAAAACAAGTAGAGGGGAACCCTCCCTTTTTATTAAACACAAAATCATCTCTTTTTTGGGGGTAGAGGGATCTCATTACATGGCCTTTGAAGGATGAAGACCCATAGTAAAAAGTATATGGTCCACTAGACCTAAGGTCCATAGACCCAATATGTTGAGGAGAGGATCCCATGTGCCTCACCCATTGGGCCAAACCACCCTCTGCTCGTGCCTTGTTGGAGGTCGTCATTATTTTCATCGTCACCAGGGGTCGTCACCCTCCTACATTCTGCCTATGCTTTGTCTATCATCATCTCTGAGGGTTTTTACCCCTAATGTGATCCACTCATGCATCATCGAAGGTTTCTACCAACTTCATTATCATCGAGGGTCATCACCCCCCCTGTGATGCCCCTATACCATCATCATCGAAGGCCCCTGCCTTGTGTCGTTTCCAAATAGCCTACTCCCTAGTACATCACCGACAGATGACCTACCAATCACACCTGAGTTTGTCCCAATATCAAATGTTAAAACTGACACCCAATACTAATTATCTAATAAGTAATTTCTAATTAACTATTAATTAAAAAAGGATTGAATATTCATTAACTAATGATTAATTATGAATTAATTAATAATTAACTAATGATTTGTAAAGACCTGAAAATTCCATGTAATTTTTTTTTAATTATATGCCAATTTTACGAGTCTGTGAAAATTGACGGTGTGTGATTACGAGGCCCGGTGTGCCCGGAATGAATTTCTAAACTTTTTTTCCAGGTATGTTCAGTAAACGTGTGAGCGGGTTTTTGTAACATTTAAACTAGTGCTCGGAATTGAAATCTGAGGACACCGTTGAACTCGTAGTGTTGGTATTCTCTTAAGGAGACCTTTACTTCGACCTGAGTGGGTCGAGGGTGAAAGATAGTTTTTAACTTTTTTGTGGAAATAAAAATAAAATAATATAAACTTCTATTTTATTTTTTGTTGAAACCTCTCATGTGAATGTTAAAGAGGTGGGGAAAACCTGAACTAAAACCCCCATTTTGAATTCCTAAAGGTTTGGACCACACAAACCCTCTTAATGGGAGAAACCCCTTGAACTCCCTCATTAATGAAGAGTTAACCCATGGACTTCCTCCAAATTTATTATGACAACATGGTACAACTAATTGTGCCAACAATTAATTGTTCCAATGTAAATTAAATTGATAGAATTAATTTAATAAGTTGGCACCTCTCATTTTTCCGGTTTGGAAATTGTTGGCAAAGGGAGAATCTTGGGAGATCTTGGAGAAACTCATCTCCAATGAAGAACTTCTCCTCCAAACGAAGAACGCCATCTCCATCAAATAACGTTCTTCAGATCTAAGAAAGAGGACAATGCACAAGCCCGACTTCGGAAGCGTGTTGCGGAGGCAACGACTGTTGGCACCCTCTTCGCCTTCACCATTTTCATCTGTCAACACATCAACAAACATTAGAGGTAGTTTTGTTGTTTTAAATATCTCCCTTACCCGTTCTTGATGTTCTTCATGACTCAAAGGTTGTGAACCTCTTGCTACCACTCTAACATGGAGGGTGCGGGCCAAACAAACATGGCCCGACCTCTCTGTAATCCCTTGTGGTTTTTGATGAAATCTTTGTAATAGGGAAGACGGCAACCGAAGGATGGCTGCATGACGGGGGCGACGGTGCGCATCTGTGCCGCCCAGTGAACAAGGGTCGCGGCTTGTGCTGCGGCGAAGAAGGGAGGACAGCCGGCCGAGCCAGTCGCCGATGAAGGAGCGACACATGACTGCGCCACGCGGAGAGCACAGCTGGCCATCCAGCCAGCCGTGGCGGACCGTTGCACTGCAGCCGGCCTGCCACACCGTGGCCACCCCACACCGCAGACCACCCAGTGCGGTCCAGGCCGGACCTAGTGGGCTGGGCCAGGCCGGGTCGGGCTGAGTTGGAGCGGACCCAGACCAGTTTCGACTCTATACGTTCTTTTGATCATAACTTTGGCATCGGGAGACCATTTGAAGAAATATCTATGGCATCGAAAACCTTAGGGCGAGACGGACCTTTTAGTATACCCCACTTGAGATTTGGATAAAATTGGGATATGGTCGGGTTGGATCGAGTACGAATCCAACTGGTCCCTCAGAACTAAAAGTCTAATAACTTACAGACCAGGCGCCTGATTGACACACTATCTATTACGTTGAGACTCCTATTACATGGCGGTCCTTTGGGATACTTCTTCATGGGACTTTGTGGTAGTTGGAGTATCGACCAGTAGCTTGAGGAGCGTACTCTCTCGGAGACAAGAAAGCTTAGTGCGGGTATCATGTAGCTGGCTCTGACGATGTACTAGGATCCTGTGTGGATCTGACGATGTACTGACGATGTACTAGGATCCTGTGTGGGTATGATGATGTACTGACGATGTAATAGGATCCTGTGTGGGTCTGACGAAGTACTGACGATGTAATAGGATCATGTGTGTGTCTGACGACGTACTAACGATGTACTAGGATCTTATGTGGGTCTGACAATGTACTGACAATGTACTAGGATCCTGTGTGGGATTGATGATGTACTAGGATCCTATGTGGGTTTGATGAGGTACTAGGATCCTGTGTGGTTCTGACGATGTACTACGATCCTATGTGGGTCTGATGATGATTTAGGATCCTTCGTGGGTCTACCTCGTAACAGAGTAAGATGATTTAGTAGTTACATCTAATCATCTCTACTATAGTACCTAAGTTATACCTGGTGTGAGCTGAGTTCGTACCTGTGTGGTACTTTCCTTCTTGGAAATACCTTGGTGGTATTCTTCTATGTGGCATACCTTTGTGGTGCTTACCTTTGTGGTATTCCTTCCTTTGTGGAACAGTTGATCTTTGGGATTTTGGGTTAGACCCTATGTTTCCTCATGATTGAGATGGGTATACTTGATAACTTAGGTATATGTATGGTCATATACCTAAGTAGGGTTGTCAGTTGATTTCATGCTTTTTGGTTTATCCTTTGTGGATTTTGTGAGACCTTGAGGGTCTCGGGGTCCCCACTGAGTACCATTATACTCACCCCTGCACGGTCTATGCCGCACCTTGTTGTGTTTGGTATAGATGATGGATAGTGCTGATCGAGGTTGAGGGTACTAGGACTGGATGGTGCCCATAGGTGGACCATATGGTGTGTCAGTACGCAGAGGAGACAGGAAGATGTGGAGTGTTGAGGAGGCATTCTATACCTACCCTTAAGGTAGGAACCTCATAGGAGGACCTAGTAGCTATCTTTCTCTTTCTTTAGTTGTATTGTATTTCAGTTGTACTTGTACCTTTACTGTTGGGCTTGTATTCCAGCCCCTCTTACTTTCAGCACTCTTTTTTCTATACAGTTTACTTGTGTTTGTATATTTTTGTGTACTTGGTTGCATGTGTTTACAGGATATAAAGAAAATGCCTTCCCGGTTTTAGGGAATATGCATTTCGGTGCTAGTATTCAACCCCTGGCCTTTGGAAGGTGGGCTTGGGGTAGTCACGGCACGGGCCCCAGGGGACAGGTCATGACAAATTGATATCATAGGATTCGGTTATACCATAGAACATTTGACTCTGATCTTCTTTTTAACAGCAATAGTGTTAAGTGTAGTGAGTGTGGTTATCAGTTTAGGGAATATAGTGTTGGTGTGTCATCCGACGTATCCATACACCAGGACCCTGACTTCTGATTTCTGACTCAGTGCATGAAAAACATTGATTGCATGTGTGTTTTCAAGTGTTTTCTTTGTGATATCTTTGAGCCATCTCACCGGGTATAACTTATTGATTGTGGCGCACCTGTTTTTTTTTTCAGGATGCCTCCACATAAACAGCCAGCTAGGGTTCCGGGTATAGTACGCACTGATAGCCCATCGAGCGATGAGGCCTCGGTGCAGGTCCCTCTTCCAGTAGAAGCACCAGCGGAGGCACCATTGGTACCATTAACCGTTGGGCCACCGATGCCACCAGCTCCAGCAGTAGAGGGTGCATGACACTTAAGCATGTTGCATGAGTTCCAGTGCCAGAGTCCACCCAAGTTCAGGGGAGATATGGACCCACAGGCAGCTGAGGATTGGCTGGAGGTCGTGGTGAGAGTCTTTTGACTGGTAGGGACACCAACTGATCTCATGGTGATCCTTGCCGCCAGCCTTCTATAGGAAGTAGTAGGCAGATGGTGGAGCTTGATGCTCTAGGTTCATGATGAGGTGATGATTCTCTAGGAATACTTTGAGAGCCTATTTCGAGCAGAGTTTGTCCCATCAACTCTTCACGCAGTGCGCATACAGGAGCTTCTTCATCTGCAGCAGGGCAGCATGACTATGGCTCAGTACTCAGCGAGGTTCACCAACCTCTCACGCTACTCTACTTATATGGTATGAGACCCATTCTTTAGGGCCCGGAACTTCGAATAGGGACTTGGGCGGGAGATTAGGGCATCAATGATCTCACTCATCATTTCGACACAGGTGGAGTGTTAGAACGAGCCCTCTTAGTGGAGATTTTTCTTGCTGAGCAGTCACCAGCAGCGAGACCCACCACCAGTCGTCACGTAGAAGAGTCTTCTGTAGATAGAAAAATACATATGTCACGGAGGTCTAAGAGGACCAGACCTACAGGTGGATGACCACATGACTTAGGATCGGTTTTGCGGAGTACCGAAGATAGATCCATTCATGCGAGGAACAGGCAGTGTTTCATATGCAGTGGGCAAGGTCACATGGCTTGTGACTGCTCGACCTGCTATACGAATGATCAGCAGATGGTCAAGGGACCGCCTAGGTAGTGATAAAGGTTCGACCGAGGAGGTCCTGAAGGAGTAGGTGGATGTGGCAGAGGAGATGGTCATGTAGCTGGCGGTGGTTGACGATTTGAGGTGTTACCACTACCACCACCAGGTGGTCCACCCCAACCCCAGGGAGTAGGTGGATAGGGGTGAGCTCAGCTCCAGGTAGTTGAGGCCTACGACCATGGTGCTTTGGAGATGGTACGAGGTATGATCTGTGTCTAATCCACCTTAGCTATAGTACTTATAGACACAGGTACCAGTCATTATTTTATCGTCACTGCCCCCGTTCAGATCTCAGAGATTCCTATGGAGTTGTTGGCTCAATCCTTACGGCTAGAGACTCCTACGGGAGCAGATTCGATGATTACGCACTGGTACCGATAGAATGAGCTTGCTCTAGGATGTGAGAGCTTTGGCTGAGATCTCCTAGTAGCGGCGTCGAGGCCTTACGACATCATATTGGGTATGGACTAGTTATCTATAGTCCATGCTCAGATTGATTGTATTAGGCGCAAAGTGTGGTGTGTCTGCATGGAAGGGACCAGGTTTACCTTCACCGGTGAGAAGGGAACCTTTGCATCATAGGATTGGATTACTCAAAGGAGAGTGCAGCCGATCACTCATCAATTGGATAACCTTACCCTTAGAGCGGTTGATGTGGAGTGTCCAATTTATCCTGTAGTGGTGGATCAGTACGCGGATGTTTTCCCTGATGATGTTTCAAGTCTACCTCCTTGCAGAGAGGTGGACTTTTACATTGACTTGTACCCTGGGACGACACCAATATTTACACCAGCGAATCGGATGGCTCCTGCAGAGCTTTGTGAGCTGCAGGTACAGCTAGAGGACTTACAGGGGAAGGGATTAATTCGACCAGTTTTTCTCCTTGGGCAGCCCCAATATTGTTTGCCAAGATGGCATATGGGAGTTTGAGACTTTGTGTTGACTATCAGCGCCTGAACCAGGTAACCATGAAGAACAAGTACCCACTCCTGAGGATTGAAGACCTCTTTGATCAGCTGAAGGGAGCACAGTGGTTCTCGAAGATAGACCTCAAATCAGGTTATCACCAGCTCAGATTGTGAGACGGGGTTGTACATAAGACGGCTTTCAGATGTCGGTATGGACATTATGAGTTCATAGTTATGTCGTTCGGTGTAACCAATGCCCCAGCAGTGTTCATAGGACTCATGAACAAGATCTTTCAGCCATACCTTGGTCACTTTGTGGTGGTCTTCATTGACGGCATTCTGATCTACTCGACTACTGAGGAGAAGCATGTCTATCATTTGTAGATAGTTTTGGACACACTCTGAGAGCATCGGCTTTATGGTAATCTCTCGGAAGTGCCAGTTCTGGATTCGATAGGTTCACTTTCTGGGAGATGTCATATTAGAGGTTGGAGTTGCAGTAGATCCAGCGAAGATTGAGGTAGAAATTTCTTGGGAGCCACCCATGAGTGTGACGGAGGTACGGAGTTTTCTAGGTTTGGCTAGATACTACCAAAGGTTTGTGCCAGATTTCTCCAGATTTGCATCACCTTTATCGGCGTTGATGAAGAAGGGGTAACCCTTTTTTTTGTTGGAGAGATGCCAATGTAGTTTTCAGGAGCTGAGGCAGAGGCTGACTAGTGCCCCCATATTGAGGCTATTGGGGGAGGGCGTAGGGTATGTAGTCTACTGTGACACATCAGGGACCGGACTCAGATGTGTCCTGATGCAGGAGTGAGCAGTGATTGCATATGGTTCTTGACAACTGAGATAGCATGAGTAGAACTATGCTACCCATGACCTGGAGTTAGCAGCATTGGTCTTTTCCTTGAAGATGTGGTGACATTACTTGATGGGAGAGAATTTTACAGTCTACTTGGATCACAAGATTCTCAGGTATATCTTCTCGTAGAATCACCTGAATCTGAGACAGCGACGTTGGCTCGAGTTCCTCCAGGAATATGACTTCGAGATAGTATATACTCCTGGAAGGGGAACATTGTAGCAGATGCACTCAGCCAGTGATCTAGTATATAGCTACTAGGTGAGATGACGGAGTAGTTGGCCGCTTTGCAGATATCCTTTGTTGATCGAGATGGAGCATATTTTCTTCAGTCTCTTACAGTCACTCCCCCACTTCTTCAGCAAGTCAGGGAGGCTCATCATGAGGACACTGACTACGAGGCTCGATGTGCTCAAATATCCACAGAACAGGAACCTAATGGATTTTCTGAAGGTGGGTATCACATCATCCTTTTTAGAGGATGTACCATGGTACTAGTGTCACTTTAGGAGGAAGTGTTGAGGGAGTTCCACACATCCCCTCTAGTGGTACATCCAGGAGTGGCGAAGATGTACCAGGATCTCCGATGATAGCACTGGTGGCCGAGAATGAAGAAAGTAGTAGCAGAGTTTGTCTCTCAGTGCCTCACTTTTCAGAAAGTAAAGGCGGAGCATCAGGTACTAGAAGGCCTAGTTCAGCCTTTAGAGGTCCTAGAGTGGAACTGGGATAAGATATACATGGACTTTGTGACGGTACTTCCACGTACATCCAGGGGTCATGATTCTATCCGGGTGATCATCAACCGACTCACCAAGTCGGACCACTTCCTACCAATCAGAGAGCAGGGTTCAGTAGAGAGCTTGGGATGCCTCTATTTGCAAAAGATTGTGTAGCTCCATGGAGTACCCTCGACGATTGTCTCTCATCATGATACACGATTCACTTCCCGGCTATGGAAGGGGTTGAAGGGGGATTTCGAGACACAACTTCTTTTGAGCACCACCTTCCATCCTCAGATAGATGTCCAGACTGAGCGGACCATTCATACCGTCGAGGACATGGTATGTGCTTGTGTTCTCGGCTTTGGTCGCAGCTGGGAGGATCACTTTCCATTGGTGGATTTTTCATACTACAACAGCTATCACTCCACCATTTGGATGGCACCTTTTGAGGAATTGTATGGGCGACCTTTCAGATCACCTCTATGCTGGACTAACCCAGGGGAGTCAGCACTCATGGGGCCAGATATGGTATGGGCTACCACAGAGAAGGTACAGGTTATCCAGGAGTGGATGAAGACTGCACAGAGCAGGCAGAATTCTTATGCTGATAGGAGATGGAGACCTCTGGAGTTCAAGGATGGTGACCATGTCTTTCTATGGGTCTCACCTCGACGAGGTTTAAGGAGATTTGGCCAGGGTGGAAAGTTATATCTAAGGTTCATCGGACCCTTCCAGGTCCTCAGCAAAGTTGGCGAGGTGGCTTACCGCCTAGCTCTTCTACCTCAGTTGCACTGGGTGCACGAAGTCTTCCACGTATCCCAGTTGAGGAGATACATGCATGACCCTTCTCATACCATCGACCATGGAGAGATGTACATTGATGATTGAGTGAAATTTACGGAGGTTCCAGTAGAGATTGAGGATCGACATGAGCGGGTCCTTTGTGGGTGTTTGATACCTCTAGTGTGCGTTTGTTGGTAGCACAAGAACCTCCTGGAGAGCACATGGGAACGGGAGACTCATATTCATGCTCAGTACCCCCACTTGTTTCCTTAGTTTGAGTTATGGATTACAGGGACATAAATCCCTGAGGTGGGGAGAATTTAAAGACCCATAAATTCCATGTAATTATTTTTTAATTATATGAGAATTTTACGAGTTTGAAAAAATTAACGGTGAGTGATTTTGAGGCCCAGTGTTTCCGGAATGAATTTCTGAACTTTTTTTCAGTACGTTTAGTAAACCTGCGAGCGGATTTTTGTAACTTTTAAACCGGTGCTCAAAATTGAAATCTGAGGACACCATTGAAGTCGCAGCGCTGATATTCTCTTAAGGAGACCTTTACCTTGACCACAATGGGTCGAGGGTGAAAGATAGTTTTTCACTTTTTCGTGGAAATAAAAATAAAATAAGATAAACTTCTATTTTATTTTTTGTTGAAACCTCCCATGTGAATGTTAAATAGGTGGGGACCACCAGAACTAAAACCCCCATTTTGAATTCCTAAAGGTTGGGACCACCCGAACCCTCTTAATGGGAGAAACCCCTTGAACTCCCTCATTAATGAAGAGTTAACCCATGGACTTCCTCCAAATTTATTATGCCAACGTTGTACAATTAATTGTGCCAACGTAAATTAAATTGATAGAATTAATTTAATAATTTGGAACCTCTCATTTTTCAAGTTTGGAAATTGTTGGAAAAGGGAGAAGCTTGGGAGATCTTGGAGAAACTCATCTCCAACGAATAACTTCTCTTCCAAATGAAGAATTCTATCTTCATCAAATAACTTTCTTTAGAGCCAAGAAAGAGGAAAACGCACGAGCTCAACTTCAGAAGCGTGTTGTGGAGGTGACGACCATTGGCACCCTCTTCGCCTTCACTGTTTTCATCTCATGGCACATCAACGAACCTTTGAGGTAGGGTTGTTGTTTTAAATACCTCCCTTACCCGTTCTTGATGTTATTCATGACTCAAAGGTTGTGAACCGATTTCTACCACTCTAACGCAGAGGGTGCGGGCCAAACAAACATGGCCCAACCTCTCTGCAATCCCTTGTGGTTTTTGATGAAATCTTTGCGACGTGGTAGACAGCAACCGGAGGTCGGACGCACGATGGGGGCGGCGGTGCGCGTCTGTGCTGCCTGGAGAACAAGGGGTCATGGCTTGTGCCGCGGCAATGAAGGGAGGTCGGTCGGCTAATCCAGCCACCGGAAAAGGCGCGGCATGCGACCGCACCGCGCGGAGAGCACGGCTGGCCATCCGGCCCACCGCGGCAGACCGCCGCACCGCGGCCGCCCAGCCCCACCACGGCGCCCCGCTGCACTGCGGGCCACCGAGGCTGGGCTGCCCAGTGTGGGTCAGGCCAGGCCCAGTGGGATGGGCCAACCCGAACCAGACCGGTTCGGCCTAGGCCGGGTCAAACCAGACCCAGACCAGTTTCGACCCTATACGTTCTTTTGGCCGTAACTTTGGCACCGGGTGACCGTTTGACGAACCGTCTGCAGAGCCGGAAACCTTATGGTGAGATGGTCCTTTTATTATGCCCTAATTAAGATTTGGATAATGTTGGGGTATGGTTGGGTTGGATCGAGCACGAATCCAACCAGGCCCTCAGAACTAAAAGGCTAATTACTTAAAGACCAGGCGTTCGATTGATGCACTGTCTGTTGCATTGAGACCCCTATTACATGGCGGTCATTTGGGATACTTCTTCGTGGGACTTAATATAAGTTAGATTATTGACCAGTAGCTTGAGTAGAGGACTCTCCCATAGTTGAGAAAGCTTAGTACGGGTACCCTGTAGCTGGCTCTGATGATGTACTGACGATTTACTAGGATCCTGTGTGGGTCTAACGATGTACTAACAATGTACTAGGATCATGTGTGGGTATAATGATGTACTGACGATGCACTGGGATCTTGTGTGGGTCTGAAGATGTACTAACGATGTACTAGGATCTTGTGTGGGGCTGACGACGTACTGATGATGTACTAGGATCATGTGTGGGTATGACGACATACTGACAATGTACTAGGATCCTGTGTGGGTATGACGATGTACTGACAATGTACTAGGATCCTGTGTGGTTCTGACGATGTACTAGGATCATGTATGGGTCTGACGAGGTACTAGGATCCTGTGTGGGTCTAACAATGTACTACGATCCTCTGTTGTTTTGATGATGATTTAGGATCCTTCGTGGGTATGCCTCTTAATATAGTAAGGTTATTTAGTAGTTACATCTAACCATCTCTACTATTGTACCTAAGTTATACCTGGTGTGAGCTGAGTCCATACCTATGTGGTACTTTCCTTCGTGGAAATACCTTTGTGGTATTCTTCTATGTGGCATACTTGTGTGGTGCTTACCTTTATGGTATTCCTTCCTTTGTGGAACAGTTAATATTTGGGCTTTTGGGTTGGACCCTGTGTTTCCTCATGATTGAGATGGGTATACTTGATAACTTAGGTATATGTATAGGTATATACCTAAGTAGGGTTGTCAGTTGATTTCATGCATTGTGGTTTATCCTTTGTGGATTTTGTGAGACCTTGAGGGTCTCGGGGTCCCTACTGAGTATCGTTATACTCACCCCTGCATGGGCTATGCCCGCACCTTATTGTGTTTAGTACAGACGATGGATAGTGTTGATCGAGACTGAGGGTACCAGGATTGGACGGTTCCCAGAGGTGGACTATACGGCATGTTAGTACGCAGAGGATACGGGCGGACGTGGAGTGCTGGGGAGGCATTCTATACCTACCCTTCAGGTAGGAACCTCGGAGGATGACCCAGTAGTTGTCTTTCTCTTTCTTCAGTTGTATTGTATTTCAGTTGTATTGTATTTCAGTTGTACTTGTACCATTACTATTCAGATTTTATTCCAGCCCCTCTTACTTTCAGCACTCTTTTTGCTATATAGTTTATTTTTGTTTGTATCTTGTTGTGTGTTTAGTTTCATGTGTTTACAAGATATAAAGGCAATGCCTTCCTAGTTTTAGGGAATACATATTTCGGTGCTAGTCGCCAGCCCCTGGCCTTTGGAAAGCGGGCTTGGGGTAGTCACGGCACGGGCCCGAGGGGATGGGTCGTGACATGATTAACTAAGGATTAACTAACTCTTAACTAATAATTAACTAACAATTAACTATTAACTAACTAGTAAGGATTAACTAAGTATTAACTAAGGATTAACTAATGATTGACTAATGATTTACTAATTATTAACTAATAATTAAATAATAATTATGTAATAATTAACTTATAATTAACTATTAATTAACTAAAAAATCATTATTAATTAACTATTAATTAACTATTAATTAACTATTAATTAACTACTTATTAACTTTTAATTAACTACTTATTAACTATTATTTGATATTATTTAACTAATGAGTATATATTAATTATTTATTTATTAACTAATAAAAAACCAATATTTAACTAATAATTAACTGATAAGTAAGATCTAATTTTTCAAACCCTATCCTAATAGGGTCCATGTCATGACTACTCCAAGTTCACCTCATATAGTCTAGAAGTTGGTGACCAGTGCTGAGTAGGAATATCACACACATGGGAGACTTTATCCTAATCTATTTGTACATGCACACAAATATACAAGCCCACGCAATTCTAAAATGTAAATAGATGATAACCATGCATGCATACATCTAAAATCCCATCCATCAGAGTATTTTTACAAGTATAGGAACATAAAAGGGACAAATTCAGTCTCACCACAAAGAAATTGAAAACAAGTTGAACTTGTAAAGTGGGTGAGGACTACTGTCAAAGTAATCGTAGGAACACACCATGGTTTATCCATCTTACTAAACTCCGCCTGGTCCTAGTCCCTTTAGGAATCCGTCAAAAGGTGGGTCATCTGCATAATACATGACATGTTCTGGAAAATCTCATGCAGGGGTGAGTATAAAAATACCGAGTAGGACACCCCGAAATCACTAAGCATATAGCATCAAGAATAATAATCAGTTCATTATAGGTATATGTCAATTATATATAACAAGAACATCTAGATATATTCATAATAGACACACATTATCAAGGTAAGGCCATAACCGCATAGCCAATATAGGATTCTTGCTCGAAGGTTCCATATAGAACTCATCCAGGAGAACACGCTCTATGAGTTAGATAACATTGATGGAGTCTATATGAGATGTCATGCTCTTCAGGTCTCAACATAATGAGTACACACTGTAAGTCTGAAGAGAGCGATACATGGATTGGGATCACACCCAAGGTCATGGGGTATACCAAAAACCCATTCTGGATTAACCCTCCAAGTGGGGGATCGACGTCTGCTTAGTGTTGGTCATGACTATACCAAGAACCCCACTAGGGAAATGAAGATGATAGAGGATCTCACTATGGGACTCACAAAGTGATTCCATAAATCTATACAAGACTAAAGTTCCTCAGAGGGGATCACTATCCTATGCATAATAAATGACTCCATAATAAACCCTTAGGGTAATGGATCAAGGGAACGTACCCTAAAAAATCTTGTCCAAGCAAAATAGGACAAGGGCTTTAAGACATCTTTGAAGAAGTACACAGTGTGTGCTGGTATCATGTGGTGTGTCCCTTCAGTATCAGGTCTTACCCATGTATTACACCCTGTGCCAATTTCTGTGTCTGTGTCCAAGTACATGGCATTTTTAAGCCTGTGTACTCTTGACCATGTCCATGTCCAAGTTTCTTCTCATGTACACCTGGCCTGAATGTGTTCGTGTACAAGTACATGCTATATCTGATCCCATGTACTCCCAGTCATGGTTGTGTACCATACACACTGAGTCACCAGGTAAGGGTCACAAACTGTATGATATTTTTATTCTCATAGATACCCTAGCATCATACAGGGGGGTCCCACATGGTGTGTAATTATATATTACACATTGTGTAACCCTCAATTTCTAGATCCTATCGGTTCCTCATTTACATCATCCCCTACATCATCTCCAACACCCTCCTCTCCATAAATCATGGATATGTGGTCGGATGACCTTCCTATAACCAGAGATTAGGATTTTGGTCTTCAAATCTACTCAAGAAATTCCCACACACATTGTTCATAGATAAAACATTGAATCTTGGATGAATGATAATCTCCGATATATTTTTATCCACCTATGATCATACTTTATTATCATATTGACTCAATCATGTCCTCGATTGCATATCATATTTGCGGTATTGATCTGTTGTGCTAAATAATGATCGTGCAATGATCAAATACCAGATATTTCATTGAATTATGGTCCAAATGAATTGTTTGTGATTAATAGAGAATAGGGGAAGAAATGCACATGCCATAAACATGAGGAATGGAACAAGTCCAATGTTTATGTTGGTCATGATTCATTATTGTCAGATGGATGAATGAAGAGATATAATATAGACAACAATTTAAATTCCCAAATCCTGAATAATCAATCTCATACTAGCAATACATACAATCCATGAATCAATTAGTTGGTTGATTGATTCTCATTCATAGTAGGAATAAAAATGGGGATAGATACAAATAAGGAAACATCCTACCTAGAGTTTAAATCAATCATTAATAAATAATGATCCTTCATTTCCATCATTGGAAAGATTCATGAACTCTAATGGTGCAATAATCTTTGATCTCGATATGATCTGATTTCATTCACCAAGATCTCCTCCAATGTTTCTCTATAATGGATCCTATATATTTACAGGGTTATATAATTAACCCTACAAATTTTCTATAGAAGAATATTAATAAGGAAACATTAGGTTCAGGATTTAATCAAATAAGTAAATAAATGTAATTTATTTATTTAATTACTCGCCCATGAAGGAGATCAAGGCCAACACCTGACGCCGACATGGATTATGTCACACCTAGGGAAAAATCATGCTCTAAACTCAACAGTGACCTCATATTTCTAATATGAGACTCTGTTTAAGAGTTACTCCACTTTTTCAAGAAAAATGTGAAAGTGTGATATTTAATATATTAATATATTTCAAAAATTAAGTTTTAGCTTACCGAGCCTTGGGATCTCACATCATATCATCACCTAGCTCTAAAAATAATCCATACAATATTCTAAAGTAATATATGGAAAAATAAAAGTCATTACATTCTCCCTTCCTTGGGGATTTACATCCCAAATATCCAAAACAAAAAGGCTACACAAAGAGATGTGGGTACTGAGCGTGCATCTGGGTCTCCCTCTCTCGGGTACTCTACTGAAGATTCATGTGCTACCATTGAACATGCACCAAAGTAATCACTCACCCATGGAGGATCCTCTCTTAGAGATCCTCAATCTCTACTAGGTAAAAAAAATGGAATTTTCATCCTCGATGTAAAGCTCTCCCCAGTCGATACCATGAAATGGGTCATGGACATACCTCCTCAACTACGACATGTGGAAGATGTTGTGTACCTGGTCTAACTACAATGTTGGAGCTAAGAAGTATGCCACCTATAAAACTCTATGCAGTATCTAGAAAGGGTCTATGAATCTCGAAGATAGCTTGTTTCCCCAACCAAATATCCATAATCTATATTGAGGTGAGACCCTCAGGAATACATGGTCTCCCTCGTCAAACTTCAAAGGCCTCCTTCATCAGTCCTCATAAGACTTATGATAGATCTGCGTAGTCCTCATTTGATCTTGTATGATTTGAACCTTCTTTATCATGGATCACATCAACTCTTTCCCCATAAGTGCTAAATCTCCCGGGTCGGTCCAACATAGTGGTGACCTATAGGGTTGCTCATACAAGGCCTCAAAATGGTTCCACACTGATGGTGGAATGATGACTATTGTTATAAGTAAACTCCACCAATGGCAGGTGATCCTCCCAAATATAGCTAAAGTCTAACATTCAAGCCCAAAACATGTCCTCCAAGACCTGAATGGTCTACTAAGTCTAGCCATCAGTTTGGGGGTGGACAGTCGTTCTCAAACACAATTGAGTCTCAAAGGACTCCTACAATCCATTATATGACTAATATGTGAAGTGATCATCATAGTAAAAAATGATCACCGAGGGAAATACATGGAGTCAGACTATCACTTGTATGTAGAGGCATCCAAAGCTCTCAGCTGATCTATGCTCTTGAATAGGTATGAATTGGGATGACTTGTTGAGTCAGTATATGATCACACATATGGAATAATGTACCCTAGACATGTGTGGTAACCCCATCATGAAGTCCATGGATATATCACCCCACTTCTACTCTAGTGCCTCGAGGGGTTGAGCTAAACCTACTGGAACCTAGCACTCATGCTTCACTTGCTAACAAGTAAGGCATCAAGTGACAAACTTTGCAACTCCCTTCTTCATCCCTGGCCACCATAACTGTTGTTGAAGGTCCAGATACATATTCTCTACACCTGGATGTACCGCTAAGGGTGAAGTATGGAACTCCCTAAGTACCTCCCCTCTCAACACAATGGGTACCATAGTCTGTCCTCTGAAAAGGACGACATGCTCCTCACATTCAAAAAATCCATCAGGAGCATGTTCAGTGGATATTTGAGTATATAGGGTCTCACAGTTGATACCCCCAAGTTGTGGCTCCCTGACTCACTATAAAATTGGATGGGTAACAACCATCGACTAGAAGTAAGCTACTCTATCCCAATCCAAAAATTATAACTTCAATGAGACTAATTTCTTTGATACCTCACTCAACAACTACGAACAAGATCTCATGCTACAGGCATCAGCTACTACATTCCCCTTCCCATGAGTATATACAATCTCTAAGTCATAATCCTAGAGGAGCTCTATCCATCTCCATTGTCTCAAGTTGATATCCTTATGAGAGAAGATATACTTGAGACTCTTATGGTAAGAATAGATGATAAACTGCTTTCCCATCATGCCACATCTTTAGTGAGAAGACTATCGCTGCTAACTCAAGATCATGGGTCATGTAGTTATTCTCATGTGATCTCACCTAACATGAACCATAAGTAATAATTTTCTACCTATACATCAGAACACAGCCAAGATCAGTCCCTAATACATCACAGAAAACTATGTACTTGACACCCTCATCTAGCAATCACAATATGGGTACGCTTGTCAATCTATTCCCTAACTCCTATAAATCTTGTTGTCACCTCTCTATCCACACGAAAGGCTACCCCTTTTTAATTAAAAAATTTATACGGAGAAAATATCTTGTAAAAATCGTGTATGAATCTCTAATAGTATCCTATCAACCCAAGGAAGCTTTACACATTCTTCATGCTCTTAGGTGGCTCCCAAGATAACACTGTCTCGACCTTTGTTGGGTCTAATGCTACACCATATTATAAGATAACATGTCTCATAAAGTGGACCTCATGAATCCATAATTGGAACTTCGAGAGATTCCTATAAAGCTAGTGCTCTCAGAGTTCATCTAGAACCATCCTCAAGTGTCTCATGTGCTCCTCCTTGGATGCTAAGTACATTAGGATATCATCGATGAAGACCACAACAAACCAGTCTAAGAAAGGATGAAAGACCTAGTTCATGAGTCCCATGAACACTACTGTGGAATTATTTAAGCCAAAGGGCATCACTAAGTACTCATAATGACTGTAAGGATATCAAAAACTCATCTTTGTTATATCCTTGTTTCATACATGTAGCTGGTGATAGCCTGATCTAAGGTCAATCTTTGAGAACTATCATGCCCCTCTCAATTGATTAAAGAGTTCATTAGTCCCCAATAGTGGATACTTGTTCTTTATGTCCACCTGGTTTAGGAAACAATAATCCACACATAACCTTAAACTCACATTCTCCTTCTTGGTGAACAACACTAGGGTTGCACATAGTGAAACACTGGTTCTAATAAAGCATTTCCTCTATAAGTCCTCCAACTGCATGCTCAGCTCAAGAAACTCTACAGAAGCCATCCAATATGTTGGAATATATATCAGGGTCATCCTGGGGTGTGTTTCAATGCATAAGTATATCTCTCAATGGGGAGGTAATCCTGACACTTCCTTAGAAAATATGACCTCATACTTCGCCACCACTATAGGAAACTAAAAACTCATAGAATCTACTACACCAAGGGTCATGTTATCCAACTAATGAGTGATCGAATGTAACCTCATGCACATGAGTCCATCCTACTCTATTTAGGTTTCCTTTTCACCCAAAAAGGAAAACCTCATCTCATCATTGTGGACAAACTGCATCCTCTGCCTAAAATAGTATATCTGGGCATAAATCGTAGATAACCATTCCATAACTAAGATCACATCATAAGGCCTCATCAATACTAAAAATAGATCCCAAAAGAAACTATCACATCCAAGTGGTAGGTTACAACATCAGCAGAAGTGTGTGATCATTGATTCACCTCCGGTAGGAGTCTCCAAGCATAAGGGTCGAACAAATGGCTCAACCGAAATCTCTAAGTCTCAAACCAGATATGTCACAATAAAAGAATGACTCACACATATGTCTATAAATATTGTAACTAAGGTATAAAAGACACATATCATTCCTTGTATCATTCCTAGATCCTCTAATTTATAATCCTTGACTGCTTACATCTTCCCTTACCCCTATTCCCCAGCTCCCTAAGCCTGACACGAACCACCTGGGGGTAGTGGTGGAAACAAGTCATAATGTATGCCACCTCCAGCTCCTATACCACATTTTTTACCCTAAAAAACTTCCTTCTCTCACCACATCCTTTTCCTAGGAATCCCATCCACCATCTCTATATTAGTCACGCGACGAGTTGGACAATCTCGTGTCAGATGTCCCCAACCATCACAAGAGTAGCAGCACCTCTGTTTGGGATAATTAGATCCATCCTATGAGACTTAAACCACATAACCTCTATATTGAGATATCCTAATGAAATGTATCACACATCCAAGTCCCTGTGTCTATCATCAGATATCTATCGTTGTTGTCTCATCTCCTGTGTGCCAACTACTAGCACCAACTGTTTATATCTGCTCATCCAGGAAACTCTCGACCAACAAAGCATTCTCTAGAACCCCAACAAATTTAGGATTTTATAGAGGTATCACATTGTCTTTGATATCTATATGTAACCCTCTCTCAAAGGTCTGAGCTCAAAATAACTAATTACACATCATATCCATTAATTATCGAGATATGTTGGTGAACCTCAATGAATACTCAACCATAGTCATACTGCCCAAATAAAGTTGTAGAAGATCCTGGATGCACACATCCCTCAACATAGCTGGAGGGAACTCCTATATAAAATGGTGCTTGAACTCTAATCATGCTAGTGTCACCTCATCGTATGACCAAGTCACTAAGCCCCACCATCTTCTTGCAAATCCATGGATAAGGCTCTCTACTAGGATCACCATCTAGTCTGCAGGTGCCCTAACAAGATGAAAGACTTGCATCACTGCATCAAGACAATCCTCAACACTACTACAAAAACAGGCAAGGGAAGCGCCACCTTTTATCAATGCTAAGTAAAAAGTGCTGATAAAGGTACTTCTTTATCAGTGCTAATTAAAAGTGCTGATAAAACCATAGTCCCATTTTATAAAATGGGGTGCACAGTGCCCTCTGTTTATCACACCCTCGAGATCTCACAGGATTGTACCCCTGCGACAACTCCCCCCCCCCCCCACAATCTTCTCTTTTCCGGACCTCCACCGCCGCTGCCCTACTCTGCCGCCACTACCCTACTCTGCCGCCGCTATCCCTACTCCACTGCTAGCCCTACTCCGTCGTCTCTAAATATTGGACTCCTAATGTATTAATCATGTTTTAATGATCACAAATAATATTTTGTCTATAAACCTTGTTAACTCTATGTAATCTATCTCACAAAAAATGTACAGTTGTTTAGTAAAAGCTATCCAAAGCTCTTAAGTGATATACACTCAGCTTGGTTACTGTACACTATCTTTTGATTTACTTTATAATGATTTCTATGACAAATGGTTAAGTTTAATCCATTCCATAAATATCACTACTTAAGTCTGAATATAGATATTTTCCTAAGTCTGAGACATCGTGAACCAGACACCGTGAACAAGCAGACACCGTAACCATGAGACACCATGAACAAGTAGACACTGTGACCATAAGACACCATGAACTAGTAGACACCATGACCATGAGACACCGTGAACAAGCAGAAACTGTGACCATGAGACACCATGAACCAGAAACCGTGAACAAGTAGACACCGTGACCATGAGACACAGTGAAAAACCAAACACCATGACCATGAGACACCGTGAACAAGCAGACACCATGACCATGAGAAACCGTGAACCAGACACCGTGAACGAGACACTGTTTCCATGACATACTGTGACACCATTTCTTAATCTATTTTGTCGTCATTCAATTTAATCTCTAATGGTCATATTTGAAGATTTTAAATGCACTTACATAATTAATGTTTCTTTGTAGACATGTCATCTGATAGTACGAGGTATGAGGTGCATAATACATACAACCTATCAGCTCAAAAACATGCACTCTAGTATAAAAGAGTAGTGCGGCCCAAAAACAAAAGGAGTGTGGCATGATAGATGAAAGTGAGGAAAAACAGGCATAAGCATGATAACAAAGAACTCACTCAGAGAATTGTTTTGAAGAAAGAATTGTCACATGTAACTCAATGTTGCTGGAGAATACCGAAGTGCAATTGAATCCTAGAATAGAGAACATCTTCGCATTGTCAAACATCACGAACACAAGCCAGATATGTCTAACTTGCGACACTCTGTTTTCCATACGAGGACTTTATTTATGCATCTGCTTCATCTCATAAGTCCAGAGCTGCAAAGACTAACATTCATAGCATTTCTAAACCTATATCAATATTTCTGCTCTGTTTTGTATCATTTTACTAGCTTTCGAGCAGCGTGTGTGTGTCTGTATAACAACACACCCTGTATCCTGCATTAAACTAAAGGATACAAGATATCCTTACTCAAATATCTTTTTACACTTGTGTATACCCACTGATAAGTGTGGAATAGGTTCTTGTGTGTCCTAGTTGTTTGTACCCAAGAAGAACTGTGGAAGAGGTCCTTGTGTGACCTAGAAAGTCATGTGTACTATTGTTTAACCCCGATCTAGGGTGTGGATCAAGTTTATTTATATAAACTGCTTGGTGGTAGGTGATCACCAAGTGGAGTGGATTAAGTCTCATCTTGAGACTGAACCACTTGTTTCATATCCGTTGTGCTGCTTAATTTAGTCTTCTCTGTTTTACTGCTTTACTCTATAATTCAGAAATCACTAAATTCACTTTGATAGTTAATCTTGGAAAGAAGTTATAATTGTCTTGTCTTAGTAGAATAGCTTCAAAACTAATATTAACAATTGACATTAATATTACTAAGAATTAATCAATATTCTAAGAAGTTATTTAAATAGTCAAACCTTCATAATCTTATTACTTTGATTAACTGGGTTGTATTTAACCTTATTAGTGACTCTTTTTAAGAATAATTTTTAACTAGAAATTTTTTATAGATACTCAATTCACCCCCCCCCCCTCTTGATTAATCTACTCCAGCCAACATTTGGTATCAGAGGTTGTTTATTAAAAACTTTGTTTAACCTTATGCAACTGTGATTGTAGTTGTACTTCAATAATCTGTAAATTTATGTTAATTATAAATTTCTATCTCTTTAAAAGTATTTATGTATTATGGATAATAGATTGGAAGGTTCTGCAACCAACAGACCACCATTCTTTAATGGAACCAACTATGCTCAATGGAAAATGAAAATGAAAATGCATTTAGAGTGTATGGGTTTTGAAATTTGGTCATCCATTATAGGTGAATATAAGATTCCTACTATTGATAGAATCACATGGGATGAACCTATCAAAATAGCCTAAAATAACAATTGCAAAGCAATGAATGCTTTATACTGCTCCTTAGGAGATGAAGAATTCAATAGAATTTCTGCTTGTAAAACTGCCCATGAAATTTTGGATACCCTGTCTATCTCACATGAAGGAACATCTAGTGTAAAAGAAATGAGACTTAATAATTATACTATTAAATTTGATAACATTAAAATGAAACCTAATGAGCCTATCTCTGACATGTATCTTAGGTTCAATGAGATTTTCAACACAATTATTTCTCTTAGAAGAGAAGTCACTACCGAGGACAGATCTTAAGAATTCTCAGATGTCTACCTGACAGATGGAGAAGAACCTCTGTCTCTATTAGAGAATCATGCGACATCATCAAGATACCTATAAAGGAACTCATTGGGAAACTGATGATGTATGAATAAGAGCTAAAAGTCAACAAGGAAGAGGAGGCTGAACCAAAAAGGAAATCTGTTGCATTTAAGACCACCACCTCTAAACATAATGACAAATGGAAATTGGAAGCTTCTGTAGAAAGTTCCATTAGTGAAAAATCATCACCTGACAGTGATGAGGATATGGCTCAATTATCCAGAAGATTAAAGAGATTTTACAAGAATAAGAACTTTTTCCAAAATCCTAACTTCAAGGGAAAATATGAACAAAAAGGAACTTGGAAGAAGGATTGGAAAATAAGTGACAAGACTGGTGAGATTGTCTGCTATGAGTGTAAGAAGAAAGGACATATCAAGGCTAACTATCCAAAGCTCAAGTACAAAAAGAGATATGAGGACAAGGACAAGAAGTATAAAAAGAAAATGAAAACAAACTAGAGTGCTTCTTAGGACAGTTCAAGAGACTCAGAAACATCACATGATGAACAAGATAATAAATCCAATATGTGTTTTATGACAAACACGTCTGAGGTAACACTGGACTCTCCTATACATAATTCATACTATTATGGAGATGAGAGTGACTATAAAAATATGAATAATGAAGAAATGTTTGAATACTGTAACATGCTTGAAGAAACATGCAATGAACTAAAAGACAAATATAAATCATTGAAGAAATATTATGCTCTTACTATGACTATTAAATCTGAACTCACAACTGAAAAAGAGAAAAATTCTCAACTTCTCAAAGAGAACAACGAATTAAAAATTTCTAATGAGAAATTGAATAATGACCTAGAAAATTTTACCAATGAGAAAAATACCCTTAATCAAATGCTAAGTAAACAAATTTCCCCTAAATACAACACTGGCATTGGTTATCAACCTAGAAAAAGAAGCCTTGGTAGAATAAATTTCATCTCTAAATCTAGGACAAATAGTTTTACTCCCAGTTCTGGACACAAATCAACTAGTTCAATTTATGATACACTTTCTACTGTTTAAAGTTTTTCTGGACCAAATAGAGTTTATTTTTCAAATAATTTACATAATGATTATAAGAAACCTATGAGGTAGATATGGAAACCTAAAGAACTTATTACTAATATTACTGGACCCAAACAAGTATGGGTACCAAAATCTGTTTTTGCTTAATCATTTTGTAGGAAAGCTGCTTAAAGAGTTCCTGTAAAATTTTATGGTACTTGGACAGTGGATGTTCAAGACACATGATAGGATACTTCTCATGCTTCAAGAACCTAATAAAAATAGATGGAGGACATGTCACATTTGGTGACAATGCCAAAGGAAAGATTATTGGCCTTGGAAAATCGGTATCTCTAACTCAATTTTAATTTCTAAAGTACTATTTTTTGATGGATTAAAATATAATATGCTTAGTATCTCACAATTATGTGATGATAGATTTCATGTTATATTTGAAAATTATACATGCAATTTATTTAATTCTAAAGAATAATTAGTGTTTTTTTCATTAAGAAATGAAAATGTTTGCTCTGTTAACTTAGATTCCTTAGCTTCTCAAAATGTTTTATGCTTAAGTGTATTTCATAAAGAGTCTTGGCTTTAGTATAGGAGACTAGGACACTATAATATTCACTCCCTTAGAAAGCTAACTAGAAAAAAATTAGTTAAAGACTTACCCAAACTTGAGTTTCCAAATGACAAAGTGTGTAATCCCTATCAAAAGGGAAAACAACACAAAATTTTCTTCAAACCAAAGAAAGAAGTGTCAACTTCTCAACCTCTTGAACTGGTTCACATGGATTTGTTTGGACCATCTAGAGTTTCTAGTTTAAATGGGAATCACTATGTTTATGCTCTTGTATATGACTTTTCTAGATATACTTGGACCTTCTTTATGGCTCACAAAAGTGAAGACTGCTCTTATTTCACTAAATATGCCAAGTCTATGGAAAATCTTAGTGGACATAGAATTAAACCCTTAATAAGTGATCATGGTCATGATTTTGAAAATCAAGATTTTGAATCCTTTTTCTCACAAAATGGTTATAGTCACAATTTTTCAACCCTTAGAACACCTCAATAAAATGGAGTTATAGAAAGAAGAAATAGAACCCTGCAAGAGATTGCTAGAACAATGCTTAGTGAATATGACCTACCTATTTATTTTTGTGATGAAGCTTTAAATACAACATGCTACATAATCAATAGAGTGTTGATTAGACCTATTCTTAAAAGGACTCATTATGAGTTATGGAACAATCAAAAACCCAAGGTTAACTACTTCAAAGTTTTTGGTTGCAAATTCTATATCCTTAATACTAAGGATAATCTTGACAAATTTGCATCCAAGAGTGATGAAGGTATCTTTTTAGGATATTCCATGTTTGATAAAGCCTATAGAGTGTTCAATAAAAGAACTAAATGTGTGGAAGAATCTTTCCATGTCAAATATGATGAAACAAATCTACATGAGCCTAAACCATTCTAGAGAACCTGGAGGATGATGTATCAAATATGAACATTAATTCAAAATACTCTGTGAAATAATCAATGAAAACTTCCAGTTTTGTAAATTCCTTAGACTCAAGTCACAATGAACCTAAACCTGTTGATGAACCTAAAATCACTAGTCCCTCCTTTTCTAGAGTTGTTAGAACTCTTAAGAACCATCCCTTAGATGGTGTTGTAGGATACCTATATAAAGGAACTCAAACTAGAGCTTCTCTTAGAAATCAGGTTGAACATCAAGTCTTATTATCACAACTTGAACCTAAAAACATTAATGATTATATCAATGATGAATTTTGGGTGATGGATATGCAAGAATAACTTAATCAGTTTGAAAGGAACAAAGTTTGGAAACTTTTTGAAAGACCCAAGGATACATTCAACATAGGCACTAAATGGGTGTTTAGAAATAAGTTAGATGAAGCTGGTAACATAGTTAGAAATAAGGCTAGATTGGTTACACAAGGCTATAGTCAAGAAGAAGGAATTGACTATGAGGAGACCTTTTCACCAGTAGCTAGACTTGAAGCCATCAGAATCCTACTTGCTTATGCTGCACATCTGAATTTCAAACTATATCAAATGGATGTTAAGAGTGAATTCTTAAATGGGTAGATAGATGAGGATGTATTTGTTGAACAACCCCATGGTTTTACAAACCCCAATTTTCCAAATCATATTTTTAAATTATCAAAATCTTTATATGGTTTAAAACATGCTCCAAAAGCCTGGTATGATAGGTTGAGTACTTTTATTATTTCTAAAGGTTTTACAAAAGGAATAGCTGATCCTACCCTTTTTATAAAATGAATTTCTAATGATGTTTTAGTTGTTCAAATCTATGTAGATGACATTATCTTTGGATATTCAAGAAATTATTTATGTATTGATTTTTCTAAAATGATGTAAAATGAATTTGAAATGAGTTTAATGGGTGACTTAAAATTCTTTCTTGGATTTCAAATATTTCAAAATAATTATGGTATTATTTTAACTCAAAGTAAATATACTAAATATCTTCTAAAACGTTTTAGATTTGATAGCACTAAAAGTAGTGACACTCCCATGAGTACCACTTGTAATTTGGATCTTGATGAAGATGGAAAATCTGTTGATCAACCCACTTATAAAGGATTGATTGGAAGTTTACTCTACTTAACTTCTAGTCGACCTGATATTATGTTTAGTGTATGTATGTGTGCACATTTTCAAGAAAATACTAAGGAATCTCATTTAAATGTTGTAAAGAGAATTTTCAAATACCTCAAGCATACACCCAATCTAGTACTATTCTATCCTAGAGGAAAATCATTTGAATTAGTTAGTTATTCTAATGATGACTTAGGTGACTGTAAGTTAGATAGAAAAAGTACCTCTAAAACATGTCACTTTTTAGGCAAGTCACTAGTATAATGGTGTAGTAAGAAACAAAATTTTGTTGCATTATCTACTGCAGAAGCTGAATACATAGTTGTTGACCGTTGTTGTGCACAAATCTTGTGGATGAAACACACATTACTAGATTATGGATATCAATTCAGGCATGTACCTATAAATTGTGACAACACAGGTGCTATTAACATCTTAAAAATCCTATTTGACATTCTTGGACAAAGCATATTGATGTAAGACATCTCTTTTTGAGAGATCATTATCAAAAAGGTGATATCACTTTGGAATCCATTGGTATTAAATATCAGCTGGTATTAAATATCAGCTTGCTGATATATTTACCAAACCATTAAATTCTGAAAGAATAAACTACATCATACATGAACTAGGAAAGATAAATCTTAAGTAAATGTCTTACTATTTTATATATTACTATTTTATATCTTACTATTCCATGTTTATGGTCTCACAGTTAGTATTTTGTGTTAGGTCCACAAGGCTGAATACCCTGAGAGTGGGGGTGAATCAGGGTATGACTGATTTAAAATTAAAGCATGTTTTGATCATTTTTCGCTGTTAAGAAAAACACCCTTCTCTCTCTTTCCTGTTGCACAATATAAATAGAAATTAAAGCATGCATAGGACACAGCAATTTTACTTGGTTCACCGCTAAGGGCTACGTCCAAGGAGCATATGCCGACAGGTTGTCGGTCGTACCAAATTCCACTAAACTTCACTAGCTTTGGATTACAAGGTTTGGGCTAGATCACTTCTATGCCCAGACTCACTGCCTTTACAATATTTAGGGTCATATCACTAATTTCCCAAGGGTCACTCCCTATTTCTCTCTCTCTGGATCACTTCCGGTGGAGAGGATCACCTTCTTTCACTTCCTTTGCTCACTGCTCTGGAAGGAATCCACTCACAGTTTATAGACCTGTAGGTCTCTTCATTTGCATGAAGGAATGTATCTTTATCTATATGTAGATATTATGTTGAAGTCCAACTTTCACCCGTAGATGAATCTCACTTTGCACCGAAGGTATCGGGCAATCTTCCAGCTTCCACGCGGCCTGAAAGTACGGCCGGGAAATCAACCTTACTTGGCGCGCAAGTCTACCTCGGCGCGCAAGTATCAGCACGCAAGTCACAACTGGCGTGCAAGTCCTCCTTAGACACTTGCGCGGCACAAGATTTTCCAACTCCACACTTGCGCGACTCACTTCATTCCTTGCCTAAACCACCTCAGGCGCACAACTAACACTTGGCGCGCAACTTCCTACACTGGCGCGCAGGTCCCACTTGCGCGACACACCACCACTTGCGCGACCACCATACCTGCGTGACGGGAGCTCTGAATCTTCAAAGTGTTGAACTCTAGTGATAAATGAGGAGGGGTGGTCTAGTATTTATAGTCAATTTGACCACCCTGCGCGACAGTGCGCAAGTCTCCAATCGGCGCGCAAGTCTCAGCGTGCAGGTCTCTTCCCCTGCAAGTTACTTGCACGAACCAATTCCAAACTCGCGCGAACCTCTTTCCTTTGCCATATTTTGATCTTCTAATCTTGAAAAACCATAGGCGCGCAAGTTCTCAAGCTTCCAAGGTATCGGCACGCAAGTCTCTTTCACGGCGCGCAAGTCACTTGCGTGAAACCACCAATACTTGTGCGACACTTATCCCTTTGCCATATTTTGATGATCTGATCTTGAAAAAAATATTGCATGAAAGTTTCCAAGCCTTCAAGTACATGGAACGCAAGTCCCTTTTCCAAAAACCACTTCTCTTCATTTGTCGATTTTCAGTCCCAAAAATTTGGCAAACACTGGAAAACGGCGCCACCTTATATCTGTTCGTTTTGTACCGCCTCCAGATCATCCATCTCTTTGTCGACGTTCTTGAATCAAACATGGATCATTAACCACGGCTCTTGAACTCGACATTCCATCATCAAATCCCCTTTTTCAACAAATTTTAATGTCATGGTTTGTATTGTCAACAATCACAACACAGATGTTCACTTTGTCAACAAATACAATCACCTCAAAAATACTTCAATGATGCCTTGAGGGATTTTTTCCCAAAAATCTCTCCCTTTGGGTTTGTTGACAACTCTTCCATAAAAATATATAGCATTAATTATTCAACCACCATTCACCTTTGTGATTCGTTATAGCGATCAAGGATTTACTCAACACATACTCTAAGCCCACATAAGTAATGCTCGGCGTGAGAAACAAGAGTAAATGAAAAGTTTATCAATGAATCACTTCATCTCTGACATCCACTGTTGACACCAAACTGATACCAATTTTTACCAAACTGATAAATTTTTTTGGAAATCTTCTTACCACATTCCAACATCTCTCTTTTTCTTTCATCATGATCATCAGCTGTTGTGATATCTATTCTTTGATCGATCACTTTCAGCATCGTCCGATTTAATACTCTCCCCATTTCTTCTCACAGCTTCAACTCTTGTTAGCTTCAAAACCTCTTTAGCCCTATTTCCTGTGTTTTCCAAGCTAAGATTTGGCTAATCACGTTCAACTAGCTTCAACTCCACCTATCTGGCTGCTCCACCTGTCAGCTTCTCCCCATATCATTCATGATTTATCAAATAGCCACATTGTCTCCCTCTTGAACAATCACTATTTTCTCCCCCTTTATCAACGAACCCAAAGGACACTCCTTTGCAGTCTGTAACAGAGTAGAGAACACATATCAATACATTAGGGAAAAAACATCATACCTCAGGGAGAGGGGGTGGTTCCACATCCACACTATTTCAAGTGTGGGGAATCGACTGAACTCCCAGAGCCAGTCGATGCCTTTCAAATGCTTCCTTGGGTAAGGCCTTTGTCAGAATGTCTGCAACCTGTAGCTCTGTAGGCACATACTCCAACTTCACAATTCCCTGCTCAACCTTCTCCTTGATGAAATGATATTTGATCTCAATTTGCTTGTTCCTTGATTGATGGATGGGATTTTTGCTAAGATTGATATCACTTGAGTTATCGCACTGGATTATGATCGGAGACTTCACTTTAACTCCCATATCTTCAATCTACTGCTTCATCCACAATAACTGTGTGCATTCTTGAGTGGCCGCAATATATTCAGCCTCCGTAGTGCTCAAATAAATGAAATATTTCTTCTTGCTTAGCCATGAAATACACAATCCACCAAGATAGAATGAACCTCCTAACGTTGATTTTCTATCATCTGCTGATCCATCCCAGTCTGCATCAGTATATCCCAATAACTCTATCTGAGATTTATCAGTATATGTCAAGACAAAATCCATTGTGCCCTGGATATACCGAAGTATTCTTTTCACTGCAATCATGTGGCTTTCCTTGGAATTACTTTGATAACTTACTGTTTGGAATGTAGCAAAAACAATACCAGGCCTTGTTGCAGTTAAGTACAACAGACTTCCAATAATTTGCCTGTATTCTGTGATATTAACTGCCTTTCCATCCTCATCTTTTGATAATTTCATCCAGGTATCAATCGGAGTCTTCATCTCCTTGGAATTCTCCATTCCAAACCTTCTCAGAACCTCCTTGGAATATTTAGATTGAGAAATGAATGTTCCATTCCTTCCTTATGTCACATGTAGACCAAGGAAAAATGTTATCTCTCCAATCATTGACATTTCAAACTCGTTTTTCATGAATTCAAAAAACTGTTTGCATTGAGCTTCATCTGATCCACCAAAAATTATGTCATCGACATACACCAGCACCATCATCCTTTGATTACTGTCATTGCTGAAATAGAGATTGTAATAAAATCCTCCACACTGAAAACCAAGCTTTTTCAAGTACCGATCAAGCCTTGAGTACCATGACCTTGGTGATTGTTTCAGCTCATACAACGCCTTCTTCAGCCTGAAAACTTTGTTCTCATCCTCATGAATGAGAAAACCATCTGGCTGCTCAATATACACCTCCTCTTCCATAACTCCATTTAAGAATGCAGATTTGACATCCATCTGGAACACTTTGAACTTTCTTTGCACTGCTATGGCCAAAAATAGTCTGATCATCTCCAGCCTTGCAACCAGTGCAAATGTTTCATCAACATCTATTCCCTCTATCTGGGAGTATCCCTTGCACACTACCCGTGCTTTGTTCTGAACCACTATGCCATCTTCATTCATCTTGTTGTGATAAACCCATTTAGTCCCGATGACATTCTTGTCTGCTAACCTCAAAACAATCTCCCACGTCTGTTTCTTCTCAATTTGATCAAGCTCTTCATCCATAGCCTGAACCCAGTTTTCATCTTCAGCTACATCGGAAAAACATTTCGGCTCCACCTAAGATAAATATGATGTTTGCTATAATGATTTCATTCTTTGAGTCTGAACTGGAGTTGTCTGATCACCAATGATATTTTGCCTATAAATTTCAGCTTGACTCTTTGGCTTCCTTGTAGACACAGACTTGACACTTTCTTGTTAATCATCAATATCTTCTTCTGAGTTAGCCTCTGCCACTTCTACTCCCCCTATGTTTCTTACCTCATCATCACTTTCATCCAGAAACTGTTCACTGGGTCGTTGAGCATTCTGCTCATTTTCAACTATAGTGACATCATTGCTCTGAACAATTTTTCCCAGCCTTTTGTTGAAACATTTATATGCTTTGCTTTTCCTTGAGTAGCCAAGGAATATCCCCTCATCTCCTCGTGACTCAAATTTCCTATGATTTTCTTTGTTGAGAATGAAACACTTACTTCCAAATATTTTAAAGTATTTCAATGTTGGATTCTTTTCGTACCACATTTCATACGGAGTCTTCCCTTGCTTCAGACATAATAGAGACCTATTCGAAATATAGACCGATGTCAAAACTGCTTCCTTCCAAAATTTCTCTGGTAGGTCCTTTTCAATAAGCATTTTTCTGGCCATGTTGTTGATGATCCGATTTCTCCTTTAAACAACTCCATTCTGTTGGGGAGTTATCACTGATGAAACTTGATGCCTTATCCCATGTTTCTCGAGATATTCTTCCACTTGACTATTTGTGAATTATGTATTGTTATCTGTACGAAACTTCAAAATTTTCTGCCCAAGCATCCTTTCTGATTCCCTCCTGTACTGTTTTATACAACCGAACACCTCTGTCTTATGGGTAATGACAAATACCCAGGCCATTCTGCTATAATCATCAATGAAAAGAACATAGTACCTTTTCCCATCTGTAGATCGTGGTGAGATAGGTCCACATACATCAACATGAACCAATTAGAGCACTCTAGTTGATTTCTGTTCCTTTGGCCTGTATGTCTTTCTGATGATCTTCCCTTGTTGGAAATAATCACATGTATGAGTGCGATTGAATGATAGTTTGGGAAGGTCTCTAGAAGCATCACACTTTACCATATCCTCCATAGATGATTGTCATATATGACCAAGTCTCTTATGCCACAGCTGGTTTTCTTCCTCTCTGGATAAAAGGCATGTATCTTCTTCCCCACTTACAAGGTAAATATTTCCCTTTTTCCTTTTTCTTTGTAGAACAATTGCTCCATCTTTTTCTTTCACAACACACATCTTCTTAGTAAATCAGATAGAGTGCCCAGAGTCACATAATTGACTGACACTGAGTAAGTTATGAATAAGCCCCTCTACTACCAAGACATCATCACATCTCATTTATTTTCCCCCAAATTTGGCCTTTTCGGAACCAAAAATCTTCAGCCCTTCATCATTCCCAAACTTGACAACTCCTTCTTTGTCATATTTTATGTCTATAATTAGATCCTTGTTCCCTATCATATGGGATGTGCAACCACTATCAAGGATCCATATTCCTGAACGATCTGAAGCTTTAAGGGCAATTTCCGCAACTACTTCCTTTTCTTCTTTCTTCTTCTTGATCCATACTTTTGCCTTCACACATGGCATAGATTGAGACTTTTGTTCTTTCTTAGAGTATTATGGACCAGCTTCATCTTGAAAAGCCGCAAATCTATTCTGCATTTTTAACTCACCTATGGGTTTATTGATCTGCTGCTTGTGAATGTTTTGATTCTGCTTTGGCTAATTTCTCTGTATGGTCGAAGTACAGTACCTAGCCATGTGTCCAAATCCTCCACACCAAAAACAGTGTCCTTCGAAATATGTTCTAGAAAATCGTTCTCTATTTGGCTACCACCTCTGTTCTTGTTCCCTTCGATATCTCTTGGCTATGGAACACACATACTGTGAATGTTCCATCTTCCCGCAACAATAACACCTGATATATGGTTCATTCCTTCATGGTACTTCAGCACTATGATTTTCCTTTTGGGATCTCTGAATATTCTGATTTTTCTTTGTTCCCAAATCAACCTTTAATTTCAGGACGGTTGCTTGCAGTATGACCTCAATTGTCACAGATTTTTGTTTCTGATTCATCCCTGAAATAGCCTTAACTTCTGATCTCAATTGCTGCTTCTTCCCTACTGAACTATTGGGTTCCTCTTTCATCTTTTCAATCTTCATAACAACCTTCCTTCCTAGGAATGTGTTAGGAATCAAAGGTTTTTCCTAGTCTTTGACTTTTCTCCGCAGGCCAACAACTTCCTCTTCAAGCTCTTCGATACGCTTGATGTGATCTTTCAATTTTCTGTTCAAGCCATTGATCTCCCTTTTCGGTTCTTCAATCTTGAGCTTATGCTCATCAACCTTTTATGTGCTCTCTGTCCTTGAAGACTTAAGTTTTTCTATTTATTTTACAAGCTCGGACTTCTCGTCTTCCTACTATTTCATGTAGAGTTTGGGATCATGTACCACCTTGTTGGATTTCTTTGTTTTTGCTCTCCAAATATCTATCTCTTCAAGATATGCTTCTAATTCATCTTCTATGTCAACTCTACCTTCAATTTCTTCTTCTTCTTCATCAGCATCGGTTTCTTCCTTTTCTTGAGCACTACCAACAATATCCACCATTGCATTTTGTCCATGATCTTTACAATTTTCAAACTCCTCAACCTCTTCATCCTCAGACTCATCTGAACTGTCTATTTCTTGTGAAATAAGATTCTTCTTCTTGAAGAAGTTTCTCTTGAATTGTTTCTTCCCTTTCAAAAATGATGAAGACTTCTTCTTGGGAATTTTGACTTCGTCATCATCATTATCATTATCTTGAAACTTTTTGGGGAACCTTGCCGCAAGATGACCAATCTTTCCACATCAAAATCATGCTAGTGGAAGTTTCCCTTTAAACTTTCCTTTTCCTCTTTGCAGATTTGAAGAAAGGAATGACATCACATCATCTGTCTCTTCTTCTTCCTAAGAATCTTAAATGGTGAGCTTCTTCATGGCCTTAAATGCCATATCTTTGGATTTCCCCTTTTCCACATCCTTGTTATCATCATTCCTCGTTTCATATGCAACCAAGGTACTGTGAAAATTGTCCAATGTCAGCTCTTTGGGATCTTTATCTTCTAGTACTGAAACTTTCGGATTGAACCGAGGTGGAAGATTCCTCAAGATGCGCTTTACGATCTTTATGTATTCAATGACTTCACCCGGTCCTCACATATCTTCCACAACAATATTTACCCTGTCAAAGAATGCATCAACAGACTCATTCGGGTTCATCTTCGGATCTTCATACTTATTCCACAGCACTTCCAGCTTTGCCTCTCTGACCTTTGTATCTCCTTAATATATATTCAATAGTTTTTCCCACATGGAATGTGACATTTTGCATGACGTCACCTTTGTGTAGATAGGATTAGAAAGGGCTCCCCCTAAGGTATCGATTGCTTTTGCATCAGCATCCAACTCTCTATGCTCAGCTTCTGATAATGCACCACTATTAATATCAGCTATGATACCATGCATAGCTGATGAAAACACATCCTTTCCCAAAGATAGAAAATAGTGTTGCATCCAATTCTTCCATATCTGAAAATTAAATCCGTCGAAGATCGGAATCCCTTTATGATTAGTGACCTTCATTGAGAGAAGAACTAATTTCAACCTTTTGCTATGATACCAATTGTTAGGTCCATAAGGCTGAATACCCTGAGAGGGGGGTGAATCAGGGTATGACTGATTTAAAATTAAAGCCCGTTCTAATCTTGTTTCGCTGTTAAGAAAAACACTCTTCTCTCTCTTTCCTGTTGCATAATATAAACAGAAATTAAAGCATGCACAGGACACATAAATTTTACTTGGTTCACCACTAAGGGCTACGTCCAAGGAGAATACTCCGACAGGTTGTTGGTCGTACCAAATTCCACTAAACTTCACTAGCTGTGGATTACAAGGTTTGGGATAGATCACTTCTATGCCTAGACTCACTGCCTTTATAATGTTTAAGGTCAGCTCACTGCTTTCCCAAGGGTCACTCCCTGTTTCTCTCTCTCCGGATCACTGCCGGTGGAGAGGATCACCTTCTTTCGCTTCCTTTTCTCACTACTCCGGAAGGAATCCACTCACAGTTTATAGACTTGTAGGTCTCTTAATTTGCATGAAGGAATACATCTTTCTCTGTATGTAGATGCTCTGTTGAAGTCCAACTTTCACTCATAGATGAATCTCACTTTGCACCAAAGGTATCGGGCAATCTTCCATCTTCCACGCGGTCCGAAAGTACGACCATGAAATCAACCTTACTTGGTGCACAAGTCTACCTTGGCGTGCAAGTATCGGCGCGCAAGTCACAACTGGCGCGCAAGTCCTCCTTAGACACTTGCGCGACACAAGCTTTTCCAACTCCACACTTACACGACCCACTTCCTTCCTCTCCTAAACCACCTCAGGTGAGCAACTAACACTTGGCGCGCAACTTCCTACACTGGCGCGCAAGTCCCACTTGCATGACACACCACCACTTGCGCGACCACCACACATGCACGACGGGAGATCTGAATATTTAAATTGTTGAACTCCAGTGAGAAATGAGGAGGGGTGGTCCAGTATTTATAGGCAATTTGACCACCCAGCGTGATGGCACGCAAGTCTCTTGTCGGCGTGCAAATCTCGGGGAGCAGATCTCTTCCCCTGCAAGTCACTTGCACGACCCAATTCTAAACATGCGCGAACCTCTTTCCTTTGCCATATTTTGATCTTATGATCTTGAAAAACCATAGGTGCGCAAGTTCTCAAGCTTCCAAGGCATCGACGCGCAAGTCTCTTTCACGGCGTGCAAGTCACTTGCGTGACACCACCAATACTTGCGCGACACTTATCCCTTTGCCATATTTTGATGATCTAATCTTGAAAAACATATGGCGTGCAAGTTTCCAAGCCTTCAAGTACACGGCGTACAAGTCCCTTTTCCAAAAACCACTTGCCTTCATTTGTCGATTTTCAGGCCCAAAAATTTGGCAAACACTGGAAAACGGCACCACCTTATATCAGTTCATTTTGTACCACCTCCAGATCATCCATCTCTTTATCGACGTTCTTGAATCAAACATGGATCATTAACCACATCTCTTGAACTCGACATTCCATCATGAAATCCCCTTTGTCAACAAATTTGAATGTCATGGTTTGTATTATAAACAATCACAACACAGATGTTCACTTTTTCAACAAACAAAATCACCTCAAAAATACTTCAATGATGCCTTGAGGGATTTTTGCCCAACATTTTGTGATTACTGTCTAACAGTCACTGTCTCACCGTAATGTTCAGTCATTGTCTCACCGTAAAGTTCAATCACTGTCTCACCATAAGGTTCAGTCACTGTCTCACCGTAAAGTTCAATCATTATCTCACCATAAAGACCTAATATGGTCTCACCGTAAATATTCTTTATGGGTTTTATTTAAAAATTAAAAATCTTATCGCGATAATTATTCATTTCACCTTTTTACTTTCCCTCACTTTTTTTGTGATGTTTAGTATTCCTAAATGATAAAATAAAGGAAGTGTCACTTGTTCTTCACTAGATCTTTCTTTTATTCACTCAATTCGTAACCCTTATTCAACCCTTCAACCCTTATCTCTCTCGAACCTTCGGTAAATGCCCAAGATTAAACACCCTTCGTCATCGACTCTTGAGAAACGTATCTCAAAGAAGACGAAGATCACACCTAAGCTAGCACCCAAAGGTCCTCTAAATCCAAATCTGGTGAACTGAGTAGTATTACCTAAGAAAGAGATATTCCCTAAGTGGCTTCTATCGAGTAAGTCTCTGGTTTTGAAAGTTTTAAAAGATCAAGTATTGTTAGAATAGTTTTCGAAGGAATATAGACCTATCTACCCTAATCTAGTGGCTCAATTTTATTAGTATGTTCAATTCTATTTTGATTCTGGTGATGGATATGTTGTAAGAAGCTGGATAAATGTCCATAGATGCACATTATCTTTGAGTTTATGGGTTGCATGCCTTGGGATACCTCATGAAGGCATCTGTGAGGACTATCAGAGAGGACCTCCACCTTCTAGTGAATTCTTTGTTTTGGAAGATGCTTTGAAACACTACTGGAAATGCCAGCTATACCAACGCAATATTCCCAACGGTTTTTTAAACTGTTGGGAAAAGACTCCTATACCAACGGTTCTATAGAACCATTGGTATATCCATATACTAGTTTTTTTTTCAACGGTTTCATTGAAACCGTTGGGTATAGTGATAATGATGTGATTTTTTCCAACGGTTTCAGTAAACCGTTGGGTATAGTAGGAATTAAGAGGTTTTTCCCAATGGTTTTTTAAACTGTTGGGTATAGTTTTGGAGATTTTTTACCCAACAGTTTATAACTGTTGGGATAACATAACTTTCCCAACGGTTTTTAAAACCGTTGGGAAAGAAAATCCCCAAATATCATCGATCTGAAACTCTATAGATCTCAAAATTTTTGCCCTAACAGAGATCTGGACGCACCCTCTCGAAATTTTTTCCCTAAACCTCAACCATCTCGAAGGTTTGCCTCTAAATCTTGACGCAAACGCTACTTCCCAACACAACAGTTCTGGTTTCCAATGATTTGTTCTTCCCGTTTAAATCGGTATGTGTGAGTTCATTTATTTTAGATTTGTTCTTCCCGTTTAAATCGGTATGTGTGTGTTAATTTATTTTAGATTTTTTCATTCTATTTTGGTGCAATCTAGTGTGTATTATGATCTCCTTACAAAAATAAGGCATATATAATTTTAGGTTATGGTTCGAACCCTACTTCCCATCCTGCTCTAGAGGGTGCTAACTCTAATTTCCAACGGGGCATCTATCTTTGATTCAAGTAATTTTTGTTCTTCCATTATAAATCAGTAGGCATGCCTTCATTTATTTTAGATTTTTTCATTCCATTTTTCTGCAATGTATTGTGTATTATGATCCCCTTATGAACACAATCAATATATCATTTTAGTTTGCGGTTTTGTTGTGATTTATCTGTATAGAATAATTTTGGTTGATATTGAAGAGGTCAATATGATCCTGAGTTATTTTATCCTTGGTTTATTTTAAATTTAAGGTCTATTGACTTGATTTCGTTGTTTATCCATAAATACAGTTATAGAATTTTTTATCCTAAGAGGAACAATAAGATACTCATGCATTATGAATATACCCCTAAATGTTGTCTTTGAAATATCACACCTTAACTTTAAGATGATGATACACACACTATAAGTCATTCAATGAAGTGGTGCTTCCACCTAAACCACTATAGTGAGTTTGGGATCATTTTCATGTGTGAATGGTGATAAAACCAAAATTTTCTCTATTACATGATCATTTATTCCTACTCCATCAAGCGATTCGGTCATACAGTTGTAATATTTTTTGAAATTCAAAATGAGTGTTAGGAATTCATGTCACAATTTTCATTGGTAGTTATAAATAATTATTAAGGTATTTATATCATTTTTTTATCCAAGGAAGGCACCCATAATAAAGAAGTATAACCATCATAGAACTCACCAATTTTGTTCATGCCTACAAATTATTCACTTTCTAATATATATCTCACGAAACAAAATATCATGGTCATGTGCACATAATTATTCACCGCTAGTTGATAGATGGTCTTTAGGCCATGTGGACATCTGGGTTCGTGTCACTAATGAGTGGCATCCTGGTTTGGGATGTCACAATTCCTGGATATCTTTTTTTTAAGTGTTTCTAATCAAATACATACCTATAACTATTGAAGGTCCCTCTCCAAAATCAATTGGGACATGATTCAATTAATACACCCTACCAACCTATGATCTATATCCCCAAACCTAGTATCCTTTAATCCATGGTTAAGGTGAAACTTGATGAGTTCATAACTACTTTTGATGTGATCCTCATCCTACTCCTCATCCTGATCTCCCTGAAGAAGTTAAAGTATAAAACTCATGTACTCCCAACAAGACCCTTAAGGATTATGTATTCCTTGATCCACTTCCAATATCTTACTGGGAAATACTTGAATATAGGCATTAGAAATTTTGTATCTTATTTTCTTATATACACTATATTTTGTTGTATTTCTTAATATGATTCTCATATAGAGTAATGTGTCAGTTATGCTTTTATATAAAGTAAACAATTGTCATTTACCTAAATATTTTTTTGATTGAACTTTAATATTATTGAATTGATTTGAAATGAATTATTGCAATTTTTTTATAGAATGGATAGAAGTTGGATGTACGAAACTGATCGGATTTCAACCGATTTTCAAAATAATTTGAACAGATTTCTAGATTTTGCATTTGACAAGGATTCAGATAGTGGTTGCATACACTGCCCATGTTCTAATTGTGTTGGAATACCTTGGTTGAGTCGTGAAGAAGTTAGCTATCATATAACCAAATATAGTTTCCAAACAAACTATTATGTGTGGTATCACAATGGAGAGAAAATGAAATCTCAAAATGTTGATGATCCAAATGATAGGACTGAATTGGAGAGTTTGATATATGATCGGTTTCTATTTATTCGGCATTATGAGAAGGAAAGGATGTCCAGCTAACAATATTTCGATACAAGCACACATGATGCGTCTAATGAAAATGATTATGTTGATAGGGTGAAAAAATTGAATGATGTTGCAACGACTCCAGTATATCGGCAATGTAGTAAAATGAAAAAGTTGGAATTTTTAATCCGATTGTTTCATGGGAAAACTATGTATGGGATTTCAAATACTACAATTGATTACATTCTTACCTTCTTGAAGGACTTACTTCCAGATGATGTAGATATTCCCTCAAACCACTATATGGCATGGAAGTTAGTTGATGAACTTGGATTCTCAAAAAAAAAATCAAGATTGCCTGAATGATTGCAGATTATTTTGGGAGGAAACTGCTGAAAGAAATGATTGTATCAAATGTGTAACCTCCCGATGGAAGTCAAAAGATGATAGAACACTATCTCGTGTTCCAAAAAAAGTAATGTGGCACTTTCCATTGATCCCCAGATTACAGAACCTTTTCATGTCTGATGAAATATCAGTAAAAATGCGATGGCATTACACCGAGAGAAAAAAGAATAATGAAGAGTTGGTTCACCCTGTAGATGGATTTACATGGCAGAGATTTGATGCTCGATATCCTGAATTTGCAGCTGACGTGCGTAATGTGAGACTAGGTCTTTCATGTGAAGGTTTTAATCCATTTGGGCAGATGCTTACTTCACACAGCACATGGCCGGTTTTCATACACATTTATAACCTTCCCCCATGGTTGTGTATGAAAAAGCCTTACACTTTCTTGAGTATACTGATATCTGGCCCTTCTGATCTCGACAATGATATAGATGTATACATGAAACCTTTAATAAAAGAGTTGAAACTTCTTTGGGATGTGGGTGTGCCCACATACGATGCATGTTCAAACGACATATTTCAGATGCGTGTTGTGCTTATGTGGATGATCAATGATTTTCCTGTGTATGCAATGATGTCTGGATGGAGCACAAAAGGAAAATTGTCATGTTCTGTTTGTATGAAGAATACTCAATCGAGAAGACTGAAATATCGTCGTAGTTTTAGTTTTATGGGACATCGACGATTCTTTCCAATGAACCATCCATATAGAAACAATCATCAAAGATTTGAAAATACCATGGAGACTGACGATCCACCTCAGTGTATGTCTGGAACTGATGTTCTTAATGAATTGAAAGATTTTAGTTATTCATTTGGGAAGGGTGTAATGAAATCTAGAAAGAGGGAAAATGTTTCCAATGATACCTGTTATAATTGGAAGAAGAAGAGTATATTATTTGAGTTGTCCTATTGGTCAACCAACTTGTTACGTCATTGCTTAGATGTAATGCACATTGAAAATAATATATGTGAAATGTTACTTTTGATTCTTCTAAATTTCAAGGGGAAGAAAAAAGATGATTTATGATCTTGGCGTGACTTGGTAGATTGGTGGATCAGACCATAATTGCATCTTGTCTGTATCAGTGAAAATAAATGGCAAGTTCCATGTACATCTTATGTGATGACACCTGCTGAAAAAAATCAATTTCTAGAAGTGCTAGAGACTATTAAAGTTCCTGATGGCTATTCAAGAAATATATCAAAACGGGTCAACAGAAAAGAGTTGAAGCTAAAATCTTTGAAGACTCGTGATTATCACGTCCTTTTGCATGAGTTGATTCCAATAGAAATTTATCATCTCTTTTCCAATAATGTTAGAGTCTCAGCTATTCAAGTGTACTATTTGTTTAGAGATCTTTATGTTAAGAGTTTATCCAAATCCTTCTTGCAAAAACTGTTGGTAGAGACACCATTAATTTTGTGTGAGTTAGAGAAAATATTCCCTCCATCATTTTTTACATGCATGTTGCATCTGAATGTCCATCTTTCGACCGAAATAATTCTTGGAGGACCCGTTGCTTTATGTTGGATGTATCCAACTGAAAGAAACATGTGCACATTGAAATCATATGTTCGGAACAGGAATTTTCCTAAAGGTTCTATTGTGAATGGTTACTTGGCTCAAGAATGTATGGATTTCTGCTCAATGTATTTGTATGATCTTACTACAAGAATAAACAGACCAATGAGAAATGAAGAAGAACAGTATGGGAAAATTGAACCCATTTTTCCATCACTTCCTCAGACAGGATGAATTCTGGGATCATATACATTGACAACATTAAGCCTTGAAGAGAGAGAGATGGAACATCGCATAGTGTTGTTCAATTGTGATTTGTTCGATGAGTATATCAAGTAAGTAAATTGTACATGTATCTCTTATCTTATCTCTTGTAATTTTAAATATTTGTTAAACTATTATTATTTTCATCGGATAGTAGACCTCATTCTGAAAATGTAGCTTATTATGGAGTCGTGGAGAAAATAATAATTTTGGATTATTACTCGCATGGTCGAGTCACGATGATGAAATGTCAATGGTTTGATTCAATGACGAGGCAAGGAACCTTTATTGATGATTGTGGATTTCGAGTTATTGACATGACTCACACTCTTGCCACCGATGAACCATATGTATTGACATCAATGGTGAAACAAGTTTTTTATGTCAAAGATCATCGTCATCCTAAATTTGGTGTAATTATTGAAGTAAATACCAGACATGTTTTTTATGATGGTGATGATGAAGTTGACACTATCCCTACTACAATTGGAAGCAATCCGTTTATTATGTATGATGACTCCAATAGCTCAATTGTCAGAGTTGATTGTGAACCCGAAGTTGTGATGGGAAATATATAGAATCATACAGTCGTGTTCTCACCTACATCATTCAGAGTGTGTATCCTAGTACTTACCTTCAAACCACCATAAATCTTCTGTTTCTTTAAAAAAAATTATCAGAATGATTTTTCTATATTTTGTTTTTTGAGTTACACATTACTTATTTGTTTCTAATTACTTATATATTTGTTTTCATTATAGGAAATGACACCCATTGAAGAGAGGCAGCGGAAAAAGATGACAGAAAATAATTTAGGGTGTATCCTAGTACTTACCTTCCAATGGAGGTGCGCTGTCTACGAAAACTCACAGTGATATTTTAGGGTGTGATAATTTGAATCTCAATCAGTAGTTTCAACTACCTAGTACCACTTTTAAAAACAATTAATATAAAATATAAATCTTTATCATACCACAATCCTGAATCTAGAGTCTGTTTTTTATAACATAAGATCAGTTTCTATAATGTGAAGGACAACTACATAGGATTTATTGGAATCCTGGCCGAAAGATGCTACGCCGCGGATGTCGCTGGACTGGGCCAACACGTCGTGGTCACGCCGTGGTCCCGCCTTGGTCACGCAGCGGTCATGCTGCGGCCACGTCGCGGTCACGCCGCAGTAATGTCGTGATTTGGCCCTGCTCCAGGATGACACTCCGCGGCGGTTCATAGTCCTATCAGAATTTGATTTATGATACCTAGATAGAGTTTTAGATACATTACCCACCCTCCTCCCTAGACCCCAGACATCCCCCCCCCCCCACCCTCCTCCCTGGACCCCGGACAACCCCCCCCCCATCCTTCCTAGACCACAGACAGCCCCTAGACAGCCCCCCGGATAGGCCCCCAGACAACCCCCCGGACAGCCCCCCCTTCATCCTCCCTGGACCCCGGACATCCCCCTAACCCGCCTCAATCCAAGGCACGGTGTGTCCGGTAGCACTCAAAGTGTCTTTCTTTTTTTTTAAATGGATACGCTTTTAAGTAAAAACAATTTGCATAGGAAAAACCGACCAAACGCATTCGGATTCTGTTGATACATTAGGAAAACGATCCATGGGTCATTTGTGACATGTACGAGTCAACCCCGCCTCAATCTAAGGCACGGTGTGGCCGGCACCACTCAAAGAGTCTCTCTTTTGTTTCAAAATGACATCATTTTAAGTGAATACAACAACTGACATACAAAAAACCGACCAAAGGCATTCGGATTTTGTTGAAACTTTAGGAAAATGATCCATGGGTCATATGTGAGGTGCATGAGGAGACGGCACGTCAATCGGAGGTGTTGTGTGACCGTGGTGGCCGAAAACGCACTTCGCGTGTCGTAAATGGCCAAAACATGCGTTTAACAGTTAAATGTATGCCGAACGACATCGGAATGACTTGAAATCACACAAAAACACCCTAATTATTATTTGTGAGGTGTACGAGGAGATTGCATGTCATTCAAACGTGCGGATTGTGCGGCGCGACTGAATATGTGTTTTTTAGGTGTTTGACGCTCTTGAAAAGCGTGCGTGGGGTGGTCAAAACTGGTCGAACGACCTCAGAATTCCATGAAATTGGACGACAAAAAAGGTTTGGTGAATTGTGAAATGGTCGGCTAGACAGAAAGTCAATTGGAAGTGTCGTGTGACTGTGCTGGCCAAAAATGCACTCAGCGTGTCATAAATGGCCAAAATATGCGTTTAACGGTCAAATGCATGCCAAACGACATCAGAATGACTTGAAATCACACGAAAACACCCTAATTATTATTCATGAGGTTTATGAGGAGATGGAACATCATTCGTATGTGTGGTTTGCGCAGCATGACTAAATATGTTTTTTTAGGTATTTGGCGCGCTTGAAAAGTGTGCGTGGGGTGGTCGAAACTAGCCGAACAACCTCAGAATTCCATGAAATCAGATGACAACAAAGGGTGGTTGAATTTTGAAATGGTCGTCCAGACGGCACATCAATCAAAGGTGTCGTGTGACCACACTGGCCGAAAACGCACTCTGCCTGTCGTAAATGGACAAAACATGCGTTTAACGGTCAAATGCATGCCGAACGACATCGGAATGAATTTTAATCACACGAAAATACCCTAATTATTATTCTTGAGTTGTAATAGGATACGACAAGTCATTCGGACGTGCGGTTTGTGCGGCACGACTGAATATGTGTTTTTTAGGTGTTCTACGTGCTTGAAACACGTGCGTGGGGTGGTCGAAACTGGCCGAATGACCTCGGAAAGCCATGAAATCGGACGACAACAAAGGGTGGATGAATTGTGAAATGGTCGGCTAGATGGAATGTCAATCGGAGGTGTCGTGTGACCGCACTGGCTGAAAACACACTCTGCGTGTCCTAAATGGCCAAAACATGTGTTTAACGGTCAAATGCATGCTGAACGACATCATAATGACTTTAAATCACACGAAAACACCCTAATTATTATTCTTGAGGTGTATGAGTAGACGACACGTCATTCGGACGCGCGTTTTGCACGGTACGACTAAATATGTGTTTTTTAGGTGTTTGGAGCGCTCGAAAAGCGCACGTGGGGTGGTCGAAACTGGCCGAACGACCTTGAAATTCCATGAAATCGGACGACAACAAAGGGTGGGTTTATTTTGAAATGTTTGGCTAGACAACACATCAATCGGAGGTGTATTGTGACTGCGCTGGCCGAAAACACACTCTGTCTGTCGTAAATGTCCAAAACATGCGTTTAACGATCAAATGCATGCCTAACGACATCAGAATGACTTGAAATCACATAAAAACACCCTAATTATTATTCGTGAGGTGTACGAGGAGACGACACATCATTCGGACACGCGGATTGCGCGGCACGACTGAATATGTGTTTTTTAGGTGTTTGGCGCGCTTGAAAAGCATGCATGAGGTGGTCGAAACCAGTCAAATGACCTCGAAATGCCATGAAATCGGATAACAACAAAGGGTGGGTGAATTTTTAAATGGTCGTCCAGACGGCACATCAATCGAAGGTGTCGTGTGACTATGATGGCCGAAAACGCATTCTGCATGTCGTAAATGGCCAAAACATGTGTTTAACGATAAAATGCATGCCAAACGACATTGTAATGACTTTCAATCACACAAAAACACCCTAATTATTATTCGTGAGGTGTACAAGGAGACGGTACATCATTTGGATGTGTGGATTGCGTGGCACGGCTGAATATGTGTTTTTAGGTGTTCGGTGCGCTTGAAAAGCGTGCGTGGGGTGGTCAAAACCGGCCGAATGACCTCAGAATGCCATGAAATCGGACAAAAAAAGGGTGGGTGAATTTTGAAATGGTCGGCCAGACAACATATCAATCGGAGGTGTCGTGTGACCACGGTGGCCGAAAACACACTCTGCGTGTCGTAAATGGCCAAAACATGCATTTAACGGTTAAATGCATGTTGAACGACATCGGAATGACTTTAAATCACACGAAAACACCCTAATTATTATTCATGAGGTGTATGAGGAGACATAACATCATTCGGATGTGTGGTTTGCGCGGCACGGCAGAATATGTGTTTTTTAGGTGTTTGGCGCGCTTGAAAAGCATGTGTGGGGTGGTCGAAACTGGCCTAACGACCTCAAAATGCCATGAAATCGGACGACAACAAAGGGTGGGTGAGTTTTGAAATGGTCGGCTAGACGGCATGTCAATCGGAGGTGTCGTGTGACCGCGTTGACCGAAAACGCACTCCGCCTGTCGTAAATGGCCAAAACATGTGTTTAAAGGTCAAATGCATGCCGAACGACATCGTAATGACTTGAAATCACCCGAAAACACCCTAATTATTATTCGTGAGGTGTACGAGGAGACGGAACGTCATTTGGATGTGTGGTTTTCACGGCACGGCTGAATATGTGTTTTTTAGGTGTTTGGCGCGCTCGAAAAGCGAGCGTGGGGTAGTCAAAACTGGCCGAACGACCTCGGAATGCCATGAAATCGGACGACTACAAAGGGTGGGTAAATTGTGAAATGTTCAACCAGACGTCATGTCAATCGGAGGTGTTGTGTGACCGCGCTGGCCGAAAACGCACTTCGCATGTCGTAAATGGCCAAAACATGCGTTTATCGGTCAAATATATGTCGAACGATATCAGAATGACTTGAAATCACACGAAAACACCCTGATTATTATTTTTGAGGTGAACGAGGAGACGTCATGTCATTCGGACGTGCGGTTTATGTGACACGGCTAAATATGTGTTTTTTAGGTGTTCGGTACGCTTGAAAAGCACGCGTGGGGTGGTCAAAACTGGCCGAACGACCTCGGAATGAAATAAAACCGGACGACAATAAAGGGTGGGTGAATTGTAAAATGGTTAGTGAGACGGCACGTCAATTGGAGGTGTCGTGTGACCGCACTGGCCGAAAACGCCCTCTGCATGTCGTAAATAGCCAAATCATGCGTTTAACGGTCAAATGCATACCGAACGACATCGGAATGACTTAAAATCATACGAAAACACCCTAATTATTATTCGTGAGGTGTACGAGGAGACTCCATGTCATTTGGACGCGCATTTTGCACAGCACGGTTGAATATGTGTTTTCTAGGTGTGTGGCGTGCTTGAAAAGCGTGCGTGGGGTGTTCGAAACTAGCCGAACAACTTCAGAATGCCATGAAATCAGACAACAACAAATTTTGGGTGAATTGTGAAATGGTCGGCTAAACGGAACGTCAATTGGAGGTGTCGTGTGACCACGCTGGCCAAAAACGCACTCTGCGTGTCATAAATGGCCAAAACATGTGTTTAACGGTCAAATGCATGCCGAACGACATTGGAATGACTTGAAATCACATGAAAACACCCTAATTATTATTTGTGAGATGTACAAGGAGACGCCACATCATTCGGACGCATGGATTGCACGGCACGGCTGAATATGTGTTTTTTAGGTGTTTGGCGCACTTGAAAAGCGTGTGTGGGGTGGTCGAAACCAGCTAAATGACCTTATAATGCCATGAAATCGGATTACAACAAAGGGTGGGTGAATTGTGAAATGGTCAGCTGGACAGTACATCAATCGGAGATGTCATGTGACCGCGCTGGCCGAAAACGCACTTCGCGTGTCGTAAATGGCCAAAACATGCGTTTAACGGTCAAATGCATGCCGAAAGACATCGAATAACTTGAAATCACATGAAAACACCCTAATTATTATTTGTGATGTGTACGAGGAGATTGCATGTCATTCGGACACGCGGTTTGCACGACACGACTGAATATGTGTTTTTTAGGTGTTCAGCGCGCTTGAAAAGCATGCGTGGGGTGGTCAAAACCGGCCGAATGACCTCAGAATGCCATGAAATTGGATGAAAAAAATGGTGGGTAAATTTTGAAATGTTCATCCAGATGGAACGTCAATCGGAGTTGTCTTATGACCGCGTTGGTCGAAAACGCACTTCGCGTGTCGTAAATGGCCAAAACATGCGTTTAACGGTCAAATGCATGTCGAACGACATCGGAATGACTTGAAATCACACGAAAACACCCTAATTATTATTCTTGAGGCGTAAAAGGAGACAACACATCATTCGGAAGCATGATTTGCGCGACACGGCTGAATATATATCTTTTAGGTGTTCGGCGCGCTTGAAAAGCGTGCGTGGGGTGGTCGAAACTGGCCGAACGACCTCAGAATGCCATGAAATTGGATGACAATAAAGGGTGGGTGAATTGTTAAATGTTCATCCATAAGGCATGTCAATCGGAGGTGTCGTATGACCGCGCTGGCCAAAAATGCACTCTGCATTTCATAAATGGCCAAAACATGCGTTTAACGGTCAAATGCATGCCAAACGACATTAGAATGACTTAAAATCACACGAAAACACCCTAATTATTATTTTTGAGGTGAACGAGGAGACGGCATGTCATTCGGACGCACAGATTGCGCGGCACGGCTGAATATGTGTTTTTTAGGTGTTGGGTGCGCTTGAAAAGCGCGCGTGGGGTGGTCAAAACCACTCGAACGACCTCAGAATTCTATGAAATTGGACGACAACAAAGGGTGGGTAAATTGTGAAATGGTTGGCCAAACAGCACGTCAATCGGAGGTATCGTGTGACCGCAGTGGCCGAAAATGTACTTCGCATGTCGTAAATGGCCAAAACATGTGTTTAACGGTCAAATGCATGCCGAACAACATCAGAAAGACTTTAAATCACACAAAAACACTCTAATTATTATTCTTGAGGTGTACGAGGATATGGAACGTCATTCAGACGTGTGGATTGCACGGCACGACTGAATATGTGTTTTTAGGTGTTTTGTGTGCTTGAAAAGCGTGCGTGGGGTGGTCGAAACTAGTTGAACGACCTCAGAATGCCATTAAATTGGACGACAACAAAGGGTGGGTGAATTGTGAAATGGTCGGCTAAACGGTACATCAATCGGAGGTGTCATGTGACTGTGGTGTCTGAAAACGCACTTCGCATGTCGTAAATGGCCAAAACATACGTTTAACGGTCAAATGCATGTCGAACGACATCGGAATGACTTGAAATCACACGAAAACACCCTAATTTTTATTTTTGAGGTGTAAGAGGTGATGGCATGTCATTAGGATTCACGGTTTGCACGACACGGCTGAATATGTGTTTTTTAGGTGTTTAGCGCCCTTAAAAAGCATGTGTGGGGTGGTCAAAACCGGCCAAACAACCTTGGAATTCCATGAAATCGGACGACAACAAAGGGTGGGTGAATTGTAAAATTTTCAGCTAGACGACACGTCAATCAGAGGTGTCGTGTGACCGTACTGGCCGAAAACGCACTCAGCTTGTCGTAAATGGCCAAACATGCGTTTAACGGTCAAATACATGCTTAACGACATCGGAATGACTTTAAATCACATTAAAACACCCTAATTATTATTCTTGAGGTGTACTAAGAGACGTCACGTCATTCGGACACGCGGATTGCGCGGCACGACTGAATATGTGTTTTTTAGGTGTTTGGCGCACTCGAAAAACGCGTGTGGGGTGGTCGAAACTGGCCGAACGACCTCAGAATGTTATGAAATCAGACGACAACAAAGGGTGGGTGAATTTTCAAATGGTCGGTCAGACAACATTTCAATTGGAGGTGTCGTCTGACCGCGCTGGCCGAAAACGCACTCTGCGTGTCGTAAATGGCCCAAACATGCTTTTAACGGTCAAATGCATGCCGAATTACATCATAATGACTTTAAATCACATGAAAAAACCCTAATTATTATTCGTGAGGTGTATGAGGAGATGAAACATCATTTGGACACACGGTTTGCATGGCTACGGCTGAATATGTGTTTTTTAGGTATTTGGTGCGCTTGAAAAGCGTGCGTGGGGTGGTCGAAATTGGCCGAACGCATTTGGATTGTGTTGATACTTTAGGAAAACGATCCATGGGTCATTTGTGATGTGTAAGAGTCAACCTCTCCTCAATCATAGGTGTTGTGTGGCCGGCACCACTCAAAGTGTCTCTCTTTTGTTTCAAAAGGACATCATTTTAAGTGAATACAACAACTGACATACGGAAAACCGACCAAATGCATTCAGATTCTATTGAAACTTTAGGACAATAATTAATGGGTCATATGTGATGTGTACAGGTCAACCCCGCCTCAATCTTAGGTCCATTGTGGTTGACACCACTCAAAGTGTTTCTCTTTTGTTTTAAATGGACAAGATTTTAAGTGAAACAGTAATTGGCATACTTAAAATAGACCAAACACATTCCGATTATGATGATATTTTTGGAAAACGATCCATGGGTCATTTTTGATGTTTACGAGTCAACCTCACCTCAATCCGAGGTGTAGTGTGTCCGCCACCACTCAAAATGTCTCTCTTTTGTTTAAAATGGACATGATTTTATGTGAAAACAACAACTGACATATGGAAAACCGACCAAATGCATTTGGATTCTATTGAAACTTTAGGACAAAAATCCATGGGTCATTTTTGACGTTTACGAGTCAACCCCGTCTTAATCCGAGGTGCGGTGTGGCCGGCACCACTCAAAGTGTCACACGTTTCTTTGAAATGGACAACATTTTAAGTGAAAACAACAACTGACATACGAAAAATGGACCAAACGCATTCAGATTCTATTGATACTTTAGGATAACGATCCATGGGTCATTTGTGATGTGTACGAGTCAACCCCTCCTTAATCCAAGGAACGATGTGGCCGGTACCGCTCAAAGTTTCTTTCTTTTGTTTAAAATGGATACACTTTTAAGTAAAAACAACCGGCATATGGAAAACTGACCAAATGCATTCGGATTGTGTTTATACTTTATGAAAACGATCCATGAGTCATTTTTGACGTGTACGAGTCAACCACACCTCAATCTGAGGTGCAGTGTGGCCGGCACCACTCAAAGTGTCTCTCTTTTGTTTCAAAAGGACATCATTTTAAGTGAATACAACAACTAAAATTTACACTCATCAACGATAGTTGCAAACTCTTTTTCATGATTGGGGTAGTTTAACTCATGGGGTCATAAGTGATGATACTCCTAAGAAAATACCTTTTCACCATATATTATAAAAAATACAAGTTCAATGCAAAATTCATCACAAAACATTACATACCCAAATCTAGGATCAGAAAAAAAAAATTGGGATTTGAGCCAATTTCAAACTCTTATTCAACTCTAATAAGTATTTCTCAGACTATTCTTCCTATTAGAATTTGATGGGGATGTGGGGGTATGTGCAGGGGTGAGGTGAATTACTACTGGAAGAGTGGTTGTCATTTGAAGATAGAAATGGGTGTAAATAATGTTTTAGTTATTGAAACTATTATTAACTCTACTGGATGATTGTTTTCATAACAAGATTGAAATAGGGAATTGTACTACATGACATGGTTGGAAGAGTTTTATGGTTTTATGTGTTTTTTTGTGCTATTTTAGGTGTTTTTTATGCTGTTTTAAGTCTGTATGTGGTTTTTGTGATATTTTTTATGCAGGTGTATACTGGAGGGGCTACTGGAGGGATACTATGAAACAATTCTGGAAAAACACATTACCAACGGTTTTAAACCGTTTGTATAATAGTTATGGAAAAACACATTACCAATGGTTTTAAACCGTTGGTATAATAGTTGTGGAAATAGAAATTTAAAAACTATACCAACGGTTCTAAACCATTGGTATAGTGTTTAGTATACAATATATATCAACGGTTTCTAGAAAATATTGGTAAAAACATTTACACTGCCAGTATTTCCAATGGTTTGTAAAACCATTGGAAATACTCCAATTACACTGCCTTTCCCAACGGTTATACAAAAAATGTTGGTAATGGGATACTGCCACTCCTTACTTTCCAATGGTTTTCCAAACTATTGGTATACTATATACCAACCGTTTGGCAGCCTTTACCAATGGTTTAAAACCGTTGGTAAAGTCTTAATTTCCAATAGTGAAAATCTTAACCGGAAATGGCACCAAGAGGAGAGCCATTGTTGCTGAACTGGATGGAGAATCTAGACTTCTGTTTAAGTTTATTCAGAACTTGATTATCCCCAGAAAAGGTGATTTCTCTATACTAAAATATCAGGATGTGTTTCTGATTCATCTTATGAAAAATGGGCACAATATCAACCTTTGTAAGTATGTCATACACTATATGTGTGAGCTGATCAAAATCACATCCAAGTCAACCTACCTATTTTATTCTCAGCTCATCTCAGTCATGCTTCATGCCAAAGGTATGGTTGGACCTAATGAAGAATCTATCAAGTATTGTGAGTTATTCCTTTCAAAAGTCATTATCAAGAAGATGAAAATCAATAGGAATCCTTGGAAAAAGTAATGGGTTGAAGACAATGATAGGATCTATGAAAAGTTCAATCCAGTGGAATATCCCTCAAGACTAAAAGATATTTCTGATTCTGGTTTGGAACTAGATGAAGTTGTTGAGTATTCTAAAGAAGAAGAAGAAAAATAGGTTGTTGTTCCTCCTAAGGAAACTATTTATGATAAGGAAGATAACACCCCTGTTCCTCATGTAGTAATTGAAAAATAATTCCCTACTTCTAAATATGTTGCTGATCTGGAAGATCAACCTGAAGTTGAAACAGAATTTGTTTCCAAAGAAACCAAAAATAATTCTATGGAAGATCTTATAGTAGAAGAATTACCTGTTATGCAAGAAGCTGACCTTGATGAACTCCCAGTGGAGCAATCTGTTCCTGAAGTCATTCCTTCGGCTGAGGAACGTCTCGAGCTGGATTTTCAGTTGGCTAGACAGGAAATGGGTGAGGAACTAAGAGATGAATTTGTGGAAATAGATCAAGACTCTAATCCTCTCAGTCCTAAGAAGTATGCAACTATTGAGGGGGAGAAACCCCCAAATCTGGAATCTATTGAAGTACCAAACCTGATTGATCCAAGCCCTGTAGACACTTGGTATAAATTCCACAGATTTTATGATGTGAATGACTCTCAGGAAGTCTCAATAAAAGGCCTTGACCTTTCCACTATGTTCCAATTGAAATCTGTCTCTAATCTTGCCCCTAAAAAAGAACCTGAGATCATCTCAGTCCCTATCTTTGAACCTTCACCAGAATAACCATCCTTGGTGAGTAAAGATGATCTGAAAGAATTTAGAGCTACCCTTTTGTCTGGAGTTGAAAAACTCCTGAATATCCAACCAGATCTTGTAACAAATCTAAGTGAGATATATGCCTCACTGTTGTTGGAAAAATTTATTTATAAGATTCAACCCAAAATGATTCATGAGATTCAGGAAGTCAGAGTTAAAAACAAACTACTTAGTGATGAAGTAAAGACTCTAAGATGTATGATTGAAGACATGCAGAAAGTGATAAATTCAAGATCAGAGCTTGCTTTCCATCCTGTGGAGCCTGTTGTTCCTCAAACCCCATAGAATATTTCCTCTCTGATTCAACCTCATTTAGCTTCCTTATCTTCAAAGGTTTCTGAAAGAAACAAACAGATTGTGAAATAGATGCAAGATATTGTTGTTAATCTTAACAATCTCACTGATGAGTATACGGGGTGCCTTAAAAAAGTGATAAATCAACTGAAATCTCTTATCTCAATTGTCACTACTTCTAAAGAATCTGGAAAATCATCTCAACCTTCCTTAGACAGTGACCTACTCAAAACAATAGTCAAATAAGAACTTCAGACTATGCTTAGTGGTTTCAATAAAGATTCTCTATATGAAGTTATCAAGAATAGTGACAGAGTTCTTGATCTGGTCCAAATCTATTCAAAAATTTCTAATGATTCTCAGTAAGAAATTGCCAAGAAAGTGGATTTTTACTTCAACTGAATCTTTTCAAAGACTGACATGACCAATAATTTCAAATATCTTGTAGAAAATCTGAGGATTCCTCTTGTTACTCAAGCGTTCAAGACTCAAGTCCAAAATCTCACAGAGTTCACTCGTCTGTTGGATAATTTTATGGAAAACAAGGATGACTTTGAGAAAGCTATGCGGTATGGTGGAGAGATCATTGCTGATTTTATCAAGCTTATAAGGCCCTATATTCATGTCCAAAGTACATCCATTGTTGCTCCTGCGGCTACACCTCTGAGATCTAGTTTTCCTACATTCACCTCTGCCCTTGCCTCCACTTCTATGTCTGTCAGTCAGGCACTGAGTCAGATCAGGCTTGTGATCCTTGATCAACAACTGCCTCAGTATTCTACTACACCTACACTGGCTCCCTCTGTCTTTGAAGGTCTTCCTTTACCTTCTCTCTCAACCAGCTCACTCCCTTCGTCTACCTCAACCTCTGCTCCTATGGCTTCATTTTCTGTTGTTGTTGCTAAGGGAAAAGAGAAGACCAGCCAGTAAAGAAGGATAGTTCTTAATATCTTTTTATATGAATCTTGTTACATTTGTTTTACTTTTTGTAATGCCCCTCTTTTTATCTAATACATTATGCACTTTTCTTGTCTCTTTTGTCTTTCCTTTTCTAGATACTTTTTGATAGCCCCAGAAGGGGGATAACTCTCTATAGGAGAGCACGCTCTATAGGAGAACACTCACTATATATATGTTATATGCACATTAATTATGTTGTTAGAACAAATATACAATCTAAATATACATAATTTCTGATCATCAAAAGGGGGGATATTGTTGGACTCCTCATTTATTAATCATGTTTTAATGATCAAAAATCTTATTCAGTCTATAAACCTTGTTAACTCTATGTAATCTATCTCACATCAAATGTACAGTTGTTTATTAAAAGATATCCAAAACTCTTAAGTGCTATACACTCATCTTGGTTACTGTACACTATATTTTGATTTACTTTATAATTATTTCTCTGACAAATGATTAAGTTTAATCCATTCCATAAATATCGCTGCTTAAGTCTGAATACAGATATTTGCCTAAGTCTGAGACACTGTGAACCAGACACCGTGAATAAGTAGACATTGTGACCATGAGACACCATGAACAAGTAGACACCATGACCATGAGACGTCGTGAACAAGAAGACACCCTGACCATGAGACACCGTGAACCAGACACTGTGAACAAGAAGACACCCTGACCATAAGACATCATGAACAAGCAGACATTGTGACCATGAGACACCGTGAACAAGAAGACACCGTGACCATGAGACATTGTGAACCAAACACCATGAACCAGACACCGTGAACAAGACACCATTTCTATGACATACTGTGACACCATTTATTAATATATATTTTTGTCTTTCAATTTAATCTCTAATGGTCATATTTGAAGATTTTAAATGCACTGACATAATTATTGTTTCTTTGTATACATGTCATCTGACAGTATGAGGTATGAGGTGCAGAATACATGTAACTTGTCAGATCAAACACATGCACTCCAAGATAAAAGATTAGTTAATCCCAAAAACAAAAATAGTGTGGCGTGATAGATGAAAGCGAGGAAAAATAGGCATAAGCATGATAACTAAGAACTCACTCAGAGAATTCTTTTAAAGAAAGAATTGTCACATGAAACTCAATGTTTTTGGAGAACATATGAAGCGCAATTGAATCCTAGAATAGAGAACATCTTCTCACAATCAAACATCATGAAGATTGTGTTGATATTTTAGTCAGAGTGTCTCTCTTTTGTTGGACTAAAGTATCACTCAGAGTGTCTCTCCTTTGTTTAAGTGAAAACAACCATTGACGTATAGAAAACTGACCAAATGCATCCAGATTGTGTTAGTACTTTAGTCCAACAATCCATGGGTCATGTGTGACATGTACGATCCAACCTCACCTCAATCCAAGGAATGTTGTGACCGGTATCACTCAAAGTTTCTCTCTTTTGTTTAAAATGGAAAAAATTTTAAGTGAAAGAAACAACTAACATACGGAAAACTGACCAAATGAATTTGGATTGTGTTGATACTTTAGGAGAACGATCCATGGGTCATTTGTGATGTTTATGAGTCAAAACTGCCTCAATATAAGGCATGGTGTGTCCAGTATCACTCAAAGTTTCTCTCTTTTGTTTAAAATGGACATAATTTTAAGTGAAAACAACCACTGGCGTACGAAAAACCGACCAAACGCATTTAGATTATATTGATACTTTAGGAAAACGATACATGGGTCATGTGTGACATGTACAAGCCAACCCTGCCTCAATCCAAGGCATGGTGTGTCCAGTATCACTCAGAGTGTCTCTCTTTTGTTTAAAATGGACAGAATTTTAAGTGAAAACAACAACTGATGTACCGAAAACTGACCAAACGCATTCGGATTGTGTTGATACTTTATTAAAATGATCTGTAGGTCATTTTTTGATGTGTAAAAGTAAACTTTTCCTCAATATGAGGCACTATGTGGCCGTTATCACTCAAAGTGTCTCTCTTTTGTTTAAAATGGACAGAATTTTAAGTGAAAACAACCACTGACATATGGAAAACTAACCAAATGCATTTGGATTATGTTGATACTTTAGGCCAATGATCCATGAGTCATGTGTGATGTGTAAGATTCAACCCCGCCTTAATCTGAGGCATGGTGTAGCCGGTATCACTCAGAGTGTCTCTCTTTTGTTTAAAATGGACATAATTTTTAAGTGAAAACAACAACTGACGTACTGAAAACCAACCAAACACATTTGGATTGTGTTGATACTTTAGAAGAATGATCCATGGGTCATTTTTGACATTTATGAGTCAACCCTGCCTCAATATGAGGCACGGTGTGGCCGATATCACTCAAAGTGTCTCTCTTTTGTTTAAAATTGACAGAATTTTAAGTGAAAACAACCACTAACGTACGGAAAACTGACCAAACGCATTTAAATTGTGTTGATACTTTAGGAAAATTATACATGGGTCATTTTTGATGTGTAAGAGTCAACCCCGCCTCAATATGAGTCACGGTGTGGCCGGTATCACTCAAAGTGTCTCTCTTTTGTTTAAAATGGACATAATTTTTAAGTGAAAACAACAACAGATGTACCAAAAACCAATCGAACGTGTTTAGATTGTGTTGATACTTTAGGAGAACGATATATGGGTCATTTGTGACCTATAAGAGTCAACCCCGCCTCAATATGAGGTATAGTGTGGCTGGTATTACTCAAAGTGTCTCTCTTTTGTTTAAAATGGACAAAATTTTAAGTGAAAACAACAACTGACATACGGAAAACCGACCAAACACATTCGCATTCATGACTTAATCAAATTTTTCTTAAGTTTATAACATTGAACTTTCTCTATATATTTTATCTAAGGAAATGTAAGATATAATTTGGAGGAGATAGTATTTAATGGTACCTTTTGATAATCATAATAAATAATTAGTACATCACATTAGGTATGGATTTTTTCCCATCCTTTGATCCCAAATTGAATACCACTGCATATTTTATTTGTGTGAACTGCTTATTTGATATGATGATTTTTTTGCAGGTTTTTTTTGGGTGTGCTACTGCAGAATTTCATGTTACAGCAGGTAGGGCATTTATCAGCGCTAAAAAACCGCTGATAAAAGAGCCCTTATCATTGCTTTTTTAGCGCTGATAAAGGATCCCTCTATCATCACGTTTTTAGCGCTGATAAAAGATCCCTTTATCAGCTCTTTTTTAGCATTGATAAAGTATCCCTTTTTCAACGCGTTTTCAGTGCTGATAAAGGAACCCTTTATGAGCACTTTTTTAGCGCTGATAAAGGTTCTCTTTATCAGCACTTTTTTAGCGCTGATAAAGGGTACCCCCCCTTTATCAGCGCTGAGATTTACAACACTTTTTTAGTGCTGTTAAAGCCTATTTTGAGCATTGATAAAGCCCATTTTTGTAGTAGTGAAACTGCCTGTGGGTCAGGCTTTCCCCATAACCTAAGGGGTCATTGTTGTTGAAACTCATGAAGTGTGCTCAGCCTACGCACCTCATCTACAGGTATTGTCGGTACCATCTACTGCTCAATAGGTGGGGATAGGACTAGTGCACCACCTAGATGTAACACCTTCTAAACAGGTCCTTATGTCAAAGCCTCATCGTTGATGAGATCAACCTCATGATCTTACTGCTAAATCCTAGATTTAAAATGTCATGGATGTATCCTAAAATATAAAATATGTACCATGATCAATGAGTATATCTAGAGAGATGACTCATAAAGGACATTGAAACCAAAACTCATTCCTAGCTATATGATGCATGTACCAATGTTTTCCCTACAACCAGTGTCTATATATATCAAGTCAACAAGCAGGTTATCAAATTCCTGATGTATGGATACATCGATCATTTCACCAATAATGGAGTCCCTAGCTTGAGATCCAAACTCAAAAAACTTAACATTGTTGACCCAAATCAATCTCACATACTCCGGTCCTAAGGTAGAACTAACTCCTATGATACCACTCTGCCACGACTTGTCCCAACAGGGCATGTGTCGTAACTACCCCAAGCCTTCCTCTAATAGGATGGGGGCTAGCGAGTAGCGCCAAGTAGGAATATCAAACACATGAGAGGCCTTAGACTAATATACATGTACACATGAACACATCTCCAAGCTCACACAATACTGAAATGTAAAAAACTAATAACCATGCATGTATGCATCTAAAATCACATCTATCAGAGTACAATAACAAGTAAGAAAAAGTAAATGGTCCAAATACAACCCCACCACAAAGAAATTGAAAACAAGTCCAACCTGTAAATTGGGTGAGGACTATTTCCAAAGTAACCACAGGAACACAAACCTCAGTCTATCCAGCTCATTAATCTCTATCTGGTCCTGGTCCCTCTAAGAATTCATCAAAAGGTTGATCGTCTACATAAGACATGACACATGTGGAAAAATCCCATGAAGGGGTGAGTATAATAATACCTAGTAAGACACCCCAAAATCACTAAGCATATAGCATCAATAATAATAATTATCTCATCACAGGTATATATCAATGAAAAATAACAAAAACATCTAAATATACACATAGTATACACATATTCTCAAGGCAAGGCCACAACCATATATCTATCCTAATATTCCTACTCAAAGGTTTCGCGTAGCACTCATCTAAAAGAACACACTCCATGATTCAGATAGCGCTGATGGAGTCCGTCCGTGATGCCATGCTCATTGGGTCTCTTCATAAGAAATACATACTAGAAGTATGTAGTCAATGATACATAGATGAGGATCACACCCAAGGCCATGGAGTATACTAACAACCCAATATGGATTAACCCACTAAGTAGGGGATCTGTATCTGCATAGTGTTGGTCACAACGAGCACATGAGCCTCAACCTAGTTAGTGAGGTATCCTTAAGTTCATCCAAGAGACCCATGTTTGAAACTAGGTGAAAGCATATTTCTGGGTACTGTAGCAGGTATTGTTCAGTACTGTAGCAGCCATGAACTATTCACCTTGGGCCACCGGTTTTGGCTTGGAGTCCTTAAAGCCTTTAGGACACCCAGGACTTCAGGTCAGTAGGACTTTCAGGCCACCTTCAAGGCTTTCGGGTCACCTTAAGGCCTTCGGGCCACATGCAGTTGCCCCAGATAGACTCTATAAAAAAACAAGCATCCCCAGAGGAGGATTTAGAGCAGGCGCACTCACCAGAGCAGAACCAATAGATTGAGAAATAATGAGAGGGTATGGATACACCATCAGGACCAGCATGTGCTTGTACAATATGCTTGTCCAGATGGTCATGCGAAGGTAGAGATCTACAAACACGATGCATATGCTGGGGAGGGGCAGTTTCTTGTAGTTACAGTCTGGTTGAATTCCCTAATACCTTCAGGTCATGTAATGTCTCTTAAGCCTACAGGCCATGAAATCACTAAGCCTAAGGACCTTGTAAGGTTTCCCCCTCATACCTTGAAAGTGGGGTTATCAAAAAATCAATAAAAATGAGGCCTTTGGTCCATTCGGGGTGTTGGTCACAACGATATTAATAATCCCACCTAGGGAAATGATGATGATAGAGGATCTCACTTCGGGCCTCACAATGGTTTTCATAATTCTATAAAAGAATAAAGTTCATAATAGGGGATCATCATCCTATGAATAGGACATGAATTTATACTAAACCCTTAGGAAAATGGATCAAGGGAATGTACCCTAATGAATCTTGCCCAGGCTAAAGAGGATAAGGGCTTCAAGCCATATTTGAAAGAGTACACACTGTGTACTGTTAGTACACGTCGTATCCCTTAGGAACCAGGTCCAAACCATGTATCATGGCCTATTACCATGTTTGTTTCCATGTCCATGTACACATTGTGTCTAAGATCATGTACTCCTAACCATATCCAAGTACACGGATCTTCCTGTGTACACCTGGTATGGTCGGGATCGTGTCTGTGTACACAGCATATCCGAGCCCGTGTACTCCTGACTGTGTACATGTACCATTCTAGGTACATGTAGATAGTCCTAGTAAGGGTCACATGTTGTGTGACATCTATCACACACCGTGTGATATTTATCTTCTCACAAAAACCCTAGCACAACATAGGGGGTCCCACATGGTGTGTAATTCTGTATTACACACCGTGTAACCCATGATTTCTAGGTTCTGTTGGTTCCTCTTTCGCATTTTCTTATGCATCACAATTGGCACCATCCTTGCTAGAAATTTTTTATCTAGGGTTGACTAACCTTCCCATCACTAAAGATTAAAATGTTGGGCTTCAAATTTGTTCGATAAATGCCAACACACGTCATTCATAACCACACCATCAAATATGGGATGAATCAGAATCACTAATCCATTTTGATCCACCTACGATCATACTCCATCATCATCGCATCTTAATCACATCCTTGATCACATGTTGTACCCGCAGTATCAATCCATTGGGCTAAGGAACGGTCTCATAATGATCGAATACTGAGTATTTCATTGAACTGCAAGCCAAACTAATTGCCAAAGATGAATGAAGAATGGGATAAGAAATGAACAAGCGACAAACATGAGGAAAGGACCTTAGACAATTTTCATGTTAGCCTCAATTAATTTTCGTTATAATGATGAATAAATACATATAATGTAGACAACAATTGAAATTCTCAAATCTCATATGATCAATCACGTACCCACAATACGCACGATCCATGAATCAATTCGTTGGTTGATTGATTCACATTCATCTTAGGAATAAAACAACGAGGATATATCCAAATAAAACAATGTCTTACTTGGTGTTTAGATTGATCGCTAAAAAAGAATAGTCACGCATTATCATCATTGGCAAGATTCACAAATTTTGATGGCTTAACAATCCTCGATCTCGATCTGATCTGATGTTGTTTGCCAAAATCTCCTCTAACATTCCTCTCTAACGATTCCTCTTGATTTGTAGGGTTATGCAGCTAACCCTAAAATTTTTTCATAGAATCATATTTATAATGAAATCTTAGGTTTATTATTTTAATCAAATAATTAAATAAATATAATTCATTTATTTGATTACTCGCCCACGAAGGTCCTCAAGACCAATGCCTGACACCAACATAGATTATGTCGTGCCTAGGGTAAAACCCATCCTCTGAACTCAACAATAGCCTCATATTTTTGATTTGAGCCACCATTTAAGAGTTATTCCACTTTTTTAGAAAAATTGTGCACATGTGACATTTAATATATTTAATATATTTTAAAAATTAATTTCAGGCTTACCAGGCCTCGGAATCTCACGTCGTCTCAGTGCTAAACTCCAAAAATAATTCATATAATTTCCTAAAGTAATATATGGAAGAATTAGATTTTTTGCATAATTAAATAATAATTAACTATTAATTAACTAATTATTAAATATTTATTAATTAATTATTAAATATTAATTAACTAATGATTAAATATTAATTAACGAATGATTAATAAATGAATAATTGATGATTAACTAATGATTATCTTAGAATTAATTAGTGCTTGGCTAATAATTAATTAATAGTTAACTATTAACTTACTATTAAGAATTAACTAAGGATTAACTAATGATTAACTAATGATTAACTAATTATGAACAAACAATTAACTAATAATTAAGTGTTAATTATCTTATAATTAAATATTAATTAGCTACTTATTAAATTTTAATTCATTGGATATTAACTATTATTTAATATTCATTAAATAATGATTAAATATTAATTAAATAATTATTAACTAATAATTAACTAGTAAGTATCTGCAAATTAACTACTAATTAACTATGCATTAACTGATGATTAAATATTCATTAACTAATGATAAAATATTAATTAACGAATGAATAACCAATGATTAAATAATGATTAAATAATGATAACTTGGAATTAAATAATGCTTAACTAATAATTAAATACCAATTAACTATTAACTAACTATTAATTAAATAAAGGCTAAATATTAATTAACTAATCATTAACTAAGGATTGACTAATCATTAAATAAATATTGACTAATCATTAACTAAATATTTACTAATCATTAACTAACGATCGACTAATCATTAAATAATGATTAACTAATCATTAACTTATGATTAACTAATCATTAACTAATAATTAACTATTAATTAAATATTAAATATTAAATTATAAAATTAATTAATATCAATTATCTAAAAATTATTATCTTGGTTTCTAACAATTCGGATAACTTATTTATTGACTTCATTACCATGAAGGAACTTCACACTTTTTCCACTTTTAACCCAACACAATTATTCCCCATAGTGAATATTGTATATCAATCACTTAATAAAGTAAATATTGTGTGGTTTTCCAAGAAATGAAATATCTTTCTAGATACTACATTTAGATATAGTCTTTATAACATATGCACCTAGAGGTAATAATACTAAAAGTTTCGTATTGGGCATTAACTCAATCGTCACTCGATGCAAGAAAAATAGGCCTAATTGTACACTTGGTTTGACACTCTTGGGGAGATCTAATTTGGATGATTCACATTATCTTTAATCCACCAAATTTACACTAATTAATATCTTTAGATACCTTTGAGAACATTAAAATTTGTACTAAAAACATTAGTGAGAACATTGGGGATAAGTCTAAACATAAGAAAACATTCTAAAATTTCAGTAAAGTAAAAATTGTGTGGTTTCCCAAGCAATGAAATTCATGTCTAGATACTACAAGTGGATTAAGGCTCTATAATAGATACACTTATGGGTAATAACTCTGAATGGGGAATATTTGGTATTAACTTAATCATCACTCAGTGTGTGAAAAAGAGGCCAAACTAAACACTTGGTTTGACACCCTCGATGGATCTTCTTTGGATGATTCACATTATATTTACTCTTCCAAACTCACACAAATTAATATCTTTAGATACCTTTATGAATATTAAAATTTGGACTATGAAACCTTAGTGAAACATTATAGATAAGTATAAACATAAGTGAACATTTTAAAATTTCAGTAAAGTAAAGATTGTGTGGTTTTCTTAGTAATGAAATCTCTTCCTGGATACTATAAGTGGATACAATCTCTAGTATAGATTCACCTAGGGGTAATAATCCGGAAAGGGGTGTATTGGGTATTAACTCAATCTTCACTCGGTGTATAATAAAGATTCTGAACTTCACACCTGGTTTTATACTCCTGGGGAATCTTATTTGGATGATTCACTTTCTCTTTATAAACTATTTAACTTATAATTATATCCTTACACCATGAAATAACTTTACACAATTATTCCATGGTCAACCCTATATGAATATCCCTCATAGTGAATATTGTTTACACTATTGGAATCATGATCATAAACCATTTTTTCATATAAAAAATCATGTCTTCCTATGTTTACTACTATGGGGAAGTTATTCAAATAGATCTAAGAGATTTGTATAGTAGACAACCAACATGAATGGTTGACATAACTGATTGTGTTACCCTAAGAGAAATTTAGGAAATAATTCATGGTCGGTTAAATCTAAAACCTAATTATGAGATCTATTCTATTAGCTATAGACATTTTTAATTCTAGGATAGGTTATGGCATCTAGCATATCTATTGGATGATGGTGAGGACTGGTTACAAGAAACAAAATTATTCAACCAATGATCTGATAATGCTTTAATGGGGTTATACATGGAGGTTTCTACTATCTACCAGCAACCTACTATTGTACGATGGCATAGGCATACAATATTCATTGAAGAAGTTACATCCCAATAATATGAGATTTCTCTATATCATGTGGAATAATATGACCAAAATGATCACTCAGATATAATGAAAGAGCATTTTGATGATGAGAAAGTGTCCAATGATGGAATAGAAGGAGAAAATATTAATGATGAGGAGGAAGATGGAGAAGTTTGGGAATAATTTTATAGAAATATAATAGTTTTACATCATCCTCAATGCATGATAAATCATCCACCACTCTTCGTATATTGGTCAAAAGCTATGACATGTTTTACTAAATTCGACTGGAATATTATCACACCTATAATTGAGTTTCTTAGAGTTATAGAGTATATATTTGGTTCAATAGACAAAAAATTATACATTAGAAGAGATTTTCAAAGTAAAGATACCTTGAAAAAACATACTAAAATGATTTCATATTGAGAGACACTATAGATATTTAGTCCAAGCATCAAACCAGACAAAATATGTCATATTGTGTGACAAATACAGTAATGATTATACATTTCACTTGAGGGTGACTCCTGGCATTTCTCTTAAAGGGTGGAGGATTTCTAAGATTGAGGCATCTCATATGTTCTTGCAGCCTAACCTAACATAAGGTCATACATCATTGGATGCTAAATTTATATCATCATTTATAGTCGATATGATCAGGATGTTCCAAGATGTGATTTTAGCCCTTATGTAGGGGAGAATACAATAAACTTTTTGTTTACAGGATTTCTTATGGAAAGGAATGGATAGTGAAACAAAAGGAAATTTTCAAGGTATACAGTGATTGAGATTACTATTATCAGGTGTTGTTGTAATTTTTATCAATACTAAGGAAAAACAATTAACTCATCTTCCCCTCAATATGAATAAACATGTGTCTCAAGATAACTGAGTTGATCCTTCTCATGTTGAATTTCATCAGTTATTTTTAGGAATTCATTACATGTATTTCCACATTTCATTTCTAAAAATAGTTTATAAAAATTGACAGAACATATCTATATGAAAATTACATTGGAATATTAATGATTATGGTAACACAATATGGTAATCATACACCTCTATCACTTGCATTTTCCATAGTGTAGAAGAAAATTTATGAATCCTGGAGTTGGTTTTTTACATGTATTAAAAACCATTTCAACTGCATTTAGGGTGTATGTTTGATATTGGATCATCATTGAGTGATCAATGAGTCAATTAATACAAATCATGTTATGTGGAGATCCCCAAATGAACATCATTAATACTACATTAGACATATTTTCAACAATGTATGAAATACTTTTCATGAGGAAGCTACGAAGAAGGATATCAGGAAGCTTGGTATACAATTTTCTTCTTCTTTTTTACCATGTCTGATGATGTTAATTTATATATAATATAATTACTTTCATTTAGCATTTGAGTCAGATTAGTTAAGGTTTGAGCAGTGATTGGAATGAATTAATAGGTATAATTAGGGAGTGTATGATGATATGATATGGATTCCAAAACATAAATGGACATTGGAATACGATGGGGGGAAGAGGTACAGACATGTGACCAAAAACATTTTGGAGTGCATCAATGGTGTCTTCAAGAAGATTCACATGTTACCTATACCCGGCCTATTTTAGGAGACATTTCATCATTGTTTGGAGTACTTTGTAGAAATAATAAGATAGACTTCTAATGAGATTCATTAGGGGCTACGGTATGAATGAAACTTTCAGTGATAGATTAATAGGAACATTGATGAAGCTTCTAGTTTTCAAGTGTGAATGTTCAACTGAGAAACAAGTTGATTCGAAGTGACAGAGTGTTAGGACCCTATCACAGGTAGCAGTGGTCGAGTGTTGGTGGTATTACAGGATGTGGGGCATTGTGGCTATAGAAACTTCCAAGATTCATGGTTTTATTTTTCATACACCATTGAAGTTCGTGCCTCTATTAACATATCATGGGAACCATATGTTAAACCAGTGTACCAACTCAACATCATTGTTAACCGTTGTAGTGAATTGTAGATGCATATTGGGGAGTTTCAACATTTCCCAATGCCTAAAGATCGGTCTGAATTTGATACCTTACATCAACAGGTTGTGGCCACAAGGTAGACCAAAGTCCATTAGGATTAAAAATGATATGGACTAGCCTTAAGAACAAGGCTAGCTTCCAAGATGTAGCAAATGTTAGGGGGGGGTCATAACAGGAAGTGATGCCCCTAACATTGCTGAATAAGTTCTCATTATTATCCATGATGGTGTATTTCCTATAAATAATGTAATTTCCAAAAACTTTAAAAATTGGATTATAATTAGACCTCATGTCAAACTATTGGGTGGTTTTGTAAAAGTTTCAGTGATTAAAAATCATCCTTATGAAAATATATTACATATGAATTTGAAAACCAACCTTATAAAAATACTTAATCAACTCCATTGATTATTCAAGTCTACTAAACATGTTTCTTCCAACTTTTCTAGTGATTTTAGAGAATATTCTAATTCTGATAAAGTGATTATCTAGGCAAACATATAAAGTGTTTTAAAGGACTGATGAATAAGATCAATGAAAAATAATGAAACTAAGTTTTCAAGAATAACGTAGATGTAATTATGTACAATACATTGTGTAATGAATAGAGATCAATCCATGTTATCAAATTAAGAAAGATAAATGGGTGTTTACACAACTGTTATATCCTGCATTATTTCAATCCTAACAGTTTAATTACCATAACATTATATTAACATTTTACAATTATTTGATAGTTATTTCATTTTTATGTGTAGATTTGAAGGATATTACTCTACTCAATAAGTAGTACATACATGTTTCATGTGAGGTGCTAGCATATCGTGAGGTTTGATGGGTTAGGGTGCATAGGGAACAACATTATTATCACATTCTGCCTCCAACTTCTATTATACCATACCTACGAAATGTTGTATTTTATGGCGTCACTATATTAGATTATACATATATTGATCATCACCTCCATACTGCCCTCACTGAGAGATAGATACCTGAGACTCATATATTCCACTTGTCCGAGGGAGAGATGACCATCACCCTAGAGGATGTCGCAGTTATGATCAGTCATAGGACCCACCCATAGAGACTGGATTGAGCTAGTACAGTGATTGTTAGACCTAAACATTGTAGGGAATGTTGCTACTACAAGTGGTAGTTATTTTTTTACGAGCTGGATTGACATGCACTTCACCATTTACCCACTGACACATATGAGCATACTATCATGTGTCACACCTATGCATATATCTTGCAGCTCACTAGAGGGACAATGTGAACTGATCACTCCATTATGCATGTCTTCATGATGTATTTGGCTCTACTGGAAGACTTCGATTAGGCTTGGAGATACAATTGGAAATCTTCATGCTTGGTATACACATACAGAACATTATGAACTACATGATGATTAGATCACATTAATATTAGAGGATTTTTCATCCTCATTCATATGTGGCCATAAGAATGTATCCCTCCCCTATCCCCTATTGTTGATAGTGTGAAGATTGATATAGATGTGTTGCATGGTGCTCTGTGTGTACACTAGTATGATCACTCATCTTTATTGTTTTATGATGCTAATATGAGTTATTGTACTTAATTATTTATTATTTATCACCTTCTCTATTGGGTGCATATCGTCTCATGTGGGACAATCTACTACCTACCAATGTAAGTATGTACATTCTTTTGTTGACCAATCAATTTCATAATATTATCATTTTTGAAAAATGGTAACAAAATATTTTAACAAATGTTAAATGTTATTTCAGATTTCATGACTGTCATATTGGGGTATATTAGACCAGTTTCCTGTATACTGCATTGTTGGGCTTGACAATGTCATGGTTATAATGTCTTTCATGCACTTCCATATCGTTGAGTGACACCAAACCAATAAATTCATTCATCAATTTGGATTAGTTTAGTGTATTACATTAGCACCTAGACAACCAACAACGCTTCATTCCCTAAAGTTGGCAGGGATGCATGAATGTTGACTGATGACAATGACATGCACAATATGTCGACATCTAGGACTGAGGTGCATCATTTCATATCGAGGACATGCCTACGATGCAATTTTATTTGTCACAACAGCTAGAGTATGTGTCGTGGTATAGACTGAAGTCTATACTCTATCTTACACCACATGGAAAAGGGCTCAAGGATCTAGTAAGTTGATAACTTTACCTTTGTTTTTTATGAATTTTTTTAGTTCACTTTGAATCGATTTACAACATCATCAACTAGAGAATATTATCCACATGTTTGGTCCTGAGGAGGATAAGATATTTAGTCATACAGTGTACCATGCTGCAATGTGGGGCATGATGTCATCATACCGATCGTGTTCTATATGAGAGTATATTCGATCGTCCATCTAAGGGAGAGTAGGTTCCTACTTTGGAACCTCCTCCAACACCTGCAAATGTTGATGAGCCGCAACAATGATAGTGTAGACCACGTTGGGTTGCACGTGAGGCCTCACCCAGGCAGCTCGTCTAACAGATGAGCCTCAAGTGATTTTTGATGTGTGCTGGTAGCCATGAGATCCATCTATGTTGGCAACATATCCATAAATTTCACTCGATATAGCAAATTTGAGCTAGTATCTAAAGTCATTTCTCATGTCTTCATCTTTTATGACTAAGCTTTCACATGGCATATTGCCCCCTCATCAGATTTCATATCCTTCCACTTACGCAGTGGGAGAAGAACAAGCAGCACATCTTGACATCCTGATAACACCTCTTCTCGATTATTCACAGATTGAGTAGTAGAGAGTCAAGGTCCGTGTATTTGAGGAAGATCCCCCTTTGGCTCATCAAACTCCACCACATCATAGAGGTCGATGATCTCGATACGAGTGTCTCATTCACACTTTGAATTGTGGGATGAGACCTCATCATAAGCATTAATGTAAAATAATTGAACTCATCAATTTATATGTTTTCTATTGACTTAGATTGTTTGAAATTACATTGAGTGCTCTATATTATCGATAATGTTCAAATTATTATTCAAATCCTAGTCAACTAATTAAATGTCATAAATATATTTCAAAAAAATACACTTTTATAAAATATTGAAATTATAATTAATAGTATTAATTTATGTATATTCTTTCCATTTTTACTATAATTTTTTAACCAAACTATTTATTTATATATTTTTTTCAAATACATACAGATAAATTTATTTTGTTTTATAATTACAATAATTTTTTTAACATTAGTTTTTTTAAATAATTTGTAAGTAATAGTTATTAATTAATAACAATTAAGAATAATTAGTAATTAATTAAATACAATTAATTGTAATAAGTTAGTCATTAATAACCAATAAATGAATAAAACTAATTAATAATTATGCCATTAAAATATTTATTATGTATTTATAATAATCATTAATGAATTTTAACTATTTAATAAAAAAGAAAGATTGTTAATTATCTAATAATATTTATTAATAAATATATACTATTTAAGTTGTAATTAACAAACAATTTATTAATTATTTATTAAGTGATAATTATTAAATAATAATTAATAATAATTACTATTTGATTATTTATAATTCATGGCAATAAGTTACACATAATCAGTTTGTAATAATTATTACAATTTTAAATTACTATTAATATATATTAATTTTTAAAATTCATTAATTATTACAATTAAAATATAAAGCAATTATTAACATTAATTATTTTTAAATTATTTTTGATATTTTTTTTCTAAATAATTATTGCTAGTATTTATTTATCATGATGTGTGTATATATCACAGTGACACGACATGATGCAGACAAGGGGTGGAGACCCATATATATGTGTTGATACAGGCAGGGCTTTTAGACCATCAAACGAAGAGGTTTTTGGGTCATTTAATGGTGGGGCTATGGGCCATGTACTAAATAAAAAGGGTTTGATGGGTAGGTTATTCCATAGGGTGCTATGAATAGATTTTTTGGACTGTGTGTGTGTGGAGTCTGTGATTATTTATAATTATACCCACAATCACATAATATATACATGTAGTTAGGATTTGACATAGTGGTAATCATCCCGTAATACTACATCGAAGTTGGTGGTTCAAAACACATCGAGTGTAGGTACTGTAGGAGCACTGCAGCGGACTGTAGCATAACTATAGTAGCAATGGAACTATAGCGCCGACAAAACTGTAGCGGTGATGGAGACTGTTAGTGAAACTGTAGCAGTAGTGGAACTGTAGCAGTTCGAGTACTGTAGCAGCACTATCCACTAAGTCTATAAGCCATGTAATGGGTTTCATGCCCACTAAACCTACGAAACATGTAAGTAATAAATAAGGATCGATAATTGAGCTATCCTTTGAAGGGATCTATGACCCCTCCCCGATCAAACCACACAGCCTTATTTGGATAAAAAGAGTCGGCTGTGTTGGAGCTTGTACTCTTCCAGCTGCCTTGGTAGGTGGCTGGTGCATCAACTCCACCCACCGTGGTAGGTGGCATCCATGGGAGAAGTCCATGGTGGGTGGGGGATTGGTGGAGAATTGGTGGAGGAGTTGTGTCAAACTTGACACCCCCACCATGGCTATATAAGGAGGCCAAGGGAGCTTCCATCATAGAGATCCAAGCTAGAGAAACCAATCTGAGCCAAGAGAGCTCTATTGTATCCAAAGAGAGTCAGGAGAGCTCCATGTTAGAGAGAGAAAGAGATATAGAGAGGTATTTTTGTAAATCTTTGTTCATGTTGAAATAAAGACTCGTTTCTCCCTCCATTATTCTCTATTTGTGGTCAGAGAATCACAACAGGTGGTATCAGAGGCAGTTCCGGTGAAACGGCGACGGGCAGTGGAAATTTTCTGGTGACCCGAAAATTCAAGTTTCCTAGAATCGTGTTTTGAAGGCATGTTCTGAAATTCTGTGTCGAAATGATTTCAATGGCGCAAAAAACATCGAAAATGGAGCTAAAATGAGCTTCCTAGGCCCGGTCAAAGTTTGGTCAAACTTTGGGTGCTACAGTCCCCCTTTGCCAGAGAATAAGGTACTCTTTCGGCACCGGTGAATTTTCTGGCAAGTTTCTGGCAGATGCTTCGGTGTGCCACGTCATCGTCACATCATCGGACGATCTTAGTTGTTGACACTTTTTTGATCATATCTTGATCAATTGGTGTTCAATTTCAACAATCCAGGAGTCAATTCCACCATTTTCAACCGTTATAGACGTATCAGCGAGCTCTAATTTTCCAGATTCTGCACCTATTTTTTCAAAATTGAAATTCAATGGAGGGACCATCCACGGGAGGTGGTTGAGGGGATAGAAACGGATTCCAAAGCCAGAGTAGGTCTATATATGGCAGAAGAACATCATACAAATGCTACCATTGTGGCATGATGGGTCACATGAAACAGAATTGTCGAAAGATGATACAAGGGAGGTGTGGGAGGGGTCATTGTAATCCTTTGTTCTTGTGAAATACAGTTCTGTTTTTTCCTCCATTCATCTCTCTTAGTGGTCAGTGAACCACAACATCGCTTGAGGATAGTCTATGAAGAAATCATGCTTTTCTCCAAAGACGAAGAAGAAACATGTTGTCATACATCAAGCCAAGACACAAAATGAGTGGTTGATACTGTATCATCGTACCACATCACTCTGCATCGTGAGTATTTCTTGACTTATCAAGCCGGTGACTTTGGTGCAGTCAAGATGGGGTATACCAGTTCAGCGGAGATTGTTGGCATGGGTGATATCCAAGTCAAGACGAATGTTGGATACACCCTGAAGGTTGTTCGACATGTTCCAAGTCTTCGACTCAATCTGTTATCAGGTATAGCCTTTGATAGACAAGGCTATGACAACATCTTCAGTAATGGAGTATGAAAGATGACAAAAGGATCCATCATCATCGCTCGAGAACACATATGTGGTACCTTATACAAAACTCATGTGAAGATATGTGCAGACAGCCTCAGTGCGGTGGAAGAAGAAATTTCATCCAATATGTGGCATAGAAGGCTCGACCACATGAGTGAAAATGAGTTATCTACCCTAACAAAGAATAAGTACATCAGTATTGACAAGGATGCATCACTTGATCCTTGTAAATACTGCTTTTATGAGAAGCAACATAGAGTCTCATTCAATACTGCTTCATCGCGAAGATCAGAGTTACTTGATCTGGTGCACTCTGATGTATGCAAACCCATGGAGGTGGATTCATTGGGAGGTAACAAATATTTTTTTATCCTTTATTGATGATGCATCTCGAAGGTTGTGAGTTTTCTTCTTGCAGACGAAGGACCAAGTACTGGACTACTTCAAAATGTTTCACGCCATGGTGGAGCGTGAAACAAGAAGGAATTTGAAGTGTCTTCATTCAGACAACAGAGGAGAATACACATCCATAGAATTTGATGCCTATTGCAGGAGTCAGAGCATCCAACATGAGAGGATGGTCCCTCACACCCCACAACACAACGGAGTTGCAGAAAAAATGAACAAAACCATCATGGAGAAGGTTAGAAGCATGATGAGTTTGGCTAAGCTCCCTAATCCATTCTGGGGAGAAGTTGTTTAGGTTGCATGCTACCTCATCAACAGATCACCATCAGTCCCACTGAATTTTGAGATTCCACATAAGAGATGGTCTGATAAACATCCCTCTTACTCTCATTTACGAGTATTTGGATGTTTGACATTTGCACATGTATCCAAGGAGCTCAGGCAGAAGCTAGACGAGAGATCTACTCCATGCATCTTCATCGGCTATGAAGATGATGAGTTTGGATACAAGCTTTGGGACCCGTAGGAGAAGAATGTGATCAGAAGCAGAGATGTCGTGTTCCATGAGAACCAGATGATTGAGGACATTCAAAATCCTAGAATGTCTCGAAGGGAAAGTGTTGAGAACTCAATTCATGATTCAACACCTATACCAACACCACTTATCATTGAAGAGGAGGAGGTGCAAGAAGACTGATCGGCAGCAAACCAGGAGGTGGTGGAGGAGGATATTGAGTAGGGGGAGGCTCAATTCTCTCCACAAGAAGTTGCAGAACCATCACAGGAGCTTGGTGATGTTGTGCCTCCCGAACCTAACATTTCACAGGTTCAAAGATCTCCACGACGAAGGATGCTATCAACAAAATATTCGGAGTCAGAGTACCTATTGCTGACTGATGAGGGGGAGCCTGAAGGATATCAAGAAGCATATCGACATTCGTTATCGTTGGATACACAAAGTGATAGATCAACAACTGATGTGGCTTGTGAAGATCCACACGAAGGAGAACCTGATGGATATACTGACAAAGGTGGTTGCTCGAGAGAAGTCGAACAATTACAGATGCTCTAGCGGATTGTAGCCAGAGGGGAAGAATTGTTGGAACTTGTACTCTTCCAGCTGCCTTGGTAGGTGGCTGGTGCATCAACTCCACCCACCATGGTAGGTGGCATCCATGGGAAAAGTCAATGATGGGTGGGGGGGATTGATGGAGAATTGTTGGAGGAGTTGTGTCAAACTTGACATCCCCACCATTGGGTCAATGTAGCTTTCATCATAGAGATCCAAGTTAGAAAAACCAATCAGAGCCAATGTTAGAGAGATAAATAGATGGAGTGAGGGAGTTTTGTAAATATTTATTGACGCTGAAATAATGGCGGTTTCTCTCTTCATTCTTGGTCAGCTCAGCAATGGAACTGTGAAAAGGTGAACAGGTGTCCCGAGGAGATGACCGATGCGATGCCAGTCCCAATCCACCCCGCTTCCCACAAAGTCCTTCACAGGTCTGTCGAGGTCTTTCCATGCAGCGCAACAAAAGCCAGATGTCTCAACAGGCCCTGCTCCTCAACCCAGTGGTTTGGGAGTTGAATATATATGGGCGGGAGGGCAATGGCTTCAAAACCTCTCGAACTCGGTCACTGTTTCGAGTCCAATGATCCCTTATGCTAATGGTTATCAATCTTCTTTTTGGTTCGATGACCCCGCACGCTGATGATTATAAATCTTCTTGCCAGAAGAATCCTTTGTACTTTTCGCCCAACTCTCCTTTCCGTTCCCGCCCAAATTCCGTCACTTGATCCTACAGTGGCTACATCATTTCGATTTTTCCCTTGTAAACTTCCACAAAGATTCTGTTTTTCTTCGTTTCCCTTATATCTTGGTGACATTTATCCCGAAGATAAACATGGTCACTCCTTCGACGCCCATGCGTACTGCGCGTCTCTTATTGATAATTCAACCAGCAAGACGCAGTTGAACCGGATTCATGCTCAGTTGGTGGTGTTTGGATTGCAGCATATAGTTTCTTTAGTGACCAAATTAGTCGAAGCGTGCTCTGAGATCAGTGAAGTTCAATATGCGCGGAAGGCTTTCGATAAAACGCCTGGCCCAACTTTGGTGCTATGGAATGCGATTATCAGTTGTTATTGCAGGAGAAATTTGTTTGATGATACTGTTGATTTGTATTCCAGAATGCAGGCTGCCGGGGTTTGCTCGGATCCCTTTACTTTTGCTAACGTCTTGAAGGCGTGCAGTGGACTTCTGGCCATTAAAGCAGGTAAAGTGGTTCATGGGCAGATTTTCAAGCGTGGTTCTGAGGCAAATATTTTTATTCAGAATTCTCTTGTGGTATTGTATGCTAAATGCGGTCAATTGAAGCACGCCCAAACTGTGTTTGACAGACTCCATGGTAGGACTGTTGTTTCTTGGACTTCACTAATCTCGGGATATGCCCAAAATCTGCAGCCTATGGGCGCATTAAGACTCTTCAAACAAATGAGACAGTTAAATGTGAAACCTGATTACATTTTGTTTGTGAGTGTTATCAAGGCTTACACTGATTTGGAGGTCTTGAAAGGAGTGGAATCTGTTCATGGTGTCGTGATCAAAATGGGTTTTGAATCTGAGCCTGACCTATGTATTGTGCTTACTACTAGCTATGCTAAATGTGGGCAGGCAGGAATGGCCCGATACTTCTTTAATCGAATTGAGAAACCTGATGTTGGATTGTGTAATGCCATGGTTTCTAGTTATGCAAAAAATGGTTATGCAGAAGAAGCTATTGATCTTTTCCAAACTATAAAACATAAGAATATAAAAATTGATTTAGCAGCTCTGAAATCTGTTATCTCAGGTTGCACACAGATTGGGTCATTTGAGTTAGCAAGTCGTATGGCTGAAATTGTCATCAAGAGTGACTATTGTGATGATGCCTTTGTCAATACAGCTCTAATTAACATGCATGCTGGATGTGGAAGCGTCGAATTAGCTCGCAAAGTCTTTGATCGAACTGTTAATAAAGACCTGGTCACATGGAATGTCATGCTTCTGGGATATGGATTACATGGGTGTGGCCAAGAAGCCATTGAACTTTTCTGTGCAATGGAACACTCTGGGATTTCCCCGAACAGTCTGACCTTTACTGGGCTTCTTACTGCATGTAACCATTCGGGCATTATTGAAAAGGGCTGGGGATTTTATCACATGATGAGAGATATTGGGATTCAGCCTCGTATCCAGCATTGTGTTTGTGTGGTTGATCTTCTGGGCCGTGTGGGTCACTTGGATGAAGCCTATGATTTTATAGTGAACATTCCTATGAAGGCTGGCAAGGCTATCTGGGGTGCACTTTTAAATGCCTGCAAAATCAACCGTTACGTGACGCTGGGAGAATATGCCGCAGAACGTATGTTCTCAATGGACGCGCTCAATAAGGAACATTATGTGCAGCTATTAAATTTCTATAACTCGGTGCATTTATGGGATCGTGTTGCCGAGTTAAAGATTTTAATGAAGGAGAAAGGATTGACTATGGACTTGGGATGTAGCATGATTGAGATAAATGGGAAATTTCAAGCTTTCCATATTAAAGAAATGTTGTCACATCTAAGATCACAAGAGATTTTGGAAGAGCTTGGAAAGTTAGAGAGAAGGTTAATAGAGGTTAGATTTGCCCCACATATGAAATTTGCTTTGAATGATTTGTATCACGAGGAAGAGGCAGAGACTCTCTGTGACCACAATGAGAAGCTTTTAATTGTACTTGGGCTTATCAGTACCCCTCCTGGAACTGTATTGAGGATAACAAAAAATCATATACCATGTTTAAATTGTCACTCAACTACGAAGATTATATCAAGGCTTGTTGACAGGGAGATCATAGTCAGGGATTTAAATCGTTTTCATCATTTCAAGGATGGTGCTTGCTGCTGTGGTGATTATTGGTGACAGAAGTGTTATATGTCTAGAGTTTTTTCGACAAAGGTGATGATGATTTTTTTGCCGTGGTGATTGTTGATGACTGAAGGTGTTATTTGTTTACATTTTCCATGATGAAAGTTACAAGGAGTTTGGCGTTGTAATGATTATTAGTAACAAGGGTGGTTTGCTAAAATTCGTTGGGCTTTGGTGGGATTTATTAGCTTTACAACAAAATTCAGTAAATTTAAACTGATTGTTCATATGATGATTGGAGCAGTGACGTTTGGAATGGGCTAAAGTTGGGTTTGCTTGCCCACACTTATGCCATGTTCAATCCCATGCCCTAGTTGTTATCTTCAGAGCTTGGATTTATGTTCCGTAGTCTTGAATGTTTAAATCTCTTCCATGCTTTGGCCTTCCAAATGCCCTTCTTCAGGACCATTGGGCTTCTCCACCTGCAAGTGATCCGTGGATTAAACTCTCTCATGAACACCAATCATAATGACAGCAGGCACTGGATGTCTCAGTCCCTCTTGCTCTTGTTCCTCTCTATGCGTGACAGGTCTGCAGGTACTTTGCACAGACAAATTCATAATGCAATGTCAAATCACTTTCTTTATTGCAAAGATGCTTGTATTGTTTATCATTGATAGAATTTAAATTTGTGGCATGATATATGAACAGCCGGTATTCATCTGTTTAAAACTTAAGTCTTTAATAAAAATTTGTATAAATTCTTGCTTTTATTTCAAATGTTACAATTTCTATTTGTTATAGATTTATTAACTCAACTGATATGAAAAGGCTTGACATAATAGATGCAGTTGTTCCGTGCTGAAAACTTGGTAGTGTCAAAGGCGTTACATCACGATTTTGGGCAGAATATGTTTTTTTTTTTAAAAGAACCCAAAATCATGAGACTGTCTCACGATTTTGGGCAAAGTAATTATTTTTAAAAAATATAAATATAAATATATATATAAACACACACATGTACACACCCACACCCACACCCACCCACACCCACATAATATATATAATAATAAATTAATATATATAAATACACATAAATATATATATATATAAATCTATAAATATATAGAAATATAAGTAAATTCACACATATATAAATATATATATTTTTTTAAGAGGTAGGGGGAAGCCCCTCTTTATTGAAACAGACACCTCTTGTTATTCGGGCATAGGGTGTTGCGGAAAAGTTGGGAGTCGCAACGACATAATAGATTTGCAGATGAAGAAAAGACAGCAAAAAGAATCACACAGGACACAGAAATTTACATGGTTTGGGAAATGATCCCTACGTATACGGAGAGACAAAAATTTCACTAGTTTCAGAAGCATAATTACAGAGTGTCCTAAAGTCTCTAACACACAGAAACCCTAGCCTGAAATGGGCTAATAAAGAAGATGAATGACTATTTCACCAACAGTAAAAGTTCGCATCGCTACAGTGCCGCGACCACCCAAGTCCAAGGTGCTACAGTGGTTGACGGTTGAAAGTCTACAAAACTACAGTACTGCTGTCTCCAAAGTCCAAGTTGCTATAGTTGTCGTGCCAAAAGGTTTGCACTGCTACAGTGCCATGTTGGTGTCGGTCGGTCAGCCCTGGTACAGTCGTTCAGAGTTGCTACAGTACCCCCAAAAATTCGGACTGGGGGCCTTCGTCCCCCGGACCCCGGAGCAGGAACGCGTTGCCCCCTGTAACCCCCAACGAGCTCACTGCGGAGCTAGACCCGCGAAGTTGCAGCTCGGTGCATAGTATTGGGCACAAGCATTCGGCCCCACATCATCCAAATCGGATCGAACTACGCCAATCCAACACAGGGATCCCATTAGATGGCTTTTGTATACCTGGTGGGCATTAAACCCCATTACATAAGACTCTAAGGCCCAAACCCATAGGTCCAAAGGACCCTAAGCGCCACACCATTTCTCCGCCACTCTATCGACCAACCGATGCAGCTACCGTCCATCAGCCTGACCCTGACGCCCTGGATCGTTCGCCTCCTGTGACGCCATCGCTCCCTTGGCCAGCTGATTCCGCCACCGCCCATCCTCGACGCCTCAGATCGTGCGCCTCCTGTGATGTCGCCACTCCCACGGTGCAACCTTATCGCCGATCGCGTAACCGGTCCCCGTCGTCGCCCATTCCCGGGCCAACTCACACAAAATGACTTGCCGTCGCCCATTGTCTGTCGTCACACGTCCGATCCCCGAAGGTCGCCAACCGTCGTCGCCATCGCCGACTACGTTGAACCCAACAGCGCCGTCATCCTCTGTCCATCACCGGGGGACCACACCCCTTCGCCCCTGTTCCAACTGATTGAAGCCACCACCCAACAGGGGATCAAACCTCCACTTTGGATGCAATACAAAAGGTGGTGTACTACTTATCCACCACCTTGACTCCACATATAAATATACATTAATATATATACACATATAAATACACACACACACCCAGATAATATATATAAATATCAATATATATAAATACACACACACATATAAACACCCACCCACCCACTTGCATAATATATATAAAAATAAATACATATAAATACATATAAATATACATAATTATACATAAATAAATACACACATATATAAATAAATAAATAAATCTCTCTCTATATATAATTAAATATAATTACATATAAATATAAATATATATAAATACACCCCCACATAATATATATAAATACATATCAATATCTATAAATATACAAAAATATAAATAAATTTGCACATATATATAATTACATATATATATATATATAAATATATATAAATAAATATATATACACATATAAATATACATAAATAAATGTATATACACACACACATATGAATACACACTCTCACAATACGAGTCTTCGTTCTCAAACTGAGTATTTGAAGAGCATCTGCGTTCCCTTGGTTCATGTTCTTATGTTTCTTGACTTCTCGGATTGAGGGAGGGTTTACTTTGTCCGACTCTACCCTCCACTGATCATTGTTTTGGTTTCCTTTTAATAAAGGGGTTTCAACCTCAACTTGTTTTTGATATAATTTAATATAATTACATATAAAAATAAATAAATAAATAGATAGATATATACACATATAAATATTTATATATATATATATCATAGCAGTCAATCTCAGATCGCGGTGCGACGCGACAGAGTCCTATAACGGGATAGTGACAACGCGGATTGCGCCGCCACCACCTTTTTATCCAATTGCGGGTCAATTAATTTAATTTAAATTATATAATTCAACACACATATATATATGCTGAAAAATTAAAATATGATAAATAAAATATAAAACAGAATAAAAATATGATAAATAAAGTATAAAATAGAATAAAAACTGCAAAAGTTTTTTTTTTAAAAAGGTCGCAGAATGGAAATTAACCAAATTACATAAAAAAAGAACAAAAAACAAAATAAAAAAGGGGTGCTAGTGGGTTAGCAGACGTGGGGGCACGTGGTGGTGGTCGGAATCTAGATGGAGCGACATAAAATAAAATAGAAAAAAAAATTAAAGGAGAAGTCCGACCAGCCCGGTCGACTGGGGTGGGTGGGTGGGGGGGTTGTTATCTGCGTCGAGGGTTCAGCGCCTGCAGCATCACAACTAGAGTCGGCGGGGGCGCAAGCTAGAGTCAGCAGGAGCGGCGGTGGCGTCGCAGACGGGGGTGGCGACAACGTCGTAGCGTAGAGGCGGTGGGGGCGGCGGTAGTGTCGTAGGCGGGGGCACACCACCAATTTTTTTTGTGTGCAACACCGTGGCGCGTCCACGACAACCAAGACCACGCACGATCCGCGACGTTGTGATCTTGGCGCTACCCATGCGATCGTGAACCACACCACATTCAGCCACTGGGAGCGGTGGTGCTCCGCTCCGCTTCGCGCCAGCATGATCGCGGCCGCACCACCGCTATTTGAAAACTATGATACACACACGCACCCACATAATATATATAAACATACATAAAACACGACTTGCTTATCTTGTGGAAGAGTAACTAGATCCCAGGTATGATTGTCCTTTAGTTCATGTTTCTCATCAAACACGACTTGCAACCAACTTGGATGGGCTTTGGCCTTAGCATGAGTACGGGGAACATTCATTGTAGCCAAAGTACCAATAAAAGCTGTAGTCTGTGATGATAAGTCTTGGTAAGAATGAGTATACACATGAGACTATTGGTAGGTATGAGTACCTTTATGCAAGACAATTTGAAGATCTTTAGTGGTGGATAGTAGAGTGAATGACGAATCAGGTGTAGAGGTATCAATAAGAATTGCAGAGGTGACATCAATGCTGGCGATGTGTATAAACTTGACCGAAGTGAGAAGCGCCATGCTCAGGAAGAGGTGGAGGGGTAGGTGGGACAAGAGGGATGCCACCAAATCAACACTACACAAAAATTGATTTATACCAACATAAATTTATTGACAGATAATAAATCTGTTGTTGAAAGTGAACAATTCCAACAAATGTTATGTTTTATTGGTATTAATTTTAAGTACCAACACTTGTTTTTACCAACAGTTATATATGTTGATATTTATCGTTCAATACCAACAAATTTTTTATCAATAGTTAAATCTATTGCTTTATCATGCTAATACCAACATTTTTTTTATTAACACATGAATCTTTTATTAATAATAACTATTACCAACAATTTTTTTCCATTAATAAAAATCGTTACAATAAACCATTTAATAACAATGATTTTATCAATAACCAATTAAGAGAAACCAAGTTTTATATATATATATATATATATATTATTTTTACAACCAGTCAAAATCCATTTGTTGGGATTTTATTAAAAATATCTCATTAATTTATTTTAATTTTCAATTTTTTCTAAATATCAATAGTGTTTATATTTTTCAATGATATTCATTTAATAAACATTTAAATGCTTTTTATAAAAAAAATAATTTAAATCATTACAATATTTGATATATTTACATATATGTTTGACACTCTACACATGATAATTTATTTTTTTATGTTTAAATTCAATACACATAATTAAATCTAATCAACATAAATTCAAAAAATTAAGTAAAATTAAGTTATTAATAATTGATATTAGCATATTAAAATTTAATTTTATATTATAAAACGAAATTAATAATTTTTATAAAATTTTATACTATTTATATATTTATACTTTCAATTTATAATATTGAATGAGGATGCCAGCTGAATAACCTCCAACTAAAAGGAAAGCCATATGGATTGAAAAAGGTAAACAGAAAGTTGATGATCATGTAGGACCCTCTGAAATCAAGGAATCTCAATAAGTGATGGATTCTCAAGTGCCGGATGGGAAAGTTAATGGAATTGTGGAGGTTGTTGATGATAATATTGATGCTCGGAGTGAGGATTCAGAGATGCATGTTGAAGAACATTATCTTCGCTCATGTCTGACTAAAGGTAAAAAGGTTATTACTGATTCTGATGGATTCAAAAAGGTTCTGCAAAGAAGACAGAGGAAGGATTATTCCTCTTTACAGAAGACTGTAGTCACTAGAAGCATGGCATCGGAAGGGGTATTTGTGAAGAGGAGCACTTAGAAAAAGAAAAAGATGAGAAAATTCCTTCCAAGGAGGTGGTGTAATCTGGATCATCTCTAGAGGCAAAGACAAATGAAGAGAATGGGGACGATGCTACGCTCAAGAACGATCATATGGTTAAGGAAGTACTCACTAAAGAGATCTATGCCTATATTGATGAGCAAGATGCAATTGCTTTTAAGAAATATAGGGCATTAGATATAAGTGTGGATGGTTATCTTCAAATCAAGGAATGAATAATATCTAGGATTGAAATTGAGTTTGATCATGATCCTAATATTAACTTTGCCAATATTCCCTGGCAATGATTTGTTTCTGGCTTCTGCTTTGATCCTTCCGGTTTGAGGGGTTGAAGATGTCGTCTGGTCTGTTTGCTCTTCACTTACTAATATGACTTTCTCATGTTCTGTCTGTTTAGATTGCGTGTTCTCTATTATCTAGTCCTCTTTTCTAGTTTGTTTGCCTGGTTCTTTGTTCAGGGATATTCACTTGGGATTGTCTGTTGCTAGAGTTTCTTCAGACTCATCATTACAAGGGGAAGAAAATGACGTTTAACAACATAATACAAAATCTGGATACGCTCCAGTCTATTTTAAGGTGGATGCTTATCTGTCTTTTGTGAAACATGACACATGGAAAGGACAACATGCGGCTCTATGGGAGTTCTTTGATTGTTTGAAGTCTGATGTCTGCAAGCACTTCTTTGGAGCAAAGTTATGGCTTCAGTGGAAGCTGGAATCTGATGGGATTTTCTCCAGCAGATTCGAGGCACCTGGATGTGAAGTGACTAGTGGTGATTGGTGGCTTATATCCACACACATCTGAAATATATTTTTGATTTTATTTCTATAATGTCATGTGTTTATTTTATATTCTAAAAATACATTTCCTTACACTTGGAGTTAAATTTTGCAGAATTGTATATATTTTTCTAGGAAATTGCACATGGAATTTTAGTTTAACAAGATATATTCAGAAAATACATCTGTTTTTGATATATGAAATTATAATGTTCAAAGTTCAATATTTTTTGTCTGTAATTAATTGGAAAATTGAATAAAATGAAATGTTTTAATTATTGGGATTTTAAATCTAGTAATACATTTTTAGACATGTTAGAAAATTATAGTGAATATGCGTTTTTCATGAACGAACGAGGAGGGTTTCAATGCACTCTGGAATGGAAGGCTTCACTCCTCAGGGGCTCTGGAACTTCTTGGAGGAGATAGACTGTCACTGAACGATGATCTATTGGGATTGGAGATCTGAGCAAGGGGCTTTGACGTTGAATGAACATACTGTTGGATTGGGAGACATTCTCCATTACTTGGGGACTTTGATGCACATTGAATACCTTCATGGATTTCTGCCTGTCTTTGGAAGATCTATGACCAAGATTTTCATATACTGGCTTATGGTATCGCAACCAGTGTTGGAATTTGATACACAATAGTGATCAAGCCTTGGATGCACAACAAGCATTAGGATTCACGTTCAGGGTTCACTGATAGAGAAGTTTCTCTCTCTTATAATATTTATTTTTTTGCTAATATTCTGTTCAATTATAATGGCCCATGGATTGTTTTTCTTGATTCTAAAAATTTTGTTTGACTGAAATCATAAAGGGGACTGAATTGATGTGGTTTGATAATTGTTTTTAAACCATTCCCTTAATTTTCTTTGGTGAATGCTAATCGTCTATTCTGTTTTCAATATTCTATGATTTTAATTTTTAAAGAATTGTTGGATGAACTGCTAGGAGATTTTTTTTTAATATAGTATTGTTCTATTGAAGATTTATCTTTGAAATCAAATTATATATTGAAAAAATTATGATTTGATGATAAAATTGTAGATCAAATGTTTTTGCGACAGTGAGGTTTCATATATAGCTTTCTTAATCACCTATATTTTTGTTAGTGTAGTAGTTCTCTATGCTGACAGACCACGAGTATTCATCCATTTATAGATTAATAAGCATTGACATAGATTATCAATACTTATCATGACTAGTTTAACAAATCATAAAAAAAAAAATGATTTTTAAAGAATGATTTATTTTATATTAAACGACCTCAGTCCATACTCCCTCATTACACCATTGTTTGTGTTAAGTCTCTATCTCCTGTCATGTCATATTGTTTTCATTCGTTTGATTATTTTCATTACTTTCTCACACATACAGGAGCTAGGAGGCTGGATGGAATCTTTGGAATGGCTTACATATGGACTGACCTTGGGTTCTGGATGAGGAGGACTTGAGCTTTGACGCTAGAAGAAGACGGCAATAGGTTTGCCAATGCTTTTGGAAGTGAGTCATGTTGTCTTCAATAAAGGACTCTGATCCGTCACTCAAAGGGGTATTTCTCATTTCATCTAATTTTTATCCTCTACTTTTTTTCTGCTCAGTTCTCATGGCATGCCAAATGTCTCTTCTAATTCAAAAGATTTTCTCTAGTTGAGTCATTAGAGGGGACTGAATTGATTTAGTTTAATTAATCTATAGATGATGTTATGAGAAGTGATGATCCTTGGACTAGACATATGTTCAGGGGGCTGTACATGTATTCATTTCGAAAGATTTTGTTGGGTCAGCCTTTTATGAATCCCATTGATGAAGTTAAGTGGAATGGAGTTTGCTCGGTCTGATTTTATCCACTGTTCGTCTGCAATCACTATCATCTGTTGATTTTTCGCTTGACCGGAGGCACTGAGGGAGGCTTCCTATTTGATAGATGGTACTATGGACCTTCATTTCCTCTGCTTGAGATGGAGTTCTAGGTGAAATGGGGGTCCAGCCGGTGCCAATCCACTTTTTGAAGTAAGGAGCTTAATGAATATGTTCAGGGCATGTTGTAGCAACTCTTGATAATACATATATTGCTACAAGTTGGTCTAGTTGGTATCTTTATGGGGATTTCGCTTCTTGTTCGGGCTACCGTGAGCTGGTTATAGTGCTGGATGTTATGAAATCTTATGAAATCTGGAGCTGGTTTGTGTGGTCAGTGGTGGTGGCTGTCTAAAGTGGAGGGAGCTCGTGTCAGGTGCTGCTTCAAACATAGAAGGGCGATCCACTGCAATCAAAGGGATGGTGGTGAAGTTGTGCATGTTCAGATCCACTGCAGCAGATAATATCTCGTGTGAAGAGCTGGGGATTCCAGATCCAGTGGTTTGTGTGGTTGGTTCACATTCTGTGGAGCACAAAATTCCAAGTCAGGTCCAGTACAGGATGCTTCACTGCTTATCTGGTCCACTATAAATTCTAATGCTTCACTACTTTTCTTGTCGAAGTTTGGTGTCATCTTGTGTTCATGGTAGATAGTATAATTTTGTAGCTAGTGTATTGGCTGCTCAAGCGGAGTAAGCAGATCGAAATGAGTTTGCAAGTTGGAATCATCGCTCGTTTGTGTAGCTGTTAGTTCTAACCTCAGGGTCGTTACCGGATCTATTCCCCAGTGTTTAATTTTTGTGGCTCCCATTTGAAGCTGGTTCATTGTTTCTATTCGTGGTTCTTTAGCGAGTCATCTGCAGTTAGAGAAGAGGGTATTGGAGCCACTGATTTCAAGACTCCGGGCTGTTTGTGTCTAGCCAAAGGTCTCAAGTGACGTAGCTGTATTTTGCTACAGGTTGAAACACTGCAGATCTATTTTCAGTGTTTTGCACAGATTTTGTTCGATGAAATGCTGTTAGAGCTTTGAATCGAAGAGAGACCTGAAAGGGTGGCCGTGTCTGGTTCTGATTGCTATTGTGTCTGAATGAAGATGATTCATATATGTTGCTCTTTGGTTTGAGAAGCTGATGGCTGAAGTCTAAAATGAGTTCATTGTTGCTGCTGGTGTAAAGAGGTTTTGTCCGTGATCTTTTGCTCTTTCTTGTATGAGTGTGCAGATTTACGGTGGAGATGTTTGTTTGCTGTTTGGGCAATTCACTACAGGTATCGAGTTGAGCTTCTTTGGAGTCATTATTGAAATTTTCAAGCTTTCCATATGAGTTTCCTTGTAAATGCTCGATTTAATGTCTGAGATAGCAGTAGTGCAGTGGAGACCGAAGGGAAGCTAAATGCATGAAAAGCTGGAGTCCGTGTATTGTTTCCTGAAATTGACGTGGCATGTATGGGGTAGTCAACATGATATTCTACATATATGGTGTGCGGACGTCACTCAAGGATGTTTAAAACTGGTCCAGATTTAAACCATTTGAGTTGAAGCAGGAAGTCAGAGAGGAAGTATCCAGAATTTAATGGCATGACAAGTAGCTGGAGTTGTTGAGCTGCTGTTGAACAGAATTAATTTGAGTGGTTGAAATGTTGGAGTGTGAACATGGACAACAAGTCCGATAGTGGCTGTTGGAGTGTGAACATGGACAACAAGTCCGATAGTGGTTTAGCCACATTAAAAGAGACGTGGAATTCAAATCCATACCATATAGGGAGGCCATTACACTGAGAGGAGCCCCAGAACTAACTTTGACAGGGCGTTGAGGCTGACCAAAGAGATTCAATCTTCACTGAGGAGAATTCATGACATTATCTTGGAAGGTTGGGAAATGGTTAAAAGATAGGAGTTTTCACTTGTTCAAACCACCCGACACACCTGCTCTTAAATCTCGATTTAGAGTTCATTGAAATCTTGGGGCGACAAAAATCAACATTTGGCCTTGAGAATTCATTGTGTTGGAGTCTGCATCCCACATCAGACTTGTGGTCCGGTGTGGTCTTTAATATTCATTATAAAAGAACCTCAAGACCTCCTTTAGAGAGTACCTTGGGGGTTCAGGTCTACCTCATTTTATCATTATATATGGTATCAGAGGGTGGTCTCTAAACCTGAACCCTCCTACCCCTTTTTTTTTTTCCTGCCTTAGGTTTTCCAGAATTCCCCCTCCGGGCTCATTTCCCTCGGCGGCCCTCCACACCGGCCTCCCGTCACCCTCCCGTGCGAGGCCTCTCCTACGCGACGCGTTTCCCGACCGACAATTGTCTCTCCCCGGTTCTCTAGCCGACGCCTCCTCCTCCTGCGGAGCGTTCCCTTTTCGTCGTCGACCTCCTCCTGCACATTCCCCATTGTTGGCGCTCTTGCAGAGGAACCACGCCTCCTTCCCCTCCCGTCGCGAAACACCTGTTGCGCCCTTGCGACAAATCTCGTCACCTTCTTGGGTCGCGACTCCTCCCAGCGCGCCTCTCGCCTTCCGGTGCAACACGCGGCTCCCGCTTCCCGACGCAGATTTCGGCTCCCGCGGCCCTCCAGCGACGTCCCTCCCCGCGGCGCACTCCCAGCCGAAAACTCCCGACGTTGCTCGACCCCGCCTTCCTCAGCCCAGGCGGAACTGCTTCTCTCGATGGGGCCATTCCTCTTTCCGTCGTGACGCCCGTGCGACGGCCCTCCACACGGACGGATCCCGTCTGCACTCGCCACCTTTAGCTCCGACACGACCTCCCCTCTCAGATCCGGCCAGATCTGTCCGGATCACATCTCCCGACGCCGGATCCCTCCACGCGTAGTACGACTCCAGACGACCACCCCCATCCAGACGCCTCCTCTCCAGGCTGATTTGGCCTCTTCCACGCTGACATCTCCGTTGCTCCCTCCCGCGCTCCCTCAATGCGCGCGACGACCCCCTCCTCATGCGCTGCTCTCCCAGCAGCTGCCTCTTTTTCCTAGTGGTACCATTTCTGCGCGCTCCTTCCATATCTAGAGCGTTGCCTTCTCTGTCCGCCGTCATGCACTCACGCTTCCTCCACCGTGGCACAACACCCCGACCACCTTGAATTTGGCCCCTTTGGCGCCGCCAGATCTCGCAACAACTCTTCGGAATCACCGCCTCCCGTCACCGGGCCCGCAAGTGTGGCTTTCCCGGTGCTACTGTGACTTTTCCAGCGTATCATCGTTCGACCCCGCTAGTGCGGATTTCCTGGCGCTCCGTCAACCAACCCGGTCTTTGTGGATCCTATGCTGCGCCCACAACATCTTCATCCATCCACCATCCTGAGGGGGAGCTGCGATCTTGAGGGGGAGCTATGATTGTCGATTGTTTCTTTTTTATTTGTCTTGTTTTGTAATCAAGCTGGGTATGTCCAGCTTGAGGAAGCTTGAGGAGGAGTGTTTGCAACATGTCTTGTTTGCTTTGTATTGTCGTTGTTTTGGTCTCTTTTCTTTATGTGTCCAAGCTAGGTACACCTAGCTTGAGGGGGAGTATTGGAGTCTGCATCTCACATCGGACTTGTGGTCTGGTGTGGTCTTTAGTATTCATTATAAAAGAACCTCAGGCCTCCTTCAGAGAGTACCTTGGAGGTTCAGGTCTACCTCATTTTATCATTTTACAACAAGTACGATGCTCTTTCTTTTGTAGATCAATGACTTCTCCAGAGATCACCCTGCCCGACTTGAATCTTATTAGATTCACTTATTTAAATTTAAATCAGGTTTCATTTTTTTCATTGAACTCTAATGTTGCAATTAATATTTTTTGTTATCTTTTATGAATAGGTGTTTTGATGCTAGCAACCTGGTTTTATTTTTTGATGAGGATGCTTTTTTGAATTCAATTCTTAGGATAACAACAATTATGGGGAGTTTTATTTATTTATTATTATTTTTTTATGTTTTTTCAATATGAATTAATTTGTGCATGCCGTTAAAAAATCATTTTGAGCCTAAAACTGTGAAATTGCAAATGTGTTATATTGGTTGACACTTGTTGGATTTTTTTGTTTTACATGATGTTTTTTTTGTGTTTCCTTGAAAATCGGCGTGGGGGTGTCAATGAAATTCATACATTTACATTATTTAAAATCTGTGCTTTTGATTGTGGAAAATTATTTTCATTCTCATTGAGAACAAATAATGTTTCCTTCATTTTTTTTAAAAATCCCCGTCTTCAGACACATTTTTTACTTGTTCAATAAGCCTTATTTTTACTGAAAAATGTTTTTGATGATTAGCTTTCTTTGGATCATTATTTCATTATACTTTTCTCCATGGAGGTGCTTATAGTCCATGCTTGGACTTTTTTTGCGAATATCTAAATTTTCTAGACTGAGCAAAACAATTGAAGGCGATTTGGATGGGTGAAGGGTTTCACATTTCTAGATGTTGTACGTTCAACTGTAAGGTTTTTTATTCTTACCTTTTAATCACAGTTTTTTATTCTTATTTCTTACAATCATTCGGGCAAACAACATAAATTACTTAATATTTATCTCTTGTCTTCATTTCGTCATATGCCCCTTTTCTTATTGTTCATATTGAGATGCCTGTAGAAAATATCAAAGTTGATGTTGCCTTTTGATTATTATTAAACTCATCGGAAAAAAAGAAGCGGGTGGAATGTTGAGTCTGTTCTTTTATTGGTAAGCATTTATGATGATTAGCTCATCTTGCACGTTGATGAAGGATTTACTGGAAATTTAGATTGACAATGGAATTGAACTTTGTACATTTTTTTTTCATGTTAGGTGAGGAAAATATTATGTTGCATGATTATCTTATGTCGCACCTTCGAAATTTCTACTACATGAGCTGCAGTACATGTGAGTAGCAGTACATGCACCAAGGCTTTGTTGAGGTGCAGGTTTGTGGGCATTGGGGTGCTGGTACGTGAGCAACAATACACACCATCAGGTTTTGTTGAGGTGCTGGGGGCATTGAGGCACTGGTTTGTCATTAGGTATGAGCATAAGATGTTGTAGCGTAGAGACTCATGGGTGGTGCTGTCGCGACATGGAACAGGCATGGGGAGCATGTCATGGTTGTGAGGCATATGATGTGTGGTCCCTACTGCTAGTGAAAACCACAACAATGATAGATGTGTGAGAGAAAGAGATTACAAATGAAGTTTGATGGAGTTTCATGTAAAGTATGTTAGAGTTTGAATACGTTTAAACATTTTTGTAACATGATTATCAGTCACAATAACATTATAACGACCATTTTTATCAACAATTTAGTGACAAAGACATCTGTTCGTAAAACGTTTTACCATTAGAAAATGTATTTTTACCAATATATATGCCCATGTTGGAAAAAGTATATTTTGTAGTACAAACACCACCGGCCTTAAGAGGCGATGATGATGTGGTCGAGTGATAATGAATCCCAAACAACCCTCGTGATCAGTAATCGAGGCTGAGGATGGAGTTGAAGGAGAAGAAAATGGTTGTGACTCAATGAAAGTAACATCAACATACACAACATATCGTCCCAAATTTGGAGTGAAACAATGATATCCGCTTTGCGTGCAAGAATATCCATTAACTATGCATCGAAGAGAACTAACAACAAACTTTGTGTCAGTGGAATAATGTCATGGATATAGCACAAATAGTCGAAGACTCGAAGTGGTAGTGAACGAGGAGGATGAGATTGATAGCATGTATGATATGGAGTTTCCCTTATAAGAATGGAAAATAGAATACGATTGATAAGATATGCCTTTGTTAGAATAACATCACTTCAAAATGTTGTTGAAAAAAGGGATTGAGCAGTATCTAATAAATGAAGATTCTTATGCTCCACAACACCATTTTGCTAACATGTATCAGGCCAAGATGTTTGATGGATAATCTCGTGATCATTAAGAAATGCGGAATTGGTTTTTATGGAGACATAGAGCTGATTTTTTAAATTTCATGATAAATAGAGAAAAACATAGGAAAAAACACTATCATCTTTAAAATAGATAGATCCATGACATTCATGTGAATTCATCATTGAAGGACACATAATAGCGGTAACCCATTTTATTAGGATCTGGGCTGGGGCCCATACATCAGAATGACCAACTCAAACGAACTTGATACTCGCCTCCACTATTACGGAACATAAGTGACATGATGATGTTTGGCAAGATGACACAACTTAATGAATATGTGAAATATGTCCTAGCTCTGGATAAAGCTACCATAGAATTGGCATAGGTGGATGACAATGTCTAAATTGAAGCTCTTGAGCATGGGTGGAAAGAGATGAACAAGCAAGGGTAAGTGATGAGTCCAACACATTTACCCCTCCACGTCTCTACCTAGTACTTTGAGTCGTCAATAGCTAAAAAAAACATATATAAGTGAGAATATAATAGAACATTGTAAATTAAGAGTATGCTTACTGATAAATAATAAACTGAATGAGCTATACAAAACATAGGTTGTAAAGGAAAGTGTAATATTAGGAGTGACATCGCAATTCCAAAGCTAGCTGTAGGTATAGAGGAACCATTATCCATGGTGATAGCACCCTCTATTGGAGATTGGGCGCTAAGACCCAATAATATCGTATTACCAGCGACATGATAAAAAACACCAAAATCTAATAGTCTTATCGCATGGCACTAAGATAAACAATCATAATGATGTTGAGTCAAAGCTATACACGCACCAGAAGAGGTAGGTTCAACACATCAGGATTGCAGAAGTTGATATTATGTATTAGATAGCTTCAGTGTATGAAAATGATCAAAATGAGGGGCTATAGAATCAACCACTACACCCTGAACAAGATGAGAGCATCTAGGAGGTGGAGGATGGTTGGGATGACCATATACACTACTAGAAATCTGACCCAGAAGTTTTGATTTTGGTTACCTATACCAATGGTTTGGTCAAACCATTGGTATAAGTCACCTACTCTAATGGGTTGACCTAATCATTGGTATAGACGACACCATTATTTATGTGTAGTATTATTAAAAATAATAAATACTTCAAAATTAATAAATATTTTTATGCACATATATACACATATTTATATATAGAGAGCATAAAAGTGGTTGTAATATAGTGGTAAAGTCTTTGGAAAATAATGGCGGGGTCCTATACCAACGGTTTGAAAACCATCGGTATAGCCCACCTATACCAATGGTTTGACCAAACCATTGGTATAGATCTATCCCAACAAAATTTCACCCAACGACTCATCAAACTGTTGATATAGGCTATACTAATGGTTTGAGGGTCTATATCAACGGTTCCAAACCGTTGATATAGCCTTTTTTCCTAGCAGTGAGAGCTTTCACCAAGTATCAATGACGTGACTAAAATGACCACAATGAGCTGAGATCAAGGACAACTGACTCCCACCACCAAATCGACCACCATGACTACCACCACGTCTGCCACCATTAAAAGAAAAAGCACCGTGATCTGAAAAATCTGCCATAGGTTGAAAGATGACTTGCTCATATAAGATGTTTATACACTAAGGATAAATTTAGAGCATTAGGATTGACACGCATTTCAGTCATGATAGTGGAAAATTCTGGATTTAATCACCGTAGGAGAGAAAATAACAACAATTGTTCACATTGAGTCTGCTTCTCATTAGGAGTTTGAGGAACTGGACATAAGTCGTGGATCTCATCCAAAATCATCTTCCATTCATTGTAATATGGTGGACCCCGACACGCACCTGAGATGTGGTTTTTGGGAAATAGTGGTGTTAGGCTCCAGGTGGTGACTCGTTTGAATTTTGAATTTTGGGTTGTGGCTTTCTATTTGTTCCATTGTGTGGTATTTTGAATTTGGTTGTGATTTTGGTTACATGTATGGTTCCCACTTTAACAAAAAAGTGGCCATTTTTAGAAAATAAAAAATATGGATTGGAATAAAGGATTTCTAAGGATCAAACAATACTCATTTGATGACATAGCAGAAGCAATTAGAAACCTAAAATCCCTGATCACCATGCATGAAATCATGAAACTGTAAAATGAAGAACACATGATGTACCTTACACCGTTGTTCTCCACCATTACTGTCTTTGATCTCCATGCTTGATAAAGATCACAAAGAGATAGCTATCAGACTCCCTCTGTAGCGTATCCATGGGTTGATATGAATCACCCATCGTATGGGCAAGATCCTCCGCACTCCCATGATAGACTAGTATCCCACTCAGGCAAAGGGTGAGGGTGAAGCAGAGAAACACGATGAAGGGAGAATTGGTAGGAGGCATGAAACTCATTCAAGTAACCCATCACAATGGGTTTGACCTCATTATATATCACTCAAGACGTTCCCGAGTCAACCATGCATTTACTCACGTGTTACTTAACGCATGAGTAAATATCATATGGTTACAATGGTTTGTAACTAAGGGTGTAATTTTGGCCCGGCGGCCCGAAAGCCCGAGCGGCCCGGCAAAGCCCGCATCGGGCCAGGCCGGGCTCAGGCCGCAGGTTCCACGGGTCAGGCCTGGGCCTTTCCAGGCAGGCCTGCGGGCCGGGCCGGGCCGGCCCGAAAAAGCCCGACCCGCAGGCCCGCGCGAAGCCCGGCCCGCTGACCCGCCATCTGTAAAAAATACAACGGGGAACTGCAGGTAGGGGGATTTGATCCCCCTACCTCAAGCTCCCAAGGCTGCGCCTATAAATTAATCACAGGTCTATGTATATATAGATATATATATATATATATATATATATGTAGATCTATATATATATATGTAGATCTATATATATATATATGTAGATCTCTCTCTCGCTCTTTCTCTCTCTATATATATATATATATATATATCTGGATATATCTATCTCTATATACATATATCTATATTTATATATAGATATATGTATATATATAGATCTATTTATATATATATATATCTCAATATCTATATGTATATATCTATCTATATATACATATATCTATGTATATATATATCTATATCTATATATCTATATCTATATATGTATCTATACATATATATATATATATATATATATATATATATATTAATATACATATCTCTATCTCTATATACATATATCTCTTTATATATCTGTATATATACATACCTATATACATACATCTATATATATCTACCTATATATCTATCTATATATACATGTATCTTTATACATTTATATTTATCTATATATGTATCTATATGTGTGTGTGTGTGTGTGTGTATTTCTATCTATATGTGCATATATCATTATATATTAACAAAAAATGATATTATATATATACATATAATTATTATTATATATAATTATAATGTGTGTATAAATATATATATACAACGATATATAATTATATATATAATAGTTTATATATATAAACAAAGCCATTAATAATATATATCAATTAAGTGTAGTTCTTAAAAATCCATTAATAATATATGTGTGTGTGTGTGTGTGTGTGTGTCTGTATATGTATATGATTTAATATATATATATATATATATAAACAAAGCTATTAATAAATATATATATATATATCAATGATTTAATATTATATATATATAATAACTCTTTATATATTAATAAAAAAAATAAGTCTGGTTTTTAAAAATCCATTAATAATATATATATATATATATATATATGTATGAATATGTATATGTATATGATATGATATATATATATATATATATATATATATATATATATATCAATGATTTAATATAACGGTGTATATGTATAAACAAATCCATTAATAATATATATCAATTAAGTGTGGTTTTTAAAATTCCATTAATAATATGTATATGTATATGTATATGTATATGTATATGTATATGTATATGTATATGTATATGTATATGTATATGTATATGTATATGTATATGTATATGTATATGTATATGTATATGTATATGTATATGTATATGTATATGTATATGTATATGTATATGTATATGTATATGTATATGTATATGTATATGATTTAATATAATATATATATATATAAACAAAGCTATTAATATATATCTATATATATCAATGATTTAATATTATATATATATAATAACTTGTTGTATATTAATAAAAAAATAAGTATGATTTTTAAAAATCCATTGATAGTATATATATATGTGTGTGTGTATATGTATATGTATATGATATAATATAATATATATCTATATAAACAAAGCTATTAATATATATATATATATATATATATATATATATCGATGATTTGATATAATAATGTATATATATAAACAAAGCCATTAATAATATACATCAATTAAGTGTGGTTTTTAAAAATCCATTAATAATATATATATGTATGTATGTATATGTATATGTATATGATTTAATATAATATATATATATATATATAAACAAAGCAATATATATATATATATATATATCAATGATTTAATATTATATATATATAATAATTTGTTGTATATTAATAAAAAAATAACACACTCGTCTAATGATGTTCGTGCAAGTCCCTCAACTTCATTATTTTTTTTAAGTACGTTGCAACATGCATAAATTATATATACTATACATATATAAATCTATTTAGAAAAAAAATAATAACTCACCCAATGATGTTCGCGCACACCCCCAATATATATATATAAACAAACCCATTAACTCACCCAATGATGTTCGCGCACACCCCCTAATTATTTTTTTACAATTTTCTCATATTATATATATATATATAATAACTTATTATATATTAACAAAAAATAACTACTCACTAAATGATATTCGCACACCCCCAACCTCGTTATTTTTTTTAAAATATGATAAAACTTTCATATATTATATATACTATATATAATATATACATATATAAATTTATTTAGAAAAAAATTAACTCACCCACTGCTGCGCACCCGTTAAGAGTGTAATTTCAGTCCAGATAGGGCCGGGTCGGGCCTGCCCTGCAAAAAAATTAAAAAAACGTTTAAAAAAATGTTTTAAATTAAACAAACCCTAAAAAATAATTTTAATAAATAAGTTAAAAAAATAAATGTAAAAAAAAAAACGTTTTAAATAAATGATAAAAAACATTTAAATAAAAACACTTTAAACTAACCACTCACTGCTGCGCACCCCCAATAACTCATTATTTTTTTTTTTAATTTGTACATAATATATATAAATTCACAGGCATGTATAAATCTATTTAAAAAAAATAACATATTCACCCACTGTAAAATGTTTTTACAAAAAACGTGTAAAATGTTTAAAAAAAATACATGTAAAAAATATGCGTTCAAAAAAACTTTTTAAATTAAACGTCTAAAAATAAATGTAAAAAAACGTTTTAAACAAGTGTTAAAAAATGGTTTAAATAAAAATGTTTAAAAAGTTTTTAAAACAAACATTTAAATTATTTTTTTAAAAACAAACACTTAAAAAATACTTTTTACATTAAAATGTGAAAAAAAGTTAAATGTTTTAAAAAAATACTTGTAAAAAGCATGGGTTTAAAAAAAATTAAAAATGTTTTAAATAAATCATTTAAAAATAAATGCTAAAAAACATTTTAAAAAGATGTTAAAAAAACAGTTTAAATAAAAATGTTTAAATACAAAATACCAACAAACGCTTAAAAATTATAAATAAGTTAAAAAAAATAAATGTAAAAAATGTTTTAAATAAATGTTAGAAAAACGTTTAAATAATAAGGCTTTAAACTCACCCACGGCAGCTGCGCACCCCTCATTATTTTTTTTACAATTTGCAAATAATATATATATATATATATATATATATATATATATTTAGACAAAAAACATGCATTTAAAAATAAATGTAAAGAAACGTTTTAAATAAATGTTATAAAAATGTTTAAATAAAAAAAAATTAAGAGACAATTATTTTGAAAATAATAAAAGCCCACCACGACCCGATTTGAAAAAGCCCGGCCCGGCCCGATGGTTTGGGCCGGCCTGAGGCCGGACTCGGGCCGCCTCATGGGGTTGTTCGGGCCGACCCGGCCCGACCCGAATAGTGGTCAGTGGCCCGACACTTTGTATGGCCGGCCCGGTTCGGGCCGAAATTACACCCCTATTTGTAACCCTTCAGACATTTATTAATGTACACATTTATCTTATAAATGCTACTTCAAAACCCCCTTAATAACGATAGCCAAGGTGGAAGATGACCTGAATGTTAACCTTTAACGATAAAATGCCTATATCTATCATAGGATATTAGTATGGATCACATGACATGATTCCTCTCACACCACTATTATATGATATCATCATATCATAATAAATGACATAGACAAGTATATATTATATGTTATAAGGTATTAGAGAATATCTCCATCAATCTACCACTTGCACTAAAGCCTCACAGACTTTGTGCTATTTCACTTTATACTGTATCATATACAATAACTTGTGAAATCATATCCAAAACTCTTTTTTTGATATATTCCAATTTTTTTTTGGAAAACCATAATCAATTTTACATTGTATCACATAATATGAAATACCCTGTGAATCCCCATCCAAAACTCCTTTTTGGATAAACTCTAAAACACTTTTAGAGTATCTCTCTGAGTTAAACTCAATCCCCATTTAGTCAACCATAAAGTCTGACCCCATAGGCCTTTGCAGTGTTAAAAATAAATATGAATTCTCAAATCCATAAATGTAAGCAAAGAGCGACCTCTAGAAAAATATAAGTGCTACTCAAGGTATAAAGACATCTGGCGTGATCTCAATCTAACACATGCATCTCTATTCCTCTGTTCATCAGTCACATCATATGCGAACATGCATTTTTCATATAATCCCTTTGTCTAAGACATCGAGTAAACATGGGACATAGAGTTTGTCAATCCCATACATCCTACTCATATGTTCTTGATTCTCTGAGTATAGATTAACCATATAGTGACCCAAAATTATCATACATAGATATTTCATCTTTTTAGATGAATATTCATTACATATCATAATGATCCATGCCATAATCGTATATGTCAAGTATATTTAGATCATTATGATATATCTAGACCATAAGAAATATGTTGAAGATTAATGTCATAATATCTCTAGGTTTTCATAATAACCTGATAACTACTATAATCTTTTGATATGATAAATAATCTATGGATATTACCATGTAAATAGTGGAAGAAGAAATGTCAACACTATTATGGTAAGTATACATCATGCATATCTCACTGTATACATGATATGACAATTGAAAATTTATTTTTAAGTTGGGTCTAGGGCACTCAATTTTACAACAGAGTTTGTCCTTCAAATTTTACTACTATAAAAAAACCTTTAGCAACCATCTGAAGTGGTCGCTAAAGGCCTTTAACGACCGCCATATGACCGCTTTTGGTGGTCACGGTTTCCCCGTCGCTAAAGGACATTAGAAACCACCAAAAGCAACCACTATAGGGGTCCATAAATCAACCGCGTTGATAGTTTCAAGGGAAGGTTTTAGCAGCCGCCATAGGATATCACTAATGGTCCTAGAAAAGCCCCCGTGGGCGTGGTGGAGTGGTCGAAAGCTCCGCTTCCCTCAGGGGAGGTCGGGGGTTCGAACCCTGTCAGGGGGTATGCTTTAAAAAGCATGTTCACCACACGCGGTGCACGACTGCACGCCGGTTACCCAAGCGTTTATGCGGCGCCGGCCCCCGTTGGGGAACTGGGCTTCACCCCTTGGGTGGGCCTGGGGAAGGTAGGGGATTTTCGGGCCACTGCATGCCTGACCACGTAACCACTCGTGGGCTGGGCCATCACCCGCATTGTTTCCCGGCCCCTGCCTTTAAACAAAGGATATAAAGAAGACTAATGGTCCTAGAAAAAAACATATTAGAGAGCGCTATAGGCAGTCACTAACGGTCATAGAAAAAAAAACATATTAATGACCTCCATAGGTAGTCGCTAGACTGCAGTTTAAAAAAAAACATTATAAATGCCATGCTAGATAAGAAAACCAAAGAATACAAAAATCACAAAATAGAAAACCAACATTGAGGCAGCTTCGGACCCTTCTAATATTCTTTCTCAATCAATCTACAGATACAATGCAAAAAGCTATTAAACAAAGAAAATATACAAATTAATATGTTTAATATTAAAATCTAATTTATTCAGTTAATATATAAAGATTAATAAAAATAGTTTATCTAGTGTTGCAAACATATAACATCATAAATACATAAATGATACAAATTTAATCTGAAATATCTGATTGCATTATTTAATTATCAGTTGAGTAATGACTATTAAAGTTGAAAACAAATTTTACCACATATCGATCAATCCAAGCATCAAATGGACACACAGTTGATTGCAACATATCACAAATGACTCAAGGAACTCTCTCCTAGATTTTCATGTCAATCAGAATTCATTTTTTCATTTTTGACCCTCTAACAGGAGATATATCATTTTAATAAAACTAGACAATGTTACCCATTGTTTTCCATCATACCAGGTGACATGAGCATCTGATGGATGCAGAGTTGATTCATATGTATCAAAAAAGGCTTAGTGATCATTCTCCCATGATTTCATATAAACCCAAGTGTGTTTTCTTAGTATTGGCCCCTTTTATGTGATTTGTCACTTTACTCGAAAATCAAGGGACAAATGCCACTTTCGATCATACAGAGCAATTCAAGTATCTGATCCACATGTCGATGCTTCCTATAGATTTTAAATTAATTGAAGATAATTTTCCTAAGATTTCATTAAATTGAAGCTTGTTTGGTCAGTTTTGACCCTTACACATGATTTTCCCATTATTACAAAAATGATAATAAATGTGAAAATGAACTTTTAATTGTACCGACCAATCCAAGGATCAGATTGATGTGTGGTTGATTCCAATAGATCACATATGATTCAAGTAATTTTCTCATAGATTTTCATTTCAATCAGAAATTATTTGCTCATTTTGACCCTTTGATGGGAGATACTTTATTTTAATAACACTAGACAACGTTATATGTTATTTTCCAACATACCGAACATCACGAGCATTCGATAGATGCTGTGTTGATTCCTACATATCAAAAATTTCTCGGTGATCATTCTACCATGATTTCATGTCAATCCAAGTATGTTTTCTTGGTATTGACCCCTTTTATGTTATTTTTCACTTAACTAAAAATCTAAGGGACAAACACCACTTTCGATCATACTGAGTAATTCAGGTATCTGATCAATGTGTTGATACTTCCTGCAAATTATAAATGACTTAAAGATAAATGTACTAATATTTCATGCCAATAGAATCTCATTTGGTCGGTTTTGACCCCTACACATGTGATTTCCCCATTATTACAAAAAATGATAATAAATGTGAAAATGAACTTTTAAGTGTACCGACCAATCCAGACATCAGATTGACATGTGATTGATTCTAATATGATTTAAAGAATTTTCTCCTGGATTTTCACATCAATTAGAATTCGTTTTCTCATTTTTGGCCCCCTGATGAGAGATATGTCATTTTAATAACACTAGGCAATATTATTCGTCGTTTCCCATTATACCAGGCGACATAAGAATCCGATGGATGCAGAGTTGATTCCTAGAGATAAAAAATGGCCCATTGATCATTCTCTCATGATTTCATGTCAATCAAAGTGTGTTTTCTTGACATTAACTTTTATATGTTTAATCACTTAACTCCAAATTGGAGGGACACACCTCTTTCGATCATACCGAACAATTCAGGTATCCGATCCACGTGTCGATACTTCCTATAAATTTTAAATGAACTAAATATCATTGTCCTAATATTTTCATGTTAATAAAATCTCGTTTTGTTGGTTTTGACCCCTACACACATGATTTTCCCATTATTACAAAAAATGATAATAAATATGAAAATTAACTTTTAATTGTTCTGACCAATCCAAGCATCAGATTGACACATGGTGATTCCAATAGATCACATATGATTCAAGTAATGTTCTAGATTTTCACATCAATAAGAAGTCATTTTCTCATTTGTGACCCCCTGACGGGAGATATGTCATTTCAATAATACTAGACTATGTTATCCATTGTTTTCCATCATACTGGGAGACATGAGCATCTGATGGATGCAGAATTGATTCCTACAAATCAAAAATGAATTTTCTACCATGATTTCATATCAATCCAAGTGTTTTTTCTTGGTATTGGACCCTTTCACGTGATTTGTCCCTCAACTCCAAATATGAGGGATAAACATCACATTCGATCATACTGAGAAATTTGAGTATCTAATTGATCTGTCAATGATTCCTACAAATTATAAATGACTTAAAGATCATTTTCCTAAAATTTCATGTGAATTAGATATCATTTTCTCAGTTTTGACCCCTATACAGATTATTTTCCCATTATTACAAAAATAGTACAAATGCCAAATCATACCTTAATCCATACCAACCAATTTAGGAATCAGATTGATGCAAAGTTGATTCCAAATAATCATAAATTATTCAAAAAATGTTCTAAATTTTCACTCCAATCAGAAGTCGTTTTCTCATTTTTGATTATTGATAGGAGATATGTCATTTTAATAAAAGTAGACAACATTACCCATCGATTTCCATCATACTGGGTGACGCGATCATCCGATGGATGCAGTGTTGATTCCTGATGATCAAAAATGACTGTGATAATTCTCCCATGATTCCATGTCAATCCAAGTGTGTCTGCCTGGTATTGGCCCCTTTTATACAATACATCTAGTTAATTGGTAGGGAATACAACCAAGATAACCAAAGAGAAGTGGATCTTGATAGAGAGTTTCATACAAAAATCCACCACTATTTAGATGTGATGTTTTACAAGAATAGGAAGATGAATTTTTTATGAGGATCAACTATATATTTTTGTTTTTTTTATATTTTAGATTTAATCTTATTATCTTCAGGGACTAACTAGTAAATAGTGGAAGATTATGATTCAAGAGTGATTACATAAGGATATTAACATGAAGTGTTTCCAGAATATGTTTATTGACCAATATCTTCTTGAGGAGTTATAGTTTCCTAAATCTAGGTAATATCTATAGTATGAGTAAGGTATTATGTTCATGATGTAGTATTCATCGACATTCACAAAGATGCATTGTATAAGATTAGTAAAAAAAACCTAAATGAATGAAGATTTTTGATTGTGACTAAATATATGATCAAGGATAACCTTAATAAAATTAGCAACTTATTTGGTGGTAGTTGTAACGTCCCAGTTTCGGAAGCCACCTAGAGGTTCCCCATACCCGATTGGTCACATGGCCTCAAGCGCATTTCCCCAAACGCCAGAGGCTGCTGACTAGTAGTGAGGGCCTTGGGTGTGATGGTGGGGAAACTATGCCCTCATTGGCAGAGTACACAGCAGAAGTAAACAAGACAGACAAATAGCGGAAGCAGTAAATATCCAAGAACAATAAACAACGGAAGACTAAAACAATAAACAAATGGAGCACACATGTATATATGAAATGATGCACGATACATATGTTTAGGAAAATAGCCAAACAAGTCACAATGCTGAATACAATACTAAACCAAAGTACAAAGAAAAGTAAACAGATAAGTAACTCCTCAGCATTGCAAGCCTCGGCTTGGTCCCATACTCTCTTACTCCAAAGCAATCAAGTACCAGAAGTCGAAGGGCGCTTACCCTTGTCTATACCTGCAACAACATAGTCTTCTTGGGCCCCAAAGCATGACCCAAACAGGGTGTGAGACTAAATCCCAGTAGGCAACCACCCGAAGATCTGTGCCTAACAATCAGTGAGCATATGGCAGGTAATAGTACAGTAAGCAGTAAACAGTAACAATAAATAGCAGGCAGTAAACAATAACTAGTAGCAAGATGATATACAACAGTAATCAATCCACAGAACAACAAGCAGCCGTGAAGCAAGCAGATAAACACAACAGGAACCCCTCTGGGAAGTACTTGCAGCCAACCCCTCTGGTCCTATCCAAGAAGTACCAACAACCCTCTGGGCAGTTCACTCAGCCTAACCCCTCTGGTTTGGTCATACGAAAATTATAAGACTCTCTGGGGAAGCTCGCTCGGTCAATTCCCCTTATAGTCTAGGGTAGTTAGGGACTCTCTGGGGAAGATCACGCAGTCTAACCCTCTTATAGCCCCAAGGTCTAGAAACTCTCTGAGGAAGTTCGCTCGGTCAATTCCTCCTATAGTCTCAGGTCTATCACAAACTCTCTAAGGAAGCTCACTCAGTCAATTCCTTCTCTAGCCTGGAAAGGTTTTAAAGAAATTCAACAAAGTAAAGACTCTCTGAGGAAGCTCACTCAGTATACCCTCCTGTAGTCTATAATATCCAAGACTCTCTGGGAAGCTCACTCAGTCTATCCCCTATAGTCTATAATGCCTAAGACTCTCTGAGGAAGCTCACTCGGTCTACCCTCCTGTAGTCTATAATTTCCAAGACTCTCTGGGAAGCTCACTCGGTCTATCCCTTACAGTCTATAGCACCAGGTTCTCACGATCCTGTGCCAGTTAGTGCATAATAATGCTATAAGGCCAAAGTACACCTACAGAGCTACTTGCCTAACCCGTCTACAACAAAACAAGCAGGTCAAGAATATCATTCCATCCTACAGTCACAAGGCATGGAAAACAGGTATAACGACCAAAGGCTAACAAGACCCAAAGGTCGTAACAAGAACAAAGGCATGAAAAAACATCCAACCATAGAAATTATCCACAACTATGTTCAAATTACCACTACACAAGCATACAAGCAAGGCAGGAAAACAACAGGGTCAAAAAGGTAAACACGCAATACCCCGTTCATGGGTATTGGTAGAATTTACACATAAAACTCAAATACTTTGAAAGGTAAGACACAAACCACCTACCTTGATGCTAGGAGATCAATATACTTGAACCACGAGGTTTGATTCTCCTTAGAACAATGTAGATCTACGAAAACACACAAAACGTTCAACCCACGATATCTTGAGAAAGAAGGAGAATCAAGGAAAGAAACTCAAGAAGGAATAGCTCACTGCTGCAGTTCCAACGCAATCGACGACGGTCGATTCAGCAAACAGATAGAGGCTCGGGGGCTCGGAGGATGTCCGCGGCCGTATGGGCGCTCCCGGTCGAAGAACTTGGAGAAGGAGGTGTTTCTGTTGATTAGGCATGACCGCGGTCCATTTAATGAAAAAAAAGAAACTACACATCGTGTACTTATGGGGTACACGACGTGTACTTGGCCTTTCCGTACTCTGCTTTAAACGGCCTCCACATCGCCCTTACACACCGTTTGTGTGGGCCGGACACGGCCAACACACGGCTTCGCGCTGCATCAAAGTACACGGCGTGTACTTATAAAGTACACGACGTGTATTTTGAAAATTTCCAGATTTTTCTTTTTTTCTCAAAAACGACCAGAAAAGGAAAAACATACCTAAAACGAAGATCCGAGTTCTTACAAACTTCCCCCTTAAAGAAATTCATCCCTAAATTTCCCTAGCGAGGCGTAGAAGAAGAAACCTCGAACAACTCTGGCCACTGCGATCGCACATCAGCCTCCCTCTCCCAGGTCTCGTCCTGTACTCGCCCGTGCTGCCATAACACCCGTACCAGAGGAACAGACCGACCACAGAGAACCTTTGTACTACGATCGACAATCCGGATAGGATGCTCCTCATACGACATATCCGCTTCGAGCTCAACCTCCTCGGGCTGAAAGATGTGAGATGGGTCTGAAAAGTAACGTCGGGGCTGAGAAACATGGAAGACGTCGTGCATAGCCCGGTACCTCTGAGGTAACTGCAGTCAATAGGAAACCGGCCCAACTCTCTCCAACACCTCAAACGGCCCGACGTACCGTGGTGAAAGCTTACCCTTGTGTCCCAACCTCGGTGCGACATGTAGGAAAACCTGATCTCCGACCTCGAACTCCAGAGGTTGTCTCTGCTGATCAGCATAAGACTTCTGTCGAGACTGTGCTGTATCCATCCTCTTCTGAATCAACTCTATTTTCTCTGAGGTCTCCTGAACAAGACGAGGTCCCAACAAAGCTGCCTCTCCTGCCTCCAGCCAGTACAAAGGTGATCGGCATGGCCTACCGTATAAAGTCTCGTAAGGTGCCATCTGAATAGTCGCCTGAAAACTGCTGTTATAGGCAAACTCCACAAGAGGGATATGCTTCTCCCAAGAACCTTTGAAGTCTATAATGCAAGCTCGGAGCATATCCTTAAGCACCTGAATCGTACGCTCAGACTGACCATCTGTCTGGGGATGGTATGCTGTACTCAAAAGTACCTGTGTACCCAAAGCCTTCTGAAGCCCCTGCTAGAACCGAGAAGTAAAACACGCATCCCTTTCTGAAACAATGGAGTGTGGAACTCCATGTAGACGTACAATCTCTCATATGTACGACCGTCCCAGATCATCAACACTGAAGGTATCCCTGATCGGCAAGAAGTGAGCAACCTTCGTAAGCCTGTTGACGACAACCCAAACAACATCACTCCCTCGAGGTGACCTCGGTAACTCGGTCACGAAGTTCATCGCGACATCGTTCCACTTCCACTTGAGAATGGGTAACTGTTGTAAAAGTCTTGCTGGTTGCTGATGCTCCGCTTTCACCTGCTGAAAAGTAGAACATCTCATGACGAACCCAGCAACTTCCCTCTTCATACCTGGCCACCAGTACTGGCGGTATAGATCACGATACATCTTGGTGACTCCATGATGAACTTCCCAAACTGAAGAATGAAAATCCCGCATCAGTTCCTCACATATGTCTACTGGTACCCATACGCGTCCCTAGAAATGCAAGATCTCATCCTCACCCACTATCCATCCAGGAAGAGGGTCCTCTCCCGACACACTCTCCCGTAGGACTAGGCCTTCTGAGTCTGATAGCTGCCTCATCCGCACCCGATCAAGAAGGGTAGAGGTAAAAGCTACATAAGATAGAAAATTCTACCCCTGTTCGTCGTGAACCTCCAAATGCATCTCAGAGAATAGAGCCATAAGCTTCCACTCACTGATGGACTCCTGAACTACCTGAATCTGAGTTCTCCTACTCAATGCATCAGCCACTGTGTTTCCCTTTCCCGACGTATAGGCAAGCTCAAAGTCGAAGGACTGGAGATACTCGACCCACCTGCACTGTCTCAGATTCAGATCACGCTGAGTGAAGATGTACTTGAGACTCTTGTGATCGGTGAAAACCACAAAGTGCTCTCTCAGAAGGTAATGTCTCCAACAACGTAAGGCATGAACAACAACTGCCAACTCCAGGTCGTGCGTCGAGTAGTTTCTCTCGTGTGGTCTCAACTGCCGAGACCCGTACACAATGACCCCATCTCCCTGCATAAGCAAAACTTCTAATCCGACACCTGAAGCATCACAGTAGACTATATAGCTCTTGTACGGATCTGTAAAGACTAGTATCTGCGCTGACGTCAACCTCCCTTTCAGCTCCTGAAAGGCTGACTCACAGGAATCTGACCATAAGAACTTCATACCCTTCTTGGTCAGACCTGTCAGCGGTGGTGAAAGGTGTGAGAAGTCCTATATGAAACGCCTGTAGTATCCATCCAGCCCTAGAAAACCCCGCACCTCAAAGACATTCTTCGGCTTATCCCAGGAAACTACAACTCTCACTTTCTCTGGGTCTACTGATACTCCTGTCTCTGAGATAACGTGACTTAAGAAGTGAATATGATCCATCCAAAAGTGGCATTTTGAGAGCTTATCATATAACTGATGCTCTCTCACTCAGAACGATCTCAAGATGGGTAGCATGGTCATGTCGAGTGTGAGAGTACACCAAGATGTCGTCCACAAAAACCACCACGAAGGAATCCAAGTATGGATGGAACACTTGGTTCATCAGTGCCATAAAAACAGCTGGCGCATTCGTGAGACTGAATGGCATGACTGTATACTCGTATAGACCATACCTGCTCCTGAAGGATGCAAGAGGTATATCTGATGGTCTAACACGCAACTGATGATATCCAGACCTCAAATCGATATTCGAGAACACTCGGGCTCCTCGAAGCTGATCAAAGAGGTCATCGATCCTCGGCAAGGGATATCAGTTCTTGACCGTCAACTAGTTCAACTTTCGATAATCTACACAAAGCCTAAGGGATCCGTCTGCCTTCTTCGCAAACAGGATAGGCGAACCCCAAGGATAAGTACTGGGTCGGATGAAACCCTTTTCCTGCAACTCCTCCAACTGCTTCTTGAGTTCCTATAATTCAGGTGTAGCCATCCTATAAGGAGGAATGGACACCGGTGCCGATCCTGGAATGAGCTCAATCGAGAAGTCTACCTCACGCTCCGGAGGCAAACCTGAAAAGTCCTCTGGAAAGACATCCCCAAAATGATCCACCGCTGGAGGAAAGTCTAACTGTGAAGTCCCCTGGTCATTTGGATAAATACTGACAATCTGGGCTGTAACTCCTCTTAGCCCATGATGCTCTGGTCCAGCTCTACCCACCTGGACATCCCACTCACCTCTATGAAGAAAAGATCTACCCTCTGGTGATACAAAACTCACCCTGCGATAATATCAATCAATGACTGCCTGGAAGGGAACTAACTAGTCCATACCGAGAATGAAATCATAACCTGTCATCTCTAGGACATAGAGGTCCCATAAG